>CM060901.1:1411599633-1414099633 GCA_030737815.1 Allium fistulosum | reverse complement strand
TTCGTTGACTGCCAGCTTCTTCATTCACTTCAACAATATGAGAAGTATAACTGGTATGTCTAACCATGATTGACGGTCTTCTCTGAGGAATGAGGGAAGACATCTGCGTTTGATGGCACTCGTCACCCTTGGAGAATTCCACGCGTCATTCACACTTCATAATGTAGTGTCGGGGGTCGTATTTCCACAGTAAACCGACATAGTTAACATGTTGAATTTTCATTGGAAGTTCTGCATGTAGGATGGTTTCAACGTATAGGTCTTGACTGGGAAAGATTCTCCAATCGACATTATCATCAGGTCCATTTTATTGCCAAGGGGTCTTGTAACACTGGTGAATGATGTATGCACGATTGCTCGATGTTCGAGTGGTTTGGTGATGCCGATTGGATGGTGAGTTGGTAAAGATGGGCTCATAGACTAGTGATTATTTCTAATTTTCACCCAGGTAGGAGGCTCATATAAGATAATAAGGAAGTCCTCTTAAGGTTGTACGTCGTGCTTCTAGTCATATGGACACGGTGTGATTAGGACGCGGGCATTTGAAGATGGTTCAGCGGTGACCAACTATGTTTTGAGTTAGCAGAGTAGACAGCATTGGGCAGTCGTCATATTAGCCATCGTACCATAGTTGTCAATTCAGGAGTTTAAAAGCTAGTCAATTGGGGAAAGTTGCAGTCCATCTTAGAAGCATGACAAATGGTTACTCTAGTTCTTGGCGTATTAGCCGGGTTCTCCAGCCTCTGGGAACACCGGTTGAATAGTATTCCTTTACCCATTCCTTGATTGCAAGTTAGCATTTGTTGCCATGATCTCCTGTGTCTTGTTCAGTCATGGAACAATCAGAAGCATGGATGGAATGTTCCTTCATTAAATTGAGCTTTGAATTCACTATGCGGGTGCTCTGCGTTGCGGCTAGAGTTCGGGGGGTTTCCCCCGAAATTTTTTTAGCCTCTTTTTAGGAAATCTGGGTCGTACCCGAAAATTTTTTTTTTTTGAAATTTCGTATCGATACGAATTAGACACAGATGGATCGATACGAACAGCGTGTGAGTATCGATACGAATTGGAGAAGTTGCGATCGATACGAACAGAGCACAGGCGATCGATACGAACAGAACGATGCGAAGTAGATCGAGTCGAATAGAGGCTCTCTGATGGTTGTGAAGCGAGTCAAAATGGTCAATTCTGATGGTTGTGAAGCGAGTCGAAATGGTCACTTCTGTTGGCTGTGAAGTGAGTCGAAGTTGGCTTCTGATGGAGGCGAAGCGGAGCGAGTCGAAATGGTCACTTCTGATGGCTGTGAAGCGATTCAAAGTGAGCGAGTCGAAGTTGGCTTCTGATGGAGGCGAAGCGGAGCGAGTCGAAATGGTCACTTCTGATGGCTATGAAGCAAGTCGAAATGGTCACTTCTGATGGTGTGAAGCGAGTCCAAATGGTCACTTCTGATGGCTGTGAAGCGAGTCGAAGTGAGCAAGTCGAAGTTGGCTTCTGATGGAGGTGAAGCGGAGCGAGTCGAAATGATCACTTCTGATGGCTGTGAAGCGAGTCAAAGTGAGCGAGTCGAAGTTGGCTTCTGATGGAGGCGAAGCGGAGCGAGTCAAAATGGTCACTTCTGATGGTTGCGAAGCAAGTCAAAATGGTCACTTTTGATGGTTGTGAAGCGAGTCGAAATGGTCACTTCTGATGGCTGTGAAGCAAGTCGAAATGGTCACTTCTGATGGCTGTGAAGCGAGTCGAAATGGTCACTTTTGATGGCTGTGAAGCGAGTCAAAATGAGCACTCTTGATCGATACGAACAGGAAAGTGGCGATCGATACGATCAGAGCGATGCGCAGTAGATCGATACGAACAGAGTGATGCGAAGCAGATCGATACGAACAGAGCACTCTTGATCGATACGAACTTTGACATATTTTCTGGATACGAAAACATGGATACGAAAAACACCATATTTTCATGGATACGAAAATATGGATACAAAAATATGGATACGAAAATGACCATATTTTCTGGATACGAAAACATGGATATGAAAAACATCATATTTTCATGGATACGAAAATGACCATATTTTCTAGATACGAAATGATGGATTCGAAAATGACTGTATTCTCTGGATACGAAATGATGGATTCAAAAATGACCATATTTTCTGGATACGAAATGATAGATTCAAAAATGACCATATTTTCTGGATACGGAAACATGGATACAAAAACCACCATATTTTCATGGATATGAAAATATGGATACGAAAAGCCCCATATTTTCTGGATACGAAAACATGGATACGAAAATTACCATATTTTCATGGATATGAAAATATGGATACGAAAAGCCCCATATTTTCTGGATACGAAAACATGGATACGAAAAGTACCATATTTTCATGGATACGAAAATATGGATACGAAAACAACCATATTTTCATGGATATGAAAATATTGATACGAAAAGCCCTATATTTTCTAGATACGAAAACATGGATATGAAAATTACCATATTTTCATGGATACGAAAATATGGATACGAAATGATTGATGAATGCAGTTCCTCTTAGATCTTGAGCAATCTGAATAGAACAGATGGAACCACTTGACGATAGATCTGGATCTCCTCCTTAGATTTTTGCAATCCAACTACGGTAGTAGATCCACAGAGCAGGAGAAAAGCAAGGTTTTTCTTAGTGAAAGCACCAAAGTGTTTGTACCAAAATTGGGCACAACACTCTTCGGAAGTCTTTGAAGAGATAAAGTGAAGAAATTAAATGTAAAAAGAGGATTTATCTAACAAAAACTCCAAATTTCAGAAACGGGAATAATTAAAATGCAGGGAGACACAAGAATTTAGAGTGGTTCGGCGTATTGCCTACATCCACTTTGAAGTAGTTGGCGTTATTGATCTTTCTTTTGTGTTTATAAGTGAATTCAATGATCTACAGCTGGCAATTATAATTTGCAGTAGTAAAATTCGTTGGTAGCAGCAGTAATTAAGTTCAGATCTGGATCTGGCGGAGTCCGGGCATTGGAGATCTCAAAGAGGAAGAAGAACCCCTTTTCTGTTGGCTTTGGGGGTCTATTTATAGGTGTAGGAGGCTGGTATTTCGCTCAGATCTCGGGAGACCCTCTCTTGCACGTGACCAGGCCCGCGCGCCCAAACCCGTGAAGTTTCGGTCCGATCCGTTATCGATAGAAACAGAATTCATATCAATCAAGATTGCGTCCGATGGAGTTGAAATTTGGCGTGGACATTCTTCATGTTGTACATAAGCTTCTGTGAAAATTTCATAGCATTTGGACTTGTAGATCATGAGATATGATCGATGCAAGTTGGAGTTTTTCCATCCGCGATCGATACGAACGAATTTTGACCCGGTGAAGACTTGCTCTAATCGAGTTGAAATTTGGCAGGAACATTCTTCATATTGTACTTAAGCTGCTGTGAAAATTTCATAGCATTTGGACTTGCAGATCTCGAGTTATGATCGATGCAAGTTGGAGATTTTCCATCCGCGATCGATACGAACGACGACTCGGTCAAGACTTGCTTCGATCGAGTCAAAATTTGGCAGGAACATTCTTCATGTTGTACATAAGCTGCTGTGAAAATTTCATAGCATTTGAACTTGTAGATATCGAGATATGATTGATGCAAGTTGGAGTTTTTCCATCCGCGATCGATACGAACGAATTTCGACTCGGTCAAGACTTGCTCCGATCGAGTCGAAATATGGCAGGAACATTCTTCATGTTGTACTTAAGCTGTTGTGAAAATTTATAGCATTTGGACTTGTAGATCTCGAGATATGATCGATGCAAGTTGGAGTTTTTCCATCCGCGATCGATACGAACGAATTTCGACTCGGTCAAGACTTGCTCTGATCGAGTCGAAATTTGGCAGGAACATTCTTCATGTTGTACTTAAGCTGCTGTGAAAATTTCATAGCATTTGGACTTGTAGATCTCGAGATATGATCGATGCAAGTTGGATTTTTTCCATCCGCGATCGATACGAACGAATTTCGACTCGGTCAAGACTACCTCCGATTGAGTCGAAATTCGGTAGGAACATTCCTTAGGTCATACTTAAGCTCCTGTTAAAATTTGGCGGCATTTGGACTTGTAGATCTCGAGTTATGATCGATGCAAGTTTGGATTTCCCAACCGTGATCGATCAATATCTTGAGCATACGAACTCCAATTGACTTGAAATTTGTAATGTTCGCTCTCATAGCTTTGCTTGTCATGTCATATCAATTTTAGCTCGATCCGGGCTCGAAAAAAAATTCGTCGACATCCATAGTGAGCCTGCGTACAACCGATCTCCAGGATGAACTGCCCTTGGTTTTTAGTCAAGTTCTTGGTGTCACGGCCTTGCCAAAAGGCGGGATAACACAAAATAAACATTATTTCCTCCTTAGGAAATTCATAAAATATTTTTTTTAATTTAGAAAATTATGAAATTAAAAAAAAATCTCTAAAATAATGTTTTACACAACATACCAGAAAATCAAGTCGATAGGAAATCGAAAACTTAGGTTTTACCCTTAAAACCTATTTAAATAATTTCATAATAGTTCCACAAATCATTATTTTATCCAAACAATGATTAAACACCCATAACTTGGCAAATCAATCAATATAAATTTGAAAATTGCCTATAAACAAATTTAAACACAAGATAATAGAGATGGTTTATTATTATTCACCTTAAATTGGATGATGAGCTTGAAATTTGATGGAGTTTAGTTTCTCTAAGCTTTGCCTTTGAATCCCTTGGTTTCCCCTTTGATTTTCCTTCCAACCTTGGTTAATGACCGGCCTCACTAACGTTTTATTTTGATTGTTTGTAATTATAAAAATGAGAAAATGAATGAGAGGATGAGGGTTTAAAAGGTAAAAGAGAGATCTATTCCTGTTTTACCCTTCTCATTTATTCTTCTATATGTTAAGTTTAAAAGAACCTTATTACTTAATTACTTAAGGACCGACCTTGTTAATTATGAAATCTCATCCCTATATCCCACTACATTATTCTATTTAATCTATCCAATTAAATTTCCTGAATAATGTTAAACTAAAATTAAGGGTATTATAGGCATCCTTCCTTTAAAAATTTCGTACTTGAAATTCATTAAGGACCGCACAAAAAGTATATCAAACATGCAAACAACTAAAACAAACCATGCTAGTATATCCTACTAGCTACAAAGTCTGTATAACAAATATAGAGAATATCACCATAATAACTTAGGATTGGTATCCCTAATCTTGTTCTTTGTCCCCCAAGTATTGTCTTTCTCGGTTTCACTCCACTGGACTTTCACTAATCTGACTATCTTGTTCCTTGTCTTATTTTTATCTCTCGCTATAGCACAAATTGGTTGCCTAACAAAAATCATATCTGGTTCTACTGTTAAATCTTTCAAAGCAGTTGGAGCAATAGTAGTCTCTGGATCATGCACACACTTTCTAAGATGAGAAATGTGAAAAAAATTATGGACTCTTGCCTAACTACTCGATAACTCTACTCGTTACGCAAGTTTCCCGATCCTCTCTATAATAGGAATGGTCCAACATATCTAGGTGCTAGTTTCCCTGACTTTTCAAATCGTACCACATATTTCATTGGTGATACCTTAATGGAAACAAGATCTCCAACTAAGAACTCTAGATCCTTATGTCTCTTATCTGAATAACTTTTCTGCCTGGACTAATTTTTCTTCATCCATGCTCCGATCAACTCTATCTTTTCTGTTGCTTCTCTCACTATATCTGGACCGAGAACCAATTTGTCTCTGGTCTCCAACAACACTCTGGTTATTTGTATGGCCTTCCATACAAAGCTTCAAAAGCTCCATTCCCATACTGGTCTGATAATTTTATGATAGGAAAACTCAACGAAGAGTAAATGGTCTTTCCATGAACTACCAAAATCTAGTACACAAGCTCTCAACAAATCTTCAATTGCATTATTGACTTTCTCCGTTTGTAGGTGATAAGCGGTATTCATCTTCAGCTTAGTACCTTAAACCTCTTACATACTCTTATAGGAATTCACTACTGAACAAAGTATCTCTTTCACCGACTATACTACTAGAAATCCCATATAGTCTAACAATATTTTTCATAAACAACTTAACCAATATAAGTGTCATCCTTGTTGACTTAATGGGAATGAAGTGTATGCTCTTGGTTAGTCTATCTACGATAACCCACCTTCTTCGACCTTGGCAGCCCATCAATAAAATCCATGGATATAGAATCCCATTTCCAAATTGGTATATCTAAAGGCTGAAGCAAACCACTTGGCTTCTGATGCTTGGCTTTCACTTATTGGTAATTCAAACATTGTTTTACCCATAAGCCTATATTCCTTTTAATACCTTCCTAGAAGAATCTCCTCTCATATCCTGAAACATTTTAGTTCCTCCAGGATGAATAGCAAATTTTGATCGATGACATTCCCTAAGAACTTCCTTTCATAGGTCACCAACATCTGGAACACACAATTGTCCCTTCTTTCTTAACCATCCATTCTGGTTAAGACTAAAATCCTTTAAATCATCAGTCTCGGTTCTGAACTTCCAATTTTCTAATTCTTTCGGCTAGCAATGGATCATCTCTTTGCTTAGAAGCAATCCTTTCGATCAATACTGGTCAAACTTCTAAACATGACAATATGGTGACTAGAACTAGCATTCGATCTTAACTGCACACTACAAGTAGTCAACACCTCTAAATCTTTCCATTCTGCCAACATAGCTAACACCACATTTTGATTTTTTCTTCTAAGTTCATCAGCAAATTTATTTCCTTTCCCTGGCGTATACTCAATACCGAAATCATAAACTGCTAAAAATTCAGGCATATCTACTGTCTTATATTCAACTCCTTCTAAGAGAATAAATATAGCAAGGACTTTTGATCCGTATACTACTCGAATCTTCTCCCAAAAGATAGTAGCTCCACACCTTTAAAGCAATGATTACAGCTGCCAACTCCAAATCGTGTTTCAGATGCCTAACTTCATGTAGTCTGGGCTGTCAAGAATCATAGGCAATCACTTTACTTCTTTGCATCAACACTGCTCCTAAACCAGTTTCACACGCACTCGTATACACCATCAAATCCAAGTTCCAATTTAGAACAGTCAACACGGGGGCAATGATCAACAAATGCTTTAACTTAAGGAATGCTTCCTCACATTTATTGGACCAAATGAACTTCACATCCTTCATGGTTAGTTTAGTCAATGGTACTACTATCCGAGAGAAATCCTTAATGAATCTCTGTTAATAGCCAACTAATCCAAGAAAACTCCATATCTTGGTCACTGTCCCAGGTCTCTCTCAATTATTTATAGCTTCAATCTTAGCTGGATCCATAGACAACTCTTTTTCTAAAATTACATGATTCAGAAACTTCACTTCTCTCTTACGCAAATGACACTTTGAAAACTTCGCTTTTAGATAATGCTGCCAGTGACACCCCGCACCACTAGGCACCCCGAAAATCGGACATGACTAGAAGCACGGGTGGTCGTGTGAAATAAAATTCCATAACATAACACAGAGACTAATGCAACAACATAAAATGATTAAAATATTACAACAGAAGAAAACTTTCACTAATTATAAATTAATAGCAAAACAGCTTCATTAAAAACAACATTATCCCAATTTTATTTATGAAACCAAAAGTACCAACTAGTCTCTACCAAAACATAAAACATAACAAAGTTCACAATATAGGTCCTTATATAAAGAGTAAAGTACAGAAAAGAGAAACAAAGTACATGAAACAAAAGCTGAAGATAACAACTGCTCCAATGACCCTCCAAGCTGCAAAGAACTGCGACCTAGACCTGTCCTCTTGTGATTTGGGGAAAATAGGAAAAATAGGAATGGGTTAGACATAAAGTCTGTTGAACGAGAAATAAAATGAAGCAGAAAGAATAAAACAGTTTAATTCCAAGTCTTCCCCGGATATCACTGAGGGTGAATAATATAATGTAGTCAACCCTTCTTAGATACAGTTCCTAAGAAGCCAAAGTCTATGGTCACTCTAGGGAAGTCAACCATGTAGTAATACTTAACGTCAATCGGCCTGTCTGACCTATTGTCCTTACCTATCCACGTGCAACAACGTAAAAAAGTCATGCCCTTCACCCGTGCACTGTGACTAAATGCCTCTTACGTCTGATCGACGCCAACTCAAACAACCTCGCAGGACCTCGAAATTGCGCTCAGGCTCCGCCAAACTCGACTCCTATCTTCCTGTCTCCTCAGTCACCAACGTGGACTTGCCCATATCCAAAGTTTCGACCCTCCGAAAGAGCGCCCACAGCTAGGTCGACGATGCAAAATCCTCCAACGAACTGCCTAAAGAAGCCTACGTCAGAGCACGCTTTTCCTTTTCCGTCCGCGTCCATCTGCCTAAAAAAGATTACGATTGCAGATGTTGTATATCCTACGTACTAGCAACCTATGAAAGGTATCAAACATCCTTGCGAACCTACTTGCCCGCTCCTAATACGTACAGCCAAAACTATATTTTGCTCTTAACTGCATGAAACACCTATCCAGACCTTTACAAGGTCTGCCTACCAAATCGCTTCCAAATTAATTAATTTTACCGTTACAGTTTACATACTGTTTACTTTCATTAATCTTCTTTAGGCCATTTTTACATTCGATTTGGTTATTTCACAATTTCCTTTTTTCTTACATAAATTGTATTTCAATTTCACGTCCATTCAGTCCGTATGGTTTGTTTGTAATTTTTATGCCATTTTGTTACAGATTTACACTAGCCTTTAGGGTCCATTTAATTTACATTTTTTTCCACCCTAATTTACGTTCTCCTTTTAGAGATTTAATTTGTACAATATTTTTATCCAATAGCCATAGACCATTTAATTAAACAAAATTCCACTTTTACATTTTTAGGCCACATATGAAACAAACAATTATGCCAATTAAACTTCCCAATTTTGTTCCAAAACCATATTCAAAATTATGTAATTATATCAATCAAAACCATAATTTTATTCAAGTAACATATTCTGGATTTATCCAACTAACCCGTTTTACGATTAGAAATAGAATAACAATTCTAATTCAATTTAATTAAACCAGTCTTATTTACGCCATGAAACGTGAATAACAATTTGTTTGTTCCAAATTTCAAGCCAAACATGAATTAGAATTGAGAAGTGGAAGAAGAAGAAGAAGTTGCAATAATTTACATTTATTCTCAATTAATAACAGAAATTAATTCATATTAACGTGCCATAATAGAACTGAAATTGAACTACTTTATTTTTCTATTTCATATTAATTCCCACTCACCTAGCACTTAAGCTTGCATAAATTTGAAAAAAGCTTTGCTTTAATCTTTCTCCCTTTGATTCTTCTAAATTTCCCAAATTGCTTGAATATATATAGATAATTTAATTTGGTAGATATTTGTTTATTTATTAGAGAAAAGGAGGAAGAATATTACACACTGATTTTACTTTAGAATTATGGCGACGGCTGAATAAGAGATTAGGTTTAGGTTAGATGGTTTATTTATAGATTGTTTGAGTGAATATAATCCATTAGATTATTTTAGATTAAATCTGGTTTTTTCATACACTTAATGGTTATCCATTCTAGCCCATGCACATCACTCAACGAATAAAATTTAGCCATCTCATCCTATTACAACACTGGAGCGAATGGGAAGCTGCCACATGTCAGAAACAACGCAGAAATACGTAGGAAAATTGCTGGAAATGAACCAGCTAAAAAAACATCTCTCCAGATTTTGGGCGACAATGAGACTTGATCCCTGGTCACTAAGGAAGTCAACATGCGCCTTTAGCACTATATCAAATGCGCTTTTAGTTTGTTTTTAATTATATTTCTCGTAAAATATCGGGTGTTACAATCCCCCCCTCCCCACCCCTTAATGGATTTCGTCCGTGAAATCTCCAAAGATGGAAGAACGTAATTAACAACCAACATCCAAGAACTACATCCATCTGCTCAACCATCATCCATTTCTACCATTGTCCTTATTCTTAACTAATGCAATTTATGATTTGTGCAAAGTGAAATGCATATGAACTTAGCTCATGCAAAAAGGTAGTCGGTCTACCGATTCAATTGACCTCTTGTAATGCAAGTAAGCTTATGCCATGCAACCAAATGTATGCAATTACCTCAGTATAATTGATAATTCTATATGTATTTTCAATCATTCACCCAAATGCACCATCCATATGTGTTATCCCGCCTTTTAGCAAGGCCGTGATACCACAAATCGACCGAGAAGCCAAAGACAATTCGTCTCGAAGAATGGTCAATTCAACATCTCAACAGAGCAAGTCCTGCTGATTGTTTGTTTAAAAAAGATCCCCTATGGAGGGAGGGTCTAGGGGGGGTGGCAACCCCCCAAGGTGGGGGTGCGGGTTTATTTGCTACTGAGGAGCGACCTACGACCTAACTTCCTCCGACCTAACTTCCTCCGACCTAACTTCCTCCGATCTAACTTCCTCCTACCTAACTTCCTCAAACCTAACTTCTCCACCGACCTAACGACCTAAAGCTTAACGACCTAACGACCTAAAGCTTAACGACCTAAAAGCTTAGCGACCTAATGACCTAACAGCTATTCACGACCTAACGACTTAAGGGCTGGAGCGACTTAACTCCTTAAAGCTATCAACGACTTACGACCTATCTTAGGTCGTCCACGACCTAAAACTTACTACCCAGTGTGTGCAAGTCGAGATAACTCCTCATGCCGCTTTTCTTTAGGTCGCCACTTCCTTAGGTCGTCATTCCCTTAAGTCGCCACTTCCTTAGGTCGTCATTCCCTTAGGTCGCCACTTCTACCTATCCCTTAGGTCGTCAACGACCTACCACACCCTACACCGTAACTCCTTAGGTCGCCGCTCTCTCTCCTACTAACCCTTAGGTCGCTCACGACCTATGACCTATCCCTTAGGTCGCTCACGACCTACAACCTACGACTTAGGCCCAGTTTCTTCCTTATAAATACCTCGCCAACTCCACATTAGAGAGGGGATTTTCTGGATTTCAAGAGGGCCGATACTCTGCCATTTTTCGGGACTTCTCCAACACTTCAATCATCGAAGATTCCTCATCAACAGTTCTACTTCATTCAACATGAATCCAAGAGCAATCCGTCATCAAAGTTCTAATCTCTATCTTCGATTGTGTAGTAAATGTTGAAAAGTGTTGTAAAGGTGTTGTAATCGAGAAATCGTGTTGTAAAAGTGTTGTAATCCTGTAAAGTGTGATCACAGAACATAATGAAGGGTGTAAAGTGGATGTAAGCTTAACCTTAGGCCGAACCACTATAAAAATTCCTGTCTCTTTTACAGTTTTTCCCTTTTTCTGTTTACTTTTAATTCCCGTGTAGACGGGTGGTGCTTTCACATTGTCACAACATATACCGGGTGTTAACGTTATCTGATTTTAGCGTTAACATTTTGGTGCTTTCACTGAGAGCGCCGAACTCAGGAATTCTACTGCTTGGAAGTTGAGTTTAAAAGTTTAAAAGTTCATATCCGAAGAATTATGGCAAGGCGATCGAGTAGATTACAAAGACCAGAGAGTAGTCAGCATAGAGGGAGTCAAGAGGCTTCTTCGGGAGCAAACCAAACTTCAGCCTTCGTGACCAGGGACGAGATGGAAGTAATGATGAAAAGGCAAGAAGAGTTGATCCAGGGTTTGTTTCATCAGATTGGGCAACTTGGAGCACAGAATCAAAGAGGAACAGAAACCCAACCAGAAGAACGGATTCCATTATCCCCTCGCGAACTCAGGGGGCAAGGTGAAAGCAATGGGCGAGGACTACAACTAGGAGACAACGACAGATTGGTGGAAATGGTCAAAAAGGCGATGAGAGGCGATTTGGTAAACAAAGACTTGGAGGATGTGAATAGGAGTCCTTTTACCATGACAATCAGGCGAGCAAAGAACCCGCCAGACTTTAAGCTACCATCATTGGATATGTACAATGGAAGAACGGACCCTACAGTTCACTTAACGAAATATATGAGGCATATGGAAGTGCTGGGGGCATCAGAGGAAGTTATGGCTCGATGCTTTCCGTTGTACTTGGCAGATATTGCGGCATTATGGTTCAGAAAGTTGGAAAGTGGATCTATCGGGACGTGGAATGATTTGATCGAGAGGTTTATGAGGCAATTTAGGGTCCACATCTCGAGGCCCAAGAATGTTATGAGTTTGACAGTGCTGAAGCAAAGAACGGGAGAATCTTTGAGAAGTTTTTTGACGTGATTCAATGCAGCTGCGACATCGGTGGATCGACCAGATCCATCTATGGTCTTGATGGCAGCTGTGTCGGGCATAGTTGACGGTACAGATTTCAAGGATTCGCTGACAAGTGATCCTCCTATGGATCTAGGGGAATTTTACCATGAGGCTGAAGGATTTCTACGATTAGAAGACGTAAAGGCTGAAAGAGAAGAAGGAGAAGGAATTGATGTTTTTGTAGTCAAAGGTGGGAATCCTCCTGAAAAAGGTGCAGAAACTAGCAAAGGTAAACGAAAGGTTGAGGATGACAACAATAAATCAGCATGACAGCGAATGGGACCGAGATTCACCTCATACATAGAATTGAATGAGACTTTGGAGCATATCTACCAGAACACTAAGGGACAGGTTCCTTATCGAAAGCCAATTAGGAGAGATCCAACTAACAACGAGAGTAAGTCGGACAAGTACTGCTTGTTCCATGAGCTAAATGGTCATAGCACAAATGACTGCAGACACTTGAAAGACGAAGTTGAGGGACATATCCGGGATGGTCTGCTATCACAATATGTAAAAAAGAAAGCCGCAACGATGGAACAAGAACGTCCACCTCCTGCACCAACTGGAGACGACTCAGGATCAAGGTGTTAGCTTGTTATCAACTGACTAAGGTTACAACGAATGAGTAGAAAACTCTACATAAACACAATTAAGTTGTTCACACATGTATGGGACCGCGAACGATCCCCAGGCATGCTCTGATACAACTATAAAATCATATCGATGTAGATGTTTGCACTCGGACGTCGATTCTTTGTTTTTGAGTTTTAATTCTGATGATTGACTACTTTACTTTCGTATTTTACTTCAGATGACTGATTACATTGCTTTCATGTTTTGCTACCAATGCTTGTAACTTTACATTGCTTTCATGCTTTGCTTCTGGTGTTTTGAGGTTGATCCTACTTTGCTTTCATGATTTGCTTCTGATGTTTGGATTTGACTTTTTCAGACATTTCTACTTGACAACTTTTTAGTTGAATATTTGATTTTGCAATGATTAAGCCCTACGAACAGGCACCTGACTCCGAACAGTCAAAAAACTCGCCTTAAATGGCTCGATCCTGAACGATCGTCATTTGGAACGGCAAACAACTCGCCTCAAATGGCTCGATCCCGAACGATCGTCATTTGGAACGGCAAAAAACTCGCCTCGAACGGCAAAGACTCGTCTCAAATGGCTCGATCTCGAACGATCGTCATTTGAGGATCCGCCCCCAACCGGGCATGGTCGCACTTTCCCACAAATGGCTCGATCATGAACGATCGCCGTTTGAAGTAAGGCGCTTGACCGTGAACGGTCGCATTTCATCTCACATGATTCAATCCCGAACAATAATCACATGAAGATAAGCGCTTGACCGCGCACAGTCGCACTTCATCTCAAATGACTCGATCCCAAACGATCGTCATTTGAAGTTAGGCGCTTGACCATGAATGGTCGCACTTCACATCAAGCGACTTGATCCCGAACGATCGTCACTTGAGACTCGCCACTCGACCGCGCACGGTCGCACCTTACCGCAAATGGCTCGACCCCGAATGGTTGTCATTTGAAGTAAGGCGCTTGACCACGAACGGTCATCATCCGAGCTCCGCCACTTGACCGCGCATGGTCGCACTTTACCACAAATGAATCGATCTCAAATGATCGTCATTTGAAGTAAAGCGCTTGACCATGAACGACACCTGACCGTGCACGGTCGCACTTCACCTTAAATGGCTCGATCTCGAACGATCGTCATTTGAAGTTAGGCGCTTGACCGTGAACAGTCGCATTCCATCCCAAATAGCTCGATCCCAAACGGTCGTTATTTGGGGCCACATAAAATTGTCAATTCCTTTGCAGATTATCAAAAGGATATGAACATCCAGCTTATGGCATTTCAAAACACACCTTCCTACCGCAAGGCATGTTTTGGAGGGCAAATGTTATCCCGCCTTTTAGCAAGGCCGTGATACCACAAAATCGACCGAGAAGCCAAAGACAATTCGTCTCGAAGAATGGTCAATTCAACATCTCAACAGAGCAAGTCCTGCTGATTGTTTGTTTAAAAAAGATCCCCTACGGATGGGGGGTCCAGGGGGGTGGCAACCCCCCAAGGTGGGGGTGCGGGTTTATTTGCTACTGAGGAGCGACCTACGACCTAACTTCCTCCGACCTAACTTCCTCCGACCTAACTTCTCCACCGACCTAACGACCAAAAGCTTAACGGCCTAACGACCTAAAGCTTAATGACCTAAAAGCTTAGCGGCCTAATGACCTAACAGCTATTCATGACCTAACGACTTAAGGGCTGGAGCAACTTAACTCCTTAAAGCTATCAACGACTTACGACCTATCTTAGGTCGTCCACGACCTAAAACTTACTACCCAGTGTGTGCAAGCCGAGATAACTCCTCATGCCGCTTTTCTTTAGGTCGCCACTTCCTTAGGTCATCATTCCCTTAGGTCGCCACTTCCTTAGGTCGTCATTCCCTTAGGTCGCCACTTCTACCTATCCCTTAGGTCGTCAACGACCTACCACACCCTGCACCGTAACTCCTTAGGTCGCCGCTCTCTCTCCTGCTAACCCTTAGGTCGCTCACGACCTACGACCTATCTCTTAGGTCGCTCATGACCTATCCCTTAGGTCGCTCACGACCTACGACTTAGGCCCAGTTTCTTCCCTATAAATACCTAGCCAACTCCACATTAGAGAAGGGATTTTTCTGGATTTCAAGAGGGCCGATACTCTGCCATTTTTCGGGACTTCTCCAACACTTCAATCATCGAAGATTCCTCATCAACAGTTCTACTTCATTCAACATGAATCCAAGAGCAATCCATCATCAAAGTTCTAATCTCTATCTTCGATTGTGTAGTAAATGTTGAAAAGTGTTGTAAAGGTGTTGTAATCGAGAAATCGTGTTGTAAAAGTGTTGTAATCTTGTAAAGTGTGATCAAAGAACATAATGAAGGGTGTAAAGTGGATGTAAGCTTAACCCTAGGCCGAACCACTATAAAAATTCCTGTCTCTTTTACTGTTTTTTCCCTTTTTCTGTTTACTTTTAATTCCCGTGTAGACGGGTGGTGCTTTCACATTGTCACAACATATACCGGGTGTTAGCGTTATCCGATTTTAGCGTTAACAATATGCAACATCTATTTATATATACATATATATATATACACAACCATGTGCAAATGCAATAGATAATAGGCACGCATATGCAGGTGTGTGTACCTAGTTGATCGATTATCCTAATAAATATCTATCTATTGCATGCAATGCATCCATTTGCAAACATTGGCATCCACTTGCAATCGTTTTCATCCATCGAACATAACATGCCCTAATGACATGTTTACAACCAAACTACCATCCATAGGTTTCACCTAAAGATTATCGAAAAGACCATAACTAAGGAAAGATCAAAGATTAAAGATAGGATATTGGAAGTGTACCTTCAATAGAAAAGGATAAGAAGCTTGAATTCTCTCCTCAGATTCCCATGTGCACTACTTGGGGTCATCTCCCCACTGAACCTTCACTAGACGAACTTCCTTGTTGCGTAATCTCTTGACGATGTGTTCCAATATACGGGTGGGTGTACGACGCACAAGTGATTCGCGCTATACCTCCACTTCCCTTAGCTAATCTGGTTCTACTACTACTGCGGAATCATGTAGACACTTCCTCAGATGCGAAACATGAAAAACATCGTGAACTCCTGCCAACTTATCTAGAAGATCAAATCTGTATGCCACTTTTCCAATCCGTGCAGTAATAAGGAAGGGTCCTACAAATTCGATGCCAACTCACCCACTGATTCAAATCTCATAACGTTTCTCAAAGGAGAAACCTAGACAAAAATCATATCTCCAACCTTAAACTCCAAATCTGAATGTCTTCTTTCGGCATATGACTTTTGTCTATCTTGTGCAGTCTTCAACCTCTTGCGAATCAAATCGACCTTCTCAGAAGATTCCCTCACCAAGTCTGGTCCAAGTAAGATCCTATCAATAGTATCCCAACAACAAGCTGGTGATGTACATGGTCTACCATAAAGGGCCTTGAATGGTGCCATCCCAATGCTTGCTTGATAACTATTATTATATGCGAACTCCACCAAAGGTAGGTGGCCTTCCCAAGAGCCTCCGAAGTCAATGATGCATAATCTGAGCAAATCTTCCAAAACCCTATTTACCCTCTCTGTCTGTCCATCTGTCTGAGGGTGATATGTCGTGCTCAGATTCAATTCTGTTTCCAAGGCTTGTTGAAGACACCTCCAAAACTCGTCGGTGAATAATGGATCTCTGTCGCTCACAATGCTGGTGGGAACTCCATGAAGCCTAACTATCTCCCTTACATAAAGAGTCGCCAAAGAAGCTGCCATCCTATTACTCTTAATGGGTCTCAAATGAGAGCTCTTCGTCGGTCTATCCACAATGACCTAAATGCTCATGTTCCCTCTCCGTGACCTTGGTAATCCATCCACGAAGTCCATAGAGATGCTCTCCCATTTCCATAATGGAATATCCAATGGCTGCAATAGTCCTCCGGGCTTCTTCTATTCCGCCTTTACCCTTTGGCAAGTGATGCACTTCGATACATACTCCGCCACCCACTTCTTCATTCCGGGCAATAGAATACCCTCTTCATATCCCGGTACATCTTATCACCACCAGGGTGCACTGTCATCCTAGAATGATGTGACTCGTCCAACACCGCATCTACTAAATCCTCGCTACGGGGAACAAAAAGTCTACCATCCCTTCTAAGCCATCCCCTAGTGTCCATGGTATAGCACCTAAGATTTGGTGATGACTCTCCTCTACCAAGCTTATCTAAAACGCCCTTTAACTCTTCGTCCTGACCTTGCCTTGCTCCAATTTGCTCCATCAAAGTATGTTGGACGTCGAGGGCTGCTAATAATCCTGGAGCTAAATCCGATGGAGGTCTAAAATCAAAGGTAGCAATGTACTCCAAAGGCTTCCATTCCAAAAACAAAGGACTTAAAACCACTTTGCGTCTACTCAACGCATCTGCCACTTCATTACCCTTGCCAGAGGTATAGGAAATCTCAAAGTCATAAGAGGCTATAAACTCCATCCATCTTTGCTGTCTCAAATTCAAGTCTTTTTGAGAGAATAGATACTTCAAAGACTTATGATCCGTGAAAAGCTCAAATCTTTCTCCTAAGAGATAGTGCCTCCAAGACTTGAGAGCAAAAACTATAGCTGCCAACTCCAGATCATGCATCGGGTAGTTCTTCTCATGTGTTTTCAACTGTTTACTCGCATAGCAAACTACCCTACCCTCTTGCATCGGTACCGCCCCTAGCCCCGTACCACAAGAATCCATATAAACTGAGAAAGGCTTGGTTCCATTTGGTAATACCAATACGAGCGCGATAGTCAAAGCTTCCTTCAATCGACCAAAGGCATCCTCACACTTGGCATCCCAAAAAAAGAAGAGTTCTTCTTGGTAAGGCAGGTAAGTGGAGCTGATATCCTTGTGAAGTCCTTAATGAACTTCCTAAAGTAGCCCGCAAGACCAAGGAAACTCCTTATGTCTATGGCATTCTTAGGGGTTTGCCAATCCTATGCTGCTGCCACTTTCGCCGGATCTACTACAAGTCCATCCTCCAAAATGATGTGTCCCAAAAAGCGAACCTCATTCCTCCAAAGGTGGCACTTGGATAACTTCGCCTTCAACTTATGTGCTCGCTGGGTCCTAAGCACTTCTTCCAAGTGAACAGTATGCTCCTCCTTGCTTCGCGAATAAACCAAAATGTCGTTGACGAACACCACTACAAACTTGTTCAACGATTTGCGAAATACTCGACTCATCAGGTCCACAAAATATGCCGGAGCATTAGTTAGCCAAAATGGCATGACTAACCACTCAAATAACCCATCCGGAGTCCTAAACGCAGTTTTCTCGATGCTATCCTCCGCTACATGCAACTGATGAAATTCTATGGCCAAATCGAGCTGCGAAAATACCTTGGCTCCTGCTAGCTGGTCGAAGAGATCGTCTATACTGGGAAGAGGATATAGATTCTTCTTCGTCGGCTTATTAAGCTCCCTATAATCCACGCAAAGGCTGAGAGAGCCATCCGCCTTAGTGGAAAAGACGACGGGTGCGCCCCACTCAGAAATGCTCCTACGAATGAAGCCCTTCTCTAGAAGCTCTCCAATCTGCTTGCTCAACTCATGACATTCCTTAGGAGCCATATGCCCTATCGGTAAAGCAACCATTTTGGCATAATCGACAAGATAAATCTTGAACTCGATCTCTCTACAAGGTGAAAGGCCAGCAACCTCCTCGAACACATCAGTAAAGTCTAAAACAACGGATATCGAACTCAAACTATCGAGCAATAAGTCAAGAGAATAAAGGTAGCTCAACATGACTAATCCTCTAGGATCACAAGATACCTCCAAGGTACGTCCACTACAAGTGCCTAACCTCACTACCCTCTTATCGCATTCAAGAACAACACCATACATGGATAGCCAATCCATACCAAGAATCAACCCGAACCCAGAAAAGCCTAATACAAAGGCACTACAGTCAAACACAACCCCTAAAATAAACAATTTCACATCCCGACATATCATGGACAAATAGGTCAATCCTCCTACGGGATTTGATACTACTACCGAGTCAGTCACTAAGCAAGCATCAAGACCAAGACCCACTACCAGACTACTAGATATAAAAGAGTGCGAAGCTCCAAAATCAAATAGGGTACGAACAGGAAAATCAGAGATAGATAACACACCTTCGATGATCACCTTCTTTTCCTTATCCACAACCGGACAAGTACTAGAGAAAGGAGCTGCCTCTAAAGCATAAGCCTGAGCAGGCTATGAAGGTGTCTGTGAACTATCCTTGGGCTTCGATGAACAGTCCTTTTTCATATGCCCCACTTGATTGCAAAGATAGAACCTCAGTCTCGGTCGCTCTCCTGCCCCTATATAATACTTAGCAAGATGACCTAGTTTCCCATAAGTATTGCACTTCCAGTCCTTCCTTGGAACTTTCCTTTTTCCACCGGACCCTACTCTCCTCTTACCTTTCCATTGCTTCTTCCCATCACTCTTCTATGCCACATCTCCTTTTTTTTCAGTATCAGCAAGTAAAGCCATCTCTACCAATCCCTCAAAAGTAGCTCCTATCGGAATGTGGCTCACCGCCAAACTCTGCAGTGGCTGACTCAAACCCTTAGCGAACTTTAGCGCCTTCTTGTGAGGAGTATTGATCAGGTATAGTCAAAATCTGGCAAGCTCATTGAATTGATTAAAATATTTCTTAACTGTCATATCCCCTTGCTTGAGCTGTATAAATTTCTCTTGCTGCACTCCCTCTTCAGCCCGCGCTAAGAATTTCCTCTCAAACCTAGCATGAAAATCTACCCAAGTCAAGTTATCAGCCTCAGCCACCACAATCTCCCACCAACAAAGAGCCTCTCCCGGCAACTACCATGAAGCCAACTGCCTCCGAGCCAAGTCCTCCAATCCTATATGTCCAAATATCCGCTCACAACTATGGATCCAAGCTCTCGCCTCAGTATATGACTCGGTGCCAAGAAACGGCTTTCTTCTTGTTATCCCGCCTTTTGGCAAAGCCGTGACACCAAGGAATTGACTAGTAACCAATGACGACCCGTCCTAGAGATCAGTTATACACAGGCTCACTATGGATATCGATGAATTTTGTCTAAGTCCAGATGGAGCCAAAATTGGTAGGACATGACAAGCTATGATATGCGAGTCAACGTTCCAAATCTCAAGTCAATCCGAGTTCGTATGCTCAAGTTATGAACGATACAAAATTGGATGAAAACCAATTACCGGTCGACTCACTCCCTTCGAATCGCTTCGCAACCATTAGAAGTGACAACTTCGACTCGCTTTACAACCATCAGCAGTGATTACTTCGACTCGCTTCGCAACACTTATAAGTGACTACTTCGACTCGCTCCACTTCGCCTCCATCAGATGCCTTCTTCGACTGGCTCGATCAATGCGCACTTCGACTTGCTCCGCCTCGAGCCATACTTCGACTCGCTCCACTTCGTCGACTTCGCATCCATCCGAAGACTTCTACTTCGTGTCCATCGATGTGGAGCAAAGCACAATAGTCAATACAAGTTAGCGCCACGTCACCGAGTCAAACAGAACCGAGTCGAATGAAAAGCGAGTCGAAACAAAAGCGAGTCGAACCAAACAGCCTACCGAGAATCCCAATTCGTATCGATCATATGTCCTAATCTACAAGTCCAAATGCTATGAAATTTTCACAGAAGACTACGTGCATGCTAAAGAATGTCCACGCCAAATTTCGACTCCATTGGATGAAATATCGATTGATACGAAATCTGTTCGTATCGATCACGGATCGGATCAAAACTTCACGGGCTTGGGCGCGCGGGCCTGGTCACGTGCCAGAGAGGGTCTCCCGAGATCTGAGTGATATACCAGCCTCCTACACCTATAAATAGACCCCCAAAGCCAACAGAAAAGGGGTTCTTCTTCCTCTTTGAGATCTCCAACGCCCAAACTCCGCCAGATCCAGATCTGAACTCCATTGCTGCTGCTACCAACAAATTTCATTGCTGCAAATCATTGTTATTCACTGTGATTTGCTGAAATCAATTGTAAACATTAAAGAAAGATTAATAAAGCAAACTACTTCATAGTGGACGTAGGAAATACGCCAAACCACTCTAAATTCTTGTGTCTCCCTGCATTTTAATTATTCTCATTTCTGAAATTTGGAGTTTTTGTTAGATAATTCCTCTTTTTTCATTAGTTTCTTCACTTTATCTCTTCAAAGACTTCTGAAGAGTGTTGTGCCCAATTTTGGTACAAACACTTTGGTGCTTTCACTGAGAACAACCCAATTTTTTCTCCTGCTCTTTGGATCTCCTATCTCTATTGGATTGCATAAATCTAAGAAGAAGATCCAGATCTAGAACTTTGAAGCCCTTCCATTCTATTCAGATTTTCAATTAGATCTAGGAAAGGACTTCATCAATTCATTATGGTGAGCACACGTACCACTTCTACAACTGCTGATCAAGGAGAACGGGACCGACAAAATCCCGTGCAATCACCTCCATCCAACCAAAATGCTGTAGGACCTTCAGATCCATCAGGTCCAATCACTAGACAAGAATTCCAGACATTGCTTCAAGAGTTGACCCAAAGTCGACAGCAGCTAACTGAACAACTGCGCGCCAACACAAAGTTGACTAACCAGCTAAATCGCCAATGGCGAAGAAGATCCAGAAGAGACCAAGGTTCTTATTCTTCCACAGAGAGTTCAGCCTCCTCTGATGGCCAAACCAGATCCACGCGTCCACGGCTAGGTGTAAGCTACACCCAAGCCACTGGACACCAACCTGCTTCGAATCTTGGGCAACCTATAACTGGACCATCCACTAGTCTCCATACAGATCCTTCGTCTCGAGGATGTGCTGCTCCTTACCATGTTACGGGCAATATTCCTACTACCACCACTACCGGACAAGGAGGTAATGCTGGAAACCAAGCTGATCCTCAATGTAACCAACGAGAGTAGACTCCTGAGCCTTATGTCCCTAAGGATGTTGAACCAAGGAGGCGAGGCACGGACCGTCGACCGCGTCCGGTCCAGACTCGTGCTGTGGAACCTGACCACACCTTGGCTCAGCATGCCCCTATTACCCGGATGCCAGATATACCAGCGATGATTCATCAAATGATCCATGAAAGTCAGGGTCTCAGTAATGACGACTGGGGAATCTCCTGGAGTCATACCCCTTTCACCGATGACGTATTATATACTGAACCACCTCAGCACTTCAGTATGCCAGCTTTGCCAGTTTATGAAGGAAATTCTGATCCCAATCAACACGTCCTGAAATACGAATGGCCGATGAATGCTGCGAGAGCTGATGACGTAGTAAAGTGCCATAGTTTCCCCATTTCCCTAGGGGGCATCGCTACCATGTGGTTTACTCGTTTGCCACCATGATCCATCTATAACTTTGACCAAATGGCCACCAAGTTTGTCGACCAATTCCATATGCATATGGCGAGGCCTAAGGACGTTAACACTCTGTCTAGTGTTACACAAGCTCTCGGAGAAACACTTAGACGTTACTTGGAGCGATTCCATGCTGCGTGTGTAGAAATAAGCAATCCTAATGATAACTCTATCCTGATGGCATTGACTAAGGGGATTGATGCCGATTCCGAGTTCGGAAACTGGTTAGCTGGAAAACCACCTACGTCATTGGACCGTTTCTATTCCAAGGCAGCCCAATTCTTGAGAAGGGAGGATGCGAAACAGTCTAGGAAGCAGGATGACGCAAGGCCTAACATCGAAGGAATCCAAAGTAACCTCGTTATTAAACAGTCCGGAGAGAGTTCTGGAAAAGTTCAGTTGAACGTGCAAAATAAACAGAATCAGTAGAGGGACAATGGAAATCAAAACAAGAAACGCGATCAGAATCGTGGTCCATGACGTAGAGCTTCCAGGTACGATAATTACACTCCATTGAACACGTCGTTGGAAAATGTGTATTTGCAAACCTGCAATACCATGCAATACAAGAAACCTTCCCCTAAACCACCAACTGAAAGAAAAATCCAAACAGGAAAGTTTTGCAGATTCCACGAAAGCTATGGCCACAACACCAATGAGTGTCATCACTTATAAGACCTCATTGAAAAACTGATACGCGAAAGGAAGTTGGATCAGTATGTGCGGGCGCCGCAGTCTGGTGGTGCGGGCCCATCAAATCAGAATCATGCGCCGAATCAGGAAAGACGGGAGGAACCCGCTCGCACAGGCGGGAGGTTGGTTATCAATACAATAAGTGGTGGTCCTCACCCAGCAGACAAAAAGCTGGAAGGAAATGGAGTCGTATGCCAGTTCTATCAGGCATGTGGAGTTCGAGTGTTGTAGTAGTTTTGATGAAGGGGCTCCGGCCAAGCAACAGAAAACGATGGCAGATGACATCGTGTTCAGGAATAGAGACGCTGATAAAGTCGAAGCCCCCACTATCGATCCACTGGTCATCTCAGCACAGGTAGGTCCCGCTTGGATGAAGAGGATCTTAGTTGACAGTGGAAGCTCTGTGAATATTTTGTTCAAACGAGCTTATGATCAAATGAAAATGGAAGCAACAGACTTGAAGCCTTGTCAATCCAGAGTACATGGTTTCAACGGAAGTGCTACTATACCCACGGAAATGGTGGAACTGCCAGTAGAGTTAGGAGTTGGAGAACGACGGAGAGCACGGATGCTACAATTCATTGTTTTGGACATAGACTCCCCTTACAATGCTTTCTTGGGCCGACCGACCCTCGCTGAATTCAGGGCAGCCATCGCCCCATGGTGGTTGACTTTGAAGTTTCCCACTGATCATGGAATAGGAATCATTCAGGGAGATCAGGCTGCTGCCAGAGCCTGCTATGTTGCTGAGCTGTGGGAGGCGCAGCGAAAGGAGAAAGGAAAGGGCGTGGAGGAATCTCTCTGCGTCTGTTTCGCCGATAATTGACAATTAACGCCCGGGCCCAGGCCCGGGCACCACAGCCAATTCCTCAAGGATCTTGACCCAAGAGAAACTGAAGACGAAGGAGAATCTAAAGAGAGTCAAGCATCCCCTACCGAACTGACGATTGATGTCCCGGTTGACAATGACGATGACTCGAAAATGATAAAGATTGGATCTCAGCTAAGCCAGAAGACTTAAGAGGAATCGGTTGAATTTCTACGGGCAAATCTTGACGTATTTGTCTGGACACATTCCGATATGTGTGGGATCTCGCAGGACATCGCGAGCCACACCCTGAACATTGACCCGCGGCATGTCCCGGTCAAACAGAAAAGGCGTGGTATGGATCCAGAGAGATCTGCCGCCCTTAAGGAAGAAGTAGAAAAGCTTAAAGCGAACAGGTTCATTCGGGATGCCCTATATGCTGAATGGGTGTCGACTCCCGTGCTCGTCCGAAAGGCAAACGGAAAGTGGAGAACATGTGTCGATTATTCCGATCTGAATAAAGCATGTCCCAAAGACAGTTTCCCGCTTCCCAGAATTGATCAGCTAGTAGACTCGACAGCTGGGCATGAACTCTTATCCTTCATGGATGCGTATTCTTGCTACAATTAGATACCAATGCATTTACCCGATCAAGAACATACCAGCTTCGTAACCAATCTAGGACTTTACTATTACAAGGTTAGGCCATTCGGACTCAAGAACGTCGGGGCTACTTATCAACGATTGGTTAATCGGATGTTTGCCAGTCAAATCGGGAAAACAATGCAAGTATATGTAGATGACATGCTTGTGAAGTCGCGACTCTCCACCAACCATGTTAAAGACCTGGAAACTATGTTCAACATACTTCGAGAATACAAAATGAAGCTCAACCCACTGAAATGTCACTTTGGAGTTGCATCCGGAAAGTTTCTTAGGTTCATCGTTAACGCTCGGGGAATCGAAGCTAATCCTGAAAAGATTTGGGCAATCACAAATCTTGAAACTCCAAAGACTATAAAGCAAGTCCAGAGACTCAATGGAAAGGTAGCAGCATTGAGCAGGTTCATTTCAAAGTCCATTAACAAATGCATTCCCTTCTTCGATCTGATCCGAAAAGGGAAACGAAACTTTGAATGGACCACGGAGTGCGAGGGCGCTTTCCAAGAACTAGTTCAACATCTATCCACACCGCCAATGCTGTCAACTCCTATTGATCATGAGAAGTTGTATACATACTTGGCGATATCAAAAAACGCTATCAGCAGTGCCTTGGTTCGAGAAGAAGACGGGATACAGAAGCCAGTGTACTACGTCAGCAAATGATTGACTGGGGCTGAAAGGAACTATCCAAGGCTAGAAAAGTTGGCTTACTGCCTTGTAATTGCATCAAGAAAACCCCGACCATATTTCCAGGCACATCCCATTGTTGTTTACACCGACCTGCCGTTACGACAGGTCCTTTCGCGGCCTGAGACGTCTGGTAGGTTACTCAAGTGGAACATCGAACTGAGCCAGTTTGATATTACTTACACTCCAAGATGAGCAATCCAAGGACAAGTCCTCGCTGATTTCATAGTTGAATGTACCGTTCCCGAGGACTTGCCCGAAACCAGTAACTCCCCCGAATACGTCTGGAAGCTGTACACTGATGTTGCATCAAACGACCAATGTTCGGGCACAGGTGTTGTACTCAAAACCCCCGAAGGCCGATCTATATGCTATGCTTTAAAGTTTGACTTTCACGCAACCAATAATGAAGCTGAATATGAAGCCCTCATAGCCAGACTAAAACTTGCCAGAGATCTAAAAATTGTCGCTATGGAAATTTATTGTGACTCGCAACTAGTCGTATGTCAAGTACGGGGAGAGTATCAAGCAAGAGATCGAAGGCTAGGTGCTTACTTAGCTCGAGTTCAGGAAGTACTAAATCAGTTCGATTATTACGCCATCTATTGTATACCTCAGGAGCGCAACCAAAAGGCCGATTCATTGGCAAAACTAGCGAGCACAGGTGAAGCTCAGCAAATGGGACTCGTTCCCGTAGAAACGCTATCTTTCCCAAGCATTAACCAGGCAGAAATAGACCAGGTATACGAAACCGTCCTTGAAAAAGATTCATGGATGACTCCACTCAGGAATTACATCGAGCACGGTACCCTGCCGGAGCGCAGGAGTGAAAAGAGACAAGTCCTTCGGAAGGCCTCACTATTTACCATCCAGAATGGACTCATGTAAAGAAGGGGGTACTCAGTCCCTCTACTCCGGTGTATCGCTCACGATGAAATTAAACAAGTATTGCACGATGTGCACGAGGGAGAATGTGGCGATCACACTGGGGGCCAAGCACTTGCCAAGAAAATACCTCGCTACGGATACTACTGGCCGACCGTGAATCGTGATGCATCGGACTATGCAAAGAAATGTGATAGGTGCCAGAAATATGCCCGAATTCCTAGAGCTCCTCCTACCGAGATAAAGCAAATGGCCAGCCCATGGCCATTCGCAATGTGGGGCATCGACATCATCGGTGCTCTACTTCTGGCAAAAGGTTGTGCGAAGTACACCATCGTCGCAGTTGACTACTTTACAAAGTGGGCTGAAGCCGAAGCTCTCGCTACCATTACAACGAAGAAAGTAATCAACTTTGTGGTTCGTAACATCATCTGTCGATTCGGTATCCCACGCACCATTATTACGGACAACGGAACCTAATTCTACAGCGCTGAATTTAAAGATTTCTGCAAACGATTTCACATCCAAAAGAAATTCTCTACAGTTGCACACCCTCAGGAAAACGGATAGGTCGAAGCAGTTAATAAAGTTATAAAGTCTATTCTAAAAAATGACTAGAAAAGGTCGGTGGCAAGTGGGTCGATGAACTTCCTATGGCTTTATGGGCTTACCGAACAACCCACAAGACTGCGACCGATCACACTCCATTCTCTCTTTCTTACGGTTCAGAAGCCGTTATTCCAATCGAGCTAGAAGTACCTTCTCATCGTGTGACATACTATGATCCAAAGACAAATGCTATATTACTTGCTGAATCTCTCGATCTACTAGATGAGAAGCGTGAAGAAGCTGATTTGGGGGCAGTTGCGCATCGAAGTCGAGTCGTCCGATTGTACAATGCCAGGGTCCGTCCGCGAACCTTCGAACTAGGTGATCTCGTCTTAAAAGAATCTATCTGGTTCCTTCGCATATGAAGCTGTCATGGGAAGGACCGTATGTTATTGAACGAAAGCTTAGAGATGGCACATTCAAGTTATCGACCGTCGACAGTCTTACTCTACCGAGAGCTTGGAATAGCGAGAGCCTACGCCGCTATTACACCTGACAGGCTATCTTTATCCATTTAGTTTACTTTCCTTTTCTACAATTTGTTTCTGCATTTCGAAATTAGAACTTGTAATAAAGCAACTGACTTTGCCATACTTTCTTACTTCAGCAATAAAATGCAATCTCTTCGAGCCAGAGCTGTGATTTACTTGAAATGCTTCATATGACCATCACTATCCACGGAGAGCTAAGTTTCATCATACGATTAAATTTATTCAAATAGAGAGTGGCTGCGATGCAACCAATCACTCGCTAAGTGGAACCCGAGCTCGGGGACAAGACATCACATCAAAGTCAAAAAAGGGTTGATACACGACAATTCACCATCAACTCCGTATTCCCAGAGTGCGAAGAAGAGTATAAACATCAACTCCGAACTCCCAGAGTGAGAGTCGGAGTATAAACATCAACTCCAAACTCCCAGAGTGCGAGTCGGAGTATAAACATCAACTCTGAGTTCCCAGAGTGCGAACAGGAGTATAAACATCAACTTTGAGTTCCCAAAGCGCGATCCGGAGTATAAACATCAACTCCGTATTCCCAGAGTGCGAAGCGGAGCATAAACTTCAACTCCGAGTTCCCAAAGTGCGAACTGGAGTATAAACATCAACTCCGAGTTCCCAGAGCGCGATCCGGAGTATAAACATCAACTCCGTATTCCCAGAGTGCGAAGCGGAGTATAAACCTCAACTCCATATTCCCAGAGTGCGAAGCGGAGTATAAACATCAACTCCGAGTTCCCTGAGTGTGATCCGGAGTATAAACATCAACTCGGTATTCCCAGAGTGCGAAGCGAAGTATAAACCTCAACTCCGTATTCCCAGAGTGCAAAGAGGAGTATAAACATCAACTCCGAATTCCCAGAGTGCGATCCGGAGTATAAACATCAACTCCGTATTCCCAGAGTGCGAAGCAGAGTGTTAACTCCTCTTCATTAGCGACTTAAGGAGCAAAGCGACTTAAGGTGCGAAGCGACTTAAGGAGATAGCGACCTAACGGCTCAAGTATTCCGCGACCTAACTACAGAAACGACCTAACGACTTAAGGGGTTAGCGACCTAGTGGCTCCAGTCCTCAGTGACCTAAAAGCTCCAACGGCTTAAAAGATGGAACACTACTAAGCGACCTAACAAGTGGCAACCTACTGACCTAAGAGAATCTGCGACTTAACGACCTAATGAGCTAAGCGACATAACAAGTTAACGACTTAGCCTAGGTCGCTACATTGATGTCTCAGCATTGTAAGGTCGGCAACTACTCTCCTAGGTCGCCCACAACCTACAACTTGCTAGTCCGTTCCAAAGCTGAGTGCAATCCTATCCCACCATAACTTTAAAGCTGCTCGCGACCCACGACCTATGATAGGTCGCTTGCAACCTAAGAAGACGAAGACAAATTTCTACGCTGCTCCACTTACGCCGCTTCCTCCTAGGTCATTCGCGACCTATGACTTGCCAGAGTGTTCCAAATAGACAAGTGCGCTCCTGCTAAGTGTTAACCCGTGCTACTTAGGTCGTGCGCGACCTACGATCTACCCTAGGTCGTGTGCGACCTACGACCCAATCCAGAATCTCCCCTATAAATACAGCCCTAGCTCCAACTTAAAGAGGACTTTTGGATCATTCTCTGGAGCGCCTATACTCTGCTGCTTTCTCAACTCAACCAACACTCCAAACACCAAAGATACTTCAACGAACTTCAAGAGGAGATCTAACACATTCAACACGAATTCGACAGATCCTTCTACATCGGAGTTCTAGTTACTTGTCTAAAGTTTGTCGTAATCAAGTTGTAATCGAGGAATTATTGTAGAAAGTTGTAATCGAATTAGCAATAAAGAAGATAAAGTGGACGTAGGCTTAATTTCGAGCCGAACCACTATAAAACTGCTGTCTCTTTACTTTTCTGCTATTTTTTGCTTATATTCTGTTCCCGTACCAACGGGTGGTGCTTTCACTTTTTCTTTACACACACCGGGTGTTAGCATTCAATTTTCAGCGTTAACATTTTGGTGCTTTCACTGAGAACCCAACTCAGGAATATTCTCACCATTGCTCTGCAAAAGTTTGTTGAAAGAATCTCTCTAAAGACCAGAAGTTTATCTGAAATCATGGCTCCTGGAAGAAAGAGTAGATCTACCAGATCCGGAAATGCTCATGAGGGGACCTCCGCTTCTCCAACAGCAAACCAGGCAACTCCTACCGTTGGAGTCACATGGGCTGATTTAGACGATGCAGTATCTGGATTATATCAGCAAATTGAAGCTCAAAACGCTTTAATGATGGACAGATTAAACGCTCTGCTCGAGGCAAATCGACAACCAGAAAACAATGAAACAACCTTTGCCGAAGATGCTCATAATCTCCAAGAGAGAGGTATTCCTCAAAGAGCAACTGGCACCGCTGAAGCGCGACCTTTTCAAGCTGAAGGTTCAAGGCCGCAGCCAACTTTTCATGAACATTTGCCCAGGCAAACTTCCGAAAGGGGAGCTGACGTCTGCCCGGCGATGCCTCTGAACAATGAGGAGTACCTATCAGGGATGGTTCGCCGAATCATGAAAGAGAACACGCAGAGGGAAGAAAATGAGAACGACTGGGGATTTGCTCCAAGCAAGACTCCGTTTAAGGAAAGGATCCTGAAAGCAGAATTTCCAAGGAAATTTGTACCTCCTACTATCCCGGCCTATAGGGGGACAAGTGACCCTAACCAGTTTCTATACAAGTACGATTGGCATATGACCGGTGCAAGGGCATCAGATGAGATTAAATGCCGATACTTTCCAGTGTACTTGGAAGGAGTGGCTCTACTTTGGTTCACAAAGCTACCAATTCGGTCCGTAGATCAGTTCTCTGACATAACTCGAAAATTCAAGGAACAGTTCAGGTTGTATGCTTCAAAAGCTAAGGATATAATGTCACTGTCCAGCCTTGAACAAGCTCCCGGAGAATCTATCAGATCTTTCTTGAACCGTTTCAATATAGCCCTAGCCGAAGTGGATAATGCAGAACCCCGTATGATCTTGACTTACCTAATGCGAGCCATCAACAAATCAAGTGAATTCGGAAGATGGTTAAAAATGAAGGAACCTAACTCACTAGAGAAGTTCTATAAGAAGGCCGATGAATTCATGCGCCTAGAAAGCCTTTATGCGCCAGCGAAAGTAGTTGTTGCCGAAGTCAAGAATAACGATGTTGCTTCTAACAAGAGAGAATCTGGAAACCAGAAAAGGGAAAATGACGGGGAAAAGAAGCAGGGAAATGAGAAGAAACCTCGCCGCTTTAATCCTTCAGATTTTACTCCCTTAATTGATACACCGGAAAATATCTTCTTCGCAACAAAGGATGTTGTCAAGTATCCCAAACCACCTGAGATGGGGAGAGGGGCAATGCATAATGGGAGATTCTGTCGATTCCACAATCAACCTGGCCATGACACTAACCAATGTCGCCAGTTAAAGAATGTGATTGAAGAGTTGCTGAAACAGAATAAACTGCAACAATATGTGAAGAAAAACAGAGTCAACCCAACTTCATCCACTCAGGGGCAACAACTTCCTACTCATCAATCCGGCTCAGAAGACAAGGCTGCAGCGCAGGAATCTGAGAGGCTTGTCATTAATGTTGTCACAGGGGGTCCTCACCAAGCATCTGACCACACTCCATTCTGAGTGGCACATGGATCAGAAACAATGATTCCAGCGGAAATGGAAGTTCAATCCCGAAATTCTGGAACAACAATCACTCGCATCCAATTTTTACTTAATAGCATTGCTTAAATTTGTAAAATGATGTCGGATGTATAACTCTTGTATTGTAAACCATTGAGAAATCAGTGTGAATCAATAATAAACCACTGAGAAATCAGTGTGAATCTCTAATACTATAAAATGCCTGTCTCATTTCGATATGCAAGTATCTTTAAAATATTGCTAAAATGTCGATTTAACATTGCAGGCTATCAAAGCAAAGCTTACCTATTCAACACATCACGAAGCCAAGCGATTCCTACAAATCACTCAACAAATGAATGCCAAGCCACAAAAGTTCCAAAATTCAACTCCTACAAAAGAAGTGCTATTCAAACAGTTAGTGATTCCACCAAAGAGGGCATCTTCTTAACGAGAAGATTCCAGACCCTGGCTAACCAATCGCGATCGTTTGTGCAAACGAACATCCGGTAAAGTAGCTTGCGTCTGCCCCGTGGATTCACTCAACGATAATGTACACTTCTCTAGCAAAAAGAAAACAACTTGCAAAAGGATGGGACATGCACTTGAAGTGATAATGAGGAATCGCTAGGAAGCAGATGGTGGAAGGACACAAGCAACAATGCTACTCCTCCGAGTTCACGTGCTACTCTTCGGAGTCCAAATGCTACTCCTCCGAGTTCACGTGCTACTCTTCGGAGTCCAAATGCTACTCCTCCGAGTTCACGTGCTACTCTTCGGAGTCCAAATGCTACTCCTCCGAGTTCACGTGCTACTCTTCGGAGTCCAAATGCTACTCCTCCGAGTTCACGTGCTACTCTTCGGAGTACAAATGCTACTCCTCCGAGTTCACGTGCTACTCTTCGGAGTCCAAATGCTACTCCTCCGAGTTCACGTGCTACTCTTCGGAGTCCAAATGCTACTCCTCAGAGTCCTCGTGCTACTCTTCGGAGTCTAAATGCTACTCTTCGTAGTCCAAATGCTACTCCTCCGAGTTCACGTGCTACTCTTCGGAGTCCAAATGCTACTCCTCCGAGTTCACGTGCTACTCTTCGGAGTCCAAATGCTACTCCTAAGAGTCCTCGTGCTACTCTTCGGAGTCCAACTGCTACTCTTCGGAGTCCAAATGCTACTCCTCCGAGTTCACGTGCTACTCTTCGGAGTCCAAATGCTACTCCTCAGAGTCCTCGTGCTACTCTTCGGAGTCCAACTGCTACTCTTCGGAGTCCAAATGCTACTCCTTCGTGTTCACGTGCTACTCTTCGGAGTCCAAATGCTACTCCTCCGAGTTCACGTGCAACTCTTCGGAGTCCAACTGCTACTCTTCGGATTCCAAATGCTACTCCTCAGAGTCCAAACGCACCTCTTCGTAGGCAAAAACTACTTCAGAGGCGCAAGCCCTCTTCGGAGGCACACAAACAATGACCTCTTCGTACGCAAAAACTGCTTCGGAGGCACAAGCCCTCTAACGAGGCACAAGCCCTCTAACGGGGCACAAGCCCTCTTTGGAGGCATAACTCTTCGGAGGAGCCCTCTCCCGAGGCATAACAAAAAGCCCTTCCCAAAGGCATATCAAACAAGCCCTCTTCAGAGGCACACTTTTACTCTTAACAGTGAAGTGCTAAACAAAGCCCTCTAACGAGGCACGACCAACAAATCAAAACATTCTTTAGAAGCTCGCTTCACTACGTAGGGGAATCCACTTTTCAACAAATAAAAGTGATAATCCCTGAAAGTAGAATTGTTCTTTTAAAAGAAAGGGAAAGAAAAACTTCTCCGATGCAAAGCATATTCTATCAAAAGCAGAATAATATTTCCTCAAAACGGAAGAATTATTCTCTAAAATAAGAATACAAGTCTTTTCAGAATATTGCAGTAAGTCGTGGTATGGGGGCATATAGCTATATTAATAAAAACAACGCTCAAACATCATACCACGAGCTCACTGCAATATCATATAAAGTAAATAAAGAAACTTGTGCAAAAACAAGGAATAAATGCGTTCACACATATACTAACAAGAAATTGTACAAGTAAAAAGAACCATCTTATTCCATACTATGAAATTTTTGCACATATGCAGTTTTCAACAAGCGGAGGCCGGTATCCGCACAATCTCCGGTCAATACATGCAAAAAGCAAAATAAGAAGCGTAAAGTCCATCTCATTACTCCTTTTTCCCACCACCTTTAGAGCTCTTGCCCGGCTTAATGACTAGTTTCGGAATCCGGCGTGGACGGGTCGGTGAAGAAGGAGAAGAAGGTGTAGCCGGATCTTCTTCTACTTTGTCTTCACCTGCAGGAGCACTTTTCTTCTTCTTCTTCGTAATTGCGTGCTTCCCTTTCTTCTTTGAAGAAGACTCACTGCCCGGACTGATTAGCTCAGACAGCTTCGTGTCATCATCATAAGGCTCCGAAGTCTTCTCGCCTTCTTCAAGTTCTCCAACCTTCTGCTCTTGCGAAGCAAGTGGATCGTCCAAGACTTGAAGGGCTCCTATTTGTTCTTCCTGCGATCCCGGTTGAGAAGTAGGAGTGACTTGAAGGGATGGAGGAGGAACAGGTGGAAGGGGAGAAGTTTGCGCAGCTCTCGGTACTTCCGCTACAGAAGAAAAGAAGTTAAAATCAGTATTCTCCGAAAATAGAGAAGATATTGGCTCATCGAGACTTAAGTAACAATCAAGAAATTCATCAAACTCAGTTGAACCAAACAAGTAGTCCGCTTGACCTGGTTCAACGTTGAAGTTACCTGGAGAAGTTGGCTTCGTAATATCAATCTCATAGGCTTGTGCTTCGGTGCTTTCTTCGCCTTCATCTCCGCCCTATGCAGTTGTAATCTCGGTTATGATTTTAGCAGGAGGTGGAGAATGGGAACTGGAGCCTATGATATCAACGTCGGCCGTAATCGAAGTATGGACGGGGGCAGTTAAAGGGGGTTCCTCCCCTGGATGCTCCTCTTCCGTCGATCCGGCTCGCACTTTAGCAAGCTGCTCCTTCCCTTTGGCTAGAGCAGCACGAGTTTCATCATCAAAATAATGCGCCTCAAGGGCTGCTTCGTCATAGCCAGCACCTCCGAGCATATCAATTGCGGCTTCCCACACTTCAGCCAAAGTAATTTCATATGTAGGGCCCAAAAAGAAGGGACTACCACGCCCCAGGACGCTGTGCAAGTAAAAATCGAATAAAGTAGAGCTGATATTTGCTTTAGTAGCCTCATGAGATTCTTCGGCTGCAACTTTGCTGGAAACTGCCTCATCACGCTCTTTTTCAACTTTAGAAAGTCGAGCTTTTAACATTTCAATTTCCATGTCCTGGGAGCGGGTTTTTTCTTGCAACCGAGCAACATTAGTGCGGTAACTCTCGACAATTTTCTCTTGTGCCTCATACCTGGCTTCAGCGTCTCATTGACTGGCATGAGCATCCCGTACTTGCTTTTGAAATACCTCTTCCTTTTAAGTAAAAGAAGTGGAAGAGGATGCAAGATCTTCCTTGAGTTTCTTAACTTTAGAATCAAGTCTCGCGTTATCATCAGCAATGCTCGTCATTTCACCATCATGTTGCTTACAAATTTTATTCCACTCCGACTTGTCATTCTCCATAGTTAACATGGCTTCGAGATTCATATGATTAACTCTTTGAAGCTCGTCAACAAGTTTCTGCCAGCCAGACATCCTCTCGATATCGAGTTTGACAGCATCAAGGTTTCTTAACATAGCCTGCTTATCAATCGGCACAAAGTCTAAGTCGAAACGCACTCCCTTTAAACACCAATTTGGGAATCGGCTTTGAAGTGTAGGTGGAGCATCCTTGACCTGATACCGAGGCCTATTAATATGAATGTCAGATTTCTTAAGAGCAGGAGAACCGGAGGGGATGTCAAGAGGGTTAGGAGAAACGGTCTTTTTAGAAATTGCAGACGCTGATTGATCGCTAAGTTTGACCCGTTTGCTCGGATCGACAGCAATGTGACTTTTCCCTTTAACATCATAAGATTTCCTTTTGTGGGAGTCATCATCCCTTCTTCTTTGCTGCTCCTCATAGTCCCGCCTTTCACGAGCTTTTCTAGCGGCTCTTTCTTCATCGGTTTCCCTATGGACAGGGAGATAGCGCTTGTAATCATAAGTTTCACGGCTTCCGTGGCGTTGTAAATTATCATAGTACGAGCCACTTCGCCCCATCGGAGAATCTGAAAATGAAAAAGAAATAAAATTTAGAAATCTCCAGGAAAAGGAAATTAAGTGCGAGTAACTGCTAAATATTCCTAAGTGTGTGTGGCGTGTAAACTATGCGCGTCGAGCTACAAACCACTCCTCGGCTTGGGGGTAACGTCAACTTTTGCAGCTGGCGTTAACTCTTGGGTTGATGGAGTTTGCTGCAAGGCAGATGTCGCCTCAATTGCTGAAGAAATAACTCTAGTAGTAACATGGTCATCTTTAAAAAGCTCTTGTGAAGTTATCATTAAGTCGCTTAGATCATCAAAAGTGTCGTCACCGTCAAACTTAGCGGGACTCTTTCTCTCAACTACTTTATCATCAGCATTCCCGGAGTTCTGAGGAGGTTCTTCTTCTTCGATTACTGGGGAGAGTGTGAGTTTGCCAGATGACCCCGCAACATCAACGGAAGTAGAACACTTTACCAATGCAGCCTCTACAGTAGGTTCTTCCGATGCAATTTCTTCTGCAGAAACTGGGGCATTTGATGACTCCGCTTAAGAACCTGGGGCAGCTAATGTTTCGATCTCAGAACTAGAAATTTCGTGAATCTGAGTAGATTGAGAGGAGTGTAAAAGTCCGAACTGGTGCAAAAACTCGTCTTTCAGCAAAAATTTAGTGCTTCTCTCTTCAGCATCCACAGCACTTAAAGTTTCGAAGGTCGGCTTGTGGCTGGGATCCCTAAGCGGAGGAGGAAATGCTGCAAAAAGTGAAGAACGAAGTTAAGCATTTGACAATTCGAGTTTCGAGAAGTTCAGAAAATGAAGTGAATGGAGAAAGGCAATCTTACTTCCGACTCTCCAGACGGCATAGAATCCCGGGGGGCAGTGGACGAAGAAGAATTGACTCAAAAACCCGTGTGCACTCTCGGGCAAGTCCAGAATCAATTTACGGTTTCTTGCGCCTCTCACAAGTATAATTGAAGGGTGATATTTGTTCTTCACAAAGGAGCATAAATAGCAAATCTCCTCAAAACTTGGAAGACGGTTGAGCGTTCTTCTGAACAGCACACACAACCCCATCAATATGGCATAGCCGTTAGGGTGTAGCTGGAAGGGAGAGATAGTCAATCGAAGAAGAAGCTGTCGGAGAAAATCATTAAAGGGAGGAATCGCTCCACTTAAGCACATCTGACGATTAACTACAATAAAGCCATGAGGTGGCCTATCAGTAGTATTGTTTATCCCTGGAAGCTTGGCATCTGCTTCAGCAATGCCAAACTGAATGCATAACTGATTGAAGACTCTGTGGTTCAAGAAAGTCGAAGTTCTTTCCGGAGGATCAACCAACGGGTTAGCAATTGGAAAAAACTCCCCAGCTTGTCCTGTTTCTTCTTGTTGAGAAGTCATTCTACACAAGCAAATGGATATTCAAATGTGAAGGTGTACGTTTCCTAAAAAGTGTGAAGTGTTGTGGTGAACTAATAAAAATAGCAAGCAAATATAACTGGAATTAAACTAGTTGACAGTTGGTCGATTACAAGATTTTAGGGCTTGTTAATTTAAAACTTAAGTGCAGTGTTAGTGCAAACGAATCAGCTTTAGTTGGCTATTTTAGTTTTGCTTTAATACTTCGCTTGAATTTATTGGTTTACGGCACTTCGTTTACACAGCCTATTTAAATTCATTATTCTTTATCGACTAATCTGTCATTTGATGTGGGCAGTCAATGGCAGTATATTCGTCCTGGTTTTCTGTAAATGTTGTATTCAGCAGGTTGTTAGCTAACAAGTTAATATGATCTGTGAAAAAGTGCAGCAAAGTTCAAACAGTTTAAAGTCCAGACAATTCAAAGTTCAAGCAGTTCAAGGTTTAGGCAGTTCAATCCAGCAATTCAAGTTGAGCCTTCAAGTGTTAGCTCGTCCACGACCTAGAAATAATGTTGCGAGTTAATCTAGGTCGCTAGTTCTTTAGGTCGTGACACTTATAAGGGAATAAAACTTCCGGTTGAAATAATATGAATTTCTCCAAGTCCTAGCTCGGTCGCGACCTAAGGCCTATGCCGCAACTAGTTAGGTCGGTCAAGTGCTAGGTCGCGAAGGTTTATGGGTCGCTCAAATTCACTAGGTCGCGTCCAAGCTAACGTCTCGCTTCCCTTAACCAGTTGACCTCCTCTCCACTCAGTAACTCATCATCCCATCAACTTGAAACCCGTAAACCCGTTAACGATCTCCTCATCTCCTCCAAGCCCATAAATTAGTTAGCCTAAGAATATTGTAACCCATCATCTTCTCCTCGCGAATCATCCAAAACCTAATCAAACCACTCCAAGTTAGTCAGCAATCGATCGTAACAGGACTCGTGATGAAGCATGATGTAAGGAATTGGATTGGAGTTAGAAATTGGGGAGTCCAGCTTCGTAAGTTAATGGCAATCATGAAATTGAACAGACGACGAATTTACTTACGCAGTGCGATGATGAGGATTGTAAGAACTGAATCGATGACAAGATGAACTGATTGGATTCGTCTCTGAAAGCTCCGAAGGTCGTTAATGGTGGAAGTAATCACTGAAGCAATTAGGTGAAGCAGAAGAAGCGACCTAAGCTATTTATACACCGGGGCAGTGAAATGCGAATCGGCACTACACGACCTAGTTTCCTCGCTAAGTCGTTCGCGACCTAACATCTCATCGAAGTACGAGTTAAGGAAATCGAAGCACACGACCTACGACCTAGGCGTGTACTTCGAGGGGAAAATGTTAACTCCTCTTCGTTAGCAACTTAAGGAGCAAAGCGACTTAAGGTGCGAAGCGACTTAAGGAGATAGCGACCTAACGGCTCAAGTATTCCGCGACCTAACTACAGAAATGACCTAACGACTTAAGGGGTTAGCGACCTAGTGGCTCTAGTCCTCAGCGACCTAAAAGCTCCAGCGGCTTAAAAGATGGAACACTACTAAGCGACCTAATAGGTGGCAACCTACCAACCTAAGAGAATCTGCGACTTAACGACCTAACGAGTTAAGCGACATAACAAGTTAACGACTTAGCCTAGGTCGCTACATTGATGTCTCAGCATTGTAAGGTCGGCAACTACTCACCTAGGTCGCCCACGACCTACAACTTGCTAGTCCATTTCAAAGCTGAGTGCAATCCTATCCCACCATAACTTTAAAGCTGCTCGCGACCCACAACCTATGATAGGTCGCTCGCTACCTAAGAAGACGAAGACAAATTTCTACGCCGCTCCACTTACGCCGCTTCCTCCTAGGTCGTTCACGACCTATGACTTGCCAGAGTGTTCCAAATAGACAAGTGCGCTCCTGATAAGTGTTAACCCGTGCTCCTTAGGTCGTGCGCGACCTACGACCTACCCTAGGTCGTGTGCGACCTACCCTAGGTCGTGTGCGACCTACGACCCAATCCAGAATCTCCCCTATAAATATAGCCCTAGCTCCAACTTAAAGAGGATTTTGGATCATTCTCTGGAGCGCCTATACTCTGCTTCTTTCTCAACTCAACCAACACTCCAAACACCAAAGACACTTCAACGAACTTCAAGAGGAGATCTAACACATTCACCACGAATTCGATAGATCCTTCTACATCGGAGTTCTAGTTACTTGTCTAAAGTTTGTCGTAATCAAGTTGTAATCGAGGAATTATTGTAGAAAGTTGTAATCGAATTAGCAATAAAGAAGATAAAGTGGACGTAGGCTTAATTTCGAGCCGAACCACTATAAAACTGCTGTCTCTTTACTTTTCTTCTATTTTTTGCTTATATTCTGTTCCCGTAGCAACGGGTGGTGCTTTCACTTTTTCTTTACACACACCGGGTGTTAGCGTTCAATTTTCAGCGTTAACACAGAGTATAAACCTCAACTCTGTATTCCCAGAGTGTGAAGCGGAGGATAAACATCAACTCTGAGTTCCCAGAGCACGATCCATAGTATAAACATCAACTCTGTATTCCCAGAGTGCGAAGCGGAGTATAAACCCCAACTCCATATTCCCGGAGTGCGAAGCGGAGTATAAACCTCAACTCCGTATTCCCAGAGTGCGAACCGGAGTATAAACATCAACTCCGAATTCCCAGAGCGCGATCTGAAGTATAAACATCAACTCCGTATTCCCAAAGTGCGAAGCGGAGTATAAACATCAACTCCGAGTTCCCAGAGCGCGATCCGGAGTATAAACATCAACTCCGTATTCCCAGAGTGCGAAGCGGAGTATAAACCTCAACTCCGTATTCCCAGAGTGCGAAGCGGAGTATAAACATCAACTCCGAGTTCCCAGAGCGCGAACCAGAGTATGAACATCAACTTCGTATTCCCAAAGTGCGAAGCGGAGTATAAACATCAACTCCGAGTTCCCAGAGCGCGAAGCGGAGTATAAACATCAACTCCGAGTTCCCAGAGCGCGTACCAGAGTATGAACATCAATTCCACATTCCCAAAGTGCGAAGCGGAGTATAAACAACAACTCCGTACTCCCAGAGTGCAAGTCGGAGTATTAGCATCGACTCCGGATTCCTAGAGTGCGAAACGGAGCGTAAACACCAACTTCAAGTTCCCGAAGCATGAATCGAAGTATAGGTATCAACTCCAAACTCCCAGAGCACGAGTCGAAATATAAACATCAATTCCAAGTCCCTAGATCGTGGGCATATGATTGAAACTTAAGCCGGCGTGACCAACCACCGACAAACCAATGGGACTCTCCACAGTGCGGATATGATCATCGACAATCAAACAAGCCTGGATGCATTACTCAATCTCTGCTTGCCTCAAACATCCGTTCGGTGGCACTCGACTCAACATGTTATAAGTAAGAAGCGATCATCGACTGATGGTCTACAACTCAACCCCAAAACTGGGGGACAGGACTTAAGCATCAACCATTGATTGAAGCGATGCGACGTCAGAAATCAACTCGCTTCCTGGTCGCAAGCCATGTCCACAGTTTTCGAACTTGGCAAACAAAAACAAACTTCATTCGGAAGCTGGAGCTTCACAAGTGCATTTCAGATATTAAAACACTTAGGCAAATACACAGTGACAAAAAAGAAGTCAAAAAAGAGAAGTTTCATTTCTATTGTTTATAAAAGATGTTCGTGTACAAGTTTGTTCCAAGAATTCCTACTAGTAGGGGCCGAACCCGCATCTATACACGGCCAACAAAATGCAAGTCAAAATAAACCGAGGAAGCATGTTTAATCTTTCTTCTTCCTTGGCTTCCTCCTCGGTGTAGACCCACTAGAGCTACCGCTGATCTTCATCTTCGAGCCTTTGCTTATCGGCGGTTGGTCTTCACGCGAGGGCATTATGTCAACATCCTCCTCCGAACTCGAGTGGATAAGAATGCTCCCCACGGGCGGAGTCAGAGGGATAGGATCAAACGTGGAAGATGGAATAGCCGCATTAGTATCGGAGAATGTACCGCTGGGCGATATCATTCTGAGCGGAGCTAGACCAAGTGCCGCCGTCCCACCTCCAAAACTGCCGCCATGTGTTCTGGCATCCATTTCAGCAATGATTTGTGCCAAGATTTCCTCTTCAGCAGCCGACCGAGCCTCGTTGGGAAAGTCAGTAGTCGGCATCAAAAGGCTTGTGGCAGGAACGCCTCCACCCATGACGAATGATAAATCAACTAAAGGGTCGCCATGACGGCGAAAGAGTTTGTCTATCATCTGCTCATCAAACACAAGCATACTCCCTTGTATATCGTCTAGAGACGCAGCAGTTGTAGTCATGGTGATCGCTTCGGTAACGACGGCCTCCTGTGTCTGTTGTGATTCTTGAGTAACAGGAGGCTCGACATGGGTAGCATCAATCACTGGACAAAGAATAAGAGAACTGTTAGAACTTAACTCAATCAAAGATTTCGACTTAAGAAAGATATGTGGAATGTCCAGAATACCTTCCTCAATTTGACTCGTAGGCGGCAGAGCGGCATCAGTGACTTGCGCTGCAGCTGGAGACATCTGCGGTTGATCTGGATTATAAGCAGAAACAGCCTGGGGATCGACCGCAGACGAGGATTCGAGCTGGGTTGACGTGGGAACTTCAAGACTTGCTTCATGGTGATCAACCTCTAAGCCCTCTCCTATTTCAAAGTGTTGGGCGCCAAGTCTTTCCTTCTCGCGCAGAATCATTGACTCGTGCAAAATCTTCTTTTCATCTTCAGTCAAAACGCGATTCTCGAGTTCAAATTCATCCCCGGACTCGCCCTGATGCGCCTCCTTCTCTTCCTCAATCAGTTGGCCCCAAGCATTATAAAGATGCGTTGGGTAATCGTCTAGCCACGCTAGACCCCTGTGCCTCAGCACGTTAGCGTTGTAAACAACGAGGAGGTCTTCGATGTCAGCCTCTAGCCTGGAGTCGGCCGACTTCACCTTAAGTTCAACCTCAGCCTCCACCGTGCGGACATTAGCCATAGCCGCATCCCGTTCACACCTGAGCAGAACAGTTTGTTCACATGCCTCCTGGGCTGCGTTGTTTGCATCATCTCTCTCCTTGGCCATGTCGGCGAATTTGGCCTTGAGTTCATCAAGCTCCTTGACCGCTGCATCCCGCTCGGCGGTGACTTTAGTGTTCCGATGGCCCATCTCCTCGACCAGGGCAACATGTGTCTGCCCTAACCGCTCCATTGTCGTTTTCGCTTCGTCAGCTTTTTTGGTGGCCTCAATTTCCGATTTACGAGAAGACTCGGCTTCGGCAGTAAGCACTTGAATAATCTGATCCCTTTGAGCGATCTCGGTCTCCATCTTCTCAAGTGCTTTGGCTCGCTCAATAGCCACCTTAGAAGCTTCTCTACAGCCTTAACCCACTCTCGGTATTAGGTGTAGATGTCGTGGACATAATCATGCATCATGCCTTCTACCCCTGATGGAATTCTCTTTAAGTGTGGAAGGAAGACATAGTCGTCGAAGCAGATATTTGGAAAATCCTTCCTCATTTGAGCTAATTTAAGGGCCCCTTCTCCTGTGGGCTCAGTGGGGACCTGCTTTGTAATCATGGAGGCTGTAGTCTCAATTCTCTGAAGATGAGTTTCGGACCTAGAAGCATGAGAAGACGGCCTGTGACGAGGAGGCTCTGGTGGATTTGAAGTTTGAACAAGAGGAGGAGACGGAAGTCTAGGAGGAGGAGAGCGTGATCTGGATTGATGTCTATACTCTCTGTCATGCCCATACCTGTCCTGGTTAGAGTATTTGCGATGGCGTTCCTATCTAAATCCCTCCTGTGGGAATCATAGTAACTAGAAGCTTTTCGGGCTGAGCGAAGATTCCCGAGCATCGATCCTCTTCCAAACATAGTACCTGAGAATGAGAAACGAAGAAAGAGTTATCAACTTCTTAAGTTGGTCGATTTACAGTCGTGAATCATGTAGTGTAGTGAAGTGTATGCATGTGCAACCTCCCGACCAACCGGAAATGTCGGCCACACTCGTAGCAAGCGACCCAGTCAGTTCAAGAGCGCTATCAAGCTCCTCCATCCCGGCGTCGTGTTGAGACGAAACAAAATCCGGAATCGGAACATCGGCAAGCCCTTCAAAAAGATTCTCTACCGGCGGGGGAGAAGCCTCTGCAATTCTAATCCCCGGGACGGGCAAAGACACGACCACGGATTTAAATCTCTCGGATTTAGAGCGTTTGTGAGCAACAGCCTTGCCTTTGCGTTTTCCTCCGGAATCTTGAACATCGGAAGAATTCCCGGCCGGGAGCTCGGTATCGGTAGGCGTTCTCTCCAGATCAACTTCCTCGGTTATCACGACTGCGGGCGCTTTGCGCTTCACCCATTTCTTAGAAACCACTTTAAGTGTCCGCTCCAGCCGAATGCTCTTCCGCCGTTCTATCAGCCCGACAGTCCTCAAATTCCTGTCGGTCAGGACCAAGTCTATGTGCCTCTCTTCGCCCGGAAACGCTTGAAGAATCCGAACAAGCTCTCTGAAGTATGCGCCGTCAGGACGAGAGATTGCAGCTATAAAAAAGGAAAAGTATGTCAGTTTTGAAGTCAGTTACTAATATATCAATGATTCAAGAGAGAAATGGCAACACTTACATCTATCCAACCACCACCTAGCAAATCCAGGGGGGCACCGAACGTAGAACCATTCAGTTTTATAGTAACTTAGCCTCCCCCAGGAGCCCAGTACAATGTGGTAGTTTCTGACCGCTTCCAGGAAGGTGAAATAAGGGCTGTCTCCACGGCTCTTGATGTTGAATAAATATCTGATTTCGATCGGCTTCGACTGTCGAAAGAGGATCTACATAAAGAGGACAAAGGTGCTATTCACCAAGGCATACCCATTGGGATGTAGCTAAAATGGAGCTATGCCAAGAAACGGTAACATCTCCCTTATATATTGGTTGAAGGGAGGGAGTGTCCCCGCTGTGCAAGCGTAATGGTTGAAAGCGATAAACCCCTCCGGGGGATCGTGCGGCCTGTCATTTGGCCCAGGAAGTAGCATGTCGTCGAGCGACAAACCGTGCCTTAAGCAAATCCGTCCAAGCATATCTTCGGAGATACCCGACGGCACTGAATCTTGCGGATTACAAATGAATCGGCACCCGGACGGTCGTCCGGAGCTGGGTCTATAACTTCGGCTTCAATAACCGGTATCTCGATTGATGGAAGAATAGAACTCGGGAGTTCCTGCTGCTGTGAACTTGAGGGTTCCATGAATAGCTAGCTCATGAAAAATCATTGTTAAACAGGCAATAACGCTCGTGCATCCCCCAGTGTAAAGTGTGTGAGTGTGTGTTGTGCAGTGCAGTACAGTATATCACTTGAGAAGATCTACAGGATTAAAGAAAGCATGTAAACGACGGGACTTCAGAATTCAGTTGGAAGGACCGTCATCGCTGACCGTCTCAACCGTGCCATCCAGCTATTGACTATCATTCCAAGTTAAAGTTTGTTATCATTTTGATAAGTTCTAGTTTCATCGACGAGCTTTAAAAGGCAATTAGATATGCAGTGAAACGATTAAGTCCAGTTATGCAAGTTTGAAGCTCGTCGGAGTCAATTGTTCAAATGTGCAGGAAATTTCAGATTTGTTAATGTTCAATTCGTATCGCTAACGAGAGCCGTGTTCGCATCGATAGGTCATGGTCATCTAAGTATGGGCTAGACTCGGTCAGAAGGTTGGCATGCAAGTTCGACTTGATTAGAGGGCTGGGGATTTCGAATCGATCAGAGCACAACACTTCGAATCGATCCTAAGACTACCCAGTTCGACTCGATCCAAAACCTCCAGTTCGACTCGATCCCAAACCTCCACTTTGACTCGTTCCAAGACACTCCACTTCGACTCGTTCCAAGGCCGCCGCTTCGACTCGATCAAAAGCCATCCTTTTTGACTTGATCCAAGGCCATCATTTCAGGTCCATCAGACGCAACCCACTTCGTATCGATCCACGCATTCAAAGCATTCGATTCGATGAGAAGCTCCACCATCGATCGATACGAAGGCCTCCACCTCATCATCTCGAAGCCCCTACCCCAGATCGACGCGAAGCTGAGGCCAAGGAATTTTCGATCGAGCACGACTCTGATTGATTTGGTGTTAAAAACCCAAGTCTCATCGTTTACGCATGGATTCGCTTTGTGGATTACCTAAATTTGTCAGTTAGTTCAAATGATTGAAGGTATGTATCGGTTCGAAGGAAAGAATGTTTCTTCTTTCTTCTTAAGTTTCTGAGCGATACGAAGGCAAGGAAGGAAAGCGAAAGGTAAAAAGTGGAAAAACGGCTAAGTACGAAGTATTTATATGGACTCGATAGCAAAAGGAATAAACAATTCGCATCCCGGTGGATTCGAACATGCGTTTCGACTCCGTCTCCAGTGCGTCGATGCGAAGCTCCCCTTCGTATCGCTTGTCTTCGACTCCGTCCCCTGTCCAGTTCGACCCAATCAATACGAAGACACACTTCGTATCGATCACCTTCGACTCCGTCCCCTGTCCAGTTCGAATCCAAGACCGAGTCAAACAAGCAGTTCGAATCCATCATCGAGTCGAACAGTCAATTCGACTACATCGATACGAGACCACACTTCGTATCGACCACCTTCGACTCCGTCTCATATGCAGATCGACTCCATCAAATCACGGCTCCTAGAAGCCAACTCCATCGATACAAATTGACTGCTCATATCCATTAATGCAACGAATATTGATGCAAAAACCATGTTTCAACCTTCCCCATCGATTCAGGAGAGGATCGATACGAAGGAACATTCAAAAATAACCATCAAGCGTTGTTCCAACGAATTTCATGTTGGTTCGGGAGTGGATCGATACGAAATTCAATATAAAATAATCTGACAATGACTCGTGAATGCACAAACGTCAACGAGAGTCAGGTTATCATATAAGCATGTATATCGGACTAATATTCAATATTCCAGATTTACAGGAATCAAAAACTCATCTAATAATGATTACAGTAGCAAACGACTAATCACTAGCATACAGCAATCAGTCGCAACAATACAGGGTACAGCAGTTGACCGTCAACAGCTTACATTATCAAGAAAAACGGTCGAAGATTACAGCTTTCATCGAAAAGACGATGACTATTCAGAATGAAGATTGCAGCACTTCAAAGCGCATCATGTTTTCACAAGACGTACTTTGGGGGGAAAATGTTATCCTGCCTTTTGGCAAAGCCATGACACCAAGGAATTGACTAGTAACCAATGACGGCCCGACCTAGAGATCAGTTATACACAGGCTCACTATGAATATCGACAAATTTTGTCCGAGTCCGGATCGAGCCAAAATTTGTAGGACATGACAAGCTAAGCAATGAGAGTCAACATTCCAAATATCAAGTCAATTCGAGTTTGTATGCTCAAGTTATGAACGATACAAAATTGGATGAAAACCAATCACCGGTCGACTCGCTCCCTTCGACTCGCTTCGCAACCATTAGAAGTGACAACATCGACTCGCTTCGCAACCATCAACAATGATTACTTCGACTCGCTTCGCAACACTCAGAAGTGACTACTTCGACTTGCTCCGCTTCGCCTCCATCAGATGCCTTCTTTGACTCGCTCGATCAATGCGCACTTCGACTCGCTCCGCCTCGAGCCATACTTCGACTCGCTCCGCCTCAAGCAATACTTCGACTCGCTCCACTTCATTGACTTCGCATCCATCCAAAGACTTCTACTTCGTGTCCATCGATGAGGAGCAAAGCATAGCAGTCAATACAAGTTAGCGCCATGTCACCGAGTCAAACAGAACCGAGTCGAATGAAAAGCGAGTCGAACCAAACAGCCTACCGAGAATCCCAATTCGTATCGATCATATCTCCTAATCTACAAGTCCAAATGCTATGAAATTTTCACAGAAGACTACGTGCATGCTAAAGAATGTCCACGCCAAATTTCGACTCCATTGGATGAAATCTCAATCGATACGAAATATGTTCGTATCGATCACGGATCAGACCAAAACATCACGGGCTTAGGCGCGCGGGCCTGGTCATGAGCCAGAGAGGGTCTCCCGAGATCTGAGCGAGATACCAGCCTCCTACACCTATAAATAGACCCCCAAAGCCAACAGAAAAGGGGTTCTTCTTCCTCTTTGAGATCTCCAACGCCCAGACTTCGCCAGATCCAGATCTGAACTCCATTGCTGCTGCTACCAACGAATTTCATTGCGGCAAATCATTGTTATTCGCTGTGACTTGCTGAAATCAATTGTAAACATCAAAGAAAGGTTAATAAAGCAAACTACTTCATAGTGGACGTAGGAAATACGCCGAACCACTCTAAATTCTTGTGTCTCCCTGCATTTTAATTATTCTCATTTCTGAAATTTGGAGTTTTTGTTTGATAATTCCTCTTTTTTCATTTAATTTCTTCACTTTATCTCATCAAAGACTTTCGAAGAGTGTTGAGCCCAATTTTGGTACAAACACTTCCTAAGCTGGTGTGGTCCTTGCATAACTTGGGAAAATCGGGAATTCTTGGCAGACGGGCTGCAGCCTCTTCCGCCGGAGCAGCATCCCTAGCTGGTGGCTCTACTCGTGTAGTAGCCTGCAAATAACGTCTAAACCAAGCAGGCATATTAAGGCCTGGAACTTTGGGGATATCTTGTGGTTCAGGCATTTCTATTTGTGGATATTAAAAAGATGGGATTAAGTACTCCATAAATAGTTCAATAGACAGAGAGGAAGAGATACGAGGGACCCATTTCTAAAATTTCTTTTTTTTTCCAAAATATGTACGTATACTTTTAAAAGTATTATTTGGAATATCCTTTAAAAATTATTCAAAAACCGTTATATTTTTAAAATATTTTTAGGATTACCGAAACCTTAGCTCTGATACCAACTGTGACACCACGCACCTCTAGGCACCCCGAAAATCATACATGACTAGAAGCACGGGTGGTCAGGTGAAATAAAAATCCATAACATAGCACAGAGCCTAAGGCAACAATATAAAATGATTAAAATATTACAGCGGAAGAAAACTTTCACTAATTATAAATTAATAGCAAAATAGTTTCATTAAAAACAACGTTATCCCAAATTTATTTTTGGAACCAAAAGTACCAAGTAGTCTCCACCAAAACATAAAACATAACAAAGTTCACAATATAGGTCCCCATATAAAGAGTAAAGTACAGAAAAGAGAAACGAAGTACATGAAACAAAAGAAACAAAAGCTGAAGATAACAACTGCTCCAATGACCCTCCAAGCTGCAAAGAACTACAACCTAGACCTGCTCTCCTATGATTTGGGGAAAATAGGAGAAATAGGAATGGGTCAGACATAAAGTCTGTTGAACGAGAAATAAAATGAAGCAGAAAGAATAAAATAGTTTAATTCCAGGTCTTCCCCGGATATCGCTGAGGGTGAATAATATAATGTAGTCAACCCTTCTTAGATACAATTCCTAAGAAGCCAAAGTCTGTGGTTACTCTAGGGAAGTCAACCATGCAGTAATACTTAATGTCAATCGACCGGTCGGACCTGCTGTTCTTACCTATCCACGTGTAACAACGTAAAATTCATGCCCTTCACCCGTGCACTGTGACTAAATGCCTCTTACGTGTGACCGACGCCAACTCAAACAACCTCGCAAGACCTCGAAGTTGCGCTCATGCTCCGCCAAACTGGACTCCTATCTTCCTGTCTCCTTGGTCACCAACGTGGAATTGCCCATATCCAAAGTGTCAGTCCTCCGAAAGAGCGCCCACAGCTAGGTCGACTGCGCAAAATCCTCCAATGAACTGCCAAAAGAAGCCTACGTCGGAGCACACTTGTCCTGTTCCGTCTATGTCGATCTGCCTAAAAAAGATTACGATTGTGGATGATGTCTATCCTACGTACTAGCGAGGTATCAAACATCCTTGCGAACCTACTTGCCCGCTCTTAATACGTACAGCCAAAACTATATTTTGCTCCTAACTACATGAAACACCTATCCAGACCTTTACAAGGTCTGCCTACCAAATCGCTTCCAAATTAATTAATTTTACCGTTATAGTTTACATACTATTTATTTTCATTATCTTCTTTAGGCCATTTTTACATCCGATTTGGTTATTTCACAATTTCCCTTTTTCTTACATAAATGGTATTTCAATTTCACGTCCGTTCAGTCCGTATGGTTTGTCTGTAATTTTTATGCCATTTTGTTACAGATTTACACTAGCCTTTAGGGTCCATTTAATTTACATTTTTTCCACCCTAATTTACATTCTCCTTTTAGAGATTTAACTTGTACAATATTGTTATCCAATAGCCACAAACCATTTAATTACACAAAATTCCACTTTTACATTTTTAGGTCACATATGAAACAAACAATTATTCCAATTAGACTTCCCAATTTTGTTCCAAAATCATATTCAAAATTATGTAATTATATCAATCTAAAGCATAATTTTATTCAAGTAACATATTCTGAATTTATTCAACTAACTCGTTCTACGATTAGAAATTGAATAATAATTCTAATACAATTTAATAAACCAGTCTTATTTACGCCATGATATGTGAATAACAATTTGTTTGTTCCAAATTTCAACCCAAACATGAATTAGAATTGAGAAGTGGAAGAAGAAGAAGAAGATACAATGATTTACGTAAATTTCAATCTTATTTATGCCATAACACGTGAATAGACAATTTATATGACCCATATTTTAAATCAAACATGAATTAGATTTGAGAAGTGGAAGAAGAAGAAGTTGCAATAATTTAAATCTATTCTCAATTAATAACAGAAATTAATTCATATTAACGTGCCAGAATAGAACTGAAATTGAACTACTTTATTTTTCTATTTCATATTAATTCCCACTCACCTAGCACTTAAGCTTGCATAAATTTGAAAAAAGCTTTGCTTTAATCTTTCTCCCTTTGATTCTTCTAAATTCCCCAAATTGCTTGAATATATATAGATAATTTAATTTGGTAGAGATTTGTTTATTTAGAAGAGAAAAGGAGGAAGAATAATACACACTAATTTTGTTGGGCATGTTTTTACCGAACCAAAGAGGGGAGGTAAGTCCTCGCCGAACCAGGGTAAACCAGACCATCCACCAAACCAACTCCGTCCACTCCATCCACCGAATCAACCTCCTTCCCATGCCTGCCGAATCAACTCCACCGGTCCACCCACTACCGAATCAACCTACTTCCCATGCCTGCCGAATCAACACCACCGGTCCACCCACTACCGAATCAACTCCACCGGTCCAACCACTACCGAATCAACCTATTTCCCATACCACCGAACCAACAACTTTGCCTACCCACCGAACCAACAGGTTCCCCTACCTACCGAACCAGATCCCACCGGACCAAGGCGTTCCGGACCAACTTTGCCAGGCCAGATTGTATCAGCCCAGGCCCACCAGCAGCTATATACATCCAAGACCCCTACCCTCAGCCTCACTCTGTAAATAGAGGGGCAGGGGTACAACAATGGAGGACAAGTTTTGAGAGCTCGAGCACGGATAGAACTTTCAAACAACTTTCATATATTTTTATCAAAGCTTTGTACTTGTAATTTGAATAGAAGAGGAGAATAACATATAAAGTGGACGTAGGCACATTTTGGCCAAAACACTATAAATCTGTGTGTCTTTTACAGTTTAGTCCCTGCTTTTCATATATTTTCATAAATCACCCAAATCACTAAGAACAATCTAAAATCAATTAAATCATACGACTTGGAGGTGTTTGTCCATTTTTTGTGCAAACAAATTTTACTGTAGAATTATGGCGACGGCTGAATAAGAGATTAGTTTTAGGTTAGATGGTTTATTTATAGATTGTTTGAGTGAATATAATCCATTAGTTTATTTTAGATTAAATCTGGTTCTTTCATACACTTAATGGTTATCCATTCTAGCCCATGAACATCACTCAACCAATAAAATTTAGCCATCTCATCCTATTACATCACTCGAGCGAATGGGAAGCCGCCACATGTCAGAAACAATGCTAAAATACGTAGAAAAATCGCTGAAAATGAACCAGCTAAAAAAACATCGCTCCCGATTTTGGGCGACAACGGGACTTGATCCGTGGTCACTAAGGAAGTCAACATGCGCCTTTAACAATGTACCAAATGCGCTTTTAATTTCTATTTAATTAACATTGTACCAGATTTTTTGTGGTTAGAGAATTCGTAGGTGTTTTTGAGCCTGTAGTAGGACTGCCACTGAAACAAGCCATTGAGTTTCAGATAGATATGGTTCCAGGAGCAGAACTAGTGAGTAGGCTGCCAAGCAGGATGGCTCCTACAGAGATAAGGGAGTTGAAGGTGCAATTGGTAGATTTGGAAGGCAAGAGCTTTATCAGACCGAGTAGTTTGCCTTAGGGAGCAGCCACAGTGTTTGCTAAGAAGCCGGACGGATCGCTAAAGCTATGTATCGATTATCGTAAGTTGAATAAGAGGACGATAAAGAATTGATATCCATTGCCGAGAATTGATGATTTGTTCGACCAGTTGAGTGGAGACAAAGTGTTTTCCCAGTTAGATTTGGCAACAGGTTTCCATCAGCTCAGAGTAGCAGAGGATTGTATACCTTTGACGGTGTTTAGGACCAGATATGGGTCATACAAATGGTTAGTTATGCCGTTCGGACTGACTAATGCGATGAATTTCTTTGTGGATTTGATGAACCGAGTTTTCCAAGAACACTTGGATAGGTTTGTATTGATCTTCATAGATTATATTTTGATATACTCTAAGGATGAAAGATAGCATGAAGTTCATCTTCGAGTGGTGGTTGAGACGCTGAGGCAGCATCACCTGAAGGTGAAGTTTTTGAACTATCATTTCTAGAAGAAGGAAATGAATTTTCTTGGTCATGTAGTCTCATAGAAAGGATTGACAGTAGATCCGACTAAGATTGAAGCGGTGAATAGTTGGAAGAGGCCCGAGACAGTGACGGAGATAAAGAGTTTTCTTAGGTTGGCTGGTTATTATCGGAGGTTCATTAAGGATTTTTCGCGGATAGCAGCATCGATGACCAAGCTAACGAGAAAGGATGTGAAGTTTGTGTGGATCGATAAGTATGAGGAAGCATTCCAGAGTTTGAAATAGTTATTGACTCATGCACCTGTGTTGGTTGTTCTAAAAGGGAATCAGGATTTAGTGGTTTATACAGATGTGTGTGGAACAAGGTTAGGAGCCATGCTGATGCAGAGAGGTAAAGTGATTGCCTATGCTTCTAGACAGCTTATATCGCATGAGATCAGATATCCGACGCATGATTGGAATTAGCTGCAGTTATTTTTGCATTGAAGGTGTGGAGCCATTACCTTTTGGGAGAAAGATTTGAGTTATATATAGATCATAAGTCATTGAAGTATTTGTTCTCTCAGAAGGAGCTGAACATGAGACAGTAGAGGTGGTTAGAGTTTATTGCCGCTTATGATTTTGGGATTGAGTACACACCAAGGAAAGGCAACAAGGTTGCAGACGCACTTAGTAGAAACATCAGAATACAGAGTTGGCGATGATTACTAAGTGGAAAGATTTGGAGGCATTAGCATATTTCAGAGCGCAGTTGAAATCTGAGGCTGGGTCAAGCGGAGAAACCGTAGTTTTATCTTGTTTGGAAGTTTGACCAGTGATGATCTAAAAGATTGCTTCTAAACAGGAGGAAGATCCGGTATTAGCTGAACGGATCAGGAAGTTGAGAGATGGAACCGAGAGTGATGGCTTGAAAGATTCAGTCTTGACCAAAATGGGTGGTTGAGAAAGAAAGGAAGATTATGTGTTCTGAGTGTAGGAAACATATGGAAAGAAGTCTTGGAGGAATGCCATCGTTAAAAGTTCTCTATTCATCCAGGAGGAACTAAGATGTATCAAGATATGAAGAGGAGTTTCTTCTGGGAAGGTATGAAGCGGGATATTGGCTAATGGGTAAAGCAGTGCTTGATTCGCCAACAGGCAAAGGCCGAACACCAAAAGCTAAGTGGGTTGATTTAACCATTAGATATTCCGGTATGGAAACAGGATTCTATTTCTATGGATATTATTGACGGGTTGTAAAGGTCGAACAAAGGAAATGATAGTATATGGGTCATAGTGGACAGATTTACCAAGAGTGCCCATTTCATTCCAGTTAAGTCAACCAGAATGGCACCAGTTTTAGCGAAGTTGATTATGAAAGCTATAGTTAGACTACATGGAGTCCCTAGTAGTATAGTAAGTGATAGAGATTCCTTATTCACTAGCGAGTTCTAAAAGAGTTTGCAAGAAGTTTTGGGAACCAAGCTCAAGATGAGTACCGCTTACCATCCGTAGACAGATGGACAAACGAAAAGAGTTAACAAAATCTTAGAAGATTTGTTAAGAGGTTTTTATTAGATTTTGGGGGATTATGGGAGGACCATATGTATATAGTCGAGTTTTCGTATAACAATGGTTATTAGACTAGTATTGGGATGACACCGTTTGAAGCTTTGTATGGAAGGTCATGCAAATCTCCCGTATGTTGGTTAGAGACCGGGGATAGGTTGGTTCTTGGTCCATATTTGGTTAGGGAAGCTGCAGAAAAGATTGAGGTAATTCGGGCTAGAATGAAGGAGGCTCAGTCTAGGAAGAAGAGTTATGCAGATAGAAGGCGGAAAGATTTAGAGTTCTCAGTTGGAGATCGGCTTTTCGCCAAAGTGTCACCGATGAAGGAAGTGATTAGATTTGGGAAATCAGGAAAGTTAGCACCGAGATTCGATGAACCTTTTCCTGTTGTTGAGACGATTGGGAAACTCGCATATAGAGTTGAGTTGCTGAGTAGCTTGGCAGGATTCCACGATGTTTTCTATGTCTCTCATCTCAGAAAGTGTGTTAGAGACTGCTATTGCACCGACTGTGCTAGATGACTTGGTAGTAGAACCGGATTTGACTATAGTGAGGAAGCCTATTCGTATTGTTGAGAGAGATGAGAAGAGGCTTAGAACCAAGACGGTCAGAATAGTCAAAGTCTAGTTGAGCGACGATGACAGGGACTGTACTTGGGAGATTGAGAGCAGAATTAGAGATACTTATCCTGACTTATTTGATGTATGTTTTACCTCTTTGATTGATTTGTTGTATCCCTTACTATAATTTCAAGGATGAAATTCTTTAAGGAGGGGAGTCTGTAACACCTCATTTTTTTTTGAGCAAAATGTGTGATCCTCTAATAAAAGAGGAGAGCACACATGAAACTATATATATAAAACATAATAAGGTGCTGCCAACATGCCTGACAGGTGACAATCTATGAACTGATAACAGGGTAAAAAAAACAGGTATCCCTAAAGTGAGCTCCGGCACAGCCACCGCCCATTTCACCCCAATACCGAGCTCCAGCAAGGCCACCGCCCGATAATGAGGTGTTAGAAGTACCTGGAAAACTGAAAAAAAGGATCTAAGTCCAGAATAACTGGAATCAGCACCATCTAAAAGAAACTGCCTCTGAGGGAAAAAAACTAATCTGAAGAAGAAAACTGATCCCTAAGAAAGAAACTCCGCTCTGAAGACACCATAAAGCTGAATGTAACGCCTGGTGCAATCAATACTCCTGGAAAAAGCTATCCTGTACACCTGCACGAAACCTCAAGCTATCCTGCAAACCTGAAAAGAGGCTCTAGCAACCTATCTAATCCAGACCTGAAACAATACTAGGAAACAAATTAGCAGAAAACACATATATGTATATAAATAGAATTTATATACATATATGTTTGAACAAAAATCTAATAAGATAAACGTAAATGAAGAGACCCTTTATGGACCCTCAATAGAAAGCAGATTATTTATACACCAAATTATCATCATTTAAGATAGAAAAAGTGTTAGTATAAATATTATTAAAGTTAAAATTATTATTGTTATGTTTGAAGATATTAATATTATCTCTAACCTTACTAATATATTCCTTAAAAAAATTATTTTTGGCTAATTTATATTTAGGATTAGATATCCAATTTAAGCAAAAAGATGAAATTAAAAATATCAATTTATTAATGTGATTATTGTTATTATTAAAAATTCTTTGATTTCTTTCAAACCAAATAAACCAACTAGAAATAGTGAATAAAGTATCAAGCAAGTATCTATTATTCTTATTAAACTTAATTCTAAAAGAATTCCAATAGAAAACACAATCAGTAATTCTAGTACTTATATAAAATTCAAATATGTAAAGGGTATTTATAAGAATAAAATGAGTGTCCTTACAATCATAGTAAATATGATTAATATCTTCTAAATGATTATTACAAAAATAACATTTATTATCAATACAAATATTTTTGCTTTTTAACAATTCTATAGTATTTAATTTACCATGAATAATAAGCCACATGTGTAATTTAGATTTTGGAGGAGCGTTAGATTTCCAAATAAACTTAAAAAAACTATTAGTTACCCCTGAAAAGTTGATAAACCTATAGAATGAATTAGTGGAATATTTCTTACTCTTATCCTAATCCCAACTAATATAATCATTTTCATTATCGATATTATAAAGATTTAATCTAGCATAAAGCAAAATGAGCTGTCTAAGAGTAGAACCTACTAAAATTCTGTTAAAACTAAACTTCCAAGGAGGGCCATTTTCAGAATCAAAAACTTCAGAAATAAAAGCATACTTGAAGTTACAAATATCATATAAATCTTCAAACTCAAACCTAAGAGGAGTAGCGGAAATCCAACTATCATGCCAAAAAGAAGTATTATTACCAGAGTGAACTATAATATTAATACCTAAGTTGAAAATTTCTCTACAATTTAAAATGGATTTCCAAAAATAAGATTGCTTATGAGAAACCGATGGACTAATCTGATAAAGATTATTATTACCATTATAATAATATTTAGAAATAATCTCCTTCCAAGTGGCATTATCGTTGGTATCTCTAAATTTCCATAACCATTTACCAAGAAGAGCCAAATTCATATTACGCAAATTAATGACTCCTAAACCACCATCCTTTTTAGATTTACAAATAGTTTCCCAATTAACAAGACATTTGATGCTACTGTTTGGATTATCTCCACTCCAAAGGTAATCTCTTCTAATTTTATCTATTTTATCTATTACCCAACCAGGAAAAAGATGCATAGTCATCCAATAAATTGGAAGAGCTGATAAAACCGAATTAATTAAAACCAATCTACCTGCTCTAGATAGAAGTCTCCCATTCCAGTTAGAAATCCTTTTTTTGATTTTATCAATGATTATTTACCAATCATCATGTTTAAGTTTAGTGGGTCTAATGACAAAACCTAGATACTCAATCGGAAAATTCATAATTTTACAATTTAAAGTATTAGCAACTAAATTTTCAACATTCTCGAAATCATTAAGAACTAAAACAGAACTTTTATCAAAGTTTATTTTTAAACCCGATAAAAGCTCAAAACTGTAGAGAATAAACTTAAGAGTAATAATGTGTCTAGGAAGATGAGAGGAAAAAAGCATAGTATCATCTACAAATTGTAGGACTGATACACCATAACTCGATATATCATTACCTATATTTCCCAGAGAACCATTGCTGACTGCTTTTTTAATAATCTTAGCAAAAACATCAGCAGCTAAGTTAAATAGTAGGGGCGATAAAGGGTCCCCTTGCCTTAAACCTCTCTTAGACTGAATTTTATTACCTAAAATACCATTAACCATAATACTAGAGTTGCCAGTTTTAAGCAAATTCATAATCCAGTTAATCCATCTATTACTAAAACCTCTAGCATGAAAAATATCTACAAGAAAATCCCAATCAACCGAATCAAAAGCTTTAGCGAAATCTAATTTTAAAATGGCACAAGTAATGTTATTCTTACAACAATAATTAATATATTCTTGAACAACAGCCACACCATCTGTGATATTTCTTCTTTTTATGAAAGCTGATTGTGAACAATCAATTAGGTCATTCATTTTTGTATTAAGTCTATTAGCTAAAACTTTAGAAATAATTTTAACGGAGCAATTAATCAATGAAATGGGTCTAAAATCTTTTAAATTATTAGCACCTATTTTTTTGTGTAATAAAATAACATTTGCAAAATTAAATCTACCTAATTGAAGATTTCCGTTATAAAAATCATTAAACATGTAGATTAGGTCATATTTTAAAACATCCCAAAAGGTTTTATAAAAGAAAATTGGAAATTCATCCGGACCCGGGGATTTATCACCCGGTAAATCAAAAATGGCTTTATGGATTTCTTCTTCAGTAAAAGGAACATCTAAATCAGAAAGATTAATATTGGAGACAGCCGGATAAAGATCATTCCATCTCACATTAATTCTACTTTCAACTAAGTAGCTTTCGACTTGGTTAGCTTTCGACCATGTCAAATGGTTTTAAAGAAATGGTTTTTATTGGGTTGCGCTTTTGTTTTTAAATAAATGCTTTCGACTAGGTCGAAACCCCTTAGTTGCCGCCTTTTTACCTTTCGACCCAGATTGGTTTTGAAAGGGTTGTTTTGCTTTTTGAAACTTGGCCACTTCTCCAAAGCTTTCGAAGGGATGGTTTTAACATCATCAATTCTTTACTTAGGAATGATTTCGAAAGGAATGCTTTCGACTTTAATGGGTTTCTGATCCTTTTGCTCTACTTGAAGACATAATCCAAATTGTTTGGACCGAAAAAATTTTCAAAGGTTTCGAAGGAGTAATTTTTTGAATGGTTTTGAAAGGTCTTTCCACGTGTTTTAAATTGAACCCAAGTGCTTTCGAAAGGTAGGTTTCGACGTATTCAAAATGTGTTAATGAATGGTTTCGAAGGGGTGGTTCCCCAGGGTTTCGAAAGGGTTGAAAGGAAAGGTTTTTCCTATGTTTTCGAAAGGTGATATTTAAAGGTTTTAAAAGAAGGATGTCTAGTATTTTGAAGACTTTTGAAGAGAAGGTTTTTATGCTTTCGAAATGAAATATTTGGCCTTTCGGCCTAGGTTAAGTAAAGGGTTTTACTTGATTTCGAAAGGGTTACTTTCAAGGGTTTCGAAGGGGTTGTTTAAAGGTTTTAGACAAAGGTTTCGAATATATTAACTAGGTAATATAGCCTAAGTGTTTTCAAGTTAAAAAGGGTTTTAACTTGTTTTGGAAGGATGGCTAATCCTCATTAAAATTCATCAACATTATTTTATGTAAAGTATATATAACATGGCAAAATAGCTTAGAGTAAAGCTAAGAATATATTTTCCATGTATAAGTATGATTTAAAAGGTTAAATCATTATGAAAGGGTTTTCAAGGAAAAAGATGAAGGATAGTTAACCCTAAGAAAATGATTCGGACAGATAGTCCATTTTGGTTCGGACAGTTAGTCCAACTCGGGGACTGCTAGTCCAGTTTGCGGGCAGTCAGCCCAGTTTTCGGACAGATAGTCCATTTACTACTTGTGGAAAGATAGTCCATTAGTTCCCTGATTATAGCTTAACGGACATAGCTATTATTATCATTGTTATAATAAATTTGATTAACTAGTTTGGTTATAGGAAAAGATTTGCAGAATACATGTTTTAAAGAGGATATTAGTGTGGGGAAACCCGTTCAGCTAAGCGGCGTGGTCTTACTTAATACTAGTAAACCGAGATGTAATAGTATTATTCACACCAGACTTTATGTCTGACTCGCAGTTTTTGTTTCCCCTTAAACTCTCGGGTGCTCAAAATTGGTTTGAGTAGGCTGAGGGTTGAGGTTTTTCAGGTTTTAGTCGTTTTGGCGAATAAAGCTTCCGAAGACGAGCATGTGGCTGACGGATAGCTGATTAGGTGTTATAGTTTATTTTGCTTTGATTCCGTTGTGTATATTAAGTCAGATATGACTATATTGACTCTGATCAACCAAAGGGGCATCGTCATATGTCGCTCTTAGCGTATTATTGTAATTATAATTGATCTTTACCATGGAAACAATTATGGGATTATGTAACTTGGATGTGAATTTGTTTTGAAATGTAATCATTAAAATGTTGTTTTTGGCAATCTATGATTTTGTTCATATTCAAGTGCTTCTGATATTATGGATACCATAAGCATTACCATATTTTGTCACCAGACGTTAATACTATAGATGACCGTAGCATCTGTAGCATGTAGCTTTTGGCCTCTAGATAAGGGATGTTATATTATGATGGTTCTAATTCTAACTAATCTACCAAACACTAAGAGATAAAAGAATGTGATTCACATGTATCAAAGAATACTCTAACTGGTATGCTATGAATCAAAAGCATACCTTCCATCACACACTTTCCTTTCTCAGCAACAATCTGGTCTAGAAGTTGATGGTTCTAAAGTAAAGACCTTTCCTTTTTCCACCTTAGCCGCTTTAGGACAATTATTCTTATAATTCCCCACCTAGTCACAGTTGAAGCACTTCACATTCTTCTTCCCTCAACCGTCTTGCTATCACCAATCTGCACTCATTACCATAATGCCCCTTTTTTATCACCTTGTAACAAATAATTTTAGCTTTCCCTTTCATGGTAGCTCCAAGCTTCCGAGCCCCATTTCCCTTGAAGAACTTCCTCTTCTTACGCTGAGAACTATGGGTTTCCACTGACTTTTCTTTCCTAAAAGTCGCAAGCATCTCCTCATTCCTTATAGCCATTTCCACCACTACATTACTCGAATCTCGGAAATGTGGCATAGTCGCTCTACCAATCTCTAGTCTTAACCCTCAGATAAGCTTCTCATTCCTCTTAATCACAGTATCAATGGTTGCATATCCATATCTGGACAGCTCATCAAACTTTGTAGCATATTCCAACGTTGACATTTCCCTTCGCTCCAATTCCATAAACTTCCTAAGCAGGCCTGACTTGACTACTTCAGATAAATACCTCTCCTCAAACCCTCTCCTAAACTCATCCCAAGTCAATTCCTCTTCAGGCATACCAACGGTTACCCCGTTCCACCAATACAATGCTGCTCCTTGCAACTGCCAAGAAGCTAATCTCCTTTTCTGCTAATCGTTCAACACTAGATCAGTAAAAATCCTCTTACGATGTAATAACTAGGTCCCCACTTTAATAGCATCTTCGTTTCCAAGAAAAGGCTTTCCTCCGAGGCTAGTATAATCACATTTCAGCTTGGCATGGCTATTGCCAACTGGCGCCAAGGGATTTTCTCCTCCCGCATTAGCAACATTCCCTCCAACCGAACCAGCAGCAACTCTAGCTTGCATTATATTGAGAAAGAACTGATACATAGTCCCCATATCTACTGGTAGGGTTCCAGCACCTACATTAGCTTTGCAATTATATCATTTGCTTATCGACTCAGGTTCCTTCTACTATTGGCCGAGTATTTCCATTCGTTATGGTGCGTCCTCCACCTATATTCACTCTTCCATTTCCTGCTACCACATATTACTTCCTTGGAATCTGCATATAGATCATTGAAAGATACAAAACAATGGTCTAACAGAGGGGAGAATAAAGATAGGATACATACTAATATATATCAAATATAAGTATGTTACTATAGCATTATCCCATACCCCAATCTTATTTTCTGGTTTATCTGGATTATATTTTTGAAAACCTTTTACTCTATTAAATTTTACATAAACTTATTCTCCAATACCAAATTGTAACATCCTCTATTTTGAGGCCCGAAACTAAGTGATACAGATGTTACAGTTATCAATAGTATTAATTTTTGGTGACAAAATATGGCTACGTTAATCATATCAATAATATCAGAAGCACATGAATATGAAACTTTTCAAACATAATTTAATAACAGATTTTCATATTTCATTTCATAAATAAGATATTACATTCATTACATAATTCCATTTGATCCCGCGTTCAAGATATTATTATTACAAAATACTCTAAGAGCGACAAATAAAGATGCCCCCTTAGTTGATCATAGTCTACTACCACTTTCTGTCATTACATCCATTCAAACAAAATGAACTGCACAATGGATTAAATAAAAATCATAATAAAGCTAGCTTGCCTCATGCACATCTTCGGAAGCTTATTTGTCTAATTGGAAACCTGAAATCCCTTACTCCCGACCTAATCAAATGAGTACTCAAGTATTTAAAAGAAAAACAAAAACATTGGATCAGAAAAATAGTATGGTGTGAATAATAACCTGCCATCTTGAACCAAAATAAATATCTAGTCCGACCATGCCGTTATGTAGAACGGGTTTTTCCCTTACTAGTATCTTAACCAAAACAAATCAACCATATACTATGCTCCTGCATCCATAATGGTTAGAGCATAATAAATAAATATTTATAGTCATGCAACATACAATGGATTACCCAACCCAATTTATTTGACTATCCGTCTTAATTTCATTTCACTATCTGTTTTAACTTCAAGTGACTGTTCGTCCTATGTTTATGTTGACTACCCATCTTACATATATACATTATATGGATTATCTATCCCCTACCATATGGACTACTCATCACACTTGGTTTTACTATTTAAATAATGTGGTCTATCCATCACGCATGTTTCGTTTATCTAATATAACGTGGAATGTCCATCACACATCTCATAGTTTTCGTAGGATGACTATGGACCCTTGATTAAACATATAGAGACTATCCATCTCCGGCATCATATGGACTATCCATCACACGTTCCACAGTTTTACTAGGATGACTATGAACCACTAAAATCTCAATTTATAATTAGGTTATGATTATATTCTCCCAAGTGCTCAACCTATGTCTATTGGTATCCTCAATTAGGTTGTATAACCCTTAAACTTATAACATCTCAAAATGATATTCATTGGTATCCCCAACAATTAACGTTGAAATTATAAAATAATAGATGTTAGTGTTCCCAATGATTAATGTTAAATTCATAAACTTATAGCATATATAAATATAAAACATTAGTATCCCAACGAATAATGTCAAAGTCATATGCCTATAGCGCCCCACCATTAGTATAGCGATATAAAGGACATACAACATTCATGTTGCAATAACAATATCGAACCTCATTTCAAGTTTAGAAAATAAAATTTTAGTTTTTTTATCATAAGGGTACCTGCCAAAATCATAAGTTTGTCGACCCTCTTCACACATATTCTATCTCTCTATTTAAATTTCCTTTTTCTTTATCTTAAACAAGGCCATATCGGCATTAAAATAAAGAGATGCAGCAGCAATGCCACATGCATAGTTGTTAAATCAATTAAATAAAGAATGCCAACATTGATATACGGGGGCATCAATACCTTAAGCCAAGATCAATTACTTACAACATCATTATAAGCATATCGTCATTATTATACTTCGGCTATTATGCCGCATACACAGAAAAGTAAGCGGTATCATTGCCACAAAATTGATTAATACCGAAATGGATAACTTTTGGCATAAAAACTCACGGCATCATTCAAAACCTTGGCGAAGACTTGTGGCATAAATTTAAGAATGTTGAAAACTATCAACATTGATAACTCATGACATCAATATATCATATACCCACGAAATGCGGTATTCCCATAATGTCAATGGCGAATGCATGAGTCAATGCATCGCATACTTATGGCATAAGTCGCATTGCTTCTTGTCGATGCCTTCTACTTCCGATATCGCTTATAGCTGTAAGGTGATACTACCTATTGTTAACGCCGAATGTCATGGCAATATCGCATAACGGTCGCATTGTCGTAATTATCATAAAAACTATTTTATTCTATTAAAGACAATTCCTTTTTACAACTTTTATCCCTTGTGAAATTTCTATTTGTTGAAAACAAACTTTACCAATTTCTTTTAAGGAAGCTGTCACAAATCAGTTTTACACTTCCAAAAACATTAATCAACTTAATAAATTAATACCCTTTAGTAAGATTAATTATATGCTTTTCTGGCATAATAAATTCATAATCTCTTAGAAAAAAATCCCCAGAAATTACTAAAAATCAAAATTAATGTATTCTCTTGTATATGAAAATTTCAGGGGAAAAAATTGTTTGATTACTTTTAATAATTAAAACCCGAAACAAACACTACTTCCTTCTTAGTAATTCATAAAATATTTGTTTTAATTTGGAAAATTAAGAAATTAAAAACCCGTCTTCAAATAATGTTTTACATAACATATCTGAAAATCAAATCAATTGGAGATCAAAAACTTAGATTTTACCCTTAAAACCTATCTAAATAAATTTGTAAGAATTCAGTAAATCATTATTCTATCCAAACAATGATTAAACACTCATAACTTGGCAAATCAATCAAGATAATTTGAAAACTACCCATAACCGAAGTTAAACACAAAATAATAGAGTTGATTTATTATTATTCACCATAAATTGGATGATGAGATTAAGATTTGGTGTAGTTTGGCTTCTCTAAGCTTTGCCCTTTGAATCCCTTCATTTCCCTCTTGATTTTCCCTTCTCTACCTAGATTAATGGCCGGCCCAACTAACGTTTTATTTTGATTTTTGCAATTATAAAAATGAGAAAATGAATGAGAGGGTGAGGGTTTAAGTGATAAAAGAGAGATCTATTCCTATTTTTCCATTCTCCTTTGTTATTTCCTATGTTACGTTTAAAACAACCTTATCACTTGATTCATTATGCCCTGAACTTGTTAATTATCAAATCTCATTGACATGTCCCACTACATTATTTTATTTAATCTATCAAATTAAATTTCAAAAATAATGTTAAACTAAAATAGGGGTGTTACAAAGGCCATGCAAATAAAATGATCCACGTACAACTTACTTACTTAATCTGATTGGTTTCTTCATTACACCATTATTTTTCTAAATCACTTTCATTTTCATATATAGTATTTCATTCAACACTAAAATTATTTATGAATTACTTCATAAATTTTCACTTAAGTTTATAAACATTTTATAAAGACACAACTTTATAAAAAAAATTAAAAACTTACTCCATTTCTATTTACTTGTATAATACTCTTCTACATCCGAAGAGTATATACGAGATGTTAATTTTATTTATTTATTTATTTCAAAATTCAAATGGAGGCCCAAACAAAATACGAGTCTTAAAACTGAGTCGACTATTGCGACCTTTTTATCTCAGAGTGTTCTATGGAAAGTTATTTATTAGTTGACTCGTTAATATCAAATAGTTTATGAGACTTCGATGTTTACACAAAAACTATGGTTTAAATAAAACAATGCCTATTAAAAACTTCCTATCCAATTTAACCCATTCAAAAAATTGAGTTAAATTATCCCTTCTTTATCCATGAGTTAAAAATTTTCATTTATCAAATTATTTATCAAAATTCCTTTTATTTTCAATCAATTTCCTTTAAGGAAACTTGTTATCCATAAAATATTCCCAAGAATAAAAGTATGAAAGAAGGAACACGAGAGCATTGATAAAGATCAGAAAGCACCAAGATGGTCTAGTTATATATAGCTTTCGACAAGGAAATGAAAGCGCTAGCAGTACCTTTCGAGTAGGTCAAAAGGACGTCTCGACTATGTCAACAGAGAGCTTTCGGCAAGCTCGGAGGCTACTATTCAAAGGCAATAGAAAACATGTTAACAACATCCAAAGTACTCAAAAACACACCTCTTGAAGGGAATGGATAACAAATGCACTACATTTTGCGCCAAACCATTCAAAATGTCCTGGCTTCTCCTTCTTTCACTTCCTCCAGAGAAGTACTCAACCAATTCGGCCCTTTCAAAAGCATATGAATCCTTTTGAAATGGTAAGGGCCACTTTCACTAATGAAAGAAGAACTATACGACCATTACCATAAAGGCATAAGGTTCTGAATTAGTCAAGACAAAAGCTTTCGAAGGAAACCATTTACAAAAAATCCATTTTGGGTGTTTCGACTCATTCGAAGCCAAAAGAGGACATGTTTCAACAGCGTCGAAGGATATCGCCTAGGTCAACATATGCGGCAAATCAACATTCAAGATAGAAGCACATCAGTAGACCTTTTGACGAGGTCCAAAGCTATAAATCATCACCTTTCGATGATGTCGAAAGGGAACAAGGCAAGACAAAGAAGCCCGAACTCCAGCGGCAACAGAAGAATGACTAAAACCCTTTCGACCAGGTCGAAAGGTATGGTTCAATGATCAATCACAAAAGCAGAGAGGTTAACCTTTCGACCGCGTCGAAAGCTTGAGGTCGAAAGGTCCCAACCACACCTATAAATATGACCCCAAGGGTCAGTTGTAGGGGATCTGATTTCTTTCACTTCTCACTTGTATTTTCTGAAACTTGTAAACCCTGATTCCCCAATCAAATGAGGAATTTGGTCAATTTGTAAAATTGAGTTCAACAAAAAGAAGATTATGATAATCATGTTTACTTAGCAGCACAAATTTCCTTATTTTTCATAAATATGTCATCCTGTAGTTGACTTGATCGAAAGGAGCCCCTTCGACCAAGTCAGAACCTTAAGTTTTCTTATTTCCTAAAAGCCTTAGCTCAATTCTACTAGAATGCCAGCGTCACCCCATTCAACAGAGTCGAAACCTTTGCATCTCAACTATTTCCAAAGTCTATTAGGTCCCTAAACCAAGCTCCCTTGTCCGTGACGAAAGTTGGTTTCACCAGAGTTCTTAGTCAGCCCATTCGAAAGGATTTTCTAAGGCATAAACTACCCTTTCGACTGTGTCAAAAGGTACCAAAGACAAGTTTTTGGTCACTTTTTCCTATCTAAGAAGTTTAGCAATCCCCACTCATTCGAATTGAGGTCCCGAAAGCATAACTTATATTCCAACTTGAAATTTGAGGCGTTGTCAAGTTTTCTTATCAACATTTTTGGCGCTAGAAGGAGGGCTCGAACCTCCGATCCCCGATAACTTTCATCACAGGTTAAGTGCATAAGAGTACTTCATCCAAAATAAGAGGATGGAAGTAGCCACGAATAATATTGATATCTCAAATGTAGGAGCTTTGCCACAATGAACTTTGGAAAATAATATAGTCCCAAACTTCAACTTTGATAATATGGAAATTGAGCAACCATCAACCTTAATGAGATCAAAAAACAATGAAATTGAAGTCCAGAATCTACAACAACAAATGATGGAAATGCAAGAACTTTTTGAAAGAGCTCCATCTCAAGACTCATTAAAGATTGTAGAAGAAGAGGATTAAGAGCAACCTCCAAATGAGGTAAAAGATCAAGAGTTAAACCAAGAAAGTCAAGCAAAAAGGTCCCTCGGGAAATCAAATAGCCCAATCCAAAGAAACAGCGAAAGTTGCCACAAAAATAAAGCCGACCAAGAAGACCTCCCACACCAAATAACGATGGATACACTTAGGGGAAGGGAATTTCTAACACAGAGAAATATGTTACCCAGCAAAAAACTCCTTTCTCAGAAGAGATAGTGGCAATCAACGTCCCTTCTCACATTCAAATCCCCTCATTGAAGTATGATGGAACTTCTGACCCAGAAGAACATTTGGCAGCTTTTGAAATAAAAATGGACTTATATAACGCTCCAGGGCCGATTCGCTGCAAGCTTTTTCCGATCACTTTTCAAGAGGTAGCAATCAAATGGTACAAAAATTACCAAGCTAAATCTATCCGTTCTTGGGAACAATTTTCTTTTCAATTCGTGACATAATTTTGTGCATTCAAAGATCCAACTATAGACTTTAGTCTGTTAGCTACTATCTGAAAAAGACCGGGAGAATCACTCGATGAATATTTAAAAAGTTTTAATACAGAGGCATTAAAGGCAGGAAGTATAACTAACAGACAAAAGCTTATGGTGGTTTGGTCGGGGTTGATCGAACAAACCCCATTCTAGGAAGACCTTTATATCAACGGATGCAAAGATCTACAATACTTCTACTCCCAAGCAGGCAAATTTATCCGTTTAGAAGGAATGAGCCGTGACAAGAAAAGATCGAGACAAGACAAAGAAGGAGAAAATCTAGTCCCCAGTTTTCCGACCAAGGGTCAGATAAAAGAGGAAGAATTTCGAATAGAATTCCAGAATCCAACTATGTAGCCTTAGGGTAGCCACTTTCTCATATTTACGCCTCAGTAAAGGATGAAGGAAGTTTCTCAACTACTCATAAAATGAGAAGTCAGTCAGAATCCAGAAAAGGGGAAAATTACCGTGATTATCACAAAGAAAATGGATATAAGACCGATGAGTGTCACGTTTTAGCTGGAATAATTCAAAATATGGTCATAACAGGAGCTTTAAAGGAATTTACTAAAGAAGTATAGAGAAAACTCCTGAAGAAAATAGCCTAGCAACTTCAAAATACGGACTCCTATCAAACCATGATGCTTTACAGCATTAGTTCAACTATGAATTCTCTCCTTCCTTAACTTTTTAACTTGATTAGTACTATGATTCCTACTTAGATTTGTATTGAAAATTAGCCAAGTACTGATTTAAAATTTGAGTGCTATGATAGGTAAAACAAAATCAGTCCATAGCATTCAACACATTCTTGAAGTACAACAAATTTCTAGCTACATGGGAAAGGCAGCTCAGATGTTTAGAACAAGATGACTATCAATGTTTCAATCAACACAGTACAAAAACCCGCTTTCCTGAAACCTACCGCTATCAAGTCTTCATCAGTATTTGAGGAAAGCTTACAAATAAACTACTTCGTTACTAAGCAGCGCCTACCAGGGCATGATAATAGATCCAAGGGAAAAATCTATGTATCTCAACTCTATTTTGGCAAATTGTTTTAAAAGGAATTTCTCAAACATATATTCACAAGGAAACTATTTCCAATTACCCTGTGACCAGGAGGACAAATGTTTATATTTCAAAAAAACAATCTTCCAAAAATATTATATAGCACTAGTGAATGCACACAAAAAAATTTTAACTAAGCAGTCGTGATATCTTAAAAGTTTTCTAAAAAGCATTAGCAAGTGGAAGCCTATTCGTACCTATTTTATGAAAAGTTTTAAAGGTGTCAAAAGATCATTGACGAAAAATCAGACTATGGAATCCTATACTCGCTTAAAAAACTGCAGGTTCATGAATCATGACCTTATAGTCTTTTATTCGAGATTTGTATTTCCATTGTGAGAAAGACAATTTTTTGCCCTTACCAAAGGCACCTCTAGGGGGAAGGGTCAAATCCCCTTAAGCCCTTATCAAAGGCACCTCATAGAGGGAGGGTCAAAATCTCTAAAAACCCCTAACGTCCACATCATCTCTTAGGGGAGGGTCAGGATAAGCACCCGCAAAATCAAAAACCCCTAACGTCCATATCACCTCTTAGGGGAGGGTCAGGATAAGGACCCGCAAAATCAAAAGCTCTTAATGTCCAAATCACCTCTTAGGGGAGGGTCAGGTAAAGCACCCACCAGCAACCTTTTAGAGGAAGGTCAATCTAACATACACTACATCCCATAGAACCAAGGGAAGCCTAAAAGAGCCACCAAACAAAAGAAGAAAGACAAATACGTCTACAACTTGAAACAAAAGTTAAAACCCAAGAGAATAAAGGGTTAAAGAAAGAAATTTATCTACTAAGACAAGAGTTAGAACCCAAGAGAATAAAGGGTTAAAGAAAGAAATCTATTTACCAACTAGGACATAGTTGAAATCCTAGAAAAGGATGCACACAGAGGCAAAAGGACAAAGATAACCAATGCCAAACCTGGAATGGACAAAGACTCCGAAATCATATCCAAAAAAGACAAAGAATGGACTAACCAATCTAAAAACAATCAATGCCTGAAGAATAATTTCCATATCAAAGGATTGAGAAATCTGCATCCTAAAAGGAAACGCGAAACTAGAAAGTGGAAAAAGGAATCCATAATGAGGTAATAAAGGTAAGGATCCGTATAAAAACCAAAAGAATGGAATAGGCGACGAGATATCACTAATGATAATGAAGACCGGACTCGAAGATTAGATTGAGTAAACCACTACTGAATCCCCAGAAATAGGATGGTCCCTTTGGAATAGAGGAGTCTAGAGATTATGTGTGGAACCACCATTCCAGATGATGAAATGACTTTACAAAATTACTCACTACTAACTTATAGGTCTAGGGATCGTTTGCTTAAATTTATTGAGTTTACCTTTACTGGAAAAATTTCAGATTTTATGCTTATACTGGATGAATTTCTAATAATTTGTTTGTAAGATGAGATCCTAATAAGATTTTTGGTTAAACTTCTGATTTCATGAATTTTTAGTTTATTTTCATAAAGATTTCACTTTGGGTTTTGTCAATCCTAAAACCTTATTTTGACTTTTATGATAATTTATGGGTTTCACGTTCCTAATTCCATTGGTGAATTTCCATATTGATTTCCTACTAAATCATTGGTTTCGTGAATTTTCAATTTCCTCGTTGATTTCGATGATGATTCATGAATTTTACATATTACAATTCCCCATAGGATTTTCGTGGTGATTTCCTATTGACCATATGTTTCATGAGTTCTTGATTTCTTAACTCCATTATTGAGTTTAAATAATAATTTATAGATTTCCCATTGATTTTTTGACTTTGAATTAGAATGGACAGGTTTCTAATTACATTCTTGAATTCTTGGATTTTTGGGTTCCATTTTTATGAAAATCTACCGCTTTAATGAAATCTAAGTTTCCTTGTTGATTTTTGTGGTGAATGATAAATTTCACATTCCTAATTTTCTTATTTAGATTTTTGATAATCTTTATTGAGCTTTTGACTTGATGAATTCTAAAGTTACTTGTTTATTTTCATGATGATTTGTGGATTTTTAATTTCCTTATTGGGTGTTTGATAATTCCTTATAAGATTTTTGATTTAGTGAATTCCAAATTTCCTTGTGGATATTTATGATGATTGGTTAATATTGTATTCATAATTTCCTCAATAGATTAGAGATGATTTCATATTGTTTATGGAATAATGAGTTTTAAATGTTCTTGCTGGTTTTTATAATTTTACGTGAATTTTATGTTCCTCATTTCCTAATTAGAATTTTGATGGTCCCCTACCGGTTCTCTGATTTCACAAACCCTACATTTCATTATGGATTTTGATGAAGATTTATGCTAACTACCTTATTGGATCTTTGGATCTCTGATTTTGCGAATCCTGAATTTCCTTATTCATTTTCATGACAATTTGCGAATTTCATATTCCTGACCAAATTGAAATTTTTGATGAACACTTATTGAATTCCTAGTTTAGTGAGTTCTAGAATTTCCTTGCGGGTTTCAATGATGATTTGTGGATTTCGTGTGCGTGATTTCCTAATTGGATTTTGAATGATCTCTTGTTAGTTTCTAGATTTTATGGATCTTAAACTTCCTTATGGATTTTGACAGTAATTTATAAATTTCCTATTTTTGATTTCCTTATGGGATTCTTATTGGATCCTAACTTTAAAAATTCTATATCCTACTATTGAATTTATGGTGATTTGTGAATTTTTCATTGAATTTAAAATTTGATTTCGATGTAAGATCTTCATATCGTCAAATGGCATCGGTACTAAACTATTACTGCTTCTTCACTAAATAAGGATTGCTAACAAGAAATATAGGGATGAAAGTAAATCATAATGAGATTTCGAGGAAGGATTTCTTTAGGCAGAAGATTCATATCTAATGAGTGAGGAAAACCTAACTTGAGAAAGGGAAATCTAGAATATATGATAACTTTCTTCGAAGGTTCATTTATTTAAGTCAATATCTGCAAATCAGGTGATATTATTCCACATTCTTAATAGAAGAAGTTTAATCATATACATTTTAGAATATTTTATCTGAAAATATTACCAAACAACATCTTGAACATTGGCTTCATAAGTTTAAGATTACTCATTCAGGTCTCATAACAAAGTTACAATCTTAATAGAGGTTATTATCTATTTCGTAGGAAATGAAGAAAGAAATTCCTCGGAGTTTTTTCCTAAAGAACAAAAGCTTCTTTCATACGGGGGGGAGGGGGGGAGCTAAATGTTATCCATAAATTATTCCCAAGAATAAAAGTATGAAAAAAGGAACATGACAGCATTGATAAAGATCAGAAAGCACCAAGATGGTCTAGTTAAACATAGCTTTCGACAAGGAGATGAAAGCACCATCAGTACCTTTCGAGTAGGTCAGAAGGACGTCTTGACTATGTCAACAGAGAGCTTTCGACAAGGTCGGAGGCTACTATTCAAAGGAAATAACAAACATGTTAACAGCATCTAAATTACTCAAAAAGACACCTCTCGAAGGCAATAGATAACAAACACACTACATTTTGCGCCAAACCATTCGAAACGTCCTGGTTTCGCCTTCATTCACTTCTGCCAGAGAAGTACTCAACCAATTTGGCCTTTTTGAATGCATATGAAGCCTTTTGAAATGGTTAGGGCCACTTTCACTTATGAAAGAATAACTATGCGACCATTACCATAAAGGCCTAAGGTTTCGAATTAGTCAGGGCAGAAGCTTTCGAAGGAAACCATTTACAACAAAACCATTTTGGGTGTTTCGACTCATTCGAAGCCAAAAGAAGACATGTTTCGACAGCGTCGAAGGATATCGCCCAGATCAACGTATGCAACAAATCAACATTCAAGACAAAAGCACATCAATAGGCCTTTCGACGAGGTCAAAAGCTATAAAGCAGCACCTTTTGACAAAGTCGAAAGGAAACAAGGCAAGACAATGAAGCCCAGCCTCCAGCGGCAGCAGAAGAATGATTAAAAACCTTTTGACCAGGTCGAAAAGTATGGTTCAATGAACAATCACGAAAGCAGAGAGGTTGACCTTCGACCGCATCGAAAGCCTGAGGTCGAAAGATCCCAACCCACACCTATAAATATGATCCCAAGGGTTAGTTGTAGGCGATCTGATTTCTTTCACTTCTCACTTGTATATTCTAAAACTTGTAAACCCTAATTCCCAAATCAAATGAGGAATTTGGTCAAATTTTACAGTTGAGTTCAATAAAAAGAAGGTTATGATAATCGTGTTTACTTAGTAGAACAAATTTCCTTATTCTTCACAAATATGTCATCCTGTAGTTGAGTTGATCGAAAGGAGCCCCTTTGACCAAGTCAGAACCCTAAGTTTTCTTATTTCCTAGAAGCCTTAGCTTTAATCTACTAGATTGCCAGCGTCACCCCATTCGACGGAGTCGAAACCTTTTCAACTCAAATATTTCTAGAGTCTGTTAGGTCCCTAACCCAAGCTCCCTTGTCCGTGTCAAAACTTGGTTTCGACAGAGTTCTTAGTCAGCCCATTTAGAAGGATTTTCCAAGGCATAAACTTCTTTTTCGACTGTGTCGAAAGGTACTAAAGACAAGTTTTTGGTCACTTTTTCCTATCTAAGAAGTTTAGCAATCCCCACTCATTCGAAAGGAGGTTTCGAAAGCAATACTCATATTCCAACTTGAAATTTGAGGTGTTGACAAGTTTTCTTATCAACAAAACCTAAGAACAAAATATCATGTTTTTATTTCAAAATCCTTTCTGAAATTATACAACATATATTTCTATATGTTATTCAGCCATTTGACTAGGCCATATTCGGACGAGACTGGATGAGTCGAACATGGAGTTATTGAGGTAGGAAGCCTAGAGAGATACCCCAGGAGTTTAGACACCAAGCATAGACAGAGTCGTAAGTCCAATTTTGAGACAACCAAAACCAAGACAAGTGTAAAGACACCTAAAGTCAGGGGTCTATACCGACCATACCCTATGGGTCGGTACCGAGTCCTATCTCTACCTCAAGTGGACCCTATCTTCTGTCTGCATGCCTTGCTCAATGCTAAAAGTCTGTTGTCAATGTCGTTTTGTTGATTCAATGCAATTCTCCATGGATCTCCATGAACACTTGAAGGTGCAACTCTGTTCTTTTAGAACTCCATCATTTGGACCCAGAAGCATGCTAACGTTGGAGCAAACAACTATGGAATTATGAAGATAACCATAAGACAAACCCAGATGAAGAGTTGAAGAAAGCCATTTTGGCTATCTTAGGGATCGGCACCAACATGTACTTATGGGTAGGTACCGACCCCTACTTCTTGATGATGTGGCACCTAATTTCATAGGAGATTTGGTCTAAATCATATGCAACGGGTTGAAGACATTTTTTGTAAGATATTAGGCTCCCTATCTGTATAAATAGGATGGTGGGGCTCACTTTTCAGGAGCTTTTGGCTCTTGTTCTTCCCAACTCTATTTTCTTGTAATTTTGAAAGCCTAAGTGTCGGAGTTGTACCGTCCCCTAAGAACTTCTGCCTCCAAATCAGAGATAAGCAGTAAAATCTTAAAGTGGACGTAGGCCTTGCTTTTCCAAACCACTATAAACGATTGTGTCTTATTTATTACTTATTTTCATTTACATTTCTTCATATTTTATTCACTAGATAAACTTCTAAGTGTTTGTGCCATTTTTAGTTCAAACATTTTGGTGCTTTCACTAAGAATTGAACTCAGGCTGTTTGGATCCATCATCTATAATTGGATTTCTTATATCCAAGAGATAAATCACCCTTTAATTCTACAACTCAGATTTGCAAAGATCTACCAGCCCCATCAAGAAGAGACCGTTTCACCAAATCTAGAGCAAGTACTGAAATTGAGAATCAAAATCCTCAACAAGGAGATGGAGCTGTCCAACCTACTCAAATAAAGATCCAGACTCCAACTGACATCGTGACTAGAATGGAGATGGATAGGATGATGAAGCAGATGGAAGATAGATTCCAGGCTATTTAGAATGAGACGAACCAAACAATTTATAGAGCTTGAGACTGTTGAATGAGCTAACTCAAAACAGCTGTAGAAGGAGCAGGAAGGATTCTAGTTATTCATTTAAAAGATCCTCATCATCCATGAAGACACAGAGGTATAGGAAGTGGAAGAGGATTCAGAATACTACTGAAACATCATACCAAGGAAGGGGACAAGCCCTAGGCTCAAGTTTGGGGATCGGTACTGACCCAATGTTAGGGGTCGATACTGACCCCTCCAACGGTGGGCCCATAGCCCATCCTCTTGAAGGTGGCATGAATCGGCTTCAAGACACACTGTTGGTGGTCAAAATCTGGAGAATCGTGTTGTTGTTGATAATATTGGCCGCATGAAGCAAATAGGGGACACTGCTAGATGAATGGATCTCCCGGAGGCTGGAGAACCTAGGTATCGAGAGCCAAACTGAGAGCATATGCCGGGCCGAACATCGAAGCCGAACCTGTTGACCCGAACTACCTTTAGGATATGGTTAGAAGACTTGGTAGCGAGAATCATTTTATAAGGAATGACGAATGTTTTACATCTCCTAGTCGGAATCCGTTTACAGAGATCATTTTACATGGGAGATACTCTCAGAGATTCGCAATGCCAACTATGCCATTGTATGGAGGAATGACAGATCCTAGGCAGCACTTGATGAGGTATGATAAGGATTCAGCCAGAGCTTCTGATGCCGTGAAATGCCATATTTTTTGATTTTCTTAGAAGGAGTAGCTACGATGTGGTTCACTCAACTTCAACCGAGGTCTATATCATCTTTTGTTGAGTTATTGAAGAATTTTGTGGAAAATTCCATTTAGATACTACAAGTCCAAATCGTGTATTTTCTTTGTCAAACCTCTTCAAAGCTAAGGGAGAGTCGCTAAAATATTTCTTAAATCGATTCCACACAGCCGTGATAGAAGTTACAGATCGCAAGGATGACATAGTGTTGATAGCATTGATAGACGGTATTCATCCCGATACGGAGTTCGGAGAATGGTTGGAAAGGAAGCCCTCATCAACGATGGATGCTTTCTATAGAACGGCTAATGAATACTTACCCTTGGAGGAATCGAAGAAACTTCCATGGAGGATGGTGCTTGAAATTCAAACGGAGTAATACAAAGTAATGTTGCTGTAAAGCAATCTGGAGGAAGCTTTGGGAGTGTGGATGTGAAAGTTGGTAATTAAAACAATAATCGGAAATGAAACAATGATGGGGCTAATAAGAAGAAGACAAATAACTGAATCAAATTAGGACTCCTAAATCCGATAGCTATACTCAACTGAATAACTCAAAACATTGAGAAGTATAGAAAACCGGCTTAAGAGAGTCGACTAAGAAGGAAGGAAAATCAGGCAAGTTCTGTAGATTCCATGAAACTTACGGTCACAATACTAACAAGTGCAGACACTTGCGGGATATGATTGAGGAGTTGATTCGCAAGAAAAAGTTACATTAGTATATGAAAGCCCCGCCGGATGGTGGACAAGGAAATTCTAACGCCTCTAGGCCGTCTTCCCAACGGTGGCAAGCTGAGCCTGGTGCTGATGCATTTAGGCGGCTAGAAAAATGATTATAATACTATCATCGATGGGCTACACCTTGTTGATAAAAGTCTAGCGGAGATGGACGGATATGTTGGTGCTATTAAACACACGGAGAGTAAAAGTTGCTATGCTATTGAGGACGGGACTCCGGTAAAACAATGCAGTGACTGACGATATTGTTTTCTGGAATAGAGATGTCGGTGGAGTGGAAGCTCCAACGATTGACCCACTCACGATCACAGCCATGATTGGTCCTGCTATTATTCGAAAGGTGATGGTTGACTGTGGGAGTTCAGTCAATATCTTGTTCTAGAGAGCTTATGATCAAATGATGTTGGAAGAGAAGGATTTGAAACCTTGTAAGTCTCGAATACATGGGTTCGATGGATTGGCGAGGCCATAGGATTTCTTGAATTACCGGTGATGCTTTGAGAGGGCGACCGTAAGCGAGTGCTGGTCGTGCATTTTCTAGTGTTGGACATTTACTCGGCCTACAATGCATTTCTAGGCCGTCCGGCCTTGTTGAGTTCAAAGCGGCTATAGCACCTTGTTTTTTTACTATGAAGTTTCCTACAGAGAATGGTATAGGGATAATCCAAGGAGGTCATGTGATTGGACGCGAATGCTACGTCGTCGAGCTAAAGGAGGCAAGGCGAAGGGAGAAAGTAAAAGATATGGAGGGGACCCTCTACTTTAAGGCTTTGGACGCATAGCAACTATAGCCTGAGCCCTGGCTTGGGCAGCCTAATCAGTTCTACGATGACATTGACCGGCGTAAAGAGCCAATAGGTGGAATAGTGGCTCCCGCCGAGTTAACAATCACTGTTCTGATCCTCTAGGATGATCTAAATTGGGTCCCAATGGTCGGATCGCAGCTCGATGCAAGATTGATGAAGGAATTGGTTAGTTTTCTCCCAGAAAACCTGGATGTGTTTTCCTATACACACTCGTATAGGTATGGGATCTCGCCGGAGATAGTGAGCCATGCAATTAATATAAATCCCAAATGTGTTCCTGTGAAACAGAAACGCCGCAGTCTAGGTCCGGAGAGCTCTGTTACACTCAAAGAAGAAGTGGATAAGCTGAAGGACAACGCCTTCATCCATGATGCCTTATACCCAGAGTGGGTACCTAACCCTATCTTGGTGAGGAAAGCGAAAGGGAAGTAGAGGACATGCATCGATTATTCTTATTTGAATAAGGCATGCCAAAAAGGCAGCTTCCCACTCCTAAGGATCGATCAGTTAGGGGACTCAACGACTGGACATGAGCTGCTTTCATCTATGGATGCGTACTCCGGATACAACCAAATCCCGATGCACGTCCTGAATCAGGAACACACCAACTTCATAACCTACATCGGATTATATTGTTACCTAGTCATGCCCTTTGGATTAAAAAATGCGAGAGCAACTTACCAGGGCTTGTTAATTGGATGTTCAAAGATTAGATTGGTTGTTTGATGGAAGTCTACATGGATGACATGCCTGTGAAGTCACGGCGTTTAGGAAACCACGTTGATGATTTGGCAGAGATGCTTGTTGTCCTTCGGAAGTACAGAATGAAGCTCAATCACTTGAAGTGCTCTTTCGGCGTAGTGCGAGGGAAGTTCTTGGGCTTCATTGTGCACTTTTATGGGATTGAAGCCTATGCAAAAAAACTCAATCCATTGAGAAAGATTGAAGCCTCAAAGATGATTAAGGAGGTCCAAAGCTTGAATGGGAAGGTCCCGCCCTGAGCTGGTTTATTTCCAGAGCCACAGATAAATGCATCATTTCTTCAAGATGATTAAGTAGGAAAAAAGGAACTTCGAATCGAATCATGACGTAAACACGCATTCCAAGCTCTAGTGAATCACTTGGAGAGACCCCCATCCTTTCAAAGCTAATGGATGACATATTTATATACTTGGTAGTGTCGGTGCATGTTTTGAGCGCTGCACTTGTATGGGAGGAATCTTTCATCCAACAACAGGTCTATTATGTCAATAAGCGATTAACAGGTGCACAACAAAACTACTTAAAGTTGGAAAAGCTCCCGTACTGCCCTTTGATCGCTTTGAGAAGGCTACACCCTTATTTCTAGGCTCATCCAATCAAAGTTCTTCTTACTGACTAGCCTTTGAGACAAGTCTTGCAGGGACCTGAGACTTCTGGAAGGCTATTGAAATGGAACATTGAATTGAGTCAATACAACATAACTTGTCACCCTTGGAGAGCAATCCAGGGTTAGGCCCTTACGGATTTCATAACTAAATTCATAAAGGAGATGATCCTATGGAAAGCAATGGTCAGAAAGATACTGGGTGGAAGATGTACAAAGATGGTGCATCTAATAAACAGTGTTTTGGTGCTGGACTATACTTGTCATTCCCGAAGAACACCCGATCTACTACACCTTAAAGCTCGACTTTTCGGCAACTAACAATGAAGTTGAATACGAGGCCTTGATTGCAGGACTCAAAATTTCCAAAGAGCCAGGATTAATGACTTTCCACATTTTCTACGACTCCTAATTGGTGGTTTGCCATGTACGGAAAGAGTTTCAAGCAAAAGAGGCGAGACTAGCTAAAACCAGGTCCTTGAGCTGCTCGGTGACATCGAATATTATACAATCACTCATATTCACAGAGAGGAAAATGAGAAGGCTGACTCACTGGCTAAACTGGCCAATTCCGGAGATGCGTAGCTTATGGACATGGTTTCGGGTGGAAGAACTTTCGACTCCAAGCATCAACCAGATGGATGTCGATTGGATCTTGGAGACCGAGCCTGAAAGGGAGTCATGGATAACTCCCATTCAGGATTATTTGAAGAGAGGAATCCTTTCAGAGAGAATGAATAAACGACGAAAGCTACTTCGACAAGCTTCGAGACATATCATGCAAGAAGGAGTACTTTACTAGAATGGTTTCTCTCTCCCTATGCTTTAGTGTGTCACCTGCAGCGAGGCCAAGCGAGTTTTAAAATAAGTTCATGAAGAGGCTTGTGGCGACCACAACCGAGCAGTCCTTGGGAAAGAGGATCCTCCACTACGGATACTTCTGGCCAACTATCAATCAAGATGCAGTTGATTACACTCGAAAGTGTGACAAGTGCCAAAGATTTGCTAAAATACCAAGAGCCTCACCGATGGAGATTACTCAAATGGTTAGCCCTTGGACGTTTGCAGTTTAGAGGATTGATATCATCAGTGTGTTGCCAATATCTAAAGGTGGCGCGAAGTACACCATCGTCGCAGTTGATTAAGTGGGCTGAGGCAGAGCCGTTGGCTACAATCACCACAAAGAAAGTAAGCAACTTTGTCCATAATGTTATCTGTCATTTTGGAGTTCCACAGGCAATCATTACCGATAATGGGACCCAATTCGACTGTACCAAGTTCAAAGATTTCTACCGCCAACATCGCATAGAGAAGAGATTTGCTACGGTGGCACATTCTCAGGCAAATGGACAGGTTGAAGCTATGAATAAGATTATCAAGTCCATTCTTATGAAGCGGTTGGAAATGGCCAAGGGAAAGTAGGTTGATGAACTTCCCTAAGTACTATGGGCTTATCGAACAACTCACAAGTCAGCGACTACTCACTCTCCGTTATCCCTAGCCTATGGTCAAAGGCTATGATTCCGGTTGAACTAGAAGTACCTTCTCATCGAGTGATTCACTACAATCCACGAACTAATGAACAACTCCTGCTATAGTCTCTTGATACGATAGATGAGAAGCAAAATGCAGCTGAGTTGAGGGCTGCTGCGCACTGATCCCAAGTTACATGATATTACAACACTAAGGTCAGGAATCATACTTTCGAAGTAGGCAACCTGGTTCTCAAGAAAATCTTCCCTGGCCCTGAAAAGTTAGGCCTAACCTAGGAATGTGCGTATGTGATAGAGCAAAAGCTTGGAGATGGAACTTTTAGGCTTGCAACAACAGATGGGATTTCACTCCTAAGGGTGAGGAATAGCGAGCACCTACGATGCTATTTCACCTAGAAATAAATTCGTAATGTAATAAGACTAATTCTATCATTTACCGTATTTTATGGAATAAGACGGCCTTTCGAGTCCATGACTCCGTCTTTCCATTACTTAAGAGTTATGACTTGATCGACTCAAATGAATCTGCTTGTGAATAATGCAGGTGCATAGATACCCGGAGTTAGGTGCCAACAAAAACATCTAATGTTCATGATCGAACCCTCAAAGTTCTTCTCGGTATCCGGAGACAGATAACAGCTAACTCTCGCTCCTGGTGTAGGGGCAGGAGTATAAACTAAAAAGGATTTGACTTGAACATCTGTCCACAAACTCTTGTCCTCAGATTGGGGGCAGGAGTATAAACTAAATGGATGTGACCCGACTGTCCATCAACTAACTCTTATCCTCAGACTAGGGGCAGGAATATAAACTAAGCAGATGTGACCCGACCGTCCTTCGACCAACTCTTGTCTTTAAATTGAGGGCAGGAGTAGAAACTCAAACCGGATGTGACATGATTGTCTGTATACTAACTCTCGCATTTGATGTGAGGGCTGGAATATAAATCGAAACGAACGTGATACGATCGTTCACTCGCTCAACTCTTGCCCTTGAATTGGGGGTGTGAGTATAAGCCAAAGCGGATGCGATCAGACCGTCCAATCTTTTACATTTTTGCTCGAAGTAGGCAAAACGAAATGTCCACATCCGATGTGAGGTGGATCTTACCTATGAACTTTGAATCGATGCCCAGAGTTAGGTGCAATTTAAAGTGTACATCCTGGATTAGGATGTGCGTACTACGTTAGTTAATTCAAATTAGTGCCCGGTGTTTGGTGCAACTTGATATTGTGATCCTAGAAAAGGATACTCGAGCCGCTATTCTAAGTGGTTAACTCCAACTAATGCCTAGAGTTTAGCACTTAAACAATTCCTTTACGTCTGAAAGAGCAACGAAAGGCCGAAGAATTATAAAATGGACTAAGGGTGTGGTTCAATAACTGAAAGAAATGGATTGCAAGTACATTGAATGGAAAGCATATTTCTTAAGTACTTAGATAAATCCATACAAGGAGTTAACGAAACAGAAACAATTTTTATTCATAGGAAATTTGGAGAACTAAGTACAAGTGTTATTAACACTAAAAACAGAAAGCAAAAGCGGGGGCCAAACCCGCAAAAAGCCAGACAGAAAACCAAAAAGAGTCCATGAACACAAAAACAAACTGGCACTCAATTTTTCGGCATCGTTCTCCTTTATTTCTTCTTAGCACTTAGAGACGCATCTCTAGAGCCTCATCTTTTCACTTTCCTCCTTTTCCCTTACTTTCTTTGCCCTTAGATGGGGTGCTCTATGACGATCCAGCAAGCATGCTTCGAGTGCTACCAGGCAGAGGAATATAAACTAGAGCAAAGGTAGTTTTCTCGAGCTAGGAAATTGATAGAGGAGGAGGAATTACTTCAAGCTTTTCCTGCTTAATCTTTTGGCAAGGAGGATGTCTTTCCCAAGCTCATGCTCAACCATGAGCATGGTAGGACCCAACATGGGCTTGGAGACCACAGTAGTAACAACATCTTCATTAAGAATCAGAGACAAAATGGTAGGCATATGGATCTCAGGCCTCTCAGGATCATACCCAGGTATCGGAGCAGCTTCGAACTCAAGCATTTATCTGGAAGTAGCATCAAGTGGCATCGATCCGGAGCCTACGCCCAAGTCTTTAAGCGCTTTCAAGGCAAGCTCCTGATTAACGATAAGCTGACCATCCTTTATCAATTTGGGCTCATCCCCTACCAAGACTTCTTTCACCAATTACACCAAGTCCACCTCACCACCTTCGAGGAAGAATTTTTCTTCTTTAACAATCCGCTTCTAGTTGAGGGTGAGGATTTTGGAATAATCATCTTTGAACCACTCTAGGTTTTGGAATTTGAGCACGTTGGCGTTGTATTAGTTCAACAGTGATTCGAACTTCTCCATCACATGCTCTTCTACTCGCTGTTCTGCGGCTTTAACTTCTCTTTTGATGAGTTCATCATCATCTTTAGCACGCTGGAGTGCTTTGTCTCTTTCCCCCTTGGCATGGAGCAACACATCACAATAAGTATGGGCTTGGTGCGCTTCATCTTTTTTCTTTTGTTTCATGCCCTAGCTTGGTTTTTAGCTCAGCCGCATTTTTGTTTGAGGTGTCCTCTCCATTACCAAAGCATGGTTTTGGTGGAAAGCCTTCTCCATTTCATCTCGATGCTTAATCCACTCCTCTTCGAGTTCCTTGATGGCCTCCTTGGCTTTCTTCTTAGCTTTGGCTTGGGATGTCCTCAGTTTCTCGACCTCGGCATCGAGATTAACAATGATTCTCTTATTGTTAGCTTCGATGAGTTTTTGATTTTCGATCTCTAGTTGCCAATCTTTGGAAACTTTGGAAATTTTCTTAGCTACCTTCATCCATTCATTATACTAATTGTGGACGTGGACCACGCAGTCGATGGTCATCTTTTGGACGTTAGTAGGGATTCTTTTCAAGTTAGGCACAAACATATGACCATTGAAGCAAATGTTTGGAAATTCTACTTTTAGTTTACTTATTCGGGCATTGGCCGCAAGTTGTTCCTCTACAGAGCTAGGTGGGACTATATCAGTTACTTTGCCAGGTCTATTTTGGGAAATTTCAAAGCCACTCTTGTGACGCTTATGGTTGGTGGACCGATTGGACTGCGATGGTAGTGGAGGTTGCACATGGATGGAAGCCAAAGGTGGAGCACAAGAAGCATCACTAGGCATGATGTCATCGTGACGATTGGGTTGCCTATCTGGACCTCTAAGACGAGATGATCTAGACATAGGGTGATGTTTAGAAGTAGGGACATGTAATGAGCGATCTCTGTCATAATTGCTTCTATCTCAATCATCTCTGTCTTGGCTAAAACGATAGACTGACTAATAATTGTGACCACTTCCTTGATGCTACGAACTCAACCAAAGCTTTTGTGCTTGGGATGCTTTCTCTTCTAAGGGCCTATATATGTACTTCCTTTTCCCTATGGACCTTGCAATGGAAACAAGGACAACTTAGATCCAACAAGTAAGGACACAAGTCAAGTGTGAGTGTTGTGAAGTGCACGTGCGCATGAGTTTCCTAGTGTCCCCTCAATGGACCGTGAGTTGGAGATTTACACAATGAGGTAACCTCTCCTATACCTATTATTCGGGTTTTTAACCCGACAAGACCCAAGAGAAAATGGAACAACTTGATGAAGTCGGAATGGCTCGAAACTCAACCAAAAGGGCTAAAGCGACGATTGAGTTTGACTAAACCAAGAAACAAGCATCCGTCTAGTCCAATCAGCAGTTAAATAAAACTAGCAAGTAAATCGTCGTCAAAACAAAGCGACGTACGACGAGACTGCACAAACAACATTGATACAAGGCAACAAAAGCATTACAGACACCAAAGTCCTGAAATAGTCTAAGTGTATGGATCACCAGCGATCCATACATCATCTTTGGGTCGCTATGGCACATAGGGAGCAAAAGAAGCTTGAAAGACAAAGTGCAAAAATATGATAAGTGTATGGATCACTAACGATCCATACCCCATGGATCGCCAGCGATCCATATTTGATCATGGAATCGTGGCGACCTAAACTAAGCGAAGAAGGAAATAGGGCTAAGTTATTAGCTCGCACTTGAGCTACTGCTATGGATCGCTAGCGATCCATAGACCATGGATCGCTAGTGATCTATGCTTTTGGCTCGGGTCGCGAGCTAAGCTCTATTGGATCCTCTAATATCCATCTACAAGCAATTGGCGAACAGGCTTGACCCAGAAGCTCTTTGATCTCTATAAATGCCACACTACTTGCAACATACACATGATCTTCTCCGGGATGGTTGTTGAAACTTTGTTGGAAGCTTTTTCACTCTTCACCTCCCTTACAACAATCTCCAACGGTGTTCATTGTGATTGTCCGGTGGATTCCAACCTTGGAGATTCAATCTTGTTAAGGATAATCAAAAGCTTTGTAATCAAACACTTCTTGTAACAACAATATGTCTATAATAGAAATTATAAAGTGGACGTAGGCTTCGTTAATAGTCGAACCACTATAAAAACCTTCTTGTCTTCTTTCTCTTACTGCTTTTTCTATATTTATTATCTATATTATTGCTCTGAGAGAACAGGGCTGGTGCTTTCACACTCAAACCAGGGTGTTGGTCCATTTTTTGGGTTAACATTTTGGTGCTTTCACTGAGAAACCAACTCAGGATCCAGATCCAGCTGTCTCCTTTGGATCAGATAGGTCCAGAAGTTAGATGCTTAATCTCTGCTTGAAAAATCTACTGCTTGGAATCAATGGCTCCTGGAAGAAGGAAAACTGCCTTTGGAAGGTCCATAGGGGCAGTGATAGGTGGAGAAGATGTTAACCCTTGACACTCTAAAGTAAATGATGCTAACTTAGGTAATCAGGCGCCAACATCCTCCAGTCAGCACGAAGTCGTTACTAGAGATGTGTTGAATAAGATGGTTAACGAAATCAACCAAAAGTTAGAAAGTAGCCAGAAGGCTCTAATGGATAAGCTTAATGCTCTCTTAACCTTGCAGACAAATCCTGCTCCAAGAACGATGCCTGAACCCGCGGCTGTTGTAGAACAAGAAAATTCTTCCGTTTCTGGTCTAAACAGAAGAAAATAAAAACAACCGCAAAAAAGGGTGACAACAGGAAACATGGGACTCGATGTGGAAGGAAATACGAGTATCTTGCTCGCTCTAAGCCAACCAAGTCTGAACTTGAATCAAGAGGCAAAGACCCTGCAAGAGGATATAGCTATGGACCTCTCCAACTAAGAAGATGGAGAGTAAGACAACCAATTGGAAGAGAATGTCAACGCATTCGATGATGCTAGGAACGTCCAAACTGCCCCCCAATCAGGCCAACTATAAGCTAACGGGATCTCGCGGGCGTGGCTCTCCTAAAGACAGGAGAACCTAGGCTTCAACCCACTCGCCAAGACCTTTTGCAAAGTCAAACACTTGGTGTAGTGACTAACTACCGCCCCCAGGATTACCAGACATTAGACACATACATAGCAGACATGGTCAAACGATTAATGGACGAGAGTAAAAATAAGAGAGATGATGCACGGGGATCTACACCAAGTAAGACTCCCTTTACTAAAGAAATCTTGAATGAGAAATATCCGGAAAAATTTACAATGCCAACCATTCCGTCCAACGATGGGACAAAGGACCCAAAATCCCATTTTTACAAGTACAGCTGGTACGTGAATGGAGCTAATGCCTCTGAAGCTGTTCGATGTAGGTGTTTTCCCATCTTTCTTAAAGGAATTGCGTCTATGTGTTTCACTAGGATTCTACCAAAATCTATCTCTACCTTTGACCAACTAGCAACGAGACTCCTTGATCAGTTAAGGCTCCATACCGCGCAACCAAAGGATGTCATGTCCCTATCCGGATTGTTCCAGGGATGCAACGAATCGCTGAAATCCTTTATGAACCGGTTCAATACCGCGGTGACAGAAGTAAGCAACCCCAACGAAGACATGATTTTATGGCGTTAGTCCATGCCATTCACCTGGAGACTGAATTCAGAAAGTGGATTAAGATGAAGCAACCCACCACAAGGAAAGACTTCAATCGTAGAGCAAGTCAATACTTAAGACTGGAGGAAGCACAGGAGCTGGAAAGGAAGTCTACTAGTGCACAACCGATGAACATCGAATATAGCAATGTAGCAATGAATCAAAATGCGCATGCTTCCGGAACTGCTGAAGGAGTCACAGGGAAAGATGAAAATAAAACGAGAAAAATAAGAACTCCAATAAAAGAAATGGTAATGGCAACAATAAAAGGCTTAAACGGTTCAGGCCCGAAGACTACACCCCTCTAAACGATACTCCATAAAATATTTATCTCGCAACACAAGAGACCGAGGAATACAAAAAAGCTCCTAAGAAGGAAGCAACTGAGCAGCAAAAACACTTAGAAAAGTTCTGCCGCTTCCACGAGACTCACAGTCATTACACAAACGAATACCGCCATCTGAAGAATCTCATTGAAGAAATGATCCGGGAAAACAAACTCCAGTAGTATGTGAGAAAGTTATAGAACCCTGATCAACCTGCAGCTCCTCAACCTCCTAGTGAACAAAGGAATGAAGCCAGAACTAGTGAAGAAGGGTCCAAACGAACTGACCAAAGACTTATTATTGGAACAATATCTAGGGGACCACACCCCGTGCGAAGAAGCTGGGGGGAGATGGAGCGGTATGCAAGTTCATTGAAGCATGCTCCAAACGAATCATGCGTTGCAATAGAAGATGAAACTCCAGCCAAGCTACAGAAGGTATTGAGTGACGACATAGTGTTCAAAAATCGGGACACCAAAGGGATCGAAGCCCCGACTCTCGATCCAATAGTGGTAACAGTGGGAATCGGTCTCGCTGTTGTTCGACGAGTGTTGGTCGATAGTGGCAGCTTTGTTAATATACTCTTTGAACGTACTTTTGATCAAATGAAGATCGGCATGAAAAGCGTGTCTTCATGCCAAACGAAGATCTAAGGGTTCACTGGCGTCCCAAGCAACCTGTGGGAACAATCGACCTGCCAGTGGAACTTGGAGAGGGTGATCGAAGAGTCACCCTCATTTAGACTTTCGTAATCGTGGACTAAATGTCCGCATATAACGCCTTCTTGGGACGGCCCGCTCTAGCAGATTTCAGAATAGCTCTGGCCTAATGGTGTCTAACCATGAAGTTCCCTATTGCAAATGTAATCGGAGTGGTGAAAGGAGATCAGTGCGCTGCGAGAGAATGTTACATTGCAGAGTTACGTGAATCCAGAAGAAAGGAAAAGGGGAAGGACGTGTGGAGAACTCTCCACATCCGTGAACCTTCTGAATAGAAACTACAGAGCCGCCCCTGGCTTATGGACCATAGCCGATTCGACAAAGCTTTGGACCTTAGAAAGAAGAGTTCAGTGGAGGAACGGGCAGCACCAGTAGAATTGATGGTGTCCGTCCCGGTCGATATGGACGATCCAACTAAAGTCTTGAATATTGGATCGCATCTTGGAAACAAGATGCGGTTGGAGCTTACTAAATTTCTTCGCACCAACTTGGATGTTTTCGCATGGACGCATTCCAATATGTGTGGGGTGTCACCAAAAATCGCATGTCACGCGCTCAACATTGACCCCAAGTTCACACCAATAAAGCAAAAGAGGCGCAGCCTGGGTCCTAAACGGTCCAAGGCGTTGGCGGAAGAGGTGGACAAGTTAATGGCCAACGGTTTTATCAGTGATGCAACTTATCCTGAGTGGGTATCTAACTCGGTCTTAGTCAAAAATTCCAATGGTAAGTGGCGAACCTATATCGACTACTCAGACTTAAACAAAGATTGCGCGAAAGACAGCATCCCTCTCCCCAACATAGACTAACTTGTGGACGAAATGACAGGACATAAGCTGTTATTATTCATGGATGCATACTCCGGGTATAATCAAATCCTGATGCATGAACCTGATCTAGAAAACACCAGCTTCATCAACAACCTGGGACTATACTACTACAAGGTAATGCCATTCGGTTTGAAGAACGCCAGGGCAACTTATCAAAGGTTGGTAAATACCATGTTCAAGCGCCAAATCAAGAAAACTATAAAGGTTTACATGGACGATATGTTGGTCAAATCATGAGCGACCACTAAGCACCTGGATAATCTCACTGAAATGTTCGAAATACTCTGAAAGTACAGAATGAAACTCAATCCGCTCAAATGTCACTTCGGAGTAGCTTTCGAAAAATTCTTAGGATTCATCGTAAGTGCCAGGGCATTGAAGCAAATCCATAACAAATAACGGCACTACGAGAAGTCCAAGCTCCAAAAAATAAGAAGGAACTACAAAGCCTGAATGGAAAAATCGCGGCACTAAGTGGATTTATCTCGAAAGCTACCGACAAGTGTATACCATTCTTCAATTCATTGAAGAAAGGAAAGAAGATCTTCGAATGGAGTGAAGCCTGTCAAATAGCATTCGAAGAATTGCTACGGCACATGGAAGCTCCGGCGATCCTATTAAAGCCTGTGGATGGAGAAGACCTATTCATTTATTTAGCGATCTCACCTCATGCATTGAGCGCCACTCTTGTGCGTGAAGAAGCGAAAATCCAACGACCCGTGTACTACATTAGCAAGCGGTTCACTGGAGCTGAGAAAAATTACCCGAAACTGGAAAAACTAGCGTATTTCCTCTTGATCGCATCTAGGAAATTATGACCATACTTTCAGGCTCATCCAATTAAAGTATTGACTGGCCAGCCCCTAAAGCAAGTGTTGTATCGGCCTGAAACTTCCGGACGACTTCTCCAGTGGAATAAAGAACTGAGTCAATATGATATCACATACCACCCAAGGAAGGCCATAAATGGGCAAGCGTTAGCAAATTCCATCACCGAATTTACTATACGGGATGACAAGGAAGAAACACAGTTGGAAGTGGACATGCAATGGAGACTGTTTGTTGATGGCGCATCTAACAACCTCTGTTCGGGGGCAGTAGCGCTTGAAACCCTCGAAAGACGAGCCATTTGCAGTGCTTTGCGCTTGGAATTCCCTACTACAAATAACGAAGCGGAATAGGAAGTATTGATAGCAAGACTAAAAGTTGTGAAAGACCTCAATATAAAATCTTTTCACATCTACAGTGACTCCCAGCTAGTCGTTTACCAAGTAAAAGGGGAAGACCAGGCTCGATGGGACAATCATGCCCCGTACCTGTCTAAAGTGCAAGAACTGCTAAGCGACATCGAATATTACACCATAACTCACATTCCACGGGAGCAAAACACCAAGGCGGATTATTTAGCTAAACTGGCAAGTTCCAGAGAAGCTCAATCATTGGGGCTAGTCCCAGTTGAAACTATAACCACCACAAGCATAGACGAAATGGACGTCGATTGGACCCTCGAGATCACCGTCGAACCAGAGATGTGGATGACACCGATAAAGGACTATTTACTTGCAGGGACCCTTCTGACTGACCGGAATCAATGGAAAAAGCTACTCCGAAAGGCACCGCGATTCATGATACAAGACAGAATACTCTATCGAAGGGGATTCTCAATCCCCCTTCTTAGATGCATGTCCAATGACGAAGCCCGATGGATCCTAAAGGAAGTGCACGAAGGCGAATGAGGAGACCACACTTGGGGGTAGACCCTTGTAAAGAAAGTCGTTCGATACGGATAATTCTGGCCAACGATTAATCGCAACACTACAAAATATGCCAGAAGATGTGATCATTGCCAAATATTCAGTAAAATTAAAAGAACTCCTTCAACAAAGCTAACGCAGATGGTCAGCCCGTGGCCATTTGCAATATGGGGAGTCGACTTGATTGGCTTCCTACCAATAGCAAAAGGAGGGGCCAAATATGTTATAGTTGCGGTTGATTATTTCATGAAATGAGTAGAAGCGAAATCACTAGCAACCATAACCATAAAGAAAGTCATTAATTTTGTTACAAAAAACATTATTTGCAGGTTTGGTGTACCGTTGAAAATCATCACCAACAATGGAACTCAATTCAAAAGCACCGAGTCAAAGACTTCTACAAACGCTTGCGAATTGAGAAGAGCATTTCAGCGGTAGCTCATCCGCATGAAAACGGGCAGGTGGAAGCAATAAACAAAATCATCAAGTCCACTATCAAAAAACAACTAACTAGGGCAAAAGGGAACTTGGTTGATGAACTTCCACTCGCACTATGGGCTTATAGAACTACCCACAAAGCGGCAACTGGCCACACTCCGTTCGCTCTAGCATATGGCTCAAAAGCAATGATTCCTGGTGAATTAGAAGTCCCCTCGCTCAGAAGAAATTTTTTTAATCAAAACTGAAACGAGCAGCTTCTACTTGAATCGCTGGATATGATTGATGAAAGAAGGGAGAAGCCAAGTTGAGAACCGCTGCCCAACAAAAAAGGGTCGCACGGTAGTTCAACTCCAAAGTTCACAACCAAACCTTCGAAGTAGGAGATGTTGTACTCAAGCGAGCCTACCCCATCTCGGGGGCCCTCGGACCAAACTGGGAAGGACCATATATCGTCAATTAAAAGCTAAGGGACAGAACTTTCGAGCTAACAACCGTCAACGGAATCCAAATTCCCAGGGCATTGAATAGCGAATTGCTCCGCTGTTACTTCATATAAAAAATACCTTATGTACTCTCTATTTTTCAACAAATAAGCCATCCCAGGATACCAGGGGCATTGTAAATAGGCAAAAATCTCCCTGCTTTCATTAATAAAAATTGATTCGCATTTTGAGCCGACAAAATTGTGTTCATAATAACTACCGGTTGGGTACGGAAGTAAATCGACTCAAACCGTTGGATCAGCGGAACCCGATCTTCGCCTTCTAAAAACCAGTGTTGCCCCGGTAACATCGGGAGGCCCAAACATGAACTCCTCACATTGCCCGAAGATAGGCAATACCGAGGAGTACGAAAAGCCGGGCGCATTTCATTTACCGCGGACTAACTCTTAAAAATTACACTCCTCACGTTGCCCGAAGATAGGCAACACCGAGGAGTACGAAAAGCCGTGCATTTCATTAGCCGTGCACTAACTTTTAAAATCTTAAGCTCCTCACATTGCCCGAAGATAGGAAACACCGAGGAATACTAAAAGCCGCGCATCCAATAAGCCGCACACCAATTCTTCAACATAAACTCCTCACGTTGCTCGAAGATAGGTAACATTGAGGAGTGCTAAAACCGTTCCGAATCGACGGGTCGTATCAGTCCTAAAAGCCGCGTATTCATAAGCCACGCATTAACTCTTAGAGCCGTTAAATCATGCTCCTAAAACGTAAACTCCTCACATTGCCCGAAGATAGGCAACACTGAGGAGCACCAGAACCGTTCCGGATCGATGGGACATATCTATCCTAAAATCTGTGCATACCATAAGTCGCGCGCACTTTCAAGTCCCGGAATTGCCCCGGTAACACTGGGAAACTTATCCATATAGGAATAATAAGAATCTACCCACTTCCATTATTGGAAGTGATGGGCGCGACTCCAACACTATAGAAGAGCTACAAACCAGAGGAAAATTTTCAACTATTGACACTCAGTGACTAACTATAGCATTTAACGTTGATAATATGTAACTTCCTACAGTTAACTCATACATGCTAAAGTTAGAAAACTTCTGAAAGAAGAAAAATAAAGTTGTTACTAAGTCAAATTTCAAGTTTTAATATGCAAACTATTTAAACCATAAGTTACCGGCCATTTGTTTGAAGTAAACAGCTCTACGAACTAGGGGGCATACACCGACACTTAACTAAAAATACTTAAAAACAATAATTTCAAACGTTCTGTTGATTCAAACAAAGAATTTTAGCCGTAATCATTGGACTAGATAAAGTGAAATGAAAGTATATAGAGTAAACGCAAGTGCACAGAGCACACATAAGCAAATAATTGTAAACAAAACGAGCATAAGTGCACAGAACACATATGAACATATAAGTGAGAGTACAGTCACAATATTAACAATGTATTACTTATAACTTTCTTTTATACAAGGCCAAAACGTGAGGTCCATACCCACACAACGCAGGCCAACAAAAGAAAAATTACAGACACCACAACAAAAACACTAAGTGCAGACTCTGCACTTTAACAAAACGACACAAAATGAATCAAAACCAGATCAATCACCAACCAAGCTTCTCGACGCTTCTTTCCACCACTCCCCTTTCCGCCTCTTGTTCGAAGTTTCTGCTTCGCCTCGGGAGTAGTATCTCTACTAGTAATGTCCACAATATCCTCAACGCTAGTGTCCTCCTCCTGCTCTATAACCTTCCCAGAAGATTCGCCCTTCGTTTTACACTTCCGTGATTTGCGGGAGCTCTTAAAGGCCTTGATTGCTTCAACCTTCTCCTTTTTGATGGCAACCAGCTATTTTTGAGTCTTGCGTGGCTGCTCAGTTTGAACTTCCTGCTCCCTAACTTCGACCGTCACTGCATCACCTTACCAAGATACAGAAGGGTCATCCAAGCCATGAAGTGCGGCGATTTTCTCAAACTCCGGCCCCGGTTGCGAACCAGATGCGGACATGGAGACCGAAGCAGGAACTGAAATGAGCAGGGAAGTAGTGGAAATAGCAGCAGTTCCAGGCACCGAGGAAGCTGGCAGGTCAATAGGTAAGGTAGACGGACCTATAAAATCAAAAATGAAAACATTAAATTCTTCCTACTCTTGCGGCATAAGTTGAAAGCTCCCGAACTCAGGGGAAACAATAGGATTACCTGCATCGGAAGAATGACCAAGAATGTCAACTTCGTATTCACTGCCTTCACCCGCCTTAGACGGCTCTATAATCCGAGAGGAAGCCTAAAGCCCATAACTTGTTGGCAGATTACAAGGCTGCTCCGATGGCTCGTCGACACCAGAAATGAAAGGCTCCGTAAGCGCTTCGACAGCCGTGGTCATAGCGGCATCGGCAGCCCTTTCTCCCTCTCGATCCATAAAATCTCTTGGCCCTCCAGCAACACCTTCTTTGATTCTTCATTATGGTAGGAATTTTCTAACTCTCGCTTGGTGTAAAGGTCACCGCTGTCACGAAAGCGGGTCAAGATTTCTTCCTGGACCACAGTGAGAGTGCGTAGAAATTTCGGGCCTAAGTAGTTGAAGCTCCCCTGATGCAGTAGAGAATTGACATAAAAATTCAAGATGGTCTCGCCCAACTTTTCCATCTTCCTTTCAAAAGCGTTTTGTAGCTCCAGATAATCCACCATAATGGCGACCTTTTCAACTTCGATGCGAGACTTGTCGGTGCTAAGCTGCGAAACTTGACCCTGTAGTCGGGCGATTGTCTCAGCCTGGTCGGAGATGGTCTTATTATGCCCCCTCAACGATAAGGTCATGATCGAAGATAGTTTTCTTCTGGGCTTCAACTGTCTCGCTAAAAGCAACTACCTCCTCTTTTAATTTGGCCTCTTCAGCATAAGCCTTCTTTATTTTGTCCCTGTAGACGATCTCAATTCTCTCGTGGGCCTCTTATACTTCCTTCAGCAAGTCGGTGTTCCTTTTGCTTTTTCGAAGCGCCACTTCTTTCTCCTCCTCCAGCTGTTTGATCCTGGCATCACGCTCCATCAATGCCCTTTCAAAATCAACCTTCTCTGATTCAAAAGAGAGGATTTCCTGATAATTATTGCGGTTCATATCTGCCAGTTTCTTGCATAATTTCTCCTACCATTCGGCTTGTTCTAAATCATTCTGGATAGCCGGGAGATGAGGCATGTAAGAATCCCTACGAACTGGACGAAGATCAGGATAAAACTTAACACCCCTTAGAAACCACCTGGGGAGCGCCGCCTTAAGCCTGGGAGGATCGGATGGAAGAATGTAGGTGGGTCTCTGGGGGGGACATGAAGCACCAGGGGCAAGAGCAAAAGTAGATGACAGAATGTAAGTTGAAGGCGGAATGAGGACCGAAGTAATGGGGATTTCCTGAGCCATTGAAGAGAGCGTCGGAACGAAAGCTTGCTATTCCGAAGAATGGGAACCGCGATTGAATTTAGACCTCTTTGATGGCTCCTCTCTCTCGTCGAAAGTCTTCCTCTTTTCATACCCTCCTTTATATACTCAGCCCCGCTCTCTCTCGTCTCGGCGATGAGTTTTGGGGTCTAGATCTTTTCCTCTTCTATACTCTTCCTCCGTCTCTCGGGGCTAGTGACGGTCGGAAGAACGCTTGGACCAGCGCTGGGAGTCAGTAAATTCCTCGAAATCATCATAAAGGTCGCGTCCTCTCATCATACCTGACACGAAGCATAAACAAAAAGTTTTAGAAATGAAAAATAAACATAAAAAGTGTGTGTACAAGTGAGTGTGACCCTAGTGAAGCGAGTGACATGTTTGGGAGGAGAGCCTAAAACGACGTCATAAATCGGATCGGGCAGGCACCCCGAAAGGAATAAGACTAACTTCGGATGCAACATAGCTTGAATGAGGGGGCACCTCCTCAAATTTGAAATCTTCCCCCATGATCGCGTCGAAATCGACGTTAACATCGCTCAAATCTCCAAACTCCGCGCCAGCCTCTTTACTCGGAGAATCCTGACATCCTACGATTTTTGGGGCATCGTCTTTATCACTGGCATCTGGAGGAGGTGAGCTTGGAATAACGAGGCTCATCTCCAGAGTCTCATCACACAATTCAGAATCCCCATCATCAGATTCTGTATAGAAATCATCGCTAGAAGTGCACTCATCGCTACAACTCCCAATTTACCCCTCCTCTTTTCTAAGTCCATCGCGGCTTTGCCTTCTCTCTGTTTGAACTCCTCTTCTCTTTCTTACGGAATCAAAGGAATTCTGGTCGGGCGACTAACTCTGGTCGTAGCAACATCTCTTCCACCGCAAGCCTCTTCGGTCGATTCTCCTAACAAGCCCTCTCTCTCTTACGAAATTCCTTCTTCGGAACCATGATAAGAGGAAGTGGACCACGTGCGAACTCTGGATTGAGAAGGACAAGGGACTTCATCTAGAAAGTCGGATCTCCCCGGATGCAATAATCCACATCGGAGTAAGTTTTCGTCGATCAGCAAGACCTTAAAGAATCTTTCCTCAGCATCGATAGCCTTCAGGGTTCGAAAAACTTCATCAAGAGACAAGTCCCTATTCGACCTTGGGATAACTGCAAGAAATGTTCGACTTGTTAGAAGCCCCATAGCGACATGTCGGAACTCAATAAGAAGGAAAAAGAACTTATCGCCGTCGTCCATAGATGGTTAAACCTGTTGGGGCATCTGACGAAGAAATACTGGGTCTTGAACTAGGATAGGTTGTTCTGCAGTCGTAATATGATTTTTTGATTTCTTTGAGCTTCGATTACGACCAAGAATAGACACCCATCTTTCCTCTTGAACGAAAGAAATATCGCAACTCGTCAAAGCTCGAAGCCTGATTGAATATTCGCATGAAAAGGACATGCAAAAAAGTTTGGATGGCATAACCGTTGTGATGAATCTGGAATGGATCAATGCCTAAATTCGAGAGAATCTCGTGCAAAAAGTCGTTAAAAGGGGGCACAGCTCCATTTAGACACATATACCGATGACAAGCTGTATATCTCGGAAGAGGCATGTGAGAAAACTCATTCTTCATTGGAAGGTGAACGTCTTCCTCTGGTATGCCATGTTGCGTGTAGATGTTATGCAGGACCTTGGCGGAAATTACAGAAGAAGCCTTCTCTGGTGGGTTGAGAAGAACCCTAAAATTAAGGGGAGTTCGATCCAAGATCGGACCTACTGGGACCAACTAGCCATATTCAGCCTGTGAGGTGGAAGGAGAAAGGGCAACGGACGACGACTCAGCTTCTGAAAGTGCCGGGCTTCCTGCGCTTGACTTTAGGGCTTGAAGTTGGATACTTCATTCTAAACAACAGAACTCGCATCCAAAATGGTCAGATAATTCTATTCTAAATTAATAGTTTCCCCTACAACACTTGAATTTCGGAGAGACATTTATTCGTGCCGACACAACGGATTTCAAGTATGTACCGAGGCAAGTGCAGTATGCTTTCTATAGGGGGTGAGCTTAGTGTTTGAAACACTACAAATGCTCTATCCCGTATAGATAATTCGCTCGTAGTAGAAAAGGAAAAGGACTTCACGTATGGTTTCCATTTGTTTTTACTTCCTCTACAATTACCCGTTATTGATTAACGATCGATAATAGATCCATTGTCCAAAGAGACGTAGAAGATTATTTTCAGTACAGGGACACCGAGCATACAAAAAGCAAGTAAGGTAAATCCAAATTCTTCGGAAGAGCCAGGACCAATTCGCGATGTGTCATGCAATATCAGCTATGGAACTTGGCACAAGTCAATTCCGGCTCAATGGATGAAGATAGCAAAACATGTCAAGCACCGGGGCAAGGCTCGAATTGGAGAATGTGAAGTTAGCGGCATAGGGTCACGGCAAAGGATTTGGCAATATCGAATCTGAGGAGATGATGGATCGAGTAGATCAATCAAAGGCTCGAATTGCTGCAAGAGGATTGGATCTCACGAAGAAGGAATGGCTCGGCTAGAATGGTTGAATAGGTCGGCTCAACTAATTATATAGGCAAAATGAAAATGCCGAAAATTTTCCAAGTAATCAGGTCGCTAGAAATCCATCATCTATGGATCGCTAGCGATCCATATAGGGTGCCAAAAATTCTCTTATCAAGTCACTAGCGATCCATCATCTATGGATCACTAGTGATCCATGAAGTTGCATAAATATTTCCCCAAACTTGCACTGTGACATCTACCTACTATTTCGAGATATACCGAGAAGCTATGGAGAAAAGTTTGATCCGTTATGACAGGAAGCAATGGTCGAGACCCAAACTAAGTAAGCAGCAACATAACCTGCCTCATACCCGCAAGACTCTAACATGATTACTTGGAATTCAACAAGCACAGGCTAAAAGCGATAACTTCCGGAGCATGCCTTGTTTCCAACAAAGACGTACTTTGGGGGGCAAATGTTATCCGGGTTTTTAACCTGGTAGGACCCAAGAGAAGATGGAACAACTTGATAAAGTCAGAATGGCTCGGAACTCAACCAAAAGGGCTAAATCGATGACTGAGTTTGACTAAACCAAGAGACAAGCATCCGTCCAGTCCAATCAGCAGCTAACTACAACTAGTAAGTAAATCGTCATCAAAAAAAGCGACATACGACGAGACTACATGAACAACATCGATATAAAGCAACAAAAGCATTCCAGACATCAAATTCCAGAAATAGTCTTAGCACTATGGATCGCCAGCGATCCATACATTATATTTGGGTCGCTATGGCACATAGGGAGCAAAGGAAGCTTGAAAGACAAAGTGAAAAATTATGCTAAGTGTATGGACCGTTAACGATCCATACCCCATGGACGTCAGCGATCCATATTTGATCATGGAATCGTGGCAACCTAAACTAAGCGAAGAAAGAAATGGGGCTAAGTGATTAGCTCGCACTCGAGCTACTACTATGGATCGCTAGCAATCTATAGACCATGGATCGCTAGCGATCCATGCTTTTGGTTGGGGTTGTGAGCTAAGCTCTACTGGATCCTCCTATATCCATCTGTAAGCAATTGGCAAACAGGCCTGGCCCAGAAGCTCTTCGATCTCTATAAATACCACTCTACCTGCAACATGAATAGGATCTTCTTCGGACTGGTTGCTAAAACTCTGCTGGAAGCTTTCTCCACTCTTCACCTCCCTCACAACAATCTCCAATGTGGTTCACTGTGATTCCCATCATTTAAGACACTAATGAAGCCTTATAAACCTTACATTACACACACGATTACTTACCTAACCCTTCCCAAGGTACAAAACACTAATGAAGTCTTATCAACCACCAAATACTTCCAAATCCATTAGCCACTTAATACTTATAAATATGAAGCAGGCTTCGATAAAACTTTTAAAAAGAGAAATAGGCAGACTCTGCCATTTAAGACCTTAATCAAGGTAGACCTCATCATTTAAGACCTTTTCTCAAGGTGATTTCCTAACAATGTTGTAAATGGTCGGTGGTTCCTAGCTATAAGACCTCTAACCACTATTTAAGGCTTTCAATATTTAATGTCCAATTATTACCGCATCTATCACCAATAAAATCGTAGCCATGTAATAAACGTACCCAAGGCAGTTAATACCTTTTATTGGAAAATAGGCAGACCCCATCATTTAAGACTTATCCCCAAGGCATGCTCCTAAATGGTACTATCGTTATTACGGCCTTAGCAATGTGAGAGACAATACCCAAGTCACTTAATACCTTTTATTCGAAAATAGGTAGACTCTATTCATTTAAGGTCTTAATTAAGGCAGACCCCATCATTTAAGACATATTTCCAAGGCATGCTCCTCAATTGTACTATCTAGCTGACATTGCTTGGAAATCCTATTGGGCTACTTAATACTTCTTTTATAGGAAAGAGGAGGACTCTAAAGTAACTTAAGACCTCAAACCGGAAGTGAATCCTTCCCGAGATATCCACTATCACTCTTAATTATAAATATGGAATCTCATTAGGTTACTTCTTTCGGTAGGGAGGTGGGCCCTATAGCCACTTAAGACCTCAACATTGAAGTAAACCCATTTTAGAGACATCCATATTTATTTATTTGGAATCTCACTAGGTCACTTAATACTTCCATTTAAGAGAGACGCAGACCCTTCAGCCCTAAGACCTCAAATCAAAAGCGAACTCCTATGGAGATATCCCTCACCGCTCCTAATTTCAAATTTGGACTATTTAATACTTTCCTATTAAGAATGCAGGCCAAATATCTCACGTTATCACGGGTCCTATGATCGGTGATATCTCAGATTAGTAAGTGCACCCGACTACTGGTAGCCTCAAAGCGAAAGGCAGTCTTCCGTCGAGTGACTCTACTGACCTCGCATCACTAACTTACTAAGTCCAATTAACCATCCTAAGCCTTTACTTGTATTATCTTAGGTGGCCATTGGACTTAGCTCACTAATTCCCTTTTTATTTAAGGCAATAAGATTTACGTTAAATATTTATCTACCCGTAAATCCCCGTTTAATGCTTATAAATGTCAATTTGTCCATAAAATCCTAACGGACATTTCCTAAGACATTTATATATGATTACTAATTTCAAATAGTAACCTTTTATATCTACTCCATTTTATTAATTCAACTTCTTTATTTATCAGTCCCAATAATCCATTTATCCTATCAAATTATTGAAACTCCCATATTTATTACCATTATTTCCCATTTATTGGAGTTGCAACCTTTTAGATCCGTTTCACGTTAATTAATTATCCTAAACACGAATATTACGTTTAAGCGTTATTATTTGCTTTTTATTTAATTATTACAAGCGTAGTAAATTATGTACAAATATCTACTTTTATCAAATATGTTCTAGATATATATCTTCACCAGAATATTCTTTTCAATGTTAAATTGTTGGAATCATATCTAAAAAGATTACTCGCTATAAATTCCATAAATTAGTCCAAAACAAAAGATTTAACTTTAAAAGATTACATTGTTTGAAATTACAAGGAATATTCATTTCTTTTTATTACTGAAATAAAAAGTGTAAACCACAATGAATTCATACTTTACACATCTTTTTTTCTTTCTATTTGCATATATTCCTTGTTAGATCAAACGCTATATTTTCCTAAAAGGGAAAGAAATCAAACTAATTTACCAATATTAAACAGATCTAAATTCCCACATTTTCAAACATAGAAAAGTTTACATTTCAACAAGATTAGGGCAATAATCCAAATGTATGTCATCATTACACAACCTATTTCAGATCTGGTATAACTTCCATTAAAATTGATATTATAAATTAATACTTTTGGGACTAATTTCTAGATCAGGTTGTAAAGAATGCTAAATCAATTCATAAACAAGAATATGTAGGCAATATTTACTATATTCAGATAATATTCAATTTGTTGCTTACAACTCATATACAATTATCCAATTAGGTATAAAAATCAAATAAACACGAGTAGGATAATTTTCATATTATAACAATCTGTAAAATTTCCCACTCATCTTTTAAAAGCGATCAAAATCTCCAGATCTAAAGTAGAACCTTTGATTCATCTCCAAATCCTTTTTAATCCAAGAGATATGTATAAAAGGGTATATACATATATTAGAATTACAGGTCTAAATAGAGATGGGATAGGGATCGAAAATAGATACAAATATATATAAATATATAAATTACCTCAAATACCCATATGGTTGATTCTCTTCTCTTCTCCTCTTTATTAGATTTCTACTCTTCTCCGATTTGTATGAATATAGATATCCTCTCTTTATAATTTAGAAAGAAACTGGAGAAAAAGAAATGGCAGAGTTTCGCTACTGTCTTCATAAAATATGAGAAGAGAAGGGAGAGCTAGGCCTAACTTTATAGGCGCTAGAATTAACTAGAATCGTTCGATTTAAAATATTAAATCCGGACCGCATATGGGCTCGATTTACTAGAGCCGCCATGCACGAAGCGGTCGACTGCCTCTTCCTAGAGGTCGACCGCCTCTGTCGATCGCTTTATTACACGGGTCGACCTGTGGGCCCCGGCTAATTAATTAAAAAGGTTAATTTTTCTTATTTGTTTATTTTCGTTCCAAATTCGTTTTTCATCTGTGACTTCTTCGTTTGGACTCCGATCGTGAAACGCCAAATATGAAAGTTGCTCAGAATTTTGCCGCAAATGCAACGGTGCATGTTTCGTGGCCAAATTCCATCATTTGCACAAATTCCATTTTTGGAGTCTAATTAATTAACTTACTAACTAATTAAATAACTAACACAAATTACGGGCGTTAAATTCTTCCCCCCTTAAAAAGAATTTCGTCCTTGAAATTTCACCAATGACTAAGTCATGGTTTTGGCTCCTAATTATCCTAAACTACACAACCGATGAGTATACAACAATTTTGCAACCAAACATGCACAAGTGCATAATGTATTACTATATCACCATACAGAAAATATGTATGCATAATAATTCTAAATCAGATCCTCCTATATGAATGCATTTCTTTTGAAAACATTTTTGAAAATATGATGTAAACAACCTACACATATATTGGGAGTTCTATATGCGTTCAGATTTTTGAAAAATCTTTTCAACCAAAACCCCAATACTCCTACAAATAGAAGTATAAAAGCAACCATTTTTCATCCACTTCCTACCTTCCAATAATGTAACGCATCGAAAAATCGCTTTATAAACTTTACTCCTATGACGGAAAAGGAATTTAGGTGGAGAATTTAACATTCTTACCACTCTATTAATCTTCCTATTCCCGCTATACAGTGGAAATTTCCTCGTTGTCCCGGATTAATCCGAATTTTCCATGCACAAAACGCATAAGGAGGCTTATTTTCGAGCTCTAAAATGGAATTAAGTCTTGTAATGACCCTAATTTTTATTGATATTATTGAGGACATTTAATTAGATAAATTAAATAAAATAATATAGATGGTTAAGGGATTGAGATTTGTATAATTATAAGGTAGTCGTGCCTTAATTAATCTATAAGCCAAAGAGAATTAAAATGGAGTACGTAGGAGGAATATGCTAAGGGAAAAATAGGAATAGACTATGTTCTTATACCCTAAACCCTTCTTACCTTCATTCCTCATTCATCTACAACATTCACAAACAAAACCAAAATACTTAGAAGCTTGGCCGGCTACCATAAAGAGAAACCAAAGGGAGAAAAAGGTAGGATTCAGGTAGGAAGCTTAAGCAAATCAATCCAAAAGTAAATCTCAACCTTCTTAATGCCAAGCTAAGGTGAATAATGATCTTACATCTCATTTTTTATTAATTTCGGTTTTTAGTTAAGATCTGAATTGATTTTGCAAGTAATATGCCATGATTTGATTGTTTAAATGAATATATATGCTTGTTAATGATTTATATTGCTTCATATAGATTTTATGATAAGTTCAGATTTGAAAAACCTATTAAATGACATACAAATGACTTGCGTTTTTTATATATGGTCGAAAACATTATTTAAAAAATGGGTTTCAAGTTTCATAATTTTCTAAGCTATGGTGGATTATTATGATTTTTTATGGAAGAAAATAGCCAATATTGGGTTTAAATTAATTGCAACAATTATATATGGCTCTTGGGTCTGAAATTTAAATATGTTAGAAAACATATTAGAAGTGAATTATGGTAATTTTTGGTGAATTTTCTTAAGTATTTTACTATGGATATAAAAATTATTTAAGGTACGAGACTTAAATGTTTTATATGTTTTATTAACGAGAAGGGCATGTTTGTTAAACATTTTGATATGGTAAATTCTAAATAAGATAGCCCTTTTAGAAAAGAATTTTTGATAAAGAAATGGTAACCAATTGTATTTTGACAAATAAGGCAAGTTAGTTGAAAAGAAATTACTTTAAAAGGCTATAAAACAGTTTTACTTAAATTTACTACTTCGCCACTTCCATCTGTAGCTTTCGACACCACACCTTCGCCCATGACCAAGTCGAAACCAATCCATATGGTATCAAACAATTGATACCTAGTGAATTAGAGAAAAGCGGAAGGTAAGGCATTGAAACCAAGCTTTCGAAGGGGTGGAAGCTACTCTTATTGACTTTGAATTACTTCTGTTTACAAAGGATGCTTCCGAAGGAGTTATATTAGCTTTCGACTTAATCAATATGCCTTTGTTTTAGAAAAGGAGCTTTCGAAAGGGTTGCCGCCTTTTGTTTTAAAACAAGCTTTTGAAAGGATAGCTTTGAACATATTTGTAACCTAGCTGCCGCATTCTACCTTTTGACCTAGTTAAGGCCACTTTTCATTATAACTTTTAAACAATGGTTTCAAAAGGGTGCTTTTGCCTTCTTACTTTGAAGATGTTTCTCAATGCTTTTGAAAGGGTTGGTTTCGAAACCATCTGCTTTCTTTTACTTAGGACCAACGCTTTCGAAAGCAATGCTTTCACCCCAGTTCTTTGCGACCCTTAGCTATATTAAAAGTTAAACCCAAAGGTTTCAGAAGGAATGGTTTTAAATGGTTTCGAAGTAATGTTTCCACAAACTTTTACTTGAACCCAATACTTTTGAAAGGTATGTTTTGAGTGAAGATTTGCAATGTTTTCAAAATGTATATAATATGGGTTTCGAAGGGGAGATCCTTAATGTTTTTGAAAGAGTTATTTTGAGTATTTGAATGAAGGGTTTCCAATGCTTTCGAAAGACATGTTTCATGGTTTTGAAAGAGGATGTCTATGGTTTAGATAATGATTTCGAAAGATCTATTTTCAAGGGTTTCGAAAGGTATGTTTTAGCCTTTCGGCCTAGTGTTTCAAGGTTAAAGTAGTTAAATTATTTTGAAAGGGGTACTTCCAATGAATTCGAATGGCATTGTTTAAAGTTTTTAAACAAAGGTTTTGAAAGGTTTACCTTGCCTTTATGACCTAAAATCTTTTAAGTTAAAAAGGTTTTTTAACTTACTTTGGAGGGGTAGATAATCCCATTGATTAGATTTCACCAACATTGTTTTGTGTGTGTGTGTGTATCATGGCATAAGTATTTTGAGTAAAGCAATAAGATTTCCTTGTTTTATAAAGGTAAGATTTAAAGGGTAAATCATTTACAAAGATTGTTTACAAGGAAATGAAATTTGAATACGGTAGTTAACCCTAAGTATATGACAGGAAATGAAATTTGAATAGGGTAGTTAACCCTAATTTATGACTCGGATATTAGAAGACCGGATGGGACTGGTGTAGGGTCATGCCCTATACTTTAGCTATTATCTATAGCTAAAATAAGTCAAAAATTCCAGTGTGTAGGGCTTTGTTACAGGTGGGACAAAAATGAGGTTACACACAAAAGGGAATATACAGAGTAAATATAGGTTATTGGTGAGCCCGCAAAACCATTAGGTTCAGTTGACCTTAGAAAAAGAAAGTCAAGGGCACTCAGCCCAGTAGTTTGTCTAACAGAAGTTAGATAATCAGTTATGTCTGGTAGGCCCAAGTCAGCCAATGGTTAATAATTAGCCAGATAAAACTATAGTGTGGACAGATAGTCCATGGATTTCTTGATTTTTATGCATATATGTATTAACTTTAATTGTTATAATCAGTTTGATTGTAGGGTTGATTTGAAAAGGATGATATTTTAAAAAGGATATTAGTAAGGGGAAATTGTTCCGCTAAGCGGCGTGGTCTCACTTAATATCAGTAAACCGAGATGTAATAGTATTATTCACACTAGGCTTTATGTCTGGCTCGAAGTTTATGTTTTCCCCTTAAATTATTGGGTGCTCAAAATTTAATTTGAGTGGATTGAGAGTTAAGGTTTTTCAGGTTTAGTAGGTTAGACAAATAAGCTTCCGAAGAGGTGTAGGAGGCAAAGATAGTTATGTAGGAGCTATTTAGTTTTATTTCCACTGTGATGTATTTATAACAGACATGTTTATCTAGTACTCTGATCATCTAAGAGGGAATATTCATATGTCGCTCTTGGCGTAATTTGTAATAGTTATATTTGATCAAAACCTAGGAATCGTTTTGGGATTATGTATTTGAATATGAAATATTGTTTTGAAATGTAATCAGAAAAGCTGTTTTTTGAAATCTGTGTTGATTTTATTTCATATTCATGTGCTTCTGATATTATGGATGCCATTAACATTACCGTATTTTGTCACCGAAAGTTAATACTATGGATGACTGCAGCATCGTAGCGCTTAGCTTCCGACCTCAAGATAGGGGATGTTACAACTTAGTATCAGAGCATAGGTTTATGAAAACTTAAAATAAATTTCAAACTTAAAATGACCTTGAAAACATAATCCTAAGGAATTAGAGAAACAATGGGGTATGGGATAACACTATATTAATGTACTTGTAGTTGCTATATATAAGTATGCTTTATCTCTATTCTCTATCTTTCTTAGGATATTCTTCTATATCTTGCAAAGGCTCGAATGCAGATTTTAAGGACTTAAGATATGGATGCCAGGAGTAGAAGAGTTAACATTGGTGAAGGAAGCACCATAACTAACAGAAATGCTCGACCCAATAGGAGAAACCCGGTTCGACGGGCAAATGCTAATCCAAATGCAAATGCCAATGTAGGTGCTGGAGTGCCGCAAGTTGATATAGGAGTTATGTATCAGTTCTTTGTTAATATGATGCAAGATGGAGTTGCTACAGGATTAGTCGGAGGAAAAGTTGAAGGAGGAAATCAGGGAGCTTAGATGGTCAATAACTATGCAATCTTAAGTAGAGACTATTCCAGGCTCGGAGGAAAGCTGTTTATTGGGACTGAAGATGCAAATGAAGTGGAGAACTGGTTACTTTATTGCAAAAGGATCTTTACTGATTTGGGGTTTAATGATGAGCAAAAGAGGAGGCTTGCTTCTAGACCGTTACAAGGAGTAGCACTATACTGGTGGAACAGTGCTACTATGGGAGTTAATGAGGAGGCCATGGTTTAGGCTGAATTTAGAAGAAGGTTTGAGGAATGATATATGTCAAAGATTGCTAAGTCAACTCTGCTCAGGAAGTTTATGGAGTTGGAGCAAGGAGACATGACAATGCTTGAGTATGCAACCAGATTTGAAGAGGTATCGAGATACAAATATGCCACGGTTGATACAGTTATCAAAAGGAATGAGAAGTTCATCCTCGGACTGAAACCTGAACTAGCTAATGCGACCCTGGAAAATATCAGGGATCTATATGATGTAGTTGTTGAGATGGCTTTGAGACAAGAGGAGATGTTTGCTTTTCATGATGGCAGCAAAGCAGAGGAAGCTCAAAGTGGGCGGAACCAGATGAGAAATTTTTTCCATAAGAAGGGTGCTCAGAAGAGTAGAGCTACCAAGAAAGGAAAGGCCGATGTAGTTTGCTATAAGGCGATTTAAAGGGACACTATGCCCATGAGTGCGAGACATGCATGGGAAGAAAGCTACTGACAAGAATGGAGTAAGATATTTCAACTGTGATCAGATTGGACATTATAAGAACCAATGCAAAGAACTAGCCAAGGATGGGAAAGGCAAAGTGTTTGCATTAGAACCAGCTACCTTGAGACCAACAGTAGAGGAAAAAGTAAAAGTTGTATTGGGAGGTACGCTTTTGATTCATGGTGTATTAGTTAGAGTTCTATTTGATACCGGTGCATCACATTATTTTATATCTCATTGTTTGGTTGATAAACTTAGCCTAGAACCCTCATACCTAGTTACTTCCTTAACGGTTGAAAATCTGATAGGAGGGTATGCGACTCTTGGGATGAGATGTGACCACTTAGAGTTTGAATTCTTAGGTCATATATTTGCTTGCAGTTTGCATGTATTTGATTTTGTAGGGTTCGGAATTATTTTGGGTATGGATTGGTTAAGTAAGTATGATGCTAGGATATTTTTCCATGATTGGAAAATATCACTTAGACACCCTAGTTGTGGTGATCGGATTATATACTCCGTAGAAAACCCTAGTTTTGGGGTAAATGCTTTGTAGGGTGTTATGGAGGAGGAAGATGAGTTGAACCGAGTTTTCATTGTTAGAGAATTCGTAGACGTCTTTGAGCCCGTAGTAGGACTACCGCCAAAACGAGCCATTGAATTTCGAATAGATTTAGTACCAGGAGCAGAACCAGTGAGTAGACTTCCAAGCAGAATGACACCTACCGAGATGAAGGATTCAAAGGTGTAGTTGGTGGGTTTGGAAAGTAAGAACTTTATCAGACCAAGTAGTTCGCCTTGGGGAGAAGTCGCAGTGTTTGCGAAGAAACCAGATGGATCGTTAAGGTTATGTGAAACACCATCACACCCCTTAGTATACCTAAAAGGGCACACCAAAGGATGTGGTGCATTATAGGTATAGCTAAAGCATCATAGAGACTAAGATTCACAAGACAATTAAGTAAAAATGGTGGAAACATTTAGATAATAACTTGACATTCAAAATGTAACTTCATTCCAAAATAAGTCAATAAAACATAACATGTCTCAAAAGCTTAAAATATCTTGTGTCTCATGAAAATACATCTTAGTCTCACAAAAATCAGAGTACAAAGATAATAATAATCATAATAATAATCATAATCCCTCTCATAAGTGTCAAATCCATCATAAGCAAAATGAAAAAGATGAAGAATAGAAGAGTGTATCTGAAATTAGGAAACTACGAGAACGAATCTCCAAGCAACCTGAATCAACTCAACTTTACTGGCCTATTGGTGGAAAATGGGAAATAGAGGAGTGGGTCAGACAGTAAGTCTGGTGAGTGAAAGTAATTAGTATCATTTCTAAGATGGATAAAGACAATAGACTAAGCAACAGTTCTAGTTTAAAAGGAAATAAAGGAAAGATAAAATTCGCATTTGACTGTTTTCTTTGATTGTTTCGATTGTTTGCACTTGTCTTAAACTGCTGTGATTAGGCCGATACCCTAATCCTATCTCAACTGCTATCTTGATTAGGCTGAAATCCTAATTCTACCCTTTGATCGGCCTTCCTATCTCTGTTGTGCCACTGTGAACCAATCCTGTTGCTCATAGCAAAAGACACCTCTTTAGCACTTAGGATGCAGCGAATTATTTACCCTAATCAATGCCGCACGCTCGATCATCGCCGGTACACACTAACTATTGCCACCTATTTGACCCTTTATTTACCCTAATCAGCATAAGCGTTCCCTGCCTCACCTAACTGTTGTGAGACCATCAATCCTAGACCTAAAAGGGAATGCTGCCCAGCCTTACCTAACTGTTGTGAGACCATCAGTCCTAGACCTCAAAGGGAATGCTGCCGGTACTGGTCCTAACAAACAATCGTCTAGTTTTGCGCCCCTTGCCCAAATCCCCAGATTTGAGCCTCTATCTATTGGCCACTTATTTACCCTAATCAGCATAAGTGTGTCCCAGCCTCACCTACTATTGTGAAACCATCAGTCCTAGATCTGAAAGGGAATCCTGTCGGTGCGGGCCCTACTTCTTTGTTTACTTATTAACTTAATCTAAGTTTTAAAATAAGCCTCTTCTGTTATTTCTGCTATATTTGCTTATTAACGTAATCCAAGATCTAAGTTTTAAAATAAGCCTCTTCTTTTATTTCTGCTATATTTGCTTATTAACTTAATCCAAGATCTAAGTTTTAAAATAAGCCTCCTCTATTATTTCTTTCTATTTTCTCTTTTTAGTTATAACCACTTGTTATAATCATGCTTTCAAATATCTTAAATTTTCCTATTTCAGTCTATCACTATTTTATTACATTTCTTCTTATTTTTACATCAGATTTCTGTAAATTTAGTGTTTTTCTATTTTAATCCATATTAGCGAATTCTTCTCTTTTTAGTTTATTCACGTCAAAAGGGATTAAATAGCTATAAAAAGAAACTAACATTTACAGGCTAAATTCCAACTTAAAAAAGATGTAAATAACTGTAAATAACTGAATAAAAATAGACTGGAAAGAAATTCTAAAATTTACTTAAAAACTGACTGTAAATAAACTTACATAAAAACCGTCTTAAAATTGTAAAAAAACTATAACTATTGAGAACCCTATTATTTTAAACAGGAAATTATTGTCAAGGACAAAAATTTTCAGCGTTTTTGCCTCAAGGACAAGCCTTCAATATTTTATCATGAAGGACAACTTTCTTTAGGTATCAGTTTTTAGTCATTGATAGTATCAGTTTGTAGTTATCAGTAGCAGTTTTTAGGTATCAGTTTTTAGCTTGGTAGCAGTTTTGTTGTCCTTATGAATAATTTTGGAAAATATTTGCCCTTATGAATAATTTTTAGAAGAATGTTTGTCCTTATGGTAAAAATATTGAGGTTGTGTCCTTGAGGCAAAAAATATACAAATCTTTGTCCTTTAAATTAATTCCCCTTATTTTAAATTGCTTACAAATCTAAAATAATTACAAAACACTCACCCGTGGTCCTTAGCTCTAGTCTTTGGCCTTCTCGGATCCACTTCTAGGGCGTATAATATTTTTATCAAAAAGATTTCCTCCCTAGAAAAATTTTCTATTTAGGGTTCAGCCTCTGGCAATCAACCCAAATGGGAGAAAATCTAAATGAGAAAAATAGCTAGGCCTAGAGTTCTATTTATAGTGTGACTTAGGGATCTCAGACCATTGGATTTGAAGATTAAATCTAGTGCAACCACGTCATAGGCTCTCTAGGAACCGTCGGATGCAGCTACGGACGCATGAGAGTTGACAAAAAAAAGCAAAATATGGTTATCGGCTCATACCTGGACGAATCTTCGTCGATTAACATAGGCGGATCGACCTACCTTCATTGGGGGTCGACCTATAGGTCGACCCGACCAATGCAAGGGTCGACCCCTATGGGGTCATTTTATTTTTTATATTTTTTGTTTAAGTTTATTTATTTCTGAATTCTTGTTTCACTCGTAACTTCTCCATACTAGCTCGGATTTCGACAAGTTATATATGGAAATTGATCGGAAAATCGCCACGGACCCAATGGTGCAACTTCCGTAGCTTGATTCTGATAATTTCGCAAACTTATTTTATTGTTTAATTAATTATTATAGCTCAAATTTTGGGTTGTTACATTCTCCCCTCCTTAAAGGATTTTGTCCTCGAAATCTCTAAGGATAGAAGAATGAAATAAATATTTTCATCCAAATTCTACAAGCACATATTCAACCATCATCCATTACATCCATTATCCTTAAGCTTTCTAATGCAATTTATGTCATATGCAATAGTGTAGTATCAATGTCCCTAACTAATGCAAAAGATTATGCGGCCTACTGATTCAATCGACCTCCTTTTTATTCAATCATGTCCATGCCATGTATCCAAATGAATGCAAGTTTCCTAATGATAACTGATAGTTCTACATGCGTGCTACAATCATCATCCAAATGCAACAATCATATGCTAATCATTCATTATAGCAACCATGAAATAAAAATGCAAGTGCATACACATCCATATGCATATGCTTTAGTGACCTAGTTAGGCCGATCTCTAAGAGATAATAGTGCATAGTGTGTGTATATGCTTCCATTAGAATTTACTAGCAACCACTTGCAACCACGAGCGTCCATCATACATAACATATTCTAGTAACATGTATACATTCATTCCTACCATCCATAGGTTAAATCCTAAGATCTACCCTCCCAAAGGATACTGAAGGAAAGAACCTATTTAAACTAAAGACGGAAATAGGAAATTAAAAACGTACCATCGAAGAGATGTGGATAAGAGGTACGTATTTTCTCCTTAGCCTCCCACGTAGCGTCCTCAATACTATCTCCCCACTGCACCATAACCAATAGGACTTCCTTATTCCTAAGCTTCTTGATATCATGTCCAATGATCTTGGTAGGAATGCAACGAACTGATGCTTCTCTCTCCACTTCAACTTCTTCAAATTGGCTAGGTTCCACTACCTCTACTGAATCATGTAAGCACTTCCTCAAGTGTGAAACATGAAAAACATCATGAACTCCCGCGAGCCTCTCAGGTAGCTTTATCTGATACGCCATCTTCCTTACCCTTTCCACAATGGAGAATGGTCCTACGAATCTGGGAGCAAGTTTCCCACTTGATCCAAACCTCACTACCTTTTTTAGCGGAGACACCTTAATAAAAACCAAATCTCCTACCTCAACTCAATATCCCTTCTCTGCTTATCTGCATTGGATTTTTGTCTATCTTTAGCCGTCTTCATTCTTCTTCTAATCAAATCGATCTTTTCCAAATTATCTCTAACCATGTCAAGACCAAGTAGCAATCTTTCTGTAGACTCCAACCAACACGAAGGCGACTTGCAAGGTCTTCCGTAAAGGGCTTCAAAAGGGGCCATCCCAATTCTAGCCTAAAAACTATTGTTATATGCAAATTCCATTAAAGGAAGGTGCTCCTCCCAAGTTCCTCCAAAATCAAGAATGCACATCCTCAACAAACCCTCGAGAACTCTATTAACTCTCTCCGTTTGGCCATCCGTTTGAGGATGATAGGCCGTACTCAATCTAAGCTGTGTCCCTAAAGCCTTTTGCAAGCTTTTCCAAAACTCGCTAGTAAGGATAGGGTTTCTGTCGCTCACTATGCTGGAGGGAACTCCATGAAGTCAGACTATCTCACGAACGTATAAGGATGCCAAATAAGGTGTTGTCCTCTTACTCTTGACCGGAATGAAGTGGGCGCTCTTAGTTAAACGATCTACAATCACCTAAATACCGGTATTCCCCTTCCTAAATCGGGGTAAACCATCTATGAAGTCCATCGAAACACTATCCCACTTCCATTCGGGTACATCCAATGGTTGAAGCAATCCGCTAGGCCTCTACTGCTCCGCCTTAACTCTTTGGCACACAAGACACTTAGCCACAAACTCTGCTACATCCTTCTTCATGCCACTCCAATAAAACACTCTCTTCATGTCCCTATACATCTTATCACCACTTTGATGAATAGTCATTCAAGAATGGTGTGCTTCTGCTAGAACCGCACTCATCAAATTACTAATGCGGGGAACACAATGTCTTCCATCTCTCCTTAGCCATTCTTTACCATCGATGGAATAGTGTTGGCGATATCTAGAGACCTCTCCTCTGCTAATCCTATCTAGAATATTCACAAGCTCTGAATCCTCTTGCTGCCTTGAGCCAATCTAGTCTATGAGGGTAGGCTTGACCTTAAATGCTGAAATCTTAGAAAAATCTCTAATAATTCCTATAATAACCAGCCAAACCTAGGAAGCTTCAAACTTTGGTAGCGTTCTTGGGGGCCTTCCAATCCTGTACTACTATTATCTTAGTGGGATCCACATCTAAACCCTTTCTTGAGACTACATGCTCCAAGAAACGCACCTCCTCACGCCAAAAGTGTCACTTCGAGAATTTTGCTTTCAACTGATGAACATGAAGTGTACAAAGAACCACCTCAAGATGAATAGCATGCTCTTCCATACTCTTGGAAAACACCAGAGTGTCGTCCACAAACACTACAACAAACTTATGTAGGACATCTCCAAAAACACGGCTCATCAAATATACAAAATAGGCTGGGACATTGGTTAGCCCAAACGGCATAACCAACCATTCAAAGAATCCATTGGGTGTCCTAAATGTTGCCTTATCGATGCTATCGTTAACGACCCTAAGCTGATGAAATCCAGTGGCTAAGTCAAGCTGAGAAAAGACTGAAGAGCCAACTAACTGATCGAAATGATCGTCTATCCTAGGAAGTGGGTAACGGTTCTTCTTCGTAAGCTTATTCAACTCTCTATAGTCTATACAAAGTCGAAGAGAACTATCCGCCTTCGTAACAAAGACGACTGTCGCTCCCCACTCAGATATCCTCCGTGTGATGAAGCTTTTCTCCAAAAGTTCGCCAATCTGCTTACTTAACTCCTTCCTCTCCCTAGGTGCCATATGTCTCACAGGAAATGCCACCGGCTTAGCATTGTCATTCAGATAGATCCTAAAGTCGATCTCTCTCTTAGGGCGTAGTCCCCTAACCTCCTCAAAAATTTCTTGGAAATCTCTAACGACTGGAACTGAATCTAACTCTCCTAGTGATGAATTAAGGGAATAAATGAAGCTCAACATGACTGACCCCTGTGGGTCGCAAGAAACCTCGAGTGTCTGTCCGCTACATGTCTCTAGTCTATCGACTCTCCTCTCGTAGTCCAATATCGCACCATAAGTGGATAACTAGTCCATCCCCAAAATCATCCCATATCTCAAAAATCTCGGTACATAGGCGTCACAATCAAACTCTACGCCTAGTATAAAATTTTCAAACCCCTACAAATCATTGATAAATGCGCTGATCCTCCTATGGGGTTTGAAACAACTATAGGGTCAACCACTAGAGAAATATCTAAGTGCAAACAATCAACCAAGGAACTAGAAATGAAAGAATGCGATGCTCCAGAGTCAAAAAGATCCCGAATAGGAAAATCTGAAATAGAGATCAAACTTTCTACAAAGACTTTCGTACCTCGATCCTGTCCACTACTAGAAGGTGCTGCATCCAAAGCCTATACTTGCACCGTAGGTGCGCCTGCTCTCCGCCCCGTCTTCTGAGGACAAGCCCTACTAAGGTGACCAGGCTGCCCACAGTTGTAACACCTCCCCTTCATTGTGTCCTTCTTACAGTCCTTTGTGAAATGGCCTACCAATCCACAACTATGACATTTATCACCTTTCTTGATCTATCCCTTTTGAGGTCCTCCACCTTTCTTCTTGCCCTTATCCTTCTTATTCTTCCACCACTGCTTCTTAGAGTTTTCTGATTTAAGAACCTCCTTAACCTCTTCTTTCTTAGCTACATCTGACATGAGAGCCATCTCCATAAGTGATTCATACGTTGCTCCCATAGGTACATGTGTCAATGCCAACCCTTGGAGGGGTTGGTTCAAACCCTTAGCAAACTTGGTGGCCTTCTTATGCGGTGTATTAACAAGCCCAATTCTGAACTGCGATAACTAATTAAACTGATTTATATACCCTATCACCGAAAGACTCCCTTACTTCAGACTAATGAACTTCTCCAACTACATGCTTTCCTCGGCTTGCGACAAGAACTTTCTCTCAAACCTTTCCCAAAATCCAAACCAACCAATGTCTCTACCCTCCATCTCTAAAATCTCCCACCAGAAAGAAGCCTCTCCCTTCAGCTGCCAAGATGCAAGATGAACTCTCTGCCGGTCTTCCAATCCTAACAGCCCAAATATCTTCTCTACATTCCTCAACCAAGTTCGTGCCTCTACGAAGTCCTCTGTGCCAGAAAACGTCATGCCTCCTAAACTAGCGAAGTCCTTGCATAGCTTAGAAAAATTGGCTACTGCAGGTGGATTAATGGGATATCCACCCATCGGTGCTGCATTGGGCGCTTGCCCTTGCACCTCTGGTGCCATAGCTTGGTGGTATCTACGGAACCAGGTAGTGGCTTGGACACCCTTTGGAAGATTTGGGGCGTCCGCCATTCTACGCAAAGAAAAGAAAATTTTGGCTCGAAAGAATCGAAAGAAAGTTGAACTAGACTTTGAGGGGAATTTTATAAAAACTCTTTTATACTTGAAAACTATTTCTATAATAAGAGTTTCTTTCTGAAAAATGCTTTTAGTTTGAAGATATGTTACCTTTTAAAAATACTTTACTTTTAAAACAAGTTTTTAAGAATCCTGTAACCTTAGGCTCTGATACCAAATGAAACACCCCACACACCTTAGTATACCCAAAAGGGCACACCAAAGGATATGGTGCTTTATAGGTATAGCTAAAGCATCATAGAGGCTAAGATTCACAGGACAATTAAGCAAAAATAGCGGAAACATTTTAATAATAACTTGACATTCAAAATGTAACTTCATTCAAAAATAAGTCATAAAACATAACATGTCTCAAAAACTCAAAATATCTCGTGCTCATGAAAATACGTCTCAGTCTCAAAAAAATCAAAGTACAAAGATAACAATAATAATAATCATAATTCCTCTCACAAGTGCCAAATTCAACATAAGCAAAATGAAAAAGATGAGAACGGAAGAGTACATCTGAAATAAGAAAACTCCGGGAATGAAATTCCAAGCAACCTGAATCAACTCAACTCTGCTGGCCTATTGGGGGAAAGGGGAAATAGAGGAGTGGGTCAGACAATAAGCCAGGTGAGTGAAAACAATTACTAGCATTTCTAAGCAAGCTAAAGATAATAGACTAAGCAACAGTTCTTGTTTAAATGGAAATAAAGGAAAGATAAAACTCACATAGAGTACTGTTTGACTGTTTGCTTTGATTATTTGCTTTGATTGTTTTGATTGTTTGCACTTTTCTTAAACTGACGTGATTAGGCTGAAACCCTAATCCTATCTCAACTGCTATCTTGATTTGGCAGAAATCCTAATTCTACCCTTTGATCGACCTTCCTATCTCTGTTGTGCCACTTTGAACCAGTCCTGTTGGTCATAGCAAAAGACACCTCTTTAGCACTTAGGATGCAGTAGCGAATTATTTACCCTAATCGATGTCGCACGCTCGGTCGTCGCCGGTACACACTAACTGTCACCCCCTATTTGACCTTTTATTTACCCTAATCAGCATAAGCATGCCCAGCCTCACCTAACTGTTGTAAGACCATCTGTCCTAGACCTGAAAGGGAATGCTGCCGAGCCTCACCTAACAATTGTGAAACCATCAGTCCTAGACTTGAAAGTGAATGCTGCCGGTACTGGTCCTAACAAACAATCTTCTAGTTTTGCGCCCCTTGCCCAAATCCCCAGATTTGAGCCTCTTTCTATTGGCCACTTATTTACCCTAATCAGCATAAGCATTTACCAGCCTCACCTACTATTGTGAGACCATCAGTCCTAAATCTGAAAGGGAATGCTGCCGGTATGGGCCCTATTTCTATGTTTGCTTGTTAACTTAATCTAAGTTTTAAAATAAGCCCCTTCTATTATTTCTGCTATATTTTCTTATTAACTTAATCCAAGATCTAAGTTTTAAAATAAGCCCTTTCCATTATTTCTATTATATTTGCTTATTAACTTAATCCAAGATCTAAGTTTTAAAATAAGCCTCTTCTATTATTTCTTTCTATTTTCTCTTTTTAGTTATAACCACTTGTTATAATCATGCTTGCAAATATCTTAAATTTGCCTATTTCTGTCAATCTCTATTTTATTATAGTTCTTCTTATTTTTACATCTGATTTCTGTAAATTTAGTGTTTTTCTATTTTAATCCATATTAGTGAATTCTTCTCTTTTTAATTTATTCGCCTAAAAAGGGATTAAATCTCTATAAAAAGAAACTAACATTTACAGGCTAAATTCCAACTTAAAACAGATGTAAATAACTGTAAATAACTGAATAAAATAGCTGAATAAAAATAGACTAGAAAGAAATTCTGAAATTTACTTAAAAACGGAGTGTAAATAAACTTACATAAAAATTGTCTCAAAATTATAGAAAAACTACAACTATTAAGAACCCTATTATTTTAAATTGCTTACAAATCTAAAATAATTACAAAACACTCACATGCGGTCCGTAGCTTTTGTCCTTGGCCTTCTCGGATCCACTTCTAGGGCGTAAAATATTTTTATCAAAAAGATTTCCTCCCTAGAAAAAATTTCTACTTAGGGTTCAGCCTTTGGCAATGAACCCAAATGGGAGAAAATCTGAATGAGAAAAATTGCTTGGCCTAGGGTTCTATTTATAGTATGACTTAGGGATCTCAGACCGTTGGATTTGAAGATTAAATCTGGTGCGACCACGTCATAGGCTCTCTAGGAACCGTCGGAAGCAACTACGGACGCACGAGATTTGTCAAAAAAAGCAAAATATGGTTATCGGCTCGTACCTGGACGAATCTTCGTCCATTAACATAGGCGGGTCGACCTAATTTCATTGGAGGTCGACATATAGGTTGACCCGACCAATGCAAGGGTCGACCCTTATTGGGTCATTTTATTTTTAATTTTTCGTTTATGTTTAATAAATTTTTAATTCCTGTTTCACTCGTAACTTCCCTATACTAGCTCGTATTTCGACAAGTTATATATGGAAATTAATCAGGAAATCGCACGGAACTTATAGTGCAACTTCCATAGCTTGATTCTGACAATTTCACAAACTTATTTATTATTCAATTAATTCGTTAATTAATTATTATAGCTTAAATTTTGGGTTGTTACATTATGTATTGATTATCGTAAGATGAATGAGAAGACGATAAAGAATCGATATTTGTTACCAAGGAATGACGATTTGTTTGATCAGTTGAGTGGAGCCAAAGTATTTTTCCAGTTGGATTTGGCAACAAGGTTCCATCAGCTCAGAGTAGCAGAGGATAGTATTTCTTTGACGGCGTTTAGAACCGATATGGATCGTACGAATGGTTAGTGATGCCGTTTAGACTAACTAATGAGCCAGCATTCTTTGTAGATTTGATGAACTGAGTTATCCAAGAGCACTTGGATAGGTTCGTATTGGTATTCATAGATGACATTTTAATATACTCTAGAGATGAAAAAGAGCATGAAGTTCATCTTAGAGTGGTGCTTGAGATGTTGAGGCAGCATCAACTGAAGGCAAAATTCTCGAAGTGAAGTTTCTTGGTCATGTAGTATCAGAGAAAGGGTTTTCTATAGATCTGGCTAGGAATGAGGCAACGAATAGTTGGAGAGACCCGAAAGAATGATTGAGATAAAGAGCTTTCTTGGTTTAGCTGGTTACTATCGGAGATGTTAGGAACTGAGATGTTGGTTTTGATGACAACAACCTTTTTAACTTATCTTATTATAAAATATATACTAACACTATTGTCTAGATAGATATGTATATGCAGGATATATAGATATGCAGGTATTGATTACTAAAGACTGGTCAGTATAAAGACTCAAGACTCAAGATTGAAGACCCTAGAGTATCAAGATCAAGATTTCCAAATATGTGTCTAGTTTTTGTTAAAACTTCATAATAGCATGGAAATCTTCATTCTGAATTTCATTTGGGATGGAACCCATTTCTACCTTCTTAGTGGCTTACAAACCCACGACAAGTAGCTTACAAACCTACGATAAGTGGCTTACAAACCCACGAACATCCTGGTTTTGTACAAGTTCTCGAGTCCTGATGTGATGAGATATTCTGCAGGAAGAAGCTTGCAAAACTACTTCAAAATAGTTTTTCAAAATGATTTTCAAAACTGCTTTTCAAAATATTTTAGCCTTCAAATTATCTTTTCAAATGATTTTTAAATAGATGTTTTAGCCTTAAAATATTCTTTGTTTTTGTGTTTTAAAACATAGTAAAATTAGTTTATTTTATTCCAGAGTCATTTCATTCTGTTTTCATTTCAATACCATTTTCAAAACAAATTTTATATTATTTTTAACATAGGGATGTCGACATCATGGGATACCCCATGTCGACATGGTGGCCGTTGAATTCAAAAGTTTCAATTTTCAAAAGAAGTGTCTATTCGTTTAAATCTATTCACGAATGGTTATGACCGTTACTGGTCTATAAATAGCCTTCACAAACGAATTTTTTAACTAACTATTTTCATATTTTCTTCACTCCTTCTCTACAAATCCATATTCTAAAATTTTCATATTTTTAAGATCCTGCCGAAATTCTATCGAATTCTCAAGTGAATCAAATTAGAATCTCATTCATGTTTGATTCTTTGCCCTCTCTCGAAGATCAAAGTGCTATTCAGAGTTATAGGATCAATTTGTAATCAAAAGTTTATCGAGTATCTCTATAAGGTGTGGTTGTGCCTGGAAATCAATTGGGTAATCTTATGGCCCGTAAATCAAGAGAGTTTGCCCCGGACTCGTGAGACAGGAGGGTACCTCAAGGCCTTTAGAAACTGAGGATTGTAATCTCGACTTTGGTATAATAAAAATCTGTATGAGGTGTTCTTCCTTGGTACAGGACTGGATGTAGGGTAACTCCGAACCAGTATAAAATCCGGTGTGTTCTTTCCTTTTACTGCTTTTTATTTACTTTCTGCATCTGTGTTTGATTCTGTGTTTGTTCTATGATTAAGTTCTGCATTTGTTTGTGTCATAATTTTAATTTAGTCCATATAAGTCATAGAATCCATTAAACACTATTCACTTCCCCTTCTAGTGTTAAATTAGCCTTAAGATCCTTAATCCACACTCCCTTTCAATTGGTATCAGAGCATTGGTTTTCATAGTTTTCATAATCTGAAACTTGAAAATTGTTTTACTGGCTACCAACACTGGTAATGTCAACACTAACACTAGTTCATTTGTAGAAGGTCAGTCTACTGCCAGACCACCATTTTTCAATGGTAGTAATTATGCATATTGGGCTTGTAGAATGAAAATTTATTTACAGTCAGTAGGATTAGACACTTGGAATATCACACAAACTGAGTATGTTGAACCAACTACCAATTTTGCCCAATGGACTGCTGAGCAAAAGGGTGTTGCACAAAATAACTCAAAGGCCATGAATATATTTTTTGTTCACTAGATAAGAATGAGTTTAATAGAGTGTCTGTTTGTAAGTCTGCATTTGAAATATGGAAAACTTTGCAAGTTACTCATGAAGGAACAAGCAAAGTTAAACAAACTAAAATTTCCATATTAACTAATCAGTTTCAATTGTTTAAAATGCATGCAAATGAGTCCATTTCCAACATGTATTGTCGATTTCAAGATATTGTCCATTCACTATTTGCACTGGGAAAAAGCTTTTTGAAGGAAGACCAAGTTAGAAAAATTCTAAATTCACTCACTCCAGAGTGGGATCAAAAGACACATGCAATCCAAGAAGCAAATGATATCAGTCTAATGAAAATAGAAGAATTAATTGGGAATCTGTTGTCTTATGAAGTTCAACTGTAAGGAAGAAGAGAAAACAAGGTTACAGAAAAGAAGTCATTAGCATTCAATGCAACAACTGAAGATTCGAAACCAGACAGTGATGAGGAGATTGCTTTTATGACAAGAAACTTCCGAAAATTCCTTAAATATAGAAAAATGAATAATTATAAAAGAAATGATCAAAGGAATTCCAGAAATAATACGGAGAACGTCAATAATGATAGATGCTACAATTACAATAAAGTCGAGCATCATAGGAAAGATTTTCCGTATCCAAATAAATAGTTGTTCCCTCCAAACAATGATTTGTCAAGGAAAAGAAAGAAAGCATACACGACAACTCTTGATGACTCAGACTCATCATCCAGTGACGATGAAAAGAAGACGGATAGATCAAATATGTGTTTCACTGCTATTCATGAATCAGATGACGAAAAGAGTATGGATCTAAAAATAGGTACGCATTTACATTATTTTTAATTTTTCTTGTTTGAATGGATGCATGTTTGTTTGCTTGATTTTATTAAATTCCTTGAATTTTAAATTCAAATTTATCCCTTGAAATTTGAATTTTAAATTCAAAAATAATATTATTTTAATGATATTTTAAATATTAAATTATTAATATTTAAGTATTATTATGTTTAATGTTATTACAGGAATTATGTAAATAGGATATAGGATATAATATATATATTTATTAGAAATTAGGATTAGACACTTGTCCTTTGATTCAATAGGCACATGTCGACATGCCCAGATACCCCATGTCGACATGCCCCTCGAAATTTGATTTCAAAATTTGAATTCAAACTTTTGAATTTCCCTCCACCTTTTCACCAACTTCAATGCTCTGGAAAGATACCTCTTGACCAGAGAACATGTCTATAGAATCTTTATTTATCTCACTTTCTTTATCATCACTTTTCACTTTCATTTCAAATTTCAAACTTATCTTCATTATCTTCAACTCCTCTCAAACTTCTTCAATGGCCTCTTCAAGCACTCCTAACACCATTAGACTTCCAAAATCTATCAAAAACTTTCTCTTTAATGACCCGGAAGCTATCAAAGCTTACATCAACTATGTAAACTTTGGTAAAATACATACGAGGAAATTTGCTATTTTTGAAAATTTTCCTTCTTATGAAATTGAAAATCTTTTTCAACAATGTTCTATTCTTAGTGTAGTAGATAACAAACAAAATGATTTTGTATATTATCCAAACCTTGTTAAGATGTTTTATGCGAATTTAAATCGTGGTTTTTATGATGGGGAAGATGGACAAATTTGGAGTAGTGTTAAAGGAACACAAATAGTTTTGGATTGTGAAATTTTAGGAAATATTTTGGGATGCAAGTATACCGGAATGAATCTCTTGGAATTTCAAATAAATGAAAATGATCGAGAAACATTTCATCACATCTTTGAAGGGGATGACAATTTTGAATTCCAAAATCGTTATTTTCGTCCAAAAGCAAGAATTATTAACCTTCTTATTCAACACACCCTTATACCAAGATCGGGAAACTACAACAACCCAACTTTGAAAGTTTGCAAAGCTCTTTTTGCAATTTTTGGAAATTATGATATCAATTGGGCTCAAGTTATTTTGGATGAGCTAAGGCCCAAGAATTTTACTATGGGTTAAAACACATTATATCATGGAATTTATTTCACTCGGATTTTTAATTACTTTGGAGTTGATTTCAAAAGGGAAGAATTTATAACTAGAAAAGTGTTCAACCATGGAAACATTTCCCTTATGCAAATTCCATTAGTGTTCAACCATATGAAACACTTACGGAAAAGGAAGAAAGGCTTGCTCATGAAGAGATGGAAGAAATGGAGGAAGAAGAAGAGGAAGAGGAAGAGGAAGGAATGGAAATTGAGGAGGAGGAAGAGGAAGATCAAGAAACCTTCTTAGAAAGTATTGAATATCCTACTAATCCGGCTAATCCATCCAATAAGACCATTCTCAATAATCAAAGAATGAAAGTGGAAAATAAAAAGACACTTAAAAGATCAATGAGTAAGAAAACGGATAAGATTTCCACTAAAATCGACAATTTATTCGGGAAAGTTAGTACAAAGCTTGGACTATCATCTTCTTCATCTTCATCTAACTAGTTTTAGTTCATGTTATCTTAAGTTCTATCTTTATATTTTCTTTTAGTTAATATTATATTATGTAATGTTAACTAGAATTATTAATGAAATCGTTCATTTCATGTTATTCATGTTCACTTGTTTCTGTAATTGCTTGTTTTTATATTATACAAATTTTAGTTTAATAGATTTGTTAATAATATTCAAGACAAAGCAAAATGTCACTTTAGGCAGAGGCATGTCGACATACACCATCCCCCCATGTCGACATCCAACGGGCAGAAACTAGTTACAATTTTAAATTTTAAATTCATGTAACTAACTTTTGTCCATTCATTTCAACCGACTTTCTATCGCTATTTATATCTGTTTCTTCCAGAATAAATTGTCAAACTTCATCTCTAATCACTCTCTTTCATAGTTCTTTCTATTTCTTGAATTATGGCTTCTCTGATTAAGAATCTAAGTGATAATCTTAAGAAAACTATCACTTACTTCAAGAATATTCTTACATTCATACTTTGTAATCAACGCCACTTAGAATTAAGTCAAATACAGATGATCAAGGAGCAAGAGAAACATTTCGATGCCCTTCGTTAGATGATCTCAGCCCTTAACAAAGACGATCTCGAAGGAATTCCACCAATCACTCTCGACAAAGATAAAGAAGAATGGGATGCCATTAAAGCAGACCCTATCTTTGGAGAAGATGGATGGGTGGAAGTACCAAGAAATGTCTATTTATTTTGTATGATATTTGTTTGATTTGATTGGTGTGTTTGAAACTTGATTGACTTAACTTATTTGGTATGGTTTGTATATATGTTTGAATAATTACTGTAAATATATGATTATATATGATTGGATGATTATTGGTTTACTTCTGGATTATGTTTACATTTCACATTTATGTTCACATTTCATACTTATGATCACACTTAGCACTTATTACACTTATATATGGATTACTCTATTGTATTATCTTATAACAAGTTCAGGGAATTTATTAGATAAAAGTTTTTGTTGATGACAAAGGAGGAGAAGTTATAAAATAGTAGTTGGCTTGGAGTAAGGGGGAGTAATGATGGCTTGTCGTAAGGGGAAGTTATAATGGCTTGGAGTAAGGGGGAGTCATGGAGTAAGGGGGGTTATGATAGGAGTTGTGGTACAGTAAGTATATTTTATAAATACAGGTTGTCATCATCAAAAAAGGGGAGATTGTTAGGAACTGAGATGTTGGTTTTGATGACAACAACCTTTTTAACCTATCTTATTATAAAATATATACTAACACTATTGTCTAGATAGATATGTATATGCAGGATATATAGATATGCAGGTATTGATTACTGAAGACTGAACAGTATAAAGACTCAAGACTCAAGATTGAAGACTCTAGAGTATCAAGATCAAGATTTCAAGATATGTGTCTAGTTTTTGTTAAAACTTCATAATAGCATGGAAATCTTCATTCCGAATTTCATTTGGGATGGAACCCATTTCTACCTTCTTAGTGGCTTACAAACCCACGACAAGTAGCTTACAAACCTACGACAAGTGGCTTACAAACCCACGAACATCCTAGTTTTGTACAAGTTCTCGAGTCCTGATGTGATGAGATATTTTGCAGGAAGAAGCTTGCAAAACTACTTCAAAATGGTTTTTCAAAACGATTTTCAAAACTGCTTTTCAAAATATTTTAGCCTTCAAATTATCTTTTCAAATGATTTTCAAATAGATGTTTTAGCCTTAAAATATTCTTTGTTTTTGTGTTTTAAAACATAGTAAAATTAGTTTATTTTATTCTAGAGTCATTTCATTCTATTTTTATTTCAATACCATTTTCAAAACAAATTTTATATTATTTTTAACATAGGGATGTCGACATCATGGGATACCCCATGTCGACATGGTGGTCGTTGAATTCAAAAGTTTCAATTTTTAAAAGAAGTGTCTATTCGTTTAAATCTCTTCACGAATGGTTATGACCATTACTGGTCTATAAATAGCCTTCACAAACGAATTTTTTAACTAACTATTTTCATATTTTCTTCACTCCTTCTCCACAAATCCATATTCTAAAATTTTCATATTTTTAAGATTGTGCCGAAATTCTTTCGAATTCTCAAGTGAATCAAATTAGAATCTCATTCTTGTTTGATTCTCTGCCCTCTCTCGAAGATCAAAGTGCTATTCAGAGTTATAGGATCAATTTGTAATCAAAAGTTTATCGAGTCTCTCTATAAGGTGTGGTGGTGCCTGGAAATCAATTGGGTAACCTTGTGGCCCGTAAATCAAGAGAGTTTGCTTCGGACTCGTGAGACAGGAGGGTACCTCAAGGCCTTTAAAAACTGAGGATTGTAATCTCGACTTTGGTATAATAAAAATCTGTATGAGGTATTCTGCTTTGGTATAGGACTGGATGTAGGGCAACTCCGAACTAGTATAAAATCTGGTGTGTTATTTCCTTTTACTGCTTTTTATTTACTTTCTGCATTTGTGTTTGATTCTGTGTTTGTTCTGTGATTAAGTTCTGCATTTGTTTGTGTCATAATTTTAATTTAGTATATATAAGTCGTAGAATCCATTAAACACTATTCACCCCCACTCTAGTGTTAAATTAGCCTTAAGATCCTTAATCCGCACTCCCTTTCAGGAGATTCATTAAGGATTTTTTGTGGATAGCAGCGCTGATGACTAAGCTAACTTGGAAAGATTTGAAGTTTTTCTGGACTAAAAAGTGTAAGGAGGCATTCTAGAAGCTAAAACAATTATTGACAAATGCACCTATGTTAATTGATACAAAAGGGAATCAAGACATAGTGGTGTACATGGATGCATGTGGAACAGGGTTTGGAGCTGTGTTAATGCAAAGGGATAAAGTGATTGCCTATGCTTCTTGATAGCTCAGACCGCATGAGGTTAGATACACAACTCATGATTTAGAATTAGCTATAGTAATTTTTGCATTGAAGGTGTGGAGGCATTACCTTTTGGGAGAGAGATTCGAGTTGTATACGGATCATAAGTCATTGAGATATTTATTCTCTCAGAAGGAGTTAAATATGAGACAGCAGAGGTGGTTAGAGTTTTTAGCCACTTATGACTTTGGTATTGAGTACACACCGGGAAAAGGCAATAGGGTTGCTGATGCAACTAGTAGAAAACATCAGAATGGAATATTGGCGATGAAAGATGAGTGGAAGGTTTTGGAAGTGTTGACCACATGCAGAATACAGTGGAGATATGAATCTAGTTCTAGTAAGGAAACTGCTTTGTTGTTATGTTTAGAAGTTCGACCGGTGATGATTGAAAGGATTGCTTCTAAGAAAGGGGAGGATCTGTTATTAGCTGAACGGATTGTAAAGTTAAGGAATGGAACGGAGAGCGATGATTTGAAAGATTTCAGTCTTGACTAGAATGGGTGGTTGAGAAAGAAAGGACGATTATGTATTACAAATGTGGGAAACAATAGGAATGAAGTTCTTGGAGAATGCCATCGTTCAAAGTTCACTATTCATCTGGGAGGAACTAAGATGTATCATGATATGAAAAGAAGTTTCTTCTAGGAAGGCATGAAGAGAGATGTAGGCTTATAGGTGAAGCAGTTTTTGAACTGTCAATAGGTAAAAGTTAAACATCAAAAACCAAGTGGAATACTTCAGCCTTTAGAGGTTCTAGTCAGGAAATGGGATTCGGTCTCAATGGATTTTATAGATGGGTTGCCAAGGTCGAATCGAGGAAATGAAAGTCTATGGATTATAGTGGACAGATTGACCAAGAGTGCCCATTCATTCCAGTTAAGCCACCCGGGACGGCACCCGTTTTGGCTAAATTATTCATGAAGAATATAGTTAGACTGCATGGAATTCCTAGAGCATAGTAAGTGACAGAGATCCTTATTCACTAGCGAGTTCTGGAAGAGTTACAAGAGACTTTGGGTACCAAGCTCAAGATGAGTACCGCTTACCATCCGCAGACAGATAGGCAAATGGAAATAGTTAACAAAGTCTTAGAGGATTTGTTAAGAGCTTGTGTACTAGATTTAGGGGGATCATTAGAAGACCACCTACACTTAGTCGAGATTTCATATAACAACAGTTATCAGACCGGTATATGGATGGCAGCGTTTGAAGCTTTGTATGGAAGACCATGAAAATCTCTCGTTTGTTGGTTACAAACCGGGATAGGTTAGTTCTTGGTCCGGATTTGGTTAGAGAAGCTGCAGAAAATATTTTTAATTTGGGTTAGAATGAAGGAATCTTAGTCTAGGCTGAAAAGTTATGCTGATAAAAGATGGAAAGACTTGGAGTTCTCAATTGGAGATCATGTTTTGGCCAAGATGTCACCGATGAAAGGTGTAATCGGATTTTGAAAATCAGGGAAATTGGCTCCAGGATTTGTCAGGCACTTCCTATTGTAGAAAGGATCGGGAAATGCGCATATAGAGTTGAGTTACCGAACAGTTGGGCAGGAGTCCATAATGTTTTTCATATTTCTCATCTAAGGAAGTGCATTCGAGATCCAGAAACTACTATTACACCGACTGTGTTAAATGATTTAGTAGTGGAACGGGATATGACTATAGTAAGAAAACCAGTCTGTATAGTCGCGAGAGATGAGAAGAGACCGAGGAATAAGATAGTTAAATCAATCAAAGTCTAGTGTGGTGACGATGAGAGAGACGGTACTTGGGAAACTGAGAGCAGGATTAGAGATATTTATCCTGACTTGTTTCATGGTATGTTTTACCTTTATGATTGATTGTTATGGGTACCTTATCGTAATTTCGATGACGAAATTTTTTAAGGAGGGAAGTCTGCAATGACCCTAATTTTGATCGACATTATTTAGGACATTTAATTAGATAAATTAAATGAAATAATGTAGATGGTTAAGGGATTGAGATTTGTAGAATCACAAGGTAGCCGTGCTTAATTAATCTATAAGCCAAAGAGAATTAAACTAGAGTACATAGGAGGAATATACTAAGGGCAAAATAGGAATAGACTATGTTATTATAACCTAAACCCTTCTTACCTTCATTCCTCATTCATTTACAAAATTCACAAACAAAACCAAAATACTTAGAAGCTTGGTCGGCCACCATTGAGAGAAACCAAAGGGAGAAAAAACTAGGATTTAAGTAGGAAGCTTAAGCAAATCAATCCAAGAGAAAATCTCAACCTTCTTAACCCTAAGCTAACGTGAACAATGATCTTACATCTCATTTTTATTAATTTCAGTTTCTAGTTAAGATCCAAACTGATTTTGCAAGTAATATGCCACGATTTGATTGTTTAAATGGATATATATATATATATATATGCTTGTTGATTTTTTTTTGCCTTGCATAGATTATGATAAGTTTAGATTTGAAAAACCTATTAAATGACATCCAAATGACTTGTGTTTTTGATATATGGTCGAAAATATTATTTATGAAATGGGTTTCAAGTTTCATAATTTCTAAGCTATGGTGGATTTATTATGAATTTTTATGGAAAAATAGCCAATATTGGGTTTAAATTAATTACGGCAATTATATATGGCTCTTGTGTGAAATTTAAATATGTAAGAAAACATATTAGAAGTGAATTATGGTAATTTTTGGGAAATTTTCCTAAGTATTTTACTATGGATATAAAAATTATTTAAGGTATTTGACTTAAATGTTTTATATGTTTTATTAAAGAGAATGGCTTGTTTGTTAAACATTTTAATATGATAAATTCTGAATTCGGCAACACTTTTAAAAAAGAATTTTTGATAAAGAAACAGTAACCAATTGTATTTTGACAAATAAGGCAAGTTAGTTGAAAAGCAATTACTTTAAAATGCTATAAAACAGTTTTACTTAAATTTACTACTTGGCCACTTCTATTAGTAGCTTTCGACACTGTACCTTCGCCCATGACCAAGTCGAAACCAATGCACATGGTATCAAACAATTGATACGTAGTGACTTGGAGAAAGGCGGAAGGTACGACGTTGAAATGAAGCTTTCGAAGAGGTAGAAGCTACTCTTATTGACTTTGAATTACTTCGATTTACAAAGGATGCTTTCGAAGGGGTTATATTAGCTTTCGACTTAATCAATATGTCTTTGTTTTAGAACAGGAGCTTTCGAAAGGGTTGTCGCCTTTTGTTTTAAAACAAGCTTTTGAAAGGATAGCTTTGAACATATTCGAAACCTAGCTGCAGCATTCTACCTTTCGACCTATTTAAGGTCGCTTTTCTTTATAGCTTTTAAATAATGGTTTCGAAAAGGTGCTTTCGCCTTCTTACTTTGAAGCCGCTTCTCAATGCTTTCAAAAGGGTTGGTTTCGAAACCATCCTCTTTCTTTTACTTAGGACCAATGCTTTCGCCCTAGTTCTTTACGACCCTTAGTTATATTGAAAGTTAAACCCAAAGGTTTCGAAAGGAAATGGATTTGAAGCAATGTTTCCACAAACTTTTACTTGAACCCATTACTTTTGAAAGGTATGTTTTGAGTGAAGATTTGCAATGTTTCAAAAGGTATATAATATGGGTTTCGAAGGGGAGATCCCCAATGTTTTCGAAAGAGTTATTTTGAGTATTTGAATGAAGGGTTTCCATTGCATTCGAAAGACAAGTTTAATGCTCTCAAAAGAGGATGTCTAAGGTTTAAATAATGATTTCGAAAGATCTATTTTCAAGGGTTTTAAAAGGTATGTTTTGGCCTTTCGGCTTATTGTTTCAGGGTTAAAGTAGTTAACTTATTTTGAAAGGGGTACTTCTAATGAATTCGAAAGGCATTGTTTAAAGTTTTTAAACAAAGGTTTCGAAGGGTTTACCTTGGCTTAATGGCCTAAAATCTTTTAAGTTAAAAAGGGTTTTTAACTTACTTTGGGGGTATAGATAATTCCATTGATTATATTTCATCAACATTGTTTTGTGTATGAGTGTGTGTGTGTGTATCATGGCATAAGTATTTTGAGTAAAGCAAAGTATAAATTTCCTTGTTTTATAAAGGTAAGATTTTAGGGGTAAATCATTTATAAAGATTGTTTACAAGGAAATGAAATTTGAATACGGTAGTTAACCCTAAGTATATGACAGGAAATGAAATTTGAACAGGGTAATTAACCCTAAGTTATGACTTGGATATTAGAAGACCAGATGGGACTGGTGTAGGGTCGCACCCTATAGTTTAGCTATTAGCCCCTAGCCAAAATAAGTCCAAAAATTCCAGTGTGTAGGGCTTTGTCACAAGTGGGACTAAAATAAGGTTACACACAGAAGGGAATATACAAAGTGAAGATAGGTTATTGGTGAGCCTGCAAAACCATTTGGTTCAGTTGACCCTAGAAAAAGAAAGTCAAGGTCAGTCAGCCTAGTCGTGTGTCTAACAGAAGTTAGATAATTGATTATGTCTGGTAGGCCCGAGTCAGCCAATGGTTAATAGTCAGATAGATAAAACTATAGTGTGGACAGATAGTCCATGGATTTCTAGATTTTTATGCATATATGTATTTGCTTTAGTTGTTATCATAAGTTTTATTGCAGGGTTGATGTACAAAAGATATGCTTTTAAAAATGATATTAGTGAGGGGAAACACATTTCGCAAAGCGGCTTGGTCTCACTTAATATCAGTAAACCGAGATGTAATAGTATTATTCATACCAGGCTTTATGCCTGACTCGAAGTTTATGTTTTCCCTTTAAACTCTTAGGTGCTTAAAATTTAATTTGAGTAGATTTAGAGTTAAGGTTCTTTAGGTTTAGTTGGTGGTATGAATAAGCTTCCAAGGACGTGCAGGAGGCAAAGTTATATATGTAGGAGCTGTTAAGTTTTATTTCCGATCTGATGTATTTATGACAAACATGTTTATCAAGTACTCTTATCATCCAAGGGGACATCTTTATATGTCGCTCTTAGCATAATTTTTAATACCTATATTTGATCAAAACCTAGGAATCGTTTTGGGATTATGTATATGAATATGAAATATTGTTTTGAAATGTAATCAGAAAAGCTGTTTTTTGAAATCTGTGTTGATTTTAGTTCATATTCATGTGCTTATGATATTATTGATACCATTAACATTGCCATATTTTGTCATCGAAAGTTAATAATATGGATGACTGCAGCATTTGTAGCGCTTAGCTTCGGGCCTCAAGATTGGGGATGTTACAAGTCTAAAAATAGACTTGCACGTCGTCGACAAGGTATGGAAATAGAAATTCCAAGGCTAAAACAGCTTTTCCCTTGTTGCCGCCTGCATTTATCACATCGCCGACCCTAATGCACCGCTAAATTCGCAAATTCTAATTTTATTTGCCTTCCTTACACCTAAGATGTGGCCTTCAAAATCAAAGTTTTCACAAAAATCTTTCTCACTTTTCAAATTAGTACATCATTTGGAAAATAAAATCCCAAAATATTTAGACACACATTTTCCCTTAAAATAAAATTTTGAACAAAAACTCTAAAAATTATTTAAAAGCTAAAATAACCAAAACAGGAAACTATTTTTACTTTTTTTTTTCAAAAGGGAACTTTTCAAATCAAGGGGAAATTTTCCAAAATATTTTCCTTCTCAAAAATTTTAATAAATCAAGCCATAATTTCAGCTTGGTCGAAAGTCGGTTATCCGCTAAACGCTTAAACAAAATTCCCAAATTCTACAACTAACCTTTACCTAAAAATTTGACATTTTATTTAAAAATGTCAACACATCTAATATTAAAAAAAATTAGCTTTTAAGGAACATGATCAATTACTTGTGATATCGAAACAACTTTATCATGCCCTTCGCTAAAACTTCCAACTAGTCTAAACTTCCAGTCTTATATTGAATTTACTGTTAGTCAAGTGTCTTTATGAGATTCCCATATTTATACTGATTCTTTACTATGCATATATTGGAGCGGTTTGCATGTCTAGAAACAATAACATAGTGAATAAATAGGAACTCTAATATTGTGTGTGCCATTATACAAGAGACACTAACAGTTTTACAACCCAAATAACCCTAAAAGAAAAGAACAAATGATGGAAGGAAAAGGACAACAATACCATAACTCCTCAAATCATGCATACAAACTATGAGATGCCTTACTCCATAGCTGGAGCTCGATCCATTGTAGCGACCCTTGAATGGTCGTAAATGGAGGCTATACACCCAATCTCGTGCCGCTGGCCCCGCTGGTGTTGTTGACGGCTTCAAAAATGCCATCTTCCTAAGGAAGGATCTACTGATGCAGAAGGAACCTTATACTAAACTGCCTCTCAATGGAGGTCCATTCGTATTAATTAAAGACAAGAGTGGATAGGTTAAAATACGGAAAGTGACTCTATGGAAAGCAAATCCATGATCAACAAATTGAATCAAAATGGTGTAGGTCCAATTGACGGCGATGCCGCCAATACTAGCATAAGTGGTCTTTTGCACCAAGGGATAAATCCGATCGTAACTTCCCATCTTAGGGATGATGTTGTGCCAAATGATGCACATAATCAGGCGGGTAGTCGGACATGGATTATCCATCTTCCAAACACCGACATCTTAGGGAAAGATCTACTGCAAAATCTTTGAGTCGGTTGCATCAAAATCATCCAAGTCTGCATCCTACACAGAAGCCTCCAAAATCTCAACGAGGTCGTCATTCGTCAGCTTAATCAAGATACCCTCCACCTCTAAATGAATCAAACTATTGCCTTCATTGAAAAGGCATACGCAGCACGGGTAACATTCCCGCTCAAAAGTCTCAAAGCAGAGGATCGGTGCAAATCCTACCGCAACGAATAGCTCTTTCAGCTTAGAAGCGGCAAAACCTTCTGCTCATTCCGGTTCAGCTAAGTGGCCTCTTGAGGGTTGAGACCATAATGGTGCGAGGGAAAACTGGCAGTGCGAAAAGGTATCTTGGGTTAAGAGATGGTTAGAGGGAGGAAATAGGATTTAGATCTGGAGTGGTGGTGGGGCGAGATCTAAAGTGCAAAACCAGCACAAGGGGGAGGCGAGGCTACTACTCTGAGGGAAAAACGGCATCTCCTAGGAGAGGATTGGAAGAGAGAGGCTAATAGTTGGATGAAGAGGAGGATGGAGATTGGGTTCGGCTTGTTGAGGATGGAGGAACGAAAGAAGGCAACTGGAGGAATTCGGATGCGACCTTAATAATCCCCTTCTAGGTTCAAGTTGTGCCAAAACTCGTTAATTGATAGACCATGCTAGGTTTACCACTAAGTGGGCAACCGTTAATTGAACCTAGCCCAATTAGGGTCGGATTAAATAATAATAATCGTTTCGCGTCGTCCCTTTGGATTCAACACGATCCAAAAAATTCTTGTCCTCGCCACGGTAGTGTCAAAGCCTACCGCCTAGTCCTGAACCATGCTCCAGCAATTCATAATAGCCCTAAAAAAACTACTGCAAGCAACAATAATTCTGGAAACCCGAAAATAGTCCAGCCGCTATTTACTGCCTACTTCGTATCGAAATATTTCATCTAATAGCTGGTGGGTACAACAACACTTCAAACTACATACCTTAATAAATGGAATGTCATTCCTATTTTGTCTGTACCTTAAAGAGAGAAAATATAAAAGCCTCGATTTTATAAACCGAAAAATCACCAAGCTAAATATATGCTCCTTTATACTTATTTCTAAATAATAGAAACCATTTCATACCAAAACTTCCCTTAAAAGTCAAACTTATATACATGAATATTTCAATGTTTCTAAAAACCTTTTTAAAACATAAATTTCCCAAATTTGAAAACTATTTCCTTGCCAAAAATCAAAATCAAGCCTTTACTAATATATACATATATATTAATATTTAAGGATTTCAAAAATTAATCTTTTCCAAATTAAGAATTTCTTAACACGACTAACATAGTAGTATACGTATTTCTTTGAAAATTAAATTTTCAAAACTTTACCAAAACAAAATTTTCAAAATAAAACCTTGGAAAAAGAAATCCTTTGAAAACCCTTATTTTCCAAACTCTAAGGTATTACTTACAGAAATTCTCTCATGGATTTTTGACTAAGGAATTGACATTAATTATTCAAATAAAAATCTGATTTCCCATCAAACAGGTAATCAATGAATGCACCCTAGCAAAAACTTGCTTTCGAACAATTATGACATACAAATTTTAATTTCCCGCCCATTTGAAATAAATGTGTGTCTCCGACTGAAACTCAAAATCCAAAATCACAAGGTAGCTAGAATCTTAACCATCAAGTCAAACACCTCCAGTCTCCGAGATTCAGCCATATGTCGTACTCATGCTCTTCATTAATAGCGCTTTACGCATCGCCAGTACTTCATAGGGTACTTCGGAGTCGGCATGAAAATCTTAGCTCTAAGATATTTCCAACCCATAGTTGCTTTCATTCCTTCGGTGTGGAACTACAACTACTTCTATAGTCGGAACTCTTAGAATCTAGCGTAAAAATTTAATATTATTAGATCAGAAAGTACGAATACGTTCTCTCAATTTATTCTAACTCTCTGGTCTACTAACATAGGCTTTAATACCAGATGTAGCATCCCGCTCCTTAATGGGCCCAAATTTCGACAAAAATCAAAATCCAAGTCCATCGAACCATAGACCGTTGGATTTGGTACCTGCAAATAAGCATGAGAATTATCAGAGATTGATAAAAAACTAAACTCACAGCGGAAACAATAATTGGATAAGAATACTGACTATGACTACTACCTTGGACTAATGGTATTCCTTGGATAGCAGATTATTACATCTGCATCGAGCATAAGAGAAAGAAGACTTCTCCAACAACACACCCAGCTCCACTGACCTGTTCCTCTAAATTCTATCATGTGGGTTGTAATGAGGAGGGGGTTAGAATAACATTCTGGTGATTGGAAATATAAACTGTCCATAACATAAACTTATACCGATTGGTTTCTATTTAATTGTTATGTCCATTTAGGTCAGCAATTCTATTCTAACCTTGCATTGCATGCACGATTACTTAACTACCCATTTCCTATGTACAAAATACTAATGAAGCCTTATCAACCATCCAGTACTTCCAAATCCATTTGCCACTTAATACTTCTAAATATGAAGCGGGCTTCTATAATACTTTTAAAAAGAGAAATAGGCAGACTCTGCCATTTAAGATCTTAATCAAGGTAGAACCCATCATCTAAGACCTATTTCCAAGGTGGTTTCCTAACAATGTTGTCAATGGTTGATGGGTCCTAGCTACAAGACCTCTAACCACTATTAAGGCTTCTGACATTTAATATACAACTATTACCACATCTATCATCGATAAAATCATAGCCAAGTAATAAAAGGTACACATGCCACTTAATACCTTTTATTGGAAAATAGGCAGACTCTGGTCATTTAAGACCTTAACTAAGGCAGACCCCATCATTTAAGACCTATCCCCAAGGCATGCTCGTAAATGGTACTATCGTTTTTACGGCCTTAGCAATGTAAGAGACTGTACCCAAGCCACTTTATACCTTTTATTGGAAAATAAGCAGACTCTGGTAATTTAAGACGTTAACTAAGGCAAACTCCATCATTTAAGACCTATTTCCAAGGCATGCTCCTTAATGCTACTACCTAGCTGACATTGCTTGGAAATCTAATTTGGCTTCTTAGTAATTATTTTATAGGAAAGAGGATGACCCTACAGTCACTTAAGACCCCAAACCTGAAGCGAACCCTTCCTGAGATATCTATTAGCACTCCTAATTATAAATAGGAATCTCATTAGGTTACTTCTTTTGGTAGGGAGGACGGCCCTACAGCAACTTAAGACCTCAATGCTGAAGTAAACGCTTTTTAGAGACATCCTTATTTATTTATTTGGAATCTCACTAGGTTACTTAATACTTCCATTTAGGAGAGGTGGACCATTCAAACACTTAAGACCTTAAACCAGAAGCAAACCCCTATAGAGATATCCCTCACCGCTCCTAATTTCAAATTTGGACCATTTAATACTTTATAATTAAGAAAGCAGGCCCAATCTCTCACGTTATCATGGGTTCTATGATTAGTGATATCTCACATCAGTATTAAGTGCACCCGACTACTGGTAGCCTCAAAGTGAAGGGCAGTCTTCCGTCGAGTGACTCTACTAACCTCGCATCACTATAATCATTATAAGTCTTTAGTTATATTATCTTAGGTAGACATTGGACTTAGCTCACTAATTCCCTTTTTATTTAAGACAATAAGATTTACCTTAAATATTTATCTACCCATAAATCCCCATTTAATGCTCATAAATGTCAATTTGTCCATAAAATCTTGACGGACATTTCCTAAGAGATTTATGTATGACTACTAATTTCAAATTAGTAACCTTTTATATCTATTCCATTTTATTAATTCAACTTCTTTATTTATCAGTCCCATTAATCCATTTACCTTATCAAATTATTGCAACTCCCATATTTATTACCATTTATTTCCCATTTACTGGAGTTGCAACCTTTTAAATTCCAATCTCATTAAATAATTATCCTAAACGTGAATATTTCAAGTAAGCATCATTATTAACTTTTTATTTAATTATTACAAGCATAGTAAATTACGTACAAATATATACTTTTATCAAATATGTTCTAGTTATATATCTTCACTAGAATATTCTTTTCCATGTTAAATTATTGGAATCACATCTAAAAAGATTATCCTTTATAATTTCCATAAATTAGTCCAAAACAAAAGATTTAACCTTCAAAGATTACATTGTTTGAAATTACAAGGAATAATAATTTCTTTTTATTACTTAAATAGACAGTGTAAACTAAAATAAATTCATACTTCACACATCTCTTTCTCTTTCTATTTGCATCTGTTCCTTGTTAGATCAAACGTTGTATTTTTCTAAAAGGAAAAGAAATCAAACTAATTTACAAATATTAAACGGATCTAAATTCCAAAAATCCCAAACATAGAAAAGTTTACATTCCATCAAAATTAGGGTAATAATCCAAATTTATAACATCATTATACAACCTATTTTAGATCTGGAATTAATTCCGTTCAAATCAATATTTTAAATTCATAATTTTGGGACTGGTTTCCAAAGCAGGTTGCAAACAATAATAAATCAATTCACAAACAAGAATATATAGGCGATATTTGCTATATTCAGTTTATATTCAATTTATTACCTGCAACTCATATAAAATTATCCAATTAGGCATAAAATTCAAATAAACACTAACGGGATAATTTTCATATTATAAATATCTATAAAATTTCTTTGTCACCTTTTAAAAGCGATCCAAATCTCCAGATCTGAAGTAGAACCTTTGATTCATCTCCTAATACTTTTTAATCCAAGAGATATGTATAAAAGGGTATATACATACATTAGATTTATAGATCTGAGAAGAGATTTGGGATAGGGAGAGAAAATAGATAAAAATTTATAAAAATTTATAAATTACCTCAAATACGCATATGGTTGATTCTCTTCTCTCCTCCTTTTTATTAGATTTATACTCTTCTCCGATTTGCATGAATATTATCTTTATAATTTAGAAAGAAAGTGGAGAATAAGAAGTGGCAGTGCTTCGCTAGTGCCTCCATAAAAATATAAGAAGAGAAGGGAGGGCTAGGCCTGAATTTATAGGCGCTAGAATCAACCAGAACCGTTCGATTTAAAATATTAAATCCGGGTTGTATATGGCCTAGCTTTACTACAGCAGCCACGCATGAAGCGATTGACCGCCCCTTCCTACGGATCGGCCGCCTCTATCGACCGCTCTAATACGCATGTCGACCTGTGGGCCCCAGCTAATTAATTAAAACGTTCAATTTTATTATTTATTTATTTTCATTCCAAATTCGTTTTTCGTCCGTAATTTCTTCGTTTGGACTCCGATCGCGAAATTCCAAATATGAAAGTTGCTCTTAATTTCGCCATGAACACATTGTTGTACGTTTCGTGGTCAAATTCTATCGCTTGCACAAATTTTATTTTCGAAGCCTAAATAACTAACTTACAAACTAATTAATTAATTAATGCAAAATTATGGGGTGTTACAAGTAGCAAGACATTTGGAATGTCTCTATTCCATTTCTATAAAAAAATGACAGATAATCAACATTAAAGTAATTATATGCTATACCCACCATGCTAAAGTGGATTCTAGTGCGGTGTCGTGTAGTGTCATATTGTTCAAGTTTCTAATATTATCTAACAGTTCATTTTTAAATTCTGTAAATCACTCTATGTGACCGTCATCGCTGACGGTCCCGACAAGTTTCACGTCATTGGCCATGCTTTGAAAAGGGTCAAGACCGAGAAGAGATCTCTAATTCACAAAGAAGGATTACCATGTGAATAAAAATTTAGAAAATTTACCTAAGTGTGGGAGTTGAACAACTCCAAAACTTAAATAAGATTCCCTCATTCTTCTTCTTCCACCCTTGCTACCTCCTAAACCATGGCCATCCATCATAACATTCAACCACATTTGTTCCTCCTCGTCAATGCCCATAGTAATGTTCACCACCTACCTAGTCAAAACCAAAATGATTCAGTCATAGAAACGGGTCATATCGCAAGATGGAGATTGGGGCATGGGGTGGAGATGGCTCTAACCAAAGAGAGGTGGGCTATGGCAAATGCAGGCAAGGATAGGCGACGGCGGTCTAAGGCTTGGATGGAAGCAAGATTCTATTTGGAATCGAAGGTTCTAATGGTAGCTTGAACTCTTGGATCGGTTAGCAAGTAAGGCAAGTGAGGAAAATGAATGGAGCAAGTAGGCTTTATAACATCGCAAACCCGCATTCTCAACCAAACTTGGGAAATATCCCAAGTCTAGAGTCGATCCTGATCTAAAGATTAGGGGTTGGTTCTGAGTCCTAATGGTTTAAAAAAGCATAAAAAACATATGCATATTTAAATATTTGTAAACATATATATGCGTATGCAAATGCAAGTGATGGACCATGCGTGCAATGCAAACTCCTATCAACTCAAGAGTGTGCACGTGGATATGTGTATGTTTATATATGTTCAATATCCGACGACTAGAATCAAAGGGAAATCGAATTCAAACCTGAATAGTCCATGGATGGAATCAGTTCAGAATCATCAAGCTTGGAATAACAAATCAGGATATCGTATTCCAAATTTACAATACCAGATGTTGGTCGAGCATCACAACAGATCACTATGGACATAACATTTCAAAGAATTAGTTCACAAAAAGGATAACGACCATTCGAAATACAGAATGGAATCCTATGTAACAACCATAACTTGTCTCGATTCAAAGTAGATCACGTTGGAAATGAGATGTACTTTAGGGGGCAAGTTTTATCTAGCCTTTTAACTCGGCCATATTCGTATAAGACTAGACGAGTCGAACTTTGATTTATCGAGGCAGGAAGCCCAAAGAGATATCGTAGGAGTTCAGAAACCAAGCATGGATAGAGTTGCAAGGCCAATACAGAGACAACCCAAACAAAGACAAGTGCAAAGACACCCAAGTTAGGGATCGGTGTTGAACCCATCCTATGGGTCGGTATGGAGTCTTATCTCCACCTTAGGTGGATCCCATCTACTGCCTACATGCCCTGCTCAATGCCAAAAGCCTATTTTCAACCTCAATTTGTTGATTTAATGCAATTCTCCATCGATCTCCACAAACACTTGAAGCAAGAACTCTGTTCTTTCACAACTCAATCATTTGGACCCAGAAGCATGCGAATATTGGTGCAAACAACTATGGAATCATGAAGCTAACCAATAGACAAGCCAAGATGGAGAGTTAAAGAAATCCATTTTGGCTATCTTAGGGATCAGTACCGACCCCTACTTCTTGATTATGTGGCACCTACTTTCGTAGGAGATTTGTTCCAAATTGTGTGCAATGGCTTGGAGATATTTTGTGTGAGATATTAGGCTCCCTGCCTCTATAAATAGGAGGGTAGGGCTCAATTTTCAGGAGCTTTTGGCTCTAGTTCTTCCCAACTCTATATTCTTGTAATACTGAAAATCTCAGTGTCAAAGTTGTACCGACCCCTAAGAACTTCTGCCTTTAAGTAATAGATAAGCAATAATTATGTCATGTTTATCCTCATTTTCATTTACATTTCTTCATATTTTATTTACTACATAAACTTCTGAGTGTTTATACCATTTTTGGTTCAAATACTATATATATAATAACTTAAATAATTTATTCACTAACACTCACTTTAGGTTTGTTTGGATTGAAACTCATTTCAATCACACAATGATAAAGAGAATAATTTACTAAGCATGTTACAACATTCTCCTAAGCAACGTTTGACTGTCACTTAGAAAATTATTCAGATTATCACAAAACTAATCAAAATGTTTTCCCCAAACTATCCAAAGAAAGTGTATTTTTATTAAAAATTCTCTATGAAATATTTATACTTAAAAATACTTCCAAGTAATGGCATTACTACTTTTCTCAATAATCTTTCTGAAATCATTTCAAGCAATACCGGGATTTAAATTCTCAAAAACTCTTTTTGAAAACACTCTTTTATAAATCATTTTATATATACCATAGTCATATACCAATGTACCTTTAAAATCATCTTATATTATAATAACTCTTCGTTATTATAATAAAATTGTCACAAATATTTATTGTTTAAATGTCTTGTCTTCCCATTTAGATTATATTAAACAACTTTATTAAAAGATGACTTTAACTTAACATTTTGACCAAACACCTTATAGTTAAATCGTGAAACTCAATTTACAAAGGGTTCATTTTAAGGTATTCACAATTATCAAAATAATAAATGCCCATAAACAGATCGTGCATAAATCAACAAACAATAGTCAATGCTCCTAAACTAGTCGAGCACGACAAATCAAACAATAATGATAATAAAGAAATATTATCATTATCAAACAAACACACCATAAATATCTATATAAATTTGAATATTATTTCTTATATACATAAAATATATAATCCTAGGTAAAAAATTTCAGTTACCAAATTTCAAAAAACAATATCGTGTCTGTTGCCTTTTTCGAGTGTTGAAAAATCCCTATCGACACCGTGGCATCCCACGTCTCGACAAGTATTCATAAACAACTTAATAGACCAACTAACAAAATACTTTTTGCAATAAAAATATGCTCTCATATATATAATACTCTCAAACTCATTTTAGGGTGCCACTTACCCTATTTCAAATGAGTTTACCCCACCAAAACCAATGTTCTCGCTTAACCTTCAATTCAGATACCAAATGAAACGATCTGCCTTATCGACCATCGAAAGTCGGCACTCAATACATTCATGGTATTCAAATGCCAACCAACCAATCATTGAAAAGGTAGATTGTTAGGGTAAAATAAAAAATAAAAACAGGGGAAATAGAATCACACAGCAAAAACGACAACATATAAAATAACAGAGATAGTATAAACTATCACCCCAAGATACAAGGTACATCAGAGTCAAAAACAAACTTCATTAGCTCAACTGTTATAATTTCCCGACCTTATAGTAGCTGATAGGTATACAATATAATATAATGGAAATAAAATACTACGATAGGTGAACATCCAGCTCTTCTCCAAGAGCTCCATCAAACCAATGGTAACCTAAAAAATACTCAGCCTGACCCGAGCATTATAATAAATTAACGCTCGAGTCAGTTTGGAAAACCAGCATGAGAAAACTCAAGGGATATGGTAAACATAAAATAATTGGTAGGACCACGCCGCAAAACACGGAACGAGGTTCCATCATACAAGAACAACATCCATATATAAGAGAATGGATAAACAACATAAACAAATCCAAACATAAAGGATGGACACAAATAAGGACAAATCCCATAATTAAAGAATGTACAAAATCCAGACTTAAAGAATGGACAAAAATAATTAAACACAGAGAAGTGAACATGGCACTTCTCAATGCAATTAAGAAAGAATCAACTCCAAGTTTGAATGAAAACATGGAGAATGAATCTATCCAACATGACTAGGAGGGCGCTCCCCTTATACCAATAGTACACCTCTAGATAAAATATACTTAAGAGCCCACACCAAACACGCATCACTCTTAGGAACTTCCAAGCTAGACCCTGGTAAACTGCAGGCATCTGAATATACTCACATCATCGCATACATAGTACCAACAAATCTTTAGATATATGTGAGTATACCCTAACGGGTGCGACCCACAATGGCTTGGCTCCCACTCGCTCTTTGGTTTTAGTTATCCATGGTGTTGGATGCCAATGGTCAAAATGAAGAACAAATAGTCTTAGATTGACAAAGCACAAAGAAGGATATCAAAATCAATATTCAATAAATCAACTATCGAAAAAAAACCAATACTACCTTGGGGAAAACAATGAACTAGAACAAGCTAGGGCAGTTTTGCTATTTATCTTGCTACGACAACATTTTTAACTTTAAGAATAGTAAGAGTTTTAATGCCCCAAATGAGCAACAAAATCATCTTGAATCGACGAAACATAAAGAAGATAGTAGAATCGATAGTCAATAAATCAACTATTGGGAATAGAAAAAATGATCATATATGAAAATTAAATCGCATACGCTTGTCACCAATAAACGAATCAAGCTTTTAAAACATTTGACTCTTACTTGTACTTGATTTTTACATCGCAAATATTTATAAAACACTTTAAAATTACCCTTTAAAATATCACTTTAAAGAGATAATTATATTTCTAAGTGTATTAAAAAGAAGGGTCAGAAACAAATGTCATCAAAACATGGTTTACTATAAACCCATAACAATTTACACTTTACTTAATTTTTAAACATTCCTTTTAAAGATGTCCACATTTATAAACTACCATTTATAAATTTAAAACAATATTTGATATCATGGAAGATAATAAATCAATTTATATACTTTTATTAAGTTTTAAACAATGTTAATCATCCTGAAAGATAATTGATATTATTCTTTTATAAATTTTAAAACCACATTAATTATCTTAAAAGACAATAAATCAAATTATAATCTTTTTATATATTTAAAACAACATTAATTATCCCAATGGATAATAAATCAAAATTATAATCTTTTCATATATTGAAAACAACATTAATTGTCCCAAAAGATATTTATTCAAATTTATAATCATTTATAAACTTAATACAACATTAATATCCTGAAAGATAATTAATCAAATTTATAACTTCTTTTATAAATATTAATCAATACTTATCCTTTATTTTCATAATTCTCGAAGTATTTGAAAATATACTTTAAACAACTTTCAAAGTGCAAAAATGCAACCAAACATTTATTCTGTAAAAATACAAGCACAAGTTCAACACACACAAGGGTTTAAGGAGATGATATTTCATAAGTGATGGTATAACGAAAATCGCTATAACGACACTTACACAAATCAAACAATATGTCACAAATATTTCATACAAACAACAATCTAAGCAATATAAGCAATATAAGAATATAAATATTGGCGAGAAACCCCTCAGGGTCTTTTTACAAAAGTCTCATGTAAATCCCATATATATATGCACTTCGAAGTATCCCATAGCGACCTATTCGCAATGAAAACACTCCAACTTCTTCTTTCTATCCTCTGTAACAAAATGGTAATTATGTCATCCACTATCAAGCGAGGTCAAACAACAATATATAGTCATATGGGTTCCCTGTAAATCATACAATGCGTCATCCGGTTTCCAAAGTGGGAATCCAAACAATTCAAACAACCAACAATAAACTATCATCCAAGCATTAAACAATAATCTATAGTAAAATAGATATCATATAGTTTATTTAAAGGTGCGTAAACTCAACAAAATTCCAGTTAATGCTTTTGAGTTTCTGTTCGACCAAAAGTTAAATGGCATTCGATTTATCTTGAAATTTTACTTGCTCCAGATTCAACGAATCTCACTCCAACGCGAGGATAATGTCGATACAAGTCCAACGCAAAAGACCGCATCCAAATCCGACCTCGTAAGAGAGGGTTATGGAATTAATAAGATATTAGACTAATTAACTCATTAAATCACTAATTACTCACTTAAACTAATCTCACTATGCTAATCTTTCTTCCCCAATATGCACGGTGCACGGGTGCACCTATACACACCAAAACCCACTCACTAAATTTCACAATCGACAATGTGAACCTCCTTCACGATTCAACTCCACAATGTGAGCACTAAATATCCCCCACCATCACCTCAATCTCGGTTGAGCCTACCAAATACCGATCTGGGCTCACCCACCAAATGCCTGCACATAGTGCAATTCACCATAAACCACTGTGCTCCACCAAACTTCGGGACAAGGTGCTTGTTCGCACGACAAGAACAACCCCACACTCCGTTACGCCACCCAACGCCTCTAGGCTCTCCAATATCTAACCCAAGCTTCATCTCAAATAGCAACGCACAACTAAACATAATCGAAATCAATAATGACTACATGTATTTGAAGCCTACGCTTATACAAACTCAATGAATCAAGTTTCATGATTTTTAGTTAAGTGGACGAACTGATTTCTAATTTTGAAGGAGGAGGCCATGTTTTTGTTCACTAGAAATGAAATAGAAAAAGGAGAGAGAAAGGAAAATGAGAAATAGAAAATGAGGGAAAGAATGAACATGAAGAATAATCGAAGTATTGAAGTGATTTAACCCAAATAATTCCATTACTTCACACATAAGTTAAACAAAAATTCCAAGCAAACCCAAATTCTCAAGCCATTCTTCACATCACCATAAAAATTAGTTGAAAATTTTGAATTTTGATTTAATTTAAAATATTTAGAAAAGAGAGTTTTGCAGTACTCCACTACATAATATCTGATCACGTACGAACCGCGAATGACAGAAATAAAATACAATCGTGCCCCAATATGCGACATGATCACAAATCAACAATAAAATACATAGATTATTTTATTTTGTGAAATTTCAAAAATACCATCGTTTGCCAAGAAAATACGTCAAATGGTAATTTAAATATTTTTCGAATTGAAAATTATGGAAAAATCATATTGATTCAAAATACGTCAATAACAAAATCAAGTCGTTTTATTAACAACTGGTTTTCTTATTATTTATTCAAACTATTTATTATTGTAAATAAATTTACATCGGAGTTCACCATTATTATTTATTATTTAAAAGGAGTTAAATAAGACTATTAAATCCATTTAATTAATATTTTAATTCATAATTCAAATATTTAAATAACACCAATATTTGAATATAAGTTATTTAGATTTCTAAACAACAATTATTTAAATATTCATAATTAATTAAATATTCAAAATCAAGATGATAAAATTCTCAGATGTTACAACATAATTGTTCACTGTTACACTTCAATTATTTACAGTCACGATCATAATTGGACATGTTGCATGATATATGCTTATATGGTGCTTATCTACTGCATAATATATGCCTATATGTTGCATAACATATGCTTATATGCATAATATATACTTATATTTTGCTTGTTTACAGTCACACCTTGATAGTAATAATATCGTAAATGGTGGTAGTATGCAAAATCAATTTAGAAATGGGTATTTAACCAGTTAATCGACCAAATCGACTCAATCGACCTTAGCCAAACTGCTTAAACTAAAAAATCGATTAATCGATTAAAGTCGGGTCGGTTAACGATTAACCATAATGCGTATATTGGTTAATCATTAACCGAAAGTATTTTTCCCCCAAATACCCAATACCCAGAATCCACAACTCGGCCCACCCAATACCCCTAACCCTAAGCTAATCGTGCATGCACACAACCACTTTTCACAAAATCTTTTATCTCATTCCCAAAAAACCCCGATCTACAAAATTTTCAAAACCCTAAGCCTTCCAAATACAAATCAGTCAACATATTTGCAATGCCACCGCCTTTGTCTTGACTTTCTGCCGTCTAGCTTGTCAATTTGAGCTATGATGAATGCTTGCAGGAAGAGGAAAAACATGAGTTTGATTATTTTGTCTAATTTTAGTTTTTATCTACTTTATTAACTTTTACTGAGTGCATAATTGATGTACTAGAATGGTATTATGATATTTTCATACCAGTTCTTACTACATCAGTTTTTTGTTTTCAAATTTATATTTAGTCTTACTGCATCGGTTCTTAGCTTACCCAACCGATACTCATAGTCTTATATGCTTCAGTAACTCAGTTTGCAATATATTCAGTTTGCAAAGTGATAATATAGCTCACAATTTTTATATATACATTTATGTATATACATATGGTTATATATTGGTTTGAATATATACTTAATTCAGTTTGAATGTATATTTAGTTTGAATGTATATGATATATTTTAGTTTGAATGTATATTTCAGTAATGAATGTATATCAAATTTCATTGCTGCGTTTACAGTACATTTATAATGTATGAAAATGAGTACATATAATCTGACTAACTTGTTTGACATGTAGAATTTATACATGGACGTTAACGTGAGTTGCCAATATCTTTTATTTTCAACACCGATAGTCCATCAAATCTGTTTTCACCATGGTTAGTTCATCTTTTACATATATGTGTGTTCAGTTTTTGTTGTTATACTTTAATATTGTTATACATTTATTAGAACTATTTTCACCATCTTGTACTGTTATTCATACTTATACTATTATACATGTATTGGAACTATTTTCACCAAGTATACATTGACCTAAAGCATTACTAATGCATCATTATATATTTTTAGTTCTTAGTTTGCTTGATGCATCATTTATATATGTTTTTCTTGCAGATGCATCATTATATGCTTCAGTTATATGCTTATCATATACACTTCAATAACTCAGTGTATATGCTTCAGTTATTATGCACCATTTTTATGCATCATTTATATATGCACCATTTTATGCATCATTTATATATGCTTTAGTAACTCAGTATATAAGCTTCAGTTGTTAGTAACTCGGTAATCGATAACTCGGTGTATATGAATCATTTATATATGCTTTGGTTATTACCATATATGTTTTAGAGTTACTTACCATATACATTTAGTTTGCATTTACTTGAAGTACCTATACCAATATATCAGTATCTTATTCAGTATATGCTTCTGGTTAATCGAAAGTTATATGCTTTAGTAACTCAGTTAATTGCTGCGTAGTTCACATTGAGGTCCACACTGCTTTAGTCAATTATTTATGTTAATTGCTAAGTTATATATGTATACCTTTGGACAAAGACTTGGAGAATGAAGACTGAATTTACAATATCTTAGGCAGTCTGTATTAGTAAATTTATGTTATTTGGAGGAGACTTTATGGTTCTAGTTATATTAATTTATTTTTATTTTATGTTTAGATTTGGGGTTTAAAACTTTGAATTACTAATGTAACACATGTAAAGCATTGTGCTATAGCGAACTAGAACCAAGAACTGTGAATTAGTTCAGAATGAATGCTTGTTATGTGTACTGTATGAATTCTTGTAATGCTTGTAATGCTACAGTGCCAATAACGCTTGTAAACTTTAAATTTCCATGCTTTTAATTGTTATATATGTGTGCAGTGTGTTGAATTATATATGTAGTTTTTTCGGTTAACTGGTTTATTTAACCTGTTAACGATTAATATAAACGTATTAATCGATGGACCAGTCAACGGTTAATAGATCAACGGTTAACTATATATATTAATCGATTAACCAGTTAAATAAATTAATTAACCGCGATTAATTTTAATAGGTTCGGTCAATAAAGTGTGACCGAATTTAACCGACTATATATCGGTTAACCGATCCAAGTCAGTTTTGTTGTTAACCAAAAATATTAAAAGATTTATTCGATTAACCGAATGTACCCACCCCCAATTAGGATCATCTACTGAGTTGGCAAAAGAATATCGTTGCACAAGGGACAATAGCATCCAATTACCCTAATGCTTTAGTGCTCAAGTATCACTTGGACCAGATGTTTGGAAGGTTTTGGTTGATTTGGCAATGTAACTTGAAGCTTTTTTATGTATGCCAAATTCATAAATGTATAATATCTTACAAGCTATTATACATGTAACAACCCGTGATTTTGCATCAATTAATTATCGTCATTAAACGATTAATGGTGATAGCTAATTACTGTTGGGCGTTTTAATCTGTTAAAACTCTTTTTCAAACTTGTTAAATGTTGTGTGGGCTTTAAACATTGATTATTGGGCCACATTTCTTTTTGTTGCCGTTATAATTGTCTAGATCGTTTTCCCCCTCCATTCATTTTCTGTTCGCAAACCCTAAACAAAGCAAACAGAAAAAATGGCGACCAGGGTTTATTTTCGAATCTTTTCCAAGCCTCGTCAATCACCGTGCAAAGGCAAGGTGAGTAGGGGAGGGAAAAGGGGAAGCGCGGCCGATGGGTTAGTGCTCTTCGATGATAAGGTGAGTGGTTTTCACTCACATCTATTCAATACTGTGCTTCGGCAGTTTGATTTTGTTTGGAGGCTGATGATTTCTCTGATTTTATCAATTTTGTAAAATTCGATTTCTTGATTACAAGTTGTGGATTTCGTTCATTCTTGTTGTCTTCGGTTTTGACATGATTTTGACGATGTTGATTTGTTCGATTTTGGCCATACTGTTCACTGCCTCTGGTAGCACTTTCGACCTTGTTCGATTTTACTTACTGTTTCATGACATCGGCCATTATGTCTTCTGACTGTTGACACTTCTTTGTGGTTGGATTAGTTTGTGTACTTCACTGTTGTAATTGCACTTGTCTTTGAGCCTGGCCAGTTTGGTTCATGTATGATCTTGTGAACTGTTTTGAGCCTGTTTGCATTATATATTCATGCTGTTTTCACTGTATCCATTGTTCTTGTGCATATTTTTGTTCAGTATGAATTTATTGCCTTGGTCATTAGGGCACTGACTTTGGTTACAATGATTTCATTATTGATTTTTGAAGATATTTTTCAAACTGTACATAAGTTTTGATTCTCTTGTTGAAGCTTCATTGACCTGCACACTTGTTTATGCTTGGTTTACTTCAAGATTGTCTATGCATACTGCCTCCATCTTTATATTACATAAACTGTTCATTTGAACTGTGTTTGCAGTGATGCCAAATTGGCGTGTTCCTTCGAGTTTGAGTTTGCATTGTGATCTTGATTAGTCTGTTCTTCCCTATCTACTGCTTGACTCGAAGTCTGGTCCTCATGTATCTTGTCTGCACTCATATACTTCATGGTTGTTGTTGCCACTGCATGTTTCAATTTGCGTATGGTTTTGGGTTGTAGTCTTGAATCTGTCCGCTGTTGCATTATATTGTACCTGTTTTGTTGTCTTCATGTACATGTATACTTGTTGTTGCTTGAGACAGCTATCCACTTCATTTCACTGTTGCACTTATTTTGGTACAACTGCCCTTGTGCACTTGTGTTGTTTGGGTCTGACCACTGGTTTATTTCTTTGTATTGGGTTCTGATCCCATTCTCCTGTTTAGTATTTGTGCACTTGGTTTGCATACAGTCTTCATTGTGACCTTCCACTTGAGACTGTATGTAGCTGTTTTGACCACTTGATTGCATTTAGATTTGTTTTCGAATTTGCTTGAGTCCAAAGCTTGTGAGTTGCATCCCTTGAGTACTAGTCTGGTTCGGTCTCGTACCACTATTGCATTGACTTTGTACTTATCGTGCTTGTATTTGCATTCACCACTTTGCACAGTGGTTTTGTCCAGTTGAGTTCACATGTATTGAGCTATGGTTGTGCTTGCTTTGTTCGAACTTGTATCACTTGAGTCCGCACTTGCTTGATCCAGTTTCACAGTTGCATACTTGTATATGCACTCGAGTCTGATACTGGTGTATATGCTTGCTTATCTCTTGCCAGACCTGTAGCCTGCATATTGCATTTGCATTGTCTTCTTTGTGGTTTAGTTTCACACTGCTGTCACTTGTAGTTGCTGTAGTGTTGCAGTCTTTAACTTGTACCATTCGAGGCAGTTTGCATATTTGTTTCATGTACATTCTGGCTTATGCTGGTACTATTTCATTTGATGTGTTGTGTTATCATATTCACTTGGTGGCATTTGGTTGCATATCCATCACTGCACTGTTTGGTTGTATTTGAATTTTATGCTCGATAGTTTTATGATGTTTTGTAGCACACCAGTGTTGAATCCAGCTTTAAAGCACGGGTTTGACCTCGTGCTCGGTTGTGAGTTATCATAGTGCATTCGTGTGCACTTCGTTCATTTGATGGTTACTAGGTGGATGCTTTGCAGTTCCATCTGGTTCATTTTGAGTTGAGTTGGTGCCATTTGCTTTTGATTCATTGAGCTTTTGTGTAATTCATCACTGTAGTGGCGAGGCAGTGCACGCGACCGTGCACTGCAGCCCAATTGTTTGAATTGTTTCGTGTGTTCAATTCAATATTTTGAAATTATATTTTGATTTGATTTGAATTTGCTGATTTGTTGTTTTATGCTGTTTCGTGTTATATCTACCGTTATCTGATTCTCTTATTGAAGGGTTGGATAGACGAGATTTATTATGACTGTCGTCTATTTGATTATTTAATTATTATTGCTTCCGTGCATTAATAACTGAGTTTGAATTAGACTGACCCGTGTATTATTTTCTTTTGAATTAATACTCGGGTCAGACCGAGTTATTTCAGGTTGTTGATATCTTGCTTTGGGTTGTTGCTTGAGCTATGAAGTCTCTTCATATCTTTTGGAGTAGTCGTTGTCATAGTAGAGGATGATATGTATTCATGTATATTATTTACCATAATGTACTTGTGTATGTAACTTCCAACGTCGATAGTTGTAGTTGTATCATATTTATTGTATCACATGTACTGTAACTGACTTCAGTTATATATATATGAGATTTTGTATTATCTGTGTTCCGCATTTAGTTTATCTGTGTTATTATTATATATGTGTCCTAAACTATTATGAACCATTGTAGTTCGTTTTATATTGGAATTGGATATGTCGATGGGAGTAAATAAACAAGGAGATGAAAAATATATATACCACTCCTATCGAGATAACCAATACTAGTGTAAGGCCTAACTACGGATGGCCGCTCCTATCCAGCCTTATTCTTCGTAATAATAGACAGTATTTCTTTTAATACTCTTTGTTATTGTGAGCATAGAGGTGGGGCGTCATAGTTGGTATCAGAGCGAGGGGTTTATGGACATAATATAAAACATAACTTAGATGGAACATGTGTTTCAACTAATTGTTGATGTTTTATTTGTGCTTTGAGTCAAAACTAAAGTTTTGAAATTAAGATGAAATTTTTAAATATCTTTATTTAAAAATAAAAGTGAAATTGTGTTTTGATGATTGAGTAATTTGTGTTCTGTTTATTAGAGTGCGCAGCGGAAACCATGGCTGTCTTCGCCGAGTACAGCTGATAACCTTTTTAATTTAAAAATCAGAATATGAAAATGAAATTAGTTTCATTGTGTTGTTTAACCAGTGGTCTTGATTTTGTTGAGATTTTTGCTGGTTTTCTTTTATGCTAATCACATATTGATTAGATTTTTGCTGTTTCAAATATATCTTCATTGAAGATATAATCGAGTGATTACTTTGCTCATCTTTTGGTGTGCGTTCAAATATGAGTTGCACGTTACTGAATTGACTTTACGTTGAATCGGTGTTTGGTTTAAACGTATTTTGTTGCCGTTATTTTTATAACGGGATTTTTACACCGATGATAAATTTTTGAAGCATGGTGTTTTCTTGACATTTTTAATGAATGAAAATTCACTGGTATTATATTTTGATGTGAATTATTTTGATGAGATTTTGACGTATAAAAATTACTGTCTCTTTGACTTCAGTAACCATCAAATTTTAAAGTGGATTTTCAAGCGGTTATTCCGCAATGCTGATTTGATATCTGTTTTTACGGTGTTTTGTGAAGTGCAATTTCCTTATTGAAATTGCTACTGATGTTGTTGTTTTAATCACGGGTTTTCAAATCGTTTTAAAATAAAATTGTTTTCAAAAAATTTACAGTTTGCGCTTTCAAAAGAATGAGGAAGCGATTTAAACGCTCCAGCAAAATTTAGGACTATGAACCCTCACTTTTACTGATTTGCTTAATTTCGGACTTGTCCGTTTGAGAACGTAAAATGTTAATTATTTAAAATACACAATTTTGCACTTTCAAGGAAACGATGAAGAGATTTAAACGTTTTAGTAAAACACGTGGTATGGGACATGTGCGTTCACTATTTCGGTTAATTCCAGACTTGTTAATTGAAATATTTGCTCTTTTGATGATTTTTGTGCTTTCAAGCCACTATGTTGGACCTTCGGGTCATATGTTGGACCTTCGGGTCATATGTTGGACCTTCAGGTCATCTGATGGACCTTCGGGTCAAATACCAGTACTAGACCTTCGGGTCACTCTGCGGACCTTCGGGTCATCTGATGGGCGCCAAAAATTTATAATACTTGGTAGGCTTCGGCCATATGTTGTTGCACGTGCGGCGTAGCTTAGACTCGCCATATGCTGGGATCGATCCACCTTTTATGTTGATTTTCTAGTCATCTTAATTGATTTCTAGATATTTGTTCTTTCTAATTATCTATAGGTAATTAGATATTTGCTGATTTGAGTTCTAATTATCTTTGTTGATAATTAGATATTTGCTGATTTGAGTTCTAATTATCTTTGTTGATAATTAGATATTTGCTGATTTGAGTTCTAATTATCTTTGTTGATAATTAGATATTTGCTGATTTGAGTTCTAATTATCTTTGTTGATAATTAGATATTTACTGATTTGAGTTCTAATTATCTTTGTTGATAATTAGATATTTTATGATTTGAGTTCTAATTATCTTTGTTGATAATTAGATATTTGCATATTTGAATTCTAATTATCTTTGTTGATAATTAGATATTTGCTGATTTGAATTCTAATTATCTTTGTTGATAATTAGATATTTGCTGATTTGAGTTCTAATTATCTTTGTTGATAATTAGATATTTGCTGATTTGAGTTCTAATTATCTTTGTTGATAATTAGATATTTGCTGATTTAAATTCTAATTATCTTTCTTAATAATTAGATATTTGCTGATTTGAATTCTAATTATCTTTGTGGATAAATAGATATTTGTTGATTTGAGTTTTCTGATTATCGTTTTTGGATAATTAGATATTTGTGATTTCTGATTATCGTTTTGGATAATTAGATATTTGTTGATTTGAGTTTTCTGATTATCGTTTTGATAATTAGATATTTGTTGTTTTCTGATTATCGTTTTTGATAATTAGATAATTGTTGTTTCTGATTATCGTTTTTTTTTGGAACTAGGGAAACCTGGTCAGTCACTATCGACATGCGATTCCTGAACAGTAAACCTAGGGAATAGACGGCTGGCCCGCCACAACCTCTATTCCAGGCTAGCCAGACCTTTCGGTTGACTAGCCAGATTATCGTTTTTGATAAGTAGATATTTGATGTTTCTGATTATCGTTTTTGATAATTAGATATTTGTGTTTCTGATTATCGTTTTTGATAATTAGATATTTGTATTTATGATTATCGTTTTTGATAATTAGATATTTGATGTTTTTGATTATCGTTTTTGATAATTAGATATTTGTGTTTCTGATTATCGTTTTTGCATAATTAGATATTTGTGATTTCTGATTATCGTTTTGGATAATTAGATATTTGTTGATTTGAGTTTTCTGATTATCGTTTTGATAATTAGATATTTGTTGTTTTCTGATTATCGTTTTTGATAATTAGATAATTGTTGTTTCTGATTATTGTTTTTGATAATTAGATATTTGTTGTTTCTGATTATCGTTTTTGATAATTAGATATTTGTGTTTCTGATTATCGTTTTTGATAATTAGATATTTGTGTTTTTGATTATCGTTTTTGATAATTAGATATTTGATGTTTTCTGATTATCGTTTTTGATAATTAGATATTTGTGTTTTTGATTATCGTTTTTGATAATTAGATATTTGATGTTTTCTGATTATCGTTTTTGATAATTAGATAATTGTTGTTTCTGATTATCGTTTTTGATAATTAGATATTTGTTGTTTCTGATTATCGTTTTTGATAATTAGATATTTGTGTTTCTGATTATCGTTTTTGGATAATTAGATATTTGTAATTTCTGATTATCATTTTGGATAATTAGATATTTGTTGATTTGAGTTTTCTGATTATCGTTTTGATAATTAGATATTTGTTGTTTTCTGATTATCGTTTTTGATAATTAGATATTTGACATTTTCTGATTATCGTTTTTGATAATTAGATAATTGTTGATTCCGATTATCGTTTTTGATAATTAGATATTTGTTGTTTCTGATTATCGTTTTTGATAATTAGAATATTTGTGTTTCTGATTATCGTTTTTGATAATTGGATATTTGTTAATTTTGCTGATTATGAGATTTTCTAGTCTCTAATTGATTCTAGATTAGGTTGATTATATTGAATTGCTATTTTCTATCTATCTCTATTGATAGTTAGAGTTTGCTGTTTATGAAGTTTATGTTTTCTAGTTATTTGTTGGATAACTGGATATTTGCGGTTTTGCGATTTGTGATTTGTGTTTTCTAATTGTCTTTGTTGGTAATTAGATTTTGCTGTTTTCTAAATATCGTATCGATAATTAGATATAGCTGTTTTGTGATTTCGGTGTTCTAATTATCTAATTGATAATTAAATATTACTGATAATTGTATTTATTCAGTTTTTTTGTTTTCTGGTTATCTATTAGATAATTAGATTTTGTTGAGAATTTGTGAATTTCTTTTATGAAATTAAAAGATTTCTTTGGCGTTTGTATTCTTGACCTTTATTTTTCTAGCTTAACCAATTTATGTTAGAAAAATATTTGTTATTGACGACTTTAATTATGAAAATTGCGGGGACGCAATTTTTATAAGGAGGGGAGTCTGTAACAACCCGTGATTTCGCATCAATTAATTATCGTCATTAAACGATTAATGGTGATAGCTAATTACTGTTGGGCATTTTAATCTGTTAAAACTCTTTTTCAAACTTGTTAAATGTTGTGTGGGCTTTGAACATTGATTATTGGGCCACATTTCTTTTTGTTGTCGTGATAATTATCTAGATCGTTTTCCCCCTCCGTTCATTTTCTGTTCGCAAACCCTAAACAAAGCAAACGGAAAAAATGGCATCTAGGGTTTATATTCGAATCTTTCCCGAAGCCTCGTCAATCACCGTGCAAAGGCAAGATGAGTTGGGGGAGGGAAAAGGGGAAGTGCGGCCGATGGGTTAGTGCTCTTCGATGATAAGGTGAGTGGTTTTCACTCACATCTAATTCAATACTGTGCTTCGGCAGTTTGATTTTGTTTGGAGGCTGATGATTTCTCTGATTTTATCAATTTTGTATAATTCGATTTCTTAATTACAAGTTGTGGATTTCGTTCATTCTTGTTGTCTTCGGTTTTGACATGATTTTAACGATGTTGATTTGTTCGATTTTGGCCATACTGTTCACTGCCTCTGGTAGCACTTTCGACCTTGTTCGATTTTACTTATTGTTTCATGACACCGGCCATTATGTCTTCTGACTGTTGACACTTCTTTGTGGTTGGATTAGTTTGTGTACTTCACTGTTGTAATTACACTTGTCTTTGAGCCTGGGCAGTTTGGTTCATGTATGATCTTGTGAACTATTTTGCGCCTGTTTGCATTGTATATTCATGTTGTTTTCACAGTATCCATTGTTCTTGTGCATATTGTTGTTCAGTATGAATTTATTGCCTTGGTCATTAGGGCACTGACTTTGGTTACAATGATTTCGTTATTGATTTTTGAAGATATTTTTCAAACTGTACATAAGTTTTGATTCTCTTGTTGAAGCGTCATTGACCTGCACACTTGTTTATGCTTGGTTCACTTCAAGATTGTCTATGCATACTGCCTCATCTTAATATTACATAAACTGTTCATTTGAACTGTGTTTGCAGTGATGCCAAATTTGCGTGTTCCTTCGAGTTTGAGTTTTCATTGTGATCTTGATTAGTCTGTTCTTCCCTATCTACTGCTTGACTCGAAGTCTGGTCCTCATGTATCTTGTCTGCACTCATATACTTCATGGTTGTTGTTGCCACTACCTGTTTCAATTTACGTATGGTTTTGGGTTGTAGTCTCGACTATGTCCACTGTTGCATTATGTTGTACCTGTTTTGTTGTCTTCATGTACATGTATACTTGCTGTTGCTTGAGACAGCTATCCACTTCATTTCACTGTTGCACTTGTTTTGGTACAACTGCCCTTGTGCACTTGTGTTGTTTGGGTCAGACCACTGGTTGATTTCTTTGTATTGGGTTCTGATCCCATTCTCCTGTTTAGTATTTGTGCACTTGGTTTGCATACAGTCTTCACTGTGACCTTTCACTTAAGACTGTATGTAGCTGTTTTGACCAATTGATTGCATTTAGATTTGTTTTCGAATTTGCTTGAGTCTGAAGCTTGTGAGTTGCATCCCTTGAGTACTAGTCTGGTTCGGTCTCGTACCACTATTGCATTGACTTTGTACTTATCGTGCTTGTATTTGCATTCACCACTTTGCACAGTGGTTTTGTCCAATTGAGTTCACATGTATTGAGCTATGGTTGTGCTTGCTTTGTTCGAACTTGTATCACTTGAGTCCGCACTTGCTTGATCCTGTTTCACAGTTGCATACTTGTATATGCACTCGAGTCTGATACTGGTGTATATGCTGCTTATCTCTTGCCAGACCTGTATCCTGCATATTGCATTTGCATTGTCTTCTTTGTGGTTTAGTTTCACACTGCTGTCACTTGTAGTTTCCGTAGTGTTGCAGTCTTTAACTTGTACCATTCGAGGCAGTTTGCATATTTGTTTCATGTACATTCTAGCTTATGCTGGTACTGTTTCATTTGATGTGTTGTGTTATCATATTCACTTGGTGGCATTTGGTTGCATATCCATCACTGCACTGTTTGGTTGTATTTGAATTTTATGCTCGACGGTTTTATGATGTTTTGCAGTGCACCTGTGTTGAATCAAGCTTTAAAGCTCGGGTTTGACCTCGTGCTCGGTTATGAGTTTTCATTTTGCATTCGTGTGCACTTCGTTCATTTGATGGTTACTGGGTGGATGCTTTGCAGTTCCATCTAGTTCATTTTGAGTTGAGTTGGTGCCATTTGCTTTTGATTCATTGAGCATTTGTGTAATTCATCACTGTAGTAGCGAGGCAGTGCACGCGACCGTCCACTGCAGCCCAATTGTTTGAATTGTTTCGTGTGTTCAATTCAATATTTTGAAATTGTATTTTGATTTGAATTTGCTGATTTGTTTTTTTATGCTGTTTCATGTTATATCTACCGTTATCTGATTCTCTTATTGAAGGGTTGGATAGACGAGATTTATTGTGACTATCGTCTATTTGATTATTTAATTACTATTGCTTTCGTGCATTAATAACTGAGTTTGAATTAGACTGACCCGTGTATTATTATTTTTTGAATTAATACTCGGTTCAGACCGAGTTGTCTCAGGTTTTTGATATCTTGCTTTGGGTTGTTGCTTGAGCTATGAAGTCTCTTCATATCTTTTGGAGTAGTCGTTGTCATAGTATAGGATGATATGTATTCATGTATGTTATTTACCATAATGTACTTGTATATGTAACTTCCAACGTCGACAGTTGTAGTTGTATCATATGTATTGTTTCATATGTATTGTAACTGACTTCAGTTATATATATATATATGAGATTTTGTATTATCTGTGTTCCGCATTTAGTTTACCTGTGTTATTATTATATATGTGTCCTAAACTATTATGAACCATCGTAGTTCATTTTACATTGGAATTGGATATGTCGATGGGAGTAAATAAACAAAGAGATGAAAAATATATATACCACTCCTATCGAGATAACCAATACTAGTGTAAGGCCTAACTACGGATGGCCGCTCCTATCCAGCCTTATTCTTCGTAATAACAGACAGTATTTCTTTTAATACTCTTTTTTATTGTGAGCATAGAGGTGGGGCGTCACAGTACAGCTGTAGCTTGATACAAACACTTCATAACTTCTGACATTTTCAACTATGCTAACATTTTGTGAATGACGTGAATGCAACATTTTGACATTTTTGATATATGTGAATGATTTTGATTGTTTTCAAAAAAATGTAGGTTTCAATTGCAAAAATATATTGAATCCATAGATATGCGCTGTAGTAGTGCTTGATATTTTTTTGCATTATTTTCGCAATGGTCAAATAGTTGTAAAATGACCTTATGGCAATGATTGTAAAAGAAAATATTTAAAATGTTAATATCAATTGTAGTAGACTTTACTACAATAGCTTTGTATAGTTGTAACACATTTCTCGTGGCTGTTACTAAGCGTCGTAATATTAAACTTTTCTAAGAAATGTTGCTGATTTACAACTATAATTAACAATTGTAAAAGCTCTATCATAAATTCTATGAACCATTTTTATATACATTTATTTATTGCAACAGTCATTTTTGGTGGTCCAAACAGTTGCTAAAAGCTCCGGCCATATTACACATTTGCATATTATGACATTTTGCAAACTGTTGTCTTGGACATGTTACACATTTTTGGCAGTTGCGAAAAAATGTATTTTGTTTTAATGGTCCTCTCTCATCCCAACTACTGCCTATAACCACCACTGTTACATCACCTTGCAACATCACCACTGCATCGCCTCCCACACTACATCCACAAGTCACAATCATTGCCGACTCAACCTTCCCCTTCCACTATATGATTGGAGCTGGAAAATGTTTTTTCTTATTGCGGTTTAATAACAAGAATTTTTACATAAACCTAAAATTAAAACTTCATGTCCTTGATTGTAAAAAAATTCTCAAGTTCATCCTTCAACCTATTTTCCACAATTAAAAATTATGTAATTATAGTTTTAAAAGTTTAAATTTAAGATTACTTAATTATTCAAATATATGGACTTGAACGTAAAATAATAGAAGAAAACTTAGAAGAATTCTGTAAATAATTGTTTTGATTATTAAGTGGTGGTATTGAAGTTTAAAACGGTAAGAGACAAAATTAGTAGAACATTATAATACTTATAATAATGATAAATAATAGAGTTTCGAATATAAAATATCTGGAAAAAATAAGGTGTGACGCCCCACCTCTATGCTCATGCTAGCCAAGGACACTACGGGGTAATGCCGTCAACTAGCGCGAAGAATAAGGCTGTTGAGGAGTGACCATCTGTGTAATTGCTTTGTGCGAGTACCGAAATGCCGGAGGATATAACTTACATTTCAATTCTGAAGGAAATCCGACATACCGATACAAACTCAAAGCTACCACATAGTGGCTAAATAGTCTTCGGAAACAAATATAGAAATAAGCATAACATAAATCAGTCACAGATGTTCATATCTCAAAGGCGTAAACAGATATGAATATAACACATAAAAGTGTTCAACAGAGTATTGGTCAATCAAGATCCACAATATCACAAAAGAATAGATACAAGTGCTAGATAAAAGAATAGTTATACATCAAGGAGTCTCTATCTCTAATGTATAATAACAAAAACTACAAATGTAATGTAGTTAGACAAAAGTCAGAAGATGATCCTAGATAAGGAGTTAAGCAGAAGCACCTATAACATCTCGGTATGACCCGAGTATTATTTAATAAGAAAATAATAAATCGATCAGTCTAGCTATAAATATCAGATAAAGGAATGAGATATAAGTAGAGATATAATAAGAATGTATGATAACAATAATGTCATACTAGAACAAATATGATATAAAACAACAACAAAATCATACACTATCTCCAAAAATCTCAAAGCACCCAAAAAGAATATCATATTCTTTATTTATTTACCAAACTACAAATATTGACAAACATATTACTGCCAATCGCAAAAGTTGGTGAAACACAAATTCTAGAAGTCATCGATTAGAAATCCAGAAATCACAAAGGGGGAGGCCTATCACAAACGGGAGCATGAAGACTCACCAACACGTATATCACAAATGGAACGCTATTCCATGGTCGCTAACCATAAATTTTGAGTCGAAGCTCCACAAACGGCCCGAAGACCACGGGTTGCTACCCCGCCAAATTGAACCGAAGTTCCACAAACGGGGATTGTAGTCCCCACACAAATAAATAGACATCGCACATTGCTAGTCTAAATCACAAAATGATCTTCATCGATCAATAAAAAGTGTGAATTACAGTAAGCCAGTAAATATAAGAGTTTAGCTTCATGTCCCATAACCACTAGCTTAACTTAAATATTTACGAACAAATTGTAGATTTCCACTCGAAAATTGTCACAGGATTTTCAAACGAACAAGTCCATAAATTAACCAACGAAGTAAACACAAGCGTTTCATACCACTTGTTTTGCTAAGCCGTTTAATTAGATTTTCTCATACGAATGAGGTAAAGGTTTGTATATACTAATAGATTAGAAAACGGTTTTATAAACGAGCTTTGTATTAAAAATAGAGTTGAAATCATTTTAGTAAAAGAGTTTGAATATTTACTATTAGTATAGAAACCTTTGTAATTTAAAGTGACAAGTCACAGAAATGATTGTAGAAACAATCAACCATCAAAAATTCACATACGAAGACGTGAATCAAATCCAGAGAAATCGATACTGAATCCATCAAAATGGATATCCACAAAAAACTCGAAAAAGAAGTCATCAGAGTAGATAATAAATGATAACAACAAATCGGATAATCACGAATCGATAAAAACTGGAAATCAAAGTAAAATAATTAAGTAGGCTGAGATAATCAGGTCAGTCGACTGAACCAGGTGGTCGGTCGACTGACACAGGGATACGAATTTTGTATCCAAAGGGTTAGTCGACTGACCCAGATGGTCAGTCGACTGATACAGACCTAGGCAATTTCCTGGGTCTGGTTCAGTCGACTGAACCACTGGTTCAATCGACTGAACCTGCTTCTAAGCAATTTTGATATTCTAGTTCAGTGGACTGAACTCCTGGTTCAGTCGACTGAACCTGGTTCTGTCGACTGAACCTGCTTCAGTCGACTGAACCTGCTTCAGTCGACTGAACCTGCTTCAGTCGACTGAACCTGCTTCAGAAGCACGTTCAGTCTAGCCCCCTTTGGGGAAAATTCGATAACACGGGCGAAAGTGAACGAACGAGCAACTACGACTGAGGATTTACGCCAAACGACAACCCAGCTTTGTATGGCCCTCCGAAACGCTCCACTAACGTGTTCAAACATCAAAGATTGGATTTTTACAAAAATTGGATTCCAAAAACCAAAAATTGAACAATTCACCAATTCGATCCAAATCGAAAGCAAATGTACATGAATAAGTATTAGGAATTCATACCAAACAACAACGATATCTATAGAAATAGATGTGAGTTCAAAACTCACCTTTAAACCCAAAAATGATGAAGGAGAAGCTTGAAAGCAAAGGAAGATCAACTAATCTACCACTTAAACTCTAGAAGCTTGAATCTAAGCTCAAAAGAAGAACATTTCCTAAGTTAGGTTTAGGAAATTTTCTGAAATTAAAGAGAGAATGAGTTGGAGGAGATGAAGGAGATACTTACCAAAGCTTCTCTTTGAATTTGGAGCAAGAATTTGGTTTTGCAATTGAAAACTAGGGCTTGAAGTTTCTAATTTCTCATTCCTCTCCCTATTTTCAGTTGTGCTTGGGTGTTTAAGAAAATAGAAATGAAGTGAAGAGGAGAGGAGAGGGCTGAACTAGGTTATAGAGTGAGTTGGGGTGAAACCCAAACCCAAAGCCCAATAGAAAATAGCAAAAATTCAACTTACTCCAAATATATCGATGTTTATACTTAAAAAAGTCGTAAACGCCATTTTGGACTCAATGGAAGCGGTATCGAGTCCCAATTCGAATGTTTACAAAAAGTAGCTTTTCGGACTTTAATCCGATTAACGATTCTATATTTACATAAAATATTTAAATATTCAAAACTTTAAAATATGCGGGTTGTTATAGACTCCCTTCCTTAAAGAAATGCGTCCTCGCAATCTTTAAGAAATAAATAAGAAGTAACAACAACAAAAGCATATCAATACAAAAAGAAGAAATTTGAAATAAAAAGTTCACCTTAAGGAGCACGAGAGAGCAAGTCCGGATGTGTTCGCTCGATGAATTCTCTGGATTCCCAAGAGCAATCCTTAGGATTTGAGGACCACTGAACTTTCACAAGAGGAACATCTTTATTTCGAAGGCGTTTAACCTCCGAAGCAATAATTCGAATAGGATGTTGCTCATAAGTCAAATTAGGCGAGACTTTAATTTCTTCAATAACACTGGGCTCAAGAATAGAATCGGAATCTCGAAGGCATTTCCGTAGTTGAGAGACGTGGAATACGTCATTAATAGCAGAGAATTGAGCCGGTAATAAAAGGCGATAAGCCACGGAACCAATGCGTTCGGTGATGGGAAATGGGCCAATATATCGAGGTGCTAATTTTCCCGATCGACTGAAATGCACAACACCCTTCATAGGTGAAACACGAATAAACACAAAATCTCCCATAGAAAATTCTAATTTCCTTCTTCGATTATCGGCATAAGATTTTTGTCTACTTTGAGCTTCCTTCATCCTATGACGAATAAGGTCGATCTTTTCTATGGCATCACGAATAAAATCTAGACCTAAAACCAGCTTCTCACCGGCTTCAAGCCAACACGAAGGAGATCGGCATGGCCTTCCGTAAAGTGCCTCGAAAGGTGCCATACCAATACTAGTTTGGAAGCTATTATTATAGGAAAATTCAACAAGAGAGATGTGATCTTCCCAACTTCCACCAAAATCAAGAACACATGCATGAAGAAGATTTTCAAGAGTTTGATTCACCCGCTCGGTTTGTCCATCGGACTGGGGATGATAAGTGGTGCTAAAATTAAGCTTTGTTCCCAAAGCTTTTTGAAGACCTTTCCAAAATCCACTAGTAAACAAGGGATCACGATCGCTAACAAAAGAAGTTGGAACTCCATGCAATTTAACAATTTCTTTGACAAAGAGTTTAGCCAAAATAGGTGTGGTCTGATTGGACCGAACGGGAATAAAATGGGTGGATTTTGTAAGTCTACCTACTATCACCCATAGGCTATCATGGCCCGAACGAGAACGGGGAAGACCGTCAATAAAGTCCATGGAAATTTGATCCCACTTCCATATAGGAATTTCGAATGGTTGCAATAACCCACTGGGCCTCTGATGCTCGGCCTTTACAAGTTGGCAAGTCATGCAACACTTAACAAAGTTAGAAATATCAGATTTCATTCCCTCCCAATAATAAAGTCGCTTCATATCCGCGTACATTTTACTACTACCGGGATGAATGGTAAATTTAGAACGATGAGAATCCTCTAAAATATCTTTACGAAGATCAATAATATTTGGCACAATAAGTCTACCAAATTTTCGAATACCGCCACGAGCATCAATATCAAAGTATTTCAAACCTTCAATATCAATTTTATCCCTACAACTTTGGCTAAGAAGAACTAATTCGGGATCATGCTTTTGAGCTTCAAGAATACGGTCTAAAAGAGAAGGATGAGCTTCAAGAATACACAAAACAAGAGATGAACATAAATTGAATTCACGATCTCGAATCTCACAAGTGGACAAAGTCTCGAGATCATTCCATTCGGATATCATCATAGAAACAGTCGCTTGTTTCTTACCACTAAGGGCATCAGCAACACGATTTCCTTTTCCGGGAGTATAAAGAATATCTAGATCATAAGATGCAAGAAACTCGAGTCGACGTTGTTGATGCAAATTAAGTTCCTTTTGAGAAAATAAATACTTCAAAGATTTGTGATCGGTGTAGAGAACAAATTTCTCTCCCAAAAGATAATGACGCCAAATTCTAAGGGCGAAAACAATAGCCGCGAGCTCCAAATCATGAGTGGCATATCTAGTCTCGGCAGGCTTTAGTTGCCTAAAGGCATAAGCGATAACACGTTCCCTTTGCACGAGAACGGCTCCCAGACCAACATGACTAGCATCGGTATAAACAATAAAATCTTGGTTCCCATCGGGAATCACAAGAATAGGAGCATCAGAAAGGAGTTCTTTTAATTTTTGAAATGAAGCTTCACATTTGCCTGACCAAATGTATTTAACTCCCTTCTTTGTCAAATTGGTAAGAGGTACAGAAATCTTAGAAAAGTCTTTTATGAACCGACGGTAATAGTCCGCCAATCCGAGAAGCTACAAATTTCCGTCACACTCTCCGGTCTCTTCCAATTTTGAATCGCTTCAATCTTTGAAGGATCCACGGAAATTCCGGATTCAGAAATAATATGCCCCAAAAATTTCACACGAGATTGCCAAAAGTGGCATTTAGAAAACTTTGCTTTTAATTAGTTGCTCCTAAGAGTTTCCAACACAATCCGAAGATGATTTTCATGCTCTTCCTCGGTTTTAGAATAAATAAGAATGTCATCTATAAAGATGAGAACAAATCGATCGAGGAAGTCCTTGAAAACTCGATTCATAAGGTCGACGAAATAAGCTGGAGCATTCGTCAAACCAAATGGCATAACAAGCCATTCATAAGATCCATATCGAGTGCGGAACGATGTCAAAGGAATGCTATCCTCTGCAATACGGAGCTGATGAAAACCGGTTGCTAAGTCTAACTGTGAAAAGACATTAGCACCACTGAGCTGATCGAATAAATCATCAATCCGAGGCAAGGGATATTTATTCTTGATGGTGAGATCGTTAAGCTTGCGGTAGTCAACGCAAAGCCTAAGTGTACCATCAGATTTCTTTACAAAAATAGCTGAAGCTCCCCATGGAGAGGAACTAGATTGAATAAATTTCTTCGCTTCCAATTTGGATAATTGTTTGCGCATCTCCTCATTTTCTTTAATGGACATACGATAGGAGGACGAGTAATAGGTAGAGCTCCGGGGATTAGATTAATTCTAAACTCAATTGCTCGCTTAGGTGGTAATCCTAAAACAGGCTCAAATATGTTGGGAAATTCACGAACAATGTGAATGAGAGAAATAACATCTTCCTCATCATCATTATCATCATCATGAGGATTTAGATAATACAAGGATGCTTTCGAATTGGAATCTAAATCTTTTAGTACAAGAGAAATCTGCTTAACAGATTAAGGATGACGAAGATATATAGTCCGTTCAGGACATAGAATATAGGCTTCATAATGGTTAAGCCAATCCATTCCCAAAATCATTCTGAAACCTAAATAACACATAACATGCAAATCGGCACGGAAAGAGTAATCGCACAAAATAATTTCGACATCTTTACAAAGTAATCTGAGGGTTGCGGATCCACCAACCGGATTCGCAATTCTCAAAGAAGTCATCAAGCCAATAACATCCAAGGATAAAGCATCAACAAGTTCTTTTGATATAAAAGAGTGAGATGCACCCGTATCAAAAAGAACTCGAATAGGGAGATCATGAAATATAATAATGCCATCAAGGATAGAATGAGAAATACCTTGACCACGAGAAGTGTTAGCAGGGACTTGTACAACATTTAGCTTGCCCTCCTTCTTACCTTGAAGTTTGGGACACAATGATATAGTATGACCCGGACTCTTGCAATAGCGGAAAGAAAGAGACTTCGGGCACTTGTTTGCATAGTGGTCCTTAGAACCACAATTGTAACATTCTACACGGCGAGGGTTAGGAGTATTTGCTACCGAAGTTGTTTGCTTTCCCTTTTTGTTGGGATTAGGCTTGAATTTGAAAGGTCTCTTCTTGTTAATGTTTTGTTTGACCTAAGCATCACTATCTTTATCAGCCTCTTCGAGTCGAAGAGCAATATCAACAAGTTGATCAAAAGAAACTTCTAATTTCAGAAGTAGTGGCTTTTTGAGGCTCTTGTTCAAGCCATACACAAATCTCTGATTTTTCTTCACTGGGGTATTAATGTACTCGACCCCATATTTAGATAGAGATTCGAAAGAAGTGACGTAGTCCATCACGGAAGATTCACCTTGAACAAGGTCTATGAAGCGTCAGGCTAAAGATACTTTCTCAGCTTCCAACACGAATTTCAACTCGAACCTTTCTCGGAATCGCTCCCAAGTAAGGTCCGCTTCAATAATTTCAAAGATCAGAAGCTCGTACCAGTCTAATGCTCTTTCTTGGAGCATACTAGAAGCCACTTGGACTCGATGAAGATCAATAAGATTCATGCGAGAAAAGATACGGTCGCATGTTCGAAGCCAAGCCTGGACTTCTATAACGCTCTCGGAACCTTTGAATGGCTTTCCACCCAAATTGGTGTAATCACTGCACAAGCGTGCAAACCCAGATTTAGGATGTGTGGCCTCAGGAATAGGTCTGACAGCTTGAGCATTTCTCACAAGATCAGGAAATTGCTGAGCAGACAAAAATACTCCATCCTGGGGAGTAGCACTATATTGACAGGCGTTGGGGCAGCCAGGTCTAACCATTTCTCTTCTTTAAGAAAGAAAGAAAAGAGAAAAAGGGTTAATCTCAGAATGAATATCAAACATACTTGATTGATAAAACAAGGCATCATAAAAAGGAATAGGATAGACGGTGCAAAGACTCGAATTAAATCCTATGGCCCGATTCCTAAGAAAAACTTAGGACAATGATCCTCGCTAGAGTGTTCTACATTGTTCCAAAGTTTGGCTCTGATACCAAGCTGTGACGCCCCACCTCTATGCTCACGCTAGCCAAGGACACTACGGGGTAATGCCGTCAACTAGCGCGAAGAATAAGGCGGTTGAGGAGCGACCATCCGTGTAATTGCTTTGTGCGAGTACCGATATGCTAGAGGATATAACTTACATTTCAATTCTGAAGGAAATCCGACATACCGATACAAACTCAAAGCTACCACACAGTGGCTAAATAGTCTTCGGAAACAAATATAGAAATAAGCATAACATAAATCAGTCACAGATGTTCATATCTCAAAGGCGGAAACAGATATGAATATAACACATAAAAGTGTTCAACGGAGTAGTGGTCAATCAAGATCCACAATATCACAAAAGAATAGATACAAGTCCTAGACAAAAGAATAGTTATACATCAAGGAGTCTCTATCTCTAATGTATAATAACAAAAACTACAAATGTAATGTAGTTAGACAAAAGTCAGAAGATGATCCCAGATAAGGAGTCAAGCAGAAGCACCTGTTACATCTCAGTCTGACCCGAGTATTATTTAATAAGAAAATAATAAACGGATCAGTCTAGCTATAAATATCAGATAAAGGAATGAGATATAAGTAGAGATATAATAAGAATGTATGATAACAATAATGTCATACTAGAACAAATATGATATTAAACAACAACAAAATCATACACTATCTCCAAAAATCTCAAAGCACCCAAAAAGAATATCATATTCTTTATTTTATTCACCAAACTACAAATATTGACAAACATATTACTGCCTATCGCAAAAGTTGGTGAAACACAAATTCTAGAAGTCATCGATTAGAAATACAGAAATCACAAAGGGGGAGGCCTATCACAAACGGGAGCAAGAAAACTCACCAACATGTTTATCACAAATGGAACGCTATTCCATGGTCGCTAATCATAAATTTTGAGCCGAAGCTCCATAAACGGCCCGAAGACCACGGGTTGCTACCCCGCCAAATTGAACCGAAGTTCCACAAACGGGGATTGTAGTCCCCACACAAATAAATAGACATCGCACATCGCTAGTCTAAATCACAAAATGATCTTCATCGATCATTAAAAAGTGTGAATTACACTAAGCCAGTAAATATAAGAGTTTAGCTTCATGTCCTATAACCACTAGCTTAACTTAAATATTTACGAACAAATTGTATATTTCCACTCGAAAATTGTCACAGGATTTTCAAACGAACAAGTCCATAAATTAACCGACAAAGTAAACGCAAACGTTTCATACCACTTGCTTTGCTAAGCCGTTTAATTAGATTTTCTCATACGAATGAAGTAAAGGTTTGTATATACTAATAGATTAGAAAACGGTTTTATAAACGAGCTTTGTATTAAAAATAGAGTTGAAATCATTTTAGTAAAAGAGTTTGAATATTTACTATTAGTATAGAAACCTTTGTAATTTAAAGTGACAAGTCATAGAAATGATTATAGAAACAATCAACCATCAAAAATTCACATACGAAGACGTGAATCAAATCCAGAGAAATCGATACCGAATCCATCAAAATGGATATCCACAAAAATCCCGAAAAAGAAGTCATCTGAGTAGATAATAAATGATAACAACAAATCAGATAATCACAAATCGATAAAAACTGGAAATCAAAGTAAAATAATTAAGTAGGCTGAGATAATCAGGTCAGTCGACTAAACCAGGTGGTCAGTCGACTGACACAGGGATACGAATTTTGTATCCCCAGGGTCAGTCGACTGACCCAGATGGTCAGTCGACTGATACAGACCCAGGCAATTTCCTGGGTCCGGTTCAGTCGACTGAACCTGCTTCTAAGAAATTTTGATATTCTGGTTCTGTCGAGTGAACCTGCTTCAGAAACACGTTCAGTCTAGCCCCTTTGGGGCAAATTCGATAACACGGGCGAAAGCGAACGAACGAGCAACTACGACTGAGGATTTACGCCAAACGACAACCCAGCCTTGTATGGCCCTCCGAAACGCTCCACTAACGTGTTCAGACATCAAAGATTGGATTTTTTCAAAAATTGGATTCCAAAAACCAAAAATTGAACAATTCACCAATTCGATCCAAATTGAAAGCAAATGTACATGAATAAGTGTTAGGAATTCATACCTAACAACAACGATATCTATAGAAATAGATGTGAGTTCAAAAACTCACCTTTAAACCCAAAAATGATGAAGGAGAAGCTTGAAAGCAAAGGAAGATCAACTAATCTACCACTTAAACTCTAGAAGCTTGAATCTAAGCTCAAAAGAAGAACATTTCCTAAGTTAGGTTTAGGAAATTTTCTGAAATTAAAGAGAGAATGAGTTGGAGGAGATGAAGGAGATACTTACCAAAGCTTCTCTTTGAATTTAGAGCAAGATCTTGGTTTTGCAATTGAAAACTAGGGCTTGAAGTTTCTAATTTCTCATTCCTCTCCCCATTTTCAGTTGTGCTTGGGTGTTTAAGAAAATAGAAATGAAGTGAAGAGGAGAGGAGAGGGCTGAACTAGGTTATAGAGTGAGTTGGGGTGAAACCCAAACCCAAAGCCCAATAGAAAATAGCAAAAATTCAACTTACTCCAAATATATCGATGTTTATACTTAAAAAAGTCGCAAACGCAATTTTGGACTCAATGGAAGTGGTCTCAAGTCCCAATTCGACTGTTTACAAAAAGTTGCTTTTCGGACTTTAATCTGATTAACGATTCTATATTTAAATAAAATATTTAAATATTCAAAACTTTAAAATATGCGGGTTGTTACATAAGGGATAAAGAAGAAAATTCCTAAAATGAATAAGAGATAAAGAAATCAATCTATTTTGTTATTCGTTAATAATTTGATAGTTAGATAAGCGTATGCTGAATATATGAAAATTAATTCATGATAAGAAAACAAACGTCGTCTATATAATAAATGAGCATATAACAACATGTATCAAGGTTTAACATTCCGGCAAGCACACCGGAATCCTAGATATATCATTTTGGTTCTAGAGTTGACCAGACTAGAATTAGGGAAAATCTCATTTTCTCAAATTAGAGGAAAAAAGTAAGTATAGTGAAATTAAGTAAAAAAATGGTTATTCATCAAATCAAACAAAAAAACAAATATTTACTTGATTTAAAGAAGATTACGAACAATGACGAGGATGGTTGAACATTACCTGAAAACTTGTAGTTTATTTGCTTAACATTACCAATGCCATACCGACATCTTGAGAAGTGGCGTTGATGGGATGTCGGTAAGTCAGAGGGATTAAATTACCTACGCATCATTATCAACACCTTACTGACGTTATTATAAAGGCATCGACGCGGCATTGGTATGACGTCACCCCTCTCCATAACCCACAACTGATGTGTCTCTACCACTGTTTACAAGAAAACCTATCAACATCCCCAAATCTATGTGAGGAGCAAATAAGTTCATATAAAATAAGGCTGTTGAATAGATTGCTCCTTTCGAAACCCACCTTTCAACCAGATTGACTTAGCTGAAACAGTTTCTGATGTTAACTTAGAAATGCGGGCAAGGAAAAGAGCATTTTATTTGAAACCCCTCTTTTATATAAGTTGAAGTTAGCTATTTATCTTGAACTTCCACCCCTTCTGATCATGTCAAAAGGTTTAACCTAGCCCTTTCAACTATGTCGGAAGGTCTGCATGGCCTTTTAAAGTGGGATAGCTGCTTTCGCCCTAGTCGGTTTCATTTCCTCCTTAGAGGAACCCCTTCGAAAGGATTACTAATGCTGTTGGGTATTGGTTCCTTTCGAATTGACTCCTACTCGTATAAATGCTGGCCAATTGCAATCCAGATTTCCTTTAAGATACCCCTTCCGACCATGTCGATAGGGTTCATATCCTTTCAAAGCAGATCTTGTTTGCAGTTGCCTAAGCCTCATTCAATATACTTAATGCAAGATCCTCTTGGAGCTTCTGAAGTTCTATGAACTTATCAATGTCGAAATATCATCATCATCCTTCTTTGTCATTGTATACTGTTTGTCTTGATGATGATACATTTCGACATGTTTGTTTTCCAAGTTGATCTTAATGATTTGCATAGACAAAAAGAAGTTAAGAGAATAAGATAGCATCATATGCAATGGATCATTAGTCTAGTTAATGATTTTAATGATCTCCCTCATACCTTTATGAATCTGTGAATCTCTCCATTATCATTAATCCAAAATGAGTTACAATTTCAAGAGCTTTCCCCAAATTGATTTAGGGTTTACGGAGATTTTGTTGTAACAAAGAAGTGGAAGTGAAAGAAATGAGTTTAGGATTCTAAAATCCGGTCCCCAAAATCGGACCCCTTGGGTCCTTTTTATAAATGCAGGTCGGCCCACTTCCACGCCAATGCTTCTGACCTGGTCGATATGTCCTTTTATCTTCCGCCTTCGTCCTTTCGATGTGGCCGAAAGGCCTTGCCTTCATTCAATACAGTTGAAAAGCTTCTCTTTCAAGTCCTCTAACTCATCCTTGCGCTTCTCCTCTTCTTGTTTTAGGCCTTTCGACCTTGTCGAAAGGGTCATTTAACTTCCTTTTGCCATTGTTAAGTTTTTTGTGTTCCTGTTCCCTGCTTCCTCTTTAATTATTTTCGACGCGTCGAAAGGGGAACAAATGTGCTTTTCTCTTCATGTTGCTTTGTTGTTATCAGAAGTAAAGATAGGAGATTTCGACTTTGTCGATAGGTTGTTTACTCGGGCTTCGAAGATGTTGAAGTATCAATGGTTTCGACGCTATTGGTAGCTTCCGAATGCACGTTTGAGGATTGACGTGGAACCTTCTCCTGATGTTACTAGCTTCGATCGGTTCAAAAGGCCTAACTACGCTTTCGAAAGGGTTGTTTGGAGCCATTTGAATGATAGCGAAACCTATTGTTTCGAATGGTCTGGCACGCATATGAATGGTTAATGTCCATAGACTTCGAAAAGGGGTTCCGAGATCGTCCTTGCTTTACATATATACGCGAATCCATCTGCGTCGAAAGGTTGAAAAAAGCGGAAGGGTAGCTCCGCTTTTCTTTTTCATCCATTTCGAAAGCTTTTTCGCTATTTATCACTTGCGAGAGTGCCAGATGCCTGCGATTCCTTCAAAATCCTTCTTAATGCATTCAAAACGTTCTTTTGTGACCTTTGTCGAAACCTTTGCCTGTAATTTAGTAGAGCTTGACATTTTCATTAACTTTCTTTCATACTACTATTCTAATGTGGATTTTATGGCTAACATTTTGCCCCCTTGTATGAAAGAAGCTTTTGTTCTTTAGGGAAAAAATTTCAGAACTTCCTTGCCCTTATTAACTTTATTTTCCTGCAAAATTCAAAGTAAGTGACATTTTCTATTACTAACTCATTATCTTATATATATATATATATATATATATATATATATGCTTCTTGAGAAGTCAGCACAACAAAGTTTCTAAATTAGATGGTTAGTTGATCATAATCCTAATTTGATAAAGGATATGAGGTCTGTATTTGATAGTTATCCATTCATATAATAATTAAGGCCTATGAACTTCCTGTGGGAAACAGTTAATGTTTGGAAATAGGAAATTGTAAGCCATTATCTGGAAATAAGCCTTTGTATCCCATAGATCTTAATATGTATTTAGAAATTCTTCTTGGAGATAAGAATGACCCTAGAGTTTGAATTTAGAAGTTGGTGAGCATCGTTTAGAATCGCTAACTAGTAACCCTGATTCGAGTATTAAGAAGACCAGATTGAAGATTTTGGTTGATGACTTAGGAGCCTATTGTAGCTTCAATGCTACTGCTTTAAAACCCAGATTCGGGAATCGATAAACAAAATCCAAAACTGATGATAAAAAACTTGAAATTCAAATTCGGGCGTTAGAAAGTTGTAAAGTCTAGCCCAGATTAGGCATCATCGAGTGGAATCTTTTAGTAGTCAATAGTAAGATGTTCAGAACCCAGATTCGGGTTTTAAGAGATTTAGAAATAGTCTTCAGAATAAGATTCTCAAACCCAAATTCAGGTATTAGTGGCGAATAATCAAAAATTCGTAATAATTGTCTCCATGGCAAAAATCCTGAGCCCATATTAGGGCATATGTTGGATAATCAGAAATCCGTAATAATTATCTTTATAACAGGAATCTCTAGTCTAGATTAGGGCATTAATAATGGAAGTCGGATAATGGCCTCGATACCCAGATTCGAGCATGAGAAAGATCATAAATGATTAGAGAAGACCCAAAACCCATATTCAAGTATTAAAAGTCTAGAAATGAGAGTTCCAAAACCCAGATTCGGGTATTAATGAGTGGTTTCTCCTTAGTTTCTGCCTTCTTTAGCATATGTTAACCTCTTAGTCCTCATATATAGTTGTAATCCGATTGGCTGCTTCTCAAGCTTGGACGTCTTAGTTAATTATTTAATATGCCACTTCTGAGGTTTGGACATCCTAATCCATTGTTTGATGAACCGCTTCTGAGGCTTGGACATCTTAGTCCATTTTTTGATGAGCCGCTTCTCGGGCTTGGACATCTTAGTCCATTATTGATGTGCCACTTTCTCGGGCTTGGACATCTTAGTCCATTATTGTCTGGTGCTCTTGCTTAGCTCATTCTTAGAGTCTATAATCAAGGACTTACCCAACCTCCCTCTAGGAGGTGCCTTGACCTGACCAGAGGCACGACCAAGGGCTTGTCGACACTTTAACCTGGCCATAACATGACACGGATAAAGGCTTACACTCCTCCCTCTAGGAGGTGCCATGCCCTGGCCATAGCGTGGCGCGGATAGGGGCTTGCTGATGCTTTAACATTGCCATAGTGTGGCGCAGATAAAGGCTTACACTCCTCCCTCCAGGAGGTGCCTTGACCTGACCAGAGGCGCGGCCATGGGCTTGTCGGTGCTTTAACCTGGCCTTAGCGTGGCATGGCTAAAAGCTTACACTCTTCCCTCCAAGAGGTGCTTTGCCCAAGCCAACTCTGCATGGACAGAGGCTTTGACCATTAAAGGTAATGTCCAAATGCAAGGAGAATTCTATTCCCAGCCATGTAGATTTTTCTTTTGAAGAAAGAGATGCTCTATTCATTCATCTTGAGAAAATATGGTCTCAAATGTTTAGCGTTCTATGTTCTTGGAACCATATTGCCATCTGGTCGGCATAACTTATAAGCTCCTAGTGGGATTACTTTGCAAATGATTAAGGGTCCTTCCCAATTTGGTCCCAGGGGTCCATCTGCGGGAATTCTGGTATTCGCCATTACTCTTCGGAGCACTAGATCTCCTTCCTGAAATGATCGTGTTCTTACTTTTGAGTTATAGTACTTTGAAATCCTTCTTTGATATTCTGATGTTCTTATTGCCTCTTCGCCTCTTAATTCATGTATCAAATCCAATGATTCCCTTTTTAGTTCTTGGTTTAAATCGAACGCATATGCAATTCTTCGTTGTAAGGGTACTTTAATCTTAATTGGTAACATCGCCTCACACCCATATGTCAATGAGTAAGGAGTATGTCCCGCTGCCGTCTTGGTTGATGTTGGATAAGCCCATAATACAAGTGGCAGCTCTTCTACCCAGTTTCCTTTAGCTTTGTTCAACCACTTTTTCAAGATCGTCTTAATGGTTTTGTTTGCAGCTTCAACTGCCCCATTTGCTTTCGGATGCGCAACGGAGGAAAAGCCCTTAATGATTTCATTCTTATGACAAAACCGAGAGAATTCTTCACTCTCAAATTGTGTTCCGTTGTCGAAAATGATGTTATGGGTATTTCAAATCTGGTTATAATATTTTTGATGACAAATCTGAGTACTTTTTCAGAAGTGATCTTAGGAAGTGGTTCTACTTCAACCCATTTAGTGAAGTAATCTATAGCGACTACAGTATATTTCGCTCCCCTTTTTGAAATTAGCAACGGGCCGATTAAATCAGTTCCCCATATGTCAAAGGGCCACGGACTTGAAATTAGAATTAATTGACTCGGGGGTAATCTGGGAATTTTCGAGTACTTTTGACACTTCTCGCATCTCCTCTCATATTCAATAGCTTGGCTTACCATACGAGGCCAATAAAAGCCTTGTCTCATTATCTTTTTTGCCAATTTCGTCCTGTTTGAGTGGTCCCCACAGAATCCCTCATGCGCTTCTGCCAACAATTTTATTCCACTTTCTAGGCTTACGCATCATAAGTAAGGAAGTGCATTTCCTTTCTTGTAAAGGATTCCATCCACTATTGTTAAAGTTGGAGCTTGTCGCCTGATTTTTCTTGCTTCACCTTTGTCAAATGGCAGTATTTCTTTAACAAGATATTCAACGATGGGTGACATCCAAGTATTATCGTATGGGTCATTTGTTTTTGATTGATCAACCCTCTCATTTGATATTTCTCTTCCAATTTTTCCTCCCTCCTTTTCTTGTAACATAGCTTGGGACCTTTTCAGAACTAATAGTTCCTTTTCTTGTTCGGATGTTCCCTCTTTAATACTTGGAGTCTCTTGATAGCCTACTAGAACAATCCATTCTTCTGGGGCTCCCCTTGAGCTTGCTGATTTCGCTAATGAATATGCTTGTGAGTTTTCCACCCTTGAAACTTGATGTATGGAAAAATCCTCAAACAAAGCAAGCATTTTCAGTATCTTCTTCACATATAAAGATAGCTTGGAATCCTTTGTTTGATATTTCTGCTTTACTTGATTTACCATTAGCTAGGAATCACTAACGATCTGAATCTATGGGATTTTTATCGCCAATGATAAAGCTAGCCCTAGTGCTAAAGCTAGCCCCAATGCTAAAGCTAGCCCCGCTACCATTGATTCATATTGATATTTAGCCACTCAAAGTTCTTCTTTTTCTTGATTACGTCGAAGAAGGGGATACATTTATCAGTAGCTTTGGAAATGAACCTACTTAGGGCGGCTACCCTTCCATTTAAACTCATTATCTATTTATTGGTTTGGGTTCAGCTATGTCCTTAATAGCTTGAATTTGACCCAGGACTAGCTTCAACCCCTTGGGCACTTACAAGATAGCCTAAAAACTTCCCCAAATGGACTCCGAAAGAGCATTTCTATGCGTTCAATTCCATTTGATATTTCTGTAGTATTCTGAACATCTCCTCTAGATCCTCAAGATGATTCTTAGCCTTGCCAGATTTTACGAGCATGTCATCCACATAAACCTCCATATTTCGGCCAATTTTCCCTTTAAACATTCTGTTAACCAACCTCTGATAAGTAGCCCTTGCATTCTTTAGCCCGAAAGGCATCGCTTTGTAGCAGTATATTCCTCATTCAGTAAGGAAACTAGTGTGCTCTTCATCTGGCTTGAACATGGGTATTTGATTGTATCCTGAATATGCATCCATGAGAGACAATAATTTGTGCCCACTAGTTGCATCTACTAACTGATCAATTCGCGGTAGAGGGAAACAGTCTTTCAGACATGCCTTGTTCAAGTCCGTATAATCAATGCAAGTCCTCCATTTGCCATTTGATTTCTTCACCAAGACTGGGTTTGCTAACCACTTTGGGTAGTAAATTTCTTGAATAAATCCATTTTCGAGGAGTCTCTCAACTTCTTGCTTCAATGCATCAGACCGTACTCTATCTAATTGCCTCTTCTTCTGTCTGATGGGGGTTGCTTTTTGATTGATGTTAAGTGCATGATATATGACCGTCAGATCAATCTCCACCATATCAGAATGTGACCATGCGAACACGTTATTGACCTTAATAAATTGGATTAAATCTTTTTTCAAGTCATTATCCAATTCTTTTCCCACTTTGACCACCTTAGTAGTATCATCTGAATCTATGCATGCCTCCTCAAGGTCATCTATAGGTTTTATCCTTTCTGTTTCCCCTCGACAATCGAATTCGATGACGATTGGACTTTCTTCAGCGGAATTAGCATCGACTCTCTTTCTTTCGCCTCTAGGAGGAATGTACCTTTCATACATGCACTTTTAGACTTATTACTTTTAATTTTTGCTTCGAATGTTGGATGTAAAAACCCAACATTTGAAGGCTGAAAAATAGCGGAAGAATCAAAGTAAGCAGAATACTCCCTTTTATACTGATCGATTGTGGAAAAATACATCTCTCAAAAGCTGAACTGTTCTCCTCGGACAATGCCCCAGCCCCTTTTTGTTAAGAACTTCACCATCGAGTACTTTAAGGAGACAAATGCATCTATTTCATCCAGTGCAGGCCCACCAAAGAAGGCGTTGTAATATGAGGATTGGTCGATGATTACAAAGAGATTCTCAAAAGTTCTGCAGAGAGCTGGCACCCCTATTTCCACCAGCAGTTTCACTTGTCCCACCGGAGTTGATCCCTTGTTATTGAATCCAAAAATTGGCTCCGTGCTAGGTTCCAACTTATCTTCAAGGATGTTCATTTGGTCGAAGGCAAGCTTAAAGATAACATTGACTGCACTGCCTGTATCTACAAGAATTTTGGCTACGATTGGCAATCCGATTTGAGCTGTGATCATCAACGGATCGTTGTGTGGATGGTGAATTCCTTTCCTCAATTCTTGGGGGTGACAACAAGATTTGACATTTTAATATTGAGTCGTGGATTCTTCGTCGTGGGCTTTTCTTGGACAGAGAAGATCCCTTCTTTAGCCTCCTGATATATCTGTTTCGTGTGCCTGTGCTATTTCCTGCCGGATGCGGCCCACCATGAATTACGTCGATCCTGTTTATCGATGGGCTTAAGCTCAGTGGGTCTTCATCCTCCAACATATTAACTGCGTTGCCATAAAGATTTTGTAGGCCATCTCCTACTCATTGAACCTTCTACTTATCCTGAACAAACTCTTTTAAGTGACCCTCGTGGATCAATTTCTAGATGATTCCGGCTAAGACTCTGCATTCATCGGTCTTATGATCGTTTGCTTTTTGGTATGCACGGTAGTCTCCTCCTTTCTTTGCTCTAGGTGGTTCTTAGCCTTGAAAGAAGTTGGAAAGTTGACTCTTTCCTTCGCCACAGCATAAACGTAAGACAATGGCTTGTTCAAAGCGATGCATTAGCAATTGGTTCTTCCCATTTCATTCTTTTATTGCCCTCGATCTAGACTAAATCTTCCCCCTTCCTTCTTGGGAATCGTTTTTCTATTGGTGTGATACAGCTCATCCATTCGAATGAACTTGTTTGCTTGAAAGTGGAAATCTTGCAGATCTTTACACCTATTGACAAAGAGTTACTTCCAGAATGGGGTGTTTTCTATTAAGCCGGAATGAACCGCGATAAGCTTGTCACGATCATTCATGTCCTTTGCTTTCAGTGCCATAGTGTTGAATCTTTTAAGATAATCTCCTAAAGATTCCCCTTGCCTTTGCTTTATGTTAGCCAGAACTGTGTAATCAATGGTGAGGTCTTTACATATGCAGAACTGAGTGGAGAACTCGTAGGAAAATTGCTTCCATGAATAAATGGTTTTCTCTCAGTATTGTCTATACCATTTGACTGCTGCCCCTTGGAGAGTTACAAGAAATAGTCTGCATCTAATGGCTCCTGATGCATTATATAAGTCCATCTTGTTATCGAAATCCATCAAATGGTCATCGGGAACTGTGATTCTGTGATACTTCATTGTCGGAATCTTCATAAAAGATGGGATCATTGTCGCCATAATCTCATCTGTAAAGGGTGGCACTCGTTCATTATCATTGATGTTTTCGTCCATGGTCCTCTTCCCCTTTGCATTCATTACATCTTTAATTGCTTTCTCCGCTGCAACTTTCAGATAAGCTTCAACATCATGATAGTTCTCATGGTTTGGATGGTATTCTTTTGACATAGAACTATCAGATTGTTCAAGTGATTTATCAAGCACCCTTCCTTGATAATCTGCTTTAGTTTATGGACGTTCCTTCTTCTCTGAAGATGTTAGATTGATCTTGCTCTTATTTTCATTTGAATGAGCCTTCAAGTTCCTTCTTGGTCAGACCACTCCTCTCCCTGTATTGGCCTCGCTTTTTTTGAAGGCTTTTGTGATAACGCCATTTTGAGGAGTTTCTGCATTTCCTGCAGTTGCTGCTCTAAATTCTTGATTTTGGTAGTGTTTTCATCATGTTGAGCTGATGACGAAGGCTGTCCTTGAACAACTCCATCCATGTTGAAGGTCGGAGGTATGTTCTCTTCAAGGTTTGTAGTATGGATGACTTCCTCATCCATTTTACTGAGTCTTTTTTATTTCATTTTCAAATGTCAAATCAAATGATCCATAATTAGTCTATAAGATAGTAACAAGGTCGGAGGTTCAAGCCCTCCTTCTAGCACCAAAAATATTAACAAGAAAACTTGTCAACATCCCCAAAGCTATGTGAGGAGCAAATAAGTTCATATAAAATAAGGCTATCGAATAGATTGCACCTTCCAAAACCCACCTTTCGACCAGATTGACTTAGTTGAAACAGTTTCTGATGTTAACTTAGAAATGCAGGCAAGGAAAAGTGCATCTTACTCGAAACCCCTCCTTTATATAAGTTGAAGTTAGCTATTTATCTTGAACTTCCATCCCTTCCGATCATGTCGAAAGGTTTAACCTACCCTTTTAACTATGTCGGAAGGTCTGCTTGGCCTCTTAAAGTGGGATAGCTACTTTTGTCGTAGTCGGTTTCATTTCCACCTTAGAGGAACCCCTTCGAAAGGATTACTAATGTCGTTGGGTATAGGTTCCTTTCAAATTGACTTCTCCTCATATAAATGCTGGCCAATTGCAGTTTAGATTTCCTTCGGGATACCCCTTCCGACCAGGTTGATAGGGTTCATATCCTTTTGATGCGGATCTGGTTTGCAATTGCCTAAGCCTCATTAAATATACTTAATATAAGATCATCTTGGACATTCATAAGTTCTGTGAACTTATTAATGTCGAAACATCATCATCATCCTTGTTTGTCATTTTATAAAGTTTGTATTGATAATGATACGTTTCGACATGTATGTTTTCCAAGTTGATCCTATTATTTTGCATAGACAAAAAGAAGTTAAGAGAATAAGATAGCATCATGTGCAATGGATCATTAGTCTAGCTAATGATCATAATGATATCCCTCATAATCAAAATCCTTAATGAATCTACGAATCTCATTTTCATTAATCCAAAATGTGTTACAATTTCAAGAGCTTTTCCCCAAATTGATTTAGGGTTTACAGAGATTTTTTTGTAGCAAAGAAGTGGAAGTGAAAGAAATGAGTTTAGGATTCCAAAATCCGGTACCAAAAATCGGACCCCTTGGGTCTTATTTATAGATGCAGGTCAGCCCCCTTCGGCACCACTGTTTCCGACCTAGTCGAAAGGTCCTTTTATCTTCTGCCTCCTTCCTTTTGATGTAATCGAAAGGCCTCGCCTTCCTTTAATATAGTCGAAAGGCTTCTCTTTTGAGTCCTCTGACTCATCCTTGCTCTTCTCCTCTTCTTATTTCAGGCCTTTCGACCTTGTCGAAAGGGTCATTTCTCTTCCTTTTGTCTTTGTTAAGTTTTTTGTGTTCATGTTCCCCGCTTTCTCTTGAATTGCTTTCGACGTCGTCGAAAGGGCATGCGCTTTTCTCTTCATGTTACTTTGTTGTTATCAAAAGTAAAGGTAGGAGCTTTCGACTCAGTCGATTGGTTGTTTACTCGGACTTCGAAGATGTTGAAGTATCAATGGTTTCGACGCTGTTGGTAGCTTCCGAATGCGCGTTTGAGGATTAACGCGGAACCTTCTATTGATGTTACTGGCTTCGAACGGTTCAAAAGGCCTAACTATGCTTTCGAAAGGGTTGTTTGGAGCAATTTGAATGAAGGTGAAACCTTTGGTTTTGAAAGGTCTGGTGCACATATGAAAGGTTAATGTCCATTGCCTTCGAAAGTGGGTTCTGGGCATGTCCTTGCTTTTCCTATATACGCGAATCTATTTGCATCGAAAGGTTGAAAATAGAAGAAGGGTAGCTCTGCTTTTCTTTTTCATCTGTTTGAAAAGTTTTTTCGCTGTTTAACACTTGCGAGAGCACCTAATGCCTGCGATTCTTTGAAAGCCTTCGAAACGTTCTTTTGTGACCTTTGTCGAAACCTATGCCTATAATCCAGTAGAGCCTGACATTTTCATTAACCTTCTTTCATACTTCTGTTCTTAAGTGGATTTTATGGCTAACAACCACATTCAATATGAAGAAGAAGAAAAACAAAAAACCCCACATTCGCCGCCACCTCCTTAAGCCCCAATTTACCGCAATTCTCGGGCATGGAAAGCCCTAGTCCTCGCAAGCTGTTAAATTCCCCACATCATCGCTTGACATTGAAGCCCAAGTCATCGGCAAAGTCTACCACCTTCAATAGATGTCGACTTCAAATGTCTCCTCCTCCCTAGACATCGGAGCCCGCTTCCTCCAGTCTCCAACAAAGCCTTTGTCGCACGACTACATGTTGGAGATTTCACATCTAGGGGTTTTTACAAATTTGGTGAAGGAAATCATTTCCTTTTCAATTCATATATCAATCATATATGTCTGTCAGTATTTATATATTTACAATTGGTAGAATCATTGCAAGATATACATACATACATATATTAAGGGATATAATTAGAAATTTTACATCTTTTCCCATGTAAAATTGTTATATCATGGCTTACATCATTGAATTGGAATATATGCTTGATTTTCCTATCTGTTTGGATGATAAAAGTTAATGAATTAAATTTCGTTGGATGGATTGGTTTAATATTTGAATAAATTTTCAATAAATTATCTGAATAAAATTGTTGTTGAATTTATTGGTGGATATATGTGTGCGTTTTGTTTATATGAAATTCAAACGTATTTTCAATTAAGTCCATTGGGAATGGTATTACTTCTATTTACAAAGATATTTTTAATAATTTACATAAATTTTAATGTGAGTCTAATGATAAATAGAATTGTCAAAAATATTTTTTTTTTACAATTTAGCTATTTAAAAGCTAGTTCCATTATATACAAAAATATATTATACTTTTGCTTTAGTTACATAAATTGATTTAATAGTAAATATATTATACTTCTAGTTTTATATTAAGTAAGAATATGTTTCTTCTATAGTGAAATTTTTAAATAAAAAAATCGATATTCATTTGATACATACATATCATTGCATTTGTAATGGAAAGTAGGATGACCAGCCATTTAAAATGTAGAAATCCCTAGGTTATATAGTTTTGAAATTATCTGTGAATACCATTATTTTATAATAAAATTAATAATGTTATTGACATTTATAACAAAATGAATAATGTTCTGTAATAATAAAATTAATAATGTTTATTAAATTAAGAACAAAATAAATAATGTTATTTAAGTTATTCATAAGATTAGTAATGAATTAAGAATAAAATGAATAATGCTATTTAAGTTGTTCATAAATTAATAACGCTATTTAAATTAAGAATAAAATGAATAATGTTGTTTACGTGTAGTGCATAGAAGATGGATTATTTGAAAGATAATGTGAATTTTGTTTACGTGTAGAGCTATGTCTGTTTTGAAGTTTTTAAAAGTATATTATATTTAACCAAAACAAATAATGTTTATGGAGTTTAATGACCAGAAAAACGATGGTTAAAAGTAGAATTCATCTGCCATATATTCAAGCACTTCAACTTAATCCTAGCACTCATAGAATTGTTCAAGACATACACTCTCATAACCCAAAAGTTAATTAAGTTATAATAATACATGAATTTGTGATTAAACTATTAAATACATGAACAATAGTTTATTTGCAATATTAAGAAGTTGATTAAGTTTTCAGTTGTTGTGTTTATCTCTAAAATAATTAATACATTTATTAACATGTATATTTTGAGTTTAAATATCTTACCAGTTTTAGATGAATGGATATATATGATATGTTTTACACGATTGTAGTACGAGTGATGCATGCACTTTGTTTTCATACTAAAAGTATTAAATTTGAGAAAAGAAATCAATATTTACTTAGATTATACATGATTTGGCCATGAAGGTGTTACACTTGAAGGTTTAAATATTGTAAATTGATATTTACTTAGATTATGTATTTTGAGTTAATAAAACCATCGTGTTAAAGATAATGTAAATTTTGTTTACATGTAGGATTGGTTCCACTGGACTTGAAGGTGTTACACTTGAAGGTTTAGATGGTTTTTCACTATAAAATACAATGATAGTTTTTTCTGATGATGGTCGTCGCTTCTTTTTTGCAGAGTCTACAAATGTTTCGATCATATCTATCTGATGATTGTATGCATATGATTGAAAAATATATTGAATCCACAAAAAAGGAGCAATGTCCATCATCAGAAAAAACTCACTATATTAGATGGTGAAAGACAAAGATGGTCTAAAGCCATAGTGGTGGTGATTGGACATGCGTAGTAGTGTTGTTATAAATGATAATGGCGGATTAGGGAAGTGCAAGGGAGATGTTGTTAGCATTAGGTCATTGACCATTAGTGATGGTGGTTGTCGCCACCATGGTAGCAGTATTGCCACCAACACTTCCATATTCACCGTCATAAGTTATAACAGTACTACCATGCATGTTTCCAGTTATTGCCTCGGTTGAACGGCATAGTGGCACGGTAGTATTAATAGAGGAGGCATCAGGGCTTGCACAATATTGTAGTTATGGTTAGTTGGGATACTTCTGAAGGGGATGTGGTTAACACTAGAGTCGTTGACTACCGTGATGGTGGTTGTAGCCACCAGTGGTAGTAGTAAAGCCACGAGCACTACTCCAACCACCACTGTTTATAATAGCACTACCTTGCTAGTCTTTCAGTGCCTCGTTTTATTAATATTAACACGATGTCATGTCGTGCAATCTGTGTGGGTATTTGAGTTTTTTAGAAATGGGAGCTTGAGGAGTGAGTGGGACATAATTTTGAATGATGATCCTACGTAGGAGATGACTAATAGCGTTAAAGGATAGGATAATAAGCCTAACTACAGCAATATTCCAAGGGTTCATAAAATATAGCATAAGTTATGATACTACTAGGATATTTGGAATGTATTATGATTGTATTTCTTAAATATATTGTTTGCTTTGTGATGGTATTGTTTGGATATTATGATGTCGAATAATATTTATGAGATTATTATGTTGGGTAATATGTTTTAGTATATGAATTTGTTGGTATGTAATAGTATGGTATATAAATTTGTGATATCAATATGTTATGTTGAGGTGGATATATTTTATATGTATATATGCGATTGAGAATAGAAATGCAACAGAGATACTGCAAATATGTTTCAGCAATGTCGTTGGCCGGGTGTCTAAAAGGCATCGGAATATCTGATTTTATCAATTTAATCGGGTGTCCCTAAGCCATTGGAAATTCGTTGAAATGGCGTCAGAAAATCCAATCTACACAATTTTAATAGTATCCCGCAAGGCATCGCAACGACATTAGAAAAAAGCTTCGGAAAGTCGTCAAAAAAAGGCATCTGTAAAGCATTAGTAACCACCCCACGTAGGGCATCTATAAGGCATCGAATACATTTTTTGATCTACTTTTTACCAATGCCTATTAGCACATCAACGCGACGTCGATAGGGCTTTACCGACGCCCCACCGATGCCAAAAATGCCTTTTTGGCATCCGTAAATTGTCCTGTTTTGTAGTGGAAGAGAACCTCGATCTAGCATTGAAGTGGCATCAATGATGACAACTCGACCCGACATTCGCCAAGGATGACGAATGCGGTGTAATTTTTTTTTCCGTGTTGAAATGAAGGATCGTTGATGCTTGCGTGAGAGAAAAGGGGGCAGATTGGATAAAGATGCATTAGTTAATGAGCCCTATAAGCTAAGAACTAATAATGCTATGAAATATTAGTTACTTAATGGGTTGGGCGAACATGTATTTTGTGAATAAATATCTGTTTAGTGGGTAAACCTGTATTACTTAGTATATTAAATATATTTCCCATAATACATGTATTTCGTGAATAAAGTTGTAACTGACAATTTGTTAACTAAATTATTGCTTATAGTACTAATGAGAAAAACAAATTTCATTAACTAGATTATGAAAATGCAAATATATGTATATGTTCATTAACTAAATTTGGTTTATTACTTATTTATAATTTCAAGTGCCTGAATATGTCAAACCGTGATCTCATTTGGAATTTCAGGTTATAGACACTACAAAATACCCATTTCGCAACTACCAATGCTAGTTGTAATAGGTATTTATCATGGTAATTCAACCATCGTAATATGCGAAGTAGTAATGGAGAAACTGAAAACATGGGGCTGTTAGCATCAATGTTGGATTGTTGACGCAGCGGATATTTCAAAAACAATGTAGATCGGTGAAAGTAGCAGTCGATGGATTGATGAATGCTGAATTGCCCGAATTCGTTGATCCGAAGATACCGAACTCTAGCTATCTCGAACTCGTTGATCGCGCACGATACCGGGTTCAAAGATCTTCAATTCTTCAAGCGTTGATCAAGCGCACTTGATTCCGCGAATCGGCTTCTACAATCGTTGAATCGAGCGCACTCGATTATCCGAAAGAGGAGATAGGAGATTACACTCAACTACCAATTTGAATGAAAGCACAAAGCAATCAAAAGAGAATTTTATTCAATATTCAACAACCTTTACAAATGAAACATCTCGCCTATTTATAGGCTACAACATGTAAACCAAAAAAAAACATACAGCTCCTAAGTCGGCAACCGACTTAACAACACCTCCGACTTAGCATAAGTCGTATCTTATTTACAACACAGTTCAGAAAACTTTGAAAATATTACAAGTGCTTAGGTCGGTTCCGACTTAACAATAGTCGACTTATGAACCCAGACGACCTACGACTTATAAAGACTCCGACTTAACAAACAGACAAAAACATCAAAGAAAATACAAGTACTTAAGTCGTTGCCGACTTAAAAATGCTACGCGACTCAACTTAGTAGCGACTTAAGGAATCAACGGTCCAGCTTAACTCGGCAGCAGAAATCAACAGCAACAAGTCTTCGGCGACTTAAAACATGCGCATCTCAGATTAGTGGTTTAAAGAAATCAATGGTTGATATTAACTCGGCAGATCATCCAACGGCATCAGGGCTTTCGCGACTTAAAATTTCGACCGACTTAAATAAGTCGTAACTCGGCAACAACTTATTCCCTGCTTTGTTAAGTCGTACACTTGTCAAAACTAAGTCGTTAACTCGGCAGCGGCTTAAACCTTTGCATTTTCCAACTGTTCTTCCCGTAGTCTTAGGTCGTAACCCTGCACGTTTCTTAAGTCGTAGATGACTCATAGCTTCTTCCATAAGTCGGTCACGACTTATACTTCCTTCCTTAAGTCGGTTACGACTTATGCCTTCCCCTTTGGTTGTCCAGATGAGTCGTGGACGACTCATCACCGCCTCCTTAAGTCGTAGACGACTTATACCCTGTGCTGCATCATCACTAAGTCGTATAGTACGACTTAGGCTATCTCGTGTACGACTCATGCCTTGGGCAAATAAGGCCTGTGCTGCATCATCCTCCCCATGTTGAGAGAAATTCGACCTCGAATTTGCACTTTCTTCATCCCCAACAAACTCATCCCCATGATATGGTACGAGATGCTTAACATTGAATACGTCAGACGTATACACATCATCCGGCAGCTTTAGTTTATAAGCATTTTCATTGATTCGTTTCACAACTTCCACCGGACCAATTTTCCTGGCTTTCAACTTGTTATAAGCGCTCACTGGGAAACGATCTTTTGTTAATACTGCATAAACCAAATCTCCTTCGTTAAACTCAACATTTCGTCGTTTCAAATCTGCAGCTCGTTTATATTTCTCATTTGCTTTCTCTAATCGTTCTTGAACGATTTTATGACACTCCGTCAGCCCTTCGACAAAATCAGCAGCTTTCTTAATTGTCCCCTTCGAGTGTGGTATCATCGTTAAATCTAACGGTCCCTTCGGTAAATTTGAATAAACAATCTGGAACGGACTGAACCCAGTACTTCGATTTACTGCATGATTATGGGCAAACTCTGCCTGGCATAACTTCACGTCCCAACTCTTCAGATTATCTTGCACAAGACATCTCAACAAGTTTCCCAATGATCTGTTAACCACCTCAGTCTGTCCGTCCGTTTGCGGATGATAAGCACTACTGAACTTCAACTTCGTTCCCACCATTTTCCACAAACTCAACCAAAAATGACTCAGAAATCGAGTATCTCTATCCGACACAATAGATTCTGGCAATCCATGAAGTCGATAGATCTCCCTGAAAAACAACTGAGCAACATGAACAGCATCCGCCGTCTTCTTACAAGCAATAAAATGCGCCATCTTCGAAAATCTGTCCACCACCACATATATGGAATCGTTACCACGCTGTGTCCTTGGTAATCCCAACACGAAGTCCATACTCACATCAACCCATGGTTTACTTGGTACAGGTAATGGCATATATAAACCAGCATTAGTCGCAGTTCCTTTCGAAACCTGACAAATATGACAACGCTCCACAAACCTCTCCACTTCTTTCCTCATCGATGGCCAAAAGTAGGATTGTGAAATTAACTGTAAGGTACGGTCTCTTCCAACATGCCCTTCTTCGTGTAACTCCTTGATAATCTTCATTCTCAGACTACCCTCCGGTATGCACAATCGACTTCCTTTAAAAAGAAAACCATCTACCATCAAGAACTCATCCGTCTTTCCCTCCTTAACTTTATCAACAAACTTCATGAAGTAAGGATCTTCAACAAATAATTCCGGCAACATTTCAAACCCCATCACTTCAACTTTCAGTGTAGTCAACAAATGACTCCTCCTACTCAAAGCATCAGCCACTCGATTTGTCACCCCTGACTTGTGTTTCACAACAAAAGTAAACTGTTGCAGATATGCAATCCACGATGCATGTCTCGCTGAAATCTTGTCTTGCCCTTGCAAATGCTTCAATGCTTCATGATCAGTATACAGAACAAACTCTTTCTGAAACAGATAGTGTCTCCAGTGCTTAATAGATTGTACAACAGCATAGAACTCCACATCATACGTACTGTATCGCATCTTCGCTCCTGACAACTTCTCACTGAAATAGGCAATTGGACGTCCCTTCTGACTCAACACCCCTCCAATCCCAACCTTGGATGCATCAGTATGTAGTTCAAAAACTAACTGAAAATCAGGTAATACTAGAATTGGTGCAGTCGTCAGCAATTCCTTGATCTTCACAAAAGCAACTCCTGCTTCTTCTGACCATGAAAACTGTTTGCCTTTCATACAATCTGTAACAGGTGCCATCACACTACTAAAGTGTGGAATGAACCTTCGATAGAATGAAGCCAACCCATGAAAACTACGAACTTCCGTTATCGTCTTGGGTTGCGGCCAATTTCTGATCGCCTCGACTTTGCTTTGGTCAACCTGTATTCCTTTCTCTGAAACAACATACCCCAGAAATAAAACACTGTGCGTCATGAACACGCATTTCTTCGTAGCCGCATAAAATTGTTCTTGTCTCAGTACCATCAGCACTTCTCTAAGATGATTCAGATGTTCCTCTGAACTCCCACTGTAAATAAGAATATCGTCGAAATACACCACCACGAATTTCCCAATGAACGGTCGAAAAATTTGATTCATCACCCTCATGAAAGTACTTGGTGCATTCGATAGACCAAACGGCATTACCAGCCATTCATACAATCCTTCCCTCGTCTTGAATGCTGTCTTCCATTCATCCCCTGGTCTAATGCGAATCTGATGATAACCGCTCTTCAAGTCAATCTTAGAAAAGATAGTAGCTCCGCTTATTTGATCCAACAAGTCATCCAACCTCGGCATTGGAAATCTATATCTCACAGTGATCTTATTCAATGCTCGACTGTCAGTGCACATCCTCCACGTCCCATCCTTCTTGGGTACCAATAAAGCTGGTACAGCACAAGGACTCAGACTCTCCTGCACACGCCCCTGCTCAAGCAATTCCTCTACTTGCCTTCGCAACTCTTCATGTTCCTTCGGACTCATTCGATAATGTGGTCTGTGTGGCAATACAGCACCTGGAACAAGATCTATCTGATGTTGTATATCCCTCAACGGTGGCAACTCCGTTGGTAACTCCTCTGGAAATACATCGTCAAATTCTTTCAAAACTGGTTTAACTTCTTCTGGAATTTCAACCTCTTCACTGCTCTCACGCCCAATCAACAAGAACACTTCCGGTTCTTCTTCAACTTCTTTAACAAACTCTTTCAAAGATAATAAAGTTTTCAACTCTTCGATTTCTTCTGACTTACTTTCTTCTTGTGATCTCTTCTTCGGAACTAAAATAATCTTCGTGCCTTTAAACATAAAACTGTAGCTATTGGTCCGACCGTCATGTTGTACTGCTCGATCATACTGCCATGGTCTTCCCAATAATAAATGACAAACATCCATCTCTACTACATCACACCATATTTCATCTTTGTATTTCTTCCCAATAGAGAATGGTACACGAACTCGTCTATCCACTTTCACTTCTCCTCCTTTTCTTAACCATGCTAACTTGTATGGACTCGGATGTTTCTCTGTCTTCAATTTCAACTTTGTCACAGCTTCGGTTGAAATAATATTATCACAGCTTCCTGCGTCAATTACAAACTTACACACCTTCCCCAGAATAGTACATGTTGACTGAAAGATATTACTCCTCAACCAACTAGCTTCTTCCTGCTTCGGTGTTAAACACGATCTCCTCAGCATTAGGTTACAACCTTCGTCTCCTGACGCAATATCCTGCTTATCCTCCTCAGCTGGATTAGAACAATCTTCATCAACATCCTCATCGTCAACTTCTGCAATCATGGTTCTCTTCTTTGGTTTTGGACACTCACTGCTTTTATGACCCATTTCTTGACAATTGTAACATTTAAACCCATTATTAACTTTCGCCTTCTCAACCTCCTTCACCATTGGTCTACTGTTAGGTTTAGAAACATTAGAACTTCCTCCAACACCCTTCGCTTGATTGTTAGGATTAGTAAACACACCACCTCCTCTTCTACCCTGCTTCTCCCAAGCCAACGCTTTTTGATGTGCCTCTGCTACAGATCTTGGATCGAACATATTAACCATATCCTGAATCTGCATTCTCAATCCTCCAATGAACCTAGATGTCAGCTGCTCTTCTGTTTCCATAATATCGTTCCTTGCAATGAGTTGATAAAATTCATCAGCATATTCATTAACTGTCTTCGTGCCCTGCCTCAAGTTCTGCAAACGTTGATACATCAAAGATTGATAATTGTATGGTAAGAACGTTGCTTTCATCAATTTCTTCATCTTCTCCCAAGATTCAATCTTTGACTTCCCCATTCGTTCACGTGTAAGCTTGGTTTGCTGCCACCATGCCAAAGCTCTACCCCTCAGCCTCGTAGCAACCAACTTCACTCTACGATGTTCTGGTACTTCTTTGAAATCAAAAATCTCCTCTACATTAGCCACCCAATCTAGAAACTCCTCCGCTTGCATACCACCCTTGAATTCAGGAATTTCTGTCTTCATCCCCGACTCCCATTTGTGATCATACTCAGAATAGTTTCTTCCTTGACCCCTTCCTTGAACACTACCACCATCATACTCTTCTTCAAAATCAGATGCATAACGATGTCGATTCTGACCACCAACATCTCTACTACCATTACGCCTTCCACCATCATCCCTTCTATCAACGTTCCTCCGTTCTCGATCATTCACGTTCCTCCCACGCCCTTGATCATTTTCAATACTTCGGTCTCGATTGGAATGTGGCGAGACTCTACTACCTCCATGATTAGATTCTGGTGAAACCCTTCTCCGATTTTGATTCATCTCCGTCATAAGCTTCTCTAATCGGCCAATTCCTTCATTAAGCTTCTCGCTAAAATTCTCATTGATTCTTTGCTCCATCTCATCAGCCTCTTCTCTTCGATATAAAGCTTCTACGTTTTGGTGGCGATTAGCTCTTCTTGGCGGCATACTTGAAAACTTCACAAATTCTCAAACACTTCAAATTCAAACACTTTCCGGATTTTGATCCAAAATGAAACGGATCGAAAACTTCCACTTTGTAGCAAATCGCGATGAACACGATGGACAAAGTTTCGGCCTCCAATGCAAATTTTGATCAAACAATCTTCGAACAATGATGACTTCTTCTTCCTCTCGGCCGTGTCCCAACACTTCAAGCTCGGCTACTCCTCACTTCAAAACTCTTCAAATGATTAGGCTCCAAGACTCGATCTAGCTATGATTGGCTAGAACAGGCTCTGATACCAAAACTGACGCAGCGGATATTTCAAAAACAATGTAGATCGGTGAAAGTAGCAGTCGATGGATTGATGAATGCTGAATTGCCCGAATTCGTTGATCCGAAGATACCGAACTCTAGCTATCTCGAACTCGTTGATCGCGCACGATACCGGGTTCAAAGATCTTCAATTCTTCAAGCGTTGATCAAGCGCACTTGATTCCGCGAATCGGCTTCTACAATCGTTGAATCGAGCGCACTCGATTATCCGAAAGAGGAGATAGGAGATTACACTCAACTACCAATTTGAATGAAAGCACAAAGCAATCAAAAGAGAATTTTATTCAATATTCAACAACCTTTACAAATGAAACATCTCGCCTATTTATAGGCTACAACATGTAAACCAAAAAAAAACATACAGCTCCTAAGTCGGCAACCGACTTAACAACACCTCCGACTTAGCATAAGTCGTATCTTATTTACAACACAGTTCAGAAAACTTTGAAAATATTACAAGTGCTTAGGTCGGTTCCGACTTAACAATAGTCGACTTATGAACCCAGACGACCTACGACTTATAAAGACTCCGACTTAACAAACAGACAAAAACATCAAAGAAAATACAAGTACTTAAGTCGTTGCCGACTTAAAAATGCTACGCGACTCAACTTAGTAGCGACTTAAGGAATCAACGGTCCAGCTTAACTCGGCAGCAGAAATCAACAGCAACAAGTCTTCGGCGACTTAAAACATGCGCATCTCAGATTAGTGGTTTAAAGAAATCAATGGTTGATATTAACTCGGCAGATCATCCAACGGCATCAGGGCTTTCGCGACTTAAAATTTCGACCGACTTAAATAAGTCGTAACTCGGCAACAACTTATTCCCTGCTTTGTTAAGTCGTACACTTGTCAAAACTAAGTCGTTAACTCGGCAGCGGCTTAAACCTTTGCATTTTCCAACTGTTCTTCCCGTAGTCTTAGGTCGTAACCCTGCACGTTTCTTAAGTCGTAGATGACTCATAGCTTCTTCCATAAGTCGGTCACGACTTATACTTCCTTCCTTAAGTCGGTTACGACTTATGCCTTCCCCTTTGGTTGTCCAGATGAGTCGTGGACGACTCATCACCGCCTCCTTAAGTCGTAGACGACTTATACCCTGTGCTGCATCATCACTAAGTCGTATAGTACGACTTAGGCTATCTCGTGTACGACTCATGCCTTGGGCAAATAAGGCCTGTGCTGCATCAATTGTGATGGAGAGGAGGTCAACATATTGGCTAGGTTGCGATAGGGGAGAATGATGAATCTAGGGCTTGTAGATCAAGGAAGAGAATGAGTAATTTGAAATTTAGGTTTAGTGAAAAGTAAAGTTTTAGTGCTAACTGAAACTAACACATCGGACTTTAAACTTTAAACTTTACCACCACATGCATTTATTCTTATCAATTATTATTTGTATACTAAATTATAAATCATGAGTTATTAAATATAAATTATTATTTATAAATTATTAATTATGAAGAATTAATTATAATAAATAATAATATTTAAATTATTAATCATTAATTATATATTTTTGTGTCGTTAATTATAAATCAGTAATTATAATAAATTATTATATATTAAGTATATATTGTAATTTATATTTATACTTTATTATTATAAATTATGGATTCTTAATTATTAATTACAATAATAAATTATTAATTATAAAATATATATGTATGTATGTATGTATGTATGTATATTATTAATTAGTGCTTATAAATTATCTACTAAAAGTCATTAATATCGTTATTTATACACTAAATTATAAAAAATAATTATTAATTAATGAATTTTAGTTATAATAAATTATTAAATATAAATTGGTAAATATTAAGGACATATTATTATTTATAGATTACTATTAGAAATTATTAATAAGTTATTTATTTATTAATAATTAATTATACTATATTATTAATTATTAAAAATAATTAAAAATTAAAAATTATTTATCGATAATTGTTAATTATATTGGATTATAAATATTAGTTATGAAAGTTATCATTTATAAATTATTAACTAGAAATCTTCATGTACAAATTATTAGTTATTAATAATTATAATATTTTAAAAAATTGTGAACATATTCAAAAAATTAATGCTAATAAGTTGTTATAAATAATTATTTTCAACAGTCAAAACTAATAAGTTGTTATAGATCTCTATTACAATTGATTAAACAAACAGTTATAAAGAAATACGTTTATTACAACCGTTAAGAAAACAGTTGTCAAAAATCTTTATTGCAACTGTCGTTCTGTGAACGTTGTAAATAAATAGTTGTGATAGGGGTCATTCTGTTGAGATATTCTACACTGAATATACTGAAAATTATTCGAATTATGGAGTAGGTCAATCATATACTGCCGAGACCATTTGATAATATAATGATGACACTTTCAAATATGCTTTTCCAGGATATTATACTATGACACAAACGATGACCACAATTCATATGATGCTTAAAGAAACAATTTTTGATATTAATTTTTTTATGTTGTATGTTTGTATTTCTACGTAATTTGAATAATTTATTGTATTTTATTATTAGTTTATAACATATTTATTGGCCTATTTAGAAAAAGTACCGGAATTCGCACACCGGAATTAAAACGAATATACGAGATTTCTGAACCGGAATTGAAATTTTTAATTTTCCAATGTCGAAACGAATTCGAAAAAGGAAAAGTTGAACCTTGGTATCTATGTAATCATTAACACTAACTCGGGGTCAGGGACCAGTTCTGCTGTTTCAAAATTTCATGTGTCCCGTTCTTCTATTTAATCTGGTCATTTATCTTAAGTATGGTCCTCACTATTTAATTTTTTAATCAATGGATGTGATTTAGCTGGACACATAGGGACACACGGTTTGGGGACAGAGAAATTTAACGCCTCGGTTCACAGGTCATCGATCTTCTTATCACACATCATGGGTCATGGTGCCATATTTGCACATTCTTCAGCCGAATACATCATAATCATTAACGTTAGTTAATAACAGAGTTAGGTTTCAATCTATATCCAAGAGGTTACTTACTAGCCATTCCAAGATATCAAAATGAATCTCTTAATTATTAAGCGAGCTTACATGCATGAATCCAGACAATCAAACCAGGTCAAAAAATTTCTTATATAAGGAGGGCTCATTTGCAATGATAATCATCAAATCAATAGCCAAAAATTCTTCCAACCCTAATCAGCTTCATTCAAAATTTGTCAAGAAATCAGAATGACTGCTACTGCCAAGGAAGAAGTAAATGTACACTCAAGCAACGGCACTCGTCCTCTGACAAAGGATTCCATTATCAATCTTGACCAGTAAGCTCCATTTTTAACTTCAAATATTAATTTCATGTATTATATTTGATTCCGTAATCATATAAATGTATCATAAATACATATCTTATTGTTTCGATCATAAGTGGAGATCCAACAATGTTCGAGTCGTTCTGGAAGCAAAATGCAGAAGAAGCAACTGTGGTGCTCTCTGGATGTCAATCGATGAGTTATTTCTCAAATGCTGGCAACATATGTTGGTTTCTGGAACCAGAATTCGAAAAGGAGGTCCTTCGCATTCACAAATTAGTAGGCAATGCGGTCACTGAAAACCGATACATAATTCCTGGCAATGGCTCAACTCAGCTTCATCAAGCTGCGCTTTTCGCCCTTGCTCCATCTGATGCTGCAGAGCCTATCAGTGTTGTTTCTGCTGCTCCTTACTATTCGGTGAGTGTTTAGATATATTTGTTTGTTTATTTACATCTCTTTACAATGGACTAACTGGTATTGTTGAATACTTGAATTCTGATCACCTAGTCTGATTGAAAACCAGAGCATGCTTTCATATTAAAGGTACAGTTGGTTAAATCAGTCAGTTCAGTTTACAAAGTGTATAATGTCAAAAAGGGTTCAGATCGATCCAACAATTTTCGTCATGATCACTCATTCATTATTCCCATTATGTCTTTTTGATTTTTCTGTATGTCTCTCAGACCAAACCTACCGTTGTTATTTTAACAAAATAAGTATAAAATTCATTAATCAACAGTTTTTTTTAAGTACGATGGATATTTTCTAAAAGAAATCAAGTATTTTTTTTTTCTAAAAACAAAACTTGAATCATTTTAATTAAAAGTTTGCTTAAAAGATGTCAGAAAAAAACAATTATTAAAAAAAATCATTGATGTTTAAAAAAAATAAAGTTAGAAATTTCCACGGAAATTTAGAAAAAGTAAAATAAATATTTTTATGAGAAATCGACAAAGAAATTAAGAGAAGTGCTCTTGGTATTGATTTTGCTCAATAAAATTTTCTTGTTTGTCTTTTTCGTAAATCGAATAAGCATTTAATCGAAGATTAATATGATTAAATTAAACTTTTTCACTTCTTCAAATTTTTTTTTGTCAATATTTGCATTTTTACTATGAATAATATCATTGAAAAGTGCAAATAATTGCATTTTACACTACAAATATTTGTGGTTCAAGAAACTACGAATATTTGTACTTTTGTTGAAAATAGAAATATGAGTGTTTTTCGAAACATGTTTTTGAAAAAGGACGGCGACCGTGTATTATAAAACTTAAGGGGGGGGGGGGGGGGGGTTTACAAAAGTTTCCGATATAAAATTACGCCAAGTTAATCTTTTATGATAAGAGACAGATTTTTCCAAAGAAAGAAAGGTTTTCATTAGATGCTTTATAGTTGCATTTTCTTTTCGTTCTTAGTGTAACTCAACAACAAAATGTTGTCAACCCCATTTCTCTGTTCTACTTTTATTTTTACATCGGCATATATCGACAAATTTGTGCTAATGTTTTGACACAGGCTTATCCAATAAAGACTGATTATCTGCGTTCAAAACTTTATCAATGGGCGGGTGACGCAAAAGCATTCAAAGGCGACTCATACATCGAGCTAGTGTGCTATCCAAACAATCCAGATGGCAATATGAACAAGGCGGTGTTGAACTCCAAAAATGGAAAAGCAGTTCATGACCTAGCCTACTATTGGCCTCAGTACACTGCTATTAGTCAGCCTGGAGACCATAATATTATGCTTTTCACGGTTTCCAAAACCACGGGACATGCTGGCTCTCGACTAGGGTAACAACTTGCAAGTTATTTCTCATGTTAATTACTGCAGGTAATTAAAAGGTTAACAGAAGTATTATTTCACTGCAAATGTGCAGGTGGGCTGTTGTGAAAGATGAAAATGTGGCCAAAAGAATGGTTAAATTTCTGGAGATGAACACTATTGGAGTTTCAAAGGATTCACAGCTAAGAACGGCGAAGATATTCAAAGTAATATCTGATGGATATGAGTTTCCTGACCCAAAGCGAAATAATAAATTGTTTGATTATGGGAGAGAGGTATTGATTTTGAGATGGGAGACCATTAGACATGTAGCAAAGACTACAGGGTTGTTCAGCTATGAAGATTATGGTACAGATAATTGTACCTTTTATGGGAGGAAAACAGACACTCTTCCTGGTAATATATCAAATATCATAATTTTTTAATGATTATTATTATTGCGTTTATTGAATGTTATTTTTATATGTGCGCAGCATTTGCTTGGCTAAAATGTGAGAAGGACGAAATTGAAGATTTTGGGAGTTATCTTAAAGAGCAGAAAATTCTGACACGAGGTGGAATGTACTTTGGTGTGGGGAAGAAGTATGTGAGGGTTAGCATGGTTGATAGGGAGGTGACGTTTAATATTTTCATTGAGAGAATGTTGTCTCTAAAATGAAATTGGGTGCCATATTTTGATAAGAATGAATTAAACAGTTGATGAAGGAAACTAATGGCAAATGAATAAAGTGGCATGTGGCGTGAGTTGTATTAAGAAATTTTTATTATATAATTTTTATTACTTTGGGTTTTAAGTAGTGTACCTACAAAAATTAGTCATGAATTGTAGAACAACCATCAGGTTGTTATAAAATCATTATCAATTTCGAATAAACTATTGTGCAAAGATTGCACAAAATGTGAAAAAAACAATATCTAGATTTGCCAATTTGAACATCACTCAATCTAACAACAATTATTCTATTACTCCAAATAAATAGCAAATAATTAAAAAGAAGAAAAGAAAACGTACAATATTTATACCGGTTCTACTATCATCAAGATAGTGTACGTCCAGTCCAAAGAAGTGAGATTTTATTACACATAACAAAGTTAGAAGAGATTACAAGATATGATTTTAAATACCAAAGCCCTAAATTATGGTTAACAAGAAGAGACGCTCTATTTGGGGATCGCTGGCTAAATGCTAGGATGAGTTTACAATTAAGTTTATCCCTAATATATAGCCAGTGCAAATCCATGAGAGTCGTCTATTAAATTACTAAGATATGATAAGAAGATAATGGAGGCAATTTATAATGATAGCAAATGGTACAAACATAGCAGGTAGTTCACTCATTTTTTAATTAGCAAAGATGGAAGAAAATAATCCCAAAGCAATGCAATTATTGATAAAGAAATAATATGTATATCCTTTCGCGTATATATTATTCCATAACGTGAGCATGTATTTATTTCCTTGCTTAAATCAATCTCCATTAGCAATCTTTTTTTCTTCATATAACAAATTCTAATTGATTAGCTAATTAATTAGCTTTCTTTCTCCAAAAGCAATCACACATATCTTTCCTCGTTTTCTTTCCACATATAACCTCATTGACTAATAAGATCAATTAACTAAATTCTTTTCTTCTCTGGTAAATATTTGAATCACCTAAATTTAACACTCCACCTTACTTTCCTTTTTGTATATTTTTTTTCTTCTATTTGTAATTTTGTATCAGCAAAATTTAATATAAACTTCACTGTTTTATTATTTCAATATGGTTATCGAAGTGGGAATTCAATCTTTGATATACCTTAGATATTTTCAACATCTGATTCAATCCTTTTGTTTTCTCTATCCTCCATCATCTAAGCGGTAAGCATCAAGAAATTACACAAAACTCCTCCACTACCAACTGCTAGGAAAATAGGGAATGAAGTATTAATGACCTAGGAAATAAAAACAGTCTCACATTTGGAAATAAATGTCAATATATAAGAGTTTATGCGGAACTTATAATAATTCTTATAGACAAGTGAAGTATGAACTACTATGGCCACCATACCACGTGGCACTTAAGACAGTCGCACCATTTGTTAGTTGCAACCTTTCCAAAGGTTATGATAGTTGGACCGAATGGACGTCAAACAAACCTATAAATAGGCTATAGAAAGAAGTCAGATATGTAGAAATCACTTAGACTTCTTTAATATTCTCCTCCACTGTTGTTCTTGATCAATCTTTTCCAGCATTTGTCATCGGTCTCCAAGTGAAGCATTGCATTGCAGAGATCAGTCAGTTTTAGTTGGGAAACATTCGCTCGTCAAACTTCAATAGCGTAGAGGGAACAATATTGTTTCAAGGAAACAATACTCTACTAGACTCGAAGATTCCACATTCTACTATGAATTATCATCTCGGTTTTTTTACTTATTTGAATTTTTTTCATACTGAATAAACTATTCTTCTACACTCCTACTTCTCAACAATCTTTAGACAATATTGACTATACACGGCTTTCTGTAGGCGATGATGTCTCAAGACAACAACCGCCCCATGCCAACACAAACTATTACAAACAGTCAGAATGGAACAATGTTTCATACTATTGCGCTGTCTCATAAAGAAATGCAAGAAAAATTGGACGGAATGGACTTCGAGAGCGGACAACAAAAGATCGATGTTATTCTACTTATCCACATTAGGCCTGGCAAAGTTATTAATATAAGATGCTCCTATTGTTGGGGAAACAAAGACTAACAGAACTACGATTAAAGCCCGTCATGATAGACAAACTCAGATGTTATATGCAAAAACTATATTCTCAATGGGCTCGACAATAATCTGTATAATGTATACTGCATTATGAAGACCACTAAAGAACCTTGGTAATGTAACACACCATAAAAATTAATTAGAAATTAATTTAACTAAAATAAGGCTAAGAACGGAAATTTTGCAAACATTTGGAATTTAACCACAAAGGTACAGCTTGGTGTTCGTGGTGATTTTCTGATTAACTTTCATATATAAAGTTTTGTAATCTGAGCTTAAACGGAAAAATTATTAACGTTTGAAGTTTTCAAATTTAAAATAATTCAAACGGATATAAATTTTTAAATTTAATTAATGTTAACATATGAAATTAAAAACATTAATAAGTATTTTAATGTTAAAAAGAAGCCTAGGGTTAACTTTAAACAAACATAAACATTAATTTTTAATATGGGAAACAAATAAAAAAAACAGCAACTATAAATCACGACCAACGGTAGAAGGCCAGTCGACCCCCTTCATTGGACCGGTCGACCGCCATAAGGAAAGAGATCGACCAGTTAGCTTATGTTGACAAGGGTTTGTTTTGACTGTGAACGACCCGAATTTTATTATTTTAAACCGACTTAAATCCTACGGTCTGTACGCCTTCTAACCATTATAAATAAGAGGCTAGCCCCTTCACTTTTATTCATAATAAAATTGGAGTGTTGACAAAAATTCGTAAGTCTTCTTCTTTAATTCTTCGATTTAGAATCAACTGGAATTAAAGTAAATAGGTTTATAGACACACAAACACGTTTTTCTATTTCTATTCTTTTCTAATTTTTTATTTTGAATATAACCTATATCAGTTGAATTGTTGTATATTTCAGAAAAAAATCTAAAAGAGGAGTTAGGAAAAGGCATGAATCAAATCAAAAGGAAAGCAGGAAAACTATATGTGAGTGAAAATATTATTTTTAGCATTTTAATAAATTGTGTAGTAAAAGTTTGAATTTGTTTTATGCCTTGGAGAATTATGTATACGAAACCCTAACCATACAACCCCAAGGTTCCCCTAAATATATTGCCAATTATTGGATTAATTGGAATTTCAATTGTTTTACATTAATATAGTTGAATTTAATTTTCCATTAGCAATTTAAATAATTTATGTTCTATTCAACTTCCACTAATTTCTGTTGTTAGGATAGGGTTGAAATGGAAAATTATTAGGAAATGGTGTGCAAAGTATGAATATTTCTATTTGTATTTTACACTACCTATTTCCGTAATTTAGACAAATATGAATCCATTTTCCACTTCAAGGTTGTATATGTAAAAGTTGAATGGAATATAAATGGCTTAAATTATAGAGTTTTGTTTCCTTGAAATAGAGGCATTGATTATGTTATATTAGGGTAAAATAAGTTTGGTACTTTGATTACATTTTTTATATATATACAAGTCTGTTTTGTTTGGATAAAGATATTAGCTATTTCGTAAATTATTGTTTGGAAATGAGCCTTGTATGAATGTGGAAGTTTTAACATTTTAACAATTAGTATAGGAAGCAGAAATCTTTGAATGGAAATATTTCTACGCACGCTTAGAAATATTTAGTTAGCCTAAAAATTATATATGTATAAGTAATAACATATAAAGTCGTATTGTATGGAATAAATAGGTTAGTAAATAGCATATACCATTTATGAAGGAAGTTAAGGATAATTATGGAAATTAATCCAGAGTTAAGGATGAAATAAGGAGTTTTCCTTATAGGGCCTTAAGTAATAAATGCGGCAAGATATTACATATGTATGTATGTATGTATAGCATCTGTATGGTAATATCTTAATAGAGCGGAAAGATGACTAAGTTATAGGGATACAAGGTCAGTCAAAGCACACAGAAGTCTGCTCAGCTAATCTGGCTACCAGCAGTGTGACTTTGGGACCAATGTAAGACATCACATATAATAGATACCCATGGTGAACATGAGGTTAGTCCTAATTCTATAGGATAAGTTTGTCCAACTAATCTGGTTACCAGGACCCACGAATAGTCTGACTAATGTGGGATGTCACAGTTTGAGTTATGGATCATAAGATGGATATCCTAGTATGGGCCTTCTTCCAGGATGGGAGTATCAAGTGATTTTTGTAGGGTCCACCTCCTTCCAACCTAAAAATTATTAAGTGATCAGGATTATCTTTTAGGTGTGGTAGTGAAAAATCTATGGAAGGGGTCTGCTTCGGGGTTAAGGTATTAAGTTGCTATTGTAAGGTCTGCCTTTTTCCCATGAAAGAAGTATTAAGTGGCTTGATGGGATTTTTTTATGATGTCAGTTAGGAAGTACCAAAGAGGGGTCCATCTTGGATTTAGGTATTAAATGACGGGGATATGCCTAGGGTATAGGTAATAAATGATCGGAGTCTATCTAATTTTCATTAAAGAGGTATTAAATAGCTCAAGTGCTTTCTCTTACATCATTAGAGCATGATTTATGTTAGTTGTAGAGATGGACTGGAAATGGCCATTGATCTACAGTTAAAGGTTGCGTTATAGAGTTGGACTGGAAAAGCCTTTGGCTTATAGTGGAGGAATACTTAGTGGGATGAAATATAAGATGCGTAAAACATATTTCTTATCTAAATGATATTGTCCAAATACTATTTTGGTAAGTGTTAACAAGAAAACTTGTTAACATCCCCAATGCTAAGGTTAATGAGGCTACTACAACCCTTCGAGCAGGTCAATAACATTCTTGATTGTCAAACCTTTCGACCTTGTCGAAAATCTATAGGCATGACTTACCTAACCTTATGTCTAAGTTGGGGTGATGGGAAATAGTCCAACCTTTCGACCTCGTCGAAAGGTCGTTAACAGGATCACTCCAACCTTTCGACTAGGTTTGAATAGATGTAAGTTTGTCAGATCTTTTGTCTTTGTCGAAAGATGTGACAAGACTTCTCCAACCTTTCATCTAGGTTGAAATAATTCTTTGTCGTTTTGCTTTCAGAAATCATTAATTTGGGGGTTCCACCTTCCCTTAGAGTTGAAAGCAGTTATGGTCAACGTTTACTACTTCCTTTTTAACCGTGTCAAAAGGTGAAGTATGAAACCTCTCGACATTGTTGTGAGGATATGTAAAGCTTATTATCAACCTTAATTGCTTTTAGCCCCATTGATGTTCACTTTCTTTTTATGGAATCAATTCAAAGGGTTTATTAACGCATAAGGAAGTTGATTTCCTTCGAATTAAGTCCATAATGAGTGGTTATAAGATATATATATATATATATATATATATATATATATATATATAACCCGGGACTTCATTAGGAAGTGAACCTTTCGACTAAGTCGAAAGGTTTTCCTCCTTTCAAAGCAGTCCCAGATTATATCTTTAACCCCTTTTTACTTTTCCTTTATAAGATCAATTTAGTTATTCCCATAACCAGGCGTTTAGCTTATGCAACACATCATCATTACTTTACATTATTTCAATGATGATGTACTACGTTGGGAAATATCTAAGTTGATCTTATATATATAGAGCACAGATTTAAAAAGATTATGAGAAAAAGGTTGAAATCATGTGCAATTGATCATTAGTCTAGCTAATGATCTTAATGATCCTCCTCATTGCCAATATCCATCATGAACGAGCCAGCTTAATTTTATTCATATCCAAAATGAGTTACAAGAAATTGAGCTCTCTCCCTAATTCAACTTAGGGTTGTTACAAGTAGAATTATCTCTATGAAAGTGGAGAAAGGAAGATGAATTCAGTATCCATAATTTCGCCCCCAAAACTAGACCCCTTGGGTCTTATTTATAGATCCAGGCGGCCTACCTTTCGACTTCATGCTTTTGACCGAGTCGAAAGGTTCCCCTTTTATATGCTGCCTTAAACCCTTCGACTTCATCGAAAGGTTATGAACCTTTCGACTGTCACAAAAGGTTAGGAGTCTCTTATGCTTCTTGGCATATCTCTTTTTCTTCCTTATTTTCCACCTCATCGAAAGGTCTCCTCTTTGTATTCTGTTGTGAAACTTTCGATCTCATCGAAAGGTTTTTGTTCCATATGCTGTCATGAACTCTCTAACCTTACCGAAAGGTTTACTTCCAACATTGTCGAAACGTTTGTCTATAACATGCTGATCTGAACCTTTCGACATTGTCAAGAGGTTTGTCTTCAATATGCCTTTATGGACCTTTCGACTTTGTCGAAAGGTGTCCTGGAAGTGCTTTAACCATTTCGAAAGGCTTACTAAGTTTTTGAAAAGGTTACTTTGGAGCGAAACCTTTGACTTCGAAAGGTTTGGCATGTAGTCGAAAGGAACGCTATTGATTACTTTCGGAAGGGGCTTTGAAGTCATCACTACTTTCCCATCTATGTCGAAAGGTTGACTATGGTGGAAGGTTCTGTTTGTTTTCATCTAAGTCGAATGCTTTACACTGTATGAAAAATTAGACTTTTCGAACATCCCTTTTTAAATCTTCCATGATAACTTGGATCATCTCTTCATTAAAACTCCAACTTGATTATTCTTCTTTCATACTTCTGCCTTCGAGGAGATTTTATAGTTAACATTTTGCCCCCCCCCCTTGTATGAAAGAAGCTTTTGTTCTTTAGTACAAAGTTTTTCATAGCTTCCCTACTCTTTATATTTTCTACTTTCCTTCAAAATTCAAAGTTAAAAGTTCCATTTTTACTATCATTCTTACCTGTACATTCAATAGTTGATCAGCATATTAATGCTCTTATCCGCCTGATAGGCATTATTTGAAATTCGGTGATACCCACTTTTAATTTTTGCATTAGAAAGATAGGTTTGGGATTTTTGGTTGCTTGCAATAGACTCAATTACATCATCCCCGAAATCTAACCCAGATTAGGGCATTAACTTGTGAAGTTTGTAGATTGATAATGTGATATTCAGAATCCAAATAGCAATATCCCCAGAATAATTTTACATATGGCATTTTTAAATCCAGATTCAGGTTTTTATGGTCAATTAAACAAGAATTAGTAGTATGATTCCTATATTAAACTTTAAGTCTAGATCAGTTGATATTTGAGTAAATTCCTTTTGCAGAAAGAATCCTCGACCCAGATTAGGGCACATGTTTATGTAAATAGATAGTTGTTAGCATAGAAAACTCTTGCCCGTATTGGGGTGTATTTTGAATAACTAGAAACCCATGGAGATTGTCTTCATGATGGATGTTTCATACCCAGATTAGGGTATTTAGGTGAAATTTGATAATAATTCCTGAACTTAAGTTTGAGTACTAAGAATTGTACTAATCTGTAATTTACCCTGATTCGCGTTTAGTAAAGATGGCGATCGATTAACGTTTCGAAACCCAGGTTCAGGTATTAGATGTTGAAATTCATATATGAGAATTCTAAAACTCAGATTTGAGCATTTGGAATGGATAGTAATCCAAAGATCTTATACCCAGATTAGGGTTTAAATAAACAGCGGCCTTGATACCCAGATTCGGGTATAATAAATTAATAATTGATAATAATCCGAAACCCAGATTTGGGTATTTAGATGATGAAATTTTTATATGAAAGACCCGAGACCCTTATTTGGGTATTGATAGCTGATGTTTAGAAATTAAATCCCAAAACCCAAATTCAGGTGTTAGATGATGAAATCTTTATATGAAAGACCCGAAACCAAGATTTGGGTTTTAATGGTTGATGTATAGAGATGAAAACCCTGAGACCCAGATTCAGGTAATAGAAAGTGGAGTTCCATTCTACTCCTTCGCTTTCGTCTTCTTTGACGTACATGAACCCTCCAGGTTAAGAATGTGTATAGAAATAATTTGATTAGCTGCCTCTTGAGCTAGGACATCTTAGTCCATGATTGAATATGCTTCTTCTCAAGCGTGAACATCTTAGTTCAGTAAGGATCTAGCCTCATTTGGACTAGGACATTTTAGTCCTTTTTTTATTGGGCCTCTTCTTGGGCATGGACATCTTAGTACATTATTGAATGAGCCTCACTTGAGTTTGGACATCTTATTCCTTTCTTGTTTGGGCCTCTTCTTGGGCCTAGACATCTTAGTCCATTATTGAATGAGCCTCAATTGAGTTTGGACATCTTTTTCCTTTTTTCGATTGGGCCTCTTCTTGGGTCTAGACATCTTAGTCCATTGTCCGGTGCTATTGGTTAGCTCATCTTAGAGGCTTGAACCAAGGACTTACTCGACCTCCCTGCAGGAGGAGCCCTACCCTGGCCCTTTTACAGCATGGATAAGGGCTTGTTCGGTGCTCTACCCTGGCCATCTTAGGCGCGGATAGAGGCTTACTCCGTCCTCCCTCCAGAAGGTGCCTTAACCTGGCCCATTTGGGCATGGTTAAGAGCTTGTTCGGTGCTCTACCCTGGCCATCTTATGCGCGAATAGAGGCATACTCCGTCCTCCTTGTAGGAGGTGCTCTGCCCTGGCCATCTCGGCGCGGACAGAGGCTTTTCTACCATCCTAGGAAGACTACCGTCTTAGGTAGTATCCAAATTTAAGGAGCATTTCACTCCCAACTATGTAGATTTTCTCTTTTAAAAGAAGCTCTTTATTAATCCATCTTTGGAAATATGGCCTTAAATTTTTGGCATTCCATGTCCTAGGCACCATATTGTCATCTAGGCACCATAGTTTGTAAGCTCCTGGTGGGATTACTTTGCATATGATTAATGGCCCCTCCCAGTTTGGTCCTAGGGGTCCATCTGCAAGATTCTTAGTGTTAGCTATTACTCTACCGAGTACCAAATTCACCTCTTGAAATGACCGAGTTCTTACTCTTGAGTTGTAATATTTAGAGATTCTCCTCTGATGTTCGGCGGTTCTTACCGCTACTTCATCTCTTAGCTCATGTATCAAATCTAGTGATTCTTTCTTCAATTCTTGATTCTTGTCAAATGCATAGGCAATCCTTCGGTATGAAGATACTTCAATCTCAATTGGTAACATTTCCTCACACCCATATGTCAAAGAATACGGGGTATGTCCCGTTGTTGTCTTAGTAAACGTTCAGTAGGCCCGTAACACTAATGGTAGTTCTTCTACCCAATTTCCTTTTGCTTTATTCAGTCACTTCTTTAGAATGGTCTTTATGGTCTTATTTACAGCTTTAACTGCTCTATTAGCTTTTGTATGTGCGACAAATGAAAAACTTTAGATAACCTCATTTTTGTGGCAGAATCGAGAGAATTCTTCACTTTCAAATTGTGTCCCATTGTCAGAGATTATCTTTTAGGGAATTCCAAATCTGGTTATGATATTCTGAATGACAAATCTCAATACTTTTCCTGAGGTGATTTTTAGAAGTGGTTCAACTTGAACCCATTTTGGAAAATAATCAATTGCCACTACGACATATTTAGCTCCTCCTTTTGAAATTGGAAATGGGCCGATCAAATCTATTCCCCAAACATCAAAGGGCCAGAGGCTTGTGATTGGAGTTAATTGACTTGGAGGCAACCTGGGTATTTTTTAAAAACTTTTGGCATTTCTCACATCTTTTCACATAGTCTATAGCTTGGCTTACCATGTGTGGACAATAAAATCCTTGCATCGTTACTTTTTTGCAAGCTTTATTCCACTTGAATGATCACAACACAACCCTTCGTGTGCTTCTGCCATTAATCTTATCCCATCATTTGCGCTCACACACCGAAGATAAGGTAGAGCATATCCCTTCTTATAAAGAATTTCTATTATCATAACAAAGGTTGAAGCCTATCTCCTGATTTTTTCTTGTTTTTCCTTTATCGTTTGGTAATGTTTCCTTAATTAAATACTCAACAATGGGCGCCATCCATGTTCCATCATATGCACTTTTTGGACTGGGTTGATCCATTCTTCCTTTGGTTAGTTCTTAACCACTTTCTAGTTCATCTCCCCTCTGAGATTTGGCCTGAGCTCTAGTCATCACAAGCAACTCTTTTCTTTGTTCGGATGTTTCCTTTTCAATACTCGACTTTTCTTAATATCCAATGGGAACAATTCGTGTTTCTAGAGCTCCTCTTAAGTTGGCTAACTTTGCTAAAGAGTCTGCATATGCATTCTCTACCCTTGGAACTTGATTTGCTAAAAAATCCTCAAACAAGGCAAGCATTTGCAATATTCTCTTCACATATAAAGATAGCTTGGGGTCCTTTGTTTGGTATATCTGTTTCACTTGATTGATCATCGGCTGTGAGTAACTGAAAATCTGTATTCGGGTGATTTTCAATTATAATGCCAAAGTCAGTCCTGCTACCATTGACTCATGTTCTTCTACATTGTTGGTTGCAGGGAATCCCAATTTCATTGCATAGTGCAATCGGTGTCCAGTTGGGGTTATAATTGCGTATCCTGCTCCAGCACCTTGCTCATTTGATGCCACATCCAAAAATAGTTGCCACATAGGATTCTGGTCTTTCTCCTTTTTCGATTGCTCCTTTATTAAGCTGGTGTTCATCAGGTGTAATTATGGTATATCTCGTCTCACTTTAATTCATCAATATTCTCATTGAATTCAATTCCTTATGTACTGACAATGTAACTCCCGATCCTTTGGGTGTCATCCAACTAGCTTTTGGCGAATGATGTTTGCCTTACATCTTAATGAATTCCTTATTTTCAAGGAGTTACATGTTCCCAATTGTTTGTATTTGCAGACTTTACAGTTTCTCACTCAATGCATATACGAAAACTTTTATAAGCTCAACATTCTTCAATGCTAGAAATTCAAATCTTTTTAACTTCTTCCTGCACAACAAATACCATTCTATAAAGCATTGATTAATTAGGTGCACTTCTTGTTACAAAATATCATTCCAGGAATTCAACCAAACTAAAATTATGAAACATTAACTTATATATAGTTGTGCGTTATATCACCATTAAAAAAGATAGTCAAAAAGATATTGTCATTTCAGAATTAAGCATCATGGTCACTTAGCAAAAAGGTAGAACAACTTCCTGATTACTGTTCTCTTGGGATTGGCGGCAAGTTTGGGGCTAAACCAACAACATTATTGATGATGGGTTCAACCCATATAGGCTGATAGGGTGAATACATCATTAGTGCAGGGTTTTCCCTAGAAGTGTCCCACATGGCAAAGTCCATCCAGAATGTGCTAGTAGTTAAGTCATAATACATGGACCATGTGGCCATAAGGTGGTGGTTGACGTGATCGGGCTATTGATGAACTGCATTGCTGGATTTTGCACTCTGCACTTCTCCCAACTCCTAGGGTTGATTTAGCAGCTCCAACGCCTAACAGCAGCAGTAGTGCGGCGCCTCCGTGAGGATGAAGTCGAGATGAATTTGATGAATATTACATATGGCCATTAGTGTTCTTCCCGTAGGGGAGACGAATGGTTATTTTTATAAAGAAGGGGAGGACAATTAGGTTTAGAAAATTTAGGTTTTGTGTTATCTTAAAATGTGATGATGTTGTTTTGTCATTTTGCATGATTACTATCTTCACTTGATTTTGAAATAAATAATGAATAAAACTTATCTGGTGAATTTTCACATAAGAAAAGCCTCCAATAGGAACTGTTTCGAAAGCATGAATCATCTAGGCACCCCCAAGTTGTTTGCTGCTTTTCCTTTGCCTTCTACTGAGTTGAAGGCATCAATCTCCAATTATACAATACCCACATTGTCACAAAGCATGCGCTCATCATGTGACTGGTATGAGCCTTCAACTGAGGTGAAAATTTGGTCTATCATATGTTCACAACCCCTCAATCATGGTAGATAAGTTCTATTTTTACCTACAAAGATACTGAAGCTTCATATTAAGATATGATCAATTTCAAATACAAGTAAAATTAAAAATTGTAAGTAAAGTAAAAGCGTAGAAAGTAAGTATCTCTTATGTTGAAAGATGGAGTAATATTCTCTTCAAGATTGGTAGTATGTACGGCCTCTTCATCAAGCCTGCTTAACTTTTCTTTTTCTTTTTTCCTACAACAACACAAAATTAATTTATAAGTAAAAAATAAGATCGGAGGTTCGATCCCTCCTTCTAGCACCAAAAAAATGTTAACTATAAAATCTCCTCGAAGGCAGAAGTAGGGGTGGGCACGGGTCGGTTTGGTGCGGTTTGAAGTCCAAACCGCTTTCGCACCGCATCAAACGGTTAATCAAAAATACAAACCATTATACTAATCTTTTAAATGGTTCGGTTTCGGTTTGGTTTGAATGTAATACGGTTCGGTTTCGGTCTGGTCTGGTTTGAACCCATATTAAATATGAAATAAGAGAATTACTTCCATCAACAATCAATTTACGGAGGCAACTGTGTGAAGATTTTACAGTTAAAGGTTAAAACACACAATGTTATACTGAAATGAAAGATTAGTTCTTAATTGTATGAATATTTCAATTTGACATTTAGCTACAAGGGAGATCTTTTTGGTAGAATAACTAAACATCAACATTAATCAATGCATAATCATCAAAGAAAATTACTAGAATAAGATTATAATTAGCATTTATCCATAAAAATGAGATGAAAAATACCAAAACTATAACTTCTTGCTTTATGACAGCGAATATTATTAACGTAATAACATACACTAAAAATTGAATATACATCGTTAGAATCTAAAATAAGATACGAGTTGCTTATATTTTTATCATAAGATTACTAATGTAAATATTCGGTTCGGTTCGGTTTAATATGGTTGGTTCAATCATTCAAATCGCAACCGAACTGTATCAATGCAGGTCGGTCCGGTTTGGAGTATTTGCTTTGGTTAGAAGATTCGGTGCGGGTTTCCACACCGTTTTTATGATTCGGTGCGGGTGGTTTCCGTTTAACGGTGCGGTTTATGCCCACCCCTAGGCAGAAGTATGAAAGAAGAATAATCAAGTTGGAGTTTTGACGAAGAGATGATCCAAGATATCATTGAAGACTTAAAAAGGGATGTTCAAAAGGTCCAATTGTCCATACAATGTAAAGCATTAGACTCGGATGAAAACAAACAGAACCTTCTGCCACAGTTAACCTTTCGACATAGATAAGAAAGTAGTGATGACTTCAAAGCCCCTTCCAAAAGCAATCAATAGCGTTCCTTTTGACTACATGCCAAACCTTTCGAAGTCAAAGGTTTCGCTCCAAAGCAACCTTTTCGAAAGCTTAGTAAGCCTTTCGAAAAGGTTAAGGCAATTCCAGGACATCTTCCAACAAAGTCAAAAGGTCCATAAAGGCATATTGAAGACAAACCTCTTAACAATGTCGAAAGGTTCAAAATAGCATGTTGTAGACAAACCTTTCGACAATGTCGGAAGAAAACCTTTCGATGAGGTTAGAGAGTTTATGAAAATATATGGATGACAAAACTTTAGAAAAGATCGAAAGGTTCATAGCAGAATAAAAAGAGGAGACCTTTCGATGAGGTGGAAAACAAGGAAGAAAAAGAGATAGGCCAAGAAGCACAAGAGATTCCTAACCTTTCATCACTGTCGAAAGGTTCATACCCTTTCGATGAAGTCGAAGGGTTTAAGGCAGCATATAAAAGGGGAACCTTTTGACTCGGTCAAAAGCATGAAGTCGAAAGGTAGGCCGCCTGCATCTATAAATAAGACCCAAGGGGTCCAGTTTTGGGGGCCGAATTCTGGATGCTGAATTCATCTTCTTTACTCCACTTTCATAAAGATAATTCTACTTGTAACAACCCTAAATTGAATTGGGGAGAGAGCTCAATTTCTTGTAATTCATTTTGGATATGAATAAAATTTAGCTGGCTCGTTCATGATGGATATTGGCAATGAGGAGGATCATTAAGATCATTAGCTAGACTAATGATCAATTGCACATGATTACAACCTTTTTCTCATAATCTCTTTCAATCTGTTCTCTATATATATAAGACCGACTAAGATATTTCCCAACGCAACACATCATCATTGAAATCTTTACTTAATCTAAAGTAATGATGATGTGTTGCATAAGCTAAATGCCTAGTTATGGGAATAACTAAATTTATCTTATAAAGGAAAATTAAAAAGGGGTTAAATATATAATCTGGGACTACTTAGAAAGGAGGAAAGCCTTTCGACTTAGTCGAAAGGTTCACTTCCTAATAGAGTCTTGGGTTATATATATATATATATATCTTATAACCACTCATTATGGACTTAATTTGAAGGAAATCCACTTCCTTATGTGTTAATAAACCCTTCGAATTGATTCCATAAAAAGAAAGTGAACATCAATGGGGTAAAAGCAATTAAGGTTGACAATGAGCTTTACATATCCTCACAACAATGTCGAGAGGCTTTATACTTCACCTTTCGACGCGGTTAAAAAGGAAGTAGTAAATGTCGACCGGAACCGCTATCAACTCTAAGGGAAGGTGGAACCCATCAAATTAATGATTTCTGAAAGCAAAATGGCTAAGAATTACTTCAACCTAAACGAAAGGTTGGAGAAGTCTTGTCAAATCTTTTGACAAAGCCGAAAGATCTGACAAACTTACATCTATTCCAACCTAGTCGAAAGGTTGGAGGGATCCTGTTAACAACCTTTCGACGAGGTCGAAAGGTTGGACTAATTCCTATCACCCCAACTTAGACGGAAGTTTGGGTAGGTCATGCCTATAACTTTTTGACATGGTCGAATGGTTTGACAATCAAGAATGTTATTGACCTGCTCGAAGGGTTGTAGTAGCCTCATTAACCTTTCGACAAGGTCGAAAGGTACGACTACTCACCGTTCTTTTCTCCTAGATTAATTTGATCAAGACAATTTATTCAAAGATATACTTTCAGAAGTGAGAATCACCTCAACTATGTCCAAACAAAATTATCTTTCCAAAGCATTAGGGATGTTGACAAGTTTTCTTGTTAACACTAAGGCTTGAGATTTTCATTCGCCAAACATTATTGTTCTAACTCCATCCTCATTACAACCCAAAGGCTAAGGGGAAGATGCTGTTGGAGAAGATGGAAGGGATGATGAAGATTTATGGCGGTTTATTTATTTATTATGCTTTTGATGTATTTAGATGTACCTATATTTCAGACACGTTGATGTTTTATTTTGAGATATTGTATCATGTCTATTTTGGGATGTTGCATATCTAAGATTTGGTTTTTATGAAATGGGTACTTATTTCTGTTATTATGTTTTATTTCTTCCACAATTAGATTCTAAAAGCATAGAACTGTTTATTGCCTCAATTTTACCAATTAACGGCCAGCTTTGGAATAGACCTAAGGTTCAATGGGCTTTTATTGGGTTAAAAATTAGGCCCATTTCGGAGAGGCTTGTTAAATTTGGTATCAGAGCTTATGTTACTCGATCAATGGGAATAGACATAGGTAAGTGAGTATTTGTTATTTTTGAAAGTATTTTTCAAAACCCTAATATATATATATATATAAACACGTATATATAATTTCATGAACATATGCAAACACACTTAACAAATTTTTATTTCAGTGAATAACACTATATTAGTAATTTGTAGCTAAAAGCTTCAACCTAAAGATAGTTGATTATGGCTTAAATATATTGCTTGGTGTTTGAGAACCCCTCCACCCAAGAAGTACCCATTGTACGAGGTATGCCAGAATGGGTGAAGCAATACTTAAGGATATTGGGCAAGTTCCCATTCCTCAACAAGTTGCACTAATAACACAGGCTGCTCCACTCGCTGAAGCAGCACCCTACCCATTAGACTTCTCCAAAATGTGTTAAGACTTTCAGAATATGGGAGGATATGCGCATACAGAGGCCGAAGATTTTGTTGAAACAAAGGCTTGGATTAACAATTGTGAATGTACATTCTGGGAGCTGGGATAGGAAGACCGGATCAAGAGGAGGATGACTACATGGCATTTAAAGGTGGAGGCACTAGATTGGTAGACAATAGTAGTTGTAGAGAATGCTGAGGAAGAAATTACTTGGGCTGAATTCAAGGCAATCTTCGAGTCGTTATTCATGTCCAAAGCTGAAGTAAGTTTGCAATTAGAGAAGTTTACACAACTGAGGCAAGGAGACTCCATGTTATATGAGTATATTAGTAAGTTCATGAAATTAGCTAAGTATGGATTGAGTCTGATTGACACTTCTACGAAGAAAGCAATGAAGCCGGTGTAGGCCTAAATTCTCCACTTAGGGAGCTACTTTTAACTCAAATACCCACATGTGCTACTTATGAGATGATAGTCGAAATGGCCCTACTTCAAACTATTGGTATTAAGGAGAAGGAGAAAGTAGGATAGGTGCAAAATCAAGGTGAAGCAAAGAAAGGGGGATTCTTGGCTGATAAGAAAGCCAAGGAGAAGATCAAGAATGAAGTGTGACATATCGTAGATGTCAAAAGAAAGAGCATGTGGCTAAGGACAAAAAAGTGAGTTTGATGAGGGGGAAGAGATCAAGGGGAGATGCTATCACTACTATATCGAAGGGCACTACAAGAATCGGCGCGCGAAGCTAGCAAAAGGGAGTGTAATGACCCGTATTTTATGTATTGAAGGATCGTAAAATATTATTTTTAAATTCATATGAGGTCGTATGACCCTATATCTTTGGGAAATGCCTAATTGTGACATTTCCTATTTTTTTTTAAAATATGGACGATTTTACCCCTAGAAACTTGTATCGGTTATAACTTTTGATATAATGAAAGTAGCATTCGATACCATTTCCATTGGAAAGATATGATAGTTTCCATTTCCATAGAGTGGTCAAAATAGCGATTTAAACTTTTCGATTATGAGGTATGGTTATTTGAAGATTGACAGTTTTTGGAGCAGCTTAGTGGGTAATTAGTGAGTTTGGTGGCAAGCTTACTAAACTATTTTGGGTTTAGAGACCTTAAATGGGTAAACTATCATTGCCAAATCACTTTTACACCTTTTTCCATAGATATAAGCCTCCATTAACCCTTCCTCTAACCAAAACCTTCTCTCTTCTCCACCAAATCAAGTCTAAATCATATTTTAGTGATAGATTAGCAAGGAGATTCATTAGAGATCTTCAAATCTACATTTTTGGGGAAGAAAAATTTTTCCTTTGTTGTTCATTTTCGGATCTACCTTGATTTGTGTGTAAAACTTGGATTTTGGGAGTTCTACTGAGTAATTTATCTTCTCTCACCTTATTACATATGCATATATAGGTTTTAATATGTTTTTAATTCCATTTTTAAAGACAAAATTATGTTTTAACGTTGTTTTAAAACCCAACCTACATTAAAAACTTGAATAAATGAATTTTTGGTGTTTTAAACATGTTATTTGGATATGTGATTGTCTTGATAGATGTTTAGCTATGTTGTATTCCTCTTGTATGATGATTGTTATGATTCATTATGTGGTTTACATGTTTAAATGTTGTTTGGTGTATGTATGATGTTTGTTTCTATGCTTGTATGGTTGAAAACGCATATCAGAGTGAATTGGACGTAGGAACCATGGAGACAGACGTTGATGCATTGGCTCTAGAGTGTTTGGAGTCATGCCATTGCATAGACGATGCATAAGGGTCAAAGCATTAAACGTAGTGATGGAATTGGCATGATGTTGAAATGTTGAAGGAGCTATAGGATTTTGGTTTGGCATTGGTTAGTTCGACCTAAGCATTGGTTCGACGATGGAATGGTATGGTAGTCAAGCACGAAGATCGGATCGATAGTGGGCTTGGGTCAGTTTCTGAGCACAAAGATCTGGTTCGATGGTGGGCTTGGCTCGATAACCGAATAAAGGTAGCGGTTTGGTGGTAGTGTTGGCTCGGTGACTAAACAAGATTGGCTGTTTGATGGTAGTGTTAGCTTGGTGACCAAACAAGATTGGTTGTCCGGTAGTGGTGGGTGCTCAATGGCCAAACAAGATTGGTTGTTCGCTGGTGGTGGGTGCTCCATGGTCCAACGAGATTGGATGTTCGGTAGTGGTGGGCGCTCGGTGATGGAGCCGAGATAGCTGTTCGGTGGTGGATGTTGGTCCAAGGAACGTATCTTAGCTAGGCATATTGAGGGGTTGGCTTGCATCTAGCTTAGCTTGATCATAGGATGAACTGACAAGGGTGGTGCAAGAGTATGGTTATGGACTTTGGCGCAAGACTCGGGGTTGCTTGGTAATCTTGGGAGTTGGTTTGGAATAAGGATCGATGACCTTGGGATGACTCTAGATGACTTTGGGGATGGAAACCAATGAAGTACGGTGATTTCGATAACTCGATGTAGCGAGTTACTATGGCATCTGGTGGTGGATCGAAAGGACGAGTTCTGCATGACAGCTTGTAGAGTAGAACATGGGGTGGAGATGTTCTTGAGTAGGACAAGGTAGCCTATGTGTACCAGGGTATTTTTTGTGTACACATATGTTGGACGTTTCCGTGTGTCCAGTCCTTAGCCATCTATATAGGCAAGAGTTATGTATCTATGTGGCAATTCTAATATCGGTACATGTCCTAAGTGATTTGTGGATAACTCTGTAGTTGTAGTGCTCATTAACAGGACATGGTAGTCTGTGTATACCCAGGATAGTTTGTGTGTACCCATATTTTAGACATCTGCATGTGTTTGGTCCTTAGCCATCTGTGCGGGCAACGAGTTGAACATCTGAGAGAGTTTCATATATCTGAAGCACTTGAGTGACAGATTCAAGGCTGTGTGATGGATGTTATGTTTATTGTGTGCTTGGTATGCTGTGTGATGCCCATATACCCTATATTTTCCACTTGTGATAGTAGTGTAGCATATATCGTGTTTATGTGCTAACCCTTTTGATGTAGGGACATATCAAGAAAGGTTGTTCATACCCTATACCATATTTACTATATACGAGTTTTATAGTATTTTGAGATGATATATTGCTCACACCAGACTGTTGTCTGGCCCAAGATTTTACGCTTGGCTTCTTAGTATCTCGGGTACTCTTAAATGAGTAGATTAGGGATAGAAGGTCTAGATAGCCATGGAGTTGTACGGAGTTTGAGCTGGAGGCTACGATTTCATATATCTATACTTAGAGCTTACTATCATTTATATTCCACTATTCAATACTATGGAGCTAGGTCGGTACTTGTATTAAAGACAGTTATAGAGTTTATTATGTAGAATTGGGATGTATAAACTATTTTTTCCTGTTTTTGTATAGTCTGTGAACCTAATGCTCTTTAAGGTTCTTATTTTCGGTTTATTTGATTATATCACTATCTTACCTATTTTACATCTATATTGTTATATTATATTTTATCTGTGCGCCGTGAAATGTTCTACAGGTTCTATATTTGGATTTTTCTCCTATTATACTCTTAGCTATTGTCCTACATCGGTCGGTTATCTCCACAGTGCATTACATAGGTATATTAGGTACCATAAGTGTAGGGCAATCGTCACATTTGGTATCAGAGCTTAGGTTGCATGGTTGACCAATGTTGATACTAGGATCCATTAGAGATAAGAAGGAGCTATTGCATCTAATTATATATGAGAGAGCGTACTTGTTATATTTTGGTTTTTGAAACTTTATAGTCATGTGTGTGTCTGTGTGTGTGTAGTATATAAGTCGCGTTGCATTCATGGACACCATTATTCCTTTTAGAGAGACTAAGCATTCTTATTATAGCTTATAAAAATAATCCGACTGATAAGTAACGCTGCTAGGAACTCCATTTTTGGAGTTGAGGAGGTGGCGGGGTCGAGGGTTGCTAACCCCAACTTGCAGAACATGTTCACTGAGATGGTGCACAACATGGTTCAGAATGCCCAAGTTGCTCCTGGGCTATTGGTGGTGGTGCTCCAGTGCAAGCACCGATGGCTAACTTCGCCAAATTAAGAAAGGATTTCTCTACTCTGGGTGGTAAACCATTTCTTGGAACAGAATTAGCCGTCGAAGTGCAGGAATGGTTGGATACTTGCAAATGCATCTTCGATGATATGGATTTAGAGGATGCGATGAAGAGGAAGCTGGCTTCTAGACAGTTTCAAGGAAGATCTACTGGGTAGTGGAATGCCATCAAGATTACTACTTCTGAGGATCAGATTACTTGGGAGCAGTTCATGCCAAAGTTTGAAGAGAAGTATATACCAACCGCTCAAAAGTCGTTACTCTTCCAGAAGTTTGCTAACTTGAGATAGGGAGATATGTTCGTGTCGCAATATATGGCCGAGTTTGACATGTTATCGAAGTACGGTCTATCTTTTATTGATACTCCTCTCTAAAAGAATAAGAAGTTTATCATGGGCTTGGATGATTATCTTGGAGAGAAGCTTGCAGGGCATATTGATGAGCCATTTGAGAGGCTGGTGGAGAAGGCTCTTCGACATAAGAGTTTGTAGCCTAAGCCTAAATTGGCTATTGCTTCTATGGATGAACCAAAGCCGCAAGCTAGCAAGGGAGGAAAGAGGAAGTGGGACAACAAGAAGTAGAAGAAGCAGTTTTAGAAGGATGGCCAGAAGAAGGGCAAATGTGATCCTACGTGCTATAACTGTGTACAAAGGGGCCATCTTAGCAAAGATTGTAGGAACAAGAGGAAAGGATGTTTCAACTGCAATAAGCCACAGCATATAAAAAAGGATTGCCCAAAACCACCAAGAAATAAACAGGTTAGGCCTGCTTATGCTTTGAAAGTTGTTACAGCTTCATCAAGTGCTCCCTTGGCGATGGAGAAGAGGAAGAGAATCGCTATACAGGGTATGCTTTCTATTTTTAATACACATACACTAAGTAGTAATATCGGTATTGGATATGTATCGATTAACTACCGATATGAGATATTTTAAAATATCGTGATAATATCATATAATATCGATAAAATATCAGACATGTGTAGAATATATTATAAACGATATTGCACTATGTTGTACTATTATACTGATGTTAAGTTTTCAAATATTTAAAAAATTAATGCCAAATTACTATCAAAGACTGATTGCGTATATTTTATAGATCACAATCCATTTACTGGGATATTCTATTAAATACAAATCATAATATGTGCTTATAAAAACCAAGAAATGTGTGTACTATACATCTTTATTATTTTCTTTATATTTATACTATATTCATTGTTTCTTCAATCACCTACTCATCCATATTACTTTCCCAAAAAAATTCATATTTATAGTTTTGTCATTTTCATTTTCACTTAACTTATCGTATAAGAAATGTTGATTTGATATCAGTTACTATTTTAGCTCATTCATTATCGATATGTCAAATATACAACTTTATTACTCTTTAACTTTTAGTATTTTGTGGATGATAATAACTAATAAAATGCATTTTCATAGGCTAACTTACCAATTAGAAATGGTGAACAAAAAAAAAGAGAAGTAGCACTTTCATGATCTTGTTTTTAGTGGTAAAGTCTTCGAGAAAATTTAACATATAAGATAGTGGAATAAATAGAATTTTCTTTACTGACAAACTAACGAAGTAAACTAAACTGTATGGTTAAACAAAAAAATAGTGCATTGGGATTTCTAATATGTTCTAGATATTGTCATTCACCTTATACAAAAAACAAATATTGAGAACACTACAACAAAAAGACCATTTAATAGCATTTAAAAAAGGCTTTTATAGCATTTTTATATACACGCTGTAAATCAACAAGTTGTAATAAGTTAGTGACCTATTATTGCAACATAAAAAATGCTTAAAAAATACGCCTTTTATAGCGTTTTCAAAATGCAATAAAAAAATCTTATTAATGGCATTCTTAAACGCTATAAAAACCCTTTACTATAATGACATGTTGTGTACAACGGACATAAAACGCTATTATTAACTATAATAGCATTTCATAAGGGCTATTATAGGTTTTAATAGCATTTTAAAAATGCTATCAAATCCTTTAACAGTGCTTTAAAAATCATTTTTGTAGTACGTACATATCCATTATCACACTATAATAAACAAACTTACATAAACACAGTGTATCATTTCACACAATCATATATATCACATTAAATGAAAAATAACTAACCATTCAACATTCACATGGAATAATGCATAATATGTCGTAATATTTAATGAACATTACATTAAAAGTGTAAATAATACAAGTGATAAAAGATCGTACTACACATGACGATTAAATGTGCAAACCAAAAAAGTTATTGCTTCAAAAGAACTTCAAATCGCTAATATACCGTAGCACGTTGCCATTCGTATGCACCATAGATGGGAAATTACCTATGAAAAAGAAATTCAACAATTAGCAATTATAACTATACATACATACATATATGTGTGTGTGAAACTTAATTATATAAATTTAATTAATTTATATGGAACTTAATAAATTTATATAAACTTGATTAACTTAGTTGGCTACTAATATATATGGAACTCTGTCTATGATAACTACTACATGATAAGTTGAGCTACCAATATATAGATACAGATAAACAGTTGCAACAAAATATAGGAAATAAGTGCTGAAAGTACAAAGAGTGAGAGAAGGCAAAAGAACAGTTGGCATCATTTGTTATATAATCAAGATACAAAGTAATAATCCAGTGAAGAATCAAATAGACAATTGCTTCCCTGACTTAAAATTGATTCGAATTTTACAAATATGAGTAGAGAAGAAAGTCTTACCTTAATGAAGACTGCAACTATGGCGAGAAAAGCAAATAAAGTGGAGGAAACGGCGGCGCATGCGAAGCGGTAGAGCATGTACACGTGGAATGATTTTGGTGGTCGGAGGCAGGGCCGGTCCTAGAAGTTTTGGTACCTAAAGCCGAATGCAAAATCTAGGCCCTTATATAGAAAGTAATGGTATTATCATTAATTAAATAATCAAAATAATTAATGTTATACAAATACAAAAGGTATTAGCGTGTCCAAATTCTTGTTTGCATATTTCAAAACACTATAAAACATCGAATAATATTGTATATTAATAAATATTAAAATAACAAAAAACATTTTAAATTTGAATATCTAACCTATTAGTTATAAATTATCAAAAATATTTTCCACAATAATTTGAAGCAAAAGTACTTTTTAACTACTAGTTTCGACTCAAAAAACATTAACTATAACTTCTTACGAAAACAAATTTAGTTATTTATCAATAAATTTTACATTAACAAACCATTAAAAAACCCATTGACTATTATCAAAACAATCCTTATTGGACAATTATTTCAAATAACAAATTAAATATACTAATTTTGATTTAATCCTTATTATACAAATCAATCGTTACTCAATTTGCAATTATTCTTTACCTAGCAAGATAGAATTTTAATAAACTTTGAGTTTTATGATAAATTCCCAAATTACAAAGCAGCTGCTCTTCCTCACTCTAAAATTGGTCACTGTCCTCTATATTTTGAGATTTACAGTTGTGATAATGCAAAGAAAAAAATTCCATTAACTAACCTAAAATTATAACACAGGGATCAAAATTGAATTGGCACATGAATATATTTACATAAACATAATGTTGTTTGCAAATAAAAATACAAGTAGAACTAAATAAAAATTATAATCCAAAATTAAGTACCTTTTTTAAAACAAACAGTCAATAACCAAAATCAATTATCGATTGGAAGTTGTCTATGTTGTTTCTAGCTTTGCTGAGCCTGGAGTCACGGTCGTTTCATTGGCGATTGGAACATAGTCATCACAGTCGCCATCTGAAGCCTTTAACCTTCCTATTGTCGTCGCTGAAGTTGAGTGGAGTCGTGATTTTGGTTCTAGGTATGCGGTATGTATATAGGGGAGTGGAAGATTGGTGCCCTGACTTTTAGGAGGCCCAAAGCCGTTGCTTTTACCGCTTTGGTAAAGGGCCGCCCTGGTCGGAGGAGGAACAAAGGAGCATAAAGTACAGCAACAGTAAAGATGAATGATTTTAGGGTTTTAGTTTGATTTGATAAGAAAAATGGGGATGGAAACGTGAGTTGGTTTTAATTATAGATGAAGCATCCGATAAAATATTTCACATTCCCGCTTCTAAAATTTCATACGTGGTTATTTACAGCACGTAATCATGATGTTCTTACTTTATTTTCATTTTGATAATAGTATCAATAGCAACTAGCATCAAAACATTATCTTATAATGATTCTACATGCAATAGATAACAAAATTTCTTTTAGTGATCGAGTTTTTATGATCAGAGAATTCGTAGATGTCTTTGAACCTGTAGTAGGATTGCCATCGAAACGAGCCATTGAGTTTCAGATAGATTTAGTGCCTGGAGCAGAACCGGTGAGTTGACCGCCAAGAAAAATGACACCTACCGAGATGAAGGAGTTGAAGGTGCAGTTGGTGGATTTGGAAGGAAAGAGTTTTATCAGACCAAGTAGTTTGCCTTGGGGAGCAACCGCAGTGTTTACCAAGAAGCCAGACGGATCATAAGGTTGTGTATCGATTATCGTAAGTTGAATGAGAAGACGACAAGAATCGATATCCATTGCCTAGAATTGACGATTTGTTCGACCAGTTGAGTGGAGCTAAGGTATTTTTCCATTTGGATTTAGCGACAAGGTTCCATCATCTTAGAGTGGTAGAGGATAGTATTCCTTTGACGGCATTTAGGACCAGATATGGATCGTACGAATGGGTAGTAATGCCATTTGGACTAACTAATGCGCTAGCTTTCTTTGTAGATTTGATGAACTAAGTTTTCCGAGAGCACTTGGATAGGTTCATGTTGGTTTTCATAGATGATATTTTGGTATACTCTAAGGATGAAAGAGAGCGTAAAGTTCATCTTAGAGTGGTGCTTGAGACGCTGAAGTAGCATCAGTTGAAAGCAAAATTTTCGAAGTGTCATTTTTGGAAGAAGGAGGTGAAGTTTCTGGGTCATGTAGTCTTAGAGAAAGGGTTGTCTGTAGATCAGACTAACATCGAAGCCTTGAATATTTGGAAGAGACCTGAGACAGTGACCGAGGTAAAGAGTTTTCTTGGATTAGCATAGCATTATCGGAGATTCATTAAGGATTTTTCGTGGATAGCAGCACCGATGACCAAGCTAACGTGAAAGGATGTGAAGTTTATTTGGACCGATAAGTGTGAGGAGGCATTCCAGGTGCTGAAACACTTATTGACTAATGCACCTATATTAGTGGTTCCAGAAGGGAATCAGGATTTAGTAGTGTATACAAATGCATGTGGAACTAGGTTAGGAGCTATGTTAATGCAAAGAGGTAAAGTGATTGCCTATGCATCTCGTCAGCTTAGACCGCATGAGGTTAGGTACCTGACTCATGATCTGGAGTTAGCTATAGTAAGTTTTGCGTTGAATGTGTGGAGACATTATCTTTTAGGAGAAAGATTCGAGTTGTATACAGATCATAAATCGCTAAGATATTTATTCTCTCAGAAGGATTTGAATATGAGACAATAGAGGTGGTTAGAGTTTTTAGCTGCTTATGACTTCGGTATTGAGTATACACCAGGGAAGGGCAATAAGGTTGCAGATGCACTTAGCAGAAAACATCAGAATGCAGTGTTGGTGATGAGAGTTGAGTGGAAAGATATGGAAGCGTTGACGACATGTAGAGTGCAGTGGAGATCTGAAGCTAGATCTAGTAAGGAGATGGTTATGTTGTCGTGTTTAGAAGTTCGACCGATGATAATCGAAAAGATTGCTTCTAAACAGATGGAGGATCCAGTATTAGTAGAACGGATTAGGAAGTTAAGGGATGGAACAGAGAGCGATGACTTGAAAGGTTTTACTCTTGACCAAAATGGGTGGTTAAGAAAGAAAGGAAGATTATGAGTTCCGAATGTGGGAGACATTAGGAAGGAAGTTCTTAAGGAATGCCACTGTTCAAAGTTCACTATTCATCCGGGAGGAACTAAGATGTATCAGGACATGAAAAGGAGTTTCTTCTGGGAAGGCATGAAGAGAGATGTAGGCTTATGGGTGAAGCGGTGTTTGAAAAGTCAACATGTAAAAGCCGAACATCAGAAACCAAGTGGGTTACTTCAGCCTTTAGATATTCCCTTGTGGAAGTGGGATTCGATTTTGTATGGATTTTATAGATGGGTTGCTAAGGACAAATAGAGGAAATGAGAGTATATGGGTCACAGTGGATAGGCTAACCAAGAGTGCCCATTTCATACCAGTTAGGTCAACCAGAACGGCACCTGTTTTAGCTAAGTTATTTATAAAGAATGTAGTTAGACTGCATGGAATTCCTAGTAGTATAGTAAGTGATAGAGATTCCTTATTCACTAGCGAGTTCCGAAAGAGTCTACAGGAGATTTTGGGAACCAAGTTCAAGAGAGTACCGCTTACCATCCACAGACTGATGGGCAAATAGAAAGAGTTAACAAAGTCTTGGAAGATTTGTTAAGAGCTTGTGCGCTAGATTTTGGAGGATCATGGAAAGACCATCTACTCTTAGTCGAGTTTTCGTATAACAATGGTTATTAGGCTAGTATAGGGATGACACTATTTAAACTTTGTATGGAAGGCCATACAAATCTTCAGTTTGTTGGTTAGAGACCGGGGATAGGTTAGTACTTGGTCCGGATTTGATTAGAGAAGCTGCAGAAAAGATTGAGATAATTAGGGCTAGAATGAAGGAGGCTCAGTCTAGGTAGAAGTGTTATGCAAATAGAAGATGGAAAGACTTAGAGTTCTCGTTTGGAGATCATGTTTTCATCAAGGTATCACCGATGAAAGGTGTAATTCGATTCGGTAGATCACGGAAATTGGCACCGAGATTTGTTGGACCATTTCCTATTGTAGAAAGGATCTGGAAACTCGCATATAGAGTAGAGTTATCGAACAGTTTAGCAGGAGTCAACGATGTTTTTTATATTTCTCATCTGAGGAAATGTGTTCGAGATCGGGAGACTACTATAGCACTGACTAGGGTGGAGGACTTTGTAGTGGAACCGAACTTGACTATAGTTAGGAAGCCAGTTCATACAGTCGCAAGAGATGAGATGAGACCAGGCTTTTAAATCTCCCCGAGATGGCCGAGATGAAAAATCCGAGATATTAGCCAAAATCCGAGATTTGGCAGCCTATTTAGTTATAAGTGTTTTAAATATCGCCCGAGATAGCCGAGATATTTTCCCGAGATATTGGCCAAAATCCGAGATTTAAAACACTGGATGAGACTAAGGAATTAGACAGACAGATTAGTTAAGGTCCAGTGGAGCGATGACGGGACAGGCTATACTTGGGAGACTAAGAGAAGAATTAGAGACGCTTATCCTGATTTGTTTCATGGTATGTTTTACCTTTATGATTAATTTGTTATGTGCCTTATCATAATTTCGAGGACGAAATTCTTTAAGGAGGGGAGTCTGTAACGACCCTAATTTTGATTAACATTATTTAGGACATTTAATTAGCTAATTAAATAAAATAATGAAAGGGTTAAGGGATTGAGATTTATTTTAATATAAGGTAGTCGTGCCAATTGAACCAATGAACTAAAGAGAAAATGAAGTAAAATAAGCTAGGGAAGTTGATAAGGGAAAAGTAGGAAAAGATACATCTTATACCCTAAACTCTCACTCACGGTCATTTTTACATTCATAAATAAAATAAACACTAGACAGGCCGGCCACCATTAGAAAAAACTAGGAGAAGAAAAGCTAAAGATCAAGAGGAAGACTAATCAAATCCATTCTCAAATCTCAACTCCTTAATCACAAAGCTAAGGTGCGTAATAGGTTACATCTCATATTTTTGATGTTTTTGGTTTCTAGATCAGATCCGAATATTTTACAAAGTATATTGCCATGTTTTTGATTGTTAAATGAATATATATGCTTATTAATGATTTATGTTATTTCATATAGATTCTATGATAAGTTTTAATATGAAAACCCTATTAAATGACATCCAAATGCCTTGAAATTTTATTACAAGGTCGGAAATGATATTTTAGAGATGGGTTTCAAATTTCATAATTTTCTGAATTAATGTGGATTTATTATTAATTTTCTAGTGAAGAAAATGGTTAATTGGGTTTAAAATTAATTACGTTTAATTTATATTATTTTTGGGTCAGAAATTAATATATGTTAGAAAACATATTAAAAATTATTTATGAGAATTTTTGTAGAATTTTCCTAAGTGTTTTAATAAGTATATAAAATTATTTAAGGTATTGGATTTTAATGTTTTGTTTGTTTATAAAAGGAGAAGGGGCATTTTGTAAATATTTTAAATTATAAATCTCTGAATTTTGGCAGCACTTTTAGAAAAATTTTTAGAAAAGAAACTAGCAACCAATTGTATAATGACAAATAAGCAGGTTAGTTGAAAAGAATTACTTTTTAAGTCAAAAATCAGATTTTACATGGTTTTAATGTTTCACCACTTTCGGTAGCACCTTTCGACTAGGTACTTCCGTCTTCATCGCCATTGAAACCAATGCGCATGGTATCAAAGATTGGTACGTAGCGAATTGGACATAGGTGAAAGGTATATAGTCGAAACAGGGGGTTTCGAATGGATCGAAGCGTTACTTTGTTTTTAAAAGGAAATGCGCTTGCTTTTCTTTCGAAAAGGATGCTTTCGACTTATATAGCTTTCGACTTGGTCAAATGGTTTTAAAGAATGGTTTCGGAAGAGGTTGTGCCTTTTGTTTTAAAAGAAGCTTTCGAAGGGGTCGAAACCCCTTGCTGCCGCATCTTACCTTTCAAAGAAATGCCTTTGAAAGGGTTTCTTTGTTTTAAAACCTAAGCCGCTTCTCCAATGCTTTCGAGAGGGTTGGTTTCGACACCATCCACTTCTTTTACTTAGGAAATTGCTTTTGAAAGAGTGCTTTCGACATAGTTGTTTTAAGACCCTTTGTTCTATTGAAAGTTAAACCTTAAGGTTTTGAAAGGAATGGTTTTGAATGGTTTCAAAACATTTTTCCACATGTTTTCAAAAGGTTTTTCCACATGTTTTACTTGAACCCAAATTCTTTCGAAAGGTTTTATTTATGTAAAGAACTTAATGCTTTTGAAAGGTTTAAGATAAAGGTTTCGAAGGGGTGGTTCCCTAATGTTTTCGAAAGGTTTTAAACGGAAGGTTTCCAATGGTTTCGAAAGGCGATATTTAAAGTGTTTTGAAAGGAGGATGTATATGGTTTTAAAAGCTTTTGAAAGAGATGATTTCAATGTTTTCGAAAGGTTAATATAAATAGTTTCGAAAGGGGTACTTTCAATGGTTTCGAAAGGGGTACTTTCAAAGGTTTCGAATGTTTTCATCAAAAATGTTTTGTGTACAGTATATTTAACATAGAAAGGTGATTTGAGTAAAGCATAGAGTATGTTTTCCTTGTTTATGTATGATTTAAAAAGGGTTAAATCATTTTGAAAGAAACGTTTTCAAGGAAAATTTAAAGAGTAGTTGACCCTAAGTAAAATGACTTAGATATTAGAATACCAAATGGGGCTGTTATGGGGTCGCTCCCTATACTTTAGCTAGTAGCCCCTAGCTAATATAGTCCAAAATTCCAGTGTGTAGGGCTTTGTCACAAGTAAGACTAAAATGATGTTACACACAGAAATGAATATACAGAGTAGAGATAGGTTACTGGTGAGCCCGCAAAATCATTAGGATCAGTTGACCTTGGGAGAGGTAAGTTAGGGACAGACCGTCCAGAAGAGTATCTAACAGAGGTTAGACCATTTATTTATTTTGTCTGGTAGGCCCGAGTCAGCCAAAGGTTAGTAGTTAGCCAAACAATACTATAGTGTTCGGATAGATGGTCCATTGATTTCCCAATTGCATGCTTACATGATATTGATATTGTTGTTTTAACCAGTTTGGTTGCAGAAAATAGATTTGCAAAAGATATGTTTTCAAAAGGATATTAGTGAGGGGAAACCCGTTCCGCTAAGCGGTGTGGTCTCACTTAATATCATATAACTGAGATGTATAGTATTATTCACACCAGGCTTTATGTCTGACTCGAAGTTTATGTTTTCCCCTTAACTCTCAGGTGCTCAAAATTGATTTGAGTAGGCTGAGGGTTGAGGATTTATAGGTTTTAGTAGGTGGACGAATAAAGCTTCCAGAGACGAGCAAGAGGCTGATGTTAGCTATTTAGGAGTTGTTATGTTTTATTACCGCTGTGTTGTATTCAGTCTTTTATGACTATCTAGTACTCTGGTTAACCAAGGTGGCATCTTCATATGTCGTTATATAATAATTATATTTGATCTGAACCTGGGAAACGATTGGGATTATGTAATTGGATATAAAACATGTTTTGTGAAATGTAATCGGAAAAATTGTTTTTAAATCTATGATTTTGTTTCATATTCATGTGCTTCTGATATTATGGATACCATTAGCATTACTGTATTTTGTCGCCTGAAGTTAATACTATAGATGACTGCAGCATCTGTAGCGCTTAGCTTTAGGCCTCAAGATAGGGGATGTTACACTTAATTCACAAGGTGTTTGTTTCAATGTTCCCACAATTTACTATCTACCCAACCCATGTAGTGAAAAGGTAAAACTGCTCATAAACTGGTTGAGCACCAATAATCAACAAACAATAAGTAACACTCCTAAACTGGCCATGCACCACTAATCAAACTACAAATGATAATAATTGAATATTATCATTTCTTGACAAATAAATTAATTTTTGAACAAATTTCTTTTGTATCTAAAATATAAAATCTAGGTAAAATTATTTCATTTACCAAGTTTCAAAAGAATACCGTGTCGGTTTGCCTTGTCCAAGTGTTTAGAAACCTCTACCAATACAGTTGTTCCTTTTGTATCAACCAAAATTCATAAACCACTCAACAGATCAATCAACACAATATATAAAACATTTTTATAGCGACTAGCAAATACACGCTCTCATACACACACACACACACTGAACTCATTCCAGGGTGTTACTAACCCTATCTCTAATGAGTTCACCCACCAAGGCTTGGGTGTTTGCTCAACCTAAGCTCTGATACCACATGTAACGGCCAGCCTTTTCGACCATCAAAAGTCGATAATAATACACCACGGTATTCACATACCAAGCATTCAAGTGCCGGAAAGACGGAACAAAATCTCACATCGTGACGAGTAACATATAATATACATATGATCTTTACAAAATTAAACTATAATATATGCACATAAATTAGAGTAAACTAACATATTGTTAGCTTGGACAGTTATAACAACATATCCTCACAAATGCTGATAAATACAAAACAATAGATACAACGAAAATAAAAGATATGTGAATATGTCTTAGAGGCATTAAACTCGTCTCCTAAAACTCTAAAGCATCCAAACTAAATATGGAAATATACTCAAGCTGACTAGAGCCTAATAATAAAATAACGCCCGGAGCAATCTGGTAAACCAGCGTGAGAAACTCAAATCATATGGATTTTTAATGTTATAAAACCTTTTCAAAATAATGGTATCCCGTAAGACCATGCCGCATATAAACTTAGATGGGTTTTTAACTTACAATAACTAAACCATTTTTATTAGAAAATCTTATGATATTATAATAATGTCTAGGGTTTAAAATAAATAAATAACATAGCTGAAATGCTTGTATCTCGCGTTTCAACATAATTTGGCATATAACTCAGTTCATAAGGTACGTATTGGAAAATAGATTCTATACAATGACAAGGCTACTAGGGCACCGCCTGTTACTGTACACCTCAAGAAAAACGTATCGAGGGCCTCACATGGACCCATTGCTAACATAGGATCAGTCTACCCCTTCTTGGATAGTACCAAATATAGTCATCCTACCATACCATGGCCGGAAGCATACATCCTATAATGACCCGCCATTTTGAACCTCAGAAGTCGACACTAATACATCCAAGGTATTCATGTGTCGAACAACTAAGCCAAAAAGAGATATTGTTAGGGGAAAGAAAGGAGAGAGGAGATAGGAGAAACTAAACAATCACAGAATCTCACAACACAACAGAATAACATATATTAATCAAAATAATACTTTACAAAGTCATTCAAAAATGATACATCAGAGCCATTCTAATACAAATTCTACCGTAGGACAGTTATAACTCTCTGTCCCTACCTAACTGATACAAGATACATATAATACAGCGGAAATAAGATAATAACTAGTTATCGATGAAGCCTCCTGCTCCAAGCTCCTCAAAAATGCATCCGTAGGAAAACCAGAACTACTTGGTTGCCCATCAAAATTTGAGTACCGAAGGGTTTTAGGAAAGGAAAAGAAAACTCCAGGTCAGACATGGGTCTGGTGTGAGTAAACTCAAACAACAAAATTCCCCTTAGGTCAGACATGGCGATATAGTATTTATCAAGATCTCTCCGCTAAAGAATGTTGTTCGATTTGGTACTAAGGGGAAGTTGGCATGGAGATTCGTTTGTCCTTTTTGGATACTTGCGAGGATTGGGAACTGTCTTACAAAGATGACTTGCCTCAAAAGATGAAGGGTGTGCACAACGTGTTCTACGTCTCTCACTTATGGATGTTTGTGCACGACTCGGGCATAATAGTTCAATTGGATCAGCTTGATGATATCGAGATTGAACCTGAAGCACCAAGACCTTATAGTCCTATTCATATCATCAGACATAATATGAAGCAGCTTATGAGGAAGATGGTAGAGTTTGTGAAGGTTCAGTAGAGTGAGAGCAAAGGCGATTGTACTTGAGAGACCGAGGAGAGTATAAGGACTGCTTATCCGGAGCTCTTTACTTGGTGAGACTTTTTTTATTGCATTTAATTTCACTTTCAATATCATATAAGGTAGTTTAGTATTCTACATGCTAAGGTAGGCGTAGATACCATTTATTGCTTTTGTCTGCATGTTTAATGTTTGACATATTTTCTCGTGGATGATAGGCATGCGAGGTAGCTACATTAGATTCACCTTGTTTGCATTAGGGATTTTTGGGGCAAAATTCCTAAAGAGGATCGTAAAATATTTTTTTTAAATTCACATGAGGTCTTATGACTCTATAACTTTGGGAAATGCCTATTAGTGACATTTCATATTTTTAGAATTTTTCCAAGTGATTTTACTCCTGGAAAATTGTATCGGCTATAACTTTTGATAGGGGCTGAATTAGCATCTGAGACTACTTCCATGGGAATGATATGATGGTTACTATTTCTGTAGAGTGATCATTATAGCGATTTGGATTTTCTAGGAAGGACATATGGCTGTTTGAAAATTAGTAGTTTTCGGAGCAGCTCAGTGGGTAATTAGTGAGTTTGGAGGCAAGCCTACTAACCCATTTCGGGTTTGGAGACCTTGTATGGCTGAACCAACATCTCCAAATCACTTTTACACTTTCTTCCATAGATCTAAGCCTCTATAACACTTCCTCTAACCAAAACTTTCTCTTTTCTCCTCCAAATCAAGTCTAAATCAAAGATTATTAGTAGATTAGCAAGGTGATTCATTAGAGATCATCAGATCTACATTTTTGGGTAAGAAAATTACACATTTGCTGTTTATTTTTGGATCTACCCCAATTTGCATGCAAAACTTGGATTTTGGGGGTTTTGGTGAGTGATTTTTCATCTACCACCTTATTAAATATGTGTGTATAGGTTTTAACATGTTTTAAATCCAATTTTAAGGTCAAAAATAAGTTTTAACAATGTTTTGAAACCCAAACTGCAGTAAAAAGTGAATAAATGGATTTTTGGTATTTTAAACATGTTATTTGGATATGTGATTGCCTTAGTAGAAGTTAGGCTATGTTGTGTACATCTTGTATGATGATTTCTATGATTAATTATGGGATTTACATGTTTGAATGTTGTTTGATGCATGTATGGTGTTTATTTATATGCTTGTATGGCTGAAAATGCTCATCGGAGCGAATTAGAGGTAAGAACCATGGAGACGGACTTCGATGGATTAGCTATAGAGCGTTTGGGGTCATTTCTTTGCATAAGCGATGCATGAGGGTCGAAGCGTTAAGCGTAGTAATTGAATTCACGATGTTGAAGTGCTGAAGGAGCTACAGGATTTGGGTTCGGCATTGGTTGGTTCGACCTAAGCGTTAGTTCGGTTGGGGAATTGTGTGGTAGCCGATCGCGAAGATCGGTTCGGTGGTGAGATTAGGTTGGTTTTCGAGCATGAAGATCAGTTCGGTGGTGGGCTTAGCTCGGTGACCGGACAAAGGTAGCGGTTCGGTGGTAGTGTTGGCTCGGTTACCGAAAAAGATTGGTTGTTTGGTGGTGGTAGGTGCTCGGTGGCACGCACAAGATTGGTTGTTAACTGGTCGGTGCTCGTTAGCTGAACAAGAGTGGTTGTTAGTCGGTGGTGGGCGCTTATTGACCGAGCCGAGAGAGCTGTTAGATGGTGGAAGCTGGTCCAAGGAAAGTGGCTTGGCTTGGCTTAGCATGTTGAGGGGCTGACTTGCATCTAGCTCGGCTCAATCATAAGATTGACCGATAGGGGTGGAGTACGGTGTTTATCTTTGGACTTTGACAGAAGACTCGAGGTTGCTTGGTATTCTTAGGAGTTGGTTTGGAATAAGGATGAATAACCTTAGGATGACTCTAGATGACTTTGGGGATGGAAACTAACGAAGTATGACGACATTGATAACTCGATGTGCGAGTGACTATGGAATCTAGTAGTGGACCAAAAGGACGAGTTCTGCATGATAGCTTGTAGAGTAGAACGTGATGTGGTGATGCTCATGAGGAGGTCAAGGTAGTCTGTGTATACCCAGGGTATTTTATGTGTATTTATGTGTTGGACCTCTACGTGTGTCTATTCCTTAGCCATTTATGTAGGCAAAAGTTAAGCACCTATGGGGTAGTTCTACCATCAGTACGTGTATTAAGGGATTGATGGATAATTCTATAGTTTTGGTGCTCATTAACGGGACACGGTAAGCAAGGTGTACCCAGGGTAGTCTATGTGTACCCATATTTTGGACGTCTGCATGTGTCCAGTCCCTAGCCATCTGCGTAGGCAATGAGTTGAGCATATGAGAGAGTTATCTTATATCTAAAGCACTTGAGTGAGAAATGCAATGCTATGTGATGGATGCTATGTTTAATGTGTGCTTGGTATGTTGTGTGATACCACTATACCTTATATTTTCCACTTGTGATAGTAGTGTAGCATATATTGTGTTTATGTGCTAACTCTTTGGAGGTAGGGACAGGTCAGGTGTGGTTGTTCATAACCCATATCATATTTACTATATACGAGTTTTATTTTGAGATGATATATCACTCACACCGGACTATTGTTTGACCTAAGGTTTTATGGTTTGCTTCTTATTATCTTGGGTACCCTTAAATGAGTAGATTAGGAAGAACAGGTCTGGATAGCGCATGGAGCTCTATGGAGTACAAGCAAGAGGCTACAATTTCATATATCTGTACTTCAAGCTTACTATCATTTATATTACATTGTGCAGTACTGTGGAGCTATGTCAGTACTTGTATTTTTAGAGACCTTTATAGAGTTTATTATGGAGATTTGGAATGTATAAACTCTTGATTTCAGTTTTTGTGTAGTATGTGAACCTGATGCACTCTGATGTTCTTGTTTACGATTCATTAGATTATATCACTATTACGCCTATTTTAAATCTATATTATTAAATTATATTTCATATGTACACTGTGATATGCTCTGCACGTTTTGCATTTGTATTTTTCTCTTCTTACTATTCTTGGCTGTCGTCTTGCATCGGCCGGGTACCTCCACAGCGCTTCACATAGGTATATTGGGTATCGAAGGTGTAGGGCAGTCATTACAGAGATTCAAGGTGGGAAAGCTTATGTCATCGTAGTTGTACCTATCTCAAGTCGACCACCTACCAAAGACAAAGGAATTATTGCGGTGGAAGGTATAACTATTATCTATAGAAATACAATTCGTACCTTATTTGACTCGGGAGCATCACACTCATTCATAGCTAGAAATGTAGTCAACTCATTGAGTTTAAAAACCCAAGTTGTCACCAACCCAATAGTCCTATCAAATCCCATTGGAAGGTTAGCTCATTTTTCTTTGATATGTAAAGATCTAGTGGTTAATGTATATAACGTTGATTTTACATGTAATGTGTATGTTTTGGTTTTTGAGGGGTATAGACTTATCCTTGGAATGGGTTGGTTATTTTACTATAAGGTTGCCTTAGATTGTGATAGGAGGATCGTTTGTGTAACACCTCGTAAAATCAATCATAAATAAATAAATTGGATATATTAATTTAAATAAGATAGGGGTAAAAATGAAAATTTTGTAAAATTCAGAATATTACCATGAAAGTTACGTCATTGTGTTCTTGGCGATTTTCTGATTAATTTCCATATATAATATGTTGAAAACGGAGCTCAAGAAAGGAAGTTATGGACGTTTGAAGTTTCAAGTTTAAATTAATTTAAATGGAATTCAAATTCATAAAAATAATAAATTTCTAAATTTGAAATTTCAAAAGTTAATGGTAATTATACTTCGAGGGTTATGTAAACATTGAAACTAACGTTAACATTAAATTATAATTAAGGAAGAAAATAAAAATAAATCAACAGAAATCAAAACTTTCCTAAAATAAGGGGACTGGTCGACCCCTGACCTACGACGGTCAACCGCAAGTGCTCGACCGGTAGGTGAAGACGGTCGATCAGTGAAGCTCTATGGTGGCTAGGGTTTGTGCAACAGTTAACGTACGGATTTTATTATTTTAAACTGACGTAAATCCGATGGTTCAGGTGCATTCCAACCACTATAAATAAGAGCATAGTCCCCTTACTCTTATTCACAAAATATTTTGTGAACTAGAGAAGCTCTATCGTTTCGTCTCTTCATAGATTTAGAAAACTTCATTGGCGTTTCAGGTAAGAAATCCTATGTATCTATTCTTGTTAATTGTTTATTTTCTAAACTTCTTCTCCTCTAAACCTTTAATTTTCTGAATCTAACATATATACAAATCCCTTGTTGTATATATAAAACAAAAGAGATCTGAAGGAGATTATTATATGCATGTCAAATCCAAGAAGGAGGCACAACTTAGGACCTACTATGAGAATAAATCTTAGTTTTTTCTTTCGAGTGATTTAATAGTGTAATTTGGATTTGATATATGCCTTGGGGAATTTTGGGTTATGAAAACATCACATTAAAAATCCATAAAATTCCCCCAAAGCTAAATGTTAATTCTTAGGTTGGAACCTTAACTATTTTGTATTAAAATAATGGAGTTTGTATGGATTTTGCAATTTATTTGTTTTACCTTCTATTTGTCTTCTTATTCTTTGGATCTGATTAAGGGATTTGACTAAGAAATGGTGTGTAAGGTACGAATTCTTATTTGTAGTTTTCATCGCCTATTTCTACAGATTGAATATAAATTCTCTTACCTAATTTCATGTAAAAGAAGTTGAATAGAGCGTAAATTTATTTAAATTGTAGGTTTCCATTATTATTGATTTATTCCACTGTTTTAATATGAGATAAGTTGGATCTAGATTCTAAGTACAAGTCTATTGATTTGATTTTGGAATATTGGATTTATGGTATTATGTTATTGTGGAAATGAGGCTTGTATAATTTTGGAAGATTTGACATTTAAAACTTTAGTTTATGGTGTAATCTCCACACGCATAGAAATCAATAAATGCATATTTATATATGTAAACTAGCGTAAATACGTACAATTATAACGTGTTAATGGCGTAGTTAATTAGGTTAATAATTATCATTTAAATCTCCCGTAGGAAAGTAATTAATTGTAGAGGTTAAATAAGAAGGATTTCTTATAAGACCTAAATAATTAACACGGTGAGATGTGTGATAGTATACTTAGAAAGTGTTATGAAATATGTCTAAGTTATAAGGATGTGTGGTCAATCAAAAGCGCACAGAAGTGTGCCTAGCTAACCTGGCTACCACCAGTGTGATATTAGGGCTGATGTGAGGCATCATCTATAATAAGTAACTATGAAAGATGTGAGGTTAGTCCTAATTCTATTAGGTAAATTTGCCTAGCTAATCTGGCTAATAGTTCCTATGAATAATCAGATTAATATAAGGCATCTTCATGGGGTACGGGTCATAATATAAAGGATCTAATTCAGGATTGAAAGTATTAAGTGGTTGTTTGAAGGCCCACCTCTTTCCCTTATATGAAGTATTAAATGGTTGGGATTGGGTTTAGGCACGGTTGAGGATATCTTGGAAAGGTCCGCTTCAACTGAAGTATTAAGTCTTTGAAGAGATTTCCATGCAATGTTAGCTAGATAGATACATGTGTGGAGTACGCCTTGGGAATAGGTATTAAATGATGGGGGCCTAACTCAATTGAGGTCTTAAATGGTCAAAGTCTGCCTATTTTCCACTAAAATGTATTAAGTAGTTTAGGTACTATCTCTCGCATTAGTAGACATAAGTAATGATGGTTATGGGATTGGATAATATGAAAGACCTGCTTTAGGAATTGAAGGTATTAAATAGTTGTTTGAGGGTCCGCCTCTTTCCCTTATATGAAGTATTAAATGGTTTTGAATATTGTTTAAATGCGAAAGACATATATTTATTTAAATTATACTGCCCAAGTACTAATTTAGAAAGGCTTGAGATTTCTATTCACCAGACATTGTTATTCTGACTTCTTCCTCATTACAACATAGGTTAGGGAAGGAGAAGTTGTTCAAGATGGAGATGGCGATGAGAGAAGCTTGTAGTAGTAGTCTATTTATCTATTTATGTTATTTTCTGATGTACCCATTTGAAGATGACAATGTATTTTTGAACATGATTATGTAATGGTTATTGTTAACATTATGTTATGATTATGTGACATTTGGAATTTTTAATAAAATGGGTATTGTTTATGCTATTTTATTTTATCCTTCCGTTGTGAGTTCTGAATGAATAGACAAATAGATCCGTATTGTTCTTTTTACCAACCAATAGCCAACTTTGAAATGGTTCTAAGTTTCTGCCCTTTTCTGGGTTCGGATTTATGCCTATTTCAGGGCGAGTTGTTACATTTGGTATCAGAGCCTAGGTTACCCGATCAATCGGGAAAAGTATACATATGAATGACGTATTTGTTATTTTTCAAAATATTTTCCTAAAACCCTACTATTTATATACACATACTATTTTTGAACATACGCACACATGCTAGGAAAATCTTTCTTTCAACATATAATACCATCTTAGGAAGTTATAACTAAAGCTCGGCATATAAATAGTTGATATGGCTGATAATCATTCTTCTTTTGAGGCTGGGAACCCTGCCCGAGGAAGACCCGCCATTCGAGGGATGCCTAAATGGTTTAAACAATACCTTAGGCAAGTAGATCAAGTCCCTGGTCCTCAAGCTGCACCGATGGCATGCATTATCTTGTCTACCAACACAGCACCCCGTCCTGTTGACTTTCCCAAGATATGTAAGGACTTTCTTAATATGAGAGGAAGAGTATATTCTAGAACATAGGGTTTGTGGAGTCATAGGAACAGATAAATGACTGTGAGAATATATTTCGAGAGCTCGATTGGGAAGATTAGTTGAAGAGGAGAGTAGCAGCTTAGCACCTCAAGGGAGAAGCCTTAGATTGGTGGAAGCTGGTAGGATTTTCACTTGTGATGAATTCAAGGACATATTCGAGTCAAGGTTTATGTCAAGGACAGAAGTGAGTTTACAACTGGAGAAATTCATACAGCTTAGGCTGGGAGATTCCATTTTGAAGGAGTAAATTGGTAAGTTTACAGAGTTCGCTAAGTTCGGAATGAGCTTGATCAATACACCTATGAAAAAGGCCATAAAGTTTGCGAAGGGCCTAAAATCACCACTTAGAGAATTATTGTTAACTCAAGTGTTCGTTGGCGCCACATATGAAATGTTAGTTGAGATGGCTTTACTGTAGATGGCTAGTAAGGAAGAAAAAGAGGTGGAGAAGGAGAAGGCAGGACTCACTCAAAATCAAACCAAGAAGGGGAACTTTTAGGCAAATAAGAAGTTGAAAAGAAAGTTCAAGAAAGAGGGTAAGATGTGTAAGAGATGCCAAAAGAAGGGTCAAGTAGCTAAATATTGTAGGGTGAGTCTGATGAAGGAAGCTTATAAGGGAAAGTGATATCACTACCACGAGGAAGGGCACCTCAAGAACCAATGTCTGAAGTTGGCAAAGGAAGGGCCGAGTGGATAAGCCTACGCCATTGAGGTTGTCCCTATTTCGAGTAAACCAACCTCTAGAGACAAAGGGAAGTCAGCATTGGAAGGTATAACTCTTATTTTTTGGGCAACAATTTGTACCCTATTTGATTTCAGAGCATTGCATTCCTTTATAGTTAGAAATTTATTTAACTCCCTAAATATTCAAACTCAATTTATCACTATCCCAATAGTAGTCTCTTATCCTATTGGGGGGTCGACCATTTTTCTTCGATTTACAAAGAGCTAGTTGTGGACATATGTGACGTTGATCTCATATGTAATGTGTACATTCTAAATTTGAGGTGTATGGACTTACCTTGGGAATTGATAGGTTATTATACTACGAGGCAATTTTATATTGCGATAGGAGGGTTGTACAGTTAAAGAGTTATAGAGGATGAGATTTAGAGGTCCACTGTACACCACAAGACGCAGTCGAGTCAAGTTATTTGTACTCGCTGAGCCTATCTCATAATGAGCTTTCATCCGTACTCCGAGAATTTCCCCATGTCTTTAAGGAAGTCTCAGTTCTCCCACCCCAAAGGGAGATCGAGTTTAGAATTGATTTGGAGAAGGATGCTAGACTAGTCGCTCTGCCATTAAGACACATGGCTCACAAAGAAAGATGTGATTTGTACATGCAAATCTCGGAGATGTTGCAGAATCATTCATTCGACGAAGCACTTCAGAATGGGGAGCCCCTGTTGTTTTCACCACTAGGGTAGACGGCTCATTAAGATTGTGCCTCGACCATAGGGAACTTAACAAGTTGATAAGGAAGAATAGGCATCCCTTACCTAGGATATATGACTTGTTTGATCAACTTATGGGAGCCAAAGTCTTCTGCCAATTGGACATGGCAACTAGATTTCATCAGTTGAGGATCATAGAGGACATCAAATCGGAGACCGCATTCCACACACCAGATGGACTCCATGAGTGGGAAGTATTGCCTTTCGGATTAACGACTGCCCTCACATTATTTATAGATTTGATGAGTAGAGTATTTAAGGGACAACTTTATAGTCATAGTGTTTGTCGATGATATCTTAGTATTCTCAAAAAGCAAAGGAGAGTATGATAAACTCTTAAGGGAGATACTAAGGACTTTGAGTAGGCACCAACTTAGAGGCAAAATTTTAAAATGCCACTTTTGGAAGAAGGAGGTAAGGTTTCTGGGACAGATCGTTTCTGAGCATGGATTGGCAGTGGACCTCGCAAAAGTGAAAGCTATTCAAGAGTTGAAAGTTCTAAGGAGTGCAACGGAAGTTAGAAGTTTTCTCATATTAGCAGGCTACAATAGGAAGTTCATAAAGAATTTTGCAAAAGTACCAGTCCCTTTAACCCACTTGACTAAGAAGTAGCTAGTCTTTACTTAAGATGATAAATACACCGAATCATTCGAGAAACTTAAGGAACTATTGAAAAGTGCACCTACACTTACCATTCCCAGTGGACAATGCCTTTTACAGTTTTCATGGATGCATGCAGCACAGGATTTGGAGCAATTCTCATGCAAGAAGGAAGGGTAGTAGCTTATGCTAGTAGACAACTAAAGTACCATGAGAAGAGGTACCCAATTCATGAGTTGGAGTTAGTAGCTATTGTCTTTGGCTTGAAGATGTGGAGGTAATATCTTTTGGGAGAAAGGTTTGAGATGTTCACTGACCATAAATCACTTAAATACTTATTTTCCTGAAAAGATTCAAACCTTAGGCAGCAAAGGTGGATGGAGTATACAACACCAATCGACTTTGGTATACAATATACTCTTGGAAAAGGAAATGTCATCGCCGATGCCCTTAGTCTGAGGCACGCTACCTTAGGTAGTATATATGAATGAAGGCAATTGGAATTCCTCTCAAATTTCAACTTCTAACCACCAACAGGACCCATCCAAGGCTTTTTGGCAGTGAAGGAGGTTAGGCTGGCATTTTTAGACCGCATTGGGCTTGAGTAAAAGAAGGATGAGAAGATAGTGGAGATTCTAGATAAGGTGAGAAGAGAAGAACATTGACCCATGTCAATAGATATATAGTTGACAAGAAGAGATGTTTAAGAAGGGATGGACGCCTTTGTGTCACAATGATTGATAGTGTGTTGGAGGAAGTGCTTGTAGAGTGTTACAACTCAAAATGACCATTCACCTTGGAGGAGATAAGATATATAAGGATATGAAGAGAATTTTCTTTTGGTGGGGAATGAAGAAGAGAGTAGTTGAGTTTGCTGCTAGATGTTTAACATGTCAAAAAATAAAGTCTGAGCAAGGGAAACCTAGAGGATTGTTGTTACCATTGGAGATTCCAACTTGGAAATGGAAGCATAGTTCGATGGATTTCATAGAAGGATTGCCTACAAGTCAGAGAGGCAATGAAGTTGTTTGGGTCATAGTAGATAGACTCACCAAGAGTGCCCATTTTATTGCAGTAAGGAACAATAGGACTACAACGTCTCTAGCACGGATTTATACTAAGGAGGTGGTTCGACTACATGGAATTCCAGCGAGGATTGTTAGTGATAGGGACCCTTTGTTTGCTAGCGAGTTTTGGAGGAGTTTGTAGGCAGCTTTGGGAACTTCATTGAATCTTAGCACTGCTTACCATCCATAGACCGATGTTCAAATAGAAAGTGTGAATAGAATCTTGGAAGACTTGTTGAGGTCTTGCATCATGGACTTTGGAGGACACCGGGAGTATCATCTATCTTTGGTTTAGTTTGCACATAATTTACCAAGCGACAACTGGTAAGGCCCCCTTTGAAGCGCTTTATGAGAGGCCATGCAAATCACCAAATTGTTGGTATGAAACTACCAACAAAATTTTGCTCGGACCAGATTTGATTCCAGATACTTCGAAAAAAGTATAGTTGATCCGGAAATGTATGAAGGCCGCGCAAGACCGCCAAAAATCTTACGCTGACAAGAGAAGGAAAGATTTGGATTTTGAGGTTGAGGGCTCAGTATTTATCAAAGTCTCCCCTCTTAGAAAAGTTGTAAGGTTTGGTACAAGGAAATTGGCACCAAGTTTTATTGGGACTTTCCCGGTCTTAGATACGATCGAAAGACATGCTTGTCACGTAGAGCTACCAGATAGATTGGCAGGAGTCCATGATGTTTTTCACATATCACATTTGAGGAAATGCTTTCATGACACAGCAGTTGTGGTAGAGTTGGATCAGTTGGGGGCTGTGCAATTAAAGCCCCGCTAAAGCCCTACAAAATCCCCGCTATTGCGCGTAGCGCTCTTCGATCACTACGCTATTTCAATTTAGCACTATTAAACAATAGATCCGCTTTAAGCCCCGTTATTTTATGCTACACCCGCTAAATCAAGGCCTTTTAGCAACTGCTTTAGCAACATTAATATATAAATGTTGATTTGAATAGTTCTCTTTTAAAACACATTAACAATGTTAGGGTAAAGACATAAGTACTCAATATAAGTTAGAGTTCTATCGTAGTCATCAAATCTAGTCTGCATAAATCATGATCTTCTTTGGTTTTGTTATATATGATTAAACAACATTTCTTTTTCCTACACAAATAATGTGAAAATGAGAGTAAATTAACTTTAAATATTTGGTTTTATATCTAACGAAGCTTTTTGCACCTCCGTTATTTTCCCCTATATCCCCGCTTTATCCCCGCTATAACTTTTTGCACCTCCACTGCTATAGAACCGCTAAGCGCTTTGACTACATAGGTTAAGGGATATTACGAAGCCAATAGCATCTCGTGCCACCATACACATTATGGAGCACGAAACTAGGAAGCTCCGCAACAAAGAAGTTAGGCCATTCCGAGTACAATGGGAAGACAACCCGGGGAAAAGCACATGGGAAACTAGAAAAAAGATAAGGATCTCTCATCCTGTTCTTTTCATTGGTAAACTTTTCTCTCCAAAATTAGATTTTTGGTTGCATCGTGGTTGCTAGCTTCGATGGTAGGAGTTGGTTTCTACACTTCCCTATCACTTTGCGCTAGTGTAGAAATATTTACATGTTAAGGGTGTTTACATACATACTTTTTTTTTGAGAAAAAATGTGTGATCCTCTGTGAGTAGAGGAGAGCACACATGCAGCTATATAAATCACAATAATAAGTTGCTGCCAACATGCTTGGCAGGTAACAGAAAATAAATGCTAGTAGTAAAGAATAGAACAGGTACCCCTAAGATGAGTTCCGGCAAAGCCACCACCCATCACACCTCGGTATCGAGTTCCGGCAAGGCCACCACCCAATACTAAGGTGTTTGGAGTACCTAGAAACTAAAGAAAAAGCTGCGGTGTTTACATACATACTTATATGCCACGGTCACACAGACATGCTAGGATTGAGCTCACTTATAGTGTCTTTGCAGTACATAATCACATTGCACTTTTGGTTGAGTAGATGATTGCATAGACAACTTGGTTGGAATAACATGGATGTTTATTGCGCATTACGCTGTTTGTCCCTTGGAAAGATTTCAGAGATGCATCCTTTTAAGGGGAGAATGTAACACCTTGTAAAATCAACTATAAATAAATAAATTGGATAAATTAATTTAAATAAGATAGGGGCAAAAATGGAAATTTTGTAAAAGACAGAATCTAACCATGAAAGTAATGTCTTGTGTTTGTGGGAATTTCCAAATCAATTTCTATATATAATATGTTGAAAAAAGAAGCTCAAACGAGGAAGTTATGGATGTTTGAAGTTTCGGGTTTAAATTTATTTAATCATAACTCAAATTCTAATAAATAATAAATTCATAAATTTGAAATTTAAAAGTTAACAGTAATTATACTTGGGGGTTAAGTAAATTGAAATTAACGTTAACGTTAAATTATAATTAAGGAAGAAAATAAAAATAAATCAATCGCAATTAAAAAGTTCCAAAAATAAGGGGACTAGTCGACCCCTAACCTATGACCGGTCGACCGGTGAAGCTCTGTGGCTGCTAGGGTTTAGGCAACATTTAACGTTCAGATTTTTATTACTTTAAACTAACTTAAATCTGACGGTTTTGGTGCATCCCAACCACCATAAATAAGAACCTAGCCCTCTCACTTTTATTCACAAAATATTTTAGGACATTAGCGAAGCACTATCGTTCATCTCTTCATAAATTCAAAAAACTCCATCGGGATTTCAGGTAAGAAATCCTATGTATCTATTCTTTTTTATTGTTTATTTTCTAAATTTCTTCTCCTCCAAACCTCTAATTTTCTGAATCTAACACATATACAATCCCTTGTTATATGTATCAAAAAGAAGATATCTAAACGAGATTATTATAGGCATGTCAAATCCAAGAAGGAGGCAATGTTAAGGGCCTACTATGAGTGACAATCTTAGTTTTTTCTATTTTAGTGATTGAATAGTGTAATTTGGATTTGATATATGCCTTGGGGAGTTTTGGGTTACGAAAACATCACAATAAAAATTGCCGAAAACCACCCAAAGCGAAATGCCAATCCTTAGGTTGAAATCTTAATTGTTATGTATTGAAATAATGGAGTTTGTGCAGATTTTGCAATTTATGAGTTTCACCTTCTATTACACTTCTTATTCTTTTGATCTGATTAACGAAATTGACTAAGAAATGATGTGTAAGGTATCGATTCTTAGTCGTAGTTTGCACCACCTATTTCTACAACTGAATAGAAATTTCTGTTTGTACCAAAAATGGGCACAACACTCTTCGGAAGTTTTTGAAGAGATAAAAGTGAAGAAAGAAAATTAAAACTGAGGATTATCTAACAAAAACTCCAAATAACAGAAATGTAAAATGCAAAGACAAGCGATTAGAGTGGTTCGGCGTTTCGCCTACGTCCACTATGAACTTTGATGATTTTATTGCTCGATACTTGAAGATTATAATTTCTTATAATGTAGTACAACTGATTTTATGAACTAAGTCTGAATCTAAGGTAGCAGTGGTGACTTGGAGTAAATCTAGCAGAGTCTGGGCACTCTTTAGCTCTTAAAATTGTCCGACCCCTTTTCTGAATGACTAGGGGCTCTATTTATAGGTGTAGGAGGCAGATATTTCGCCTAAATTTTGAGAGACCACTTCTGGCACGTGATGGGGCCCACGCGCCCACCTTTAGGAAATCTGGGCCCACTTTGGGATCGATTCGAAGTTTATTCGAATCGATTCAAGACAACGTCCAATCGAGCTGAAATTTGGTGTGGACATTCTTCAACATGCGTATAAGCTTCTATGAAAATTTCATAGCATTTGGACTTGTAGATCTCCAGATATTGTCGATTCGAAATGGTGTTTTCTGAATTGCTCGCCTCGTTCGAATCGGTTCGTTCGAATCGATCGCTTCGAATCAATGGCGGAGCATGCTTCCGTGATGACGTGGAGCACGAACTTCGCATCGATCCACTTTCTTCGCCAGTTTGATCGAGTCGTCCCGGAGACTCCGCCGCTTTCACTTGATGGATTCGAAGGCGTCAATCATGCATGGATTCGATCATAGAATTTTGTTCGTATCGATCGTGATGTGCTCCAGTTGATCGATACAGAATTGTTGTAGTAGGATGGATTCGAAGCAAGGCATCTTGATGGATTTGGAAGACTTCACGCTGATGGGTTCGAACAGGACTTTACTTGGAGGATACGAGCAATGGTTAACTAATGGATACGGAATGTGGCCACATTGATGGATACGAACTAGGAGACTGTGATCGATTCGAAATCGACAAGTGTTGATGGATACAGACGAGAAGTCACCTGATGGATTCGAACATGGGCTTCTCCTATGGATTCGAATTATGGGGTAACTCCTTTATTTTGATTCGATCATAACTCAAGCATACGAGGTCAGATTGACTTGAAACTTGGAATGTTCACTTTCTTTGCTTTGCTTGTCGTGTCTTATCAATCGTGGCTCGATCCAGACTCGGATAAAATTCATCGATATCTCTGACAATCGATACTTTGTCATTAGTCAGTCCCTTGGTATCTCGGCCTTGCCAAAAGGCGGGATAACATTTACCCCCCAAAGTACGTCTTGTGTAAACATGGCGTGCTTTGAAAAGCTGTAGTCTTTCATGCTGAATATGTCTGTTCAATTGGTTGCTTGACAGTCGTCTTTTAGTCGTTTTGTTGTAATCTTCTTTTAAACAAATGTTCAACCAGCGTGCTTTGCTTTGATGGACACGAAAATCTTTGATGGATACGAAATCCTGATTCGTATCGATGAGTTCTTGTTGATGTGGGTCGTCCCTTGACGGATTCGAATCGATGATCTCGAATCGATGGGTGGTTCAACCTGGTGAGCGTAGGCGTTGGTTTCGCCTCGGTCAAATGCTCAGGTTGATGGATTCGAATAGGGCAGTTTGAATCGATGCAGCCGAACGATCTCTGGATCTATCTAACCTTGTTCTCCGTATCGCTTTGGTGGAGTCGAAGAGATGGATTCGAAACGTGGCTCTATGCAGGCATCTGCCTCCATTCGAATCGATTATGGTTCTCTAGTCTATGGATTCGAATCGCACGCTTCGAATCGTCCACTGGCACCACCGGCTACTACCGGTTTCGCCTACTAGGATACGAATCACCATAAAGTTCCTATAAATACTGAGATGCCATTCACTTTCCACTTTTTTACTTTTTCCTTCGTCTTCGTATCGTTCCAGAGATCAAGAAAGAAAACTGTTCTTCGCCTTCGAATCGAACCACCTCCTTCAATTCCTTAAACCAGTTATCAAAATCTGGTAACGGGACATCTAATCCATGTTGTAGCGATGGAATTCGAAATCAATTGCAAATCTCCTTACACACGCAATCGATCCCAAAGTGTTTGTAAGATATTAGTCATATGTTCGTATCGATGATTAAGGAAAAGGTTTTCTTCGTATTGGTCCAGAGATGATGAAATCTTGTATCGATCCGTAGTTGAGAGAATATCATGCGGAGGGATGAAACGATTTCGTATTGATGGGCAGTGGCTGGAGTTCGTGTCGATCGATATGTAATTGACTTCGACGATTGATTCGAAGTGGGTCACTTGCAATCGATACGAAATGGGCATCATAAGTTAATTTGGAGTCGCCAATGTCTACCGATACGAAATCGATGTCTATGATCGATGCATGATTCGTTCTCTTGATCAATACGAAACATATCGAGTCTAAGGATCGATACCAAATGATCGAATCGAACACGATCGATACGAGATGTATCGATTCAAACTTGACCGATACAAAAATGGCCCCCCTTGATCGATACGAGCAGCTACATTCTGGACTGTTACGACTTGTACCTCTAGCGATCGATCTATGTCTTAGTCCTGATGGATTCGAAATCTAACACTACCAAATACCTGACTCCAACGAGCTTCTGCTTTCCATTATCGGACTTGACTGTAGCACTTTATACTTGACTGCCTTTCGAAGCTTGTCGATGGAACTATAATTTGACGGAATTTTGACAAATTTTAACTTGGATCGATCCCTAACATCTGAATGACACGGTTGTGACGGTCAGCGATGACAGTCATTCCGAGTGAATTTCAAAGTCTCGTTGTTCACATTCTCTCCTTAACTCCGTGGAATTTTTCAAGTAATATACAACATTGCACCGCATGACATATTCACACACTTCACACTGCGGGATGCACGGGTTTATTGTTTGCTTAACGTTACTTTCTGATAAGTTATTTAGTGATGGAATCTTCGAGCTCTCAACAGCAGGAGATTCAGAGTTCTCCTCCTCCGGTCCTCGAAATTCCAAACATCCCAGCGGAGATAGTAGATCCAGCTCCTGACGAGCTACAAGATGCTATATTTATTGGGGACCCTATAGACTCTGTTCAATCCAATGTTTCTGAAAATCTGTTGGGCAGGATATGCACAAGACATAACATTTCTTTGGACGATGTGCTTTTGCCGGGATCTAGTGACAGACCTCACTGTCCGCCGGATGGGTATACCGCCTTCTATCGACATGCTTGTGCGGCCGGAACACTCCCTCCATTCAATCAATACATTAGGGAGATGTTATCATTTCTTGGAATCGCTCCCTCTCAATTACACCCCAACGGGCACGCGCTACTGAATAGTGCGTTCATTGTATTTATGGAACATCTCTTCTGCCCACCACGGCCAATGGAAATCAGATATCTATTTAATTTCAAGAGTAGAGGCGATAGTCCATCCTTTATGTTTTTGGAAGCAGTCAGGAACTGTCAAGTTATTACCGGAGCCTGGACCAGACTCAATTACTTCAAGAATGAATGGTTTTATGTCTGGTGTCCTCCAGGTTTTGCTAGGCGATGGTTGTTTAGACGTAAGTGTCGTAACCCGTCGATGATTTCCTTGACTAATGGTTTTTTGGCATTGGTATTGACATCCTACTTTTCTTACAGCTATTATCTCCAGACCCGACGACGGGTATTACAAGGGCATGGTTCGGAGCCTTCAAGAGATTCCGGGCGATTTGAGACACATCGACTTGGTGTTGACTGACTATAACTTAAGACCTCTTGGCTTGATTGAAATGAATCAGAGTATAGTCACCGAAGGATGCTAAGGCATGTTCCAAAGAAGAAGAAGAAGAAGAAGAAGAAAATGGCGAAGAAAACACTCGGAGTTGTGATAACCAAAGTGAGCGACGAAGAACGGACTCACACGGACATCGAGCCGATGGCTGATTTTTCTGGCAATTTCAAAGAATTGGGAGAGAGACGGAAAAGCAAGGCCGTCATTTCCAAAAAAACTCAAATCTAAGGGGTGGAAGTCTGTAGATGTGTCTCCTCCCACTTCCGAAGCCATAATTTCCGAGGCCGCCCCTTCTCAATCGAGAGATATTTTCAAAGGGCTTGGTGATATTCCCATCCCGGATTATATATCAATCCATCACAATTTCGGGTTGGAAGAATTTCAAGATGTTTTAAACATGAGAGAGCCCTTTCCTTTTAGTGCGGTCAACACTTCCGGTTGGTCAGTGGGTTTACACATTTACACACACTTCCACAGCACTACACGATTTCCGCATATTGGACATTACTTTTGTAGGATTCTAAACTGCGGTTCCTTCTTATCGCAGGTGAGATGTCAGGTCGTGGATCCACTCTGGATAGGCTCCGCAATGTACGCCAATCTTCCTCATATTATGAGTCCCGCTGGAGGGAATCAGATAGGGATCATGGACTAGGCTATACCAGCCAGGAGCGTTATGACAGAGATTGAGATTATTGGCATGGCCATTCCGGTCAAGAGCGTACTGATAGAGATAGAGGCCATCAGTACCGACTGCGATCTTGTTCTCCTCCGCCTCCTAGGGCCCCTGTAGATCTCCCTGAGTCTTCGCAGCAATAACAGCCTTCTCAATCTTCAAGGCCTGAAACTCAGCGGCAAAGAGTCGAACCACAAACAGCTGCCATTGTTGAACAGGCTCCGGCAGAACTAATGGGGAAGGAGCCATTAAGCTTGCTCGGATGAAAAAATACTTTCCATAAATTTGTCTGGATGCATATGTCTTCCCTCCTCATCTCAAGAGGATTCCTCCGGATGCCGAGAATATCGCTCATGACTATATCCATGACTTTTACGCTCAATACAAGGAGTGGTACAAAGCAGCTGTGAAAGCTTCAAAAGTGGCTTTTGACCGGGCAAAATTTATTGAGAAATGTGACTCTGACATTGCCCAAAAAGACCGCATCATCCAGGTTCTTCAATCAGAGACGGAGTCGTCTCGAAGTTCAGAACTTCAAGCGCTTAAAAAGCATGACGAGGCCATAGCGAAGATGGCGAGGATGCAACAGGCACATTGTGCCTTAGTAGAGGGGATGGGCCATCGTTATACCACCGTCGTAGCTGAACGAGACATCGCCGTTAAAGAGCTGAATGAGCTTAAAGCCAAATTCGCCGAGGTGGTGAAAGAAATAGATGATGCAAACACCACTGCTCAGGACGCGTGTGATCAAGCTGTGTTACTTCGAGCTAAACTTACTGCGGCGGTGGCAAAGACTAAGTCTGTAGAGGCAGAAGTCGAGGAAAAGATTATGGCGGAGCAGTTCAGGATGGAAGCTGATTTTGATGATCTCCTGGTCACATACAACGCCAATGTGTTGGAGCACAGAAATTTAAATTGGCTCGGAGATGACTCTATGATTCTGTACAACGCCTAGACTAGGCTGATGGAGGAGAAGAAAGCAGCGCATCCGGACGAAGCACTGGATGATTTCGAGATTGAGACGCGCTTGCTTACTGAGGAAGAGAGGAAGGTTCTCCACGAGGCGATGATTTCCGTAGAGAAAGAGAGGCTTGGTGCTCGGCAGATAGAGACCGGTGAGGGCTCGGGGATCGAGCATCATGAAGCAAGTGTTGGAGCTGTAATTCCGATATTGCCCGAAGCCACTGGCGCGGTCGATCCCCAGTCTGTCCCCGCTTATAACCCCGATCAGCCGCAACTGTCTTCCGTTGATGCCTCTGCCTCTGCACCTGCCCATACTTCAGGTCAGGCTAAGGAAGGTATTTGAACGCCTCCTGTATATACTCAGTGTGGTGAATCTGAAGCAATACATTTAGCTAACAATCTTTGCTTTTTCTCATTCAGTGACCGAAGCTATTATCTCTGCGCCTCATGCATCTCAAGTTCCTTACCAAGCGCAAGGGGCCATTGTCAATGAGGCTATTATGACATCTACTGTGGTCGGCGAAGGGGGAGAAACGAGCATGTTATCTTTCAATGCTCAGATGATTGAGGAACTCCTTAGTCAACCCAACGACCCCTTCGCTGATCCATCTTTTGCCATGAGCGGGGTCACCCAGCTGTTAGCTCCTTTATGCCAGCCACTAGCACGTCCAGCGCGGCCCAAGCATCTCGTGAGGATGAAATTTTGGCCGAGATCAATGCTGAGATGGCAGCAGTGACAGCAGGCATGAATCTGTCTGGTCCTGCCCCACTAATGATGATATCGCCGGGCGGCACTGTGGTCATTGCAAGCGCTCCTACCCCACTTCCTATTACTGCTCTTATGCCTCCAGTTCCATCCTCCAAGAGAATCTCTGTCGCCTCAAGCTCCGAGGAGTATGTTGACATTATGTCGCAATTGGAGGACAAACCAGAGAGGAGCAAAAGATTGGGAGGAAGTCGGGCAGCAGATCCAGCGGGACTACCCTGAAAAAGAAACCGAGGAAGAAGAAAGATTGAGTGCTTCCTTTAGTTTGCTTTCATATCCGGGGGTAGTGTTTTGTTTTGTCTTTTTGGCTTTCTATGGCCGTGTATAGATGCGGGCTCGGCCCCCGCTGGTAGGAATTTTTTGAACCAGCTTGTAATTGGATTCATTTTGTTGATAATTGAAATGAAAACATATTCTCTTTTGTCTTCAATTCAATATTTGTTTTGGTTCTACCCCCAGCCTTGGGATAAGTACGGAGTTAATGTATGTTTATACTCCGTCTCGCACTCTGGGAGTACGGAGTTAAGTTAATGTTTATACTCCGTCTCGCACTCTGGGAGTACGGAGTTAAGTAATATTTATGCTCCGTCTCGCACTTTGGGAGTACGGAGTTAACTAATGTTTATACTCCATCTCACACTCTGGGAGTACGGAGTTAACTAATGTTTATACTCCGTCTCGCACTCTGGGAGTACGGAGTTAAGTAATATTTATACTTCGTCTCGCACTGTGGGAGTACGGAGTTAAGTTAATGTTTATACTCCGTCTCGCACTCTGGGAGTATGGAGTTAAGTAATATCTATACTCCGTCTCGCACTCTGGGAGTACGGAGTTAAGTTAATGTTTATACTCCATCTCGCACTCTGGGGGTACGGAGTTAAGTTAATGTTTATACTCCGTCTTGCACTCTGGGAGTACGAAGTTAAGTAATATCTATACTCCGTCTCGCACTCTGGGAGTGCGGAGTTAAGTTAATGTTTATACTCCGTCTCGCACTCCGGGAGTACGGAGTTAAGTAATATCTATACTCTGTCTCGCCCTCTGGGAGTATGGAGTTAAGTTAATGTTTATACTCCGTCTCGCACTCTGGGAGTACGGAGTTAAGTAAAGAATTATCGTGTATCAACTCATGTCTAGCCTGACGTGATGGCTTGTGTGACGCCCCACCTCTATGCTCATAATAACAAAGAGTATTAAAAGAAATACTATCTATTATTACGAAGAATAAGGCTGGATAGGAGCGACCATCCGTAGTTGGCCTTACACTAATATTGGTTATCTCGATAGGAGTGGTATATACTTTTTACTTTTCATCTATTATTTATTTACTCCCATCGACACACCCAATTCTAGTATAAAACGAACTACGACGGTTCATAATAGTTTAGGACAATGAATATAATAACAACACAGATAATATAAATGTGGAACACAGATTAACAAAAATCTCATATATATATATATAACCGATGTCAGTTACAATATAGTTGACACAATACATATGATACAACTACAACTGTCGACTCTAGAAGTTATATATACAAGTACATTATCGACTAATATACATGAATACATATCGTTCTATACAATGACACGACTACTACAAAATGACAGAGACAACTTCAAAAGATGTGAAAAGTCTTCATATCCCGAACAGCAACTCAAAGAAGGAAATCTACAACCTGAAATAACTCGGGTCTGACCCGAGTATTAAATTCAAAAGAAAATAATACACGGGTCAGTCTAATTCAAACTCAGTTATTAGTGCATAGTAGCAATAATAATCAGATAGTCAAATTGACGACAGTCACAGAAATCTCGTATATCCGACCTCTCGATACGAGAATCGGATAACGGCAGATATAACACTAAACAGTGTTAGACAGCAAATCAGCAGATTTAAATCATCAACAAAGATAAGTGAAAAGAATATCAATGAAGACAATTTAGAAAACATCAGAACTGCCCAATTGGCAATTACCAACTAAGTCCAAATATTAAATAAACAATTGAAAACTCGTAATCTAATTATCAATACATAATTAGACACCTCAAAATGATCAATCGAACTAAATCAAATAAAATTCCCAAATATTGAATTGAACATAAAACAATTCAAACAATTGAAGTCAATCAATTTAAAACGCATATTCTGAATTGGCTACAGTACACGCACGCGTGTACTTCCTCGCCAATACAGAAGTGAAATGCACAAAAGCTCAAAGAAAATTTTCCAAAAACATCAGTACTATGTGGCTGCAGTACACGCACGCGTGTACTGCCTCGCCACTACAATGCGTCCAAACTGCAAAGGTCAAATCACGACTAATCATGACTCAACACAATTGCAAGTAAAAGCAACCCAGTAAGCAACTATGAAACAATGTCCAGAATCTAGACTGTGATCAAAACCATCAATACAGTGGAGTATAACTCCAAAACCAAAGAAGAAAACCAATCAATGACATATGAACCAAATGTCAATTTCCCTAAATAGTCAAGGCAGGCAGACATGGGTAATCATGTACACTTTTAAAATTCACAAATGACCACAAGGTCAAACCCAAAATACTGAGTTCAACACAAGGAAATTTGGAAACAAATCCAAATGTATTAATGCAATGCAAACTAACAAGGTCAAGAGTGCAACCATAAACTGCAGTTACCACTAAATATTAAGCTAGTGTAATCAAGGTGTCGTAAACTGGTTGCGACACAACCAAAGTAGTAAAGAATGAAGCCCCCAATAGATGTAGTAAAATGACTGCAACAAATAACAGGAAACTACATGCAGTCAAGGACAAAAGTGAAGACTACATGAAGCACACGTGCCCAGACTTAAGGACACTACAATATAAACTCAGGTGGAACCATCAATAATGCAAACTGGTGTATACATAAGGGCCAACTGCAGGTGAACAACAAGCTACAATGGAACTTCAAATATCAGACTCGAAACTCATGCATCAAGTCCAAAAAGTACATCTGGAACTTCAAAAGGATACAAGTGTACATGTATATAAAACCAAAAGCCTTCAATTGTTACTAGACCGTATATATGTGGACACACGGGTCATGTGTGGACACAAGAATTCAATGAACAACGAAGTACAAGTGACAATGCAAGCTGCAGGTCGAATTCGAGTGCAATGGAGATGCATACAACTGCACCGATTCTACCAGGTGCATATATAGTGTACGATGCGTGACTGTAAATGCAAACAGGTAGGTACAAAATCAAAATGAACAATGAAATGCAAGTGACAACAAGACTCAATTATACTCGAGTCCAAAAGCAACAGTATGCAAACACACTTATGTCAAAGCCAAGTGAAAATCACATATTTAAAGCAACTGAAATCACAGTGAAATCATCAAAACAAAACTCAGTTCATCAAAGTCAATGACGAACTGTTCAAAGCAACTGACCGGAATTCCATCAATCTGCACTAGCTCGATAAAGCCAGAGAATCTCAAAATAGCATCAAGTGGCCGAAAGTAACATGTGACAGGGGTTCAAATATGTAGCAGTTTCAACTAATATCAACACCAGTGTTAAGGCCAACATTAAACAAGGTAGCAAAGCATTTTAGATCGAAGCATGAATTAAACAAGACAAAGCTATATCATCTAAAAACTGAATCAATCAAGCAATTGACAATTTCGAAAAAGTCAAACCAAAAAGTCAACCAACGTCAAAACATTTTCAAAATAAAACTCTAAACATTTCAGTACCCAAATTGCAAAGGAATACATAGGAAATCAGTTCCTAAACAAAACCCAAATGGAGTTCACAAGGTACACGGAAGCCGAAGCCCAACTGCTATCACAAACATTAAAGTACCAGAGAACTCAAAGCAATAAACTCAATCCGAAAACAAAGCCATGGAAATCAATTAACAAGGGACTATACGACTTTGAATTAGAAGTGAGTGAGAAATCACTCACCTTGTTTACGAGCTCGACTCAACTAGAAGCGGTCGTGAGGAACCCTAGTCGATCGACCAAGCAAATAGATCGAACGATCCCTATCGGCAGCCTCAATTTATCTTAGAAACCCTGGATTTGTACGAAGGGGAGACGAACGACGAGCCACCATTTTCGTTCGATTGTCTTCGTTTGATTAGGTTTAGGTTTTCGAAATGAAAAGGTAAAGGGAAACGGGTTTTAGCCTTAGGAAATTTTCACGGCAACAAAAGAACAAGGCCAAGCTTTTCTTTAAAGCCCAAATATCCTCTCTAATTTCCAAAAATAATTTCTATAGTAAACAACAATTTATTAAATAATCTTTACAATTTTTAAAAAGAATTTCAACATGATTTTAAATTCCCAAACAACGTTTCACAAATATTATTTACTCTACTTACAATGTTTAATAGAGAATTATACAAATCAAAAGAAAAATGAATTTCAGATTGATTTAAAATCTCTAACCACGAATAACAATTTTATTAAAGAATTTTAAATACGATTTAAAACTCAATATCAATTGTCAACTAGATTAAATCGTCATTTTGTCGATAATTAAAATTTACAAAAATCCCGGTTGTTACAGATTGCCCCCGAGCTCGGGTTTCATTTAGCGAGTGGCCGGTCGTATCACAGCCACTGCCTACTTGAATAAATTCCACTGCGTGATGGAATTTAGCTCTCTGTGCATCGTGATGTCGTACATTGTATTCAATGAATCACAGCTCTGGCTCGAAGAGATGGCATTTTATTGCTGAAATAAGAAAATATGGCACAGTCAGTTGCCTTATTACAAATTCTAATTTCAAAATGCAAAAGTAAATTGCTAAATGGAAAAATATAATGAAATAAACAAAGCATGTCATGTGTAATAGCGACGGAGACTCTCGCTGTTCCAGGCCCTTGGCAAATCAAGACCGTCAACGATCGATAGTTTGAATGTGCCATCTCCGAGTCTTTGTGTAATTATGTATGGTCCTTCCCAATTTGGTTTCATGTGTGAAGGAACAGAATAGATTCTCTTGAGAACTAGATCGCCGAGTTAGAAAGTTCGAGGTCGAACTTTGGCATTGTACAATCGGGCGACTCGACTTCGATATGCGGCCGCTCTCAAATCAGCCTCTTCCCGTTTCTCATCCAGTAGATCCAAAGATTCAACAAGCAATACAGCGTTTGTTTTTGGATCATAATAAGTCACGCGATGGGAAAACACTTCCGTCTCGACTGGAATAACGGCTTCTGAGCCATAAGATAAGGAAAACGGGGTGTGTCCGGTTGCGGTCTTGTGAGTCGTTCGATAAGCCCATAATGCCATAGGAAGTTCATCAACCCATTTGCCCCGGCCTTTTCCAGTCGTTTCTTTAGGATAGATTTTATAACTTTATTGACAGCTTCGACCTGACCGTTTGCCTGAGGATGTGCAACCGCCGAGAATTTTTTATGGATATGAAACCGTTGACAAAAATTCTTGAATTCTGCACTTTCGAACTGGGCTCCATTATCGGTGATGATGGTATGCGGGAGACCAAATCGACAGATGATGTTGCGAACTACGAAATTTATTACTTTCTTTGTCGTAATCGTTGCGAGAGCTTCGGCTTCAGCCCACTTTGTAAAGTAGTCAACGGCGACGATGGCGTACTTCGCACCACCTTTTGCTAGAGGTAGAGCGCCGATGATATCGATGCCTCACATTGCGAATGGCCATGGGCTGACCATTTGCGTTATCTCAGTAGGCGGGGCTCTTGGAATTCGGGCGTGTTTCTGGCACCTATCTCACTTTCTGGCATAGTTTGCTGCATCTCGGTTCACTGTTGGCCAGTAGTATCCATATCGGAGTATTTTCTTAGCGAGAGCTTGTCCACCGGTGTGATCGCCACACTCTCCTTCGTGTACGTCATGTAAAACTCGTTTGATTTCATCGTGCGCGATACACCGGAGGAGAGGAACAGAATAACCCCTTATATACATGACTATGTTCTGAATGACGAACCATGACGCTTTTCGTAGAATTTGTCTTTTCTCATTTCTATGCTCAGGCAACGTCCCATTCTCAATGTAATTTCGATACGGAGTCATCCACGATTCTCTACTGGGAGCGGTTTCATACACAAAATCCATTTCTACTTGATCAATGCTTGAGGAGGACAAAGTTTCGACAGGGACGAGTCCCATTTGCTGTGTTTCACCTGTGCTGGCTAACTTTGCCAATGAATCGGCTTTTTGATTGCGTTCTCGAGGTATATAATAAATGGCATAATAATCAAACTGATTCAGTACTTCCTGAACTCGAGCTAAGTAAGCAGCCAGCCTTCGATCTCTCGCTTGATACTCTCCCCGTACTTGACACACAACTAACTGTGAATCACAATAAATTTCCATAGCTATAATTCTCAAATCTCTGGCAAATTTTAGTCCAGCTAAGAGGGCTTCGTATTCAGCTTCATTATTGGTTGCATGAAAACCGAACTTCAAAGCATAACATATAGATCGGCCTACGGGAGTTTCAAGTACAACACCAGTGCCCGAACACCGGTCATTTGATGCACCGTCAGTATACAGCTTCCAGATGTATTCGGGGGATTCACTGGTTTCGGGCAAGTCTTCTGGAACAGTAAATTCGGCTATGAAATCTGCCAGGACTTGTCCTCGAATGGCTCTCCGCGGAGCGTAAGTGATATCAAATTGGCTTAGTTCAATGTTCCACTTGAGTAACCTACCAGACGTCTCAGGCTGCGTGAGGACCTGTCGTAACTGCTGATCGGTATACACAGTAAGAGGATGAGCTTGGAAGTAAGGACGAAGCTTTCTTGATGCAATGACCAGGCAATAAGCCAGTTTCTCTAGTCTTGGGTAATTTCTCTCAGCTCCTGTTAGCCGTTTACTAACATAGTAGACCGGTTTCTGCACTCGGTCTTCTTCCCGAACCAAAGCAGCGCTGATTGCATGCTCCGATACTGCCAGATAAAGGTACAATTGTTCGTGGTCAACCGGCTTTGACAGGATCGGTGGTGTGGAGAGATGTTGAACCAGCGATCGGAATGTGTCTTCACATTCCATGGTCCATTCAAAGTTTCGCTTCCCTTTTCGGATCAGATCGAAGAAAGGAATGCATTTATCGGTGGATTTTGAAATGAACCTGCTCAGTGCTGCTACCTTCCCGTTGAGACTCTGGACTTGTTTTATGGTTCTTGGAGTTTGTAAATTCCTTATTTCCCAGATCTTTTCAGGATTTGCTTCTATCCCTCGAGCGTTAACGATGAACCCGAGGAACTTTCTAGAGGAAACACCGAAGTGACACTTTAATGGATTGAGCTTCATTCCATATTCTCGAAGGATGCAGAACATCAAATCTAAATCTCTGACGTGATATGTGGAGAATCGAGACTTTACTAGCATGTCATCCACATAAACCTCCATGGTCTTCCCGATCTGGTCGGCGAACATCCGGTTGACTAAGCGTTGGTATGTTGCTCCGGCATTTTTTAGACCAAAAGGCATGACTCTGTAGCAGTAGAGTTCCAGATCGGTCATGAAACTGGTATGTTCTTGATCAGGCAAATGCATAGGTATTTGATTGTAGCCAGAATAAGCATCCATGAAAGATAATAACTCATGTCCAGCCGTTGAATCTACGAGCTGGTCAATTCGAGGAAGGGAAAACTATCCTTTGGCCAAGCCTTGTTTAAGTCAGAGTAGTCGATGCAAGTTCTCCATTTCCCATTCGGCTTTCGAACCAATACGGGATTTGATACCCATTCTGGATACAAAGCATCACGTATGAACCCATTGATTGTAACTTATCAACCTCCTCTTTAAGGGCGGCAAATCTCTCCGGATCCATACCACGCCTTTTCTGCTTGACTGGAACATATCGCGGATCAATATTTAGGGAGTGACTTGCGATGTCCGGCGAGATCCCACACATATCAGAGTGTGTCCAGGCGAAAATGTCGAGATTCGCCCGGAGAAATTAAACCAATTGTTGTTGTGTCTGTTTTCCCAGTTGAGATCCAACTTTTAGCGCTTTCGAATCATCATCTTCACTGATTGGGACGTCCACAATCAGTTCGGCTGGGGAAGCTTGATTCTCTTTAGATTCATCTTTATCTTCGTTGTCTCTAGGGTCAAGATCTTTAAGGGATTGGTCGTAGTGCCCGGGCCGGGGCCCAGGCACTAATTGTCAATCATCAGCAAAACAGACGCAGAGAGATTCCTCTACGCCCTTCCCTTTCTCCTTTCGGTGTACTTCTTGTAGTTCAGCAATAGAGCAGGCCCTCCCCGCGGCCCGATCTCCTTGAATGACTCCGACCCCGTGATCAGTGGGGAACTTCAGAGTCAAACACCATGGGGAAATGGCTGCCCTGAACTCAGCAAGGGCCGGTCGGCCCAAAAATGCATTGTAAGGTGAATCAATGTCCAAAACGACAAACTACAACATCCGGACTCTCCGGCGTTCTCCAACCCCCAATTCCACTGGAAGTTCCGTCACTCCAGTGGGTATTGTAGCACTTCCGTTGAAGCCGTGGACTCGAGATTGGCAAGGTTTTAAGTCCTTCGCTTCCATTTTCATTAAATCATAGGCCCGTTTAAGTAAGATGTTTACAGAGCTCCCACTATCAACCAGGATCCTCTTCATCCAAGCAGGACCTACCTGGGCGGATATGACCAGTGGGTCAATTGTTGGGGCTTCAATCTTATCAGCGTCTCTGCTTCTAAATATGATATCATCAGACATCGTTTTCTATTGTTTGGCCAGAGTCCCGTCTTCACAATTACTGCAGCATTCGAAGTCTGCATGCCTGATAGAGCTAGCATACGACTCCATTTCCCTCCAGCTTCTGTCTGCTGAATGGGGACCGCCACTTATTGTATTTATAACTAGCCTTCCGCCCGTACGAGCGGGTTCTTCTTGTCTTTCTTGATTTTGCACACGATTTTGGTTCGAAGGGCCCACACCACCAGGCTGCGGCGTTCGCACAAACTGATCTAACTTTCTTTCCCTGATCAACTTCTCGATGAGGTCTGACGCAGCGGATTAAACAAAATAAGATAGATCGATGAAAGTAGCAATCGGTGGATTGAGAAATACTGAAAGGCCCAAATTCGTTGATCCGAAGATACCGAATTCTATATATCTCTGACACGTTGATCGTGCACGATACCGTGAAGAGAGATCTGCAATTCTTCGAGCGTTGATCAAGCGCACTTGATTCCACGAATTGGCTTCAACGATCGAAGATTCGAGCGCACTCGAATGTCGAAGGTGGAGATAGGAGATTACACTCAACTACCGATTTTAATTGAAAGCACAAAGCTAACAAACAAGAATTTTATTCAAAAATCAACAACCTTTTACAAATGACCCAACTTGCCTATTTATAGGCTATAATTCATCACACACAAAAACTGTACAACTCTTAAGTCGGCACCGACCTAACATACCCAACGACTTACGCCTTACGACTCAACTTAGGTCGGTAACGACCTAGTTACAACATACAACGACTTACAAACATGGCCGACCTAACCTGGTACGACCTAAAAATACAATACACATTAGAAGTATACGACTTAGTACATGGCGACTCAACACTACGCGAGTTACGACCCAAACAACAACCGACTTAACCTTTCAGCGACTTAAGAAAATGAACGACTTAAAGAAATACAGACTCATTACAACACTTAAGTCGTAGACGACCTAACGACTCACGACTCAAGAACGAAAGACTAACGACTTAAAGCGAATGCAACTTCCCGACTTACGACTTAGCATTCAACGACTCAACTAAGTCGTAACCCGCTTCTCCTTCCTGCTTCTTGTTAAGTCGTGGACGACTTATAACCGTGCCGTTAGATCGTGTGCGACTTACCAAACCCGAACGACTTAAGCTTTCGTTACGCCGTAACTCCTTTTCATTTGATCTGTTAGGTCGTAGTTTTTTTTCCCGAGCTTTGTTAAGTCGCAACCTGCTAGAATTAAGTCGCAGCTCCCCCTCACGTGACTCCTTAGGTCGTGGACGACCTATAGCTTCTTCCTTAAGTCGTGTGCGACTTAGACCTTCATCTCTGGCCTGAGCTGCATCATCCTCCCTAGGTTGAGAAAAATTCATCCTCGAATTTGTAAATTCTTCCACATCGGCTCGTTCATCCCCATAATATGGTATGAGATGCTTAACATTGAACACGTCAGAAGTGTACACATCCTCCGGCAGCTTCAACTTATAAGCATTTTCATTAATCCGTTTCACGACTTCTACAGGACCAATTTTTCTGGCTTTCAACTTGTTATAAGCGCCCATTGGAAAACGGTCCTTTGTTAACACAGCATATACCAAATCTCCTTCATTAAACTCAACATTTCGTCACTTCAGATCTACAGATCGTTTATACTTCTCATTCGCCTTCTCCAATCGTTCCTAAACGATTTTATGACATTCAGTCAATCCATCAACAAAATCTACAGCTCGTTTAACCGTCCCCTTTGGTGGTGGTACTACCGTTAAGTCCAACGGTCCCCTTGGCAAACTCGAATATACAATCTGGAATGGACTGAAACCTGTGCTACGATTTACCGCATGATTATGAGCGAATTCTGCTTGACATAACTTCATATCCCAGCTTTTCAGATTATCTTTCACCAGACATCGCAATAAATTCCCCAGCGATCTGTTAACCACTTCTGTTTGCCCATCAGTTTGTGGATGGTAAGCGCTACTAAAATTCAGCTTCGTTCCGACCATCTTCCACAAACTTAGCCAAAAATGACTCAGAAAACGAGTATCCCTATCCGACACAACAGATTCTGGCAATCCATGAAGTCGATATATCTCTTTGAAAAATAACTGAGCAACATGAACAGCATCCGCCGTCTTCTTACAAGCAATAAAATGTGCCATTTTCGAAAATCGGTCAACCACCACATAAATGGAATCGTTCCCCCTTTGAGTTCGCGGTAACCCTAAAACAAAATCCATACTCACATCAACCCAAGGCTTAGTTGGTACAGGTAACGGCATATATAATCCAGCATTGGTCGCAGTTCCTTTCGAAACCTGACAGATATGACATCGCTCCACAAACCTTTCCACTTCTTTCCTCATTGATGGCCAAAAATAAGATTGTGAAATCAACTGTAATGTACGGTCTCTCCCCACGTGGCCTTCTTCATGTAGCTCCTTCACAATCTTCATTCTCAAACTACAATCAGGTATGCACAATCGATTTCCTTTGAACAGAAAACCATCTACCATCAAAAATTCATCCGTCTCTCCCTCCTTGACTTTATTAACAAACTTTGCAAAGTAAGGATCATCGACAAATAATGCTGGTAATACATCAAACCCTGTCACCTCAACTTTCATTGTTGTCAATAAATGACTCCTCCTACTCAAAGCATCAGCCACACGATTCATCACTCCTGACTTGTGTTTGACAACAAACGTAAACTGTTGCAAGTACGCAATCCACGATGCATGTCTCGCTGAAATCTTGTCTTGCCCTTGTAAATGTTTCAACGCCTCATGATCAGTTTAGAGAACAAACTCTCTCTGAAATAAGTAATGTCTCCAGTGTTTAATGGCTTGCACTACAGCATAAAATTCCACATCATACGTACTATATCTCATCTTCGCTCCTAATAACTTCTCACTGAAATATGCAATCGGACGTCCCCTCTGACTCAACACTCCTCCAATCCCAACCTTGGATGCATCAGTATGTAGTTCAAACACTAACTGAAAATCTGGTAACACTAGAATTGGTGCTGACGTCAAGAGTTCTTTGATTTGCTCAAAAGCAACCCCTGCTTCCTCCGTCCATGCAAACTGTTTACCCTTCATACAATCTGTAACATGCGCCATCACACTACTAAAGTGTGGGATAAATCTTCTATAAAATGAAGCCAACCCATGAAAACTCCGAACCTCTGTTATCGTCTTGGTTTGCGACCAATCTTTGATAGCTTCAACTTTACTTTGGTCTACCTGTATTCCTTCTTTCGATACAACATACCCCAGAAATAAAACACTCCTCGCCATAAAAACACACTTCTTCATAGCAGCGTAGAATTGTTCTTCACGAAGGATAATTAACACTTTCCTCAAATGCTGAACATGCTCCTCTGTACTAGCACTGTAGATCAGAATATCATCAAAGTAAACCACCACGAATTTCCCAATGTACGGCCTGAAAATTTGGTTCATCACCCTCATGAATGTACTAGGTGCATTTGATAGACCAAATGGCATCACCAGCCATTCATACAATCCTTCTCTCATCTTGAATGTTGTCTTCCATTCGTCCCCTGGTATAATTCGTATCTGATGATAACCACTTTTAAGATCAATCTTTGAGAAGATTACGGACCCACTGATTTGATCCAATAAATCATCAAGCCTCGGCATCGGAAATCTGTATCTGACTATGATCTTATTCAATGCTCTACTATCGGTGCACATCCTCCACGTTCCATCCTTTTTGGGTACCAATAAAGCTGGTACAGCACAAGGACTTAAACTCTCCTGAACTCGCCCTTGATCTAGTAATTCCTCCACCTGTCTCCTTAACTCTTCGTGTTCCCTGGGACTCATCCGATAGTGTGGTCTATGAGGCAATGCAGCACCTGGCACCAAGTCAATCTGATGTTGTATGTCTCTAAGCGGTGGTAACTCCTTCGGTAACTCCTCTGGAAACACATCATTGAACTCCTCCAAAACTGGTTTCACTTCCTCTGGAACTTCAGTAACTTCACTGCTTTCATGCCCAATCAACATAAAAACTTCAGGACTCTCCTCTATCTCTTCCATGAATTCCTTCAAGGACAATAAGGTTTTCAATTCCTCAATTTCCTCCAGCTTGTTCTCATTCTGCTGTCTCTTTTTCGGAACTAATGTGATCTTCGTTCCCTCGAACAAGAAACTGTAACTATTCGTTCGACCATTATGCTGTACTTCACGATCGTACTGCCATGGTCCTCCCAACAGCAAATGGCAAACATCCATGTCAACTACGTCACACCAAATCTCATCCTTGTATTTCTTTCCGATAGAAAATGGAACATGAGCTCGCCTCTCTACCTTTACTTCTCCTCCTTTCCTTAACCAAGCAAGTTTACATGGACTAGGATGTTTCTCAGTTTTTAATTTCAATTTTCTCACAGCTTCCGTTGAAATGATATTATCGCAACTCCCAGCATCAATGACAAATTTACAGACCTTTCCCAAAATAGTGCAGGTTGACTGGAAAATGTTACTTCTCAACCAACTCAACTCTTCCTCCTGCTTCGGTGTTAAACAAGATCTTCGTAGCATCAGATTACATCCCTCGTCTCCCGACACTTCTTCCTCCTCATCACGTTGTGAATTGAGATCTTCTCTGACATCCTCATCCTCTACTTCAACAATCATAGTGCTCTTCTTTGGTTTTGGACATTCGCTGCTCTTATGACCCATTTCCTGGCAATTATAGAATTTGAAATTGGTATTGACTTTAGGTTTAGCCACTTCATGAACAACTGGCTTAATCGATGCTTTAGGAACATTAGAACTACTACCCACTCCTTTGTTCTGCCCCGTAAAACTTGGAAACACACCTCCCCCACGTCCACCTTGTTTCTCCCAAGCCAACGCCTTTTGATGTGCTTCTGCCACAGATTTGGGGTCGAACATGTTTACCATATCATGGATCTGTGCTCTAAGTCCACCGACAAACCTTGCGGTCAATTATTCTTCTCTTTCCATGATATCATTCCGAGCAATTAACTGGTAGAACTCATCTGCATAATCAGCAACCGTCTTCGTTCCTTGCCTCAAGTTTTGTAATCTCTGATACATTAGTGACTGGTAATTATAGGGCAAGAACGTAGCCTTCATCAGTTTCTTCATCTTTTCCCAAGCAATAATTTTTGACTTCCCCATCCATTCTCTAGTAAGTTTGGTTTGCTGCCACCATGCCATAGCTCTTCCCCTCAATCTAGTCGCAACCAACTTCACTTTATGATCCTCCGGAACCTCCTTGAAGTCAAATATTTCCTCAACATAAGCTATCCAATCCAGAAATTCCTCGGCTTGCATACCTCCCTTGAATTCCGGTATTTCAGTCTTCATCCCAGACTCCCACTTGTGATCATATTCCGAATGATTTCTTCCTTGTCCACGTCCTCGTCCATGAATACTACCACTATCATACTCTTCTTCAAAATCCGATGTATATCGATGTCGATCCTGACCACCAACATCTCTACTACCATCACGTCTTCCACCAACATCCCTTCTATCTACATTCCTCCGTTCTCGATCATTCACATTTCTCTCACGTCTTCGATCATCATCATCTCTATAACAATCTCGACTCACACTTCTATGCTCATTATCAACACTTCTCTCCCGATTGGAATGTGGTGAGACTCTACTTCCCCCATGGTTAGATTCAGGAGAAACCCTTCTCCGATTTTGATTCAGTTCAAGCATCATTCTCTCCAATCTACCAATACCTTCATCAAATTTTTCATGCATACGTTGCTCCATTTGATCGGCCTCTTCCCTTCAATACAATGCTTCAATATTTTGATGGCGGTTAGCTCTTCTCGGCTGCATACTTGAAAACTCCACAAACGCTTCAATTCTCGGCTTGGACAAATCAAAAGATACCAAATGATGCACACGGCCTTCACTTGCTTAGCTCGGCCGAAGCTCTTCAACACTTCAAACTTCAAATTCTCGGCTCCAAGACTCGATTTAGCTATGATTGGCTAAAACAAGCTCTGATACCAAACTGACCCAGTGGATTAAACAAAACAAGATAGATCGATGAAAGTAGCAATCGGTGGATTGAGAAATACTGAAAGGCCCAAATTCGTTGATCCGAAGATACCGAATTCTAGCTATCTCTGACACGTTGATCGCGCATGATACCGTGAAGAGAGATCTGCAATTCTTCGAGCATTGATCAAGCGCACTTGATTCCACGAATTGGCTTCAACGATCGAAGATTCGAGCGCACTCGAATGTCGAAGGTGGAGATAGGAGATTACACTCAACTACCGATTTTAATTGAAAGCACAAAGCTAACAAACAAGAATTTTATTCAAAAATCAACAACCTTTTACAAATGACCCAACTTGCCGATTTATAGGCTACAATTCATCACACACAAAAACTGTATAACTCTTAAGTCGGCACCGACCTAACATACCCAACGACTTACGCCTTACGACTCAACTTAGGTCGGTAACGACCTAGTTACAACATACAACGACTTACAAACATGGCCGACCTAACCTGGTACGACCTAAAAATACAATACACATTAGAAGTATACGACTTAGTACATGGCGACTCAACACTACGCGAGTTACGACCTAAACAACAACCGACTTAACCTTTCAGCGACTTAAGAAAACGAACGACTTAAAGAAATACAGACTCATTACAACACTTAAGTCGTAGACGACCTAACGACTCACGACTCAAGAACGAAAGACTAACGACTTAAAGCGAATGCAACTTCTCGACTTACGACTTAGCATTCAACGACTCAACTAAGTCGTAACCCGCTTCTCCTTCCTGCTTCTTATTAAGTCGTGGACGACTTATAACCGTGCCGTTAGATCATGTGCGACTTATCAAACCCGAACGACTTAAGCTTTCGTTACGCCGTAACTCCTTTTCATCTGATCTGTTAGGTCGTAGTTTTTTTTCCCGAGCTTTGTTAAGTCACAACCTGCTGGAATTAAGTCGCAGCTCCCCCTCACGTGACTCCTTAGGTCGTGGACGACCTATAGCTTCTTCCTTAAGTCGTGTGCGACTTAGACCTTCATCTCTGGCCTGAGCTGCATCAAGGTCCTGCAAATGTCGACACTCATTGGTATTGTGGCCGTAACTTTCGTGGAATCTACAAAACTTCCATGTTTGAACCTGCCTCTCCGATGATGGCTTCAGAGCAGGCTTCTTATATTGCACAGTGTTGCAAGTTTGCAAATACACGTTTTCCAATGATGTATTCAACGGCGTGTAATTATCGAACATTGGAGCCCTACGCCATGGGCCTCGATTTTGATCTCTTTTCTTATCTTGACCACTGTTGCCTCTTGGCTGAGTTTGTTTGTTCTGTATATTCAACTGAAATTTTCCGAAATTCTCACCGGACTGTTTAACTGCTACGTTGCTTTGTATCCCTTCACTCTTGGGCCTCGCATCATCCTGCTTCCTAGACTGTTTCACGTCCTCTTGCCGTAAGAATTGGGCGGATTTGGAGTAGAAACGGTCCAACGATGCGGGTGGTTTCCCAGCTAACCAATTTCCAAATTCAGAATCGGGATCGATCCCTTTGGTCAATGCCATCAAGATTGAGTTATCGTTGGGATTACTAATCTCCACACATGCTGCATGGAATCTTTCCAAATAACGCCTGAGTGTTTCACCACGAGCTTGGGTAACACTAGACAGGGTGTTAACGTCTTTAGGTCTAGCAACATGCATACGAAACTGTTCGACAAATTTCTTAGCTAGTTGATCGAACGAAGAGATGGATCTAGGTGGCAACCTTGTAAACCACGTTGTTGCGATTCCTCCCAGAGAGATGGGGAAACTTCGGCACTTCACCGCATCATCGACCCTTGCGGCGCTCATTGACCATTCATATTTCAAAATATGTTGATTTGGATCGGAATTTCCTTTGTACATAGGAAGAGTTGGCATTCTGAATCGCCGAGGAGGATCAGTGTATAATATCTCGTCTGTGAAAGGGGTATGACTACGAGAGATTCCCCAATCGTCATTGGTAAGGCCCTGGCTTTCACGAATCATCTAACGTACAATGGTTGAAATATCGGGCATCATTACATTTTGTGCATGTTGAGCTAAGGTGTGGTCGGGTTCCACAGCGCGAGTTTGGACCGGGCGCTGTCGACGGTCCATGTTTCTCCTCCTTGGCTCAGCGTCTTCCGGGACGTATGGTTCAGGAGTACGCCCATGTTGCTGATTATTCGGATCTGGCAAATTTCGGGTATCAACCCTTGTTTCTACCGCGGCAGTTGTGGCGCGATTGTCCATGGTATACTATGGAGTAGGGCCTCCTCGTGTTGAGGGCCCGGTATGGAAGCTGGTCGACGGCCCCGCCCTCAACTGTCCAACGGTCAAGGCAGGTTGATATCCGGTAGTTTGTGCATGACTCCCGTCTAATCGGGGATGGGTAGATCTATGGTGATAGTTAGACGAGGCGGAACTTTCAGTAGACGAGCGGGAGATATCGTCCCTCCTGGACCTTCTGCGGCTTTGGCGGTTCAGTTGGTTGGTCAATTCAATATTAGCATGCAACTGTTCGGCCAACTGTTGCTGACTCTGAGTCAGTTCTTGAAGCAACACTTGGAACTCTTATCTGGTGACTGGCCCAGACGGATCTGAGTGAGAATTGTTGTCTTGATTGGATGGTTGCTGCGTAGGATTCTGTCTATCCCGACCTTCTTGATCAGCAGCTATAGAGGCAGTTCTTGTGCTAACCATCTTGAGTGGTGGATTCCTTTCCTAGATTTTATGCAAATCTGAATAGAATGGAAGGATTCTGGATTAGAGATCTGGATCTTCCTCTTGGATTTATGCAATCCGGTATCGATGGTAGATCCAAGGAGCAGGAGAAAAAGCTGGTTTTCTCAGTGAAAGCACCTAAGTGTTTGTACCAAAAATGGGCACAACACTCTTCGGAAGTTTTTGAAGAGATAAAAGTGAAGAAAGAAAATTAAAACTGAGGATTATCTAACAAAAACTCCAAATAACAGAAATGTAAAATGCAAAGACAAGCGATTTAGAGTGGTTGGCGTTTCGCCTACGTCCACTATGAAGTTTGATGATTTTATTGCTCGATACTTGAAGATTACAATTTCTTATAATGTAGTACAACTGATTTTATGAACTAAGTCTGAATCTAAGGTAGCAGTGGTGACTTGGAGTAAATCTGGCAGAGTCTGGGCGCTCTTTAGCTCTTAAAATTGTCCGACCACTTTTCTGAATGACCAGGGGATCTATTTATAGGTGTAGGAGGCAGATATTTCGCCTAAATTTCGGGATACCACTTCTGGCACGTGATAGGGCCCACGCGCCCGCCTTTAGGAAATCTGGGCCCACTTTGGGATCGATTCGAAGTCCATTCGAATCGATTCAAGAAAACGTCCAATCGAGCTGAAATTTGGTGTGGACATTCTTCAACATGCGTATAAGCTTCTATGAACATTTCATAGCATTTTGACTTGTAGATCTCCAGATATTGTCGATTCGAAATAGTGTTTTCTAAATTGCTCGCCTCGTTCGAATCGGTTCGTTCGAATCGATCGCTTCGAATCGATGGCGGAGCGTGCTTCCGTGATGACATGGAGCGCGAACTTCGCATCGATTCGCTTTCTTCGCCAGTTTGATCAAGTCGTCCCGGAGACTCCGCCGCTTTCACTTGATGGATTCGAAGGTGTCAATCATGCATGGATTCGATCATAGAATTTCGTTCGTATCGATCGTGATGTGCTCCAGTTGATCAATACGGAATTGTTGTAGTAGGATGGATTCGAAGCAAGGCATCTTGATGGATTTGGAAGACTTCAAGCCGATGGGTTCGAACATGACTTTACTTGGAGGATACGAGCAATGGTTAACTAATGGATACGGAATGTAGCCACATTGATGGATACGAACTAGGAGACTGTGATCGATTCGAAATCGACAAGTGTTGATGGATACGAATGAGAAGTCACCTGATGAATTCGAACATGGGCTTCTCCTATGGATTCGAATTATAGGGTATCTCCTTTATTTCGATTCGATCATTACTCAAGCATACGAGGTCAGATTGACTTGAAACTTGGAATGTTCACTTTCCTTGCTTTGCTTGTCATGTATTATCAATCGTGGCATGATCCGGACTCGGATAAAATTCATCGATATCTCTGACAATCGATACTTTGTCTTTAGTCAGTCCCTTGGTATCTCGGCCTTGCCAAAAGGCGGGATAACAATTTCCTTGTCTAATTTCATGTAAAAGAAGTTGAATAGAGTTCAAACTTAATTAAATTGCAAGTTTCCATTATTATTGATTTATTCGATTATTTTAATATACGATAAGTTAGATTTGGGTTCTAAGTACAAGTCTATTGATTTGATTTTGGAATATTGGGTTTACGGTATATTTATTGTAGAAATGAGGCTTGTATAATTTTAGAAGATTTGACAAATTTAAAACATTAGTTTAGGGCGTAATCTCTGCATGCATAGAAATCAATAAATGTGTATTTATATATGTAACTAGCGTAAATAATGTATAATTATAACATATTATCAACGTATTTAACTAGATTAAAAATTATCATTTAATCCCCTTTAAGAAAGGAATTAATTGTAGAGGCGAAATAAGAAGGATTTATTATAAAGCCTAAATAATTAATACGGTGAGATATGTGATAATATACATAGAGAGTGTTATGAAATATGACTAAATTATAGGGATGCGAGGTTAGTCAAAAGCGAACAGATGTCTTCCCAGCTAATCAGGCTACCAGTAGTATGACTTTGGGGCTAAAGTGAGATATCGTCTATAATACGTAACTACGAAAAAAACAAGGTTAGTCCCAATTTTGTATGGTAAATCTGCCCATCTATGCTACCAATTCCTACGAATAATCGGACTAATGTGTGATGTCTCCATCGGTACGGGTCATAATATGAAGGACCTACTTCGATGATTGAAGGTATTAAGTGGTTTTTTGAGGGCTCGCCTTGTTTCCTTATATGAAGTATTAAATGGTCGGGACTGGGTTTAGGCACGATTGGGATATCTCGGAAAGGTCCACTTCAATTGAAGTATTAAGTGTCCGAAGAGATTTCCATGCAATGTCACATAGATAGATACCTATATGGAGTTCACCTTGGAATAGGTATCAATGATGGGGTCCTACCTCAATTGTGGTCTTAAACGGTCAAAGTCTTCCTATTTTCCATTAAAAGGTATTAAGTGGCTTGGGTAATTATTAAGTGGATTGGGTAATATCTCTCGCATTGGTAGACATTAATAATGATGGTTATGGGATTACATACTATGAAGGACCTGCTTTGGGGATTAAAGATATTAATTGGTTGTTTGAGGGCTAACCTCTTTCCTTTATTTGAAGTATTAAATTGTTTTGAATGTTGTTTAAATGCGAAAGACGTATCCTTATTTAAATTATACTGCCCAAGTACTGATATAAAAAGACTCGAGATTTTTATTCATCAAACATTATTGTTCTGAATCCCTTTTTATTATAACACATGTTAGGGAAGGAGATGCTGATCAAGATGGAGATGGCGATAAGAGAAGCTGGTAGTAGTAGTATATTTATCTATTTGCGTTATTTTCTAACGTGCCCATTTGAAGATGAAAGTGTATTTTTTAACACGATTATGTAAAGGTTATTGTTGACATAATGTTATGGTTTTGTGACATTTGGAATTCTTAATAAAATGGATACTTTTATGCTATTATATTTTATTCCTCCACTGTGAGTTCTGAATGAATAGATAAATATCTTTGTATTGTTCTTTTTACCGACCAACAACCAGCTTTGGAATGGGTCTAAGTTTTGATGGACCTTTTCTGGATCGAGATTTAGGCCTATTTCGGGACGGGTTGTTACAGTGTAGTTAAGGAGTTGTAAGGGGCGGGATACCAAAGTTCATTGTGCACCCCAAAACTCGGTCGAATTAAGCTATTTATGTTCTCTTAGCCTATAACAATATGAGCTCTCATTTGCGCCCATAGTCCGAGAGTTTCCAGACATTTTTGAAGAACTCTCTGGTCTCCTACCCCAAAGGGAGATTAATTTAGGATTGATTAGGAGAAAGATGCTAGATTTATCACTCTTCCATTAAGGCATATAGCCCTCAAAGAATGGAAACAGTTGTATAAGCATATTTCAGAGCGATTGCATAAAGGATTTATTCGCCGTAGTACTTCAGAATAGGGAGCACCTGTTGTCTTTGCCACTATGACAGATAGCTCTTTAAGGCTATGCATTGATTATAGAGAGCTTAACAAGTCGACCATAAAAATAGTATCACTTACCTAGAATAGATAATTTATTTAACCAGCTTGTTGGAGCCAATATCCTTTTCCAGTTGGACTTAACCATTGGATTCCACCAATTGAGAATAGCCTAGGATAACAAGAAGAAGACCACTTTTTGCACTTTGGACGGACCTTATGAATGGGAGGTAATGCCTTTTGGGTTGACGAATGCCTCTACATACTTTGTAGATATGGTGAGTACAGTCTTTAGGGGTAGCTTAATAAGTTCATCATAGTATATTTGTATAACATCCTTGTATTCTCTAAAAGTGAAGGTGAGCTTGAAAGTCAATTATGGGAAGTGCTAGGGACTTTGAGAAGGCAGCAACTAAAAGCCAAATTCTCAAAGTACCTTTTTTGGAAGAAGAAGGTAAGATTTCTCGGTCATATTTTTTTTCAAGAAGGGATTGTCTACTGATCCTGCAAACATGGAAGTTGTTTATGATTGGAAGATTCCTAAGAACACCATGGAAGTTTGAAGTTTTCCTGATTTGGTAGGTTACTATAGGAAATTCATCAATGACTTTGCAAAGATAAAAGTTCCACTGATTGGCTTAACCAAGAAAAAAATTAGCTTTTGCATACGATGAGAAATGCACGGAAGCATTCGAGAAGTTGAAGGAGCTGTTGACTAGTGTGTCAGTACTTACTATTTCGGATGGGACGAAGCCTTTCATTATTTACACAGATGCATGTGGTACGTTGCTAGGAGCTGTTCTTATGCAAGAAGGAAAGGTGATAGCCTATGTAAGCAGGTTGTTGAAGGACAATGAGAAAAGGTACCCCACTCATGGCTTAGAGTTAGTGACTATCGTTTTTGTTTTAAAGATATGGAGGCACTATCTTTTGAAAGATAGGTTTGAGTTATTCACCGACCACAAATCCACTAAATACATGTTTTCCTAAAAAGATTTGAATCTTAGGGAGCAGAGGTGGATGGAGTTTATAGCATCACATTAATTTGAGATACGGTACATCCCCGGAAAAGAGAATGTTGGTGCTGACGCCCTTAGTTGGAGGCATGCAACTATTGATGCTATACATGAGTAAAGGTAGTTGAAGTTCCTCTCGAATTTCAATTTCCAACTACCATCAGAAACCACTCTAGGAGATTTGGCTATAGTGCAAGTTAGGCCAGCATTATTAGACCGCAACAGTAAGGAACAGGAGAAAGATGCAATAATAATAGGTATTTTGGGCAAGCTAAGCAGAGGAGAACATTTCCCCCATGTTAGTAGATACGCAATAGACAAAAGGGGATGTCTGAGGAGAGATGTACGTCTATGTATTCCAGTAGTGGAGGACGTTATAGAAGAAGTATTAGTTGAGTGTCACTATTCTAGGGTGACTATTCATCCCAGTGGAGATAAAATATATAGGGATATGAAGCGGATTTTCTATTGGCCGGGGATGAATAAAAGGGTAGCGGAGTATGTCTTTAGTTGTTTGACTTGCCAAAATATAAAGGTAGAACAAGGGTGTAACGACCCGATTTTTCGCACCTGGAAAACCCGCACCGATACTCCTTAGTCACGAATTCCCAAGACACAAAAAACTGACTCATTAAGGATGAAATAAAAGAAACAAGAACAAAATAACACAGCGGAATAGAACAGAATCTCACAACGCATGGATTAAATATAATGTTGAACAATATCTTTACAGCGGAAAACATTTAAAAACATATCAACCAGAGTCTAACCTATGATCAGCCTGGACAGTTATAAACTCTGTCCTTACAATTGCTGAAATAGATATACAATGACAAACATAGCGTGCACAAGTAATAAGACTACGCTCGTACGTAGATGCAGATCTTCGGCACTCCTCTGGAAAGCTCAAACCTCATATTATGTTGCACTACGCTAAAGCGAACGCGATCCCATAGATCTCTATCCAAGAAACTCAGTCCAGCCTTCTTGCTTCCCAGCTTGCGTAGCTAATCCTGAAATCACTCGGTACTGACTCGAGTGTTGAAAACACACGGTTCAGGCTTGGAAAAACCAGTGTAAGAACACAATCCCAAATGTGACAGTTTCACAATTGGATGCCAAACTAGAAATCCGTATTTTGAAAACAAAGGGTATCTCATAAGACCATGCAGGATAAAAAAACTGAACACGTTTTTCGCTTATGATAACCATAAAATGATTACGCCAAAAATAAGGGATATTATTTTTAATGACATTATTTTGAAAGTGCTTTTCAAGTAAACTTATGAATTTTAGCTGAAATTGTTACATTGATTAAATTCCAGCATTTGGTCTACAATCAAAATCGTACAAGGCTCTTAATGGATTATTAGATTCCATACTAGCAACCAAGGTAAAGGACTACCTTCTGTACAGTACACCTCTAGAGCGATGCACCTAGGTGTGAGTTCCCTACCCAATGCCTAAACAAGACTGTCTACCCAATCGATAGACCAAATACGCCATTTTCCCAAGTCATTTCCGACCTTTCGAGAGCTCTCATACCACAAACTTTAAATCCCGACATATAGAGGGAAATTAGTTTTCTGTCTAGAAGGGAAAATGCAGGCATTCTCATGGGTGTTAAAACATGACTCATCTTGTCGCACGCCCTGTTTCAATCACTCCCCATTTGATGAGGCTCGAGGTAACGCATTACCTTTTCATTCTAGCTCATTCACTCTGAATGTCACATTGCCAGATCCGCCAATTACTAATGGACTCCCACAAAAATACAACCTCCGAGCTCGTACGTCTCAGAGAAGGGTGTTAAGCTAAAAGAAGTTGCCTTCTCCGCCACAAAAAAGATGTACGTTTGTAAATGTCAGCGTTCGTAATCATTGGAAATGGATTGTCAAACATTCTCCCATGTAAGTCATCCAAGTAAAGGATGAACCGAAGGCACCACCCTACTGCATCCCTAATCGCAGTAGTCGCAGCCCTTGCATCATCGCAAATCCCACAATAAGGGATCACTACTATTCATTTACCTTGGGCACGACACCAAAGTTATCAACAAGCAATCCGCTTACCACGAAAGATCTCTGGTCTTCAATACAACAGAGATTTCTCAACAAAGAAAGGACTAACGCTACTTTGTAGTTATATTTCCGGGCTATCCAAAAGATTTCATCTTAAGGACCTACTCAAGGAGTAATCTTTTTCCTGCCGAGAAGATTCCCCGGTCTACAACCTTTTAGTTTCATATCCATTTCTGGAATACCGCAAATTGATTCAAAGTGGTCTTCGAATCTGGAGTACCCAAATCCGACCTCGGTTCCTTCGATATCAACCATCGAAATAAAATGTGTATATATGTACACAGAACCATTAAGCCTCATTTAATTAATTGCTTAATCCCAGTTTTCCCATTAGAATCGGTTCTCGACTGTAAAACATTAAGTGAATAATTTCCCAAGCGCAAACCTTGAAGGCATAAACCAACATCAGATCGACACCCAGAAGATTACCCGACTTAACATCACAACAATCAAGTTCCAATCCATTTTTACCCAATCCCTTTACTTCTCTTGTCAAAACTTTTACATGTTCTTTGACAAGTATCTGGATCTACCTTTCGATCCGTTCCACCCCTCGTCTTAAGAAATAAACAAGGTCAGATGGATTTCCCACCTTGTTGACTACCTTATCTACTTTCCCAAATCTCACGGGCGGGACAAGATGTACTCTTAGGTATTACCGCATACCCCTTTCTATTATTTACTTTAATTCTCATTCAGAGATAATACCTCATTCATAACTTAAGTCTTCGATTTCAAACTCAGTTATTTATCAGCAAACAATGAAGCCTTCCAAGTTGGGGAACTATTTCCTCTCAGACCTTGGTTCAATCACATTTTTTATCCTTTAAATAACAGTCATTTCCATACCTCGAAGTCTAATGTCACTTCCGAGCTTATTTCCAAATATTGTTTATTATTTAAATAATTAATTCGACTCTAGAATTAGACCATTTTTCTAATTCTTTATAAAATTCCTAAAACATTCGTAAAATATTTGGGTCAGAAACTCCTTCCGATTCCTTAATTTCAAAATCCAATTCCTTAATCGCTAGTGAATAGTGATTAACTAGGTCTCTTTCTATAATTATACTTTTTGATTAAGTATAAACTCATTTTTATCTTTCAGAACCTCATTATTATATTAATAATGAATTTAGAAATTTATTTCATAATTTTTGAAATTATAAAACTCCACATACCAAAATCTGGATTTTACTACTTCTACAATAACCTTTTTGAAAACTGTTTGGTCATAACTTGATATTTTCAAATCGAAAACTTAACTTTTCAGATTCATTTGAAAGCTATTAACTTTAAGGACAGAACATTTTTCGGTTTCAAGTCATTCCGACTTGAAACGCATTCTACACTTCCGTTCGAAATTACAGGTCGCATCACCGCGAACTATCGCTCCAAAAAGTGCCCAATTTTGACCGTTTGGTGAACTATTCCGGAACTTGCCCGGGACACTTCCAAAACACTTATAAATGATTATAAATTATTATAACCATTTATTTCTACATTTTTAACTTATAAAATATTATTTTCCAATATTTTATTTTTTATAATATTATATTCAAACTTTTCTATGATTTAAAACCCATTTTTAATCATTTTTCTCTTTTATTTTAAAGAGGCTTAACCATTCTAGTTTGTACACATATTAATGTATGCGTGTCGTGACTTGGTATTCCATTTTAAAGTTATGACATTAACATATAAACAGGTCACGATAACATAGTGTAATGTTTATAATTACCATATAATATCACATTCAAACAAGTCATCCAATCATCCATATAACATCCAATGTTATCATCCAATATCAGCAAACGAACACAACCAAGTTTACTAATCTTTTCTAATTGATTTACTTACTAACTTGCATTCAAATTAATTAAGCATTAATATCAGTTTATTAACATAAAGGTAAGCATTAAGCGGCGAAGTGTTCTTACAATCAAGCTCCGTCATTCCTAAGCTTTCTCCGGATGAATTCTCCATCGCTTTCGCTCCTTGTCAAGCTTCCAATCTACTACCAAACACTACATGGTTCGGCCTAGGCATGTACCAAGCCAAACTCCGAGCTTTTGCGCTTCCATTTGCTTCCAAACTCCACCAGTGCTTCACACCTTTACTCCGGCATAACCTACTTCTCTTTTTTCCTTCGTTGGAGCACTCAAACTCCACTCCTTCCTCCCTAATGTTTCGGCCATGACATGTAAATGGGTGTAGATGAGCTCTATTGGCAACGGAACCTAGCTAGATGGCTCTGGAATGCTTCAAGAATCTTAGATCCATAGTCAAATCTAAGTTTAAGATGGATCCGAACTATTTTCTTTTGATTTTTGGATTGGGAAGCCATTGAAGAAGCTTGAGAGAGAAGAGAGAAGAGAGAAGAAATGAAGAAGAAGAAGGAAGAAAGGAATGAGAAGAAGAAGAGGCCTCTATTTATAGGCAAAGCTCATCTTCACTTTATGTCACCTCAATATCACATCCACCACACCACCATACCCCATTATATCACCATACCTCCATCACATCAACCTTACACACACCAACTTGATTTATGTCACACCCAAGCCACACCCTCCTACTTTATGTCAAATCAAGGCCATACCCTTCACTTTATGTCAAATCAAAGCCCATACCTACACACACACCCACACACGGCCCACACCCTTCCATACACTATTCTACACGTTACTTTATGTGGGTGGGACCCATTTGATTTCGTTAACTCATATGTAAGTTATACGACATGCTGGTGACGTTTGGCGATTTCTACGTGACGTTTTATGCAACTTTTTACCATGTATTTTTATTCTCTATATCCGTCGCATATTTTATCATATACTCATCTTTATACAAGTGTAAACAAAATTTACAAATCATATTTCAATAATCTTTTATCACTTAAACCCCCTGGATTAATTATAAAATCATTTATATTGAATATACAAAAAGTGTTGCGGATTTACGCTGTCAAAAGTGAATAGTGTACTAATGATGATGTCATCAATGTTTTCACGACCTAAAATGTGAAAATATTTTAATTTCTTATTCTTGTTTAATGGACATATTAGTGTATGCATCCAGAGCCATGCACGATTCTTTTGGTTAAAAATCAGTTTTATAGATAAAACGGTTTTCGGTTACTTGATTGAATTTCCATGCTTTTTAGCTTCGCATGATAAAACGATAAGTTTGTTTGCTATGAAATTTGGAATCCTATAATAATATACCATGGTAGATCCAATGAAATTGGTTTCGTCCAATTCTGAGACAGTGTCCCAAATGGGTATTTTCACTCATTAGACTCCAAATTCAATTATTTAACCAACTCTAGTTATTCAATTAACAGTCATATTCAAGTTTAAACTGTTTAACCCATCAAATTAACTTTTCAACATTTAAAAATCAATTAAATATTCTAAATTCTAATGGCTAAATTTATGGGTCGTTATAAAGGGTGTCAACGATAAAAATCGCTAACACCCCAAATGAGTGTGCAATATTGCTTATTTTTAGAAGTTCCACAAATTTCCTTGAGGTTTGTGTTAAATTACGAAATCATTTGAACTTAAACTCATAGATATCAAAGAATAAAGTAAATAAAACTTGAATATGCCCAAGCCACCCTCTTTATTCGTATTTCAATTTTATTACCAAAGGATCCCTATAAGAGAGAGAAAGAAATTCAAAGTCGTTTTTATAAGGGGGTCAATCTATATTTATAAAGGTAGGATGACGACGAGCTTGCTCCAACCCACAATATGGGACTAATAGCTCCGTAGAAGTTGTGAAGGAATATGAAGGCTTTGGAAGCTTTGTGAAGGAAAATGAACAAATCCTTCTTGAATTAACTGTTGTAAACAAATTCATTCCTTCAATCTTGCATGATCTTCACCATCTTCGATTATGGACGTTATACAAAAACGGTAATCATGAAATATGGTCTCGATTGAGAGCTTTTGGTATGTGGCCTTCTTATCATGTTGTAAAAGTGCAATGTTGATGTTGAAAAAGTGTAATGTCATTACATTATAGCTTCAATGGAGCATAACATTGATTTTCATCCTACTTGCTTTGGAAAGGTTATATTCTATGTTTTTGTTGATGTTGGTGCTTCCATAACTATTAATGCCTTCGTGGATGTAGAAGGTATTCACCTTCAACACCGCTTCATAGTGATTTTGATGATGAACTAAATATTAATGGCAAGCTCAATCATTGAATGTTGGTAGAAAGGAGCTCTTTTACCCTTTTGAAGGGCTTGTTCTAGTGGAATCTACCCCTACGGAAGGTTGATGGCAGCAGAGGGTTGACATGCGGCTTGTTATCTCATGCGAAAGGAATAATTTTGGATTATTGAATCAACTCTTGTGGAAGATTCCCCTCTGACCTATGCAGAAGCCCTTCTTTAATTCTGTCGAAGGCCGTTCTTCAATGTAAGCGGAAGCACATACATTGATGTTCACAGAGATGCTTTCGGAAGCTACTTTAATGCTTGTGGAAGTCCTATCGATGCATGCGAAATCCCTTATAATGCTTGCGAAACCCTTTTCGACCCTGACGAAAGCACCTTCTTCAATGGTTATGGAAGGCATAGTCAATGTTTGAGTCAGTCCAACTCCACAGTTACGGCAGCCTTCACATTAATAAATGTTGGAGTATCTCTAAGTCAACAAGTGCAGAAGCACCAATAGTCAACGAGGGTAGAAGTTTCAACTGACAGATGCAGCATGTGGAAGGAGTGGTGCCTTTGATGCCCACGAAACCCTCCTTTCGATGCCTTCGGAAGCCTTCTCCCTTTAATACATGCAAAAACCTGCTTTCGATGCCTTTGAAAGCCAACTCCCTTTAACACATACGGAACTTGCTTTCGACGCCTTCGGAAGCCTTCTTTCATACCTTTATTCTTAAATGAATTTATGGCTAACATTTAGCTCCCCTTGTATGAAAGAAGTTTTTTTCTTTAGGACAAAAATCCAAGAATTCTGTTTTGCATCGTATCATCCTCAATGATTTTCTATATCAATCTTATTTTTCTTGCAAAGTACAAACTAGACAACAATTCTTATCATTAATTTGAAATATATGTAAATATGTCCATTAGTTTATTCATAATATTATTGGATATAGTATTAGAATTTTTGATAAAATCTAAATCTGGGAATGATAGAAATTAGTAGATCATCGTCTGGAGATAATAAGCGATGAGAAATCCACAGTTGAGGATGGTTGAAGATCGAAAATTCTTGTCCAGCAATAATAAAAGTCCCGAGATCCAACCTTTCACTACACCAAAACAGTCAAATTCTAACATTTATAAGTGTTACAAATAATTTCAGTAACACTTTTTAAGTGTTACTAATGGACTGTGAGGAATGGAGCGGCCAAATTTGTAACACTTATAAGTGTTACAAACATACGTATTACTAACACTTATAAGTGTTGGTATAGAAATATACGGTAACGCTTATAAGTGTTGGTAACGAAATATACGGTAACACTTATACGTGTTGGTATAGAAATATACGGTAACGCTTATAAGTGTTGGTTAACGAAATAAACGGTAACACTTATAAGTGTTGGTACAGAAATATATGGTAACGCTTATAAGTGTTGGTTAACGAAATATACGGTAACACTTATAAGTGTTGGTACAGAAATATACGGTAACGCTTATAAGTGTTGGTAACGAAATATACGATAACACTTATAAGTGTTGGCAACGCCTATAAATGTTGAAAAATGATTATTTAGTAACAGACACACACACACACAGATATATATATATATATACAAAACTTAAACACAAAGTTTAAATATAAACACACTGCAAATAATGGTTTCCATATCACAAACAATTCATCATACATATTCAATGCAAAGTTTAAACGCTCTGCAAATGTAGTATAATATATCATAAACAATTATTTACATATCTAAAATACCACAATGTCATATATTCAGATATTATTACAACATAAGCTTCAAAAAATATATTTCAAAATACACTTAAAGTTTAACTTACGGTTAACCTAACCATTCCTGATCAGCCACTCCAAACTCTAATGGTTTTGAATATTCTTCAACGTCCAATACAACAATCCAAAGCATCCTTCTTCAAGTTCCTGCATTTAATATAAACACTCGATAAAAATTTATACCTTCAAAATCAAAAGGTTAAAGACTGAGTTACAACTCAGGTTCTCAAGGTATTTATCAATGACACATTTTTGCAACACTTCCAAGATTTCATAGCTACTACCACTACATCAGCACTTAGTGATCACAACACTATCATCATTAAACTCCATTCACAAGGTGCTCAAGGAAAGGGGATACATTCCAGATATATCAATATTTGGCATATGGCAACAGATTATGTAGTGCTCATCTTATTATTATTATTATTATTATTATTATTATTATTTGTCATGCGCTATAATGTTATCCTATAAAGAAACCAGGTACACTTGTGTTATCCTTGTGATAACATAAAAATAAAAATACATGCGCTTGCAAAATATGCAAAGAGTATTGTTTTCGATTCGCCATTTACTTTAAATGAAAAAAAACGAGTACTAAATCTTTTCCGAATTTGGAAAATTTGTTGCAACAGATGATTGGCTGCAAACTTTATTTATAACCCATTATGTGTGAAAAAATATTATCAAGTTGCACAATCCCTAAATCCTCTCTAAGGCTCTAGTTGGTAAATGTTTTCCCATTATGAGAGAGCTCATGGTCAACTTACTGGATATGGAGGTTGCTTTCTTAGAAGATGCATGGAGCCTACAAAACTGATGTCCATGCCAAGCATGTGTGAAGCCTGTGTTATGTTTTTGGCTTCGATGGGCCTAACCATCTCAAATGAGGTACGTCAGACTAGGAAGAGAACCAGAAATTAGGACCAATCTATCGTCCACTTGAATGATGAACCTCAACAAAGCATCAATTTCATTGTTGCAGCAGGTGGCTCCGTATCAGTAGACTTGAAACTTGGGATTCCATTGCAAGATAATACAGGCTAAGACATCCTTAGAACTTGGTTTAGCTGATGTGAAGTTAGTACTTTTTGTCTCTTGCTCTGCTACATTCTGCAATCAGGTAACCCTGTTGTGCGTTGAATTAATATAAGTGGAACATGGGCAGCAATAAGCAGACTCTTAATGGACACTGCATCGCAATTTCTGTGAAAACTACGGTCTTCCCTCCACTTGTGGAACCTCTTAATCAAGGAATCCATGATCCAGCTATTATTGACTCCTACAGACATCAATCCTAAATGTCATGCCGGTCGACTACACGTTGCACTGCATATCTCCTCTTCGAAGTGATTTCTTCCTCTCCGTGATTAGGTTGCAAAGCTAATGCCGAGTTTCAACAATGAAGGCTAGAGTTTTCTCCTGTTCACATGAATAACCCGAATTAAAAACTTGATCAACAGAGCAAATATCAAAAGTGGAGTCTAGAAGTTGAGCGCTTCTGCGGAAATGTCTGTTATTCTTGTCTGAACTACGCCACCCTTTTTGTTTCCGGAATGTAAGATATGGGTAGTTGATCCATCCAAAGGCTGTAAAACTGATTAAATATATTTTAAATTCCTATCTTTAGCTGAAATCGGAGTCGAGCAACAATCCGAAATCTTAGCATCACGATCATCGAGACTATGTCAAAAATATGTAAATCAGGAGGAGAAACATCTGTAGTCATAATAGGGAGAGCATGATCTGATAGAAAAATATCAACAACATGCTCAACGATTTGATTTTCTGAAGTCCAAGCTACCGTAAACAATACCTCCCCGTTCACCAAAGAATCAGAATAAGAGAAGTCAAAACAGGAAGATAATGAAGGCCTTCAAGTTGTAATAACCATATCAGATCAAGATTTAGATTCAGAGAGACCGTCATTTTTGGCTTTACAAGACATTTTATGTACTAGAAGAGTTTTTCATAGAAGATTTATGGACAGCCAATGAGAAACGGTGTACTCGTCTACCTGAAAGAGCAAAGGTGCTGAAGCAGAAGGATCTACATAGATATGAATTTGAGTTCTGAGCATTAAAAATTTCACAAAAGAGAAACTAAGGTCGGAGGAGGTGGATGTGGTGGAAAGAAGCGATTTGCCTGTGTTCTTAAGTGCAAGTGCACAAAAAACGTTGTTTATGTCGGAAAGCAGCACAGTAAAAGTAGCATAAGGGTTCTCTGCAATTTTTGGCTATGCGATTTCCATCCCCAAATTTGAAACAAAGAGAGGAAGAGAATTGATGGTGTATCTTGCAGTATATCACCCAATTATACAAATATCATTATTTTTCCAGCTTCAGATGAATATTTCTGATCTATATTTATGTTTGTCTCTATTAATTTACACATAATTGCATTTATATAATGCACATAAATCATTCAAAATGAATCATATGGAAATAACAACAATAAAAATAGAAAGGAGAAAAACAATGTTGTAATATACATGAATCATATCCAAATCCAAATACCAATAAGGGAAATGGAAGTAATAAAAAATGCTGACACGGTTTTTAAATTCGGAATAGATAATTGTTTTACTTAGCTAATGATCCCGCAGGTGAATCAAACTCTTAGCACAAAAAAGAAAATAAAACATGAGCCCATGCTATGCAAAAACCTTGTATTGTGATTGAATATAAAAAAACAGATTGAAAGTGATTTTAAATGTTGTCATTTGTTTCAACATGTGAAGGTTTGAAATGCAAAAGGCTCAATTTTCGAAGTAACAAAATTGTCTAAATAAAAACATACCCTAAACCGTACTAATCGTTTTGCATTAAAAGAAGAATTAAGAAAAGGGACGACAACAAAGGAAGTGATAATGATATTCCATTGTCATTCATATAACAACATATCATGATAATTTATTGCTTAACACATTTAATTAGTCTTGATTAAAATTCAACACTTGCAAAGTGCGATCATGCGAAGCATGCAGTGTATAATGAAATATTTGTTAATTTAACCTTATTGTAATCACGTAAGCCGTAGACGCCCAGTAGTGAACTTGAGAATTTACATGCAATGAATGCGAAATAATTTCATGAAGTCCAAAGAGCGAATCTAAGTTTAACTGTACAAAATGATATTTCATATATTTTCTAGTAACCAAATATCATGATATATATTGAATAGAACGTACAAATCAGTTTTTATTTATGCATATAAACAAACAGTTAAGCAGTATATTTTGTTTAGTTGTAACAAATTCTTTCTTATAAAACATGCACACAATGTGGTTGTTTATTGGAAGCTAGTAGCTTTTTTAAAGGAATGACAAATGTTTATTATAGTAAAGGGTTTTATTTGTAAAAGAAATAGCAATGCACATCATAGTAAAAGATAAATGAAAATACCTCAATCCAGCTTCTACTGCTGTTGTCAAACTTCATTGGTCGACACATATCACATACGACCCTCGATCTCAGTATGCATATTTTCCAGACGCTGCATCATACTATACTGCCCGATATGCTTGCACCATGCTCCATCACGTCCGTTTTGGTTTACCATTGATTTCGACCCATGTCTGATTAGTACATGTTGCCTTTTATAGTAAATATCTTCAATCAATTAGCCCCACGTTATTCAGCAGGCCACATGCCATTCAACGTCAGGCGCTCCATGCAACCTTCCGAATCATTATGCCAATCTAACAGAAGCTTCCCCTTGTTTGTGATGTGCATTCATTGTGAAGCCATTTCCGTATGATGTCATTCAAGTTCAATCAACCGATTCATTTTCACCCAGTTAAGCCCTCATGCAATTCTAGTTTTGGTCATCAATAGATGCAGCTGAAGTTTGTCAGTCTACTTTCCTGTGTCGTAACGTGTCTGCATTAACTTCCTTGTTCAACATGTCTGCATGAGCTTCTCGGTTCAACATGTCTCCACAGGCTACACTCATCTAACCTCTGTGCTTGAACTACTTTTCCATGTCGAATGGCTACCATGGTTGCATCATATTTACTTATGCCTCACTCTTATCTGCTAATACCATCACTGCATCTTTCTCTGATCTGTTCATATTTAATGATATATGCACAAAATTATAGGTTTGCAAGCTGCATTTTTGTTGAAGCTAGCTACAAATATACTGAAATATAGTTGACAGTCCGCAGACACACTCAGAATTCTTTCTAATACAAACTGAAAATATTAGAGGTGCAAATTTACCATTAAGTTATAGAATTATATAAAGAGGACTATATACTTACAGTAAAAAAAATTGATTGTTCAATCAAACTGCTCATATATAGTGAATGTGAAAGACTACATATTATTTTGTTTAAGAAGTTAATTATTTGAATTGATAATTGACAACTAAATGCATTGTCAAGTTTTATTTGAATTCACAAAGCAAAAAGTAGAATTTTATTGTTGATTAACAAATAAAAATGAGTCCAACCAACTACTAAAAACTTAAAATCACATGAAACAGTGAGAACTCATTTTTAGTTACATTCTATTGAACTGCTTATCTGCTACCAGAGTTCAATTTCATTCATCCTTTTTTGATAATGCAAACATCTGTAATGGACTAATGATAATTAACTATGAAATGAAGAATTGAAATATATTACTTCAGACGCACATATATTGAAGGTCTAATGATATGAAAATGCTTAAATATTGCAACATGCTGTTAATAAATAATTACCCAATGCCACAATTACTGCTAATAACTATTATTGTGCCACTATAACAAAGCATCAAAAGTAAACACAATAAATAATATCAAGATTTTGAATTATCATTTGTTGCTTAAAAATGACATTAAGAAAATAAATAAATGAATAGATAATACATGAATGCAACATAGTCAAATCCTAGATATTCAAGCATAGTATATTTTTATTTTACTATAAAAAAATGCATTAGCTCTGGTGAGAAACACTAAAAAATGATAGATCAAGTCAATGCTACACTTAGAGGATTGATCAAACTACATGGGTTAAGCACACATTAACATCCAAACAATTTTCCATATAGATTTTTATGACATATAGGTGCTCTTTTTTAACTTTTCTAAAGGAGGTTGAGTCTTCATCATATTCATTGTCAAGATTATGGACTTTATATATCAGACATGCCAATAAAAAGTTACCTAAACTCGGTTTATGCAACAAAAATATATAAATAAATCAGAGTCATACAAATGAAATTGAAGAGCATAAAAAGAAAACCAAAACAAACATACAAAACCCAAAATTTACCTAGACACCACATCTCCAGCCTGCTGCCACCAGAAAATCGCACATACTCCACATCACACACACTACCTGAATCCATGCCGCCAACTCCACAAGTTCACTCACATCGACATTCACATTGCAGCGCATTACTGTCTCTAGATCGCAAGCGCATGCATCGCTCTCCTCCTTCTTAGATGCCGATGGTGCCACCGGAGTAGAGCAACTTGCGACCGCGTCTCCCTCTTCTTGGTCGCCTCTGCTCGATATTTTTTAAATATGAGTCATGATTTAGATAGAAGGAATTAGGGGAAGATATCGAGCTGAAGAGTTAAATAGGTATTGGGTTTGCAATTGAGGGAGAAGGAGGATTCTAAAACACAGTGGAAAGAAAATAGGCTTGGGAGCGGCTGAAATAATTTCTGGGGGTCTGGATTTAATTCAGTGCGATTGAGGGAGAAGAAGGACGTTGGTTTTTTTGTCAGAAGAGCAAACCCTAAATTAAATTTTAGGCGGCCAAAATCTGTTTAGGAATGGGCAAGCGTGGGAAAAGGGATCGTATTTACCAATTACAAAAGACTCCTTTTGTTATTAAATTATTTACATTTTTACCGATTGTTGTAACACTTATATGCGTTGGCAAAATTAATGCAGAAGACTATTTATTTTTACTAACACTTTTTAGGTATCCTAACACTTTTTTACTGTTAGCGGTCTGTGACATTTATAAGTGTTAGCAATTGACAGATATAAAATGTTGCAAAATCACTTATTTGGTATAGTGTTTGTAATAATGAGAGAAGACCAAAAATCCGACTCTAGTTATACTAATAGAAGACCAGAAATCTAGTTATGGAGTAAATAATAGAGGACCAAAAATCCAAATCTGGCATTGATAATAGAAGTTTTAGAAATCCTATTCTCGAAATAATAATAATAGAAGTCTAGAAGCCATCTTCTGAAAATAATTGATGGAACACCAAGAACAATCGTCTGGTAATAATAAAAGTCAGAAATCATCATCTGGAATTAAGTCATAGAAGACAGGGAATCCTTATTTGGGAATAAATTATATGAGTCCAGACACCCTTAAATGGAAATAATAATAATAGAAGAAGTGTAACGACCCACGTTTTTGGATGGTTTAAATCGACAATAAACCACACATGTCAACTCAAACCATTCAAAAGGGAGAATTGTTAATGGGGTAAATAAGAAAATAAGAGAAAAGAATAAAAAAACAAAACATAGAATCTCACAAAGGAATCAAAAGATATAATAATAAAAAAACAGTTCATGAAGCTGTTTTAAAAATAACATTTGATTACACTTTTACAATATATCAGAGTTATACATACAGCAGGAATAATAAGATAATGCAGTGAAACAACATGATGCAGTGGAACAAATATGATAAATAGTAGACTAATCTCCATCTTCATCCTCCAAAATAAAATGGACTTCAAACTCTGAAATGCTCAGGCTGACCCGAGCGTAATGAAAAGACAAAACACTCGAGTCAGATCTAAAAGATCTTATGTAAATTAAACCAAAATAAGTAAATATGAGTGTAAAGGCTTCAGAGATGTTTACGGGATTTTACATCTCATATTCAGTGTCTAACGTGCATGCAATAACTTAAGAGATGTTCGGGATTCCATCTCCTAAGGATCCGTTAAACTATCTACATAAATAATACAATACGCTACTATAATATGTCTAAAGTAAAGTAAAGTATTAAAATAGCGTTAAGGCGTTACCTATATCCCCCTTACCACATTTTTATATAAATACCGTAGTCTATACAGATACTGTAAGCTCCACCAAACCGATGGTTTACTCAGGGAGCACTCCATAGGTACGATACAAACCAAAGTCGTAATAGGCTCGATCAAGATAAATATGACAAGGCACGCGAAGCAATGCCCAGGGTAGGATTCTACCATTTTGCACTTCCGGACTAGTGGTAACGCATAATAGCTACTACCGACCATCTCGAGACACACTCCCATAATCAAAATCGAGGGTGGCCACCAATCAAATCACAAAGTAATAGATATGGTTTCGAAGAAGCATGTTCGATAGGGGGAGCAACCACACTTGGCCCGGTATAGCTCTTGTTTTAGTCATTTTAATTATGACCCGAAAGTCAAGGCTATCCATCATCGTTCTCTTTCTTCATTCCAGTAGCATTTGCCAAACCATCCTACTTCATTCTGGATTCTCCACCACGTGCACAATTGTTAAAGTGGTTTCGGTATTGGTAGAGAGTATGACAATATCCGGCCCTGGTCTCTTTAACAACCAAATGCTTATTTCACACCTGTTGGTTCTTTTACATTTCCAAAACCGATTCATATTAGATATTAAAATATCATATTCAATTCAAAATATCCCTCATTTCAAAACCAACAAATTTACTCAAAATATGTCATTTCACTAGAAAATATCATTTCAAATTCCAACGTAGGTTATAACATCATTTAACCACATTCGCCTTTAAATCAAGGATTTAAATATAAACAATTCAACCTTGCACAGTTTGAATTTTAGAATATAGTTTGGTAGTTATAAATAGTTTAAAATAGTTTTATTTTAAATAGTTTAAGGATTTAAAAACAGTTAAAATAGTTTAATATAAAATGGTTTGAGTATTGGAAATGGTTTATATAGTAAAATAGTTTTGGAAATCTAAATAATCTGAATTTTTAAAATAACAGATTTATATTAAAATAATTTATTTTGAAAATAGTATCAAATCAAACCGTTTCTTCCATTTCAATAAATCTGGACCATATCCAGATTTCAAATCAACAAAACTCAATTTAATCTTTCAATTCAAAATGACTCGATTTTGATTTAGTTCCAAATCAATGTGATTTCAATTTCAATTCGAAATACTTCAATTTCCGAAACATTCATTTTTAACTTCAATTTCGATTCAAAAATTCAATCAATGATTTAAGTACAATTCCAATCTTATTTTAAACCATTTCAATCCATATCAATTTCAAGCCCAATTTCAATTTACTTATTTGAACCACTTAAATCAAATTTAACTTCAATGTTAAAATTTAAGATCCAAATCTTTAAAATAATTCAAATTTCCGAATTAAAGTCATATATTGATTCTAACTTTACATTCCCAATTTAATTCTTAAACAATTTCTTTTTTACCATTTCAATTTCAACTTTCAAAGCTTGACTTAGAACATAATTAAATTCATATAAATATATAATTTATTTCCTTTAAAACAATAACATTTAATCAAAAATCCTAATTCAAGATTTTAAACCATTTAATTTAACCAATCTGGTGTCTGTATATAATTTTCTATCCTATGGCAAAGTGATACAGATATACATCATTTCAACCCATAATAAATTTAAATTTCCGGATATATATAATTTCAACCCGTATCCCGAATTATAATTTTCCAAATCCATAAAATCGCTCGGGTTTATCATTTCAACCCATAACGATTTTTCCCTAATCTATAAGATCGTTCGGGTATGTATCATTTAGTGATTTTCCTAACAATAAATAAGGGAACTTGCAGTGTGATAACAACATATAAATTAAACATAACATCACATCATCCAAAATGTTAACAATTAAGCATCCATCACAATCGTCATTCAAATCAACCGATAAATCACAACAATTAACCGGTTATCATTATCAGATATTTAACTAGCAATTCAATTCCAATATTAATTAAATAGCAATTTAATTCAATAAAAATCAATTTAAATTAAAATGTCAACTTAAACTATCAAACAGCAACCAACAACATTATCATCACTTCATAAATTTAATTCAACTAACATAACAAGATTAAGTATTACGTGAGTGGGTTAAATCACTCACATTTGATTTCCAATCGATTTAAAAATCCAAATAACGCCCAAAATTTGAACAGTCTCAGAATTTGACCAAACAAAATCCATATTGTCTGGAATTTCGATACGATCGCAATAGAGAAAACCGCACGTGAATCCGAGCTCGTATGAAAAAGTTATTAACGTTAGAACAATTGAAATTTAAATTTAAATCTAAAATAGAATAAAGGGCGTATTTGTAAATATACCTACAGCAACCCTAACTGCCGCGTTCGCTCACGATCTCGATCCACCCATGCATCGCACGAAGCCGCCACCTTCAAGCTAATTTTTGTCGCCGCTCAGTTCAACTTCACCAAGATCCGAGCTTGCCGCTGCAAAGCCCATCTCCGGTCGCCCACCTCTACCACGCGTGGCCATCCACCATGCCTCCAGGCACACAGCACCGCCGCGACCTTTGAGCATGAATTCCAGTGAACTCGCATTACCTTAGGATGAGCGAACACTAACCCTAAGACCTGCTCGACCTCCTCTTCCAAACGCAACTCCCTGATCGTCAATTGGATGAAGATCCACCGTTGGATCGAAAACCCAGCAACGAACGGTTGAAAAAGATCGCTAATTTCTGGATAAATGGTGATTAAATTGCAAAAACAAATTGTAGATATGGGTTACATTCGTCAAGAGCTTTCCAACGATATAAAATATGACTTAGTTAAGGAGTTTAAATTTTTCGATTTGATTTTTGAATTGGGGATTTAGGGTTTGGGATTATGTGACATTGGAAAGGAAGGAAGGAGCAGATAGAAATAATAGTACGTACATGAATAAGAAAAGGCTGCTAGGGTTTCAGAAAAGAAATCTATTTATATATACAGAAATAGATAAGAACGAATGGACATATTGAATTGGTTCGAAATGATAACAACGACCCGAAAATCCTGTTTCGTTTCCGAAACTAAAGTATGTCATCTAATATATCGAAATATATGTTTTCGATAATTTTAAACTCAATGAAACTAGTTTCAAATCCAAATTCCATTGCATACAGAAGTTAGCTTTTAAAATCAAATTATTTTAATTGAATCCATTAAATTGATTTCTACGCGTTTCGAGCTCGCACAATCAAACGATAAGTCTGATCGCTACGAAACTTGAAATCCTATAATAATTCACTGTTACGGATCTGATGAAACTAGTTTCATCAAAATCCGAGACAATGGCCAAAATGGCTAATTTTCGCGTTAATTAAATAAATTATTATTAAATTGATTTAATCACCTTTAAATTCAAATTTTAAAACTTAACCATTTTATCATTCTTCATTATATAAAAATTAATAATCTATTACAATAAATTTCCATGTTAAATCCACTGTTTAAATATTGCACTAATTTCCAGCATTCAATTACAACTGTAATAAAATTCTAGTTAATTATATTTAAATTCTAATAAATTCTTTTATTTGGATTTACACTCTTATTATTGAATCAACTAATACCTTATGAATATAATTAACATTATTTTACATTTTATTACATTCTTATTCTATATTCATCATCTAAACTCAAATTAACTGTAATATTTCAATTTACCAATTTAATTTCAAACGGATTAAATGTTAAAGTAATAATTATAACAATTGTTTTTACCTTACTGATTCATGTCTATTAACTTACTGTTTACAACCAAGAGTTATAAATTGTTTACCAAAACTGATTTCATATTCTATAATAAACGTATTTACATTAATAACGGTTAATTTCAATATTAAACCTAACATTTAATTTATTCCATATTTACAATTATAGCCAAATTAACTTTACAAAAATTTCAATTGATTGAAATTACATTAAAGTAGTTGTGAATAACATTCAACCAACTTTATGAAATCATATTCAAATTATTTTTCAATTAATAAGTCATAAATTTTAATTTCTCCAATATTAAATTCTAAAATATTATTAAATTTAATATTTTTATTTATCAAAAATTATCGGTCGTTACACTCTCCCACACTCAAAACTTTTCATCATCGAAAAGTAACAAGAAGGGATTAAGGAACTTGATAAAATTTTATTCAAATTATTCAATTTATAAACAATTAATTTAGTTTAATAAGAATTTGAAAATAACTCAACTTTCACAAAATTTTCTAAGTCTTAAATTTACGAAAAATTTCGGTAGAGTCTCCTTTGCGCGTTAGGTCCGGAAAAATAATAATATTAATAATTACAATATATATATATATATCATATTTGAATAATAAACATCCCAAACAATGGAAAAAACCATTAAAATATCGTTGCAAAACCATAATCCGAAAACGTACCTATTTGTCAGGCAAAAAACTTTCTTTATGAAACCAAAAGCAGTAGCTATTGCTTCCATAAACCTGTAATTCACTTATATAATCCAAAATAGTGAGAATTATGTAAAAGAGCGAATATTTAGTTATTTCAATTAGTAACAAAAGAAAATCAACACAAAACATGTGCAAACAAAACACTACGACCATCATATGCAACAAAGAAATCAATCATACATCCATAGCAGCCAAAACTAATAGTTTGTTCAAGTTCAAAAACTTTTCACCGTACAAGAGTGATAAATAAACAACCAAGTGTACATTACGCTCAACAGCCTTAGATAATTACTTAATAGATTATTCATACAACCTTGAACAATTTAAAATATCATTTCCCAAACATCCCATAAACCAAACATATAGGATTTAAATATTATTTAAGTTTATTCGATTTGTTTATTTACCTTCCATTTATTTTTCATTCATTCATACAATAATTATCTTTTATTAATTTACCTTTATTGCTTACACAATTTATTTCTCATTCAATATTTGAAATCATCAATGAATCTCTTATTAAAGTATTACGTACATTTCATTGCAGTTTATTTCACATTTATTATTCACTTATAACCTTGATTTCCATTTTAATATTAATATTCATCAATGAATTATTCAACTTAAGTTTCTTAGCTTCTTAATTTACATTCATCCTTTCTTATAAGGTATCATTGAATATTAAATCTATCTCAGAATCATTTCAACATTTTCTGAAGTTATAATCATTTACTTTACATAGTATTCAAATTTTCTATTCACTTTAATTATATATAACTTCAAAACATTAACTTAAGGTTATAATATTCTTATACATCTTAAATTTTTTATTTATTTATAAACACGGGTTCATTTTTGAAGCATTCTTGTCAGTAAGCCTTTACTCGTATAAAAATTCTACTACATATTCTTATTTAACATTCCAACTTTTAAACATTTCTGGTAAGTTATACATATGTTTTAGAATGTCATTGAATGCTATACAAGTTTATTTTATTCATTTTAGTTAACAAAATATTCAATAGTTTATATCTTCTTAATTTTCATTACCTTTAAATTTACAAGATATAAATCTCCAATTCTCTTTATATTTTTATTAAACAATTATCTCTTAATTCAGATTTCAATTTGGATGTTTCCAATCTTATTAAAATAGTCAAGGTTCCATTCTATTACAATAACTGAAAACCACTAATTATCAGAAAATTTTAAGAACTAAATATCGGGTTTCATTTCAAACCATTTTGAAATAATATTTATTCGTATATTTTATATATATCAAATCATACTTAAGAAAATAAAATTAAAATTTGTTTATCAAGACAAATGTGTAGTAAAGTTACTACAGTGGTCTTCCCACTTTCAAACTCGAAAATGAACGTCGATGATGTCGCGATCATCATCGAATTTTTTTTCCAGCGATAGAAGAAAGGAGTAAAGAATTTAGTTCCTTTAAAACATTTCTTTCAAATCACATTGAAAATATTTCTATCTGAAAATACTTCCAAATAATACTTATATTATATTCCAAAATCTTTGAAAACCAATTTCAAACTCCAGAACTTAAGTTCTCAAATTTCCAATTCATATTTACTTTATTTGTAAATTTTATTTTGCAACCAATATTTATAAAATTTCACTTCCTAACAAACAAACATATCACATACAACTATATCCATTTATAAAAATTATTCTTTTATATACAAAATATATACTAGGTAAAATTATTTCATTTACCTATATTTCAAAAACAATATTGTGTCAGTCTGCTCTATTAAGTGTTTAGAAATCCTTGTCAATGTCATAGCGTCATATGTACCAACCAAAATTTATAAATACTAAATAGAACAAATTAACGCAATATAAAAACATTTTTATAGCACTAACAAACACGCGCTCTCATATATATACACTCAAACAACTCATTCTAGGGTATTACTACCCTATCTCTAATGAGTCCAACCCTACAAAACTAAGGTTATCGCTAAACCTCGCTCTGATACCAACTGTAATGACCCACCTTTTTGGACGGTTTAAATCGAAAATAAACCACACATGTCAACTCAAACCATTCAAAAGGGAGAATTGTTAATGGGGTAAATAAGAAAAGGAGAGAAAAGAAGGAAAATCAAAACACAGAATCTCACACCGAAATTAAAAAATATAATAATCAAATAAACAGTTCATGAAGTTGTTTTACAAATAACATTTGATTACACTTTTAAAATATATCAGAGTTATACATACAGCGGGAATAACAAGATAATGCAGCGGAACAACATGATGCAGTGGAACAAATATGATAAATAGTAGACTAATCTCCGTCTTCATCCTCCAAAATAAAATGGACTTCAAACTCTGAAATGCTCAGGCTGACCCGAACGTAATGAAAAAACAAAACACTCGAGTCAGAACTAAAAGATCTTATGTAAGTTAAATCAAAATAAGTAAATATAAGTGTAACGGCTTCAGAGATGCATACGGGATTTTACATCTCCTATCCAATGTCTAACATGCGTGCAATGACTTAAGAGATGTTCGGGATTCCATCTCCTAAGGATCCGTTAAACTATCTACATATATAATACAATACGCTATTACAATATGTCTACAGTAAAGTAAAGTATTAAAATAGTGTTAAGGCGTTACCTATATCCCTCTTAACACATTTTTATATAAATACCGTAGTCTATACAGATACTATAAGCTCCACCAAACCGGTGGTTTACTCAGGGAGCACTCCATAGGTACAATACAAACCAAAGTCGTAATGGGCTCGATCAGGATAAATATGACAAGGCATGCGAGGCAATGCTCAGGGTAGAATTCTACCGTTTTGCACTCCCGGACTGGTGGTAACGCATAGCAGCTACTACCGCCCACCTCAAGACACACTCCCACAATCAAAATCGAGGGTGGCCACCAATCAAATCACAAAGTAATAGATATGGTTTCGAAGAAGCATGTTCGATAGGGGAGCGACCCCACTTGGCCCGGTATAGCTCATGTTTTAATCATTTTAATTATGACCCGAAAGTCAAGGCTATCCATCATCGTTCTCTTACTTCATTCCGGTAGCGTTTGCCGAACCATCCTACTTCATTCTGGATTTTCCACCACGTGCATAGTTGTTAAAGTGGTTTCGGTATTGGCAGAGAGTATGACAATATCCGAACCTAGTCTCTTTAACAACCAAACGCTTATTTCACACCGGTTGGTTCTTTTACATTTCCAAAACCGATTCATATTTGATATCAAAATATCATATTCAATTCAAAATATCCCTCATTTCAAAACCATCATATTTACTCAAAATATGTCATTTCACTAGAAGATATCATTTCAAATTCCACCGTAGGTTATAACATCATTTAACCACATTCGCCTTTAAATCAAGGATTTAAATATAAACAATTCAACCTTGCATAGTTTGAATTTTAGAAAATAGTTTGGTAGTTATAAATAGTTTAAATAGTTTAAATAGCTTAAGGATTTTAAAACAGTTAAAAATAGTTTAATATAAAATGGTTTGAGTATTGGAAATGGTTTATATAGTAAATTAGTTTTGGAAATCTATATAATCTGAATTTTTAAAATAATAGATTTTAAAAAGTTTATATTAAAATAATTTATTTTGAAAATAGTATCAAATCAAACTATTTCTTCCATTTCAACAAATCTGGACCATATCCAGATTTCAAATCAACAATACTCAATTTTAATCTTTCAATTCAAAATAACTCAATTTCGATTTAGTTCCAAATCAATGTGATTTCAATTTCAATTCAAAATACTTCAGTTTCCAAAACATTCATTTTTAACTTCAATTTCGATTCAATAATTCAATCAATGATTTAAGTTCAATTCCAATCTTATTTTAAACCATTTCAATCCATATCAATTTCTAGCCCAATTTCAATTTATTTATTTGAACCACTTAAATCAAATTTAACTTCATTGTTAAAATTTAAGATCCAAATCTTCAAAATAATTTGAATTTTCGAATTAAAGTCATATATCGATTCTAACTTTACATTCCCAATTTAATTCTTAAACAATTTCTTTTTTTACCATTTCAAGTTCAACTTTCAAAGCTTGAATTAGAAAATAATTAAATTCATATAAATCTATAATTATTTCCTTTAAAACAATAACATTTAATCAAAAATCCAAATTCAAGATTTTAAACCATTTAATTTAACCAATCCGGTGTCCGTATATAATTTTCTATCCTATGGCAAAGTGATACGGATATATATCATTTCAACCCATAATAAATTTAAATTTCCGGATATATATAATTTCAACCCGTATCCCGAATCACAATTTTCCAAATCCATAAAATCGCTTGGGTTTATCATTTCAATCCATAACGATTTTTCCCTAATCTATAAGATTGTTCGGGTATGTATCATTTCAACCCATAGTGATTTTCCTAACAATAACTAAGGGAATTTGCGGTGTGATAACAACATATAAAATAAACATAACATCAAATCATCCAAAATGTCAACAATTAAGCATCCATCACAATCATCATTCAAATCAACCAATAAATCACAACAATTAACTGGTTATCATTATCAGGTATTTAAATTCAATTCCAATATTAATTAAATGGTAATTTAATTCAATAAAACTCAATTTAAATTAAAATGTCAATTTAAACTATCAAACAACAACCAACAACATTATCATCACTTCATAAATTTAATTCAACTAACATAAGAAGATTTAATATTTACGTGAGTGGGTTAAATCACTCATCTTTGATTTCCAATCGATTTAAAAATCCAAATAACGCCCAAAATTTGAACAGTATCAAAATTCGACCTAACCATATCCATATTGTCTGGAATTTCGATACGATCGCAATGGAGAAAACCGCGTGTGAATCCGAGCTCGTATGAAAAAGTTATTAACATTAGAACAATTGAAAATTAAATTTAAATCTAAAATAGAATAAAGGGCATATTTGTAAATATACCTACAGCAACCCTAACTTCCATGTTCGCTCATGATCTCGATCCACCCATGCATCGCACGAAGCCGCCACCTTCAAGCCAATTTCTGTCGCCGCTTAGTTCAACATCACCAAGATATGAGCCTGCCGCTGCAAAGCCCATCTCCAACCGCCCACCTCTACCACGCGCAGCCATCCACCATGCCTCCAGGCGCACAGCGCCGCCGTGACCTTTGAGCATGAATTCCAGCGAACTCGCGTGACCTTAGGATGAACGGAGACTACCCCTAAGACCTACTCGACCTCCTCTTCCAGATGCAACTCCCCGATCGTCAATTGGATGAAGATCCACCGTTGGATCGAAAACCCTAGCAACGGACGGCTGAGAAACATCACCAATTTCTAGATAAACAGTGATTTGATTGCAAAAACAAATTGTAGATATGGGTTACATTCGTCGAGAGCTTTCCAACGATATAAAATATGACATAGTTTGAGGAGTTTAAATTTTCCGATTTGATTTTTGAATTGGGGATTTAGGGTTTGGGATTATCTGACATTGGGAAGGAAGCAAGGAGCAGATAGAAATAATAATACGTACAGAAATAAGAAAAGGCTGCTAGGGTTTCAGAAAGGAAATCTATTTATATATACAGAGATAGATAAGAACAAATGGACATACTGAATTTGTTCGAAACGATAAAAACGACCTGAAAAGCCCGTTCCGTTTCTGAAACGAAAGTAGGTCATCCAATATATCAAAATATATGTTTTCGATAATTTTAAACTCAATGGAACTAGTTTCAAACCCAAATTCCATTTCATACAAAAGTTAGCTTTTAAAATCAAATTATTTTAATTGAATCCATTAAATTGATTTCTACGCGTTTCGAGCTCGGACGATCAAACGATAAGTCTGATCGCTGCGAAACTTGAAATCCTATAATAATTCACTATTACGAATCCGATGAAACCGATTTCGTCAAAATCCGAGACAGTGGCCAAAATGCCTAATTTTCACGTTAAATAAATTATTATTAAATTGATTTAATCACCTTTAAATTCAAATTTTAAAAGTTAACCATTTTATCATTCTTGATTATATAGACATTAATAATCTATTACAATAAATTTCCATGTTAAATCCACTGTTTAAATATTGCACTAATTTCCAGCATTCAATTACAACTGTAATAAAATTCCAGTTAATTATATTTAAATTCTAATAAATTCTTTTATTTGGATTTACACTCTTATTATTGAATCAACTATTACCTTATGAATATAATTAACATTAGTTTACATTTTATTACATTCTTATTATATAGTTATCATCTAAACTCATATTAACTGTAATATTTCAATTTACCAATTTAATTTCAAACGGATTAAATGTTAAGGTAATAATTATAACAATTGTTTTTACCTTACTAATTCATGTCTACTAACTTACTGTTTACAACTAAGGGTTATAAATTGTTTACCAAAACTAATTTCATATTCTATAATAAACCTATTTACATTAATAACAGATAATTTCAACATTAAAACCAACATTTAATTTATTCCATATTTACAATTATAGCCAAATTAACTTTACAAAAATTTCAATTGATTGAAATTACATTAAAATAGTTGTTAATAACATTCAACCAACATTATTAAATCATATTCAAATTATTTTTCCATTAATAAGTCATAAATTTTAGTTTCTCCAATATTAAATTCTAAAATATTATTAAATTTAATATTTTTATTTATCAAAAATTACGGGTTGTTACACTCTCCTCCGCTCAAAACTTTTCGTCCTCGAAAAGAAACAAGAAGGGATTAAGGAACTTGATAAAATTTTATTCAAATTATTCAATTTATAAACAATTAATTTAGTTTAATAAAAATTTGAAAATAACTCAACTTTCACATAATTTTCTAAGTCTTAAATTTACGAAAATTTTCGGCAGAGTCTCCTTTGCGTGGTTAGGTCCGAAAAAATAATAATATTAATAATTACAATATATATATATATATATATATCATATTTGAATAATAAACATCCCAAACAATGGGAAAAACAATTAAAATATTGTTGTAAAACCATAATCCGAAAATGTACCTATTTGTCGGGGAAAAAAACTTTCTTTATTAAATCAAAAGCAGTAGCTATTGCTTCCATAAACCTGTAATTCACTTATATAATCCAAAATAGTGAGAGTTATGTAAAATAGCGAATATTTAGTTATTTCAATTAGTAACAAAAGCAAATCAACACAAAACATGTGCAAACAAAACACTACGACCATCATATGCAACAAAGAAATCAATCATACATCCATAGCAGCCAAAACTAATAGTTTGTTCAAGTTCAAAAACTTTTCACCATACAAGAGTGATAAATAAACAACCAAGTGTACATTACGCTCAACAGCCTTAGATAATTACTTAATAGATTATTCATACAACCTTGAACAATTTAAAATATCATTTCCCAAACATCCCATAAACCAAACACATAGGATTTAAATATTATTTAAGTTTATTCGATTTGTTTATTTACCTTCCATTTATTTTTCATTCATTCATACAATAATTATCTTTTATTAATTTACCTTTATTACTGACACAATTTATTTCACATTCAATATTTGAAATCATCAATGAATCTATTATTAAAGTATTACGTACATTTCATTGCAGTTTATTTCACATTTATTATTCACTTATAACCTTGATTTCCATTTTAATATTAATATTCATCAATGAATTATTCAACTTAAGTTTCTTAGCTTCTTAATTTACATTCATCCTTTCTTATAAGGTATCATTAAATATTAAATCTATCTCAGAATCATTTCAACATTTTCTGAAGTTATAATCATTTACTTTACATAGTATTCAATTTTTCTATTCACTTTAGTTATATATAACTTCAAAACATTAACTTTAAGTTTATAATATTCTTATACATCTTAAATTTTTTATTTATTTATAAACACAGGTTCATTTTTGAAGCATTCTTGTTAGTAAGCGTTTACTTGTATAATATTCTACTACATATTCTTATTTAACATTCCAACTTTTAAACATTTATGGTAAGTTATATATATGTTTCAGAATGTCATTGAATGTTATACAAATTTATTTTATTCATTTAAAAAATGTTCAATAGTTTATATCTTCTTAATTTTCATTACCTTTAAATTTGCAAGTTACAAATCTCCAATTCTCTTTATATTTTTATTTATCAAAAATTACGGGTCGTTACAAGAAGTACGGGAATCATTATCCGAAATTAATAGAAGGCCTGAAACCCAAATTTGGGTAATAATTTGTTAAGTGAAGTCCAAAAATTAATAGTAGAATATCCAAAACCCAGATTCGGACATTGGTAAGTGAAGTCCAGAAGTCATCTTTTGGTTATAGCGGAAGACCAAAAATTCATAATAGAAGACCCGAAATCCATATTTGGGTATTGATAAGCAAAGTCCATAAATTATTTTCTAGAAACTAGCCGAAGGCCATAAATTTATATCTAATAATGAAATTAGTTCGGGAATTATCGTCCGAAAATAATAGAAGACGGAAATCAGTTCCTGATAATAAGAAGGAACATTTAGAAAACATTAGTTGAATAATGGAAGGTCAGAAATTATCATCTGAGTCTTTTGTTCTACACCACTCTTTGGACTTTGATTGTTCGAATCTTTTGCTTTGTGTTACCTTTTTGGTTTTAGGTATCTGATTCTTTCGATATGCGCCATCCTTTAGCTTCGTATATTGTTAATTTTTTGTGTGCCAATTCTGGAGCTTAGACGTCTTTGTCCGTTGTTGTCCGGTGTACTTGGTTAGCTTATCCACAAGCAGGACCCAAGGACTTACCCGACCACCCTCTAGGAGGCGCTCCAGCCAAGCCTTATAGGCGGGACTGAAGGCTTGCTCGGTGCCTTGACTAGGCCATAGTGTGGCATGATCAAGGGCTTACTACGTCCTCCTTCCAAGAGGTGCTCCAGCCAGGCCTTATAAGCGGGACTGAAGGCTGGTCAATGCCTTGACATGGCCATAGCATGGCGCATTCAAGGGCTTACTCCTTCCCCCCTCCAGGGGCGCCTTGATCTAGCCATAGCATGGCGCGATCAAGGGCTTGTAGATACTTTAACCTGGCTATAGCATGGCACGGATAAAGGATTACTCTGACCTTTCTCCAGGAGGCACTTTGACCTGGTCATCTTGGCGCAGACAAAGGCTTATGACCGTTTTAGGCAGTTTCCAGGTTTAGGGAGAATTTCACTCCCGGCCATGTAGATTTTATTAAAAAGGCGCTTTATTCATCCACTATTGGGAACATGGTTACAAATGTTTTGTGTCTCTTTTTGCATATCTAATTATCTTCTCATTAGAGTAGTCGACGGATTTTTGGTGAGATTATTTCAAGTATAAATTTCGAAGTATTCAATCTCATTTTAATATAGTCTTCTCTGAATTTGTGACTGTCGTGTCTCGATATCTCTTGTTAATACTTGGATTCTTGCTTGACCATTTTGATACCTTATCTATGACGAAAGCATTGTTTATTATGCATAGAAAATTCATCCTGCAGTGGCTTGACATTTCTAAAGTGTGAGTAGTAGTTCTTGACCAATGCATCTTTTAGTAAAAGTTGGGATTCTTCCTTTTAGTGAATTCATGTCTTTTGGGGGGTGATTTTCCTTTCACTAACCCTTAGGATTTTGTCGGTAGTTGACGTTTTCGTTCTTATCGATAGGATTTTATAATCGTTCTGGATGCTCTGCATATGAATTACGAATATCTTAGAATCCAGTTCAAGTTGTGATGTAGTTGTGATCCAAGATGCTCTCTACTGATATTTAATCTCATTTTCCCTTTTCGGATGATCCGCGTAGATCTAGAATTACGGCTTTGCTTCCAAGTTCTTGGGTTGCTTTCTTGTTTTATCCCGATTTATTGATCATGCAGTTGATGATTCTTTATTCTTCGCTCTTCTCAGCTACGAAGATCTTGTAACAATCTTTCCTTAAGAATATATTCTTTTATTCGAAATAAGAGTATCCTTTTCAGAATTCTTCTGCTTTATCTGATTTGCTTGTTTATTTTGGGTACCCATGGTTACTGCTCTTGACGAACTCCGTGAAAGTCGTTTAGAGTGTTGTTACGGCTTAGGCAGTAAATTCTATTTCTAACGTCCAAAGGGAACTTTTATGGGTCTTGAATTCCTATAGGGAAAATATAGTCTTTAAATTGGGGGCTTAACGGTCAAAATTCTTGAATCAGTAGTTCTTCAATATGAAGTAGGCTCTACTGACTGAAGTAGTAGTAGTGTAAATGGACCTTAGTAAAAATGTTTAAAAAAGCATTATTTTCAATAGTTTTTTTTTTTAGAAATTTCAGAAACTTCTTTTCGAAATGGATTATCATCCGTATAATTCTTTTAATTTTAAAGGAGTTTTTTTCAAAGATTAATATTGTAAAATTATTTGAGTAAGACTACTTATAGGAATTGATATAGGTGTATATCACTTTACTTTTGTAAGTCATAAAATTATATTTCATCATGTCTCACTAAACGAAAAGAAACATCTTGTTTATGAGTGTAAAAAGTCATGATTTATGAACTGATAGCAGATAAGAGTATACTTTTTTATAAGAATTCCTTTTGTGAAATAATAATTCTTTCCATATGAAGAATTAGAGTTCTATGTATTGAAAAATACACTAGAATTAAAATGTTTGAGTTATAGAAATTCAAATATATAAAATTATACATATTTTTATATAAGAAAGAAAACTTTCAAGATTATATTCATAGAGTCATTGAATTCTTTGGAGTAGCCGATATTCTCTGACGTTGTCTGGTTTGGCTGAAATTATATGCTGTTCGCCGCTTCAAAATTCTTAATGGTTTTATAGCTCAGAGTCATCCTTGGTCCTGAAAGCTAGCACACATCTTTCCTTCGAAAACTGGTGTTCGTTTGAAACCCAGTCATGTATGTAACCTGCACTTTATTTGAACTTTATCTGAATTCATGTATCATTTCATAAAGCTTAAGTACTTACTTAAACTTGTTTATCCGATAAGCTAATATAAAAGCAATTTATCCTAAAACCGTATACTACTGAAATTTTTCTTTAAAACTATATATATTAATAAAAATAAAACATACTTGATATGAAAGACCATGTGCTTTTTCCAAATTCGTTTACCTTCGAAACATGTTGTACTCGAAACCTTTATACACAACATATATATTTTGGACTTGTTTCTTCAAATTCACACACATATATATATCTAAAATCTGGCTCATTTGAAATCATTCTCATTTTAAAATTTGTGTGATCAAAGACCATACAAAGGCAAAGCTGTTTAACTGAAATCTATATTTTGAATCCATATGTCTGGTGACTTGATAAACATTTCAAAATTAACTCACAACCGAGCTAAATATATTCAGAATCAAGCTTATATACCTATTCATATATTAAGACACTTCATTTATTTTTAAGGCTTGCTAATACTCAAAATTTGACATAGCAAAGTCAAGTTATATATGGTAGTATACTCAAAGCTTATTAACTCAAAACAATGTCAACATTCTAACATGTCCATTCAATAGCTCTCATTCCTAAAACCTCCATCTATTCATCTATTCGAAATTAATATATAACAAACTTCTATATTTATTCGAAAAACTGACAAGTACTGAATGCTAAATGCACTGGGAGGCTCTGTTAGTTTGAATTATCTATATACATACTCAAAAATTGTATTTTATTAAGGACTTCGTCATACTAATTCTAATGCAAGATAGATATAAAAAACTGGAGCCATGTTTGCCTGAAAACCTTAAAATCTCAATTAGTGAGAATACTCAGTTGTACTGTTTGTATACCTAATATCTTACAATACGGGCATAATACAACTGTTTGTATACCCGTAGGCCCAAAGCCTCTTTAAGGCTTGTATTGCATATAAATACTGTACCAAAGAAACTGTATTGGATTAGAATCATCTTTTCTGAAATAAAGAATATCAAACATTATTCTCTTCAAACTCTTCTTCAAAATTTATTCTTAAATCAATCCAAATTTCAACTTGGTATCAGAGCTAACTTCAAAGCAAAACTGCATCAAAATCCTGGAAAGAAGAAGTTTCCTCATGGCTGATGATAACTCAGAAACCTCCAACAATACATCTAATCCTCAACCGCAAGTCACTGCCTCAGCAGAGAACCTCCTGAAAGCCACAATTAGTCCTCAGATTCAACTCATCACTGCACAACTTGAAGAAGACAATTATCTTATTTGGAAAATTCAAGTTGAGACTACTGCTAGAGGATATGGCCTGGAAGGAATCATTTTTGGCACCACTGCTGTTCCACCCAAGTTCATTACTGATTCAGAAAACAAGACAGTAAGCAATGGTGAATATGTAAAGTACCAAAGGCAAGACAGTCTTATCAGTTCTTGGTTACTTTCATCAATAAATGTGAAACTACTGCCTCAAGTAATTGGATGCAGAACAGCTAATGAAATCTGGTTGGCAGTGGAAAGAATTTTCAACACTCAATCAGCAGCTAGAGTAATGCATTACAAAAGGCAATTACAAAATGTTAGAAAATAAAATCAAACAATGAGAGACTACTTGGGAAAAGTTAAGAATATATGTGACATGCTTGAAGCAGCAGGACACAAAATCTCAAATACAGAGCAAGTGTTGACTATCTTAACTGGCTTAAGTGATGAATATGAATCTGTAGTTGCAGTAATATCTTCTCAAGAAACCTTACCATCTCTTGAGTATGTTAGTTCTATCCTTCTTGCACATGAAGGAAGATTGGAGTACAAGAAGCCAATAGACAGTGATATGTCCATCAACTTTGCCTCAAACAGCAACAAGAATAGAAATCAAACTCACAACAACCAACAGTATCAAAGGGGAAACAATGCTGGAAGAGGCAGAGGAAGATGGAGCAACAACAACAACAGACCAAAGTATCAGATCTGTGAAAAGATTGGTCACACTGCACCAAAATGCTATTTCAGACTTAATGTCAATTACGTGCCAGGACAAAACTCAAACAATCAAAGGAATGGTAATCACAGTGCAAACATGGCACAAGCCCAACAGGATCCAAACAAACAGAGTAATGGCATGAATCAACATCAAGATGAAACAGCAAGATCAGAACATATACAAGATGAAGCATGGTATCCTGACTCAGGTGCAGCCAATCATCTGACAAATAATCTTGACAACTTAAACCTCGACAACAAGGAGTATAGAGGTAAACAGTCAATATTTATGGGGGATGGTAAGCCTATTGGGATCACTCATATTGGTAATGCCTATGTTAAAGGTAAAAGGCAATTATACCTCAATAATCTATTAAGAGTACCAAGAATTAAGAAAAATCTTATGAGTGTTTCTCAATTTGCACATGATAACAATGTGTATTTTGAATTCTATCCCAAATATTGTTTAGTTAAAGACATACTAGCAGGTGAAAAACTTTTGCAGGGTGATGCAGTGAATGGTCTGTACAAGTTCACTGTGACTAACTGCAGAAATGTTGTTGAGAAAGTAAAGCACAGCAATAACTGTGAAATATCACCTGTTGAAAACAATAAAAGTGTATTTGATCAGTGGCACTATAAATTGGGACACCCCAATGTAAATGTTGTAAAGCAGGTTTTGAAAGATATTAATATTTCCTTTAATGATCCTATTTTACCATATGTGTGTACATTTTGTCAAATGGGTAAAAGTCATAAATTACCCTTTGCTAACTCTACTACTGAATACAAAATGCCACTAGAACTAGTTACAACTGATCTTTGGGGTCCTGCTCCCATTAACTCTGATTATGGCTACAAATATTACATATCCTTTGTTGATGCATTTACTAGATATACATGGATATATTTCCTGAAAACTAAGTCAGAAACTTATAATGTTGTTATCCATTTTATTACTCAGGCTGAAAGACAAACTTGTCATAAAGTTAAAATTATCCAAAGTGATGGTGGTACTGAGTATAAATCACTTGACAAGTTTTTCTTAAACAGAGGTATAGTACACAGGACCACATGTCCATATACCTCTAAACAAAATGGTCTAGTTGAGAGAAAGCACAGACACATAGTAGAAACAGGGATAACTTTGCTTGCTCAAGCATCTTTACCCCTGAAATTCTGGCCAGACTCATTTAGTACTTCAGTGCATCTAATTAATAGACTCCCTACTAAAGTACTAAATGGAGTAAGTCCAATTGAAAAACTCATGGGAATCAAACCCAATTACAATGATCTTAGAACCTTTGGATGTTTGTGTTTTCCCTATCTAAGACCATACAATAGATATAAATTAGATTTTAGATCCCGTTCTTATACATTTTTGGGTTATGCAACCAAACAGAAAGGCTACAAATGCTTGGATAACTCAGGAAAAATATTTATCAGTAGACATGTTGTATTCAATGAAAAAGTATTCCCATTTACTTCAACTAGTATACAAACTACTCAAAAGGTTTATAATCCAAGAGCATCTATTTCAAATATACCTGTATACTCTGAAGCATGGAATTCCAAGGAAGCAGGTGTCTCTGAACCACAACACACTGTGTTGCCTGAACCAGGTCATGGAACAGAAGAACAACCTGACGTACCTGCTCAATCACCTGCTACATCAAGCAATCAAAGTGAAAGAATAAGTTCTAACAGATTACAAGAGCAATCACTGGACAACACTGGTGGGAATGATAATTCAACATCTACTGATACTGAATTACCAATCAGAACAGGTCATCACATGATCACTAGATCAAAAAGGGGAATATTCAAACCAAAAACTTATACAGCTACAACAGATATAGAAGAACCAGAGTCCTTTGAGCAAGCCTACAGTAATGAAAACTGGAGAATAGCAATGAATGAAGAGTATCAAGCACTAATGAAGAATAAAACATGGAATCTAGTATCTCCTCCAACAAACAAAAACATAATAGGATGCAAATGGACTTATAAGGTGAAGAAAAATCCAGATGGAACAGTGTCCAAATACAAGGCAAGACTGGTTGCCAAAGGATATACACAGCAATATGGATTTGACTTTAGTGAGACATTCTCACCTGTAGTAAAACCAACAACCATTAGAGTTGTGCTCACAATTGCCTTGAGCAAAAATTGGAAGATAAGGCAACTGGATGTTAACAATGCATTCCTGAATGGCATTCTTCAAGAAGAAATTTACATGGAGCAGCCACAGGGGTACAGGCAAAATGATCATCATGTCTGCAAGCTGAACAAGACCATATATGGCCTGAAACAGGCACCAAGAGTATGGTTTGATAGACTGAAGGCCATATTAAACACTTTAGGCTATCAGTCTACCAAATCAGATAACTCTTTATTTGTTAAAAGCAATAATAATCATATTATTTATATTCTAATATATGTTGATGACATAATCATAACAGGTGATGATAGTGCAGAAATTACAAACATCATACAATACATGAACAAGCAATTCTCCATCAAAGATCTTGGCAATCTTAACTATTTTCTGGGGATTGAGGTCAACAGAAAATCAAAGACAGAGATACTGTTAAGTCAAAAGAACTACATTGAAGAAATACTTATCAAATCAAAAATGCATGAAGCAAAATCGCAACCAACTCCTATGATAAGCAGTCAACAACTGTCAAAAACAGGGGAGAACCCATATTAAATATCAAGCAATATAGTAGTATTGTAGGAGCACTACAATACTCTACTATTACTAGACCAGATATATCATTCAGTGTTAACAAAGTGTCTCAATTTATGCAGGAACCACGTGATGAGCATTGGAAGGCTGTAAAGAGAATACTAAGATATCTCAAGGGAACATCAGATTTTGGACTACTGTTAAGAGGATGCAGTAACTTAAACATAGTAGCATATGCAGATGCAGATTGGGCCACAGACATCGATGATCGAAAGTCTGTAACAGGATACTGCATCTACATTGGTGACAATCCAGTGTCATGGTGCTCGAAGAAACAGACAACTGTATCAAGATCGAGCACAGAAGCAGAATATAGAAGTGTCGCAAGTGCTACTGCAGAAATAATTTGGCTACAATCGCTACTAAAAGAACTACATATCAACACTACAGCCAAACCAACATTATGGTGTGACAATCAAAGCACTGTGTACATGGCAGCTAATCCAATTTTGCATGCACGAACAAAACACATCGAAATCGATTTGTATTTTGTTCGTGAGCAAGTACAGAAATGAATGTTAGAAATCAATCACATACCTACGTCTTACCAACCAGCAGATGTTCTTACCAAAGCCTTATCAGCAAGGAGCTTTCTGAAGTTTCGAGATAAGCTGAAGGTAGAGAGCAAGGCAGCTCTCTCCATCAAAGGAATTAAACCTTCGACCAACTCATCACAGACCGGAGCTGACCCAACAAGTCAGGTGCCTCAAAATGATACTGGAATCAAATCTAAGGGAGATCGTATGTCGAACTTTGAGGGACTAAGAGAAGCCGCTGAGAATTCTCATCACTTGAAAGAGGAGACTTGCAGTAAAGAGAGGATAGAGATGGAAGATCGAAGAAATCTACAGGCGCTTGCAGTAAAGAGTTAATTGGGGCAAGGAATTTTTTGCGCCGCCATGGATCGAAGAAGCAAAGTGTAACCCTAAACCTAATATTGGTTTGAGAGGGGGAATTAGTGAGAATACTCGGTTGTACTGTTTGTATACCTAATATCTTACAATACGGGCATAATACAACTGTTTGTATACCCGAAGGCCCAAAGCCTCTTTAAGGCTTGTATTGCATATAAATACTGTACCAAAGAAACTGTATTGTATTAGAATCATCTTTTCTGAAATAAAAAATATCAAACATTATTCTCTTCAAACTCTTCTTCAAAATTTATTCTTAAATCAATCCAAATTTCAACTATCTCAACATTCAAAACCTTCATATTTGAGTCTTCTCGTATACCAGAAAATCACCTACTTAAAACTTGTCATATGCTTTTGAAATTTAAATAAATGTGAATATAACACAAACGGACTTTCTTTCAGAAAATGTTAGTTACAAAAGATCGACATACTCAAATTTATATATGTATTTGAAATTTATACCTTCTGGAATCATCACATGTAAAACCTGATCATTCAAAATTCAAAATGCAAAGAACTGTTATGGACAATATATTTTTTGGAGGTTTAAAACTTTCAGAAGCCATTCAAAAACTTTATACTTGTAAGACCATATGCATGAAATTTCATTCTTGTAAAATCGAACATGTGCTTAGCATGTATCTGAAAATTTGGGTAAAATCTGCTACCAAATTCATGAGTGAAAATCTTTACATACATGAGAGATTACACACTCTAGAGTTTAGACCATACCCAATCATATTCGAAACTGGACATCAACGTCCATATGCAAAACTGACATGCCCGAAACCCATATATGGAACCGTTCATAAAACTTTTCATACATTCAAAACTGATACATATATGTGAATCTATATATCCAAAGTCTTGAAAGTACTTGCATACATGCGTGCAAGACTTTGGTATTTCAAGACTTGACACTCATATGCATTTGAAAACAGAACAACTATAATTGAAACCATATATGCAAGTTATGCATTTCTGGGGACTTCCGTTCATCTCTACTTATGAAACTTGAAATTAGATATGCTTGAAATTATTCATACAATATACTTTCAGCATCACTGAATGTGCATCCTTTTATAGCATTGGAACCTTTTATTTTTATTTATTTATTTTATTTTGAAATTAGCTTTGCATATTTTCAAAGTCTTGTATGCAAACACATGTATTTAGGAACTAAAAGGATATGTCACATTGTTATATGAAATCAATTATATACTCATGAAATCTCTGTATTCAAATTCCTCCTTTGTCAAATATATATCAGAATCCATTTTAGTGTATAACATTTATCGATAAATTCAAACTCAAATAGAAATGAAATATTCTGATGATTTTTAAGTCATATATATGAGCCTATACTTAGTTATACTCAAAATTTATATACAGCATTTTAGAACCATGCCATGAGTTCATATGCTTAAAATTAGGATATTTGATACTAAATTCGTATGCCTACTAATTTTGTATTCAAAATCTGGTTTATCTATAATCACTGCATAAAAAGTATTCGTTTATATTTAAAGCTTATAAAACCCAAACTTTGCTATGAGCTCAATGCCTATTTAAAAATCACCTTCATTTGGCAATTATACTTGAAAATGAACATATCAAGAATCTGTGTAGAAACTACTCCTAAAGACTTAAACATACAAAATTTTATATTTAAAAATTCAAGCTTATATGCACATACTAAGAAGCTTAATATATTTCAGAACTTCAAAACTGTGCTTGTTTGAAGCTAATCATGTCTTTAAAACTGAGATTTGCCCCAAAACTTTATGAAATATAGATAGACTTCAGATTCCCATGCACTGAAATTTATCCCTACTACATTCAAGATCTTCAAAAGTAGCATTTATGCAAACACTTGACGATACTTGTATTTAAAAACAGAGGTAATTGAAACTTTTATGAAACTCACACACATGAAATAAATGAATCACCTCCAGTTTTGAAATATGTAAATTTGAAGTCTTTGTTGGTTTTAGAATCAATAAATTATAATTTTTTCGAAATCAAATATCTCTTGAAATCAACCTTATGTGTTTTTTCCCCAAATCTGAAAATCACATTTGAAAATACCCAAGTGTCATTTTTTCGAAATTTGAATTCATTGAGAATTAATCATTTTGAACTCTAGATAATTAGTGTTAAATTTTGGTGATACAAAATCACACATAGAGGGAAAGAAATATGCAAAAGAAAAAAAGAGAAGATTTTGTTTCCTCTGATTAAATAAGCATATTTAAGTATGTTTATTTCTTTCTCTAATTTGCTAATCAAATTATTTTTTGCCTCTAATGTTAACTTGGGCATTAAGTAAATTGATTATATAAATAGAGACTAGAGGAGAGGATAAACATATGGTGGAAAATCTATTTGATAATTTTCTCTTCTTCATTTTTGTTCTTCTTCTCCAACAATTTAGCCATATAGATATTTGCTCCCTTTCTCAATCTGGTTATTGATTCAATGGTATTTTGTTTATTTTAGCTTTGTTCTATTAATTGTAAACAAAAATTTTTTTTGGTGAATCAATAAAGTGGGTGGTTGGGTGGAATATCTTGTCTTATTGCTTTTAATTTCAATTCCGTCTTATTTTTAATCCAAGTTATCTCTTTGTGATTTGGATGACAAAGATCCGTTGATATAAGCTTCCGCAAAGCGCTACCATTTTTGCACAACAGTTTGGTATCAGAGCCAGATCATCGCAAAGCTTAGAGTAATTTTGGATTGAAAAATTATTGATGTCGGATATGATTTCATTTTCGAAGATGGCTATTTTGGATGGGAAAAATTGAGGTATTTGGAAGCCTAAGATGGAGGATGTTCTGTACCTCAATGATCTTCATGATCCGATTGATGGAGATGGAAAGAAGCCCTCTGATGTAGATGAGGGAAAATGGAAGAAGATGGATAAGAAGGCGATTGCTTTGATTCGCCAGTATCTTGATGATTCAGTTTTCCATCATGTGGCTAGTTGTGAATCCGCGAAGGCTTTGTGGGACAAGTTGGTATCTTTGTATGAGTCAAAGAGTGCTACTAGTAAGGCTTTTCTGGTTCGAAAGTTGGTACAACTGAGATTAGATGAAGAGAAGTCTGTTGCAGAGCATTTGAATGAATTTCAGGATGTAATAAATCAATTGGCAAATATGAAGGTCAATTTTGATGATGAGTTACAAGCTCTTTTATTGATGAGTTCGCTTTCAGAAAGTTGGGAAACTTTAGTTGTTTCATTGAGTAATTCCAATGCTAATGGAACTATCTCTTTGGAAACTGTTCGAAGTAGTCTTTTGAATGAGGAGCTTAGAAGAAAATGGTCAGGTATGAAATCAATTCAAAGTGAGGCTATGGTGGCAAGGGACTCGAAGAAAGATACAATTTGGAAGAAGAAGGATGCTAATGGTAAAGGTGTTATCACTTGTCATTATTGTAATAAGAAAGGTCACATACGTAGCAAGTGTTATGCTTATAAAAGAGATCAGAAAAAGGCTGCGCATGGTGATACTAGTAGTGATGCACATGCAGGTTTTGCTGAAGGTACCGATAGTGATGCTTCTTATGATGTCCTCTTTAGTGAAAATAAGCCTTGGAAGATGGATTCGGGAGCTAGTTTTCACATATGTAGAGATGTGAATTATTTTTCTTCTTATGAGAAGAGTGTCGGCATGATTAGGACAGCCAATGGAGAAGAGCTACCGATTTGTGGTATTGAATCTATCCGGTTTCGTATGCATGATGGTGTGGTTAGAGAAGTCTCTGGAGTCAGACATGTACCCACTTCTTCGCATAATCTTATTTCTCTCGGTCAGTTGGATCGCCGTGGTTGCACTTATGAGACTCAAGGTGGAGTTTTGAGAGTGAAGTAAGGTGGTCGTGTAAGGATGAGAGGAGTATTGGAAGAAGGAAACCTTTATAGCTTGGTTGGTTCTGTAGTCGACTACGGAAAGCGAGTGACGGTTGAAGAACCTAGTCCACAGCAAGGTGGAGAGGTTAATGTGGTCACTGCTTATGATTCTAGCATTGAGGATCATATTTTAGACAGGGGTTTTCATGTTGATGATGCTCGGGGGATCGATAGTGATCAGGTAATGAGCTCAGATCAAGTGATAGACGGGTGTCGAGTTGCAAAATCCACAAAGACAAGACGGAGATCTTTGTGGTATTACAAACGTTTTTGAGACCGGATTTGTGTGGTGCACCTCATGTGGGAGATGCATCACTTGCGGACGGTGGTAGAGGTTTGTAATTTGGTATGATTGAGATATAGGGAGTTGTGATAGATCTAGATATGGCATGTTTGATATGTTGGAGATATGTGATTTTGCATCAAGGTGGAGTGTTAAATTTTGGTGATACAAAATCACACATAGAGGGAAAGAAATATGCAAAAGAAAAAAAGAGAAGATTTTGTTTCCTCTGATTAAATAAGCATATTTAAGTATGTTTATTTCTTTCTCTAATTTGCTAATCAAATTATTTTTTGCCTCTAATGTTAACTTGGGCATTAAGTAAATTGATTATATAAATAGAGACTAGAGGAGAGGATAAACATATGGTGGAAAATCTATTTGATAATTTTCTCTTCTTCATTTTTGTTCTTCTTCTCCAACAATTTAGCCATATAGATATTTGCTCCCTTTCTCAATCTGGTTATTGATTCAATGGTATTTTGTTTATTTTAGCTTTGTTCTATTAATTGTAAACAAAAATTTTTTTTGGTGAATCAATAAAGTGGGTGGTTGGGTGGAATATCTTGTCTTATTGTTTTTAATTTCAATTCCGTCTTATTTTTAATCCAAGTTATCTCTTTGTGATTTGGATGACAAAGATCCATTGATATAAGCTTCCGCAAAGCGCTACCATTTTTGCACAACAATTAGTTCTTTAAACTTGTAAATCTTTTAAAGCTGAACCACTAATTTCGAGTTTTAAGTCCCATACCTGATACTGCTTGTTTGGGAAATATGGTCGATACTTACAAAGCTTCGATGGAAGCAAATCTGAAGCGCTGTTTGAATAACCATGACACTAGATTACTTACGTCGATGTTGACGGAAGCATATGCTAATAATGGAGGCCGTAATTTCATTGAACATCGAAGTAACCTCCTTCCGCCAATACTTGCGAAAGCTTCGTCAAATCCAACAAATTCGAAAGCTAATCCTACTATTACGGGAGCATCACAATCCAACAAGGCAGAAGCCCTAAAATCAGCAGAAGCGCTAGATCAACACTGACGGAAGTTATTTACTACGTTACTTGCTGCCCCTTCAAATCAACTATCACAGCACCATTGAACCATCATCCACTGCGAAACCATCATCCACTGCGAAACCATCAATCACTCCGAAACCATCAACGACTTCGAAACCATCAACGACTTCGAAACTAACAACGACTTCGAAACCATCAATAATTGACAGGAACACCATCGGAAGCTATAAATCAATGATGGCGGAAGCTTCCCAAATCAACAAACGCGAAGGCCAATAATGACGTGTGCGGAGGCAGACATCGACGAGCACATAAGCTTCTTCAATCCTTGCGGCAGCTTAAATAAACTGCTGCGGCACCTCAAGGTGACTACTGCGGAACCTTAAGGTGACTACTGCGGCACCATTCCAATTCATTCTCGAATCAACTAGTTTGAAGGCCCGTTTTAACCTTTCGTCGCTGTTGAATTACAGCGGCACCCAAATTTCAATGAACGCGAAAGCTTCAAATCAATTGCTGTGACATCTCTAATCAACAACTTCAGCACCCCAATCAATTGCTTCGGCACCTCAAATTGATTGCTGTGATACCTTACTCATCCATTGCGGCACCCTTCTTGTGGTAGCCTTATTTCGATCTGTATGAATGGGAACCAAAATGAGGTAATTGCAGCAGTATCATGAGAAGAAAGAGGTGGAATCACGTGATAAGAGGCTTGGTGCCACGTGAACCCTTCACACTGCGTGTATTTATCATTTTGTTGTGGATATTGTTGTTGCAATAAAGCTTATCGTTCCACATTTACCGTCTGAACGTTTAAAATTCAGCGATAAAGTTTTTGTTGGGGAAAATACCGTTGGATTATTGCACTGAGACGAAACTAACAGAGATAAACATCAGAACAAACAGTCACAAATCAATGCTGAAAGTACATATGCCGTATAGCTAATACTTAGGATTGTGTAATATGGAATGTATTATAATCTAAATGCAGAAATAGATTATAATAGAGAAGTAAATAAGAATGCACACCAGGAGCTTTTATACTGGTTCGAACTTCTCGTTCTACGTCCAGTCTCAGACTTTCCTCTGTAATTTCTCTCAATAACTCATCACTTAACCCGGAGGAATAGATATACAACACCTGAGCAGCCGAATAGGATTTTTCCGCCTCAGCAGCCGAAGAAGACTTTTCTGCCTGATACAAACTAACAGGACTTCTACAATTTTGATAAAGTTGTTGACACTTTGTGTTCTTGATAACACTGATTTTTCTTTGATAGTACATCCTTCCTATAATCAAAATCATCAAGTATATATTGTGTGTGTGAAGGTTAAAAAGAAAGATATTGCTTTGAATCGAAGTATATAATAATTAACTCTGAGATTCAAGCAATATATCTTTGATTAGAAAGCTTTTAGAATGCAGAAATATAGTCAAGAAATATAGATCAGAGAATAGAATAGATTGAAATAAATTTGATTCATAAAATCATGGATTTAGATCTATATATATAGTATATTAGGTTGCTACTGTTCACGAAGAGTTTCAATCAAGAGTTGCATCCGTAACTCTTTGAATTGGATCGTTACTCTTCGCAAAGAGAAGCAACCTTTCAAGAAATATGGCAGTTGCGTACGGTCAGTCGACTGGTAAAAAATATCTAGTTGACTAAATATTCAAAGTGTTGTGCACGTGTGCATGTCTGTGCATAGAACACAGATTCAGTCGACTGATGAATTCCAGTCGACTGAACTGTGCTTTTTTGCACAGTGAGCACTTGTGCACACTATTTTGTGTATATATATATATATTATATATATATATATATATTTAAAGCTTTTGTATTGTGTGTATACTACTTGAGGAGTGATTTTAACAATTATAAACTATAACTACGACTCAAACAATAACGATTTTTATAGCGTACTCGGGTTTGAAGTCTACTTTCCTTTGTAGTTCACCACGTGTGTATAGCTTTCTCTTTTTTTGTCGCTTTGATCGTCTAATCTCATTGTTGATCGTTGAAGCTTGTCATGAATAAAAACTCATGATTCAACATTCTCCCCCATTTTGATTGATGACAACAGATTTTAACGATTCTTTATATATGGAAATATATAACTTAGATTATATATTTGACGCAGCGGATAATTCAAAACAATGTAGATCGGTGAAAATAGCAGTCGATGGATTGATGAATGCTGAATTGCCCGAATTCGTTGATCCGAAGATGCCGAACTCTAGCTATCTCGAACTCGTTGATCGCGCGCGATACCGGGTTCAAAGATCTTCAATTCTTCAAGCGTTGATCAAGCGCACTTGATTCCGCGAATCGGCTTCTACAATCGTTGAATCGAGCGCACTCGATTATCCGAAAGAGGAGATAGGAGATTACACTCAACTACCAATTTGAATGAAAGCACAAAGCAATCAAAAGAGAATTTTATTCAATATTCAACAACCTTTACAAAATGACCATACACGCCTATTTATAGGCTACAACTCAACACAGCAGAAAAAGTTTCAAAATATTACAAGTACTTAGGTCGAAAACGACCTTCGACCTTGAATGTTGCGACCTAGTACAGACGCGTCCTAACAAACATGTTAAAAGACAAACAACTCACTTAGGTCGGTAACGACCTAATTACATTATTCCACGACTTAACAAATGAACGGCATCTGATAAGCGGCATAACAATCTACGGCTACAATCTTCCGCGACTTAAGATCACACAGCATTCCAGAACGGCGAGTTAGGGAAATCAATGGCCTCCAGAGCTTTGCGACCTAAGAATGAACGGCATCCCTTCGTTTGCGACCTAACAGAAGCGGCTTCAGAAATTGTTTGCGACCTAAGCCTTCGCGACCTAGGCCTTTGCGACCTAATCCTTTGCGACCTAAGACTTTGCGACCTTAGCCTTCGCGACCTAAGACTTTGCGACCTTAAGCCTTTGCGACCTAACTTAGCTCGCAACTCGTTAGGTCGAATCACCTTTCCCTTCAGACTGTTAGGTCGGAGCACCCCGCTAGCTCGTTCCAGCACCTTCTTCCCTATCTTGTTAGGTCGTATGCGACCTAAAGGTATGTTAGGTCGTTCCAGCGACCTATCTCCTTGTTTTAGCTCGCCATCCACTAACCCGTTAGGTCGTAGCTCTGTACTTGGTGTTATGTTAGGTCGTTCACCATGTTGTACTGCACACTTAGGTCGTACGCGACCTAAGAACATGTTAGGTCGTTCCTCCAACTTAAAAGCTTTGTTAGGTCGTATGCGACCTAACACTTCACCGAATTGGACTGTGTAACTACTCTTCTCAGCATCACTCACTCCCCCCTTTAACTCCTTAGGTCGTGAGCGACCTACACACTCCTTAGGTCGTGAGCGACCTAGACCCTTGGCTTTCTGTACTGCATCATCCTCCCCAGGTTGAGGAAAATTCGACCTCGAATTTGCACTTTCTGCATCCATCACAACAAACTCATTCCCATGATATGGTACGAGATGTTTAACATTGAATACGTCTGACGTGTACACATCATCTGGCAGCTTCAGTTTATAAGCATTTTCATTGATTTTCTTTAAAATTTCAACTGGGCCAATCTTTCGTGCTTTCAATTTATTATACGTTCCCACCGGAAAACGATCTTTCGTCAATATTGCATAAACCAAATCTCCTTCGTTAAACTCAACATTTCGTCGTTTCAAATCTGCAGACTGTTTATACTTCTCATTTGCTTTCTCTAATCGTTCTTGAACGATTTTATGACACTCTGTCAACCCTTCAACAAAATCAGCAGCTTTCTTAACTGTCCCCTTTGAATGTGGTATCACAGTTAAATCCAACGGTCCTTTCGGTAAGCTCGAATAGACAATCTGGAATGGACTGAACCCAGTACTTCGATTCACAGCATGATTATGAGCAAATTCTGCCTGGCATAACTTCACATCCCAACTCTTCAGATTATCTTGAACAAGACACCTCAACAAGTTTCCCAATGATCTGTTAACCACCTCAGTCTGTCCATCCGTTTGCGGATGATAAGCACTACTGAACTTCAGCTTCGTTCCCACCATTTTCCACAAACTCAACCAAAAATGACTCAGAAATCGAGTATCTCTATCCGACACAATAGATTCTGGCAATCCATGAAGTCGATAGATCTCCCTGAAAAACAATTGAGCAACATGAACCGCATCTGCCGTCTTCTTGCAAGCAATAAAATGTGTCATTTTTGAAAATCTGTCAACCACCACATATATGGAATCGTTACCACGCTGTGTCCTTGGTAATCCCAACACGAAGTCCATACTCACATCAACCCATGGTTTAGTTGGTACTGGTAACGGCATATACAAACCTGCATTAGTCGCAGTTCCTTTCGAAACTTGACAGATATGGCATCTCTCAACAAATCTCTCCACTTCTTTCCTCATCGATGGCCAAAAGTAGGATTGTGAAATTAATTGTAAGGTACGGTCTCTTCCAACATGCCCTTCTTCGTGTAACTCCTTGATAATCTTCATTCTCAGACTACCCTCCGGTATGCACAATCGACTTCCTTTAAAAAGAAAACCATCTACCATCAAGAACTCATCCGTCTTTCCCTCCTTAACTTTATCAACAAACTTCATGAAGTAAGGATCTTCAACAAATAATTCCGGCAACATTTCAAACCCCATCACTTCAACTTTCAGTGTAGTCAACAAATGACTCCTCCTACTCAAAGCATCAGCCACTCGATTTGTCACCCCTGACTTGTGTTTCACAACAAAAGTAAACTGTTGCAGATATGCAATCCACGATGCATGTCTCGCTGAAATCTTGTCTTGCCCTTGCAAATGCTTCAATGCTTCATGATCAGTATACAGAACAAACTCTTTCTGGAATAGATAGTGTCTCCAGTGTTTGATAGATTGTACAACAGCATAAAACTCCACATCATATGTACTGTATCGCATCTTCGCTCCTGACAACTTCTCACTAAAATATGCAATAGGACGCCCCTTCTGACTCAACACCCCTCCAATCCCAACCTTGGATGCATCAGTATGTAGTTCAAACACTAGCTGAAAATCAGGTAATACTAGGATTGGTGCAGACGTCAGCAATTCCTTGATCTTCCCAAAAGCACTCCCTGCTTCCTCTGTCCATGCAAACTGTTTGCCTTTCATACAATCTGTAACAGGTGCCATCACACTACTAAAGTGTGGTATAAACCTTCGATAGAATGAAGCCAACCCATGAAAACTACGAACTTCCGTTATCGTCTTGGGTTGCGGCCAATTTCTGATCGCCTCAACTTTACTTTGGTCAACCTGTATTCCTTTCTCTGAAACAACATACCCCAGAAATAAAACACTATGCGTCATGAACACGCATTTCTTCGTTGCAGCATAGAATTGTTCTTGTCGCAATACCATCAGCACTTCTCTAAGATGATTCAAATGTTCCTCTGGACTCCCACTGTAAATAAGTATATCATCGAAATACACCACCACGAATTTCCCAATGAACGGTCTAAAAATCTGATTCATCACCCTCATGAAAGTACTTGGTGCATTTGATAAACCAAATGGCATGACCAACCATTCGTATAGACCTTCCCTGGTTTTAAAAGCAGTCTTCCACTCATCTCCTGGTCTGATACGAATTTGATGATATCCGCTCTTCAAATCAATCTTAGAAAAGATAGTAGCTCCGCTTATCTGATCCAACAAGTCATCCAACCTCGGCATCGGAAATCTATATCTCACAGTAATCTTGTTCAATGCTCGGCTGTCAGTGCACATCCTCCACGTCCCATCCTTCTTGGGTACCAATAAAGCTGGTACAGCACAAGGACTCAGACTCTCCTGCACACGCCCCTGCTCAAGCAATTCTTCTACTTGCCTCCGTAATTCTTCATGTTCCTTCGGACTCATTCGATAATGTGGTCTGTGTGGCAATACAGCACCTGGAACAAGATCTATCTGATGTTGTATGTCCCTCAACGGCGGTAACTCCGTTGGTAACTCCTCTGGAAATACATCGTCAAATTCTTTCAAGATTGGTTTAACTTCTTCAGGAATTTCAACTTCTTCACTACTCTCACGTCCAATCAACAAGAATACTTCCGGTTCTTCCTCAACCTCTTTAACAAACTCTTTTAAAGTCAATAAAGTTTTCAGTTCTTCAATTTCTTCTGACTTACTTTCTTCTTGTGATCTCTTCTTCGGAACTAAGATAATCTTCGTGCCTTTAAACATAAAACTGTAGCTATTGGTCCGACCGTCATGTAGTACTGCTCGATCATACTGCCATGGTCTTCCCAATAATAAATGACAAACATCCATCTCTACTACATCACACCATATTTCATCTTTGTATTTCTTCCCAATAGAGAATGGTACACGAACTCGTCTATCCACTTTCACTTCTCCTCCTTTTCTCAACCATGCTAACTTGTATGGACTCGGATGTTTCTCTGTCTTTAATTTCAACTTCGTCACAGCTTCGGTTGAAATAATATTATCACAGCTTCCTGCGTCAATTACAAACTTACACACCTTCCCCAGAATAGTACATGTTGACTGAAAGATATTACTCCTCAACCAACTAGCTTCTTCCTGCTTCGGTGTTAAACACGATCTCCTCAGCATTAGGTTACAACCTTCGTCTCCTGACGCAATATCCTGCTCATCCTCCTCAGCTGGATTAGAACAATCTTCATCAACATCCTCATCGTCAACTTCTGCAATCATGGTTCTCTTCTTTGGTTTTGGACACTCACTGCTTTTATGACCCACTTCCTGACAATTGTAACATTTGAAACCATTGTTAACCCTTGTCTTCTCAGCCTCCTTCACCACTGGTCTACTGATAGGTTTAGAAACATTAGAATTTCCTCCAACACCCTTCGCTTGATTGTTAGAATTAGTAAACACACCACCTCCTCGTCTCCCTTGTTTTTCCCAAGCCAACGCTTTCTGATGTGCTTCCGCTACAGATCTTGGATCGAACATATTGACCATATCCTGAATCTGCATTCTCAATCCTCCAATGAACCTAGATGTCAGCTGCTCTTCTGTTTCCATAATATCATTCCTTGCAATGAGTTGATAAAATTCATCAGCATAGTCATTCACAGACTTCGTTCCTTGTCTCAAGTTCTGCAATCTCTGATACATAAGCGATTGATAATTATAAGGTAAGAATGTCGCTTTCATCAATTTCTTCATCTTTTCCCAAGATTCAATCTTTGACTTTCCCATACGTTCACGTGTAAGCTTGGTTTGCTGCCACCATGCCAAAGCTCTACCCCTCAGCCTCGTAGCAACCAACTTCACTCTACGATGTTCTGGTACTTCTTTGAAATCAAAAATCTCCTCAACATTAGCCACCCAATCTAGAAACTCCTCCGCTTGCATACCACCCTTGAATTCAGGAATTTCTGTCTTCATCCCCGACTCCCATTTGTGATCATACTCAGAATAGTTTCTTCCTTGACCCCTTCCTTGAACACTACCACCATCATACTCTTCTTCAAAATCAGATGCATAACGATGTCGATTCTGACCACCAACATCTCTACTACCATTACGCCTTCCACCATCATCCCTTCTATCAACGTTCCTCCGTTCTCGATCATTCACGTTCCTCCCACGCCCTTGATCATTTTCAATACTTCGGTCTCGATTGGAATGTGGCGAGACTCTACTACCTCCATGATTAGATTCTGGTGAAACCCTTCTCCGATTTTGATTCATCTCCGTCATAAGCTTCTCTAATCGGCCAATTCCTTCATTAAGCTTCTCGCTAAAATTCTCATTGATTCTTTGCTCCATCTCATCAGCCTCTTCTCTTCGATATAAAGCTTCTACGTTTTGGTGGCGATTAGCTCTTCTTGGCGGCATACTTGAAAACTTCACAAATTCTCAAACACTTCAAATTCAAACACTTTCCGGATTTTGATCCAAAGTGAAACGGATCGAAAACTTCCACTTTGTAGCAAATCGCGATGAACACGATGGACAAAGTTTCGGCCTCCAATGCAAATTTTGATCAAACAACTTCGAACAAGATGAACTCTTCTTCCTCTCGGCCACGGCTTTACACTTCAAGCACTCGGCTTCTCTTCAAACTTCAAAAGTCTTCAAATGATTAGGCTCCTAGTCTCGATCTAGCTATGATTGGCTAGAACAGGCTCTGATACCAAAAACTGACGCAGCGGATAATTCAAAACAATGTAGATCGGTGAAAATAGCAGTCGATGGATTGATGAATGCTGAATTGCCCGAATTCGTTGATCCGAAGATGCCGAACTCTAGCTATCTCGAACTCGTTGATCGCGCGCGATACCGGGTTCAAAGATCTTCAATTCTTCAAGCGTTGATCAAGCGCACTTGATTCCGCGAATCGGCTTCTACAATCGTTGAATCGAGCGCACTCGATTATCCGAAAGAGGAGATAGGAGATTACACTCAACTACCAATTTGAATGAAAGCACAAAGCAATCAAAAGAGAATTTTATTCAATATTCAACAACCTTTACAAAATGACCATACACGCCTATTTATAGGCTACAACTCAACACAGCAGAAAAAGTTTCAAAATATTACAAGTACTTAGGTCGAAAACGACCTTCGACCTTGAATGTTGCGACCTAGTACAGACGCGTCCTAACAAACATGTTAAAAGACAAACAACTCACTTAGGTCGGTAACGACCTAATTACATTATTCCACGACTTAACAAATGAACGGCATCTGATAAGCGGCATAACAATCTACGGCTACAATCTTCCGCGACTTAAGATCACACAGCATTCCAGAACGGCGAGTTAGGGAAATCAATGGCCTCCAGAGCTTTGCGACCTAAGAATGAACGGCATCCCTTCGTTTGCGACCTAACAGAAGCGGCTTCAGAAATTGTTTGCGACCTAAGCCTTCGCGACCTAGGCCTTTGCGACCTAATCCTTTGCGACCTAAGACTTTGCGACCTTAGCCTTCGCGACCTAAGACTTTGCGACCTTAAGCCTTTGCGACCTAACTTAGCTCGCAACTCGTTAGGTCGAATCACCTTTCCCTTCAGACTGTTAGGTCGGAGCACCCCGCTAGCTCGTTCCAGCACCTTCTTCCCTATCTTGTTAGGTCGTATGCGACCTAAAGGTATGTTAGGTCGTTCCAGCGACCTATCTCCTTGTTTTAGCTCGCCATCCACTAACCCGTTAGGTCGTAGCTCTGTACTTGGTGTTATGTTAGGTCGTTCACCATGTTGTACTGCACACTTAGGTCGTACGCGACCTAAGAACATGTTAGGTCGTTCCTCCAACTTAAAAGCTTTGTTAGGTCGTATGCGACCTAACACTTCACCGAATTGGACTGTGTAACTACTCTTCTCAGCATCACTCACTCCCCCCTTTAACTCCTTAGGTCGTGAGCGACCTACACACTCCTTAGGTCGTGAGCGACCTAGACCCTTGGCTTTCTGTACTGCATCAATATTCCTCCCCCTGAATGTGTGGCGACTTTTCTATTCCTGCATAAAAAGTTAGTACACAAATTTCTCCCCCTTTGTCATTGACAAAAAGGAATACTTAATTCAATAATCACAAAGTACTAACGAATATTTGTAGAATGAGACATTACGAATCATTACAAATATGAACATAAACATTATCATACGAACATATCACATCAGAGATATTGTTTTACGAATACAAACATCACGAAAGTACAAATGTTTGGTCACAATGTCACAAACATAACATCATAAAGCATATCATAGTTTTTCACAAACGAAAACTTACCAAAAAATCAAATTTTCACTTCCATTTTCCCTATCATTCATCGGTCTCTTCTTCTTCATCATCTTCGGGAATCATTGGACTCTTCCCCTTATCTTTGTCCATATCACTTTCTGTTTCCTCATCCGATGTTGTTCTAGTCGTAGATTCGTGAATTGTTGTTTCATGTCAACAATCAAAACCTACTGTAACGACCCTGAATTTTGAACAAATTAAATTGTAAATATTTAATTAATTTTAAATATTTGAACGATGATTTAATTTGAATCTCCGATATAACTTTGAATTTGGCGATTAAATTATAAAATTTAATATGTTGATAGTTGAATTAAAATTTATATCTTCAATTTTAAGTTGAAGAAAAATATTTCGAAAGTTTCTAAAATTCGTATTTATAATACTGAAGATAACAGGAGCTTCAGAATTGAATTTTAAACTGTTCTGTTCAGTTTTGAAATAAATCGTTCGAATCGATATTTAAAAATAGTCAATTTTCACACAGTCTCGGAATTCGACGAAACTAGTTCCATTGGGTCCGTAATATTGTATTATTACCGGATTTCAAATTTCGTATTAAACAGAGTTGTTTTGTGACCATACGGTTAGAAAACGTGTTGAAAATTTTTAAAGCGAATTCAATTTAAAAATCTAAATTTATATTATTTAACATTACCACGTATCTCCCCTAACTCACGCCTTTAATCACGCAGTGAATCACGAAAAGATCGTGCAGCCATCACGCAACCCACACCTCCCTCGATTTTAAAATACTCTTCTACCTCCTCTCGTTCAAACGAAAAGAAAATCATTCGTGGATAATAAAAATGGCAGAACGACATCCTTCAAATCAATTCGTCTTTCCCCCAATTCAAATTGCTTTAAATGAAAAAAAATATACGAACAAGATTCGTTCGAATGGAATCAAGGCAGGCGACGCGTTGTCTCTGGGAGCTCGCGCGTTCGAAGGTCGGAGGAGATTCGCGAATCTCGCGAGTGGCTCGCGAAGATCGTGGCAGCAGGGGAGTTCGCCTGCGGGTTCGTCAAGGCACGTAGTCGTGGGTTCGCGAGCATTTCTGGGGACTAGGTCGCGTTCAATAACGGTGGTGGAACGCGACAAATTGTTGGTGGCGTCTCGAAGGGAACTCTGGCAATGGGAAGATTTGGGAGCTCGTGGGTTGCGAATCAGAAGATCGTGATTTCGAGGTGCGGCGACGACAAGGGGAACGAAGTCATCTCGTTCGATCGGCGACGCAAGTTTTGGGGACTGTGATGGAAGGCGGGGTGACACTGTCACGTACTCGAGTTTCTGGTGATGCGTGGCATTGGCAGCTAGGGCTTGGGGCCATGATTCGTGAGGGAGGCACGCGCATAACCACGAGATGATCGGCGACTCGATCGCGAGCCTGGGTTTGTTCGAATTGTCAGTGAGGTAATCGATATTCGTCTTCCTCGTTTTTACTTGCTGGTACATTTATATTCAGATTTAAATTAGTTATAGCCTAAACAGAATTGGTTAATTTAAATTTTTAAAAGAGGACTAGTTTTGAATTTAAATTTTGTTAAATCAAATGGTTAAAAAGAATTTGTTAGTCAAAATAAAATCACAAGTTAGTTAATTTATCAAATGAAATTTGTTAATTCGATTTATTCGTATATTTATGAAACCTTATAAAGTTAGAAATGAAATTTAGTTTTGCAATAAAAATATAAAATATCTCTGTTACGAGTTAAAAAGGAATTTTGAATATTAAGGGAAATTTAAATTTTTTTTTTATTTGTTTGGTGAATTCGAATATTAATAAAACCCTATAATTTTATACAAGGTCTGAAATGGAGAAACAAACTGGATTGGATTGGATTACAAATATAAAGCTAAGGTGAGATTTTTCTCACTCAAATTGAATGTGGAGTTTTTTACAGTTATTGATTGATGATTGACTGTTTGGATGTGTATTAGATATAGTAGGATATATCTATATATATATAGCAGTATATACATATTGGCATATGTATATATTGGATTGATTGATTTCCCGCCTCGTATAGCGGATGAGACCCTATTGCGCCGTTAGTAAGCGGATTTTTATAAAACCCATATACCGCGATAATTCCGTACTGGAGCGGAATTGGTATTGTGCTAACATCTTTGGATGCAGGGAAACAGGTTGGAGGGATCCAACTGGATTCCTCAACTGTATTTATTTATTTACAGATATTGATATATATTCTGTTCTCATATGATGATATATGATGTTTGATGTGTGATGGACTAATTGATGCGTTGCATCATTGGATTCAAAATTTTGAAGTTTAAAAATAACGATTTTAACTTTAAAAGAGATTTTTAAGTATACGTTTTATTTGAAATTTTGAATTGATTTACTTTAAAAAAATAAATGTTATAAATTTAAAGTTATGGAGATTATAATGTTTGTGAAAGATAACCAAAAGATGATTTTTGAAATAAATAGTCAAGTAATTTATAAAATAGTTTAAGTTTGGATTTCTTTTGAATTATTAAAAATGATGTATATAAAAGATGTACAGAATTGATATTTATCAATTAAAAGTATTGGAATTTTAAAACGAGTTTTTATAAGTGTTAGAAATTTATAGAATTATAAATTGTGAAGACATGAGATTTATAGAATTATAAATTGTGAAAATATGAAGTTTATAGATTTATAAAGTATGAAGTTATAAAATGAATGAAATTGTATAATAAAAGATTATAAGAAATTCACTTAGAAATTGGATTTTTGCCTTTAAATGGAATATTTTATCAAATTGATTTATAAAGGAAATTTATAAATAAAAGTTGTTATAAAAGAGAAATAGAATTTATAAACGTGTTTATAAATTCGGAATCAATTGAATTTGATAAATTAAATGTAGAAGGTTATTAAAGGAAATATATTCGCGATTTTGGATAGCGAATTATCCTTAAATTGAATGTGTAGGAAAGACTGAAATTTGGTTAGTGAAGTATATTCACGATTTTGGGACAGTGAATATATTGTTAAGTAAAATGGACTTATTTTCGAAGAAGGGATATTAAAAATAAAGTTAAACGTTTTAAAGATGTTTTAAAAGGTATTATGAATCGAAATCATAGATTTCAACATTCATTGTTGAAATAGACGTTTTCGAGAAATAAGGAAATGGTGGACTATAACACTGTTGTTATAGTAAATGATTTCCGAAAGGAAATGTTTTTATATAGTATTGGGATTTACATATCTATCTTAATTTCGAATCCCTATACTAGTGATTTTTGAGTCGTCGTAACGATGTTTTACGTAACATTCGTTTTGACTCAAATTGATGTTGTTATAGAAAATAGATTTCCTTAAAGAATGAAATATATACTTAATTTGATTTAAGTATATTGAATATTTTCAAATGTTGAAAATAAATGGATTTGTGAACCACTTATTATTAAATAAGTATGGAAATGTTTTCCAAAACGAAATGAGATGTTTTTGAGAATTTATCTTCTTAAAGATAAATTGAAATTGAATATTGAAAACGATTTGAAAATCGAATATCAGTAGATATTCGAAAATATAAATTCAATATGGAATTTATAAAAGAAAGGGAAGTTGTTTAAAAATAAATATTGATTTATTTTTGAAATGTGGAAATTTTATATCTAGTAAAGATATTTTTGAAGATGAAATAATTTGGAAAATTATTTGGAATCTGATGATGTTGCGCATCTTTATTGATAGTTAAATAACCGACTATCAATAATTACCTTGAGTAGGTATTTGTTGTGAATTGGATGAATTTGAATGCCACACTTATTTTTGAATAATCGCTCACTATTCGGGTTAGCCGGGAAAGGACCATGGGGTCATATAACCCATTCCGAATATGTGATACGTCGTTATGAATTGCATTCGAAGACCGGTGTTGAAGACCGGATATATTTGAAAACGGAAGGATTACCGTCGAGTTACTCTACATCGGCTGATCTCCGGTTTAGAGGTTTTATCACCCTTAGTGACGGGAAGTCCGGACGTGATTGAAAATTATCCGGAATTGCAAGGGCTTCGTGAGAAGTGCCTTCGGTTCTGTTCGATCCCGGAACAGACTTGTATGGATTGTGTGTCTGACGTTACAATTTGAGATATAGAGCTGATTTCTTTCAAATACATTTCTGTTGGTGGCGGAGAATTTATTCTCTTAGCTTAACACCCTTCTCTGAGACGTACGAGCTCAGAGGTTATGTAGTTGAAATTTATCAGCGATATATTCCCAATTTGGTAACGTGGCATACTGAGTGTTGCTGTGAAATGATCAGTGTTTGATCATTTGTGATATGATCATTTGTTTGATCTTATATCTTTGTGATCATAGGTTGATCATTTGTTTGACCCGAAGCATGGCTTTGTAGAAAGCATAGCTTTGTGGACGAGACTTCGTCGAGCCTCACACCCCGGAAATGGTCAAAACAGGAAGGATGCGGCAAGGTTCTAAGGAGTAGCGCCCCTTAGTGTATGTCATTCCTTCTGGATAGAGGTGGTATCATGGTATGGAGCCCAGATACTTAACCTATGTGGTTGCTGCATTTTCACTATGTGGTTTGTTGGAAATCGGGGATCCTCGGGAAGATCGGTTACGATCGGGGGATGACATACGCGTGTCAGTAGTTACCTATTTTTGCAGAGGTAACCCGGCCTTGTGTTGGCAGAGATCTAACCGTAATGTTAGGTTATTTCTCGGGTCGTCTATTCCAGGGACGTACCCATCGTGGATAGAAAGTTCCTTAGCCTGACCATTTGTTGGAAATCCAAAGAAACAATACGAGCCTTGTACGGTTTTAGTTGTAGAACCTATCATTCACTTATGGTGGCGCCCCACTGTTTGGATGGTAGCTATAGTAGGCATAGTTCGAAATGTCTATGCTGGCTAAGATTTATATTCTACTTTCGAAATGTTTTCTACACTATGCACTAATAATAATATCAAAAATGATTTGATTTTGCGTAGTAAGCATCTTTGACTATCATAAGAAGAAATCTCCTCCAATTCTGCGTTTGCATTGTGTGTGTGGTGGGAGGTCTTATGGTAGTTTCATTTTCCAAAAGCATTGCGAATTTGTTTTATTCTCTTTGTGAAAAATAACTGTTTTACGATCTCACACCAGTCACCATGACTGACTCGGAGTTTATTGTTCCCCTTCTAAACTCTGGGTGCCCACCAATTTCCACACGGGCAGCCTAGAGTTATGTTATCAGGATATTCTGGAGCTTTGGAAGCAAGCTGGATGGCGAGACGTAGTATTTGTATCTGATAGTATTTATTCCGCTGTGTATTCTGTATGAGGACAAGTTTATATAACTGTCCATTGTTGTATATTGACTCTGATTGATGTATGTATAAAAACTGATATAATTCTTTGTTTTAAATGGCTAGTGATTATCTATTATATATTGTTCCGCTGCGAATGTGAGATTCTGATATTGTTTCTGTTTCTGATGTTGTTCTGTTGTTGTTCTTCTTTCTTTCTTCTTCTGTTTTCTTCTTCTTCTGCCTTTTTCTTTTTCTTAAAACCCTCACTATTGGAGTTTCCGGCACTCGATTGCTCGGCAGTCGATAAAGTGAGTATCGATGTCGAATTTTCGAAAGTCGAAAATTCCTATACGTGACACCTACGATCCAACATTCTCCCACTTTTTTATGATGACAACTCTATTTGCTACGGACGAATCTTCGACAAGCTTTGTTGACTTATCTCTCCCCCTGAATATATTCCTGTAATTGTGCTATAAATTTCTCCCCTTGAATCTATGCTATATATTCCTGTAAATAATTAATCTTTTCTCCCCCTTAATCTATGCTTGCATCGTTTATTCTTGCAAATAGTGTTAGAGCAATATCTTTCTCCCCCTTTGTCATTGACAAAAAGGAGACTTTATATGATGACATAAATTATATTCCACATAAGTGTTAACATAGAACAATATAAAACAAAATAACTACTACTTATAATGTAAGGTATCAACACTACGCCATAGATGACCTTCTGCAACATTTTTGCAAGGTGTTGCCAGCTAAAATGTTGCGACAGCTATAAAATTTTGGTCCTACTGCAACGTTGTATTTTTGGTGTTACCTTAGCCATAAAAATGTGTTGCTCTAGCTAAACAAGTGTAACACGATGCAACATTTTTATATAGTGTTGCAATAGATGTATTCAAATTAATAAAATTAGCAATCCGGGTGAATACGATCCAACGATCTACATTTAATCTGGTTGTTAAAATGGATCACCACTGCAATTTGCTCCAAAATTTCGTTTTCCCACCTGAACTAGTTCAGAGTAGATCCCCTTTTGGTTTTCATTTCAATTCGCCTCCTCCCATTCGCCTCCGCCACCAAATTGTCACCCTCCTCTTCTTCTGCTTCCTCATTCGCCTCCGCCACCAAATTGTCACCCTCACCCCCAGCTACCCCTTGACCCATCGCGACCATCTAGCTCCAACCAGAGCCCTGTCACGACACCAAAACCCGAAGCTAAACAAAGTTTTCCGTTCAAACCCCTTTTGCCACCGCTGTCGTCGCCATCAGCTCTCGCCTCCAACAGAAGACTTGCTCGCCACCAACCACTCTACCTTTCTCCTTTAGACTACTTCATCTGAAAACCCTTCTAGCGCCTTAATTTCTCCCAAAACTCGAACTGCTCTCGAGATTTAGCTGTCATTCTCGCAACAATTAATCTACTAATGGTAATAGATTGCAAGATGATGACATTATTAAGGATAAGCATTGGAATGATACTGGTAATTTCAATAAGGTAGTACGCCCCCCATATGTTTGTGCAAATGCTCCTTTGGAACTATATATCATTTTCTAGTTATATTTTTGCAGGTATCATATGTATATAATTCACATTATATCATTTTCTTCATGTCGGTTACTAGTTAATACTCACAGACTTGTTTATATACATCCTCCTTATAGATAATTTTTAGTGTTTTATTTTTAAATTGTTGTTAAGGGAAATAGTGTTGAACTTAGGAGCTCCAAGTTCAGTTTTATAATCTAGTGCACGTTTTCATGTAGTACTGCTGTTTGATGGTGAATTGATGATTACAATGTACAGGTTGTGAGTGGCAGAAGTGATTGTTGGTAGAAGTTTTATTGTGGTGCTGTGAGTGTTCGGCAGGGGTTGTTGACGGTTTGAAGGTGGCTGTTGGTCCAGTTATTACAGTTGCCTCATTTATTGTTGTAGTGCTTGCAATTACCATTTGTGCATCATTTTACGTCGTTTCAAAGAAGGCTCGATCTTCCAAAATCGGATGAATCGGGCGGTGCCCCGGACCCCCGCTGGTGCTGCGCCCGGGCTCGCTTCTCGGCTCGCCTTCGGCTCGGCACTCGGCTCGTCATATATTTGTCAGTGTCGGTGTCTGTATAAATTGAAACTGCATATGTAATGAGTGAACTGAGTGATGTAGTGAGGAATATCTGTATATGTGAATATCAGTGTTATATATCATTGAATTGTAAAATAGTGGAGTCAGGAATTTGTACTATTTCAAATGTTGAAATAAAATATTTATTTAAATAAATTACTGTTTAAATATCAAATTCTGTACAATAGCATTTTATTAAATAAATATTTATTTTTATTAAAAAATCAAATATGCTCTACATTGTGGGTCCCACAAATTCAGAAAGTTAATATCTATAGCAACATTTTGGAATGTTGCTACAGATACCTATGGGTGTTGCCATAGACCCAAATAGGGTTGCAACAATATTACTTATGTTGCCTTAGATAGTCAAAATGTTGCCTTTGAGGTCTAAGGCAACGGCAAAAATTGCATCACCCTAAAAGTGTTGCCATAGACCTATGGCAACATTTTTAGGGCCTGAGCCAATATTTTTTTTGTGTTGCAGAAGGTCATCTATGGCATAGTGCAAAAAAATTTAACATTTAAAGCATGCGATTTCCAAGGTTCTTATAATTTCCTAATTTTTAGGAAACCATACTCATTTGGGTGTGGCCGAACCTTTAAAAATATAATTATCATTATTAATTACTATATCAAAATAATCGTCAATGTAATTTTCTCTATTTTTCTAATTAACAGGAACCCAAATATTTAGATAATTTTTATTCATATTTCCCGTCAATGAAGAGAAATTATAAACATTATTGGTCATAATAGTATTTGAATTTCTATAAAAATTGGATTTAGACTTTACTCGAAATTTAGTACTAGCACTAACATTTTTACTATACATGAAAGCGTATCTACTGCTATTTCTATGATTAGTTTTATTATATCCTAAACCACTTTTATCATGTAAAGGTCTAGAACTAGATACAATCATGTTTAAATCGTTTGGACCTTTATTAAATTTTGTGACTTCAGGGTTAAGTTTATCAAATTTAGCTTTAAAGTCACAATTAATATTTTCAAAAGAAATATTACTAGTATTAAAAATATCAAATTTCTAATTTAATTCAGAATTCACATTTTTTAACGTACAGTTCTCATTTTTGAGAAAGAAATTTTGAGATTCTGAATTATCTAAAGAGGATTGTAATAAATCATTTTGTCTTTTCAAATCAAAATTTTCTTTTGAAAATGTTTCTCTCTCCTTTTCAAATATGGTGTTTTGTTCATCTAGAAAATCTTTAACGGTTATAAAATTATTCTTTAAAACACCAAGTTGATTTTCTAAATTTAACTTTTCATTTTTCAATTTCTCATTTTCAAGTTCAACAGATTTCATCTTTTCTAAAATAATAAAATTAAGCTTTGAAATCTTATTGCTTGTACTAACTAATTCATTATTATCTTTTACTGAAAGTTGTAAATTAGAAAGTACCTTTTTGTAGTCCTCACTGGTTACTTTGACAAGGATTTTGCCTGTAGTATTTCGATTGGATCGTTTTATGGCCATTATTTTATGATGTTATGACGATCAATAGAATTCCAGGCTCTGATACCAAAAGAAAGTACGTATGCCATATAGCTAATACTTAGGATCGTGTAATATGGAATGTATTATAATCTAAATGCGGAAACAGATAATAATAGTAAAGTAAATAAGAATAAGCACACCAGGAGTTTTTATACTGGTTCGAACTTCCCGTTCTACACCCAGTCCCAGACTTTCCTTTGGAATTTCTCTCAATAACCCCTCCCTTAACCCGGAGGAATAGGTATACAACACCTGAGCAGCCGACCAGGATTTTTCCGCCTCAGCAGCCGAAGAGGACTTTTCCGCCTGATACAAACTAACAGGACTTCTACAATTTTGATAAAGTTGTTGACGCTTTGTGTTCTTGATAACACTGATTTTTCTTTGATAGTACACCATTCCTTTAATCAAATCATCAAGTATATATTGTGCGTGTGAAGATTAAAAAGGAAGATATTGCTTTGAATCGAAGTATATAATAATTAACTCTGAGATTCAAGCAATATATCTTTGATTAGAAAGCTTTTAGAATGCAGAAATATAGTTAAGAAATATAGATCAGAGAATAGAATAGATTTAAGTAAATTTGATTCATAAAATCATGGATTTAGATCTATATATATAGTATATTAGGTTGCTACTATTAACGAAGAGTTTCAATCAAGAGTTGCATCCGTAACTCTTCGAATTGGATCGTTACCCTTCGCAAAGAGAAGCAACCCTCCGGGAAATATGGCAGTTGCGTACGGTCAGTCGACTGGTACAAAATATCTAGTTGAATGAATATTCAAAGTGTTGTGCACGTGTGCATGTCTGTGCAAAGAACACAGATTCAGTCGACTGATGAATTCAATCCAGTCGACTGAACTGTGTTTTTTTCCACAGTGAGCACTTGTGCACACTATTTTGTATATATATATATATATATTTAAAGCTTTTGTATTGTGTGTGTATACTACTTGAGGAGTGATTTTAACAATTATAAACTATAACTACGACTCAAACAATAAAGATTTTTATAGCGTACTCGGGTTTGAAGTCTAGTTTCCTTTGTAGTTCACCACGTGTGTATAGCTTTCTCTTTTTTTGTCGCTTTGATCGTCTAATGTCATTGTTGATCATTGAAGCTTGTCATGAATCAAAACTCATGATTCAACATTCTCCCCTTTTTTGATTGATGACAACAGATTTTAATGATTCTTTATATATGGAAATATATAACTTAAATTATATATTCCTCCCCCTGAATGTGTGGCGACTTTTCTATTCCTGCATAAAAAGTTAGTACACAAATTTCTCCCCCTTTGTCATTGACAAAAAGGAATACTTAATTCAATAATCATAAAGTACTAACGAATATTTATAGAATGAGACATTACAAATCATTACAAATATGAACATAAACATTATCATACGAACATATCACATCAGAGATATTGTTTTACGAATACAAACATCATGAAAGTACAAATGTTTGGTCACAATGTCACAAACATAACATCATAAAGCATATCATAGTTTTTCACAAACGAAAACTTACCAAAAAAATCAAATTTTCACTTCCATATTCCCTATCATTCATCGGAGTCTTCTTCTTCATCATCTCCAGGAATCATTGGACTCTTCCCCTTATCTTTGTCCATATCACTTTCCGTTTCCTCATCCGATGTTGTCCTAGTCGTAGATTCGTGAATTGTTGTTTCATGTCAGCAATCAAAATCTACGATCCAACATTCTCCCCCTTTTTAATGATGACAACTCTATTTGCTACGGATGAATCTTCGACAAGCTTTGTTGACTTATCTCTCCCCCTGAATATATTCCTGTAATTGTGCTATAGATTTCTCCCCTTGAATCTATGTTATATATTCCTGTAAATAATTAATCTTTTCTCCCCCTTAATCTGTGCTTGCATCATTTATTCCTGCAAATAGTGTTAGAGCAATATCTTTCTCCCCTTTTGTCATCGACAAAAAGGAGACTTTATATGATGACATAAATTATATTCCACATAAGTGTTAACATAGAACAATATAAAATAAAATAACTACTACTTATAATGTAAGGTATCAAAAAAATTTAACATTTAAAGCATGCGATACCCAAGGTTCTTATAATTTCCTAATTTTTAGGAAACCATACTTATTTGGGTGTGGTTGAACCTTTAAAAATATAATTTTCATTATTAACTACTATATCAAAATAATCATCAATGTAATTTTCTCTATTTTTCCAATTAACAGGAACCCAAATACTTAGATAATTTTTATTCATATTTCCCGTCAATGAAGAGAAATTATAAACATTATTGGTCATAATAGTATTTGAATTTCTACAAAAATTGGATTTAGACTTTACTCGAAATTTAGTACTAGCACTAACATTTTTACTATATATGAAAGCGTATCTAGTGCTATTTCTACGATTAGTTTTATTATATCCTAAACCACTTTTATCATGTAAAGGTCTAGAACTAGATAAAATCATGTTTAAATCGTTTTGACCTTTATTAAATTTTGTGACTTCAGGGTTAAGTTTATCAAATTTAGCTTTAAAGTCACAATTAATATTTTCAAAAGGAATATTACTAGTATTAAAAATATCAATTTTCTCATTTAATTCAGAATTCTCATTTTTTTAACGTACAGTTCTCATTTTTGAGAAGGAATTTTTGAGATTCTGAATTATCTAAAGAGGATTGTAATAAATCATTTTGTCTTTTCAAATGAAAATTTTCTTTTGAAAATTTTTCTCTCTCCTTTTCAAATATGGTGTTTTGTTCATCTAGAAAATCTTTAACGGTTATAAAATTATTCTTTAAAACACTAAGTTGATTTTCTAAATTTAACTTCTCGTTTTTCAATTTCTCATTTTCAAGTTCAACAGATTTCATCTTTTCTAAAATAATAAAATTAAGCTTTGAAATATTATTGCTTATACTAACTAATTCATTATTATCTTTTACTGAAAGTTGTAAATTAGAAAGTACCTTTTTGTAGTCCTCACTGGTGGCTTTGACAAGGATTTTGCCTGTTGTATTTCGACTGGATCGTTTTCTGGCCATTATTCTATGATGTTGTGACGATCGATAGAATTCCAGGCTCTGATACCAAATGAAAGTACGTATGCCGTATAGCTAATACTTAGAATCGTGTAATATGGAATGTATTATAATCTAAATGCGGAAACAGATAATAATAGTAAAGTAAATAAGAATAAGCACACCATAAGTTTTTATACTGGTTCGAACTTCCCGTTCTACGTCCATTCCCAGACTTCCCTTTGGAATTTCTCTCAATAACCCCTTACTTAACCCGGAGGAATAGGTATACAACGCCTGAGCAACCAAACAGGATTTTTCCGCCTCAGCAGCCGAAGAGGACTTTTCTGCCTGGTACAAACTAACATGACTTCTACAATTTTGATAAAGTTGTTGATGCTTTTTGTTCTTGATAACACTGATTTTTCTTTGATAGTACACCCTTCCTATAATCAAATCCACAAGTATATATTGTGTGTGTGAAGGTTAAAAAGAAAGATATTGCTTTGAATTGAAGTATATAATAATTAACTCTAAGATTCAAGCAATATATCTTTGATTAGAAAGCTTTTAGAATGCAGAAATATAGTCAAGAAATATAGATCATAGGATAGAATAGATTGAAGTAAATTTGATTCATAAAATAATGGATTTAGATCTATATATATAGTATATTAGGTTGCTACTGTTCAAGATGAGTTTCAATCAAGAGTTGCATCCGTAACTCTTCGAATTGGATCGTTACTCTTCGCAAAGAGAAGCAACCCTTCGGGAAATATTGCAGTTGCATACGGTCAGTCGACTGGTAAAAAATATCTAGTTGACTGAATATTCAAAGTGCTGTGGACGTGTGCATGTCTATGCAAAGAACACAGATTCAGTCGACTGATGAATTCAGTCCAGTCAACTGAACTGTGCTTTTTTGCACAGTGAGCACTTGTGCACACTATTTTGTATATATATATATATATTTAAAGATTTTGTATTGTGTGTGTATACTACTTGAGGAGTGATTTTAACAAGTGGAAATTAGCCACAAGGGCCTCTTTAGCAAGTGGAATTAGTTTCTAGGACACACAACTGAACTAATTACTTTCAAGGACAAAACGTAAAATAATTAGTTTCTAAGGCCTTAAAACCTATGAAATTATGTCCTTGAAAGTAATTGGACTGCTCACTTTGTCCTTGAAATTAATTATTCTGCTGACTTTGGTCTTGAAAGGAATTTCTTTGAATGTGTGTCCTAGAAACTAATTGGACTGCAAAGTTTGTCCTTCTGGTGAAATTCCCCTTTTAACAATTATAAACTATTACTACGACTCAAACAATAAAGATTTTTATAGCGTACTCGGGTTTGAAGTCTAGTTTCCTTTGTAGTTCACCACGTGTGTATAGCTTTCTCTTTTTTTGTCGCTTTGATCGTCTAATCTCATTGTTGATCGTTGAAGCTTGTCATGAATCAAAACTCATGATTCAACAAATGCAATGCAGAAAAATAAATAACACCAGTATTTATAGTGGTTCCACTTCCGCGAGGCAGTGTACGTCCACTTGGGGAGAGGAGATTTTATTAATCACTGAAAGATTAGAGTTACTATTTATACAGTGAAGAAATGAGGAGGGGTAGCTGCTATATAACAATCTTGAGGTTTGGTTCGACACATCTAGTTCTGCAAATGGCACTCAAGATCTGGACTGGCATGGTCCAATACCGAACCAAATATTTGGTTCGGCCTTAACTTGATTCAGCATCACTTGGACCGACATTCTGTTCAAAGCTTGGATTGGCAGTTGAATAATAAATCTGGGCTTACACTCATCTAGAGCGGCCTTACAACACTGAATGAATGAATTTTGGACCGGTATGCTCAAAATCACCGAATGAAATATTTCATTCGGCAAATCATCGAACAAAATATTCCGTTCTGCAATTTTTTTTCCGCCGCTCCAAAACTTCATGCCCTAATTCCCGAACGATATCCCTAGCATCACTTCACCAAATGAAATCATCACGTCTTCAACTTCTCAACTCGTCGCTTCTTCTTCCTCCACCACAACTAGGGTTTCGGCCTAGGCTCTTCCTCGTCAGCTTCTCCTCCGCGACTTCCTTCTTCTTCGTCAACAATGGAATCAGGTATCACATCCAACAATCTCCACCTTGATACCAAATTCCATTCAAGCTATCCAACTCCATCTACACCTTCATGCTCCAAGCAATGGATACTTACCCAATGAGCTTCGGCACAGCCATCACCCATTACACTTTGTCAACAAACTCCGGCAGGGCCACCGCCCGTCAACAAAGTGTTCGAAGTACCCAGTTCGTGTAGAACCTACCAATCTCCCCCATGAAGACAAACGTCTCCATGAACCATCTCAACTCTCCCCCGTGTCACCCCGTGGTACCTAGCACTTAATTAAGCGAATCAAGTCCGAGCAATTCTTGAACTTAGCAACATGCAACGACTTGGTAAACATGTCTGTTGCATTCTCCTTTGTGTGAACTTTTTGAAGACGAACTAGCTTCTCTTCACTCATCGAGAGAAGGAACGACTCTCTCACCTCAATATGCTTCGTCCTCGAGCTGAATGCCAGATTTTTAGCTAAGTGAATTGCACTTTGACTGTCACAATGCACATTCACTCCTTCGTATGTGAAACCCAAATCACACAACAATCGCCTTAAATAATGTGCCTCCTTAGTTGCTTCAACCGCAGCTATGAGCTCTGCCTCTGTAGTACAAAAGGTCACAATCGTCTACAACCTCACTCTCCAACTGATCACCATCCCACCAATGGTGAACACATATCCGGAGGTTGACTTCCTTTGATCTCTATCATCAGCATAGTCGGAATCGCAAAATCCAAGCAAGCTGAAATCTCTTCCTTTGCCGCCAAAGACAAGTCCATGGTTTGGAGTTCCTCTAAGGTATCTAAAGATACACTTCACTGCTGCCCAATGCGTCTTTCCTGGATTTGCCATGAACCTACTCACCAATCCAAGCGCCTATGCAATGTCAGGCCTATTGCAGACCATAGCATACATCAAGATGCCGACTGCACTTGCATATGGGACCTTCATCATATAAGCCTTGTCCTTTTTCGAGATCGGAGAGCCTTTACTAGAAAGCTGTTTCTACAATGGCATGGGTGTGCTGATTGCCTTTGCCCCTTCCATGTTAAACTGAGCAAGCACCTTTCAAATGTACTCCTTTTGAGTGAGGCTCAAAAGTCCTAGCTTTCTATCCCTTTGGATTTCCATACCCAAAATTTTCATTGCTTCTCCAAGGTCTTTCATTTTGAATTCCGCTTTTAGCTTTCACTTTAAACTATCGATTTCAGCCTTATCCTTGGAAGCAATCAACATATCATCCACGTACAAGAGTAGGTACACCCATCTACCATTCTGTAAATGCTTGAAGTACACACATGCGTCTTTGATGCTACGATCAAAACCAAGTGGAAGCATAAAAGAGTCAAACCTATTGTACCATTGTCTAGGCGACTGCTTAAGTCCATACAAAGACTTCTTTAATTTGCAAACCCAATTTTCTTTCCCATCTACAACAAATCCTTCTGGCTGCTTCATGTAGATGGTCTCATCCAAGTCTCCGTGCAAAAAAAGCAGTTTTCACGTCCAGTTGCTCCAGCTCCAAGTCATATGCTGCGACGATAGTGAGAAAAATGCGGATGGACGTATGCCTCACTACTAGCATAACAACCCGAATTCCAGTGGTCCGGATTTTTCACAAAAATGCTAAAAACCAAGCCCACTGAAGCCCGAGTTGGCTATTTGGTATCCTGCAAATAGGCAAAGACAAATATATCTAAACTCAATAATTTATCTCACGGCGGGATTGACTAAAATATAATAGTAAGTAAATACTCACCAATATAATAACACTCTCTAAACAAGTGTTTTACAGCTGGGAAGTCTATGCCATCTACTTAACCTGTAGGTTGTTATGAGGAGGTGGTCAGAACTAAAGTTCTGGTGAATGGATAAATTATACACTTCTAAGCTTAATTCTACATATACCGTTTTATTTTTATTTACTTTTATATTAGGTTTATTAGGTTTATAATACTCTCGCCTCTGTTCGTGAACCGTGCCCATCCACTCCATGGTAGATTAAAACCTAATAACTAATGTATACATATATGTAGCTATATGCCCAATGCCCATATTGGTCCTAGGTACCACCCATGGTACCTTCTGTATCCTCCTTGAAAAGGGCTCCATCGTTTTGCTCCATAGCTATATCTGTAAAGGACTGCTTCGTAAGGCCTACAATACAGATACTCCATCGTCTAGCTCCACGAGCGTTCCATAGCTACCTCTGTAAAGGACTGCTTCGTAATGCCTACAATACAGATGCTCCACTACTTACTATGAAAATGTAAATCGCGTCCGCACTAGTCTATGCCAGTGCTCGGACATCCATAATGTACCACCTAGTGCGTACATTGAGGACTACGTAATCGTTCTGTCTACTATTTGAATTCCGCCAACAAGATCTACCTTGTACGGAATTTAGTCGGGGATTTTCTATATATGTAAAGGACTGCTTCGTTAGGCCTACAATATAGATATTCTAGTTGGTCTGTCTCTTTTCTCGTCATGGCTATGGCCCCACGCAGCCACCCCTCAACTAAATAGAATGACCTCTAGAGAGTTAAGCGGTCGTCCCCTACTACAAACAATCTAACATCCAATTGGCGGTGCCCCCCATCCAATGTCTCGATAGTGAAAGAATCCTTGGCATGTTGGTTTAACTCTAGTATTTCCCGAAATCGCTCTTGGTCTTGATGCTGTCCGATATCCACATGCGACTATCCTTAAACTTACTTGCAAGTACTGGACATACGAATACCCTACTCCGAACACCTAGCCCTTCTGACTGCCTATAAAGGCCTGCTTCATTAGGCCTACAATGCAAATGCAGTCAAGGCATACTCTCTTGATGGAACACCTACAGACCTACCTTCGGGGGTGCAGCTTCGTTAGGCCTACCCAGAGGGCCATCCTAGAGTATCCTTATGTCCCGTTGAAGTCTCGTACTTCCTTGAAGCCCAAAAATACTAAGTTGGACATGCTTCTCCATTTCTGAAATCCATGATGAACAGCTTCGTTGGGCGCTTCATCCTTTGGGCTACTCCAAACGCATCTCAATTCGTTTATTAAACCTTAAGTCTAGTCTTTTAATTTGCATTTAGTTTACTTTTCTTATTCTGTCGGCTACTTATTTACCCTAATTAGCATATTCTTGCCCTCGTCTTGCTTCTGGCTATTGTGAGACCACCATTGATCTAATTGGGAATGCTATTGGTATTGCCACTTCTTGCTTATTAACTTAATTTAAGTCTTAAGTTTATTAAATAAGCATCTTTTGTTCTATTTGTTTATTAATTTAATAGAAATCTAAAATAAGCTTTTACTATTTATCTTTGCTATCATTACTTATTTATTCTAAGTTCCCAATTGAGCCTTTCTATTCTTTTACTTAATCATAACATATGTTTTAATTATACTTGTAATTGTTGCTATTATTTCTTTTAAAATCTTTATATAATTACATGTGTTTCTTTTCTATTCTAGTCTGTCTTCTTTTATTATGATATATAATTCTTTTTAATTATCTTTTATTATATAATTAACTTATCATAATAATTGTCTTTTTATATAATCCGCGTGGTAAATGCAAACCTAAGTTCGTTTATTATTCACAGCCTTAATTTCTTATCTAATAATTTATTTGATTCATTTCATACTTTACTTTATTTCCTTTTATTCTAGGAAGTAATTCTATTTTATTTGGTTGGTTGTGAAAGCTATACTAAATTCTATTTCCATAATTTAATACTAAATAATACTATAAACAATAATTTGTATCTGTAAGATATTTCTTTTATTATTTTGGGCTAGTGTAAAATACAGCGGTCCCTCTATTTTACACTAGTTCCCTTTTTCTTTCTTTTTATTCTTGCAGTTACGTTTATCGTTATCTTTTAATTATTAAATTATAGAAATGTATTCTAGTTTCTAAACCAAGCAATTAATCTATTACTTACTCACCAAATTAAATTATCAGATAAATTTATTGTTTCCGTTCAGCGTAATTTATTGTAGAATTCCACTTTTTTAATTTTATTCCAATTTTCCAATTTTTTTATTTTACATCTACTTCTATGAAGTCTAGTATTTGATAGAAACCAGCTTTACATCTCAAAGTGTAACGTCAGACACACATCCATACAAGTCCGTTCCGGGATCGAACGGAACCGAAGGCACTTCCAAAGAAGCCCTTGCAATCCGGGTATTCACTAATCACGTCCGGACTTCCCATCACAAGAAGAGTGATATAAATCTCTATACCGGAGCAACTCGGTGCAAAGACATTCGACAGGTTGTCGTTTCATTTTCGAAAATACCCGGTCTTCAAATGTTATCCATTCACGACGTATCACTATTCGGAATGGGTTATATGACACAAAGTCCTCTCCCGGCTTAACCGAATAATGAGCGTTTGTTTTAAAAACAAATCAAGTGCCATTTCAAAGGCAAATATTGATAGTCGGTTATGTAACTATCAACAACATTTACAACAATCAACCAATTTAAATAATTTTTCCCAAATTATTTAATTTCAAAATATCTTCGTAAGATATATATTTTTCCACACTTCATCATTTGAAAACCAATTTCAAATCACTTTTCACACTTCATCACTTTGAAAACAAATTTCAAATCACATTCACTCGCGGAATAAAATTCTCGATATTATTCATTTCCCTTTTTCTTTATAAATTCCCACTGTGAATTTAAATTTCCAAATATTCACTTTCAAACACCAAATCAATTTCAAATTGATTTCTAAGTTTATTTCCAAATACCAAATCATTTGCAAATCGATTTCCAATTTGTCTTCAACACAAATCAATTTTTTTTATCAACATCAAATAAATTTTCATATCGATTTCTCAAATATTTATTTTCAAATACCAAATCAATTATCAATTGGATTTTAAACAAATTTATCACTTTTTAAAATAAATTCCTTTATCTCTTCCAAACCATTCAAAATTCCATTTCCAATAAATTATTCTGCTTTTAAACAATATTATTCAAAAATCCGGTTATTAAAATTCTTTCCCATATTTTGGAAATAATTCGACAAGATTATAAAAATCAACTTTATGCTTTTAAATTCCTTCTTTTAAATTCAACCAATTCTTTCAAAAGAAAATCACTTAAAATTTCAAATTTTAATTTCAAAAATCCAATTTTTATTTTTTTCTGGTATCCAACGATACCAAAAATACATTCGGCTAAATTATAGCCTTCAACAAATTCAATCACAGATATAATCATACAGAGATTATAAATAAATTATCACACAGCATATGAAACAAATTCATATAATTTGAGGAATCCAATTGGATCCCTCCAACCTGTTTCCCTGCATCCACAGATGTTAGCACAATACCAATTCCACTTCGAGGTGGAATATCGCGGTATATGGGATTTATAAAATATCATCCGCTATTATGCGGCGCATAGGGTCTCATCCGCTATATAATGCGGGAAATATCAATCAACTCCAATATATATATATTCCAATATATATAAATTGCTATATATTACTATATATACTATCACATCCAATAGCAATCAATAACTGAAAATTCCACTTTCATTTGAGTGAGAAGATCTCACCTTTGCTTTTTATTTTGCAATCCCATTTTCCATTCCAGTTTGTTTTTCACGATCTTTTAACCTTGTATAAAACAATTTATACAATTTATTTAAATTCGAGATGATCGAATAATTCATTTCAATTTAATAAAATTTTATTAACCCGTGATTTTATTTTAAACAAAGAATTAAATTTTAAACAACTTTTTCTTTTTTAAAAATAATCCTTGGTAACTAAAATAAATTAAATACACTAATAAAACTTAATAATAAGCTGAAAACAGATATACATATATACATATCTGCTGTAAAATAACTGTTTTTGCCCGTTTAACTTAAGTGACAATTTAACAATTTTAAAAATTTATATTACCTTAACCCTTTTTTTTTGTGAAAATCAAATCAATGGTCACTACTTCGTCGCCATCACTGCGCCGACCACCTGCCGAAGTCGTCGTCGCCATCACACGAGCCATGCAAACTTAAATGGTCACCAAGACCAGCCTTCATCGATGTCACGAGTCACTGACCCCAAGCTTACCTTGCTCGAATCGAAACCCTAGCTTTGTTGCCATCGCGACTCACAGTCATTTCCATCATCACTTGCGAGCTCGTACTCACCAAAATCGCGAGCATCAGGGCGAATCCAATTTCTTGCGAGAGTCCTCGAACCAGATTTGACTTGAACGAGACGAAGAAGCAGTTCACCATCAATTCGAACTCAACCGATCCTCTTCTCTTTCGCGTGCTTGCCTGATTCGAACGAGAGATTGATAAAATGGAGCTCGGCCATGTATTTTGATTTGGGTTTTTAAGGAAGGGCTCAAAATTTTTTCTCGTTTTGATTTGTTTTCGGCCATTGTTTTTATTATTGAACGAGTATGATTTCTGAGAGGAAGACGGAAATAAAAATAGAGATTTGGGGATGGCTTCCCGAGTATGATTGTTGGTTAATAAAAATATCTCTGACTAATGTACTTCAAATTTGATTATATTATAAAACTTCCAAAACGTCTCGTTAATTGCCATTTAAAATTTTGCACTCCTCTTAAGGAGGGCCGCTAGGCGTTTATAGGGTTAAACCCTATCCCGAACGCAATGGAAAAGGTTCCGAATCCAAATTCGATCGTATGGAGAAGATAGCTTTTTGAACCAGTTATAATATTAAATTTTTCGATTTAATTTCAGCGCGTTTGCTTATCGTACGGCAAACCGATCACTACAAACATTACGAAAATTGAAATCCGGTAATAATACAATATTACGGATCTAATGGAACTGGTTTCGTCGAATTCCAAGATTGTGCCCCGGAACGCTATTTTCAAATATCGATTTAAACGATAAAATTCAAAACTGAACAAAACAATTTCAAATTCAATCCTGAGGCTTTTATTATCTTCAGTATAATCAATATGAATTTTCTAAGCCTTCAAAATATTTTTAATCAGCTTAAAATTGAAAATTCAAATTTTTACCCAGATTTAACGATTAAATTCAATAATTAAATCGCCAAATTCATTCTGATATTCGAATTTCAAATTAACCTATCATTCGAATATTTAAACTCAATTAAATATTCACATTTCAAATGTCAAAAATTCAGGGTCGTTACAAGATCCTAAGTTTAATATTTTAATTTGCGTTTAGTTTACTTTTCTTATTCTGCTGGGTACTTATTTACCCTAATTAGCATATTCTTTGCCTCGTCTCGCTTCTGGCTATTGTGAGACCACCATTGATCTAATAGGGAATGCTATTGGTATTGCCACTTCTTGCTTATTAACTTAATTTAAGTCTTAAGTTTATTAAATAAGTATCTTTTGTTCAATTTTCTTATTAATTTACTAGAAATCTAAAATAAGCTTTTACTATTTATCTTTGCTATCATTGCTTATTTATTCTAAGTTCCCAAATAAGCCTTTCTATTCTTTTACTTAATCATAACTTATGTTATAATTATACTTGTAATTGTTACTATTATTTCTTTTAAAATCTGTATATAATTACAAGTGTTTCTTTTCTGTTCTAGTCTGTCTTCTTTTATTATGATATATAATTCTTTTTAATTCTCTTTTATTATATAATTAACTTATCATAATAACTGTCTTTTTATATAGTCCGCGCGGTAAATGCAGACCTATGTTCGTTTATTGTTCACAGCCTTAATTTCTTATCTAATAATTTATTTGATCATTTCATACTTTACTTTATTTTCTTTTATTCTAGGAAGTAATTCTATTTTATTTGGTTGGTTGTGAAAGCTATACTAAAATCTATTTCCATAATTTAATACTAAATAATACTATAAACAATAATTCATAACTGCAAGATATTTTTTTATTATTTTGGGCTAGTGTAAAATACAGTGGTCCCTGTATTTTACACTAGTTCCCTTTTTCTTTCTTTTTATTCTTATAGTTACATTTATCGTTATCTTTTAATTATTAAATTATAGAAATGTATTCTAGTTTCTAAACCAACCAATTAATCTATTACTTACTCCTCAAATTAAATTATCAGATAAATTTATTTTTCCGTTCAACGTAATTTATTGCAGAATTCCACTTTTCTAATTTTATTCCAATTTTCCAATTTTTTTATTTTACATCTACTTCTATAAAATCTAGTATTTTAATCCATAACCACAAATTCTCTTTCTAACTATATTACTCGTGTAAAAAGGGAATACAAGAAACCGGTATTAAGGCTAAATTATGACTTTTAAAATAAATGTAAATAACTGTAAATTTCTTACTTTTAGGCCTACGCCTTTTCTAACTGTCAAGCCTAATTAAATATAAATAAAATTTACAGTGTTTGCATAACTAATAGAATTAATTACTGGAATAAATTATCTAACGGAAATTCAACGATAATATATATTATAAACCTAAAAGAATATAATTAAATCCACTCACATGTCGTCCTTAGCTTCAATCTTTATCCCTTTTAATTTGCTACGCTTTTCTCCGCTTTTTCCCCTTTTTAATTCGTTGTAAATTCCCTGATTTGTTTGCACAATTCTCTGATTTGCTTGTATGTATATCTTGCTTAATTTTATTTTTTGTTTGGGGAAAGATTTGATTGATAGAGAAGAAAGAAAGAGGGAGAAGAGAAGAGGGTTTGCTGTAAATGATAGCAGCTAAATCAGAGAAAATAGTGTGGGCTAGGGTTAAGTTACGTTCAATTTATAGGTGTAGTGAACAACTATGAACCATCCGATTAACCCTAAAAACAATCCTCACCATCATTTATTGATTTGTTTACGTTTGCTTATAATGTATAATTCTCCAATGTTATTCATTTATTCATTTGTTATACGACCCTATTAATTCACGTTTCCTTCTAAATAAGATTATCCCATTAATTACCCAATTAATTAGATTATATATATATATGTATATATGTATATCTAATATTAATAGATTCGTATATGTTATAATTTCTTACCTATTTGAACACGTCAATTAATACCTCTATTAATTGATTGTATATAAAAGTTATACTTTTTAATTTATTCTTATTAACTTACCTTCATTATAAACTTAATTACTCCGTTTGATTTTTGTACGCATTCCAATTCTTTTTTTCCTTTTTTACCTGGAAACAAATAATCCTATAACTGGCGTTTTCTTCTAGCTAATTAATTTACATTATTAGCTATTGTAACAAGGGCATATTCTTTGATTAATTGACACCCGTTTTAGAACGCTCAACTAATTGCTAATTAATTAATTGACACGTTTTCCCATTTTAATCGATATCCAAATTAATTTCTATGCGTCACTCAATCACACATTTAGTAGTTGTATATATTTAAACCGCCAATTCATTACCCAATTAATTGACATATAAGTTTCCCTCTTTTATTAATTGGCGCTTACTTAATGCCTTTAATTAATTTCTTAATTAATTGATTACGTCAATTATAAATTAATATATGTATGTTATCATTTAATTTATTCCTCACATACATTTCCCTTTATTAGAAGATCCCTTAATTAATTAATGTTATAAAAGTGACATATTCTCTGACTAATTGATGCCACCATGTCTCTTAATTAATTCCCCTTTTTAATTGATTGATGCGTCAATTAATCACACACTCATTGCTTGCATAAATCTATGTAACCTCTTAATTCTTAAATGCATATATTTGACAATTATATTCTGTTTTGCAATTATGTTAATTCATATTTAATTATATAAAAATGTGAGGTGTTACAACTGGAAAGAATATCTCATCATACTCCAATCCCTTTCTTTGTGAAAAACCTTTAGCAACTAGTCTAGCCTTGTATCTCCCATCATCCTTCACCTTAAACACCCACTTGCAACATATGGCTCGGCTTCCTTGAGGAGGTGGTACCAGATCCCAAGTCTTGTTCTTCTTCAATGACTTTAACTCCTCTTCCATAGTGCACATCCACTTCTAACTGTCACATGACTTCAAAGCTTCATCAAGGTCAAGTGGCTCCTCAAGAACCACATGTAGGGCATAGTCAAACTGATCACCAAGGCTAAGGTTCGCAAACTGCCAATCACCATACCTTTTGGGCGGCCTAATAGTCCTACGACTGACCCGGATAGGTACTGCTTCGCCTAAACTCCTTTTAGCTCCACCTTGAACCGAACTTCCTCTATATTAATGCACATCACCAGCACTACTAGAAGGTACCTGTGGACTATTCTCTGATGTTTCATCAACTGTGTTTTCCTCGACAGCATCAACAACAACTCTACTATTTGTCTGAAACATGGGAACTTCTTCCATCTCCTTAGGCCTATCAGAATCTTCTGATGTGGTAGGTACCTTCTCCTTCGGATTAAACATAGCAGACTCATCAAAAGTAACATGTTTGGAATGAACAATCTTGCGATCAACAGGGTACCAAATTCGATAGCCTTTTATAACAATGGTGTATCCCATTAGTATGCACTTGTATGCTCTAGCTTCCAACTTGTCATCACCTATATGGTGACGTACATAGGACAAGCAAAAATTCGCAAGTAACAAAGATACACTGCTTTACCTCTCCACTTTTCCTCTGGAATCTTCCCATCTATGCACTACACCAAACAACCCATTTTGTAACCCTTTTTCGCTTTCAATTTACAACGCTAATAATCATTACAAATTTCTAACGGTTATATCCGTTACAACCATTTACAACGGTTATTACCGTTAGTAAATATGGTAATTTCGTAAATAATGAAAAGCAGCCAGGATAAGATTGTAAATTTATCTTTCAACAACCGTTATCTCATTTCTCACGATAATTTCATTTCTCCCTCTCATGTTTTACTTCTCTTTCATTCCTACGTGGTTTCATCTATCACCGACTCCACTATCTGCCACCTCCTCGATCGTCTGCCATCGCCTCGGCCGTCTTCCACAGCTTCCATCTTCTGCCACCGCCTCCTCCCTTTTTCCTATCAAATCGACGAAGATGAAGGAAGATTTGGATTGCAAACTACAAATCTAGGGTTTCGCTTTTCTACCTCTGTCTACTCAGGTATGAACACTTTTGTATCAGGTAACAATTTCGTTGTATATACTTTTTGATTTGTTGTTTGTTTATATCACCTTTTTTTCATCCGAGCAATTTCAGTATTGGAGCACATAACAATTTGTTTTAGGTCAATTACTAAATAGTAAGCGACTGAAGAGTATTTGGTCAAAAAGAACTAGGAATTCTTAATAATTTGAAAGGTGGGCAGTGAATTCATTCGCTAGGAATAGATATAACTTGTGTGAACATCGATGTCCGTTTATTTTATTTTTCAAATCACTTTAACGGTAATTTTCGCTATAAAACCATGTCTATGATTCCTTCTTAAATAGCCATTATCTTCAGGCTGTTTAATATAGCATGTGTCATAGTGTCCATAAATATGAGTTTGATAATTTCAATTCTAAAAAAAATAACTGTACATATATTATTCCTCTTTATCATAATAAAAGAATATGGGGTCTACTTGGATTGGGGGTCTAGCATGGTCTTTCTACTAAGGCATGCCCTTGTATTTAAATTAGGCAGTTCAAACAAAAAGGAAGGTGAAAGCAAAAAACTAAAACGGTTTATGACACAAATAAAAATGTCTAATGCGAGAACTTATTGTGCAACTCAAGCAGTTTGGTTATGCCAGATTCTTGGCATTTCACATAATAAACAAAAGGAGTTCTGCAGTAATCTTTTGAGATTATAAACCAGTAATAAAGAATAATACATGGTCTGATTTCCAACAAAATGCATACAACCAATTGATGTTCTGTACTTACCTTAAATTATCACAACCAAGGAAAAAGGTTTTGTTCTCTCTAGATAGGGATAAACCAATATGCAACCATAATATCAAGCTATCATGAGATATACTACTGCTCCATTAGCAAATCATACTAGAAAGAGGATAGTATTTAAATGGTCATAAGAATAGCTATATGCATTACATTGATGATATGTTTGTTCCTTAATGATGATTTTTTATTAGGATATCAATTAGTAATGCATTGAAGTAGAAATCTTCATGGGTTACCTTGGCAGCAATCATGAGCAATGCAATAGATGGCTGAAGGGTCTCCTCATTTCTATGCTGATACACCTAAGAAAAATGTTGATAATTGTTCAGCTAACTACTCATATAAATGTATCAAATAATAAATCATAAATTTATTGTAATTAAAATGTTTTGTGAATCTGTGATTGAAAGACTGAACAGAGAAAACGCTGGTATGGTTTATGACATGTACATTCAACACATACATTATTGTCAACTGTAGTCTGTACTCAAGTAGTAAGATTTCAATATTCTGTCATTTAGGATGGCAAAATTTCTGTATGTATTACTCACCATCAGGAACAATTTAGAAATTTTTATGCAATATAGTGGAAACACTTATCAAACAGAAAGTGCTAGTCTGGTAAAAGAGAGATATATGTGATGGGCGGGAAAGTAGGTAACATGTGGATATTAGGGAGAAGTAAGCAATTTAAAGGCCAAGATTGCGACCAATGTGAAGGTCAAAATTGAAGTCTCAATTCTTTACTGAAGGATTTTCGACTAGATTTTATTGATTTTAAATTGACTAAATGTATTCTTCTGTGTAGATATGTGCATACAATCATCTTTTCAAAACGCACATCATAGGGTCAAATGCAGTAAACAGAGTCAAAAACGATAAACGCTAAGGGTGCGTTCTTTTACGAACCGAAAGGGGCAAATGAAAGGGGCAAACGAAAGGAGCTGGAAAGGAGGTAGGTTCGCGAAAGGGGAATGCGTTCATTTTACGAAAAGGGCAACACGAAATGGGCAAAGTTATTATTTTATTGTTTGTTTATGTTATTATTTTATTTACATTAATTATTTTTAAATACAGAATACAAATGTAGAAATAAAAATTCCTAGTTCAAAATTCACAATACAAATGCAGAAATAAATGTACCGGATAAAAATGTAGAAAATAAAATACACATAAAATAAACTACATTCTCTTTCTCAACCGCGCAACAAGATAAATAATAGCCTTCCTAAGCTGTTCGGGGTTGTCCAACAGGGCATGTAAATGATTGAAACCTCTACTATCATACTTAGCCAAACAAATCCCGACCTCTCATTCTTCATAATCTCCATCCTCCTGCTTCGCTTCCATACACCTAGCAAGAGTCAGATCATGCGAAGAACTGTCAACAGATCTAGAAGGACCATCAGTGGGCCATTGCTGTATTGGCGCTCTACGACTTGAGATCTCCACAGCATCATCCCTAAGATAGTTGCCATAAAGTTGTGCATCGAACTGTAGTTGAAACATGTGGATTTGGTGAAATTATGAACTGACATTTGTCAGTTCGGATGCAACAATCAAAAATCACGTCCAACTGCCTAAAACGAGTAGGCGAGACATGTTTGTATTTGCGGTACCTTGCTGCAGTTGTATGCCACCACTCATCGGATCCACCGACCGTGTCCTGTTTTTCGTTCCAATAGCCACCTGGAATTTGTAGCAGCTTGTTCCATGGGCTCCACTCATATTTTAGATTATCGAACTTTTTTTTATTTGCCCAGCATTGTAATGCAGATCAGTTCTTTCGTTGAACAGGACTGTGATATGTTTATATCACTGTGCAACACGGTGGGCACGCGTATCAATGTTTTCGAAACAAACATTGATGAACGCATTTGTCCTATCGGCATTCCAGTCGCCAATGGTTCTGGTAGAAGAAGAAGTAGAGTGGCCATACATTCTAAAAAAGTAACTAAAAAAATAATTCAAAATAATATGAGAAAATATATATGGTAGATAATAATACGATAAACGCAAATATAAAAAATTTACCTGAAAAATTGACGACGAATCTTGTAGAAATTGTTGATTTTTCGGATTTTTTGGTTTTTTTGTTGGTGATTTGGTTGAGAATTAGAATGGTATATATTGTGAGTGAAGAGGTATACGACGGTTTGGAACGAACCGTTCGCGTTAGACGGTGTCGGACGCGTCTGGTGTGAACAGTTCGTTTTCAACCTTTCGTTTGAACTAGGCAGCAGCGTGGGGCCATGCTTGACGTCAGACACGTCAGATGCAGACGCCAATGCTGACTATCCATTTTGAAAAAAGAACGGTATCTAACTATAAATTTGCATTGATGAACGCGGTAATTGTGAATAACAAAATCTAATTTTAGTTCAAATTGAACCAGAAGAGCTTCCATGCAACAATAAAGTATTGTTGTTACAACAAATAGAACAGCGACAAACTTGTCATATGCTCATAGCATTTATTATTCTAGACTAGATTCTACCAACAATCAAAATCTAATTTAAAGGGACCAAAACATTGTTATACAACCAGTATATCAATATAGAGACTAATCAGTTATAAACTCCTTACACAAGTTTACAAATCAATTTTCCAGTCGTAATGAATGCACAACAACAAATTGTAGTAACAACAACAACGTTAAAGTGCTGTGTTAAACTACAACGATAAGTACTGTTTCACTATTGAGTATAAACAGTAAACTTTCTAACAGGAAAGACTGTAGAAATACACGCAAATAAACTAACAATCTAATCTGGATATAGAAGGAAATTTTGTCTGAGGATTGTCATGACAATTTCCTTAAGGCTTTATTCAAAGTCTCCAAAGATACAACATATGTGATCTGCTCGAGATTGTGGTGCGTATGAACTTCTATGTGATATGTAGGACTGGTTTTCAAAAACGGAGAGGAAGAAGAGAATTGGTAGGCTATAGAAAGTGATCAGGTGTCCTTCTCCATTTATAGGCGAATTTACAATGGCTACATCCGTTGGAAAAAAGTCACGTCTCTTCGTTTCATATTTGTTCAAATTTGCAACAGTAATTTCTGTTTGAAAGCAATGTCCATTCAAACAGTTGCAACGGCCATTTCCATTGGGAAAATCCATGTCTGTTCAAACAAATGTGTCTTTTACAACCAATAGTCACCTTCGAATTTAAACAGTCAAAAAACTGTCCACTTTTATCCAGCAAAAGTATAACACAGTCTGCTCTTATTCGACCCACACCCGGCCTGGCACGGGCGAGCGACGTGCGCGTGTGTTAGTTAATGGCTATATAGGTCCTCTCTCTCGCACAAAATTACCTGACCCTAAGGGCCAATATAGGTTTGAGAGATTTACTATATAAATATGAAAATGTACATATTTTTGGCAATGTGGGACAATACCTCATTCATCAATGCAATGGTTTCTAACAATCCCCCACATGAATGACGATATATGTCTCCCCCCACAAAGTGTAATGTCACATAGTTCATATGAGAATAATGCTATATCGAGGATAAGTAGATATTTCATTTTGAACTTTCCCTAGTCAAAACTTGTCGGATATACTTGGCTAGTCAGTGAATTATTTCATCTGGACCGTCAGCCGTTAGTGCATAACTAGACAATAAGCTTTAAAAAGCATTCTTCCCTAAAGAAGGATATTTTTGCAAAAATTTCCATAAAATGGAGCTCTGTCGTTGGCTGACCAATGGAGACAGTGAACAGGATCAGGCGATTTCAAGGTCATTTCAACCAGCTCATAATACGTGCTCCACCACTACTCCTGTAAATCATTTAGTACTACGTAGTCAAATCATCCAACCTTCCCTCATCTTAGATTCAAAATATTTAGTACTACATCTTTTCTCGAGCGCTCCACCAGTGCTTCTGTAAAAGTTTCATAACAAAATAATTGATTTACATTTTGGAAAAAAGAAGGAAAAAATAAACCTGCCAATTTGGATTATAGTGTGCACATACTTTCAAAGATTGTGTGCAACCGACGTTTGTCATATTGATATATTTAACACCAAATTCGTACAAAAAGAAATTATGGAACAAATTCAGATGTAGACTCTTAAAACGAACATATGATACCATATCATAGATATAAGAATATGCATAATTCGCTGTCTTGCATGCTACTGCCAATGAAAAAAATGAAATAGTAGAAAACATCATTTGAATATGCATAATCTTGTTTATCTCAATAAGATATGTTGAGAGCTAGGTAAACCATGAATAATAAAATTTGACCTGTCATCGAAATCTAGATGATTACAAAATGCATGGTAGATGATGAAGCACTTACCCTCTTGAGTCGCGGCCGACCTACCCAAGGTCGTAGACGACCTAACTCTGCCGACTTAAGTCGCACATCATCTCCGACTCACCAATTCACAGACCCCGAGCCAATTGCCGACCTATCTCCAGTCGACATCACCGACCTACGACCTAAATCCATGCTCCGACCTATCGACATTACCGACCTAACGCCTCTTCCCAAAGTCGCGACCGACCTAACCCCGCCTCGTCAAATCGTGAACGACCTAACTCTTTCGACCTAAACCCCATGTCGCGGAAGCCGCGTCGCAAGCTCCGACCTAACTAACCCTAAGTCGTCCCAACGACCTAAACTCCTACCAAACCCCCACGACCTACCAATTTCCGATCCAAATTACTGCCTCGACCTAGTTTTCTTTTCCCGACCTAATACTAAACCAAAGAATTCCCTCTGAGCTTCCCCGAAATCGCGTGCCGCCTTCATTAAGTCGATGCCGAGATAAGTGGAGCTGAAGATGATAACTCGTGAGATACTTTTAGATCACGAACGAAAATTTTAGGTCGGCAGATAAAATAAGTCGGCATCTATAGGTCGTGTCCGACCTAAGGACTTTGTTTATTTTTGTTGATTCTTTTGTGTGTTGAGTTGTAACTACTATAAATAGTGGGTGAATTGTAACTTTTAGTGGTTGTTGATTTTTGAATAAAATTCTCTTTTGTTAGCTTTGTGCTTTCAATCTCAATTGGTAGTCGAGTGTATCTCCTATCTCCACTTACGTCATTCGAGTACGCTCGAATCATCGTTTGCTGAAGCCGATTCACGGAATCTTGTGCGCAAGATCAACGTCGAAGAATCGTAGATCTCTTTCCCGGTATCTTCGGATCAACGAGTCAGAGATAGCTTGAGTTCGGTATCTTCGGATCAACGAGTTCGGGCATTTCAGTATCCATCAATCCACAAATTGCTATTTACGTCGATTGAAGATCGTTTTGAATTATCCGCTGCGTCAGTTTTGGTATCAGAGCTGTTTTAGCCAATCATAGCTAAATCGAGTCTTGGAGCCGAGAATTTGAAGTGTTGAAGTTGTGTTCATCGTGTTCATCATATTTTGCAACAAAGTTGGAGTTTTCGATCCATTTCATTTTGGATCAAAGTTCGAAAGGTGTTTGAAAACTTGAAGTGTGAATTTGTTGAAGTGTTTGTGAAGTATTCAATCATGCCGCCAAGACGAGTTCAACGTCATCGCAATATTAATGCTTTGTACGGAAGAGAAGAGGCCGACGAAATGGAGCAACGAATCAACGAGAATTTCAATGAGAAGCTTACGGAAGGGATTGGTCGATTAGAGAGGATGATGTTAGAAATGAGTCAAAATCAGAGAAGGGTTTCACCTGAATCGAGCCATGGAAGAAGTAGGATTTCACCACATTCTAATCGGGAGAGAAGTGTTGATAGTGATCATAGAAGCGTGGATCGAAATTGTGATAGAAATATTGAAGATCGAAATCGTGATAGAAATGTGAATGATCATGATCGAAGGAATGTAGATCGTAGGAATGTTGGTGGAAGAAATGGTGGTGGTAGAGATGTTGGTGGTCAGGATCGACATCGATATACATCGGATTGTGAAGAAGAGTATGATGGTGGTAGTATTCATGGACGAGGACGTGGACGAGGAAGGAATCAGTCGGAATACGATCACAAGTGGGAATCTGGGATGAAGACAGAAATTCCAGAATTCAAAGGTGGTATGCAGACTGAGGAGTTTTTGGATTGGGTGGCTAATGTTGAAGAAATTTTTGATTTCAAAGAAGTTCCAGAACGTCGTAGAGTGAAGTTGGTTGCTACAAGGTTGAGGGGTAGAGCTTTGGCATGGTGGCAGCAAACCAAACTTACCCGTGAACGAATGGGGAAGTCAAAAGTTGAATCTTGGGAAAAGATGAAGAAATTAATGAAAGCAACGTTCTTACCTTACAATTATCAATTTTTGATGTATCAACGTTTGCAGAACTTGAGGCAGGGCACGAAGACTGTTAATGATTACGCGGATGAGTTTTACCAGCTTATTGCGAGGAATGACATTATGGAAACGGAAGAGCAGCTGACATCTAGATTCATTGGGGGATTGAGAATGCAGATTCAGGATATGGTTAATATGTTCGATCCAAGATCTGTGGCGGAAGCACATCAGAAAGCGTTGGCTTGGGAGAAGCAGGGACGACGAGGAGGTGGTGTGTTTACGAATTCCATTAATCAAGTGAAGGGTGTTGGTGGAAGTTCTAATGTTTCTAAACCTGTCAGTAAACCAGTGGTGAAGGAGGTTGAGAAGGCAAAGGTTAACAACGGTTTCAAATGTTACAACTGTCAGGAGTTGGGTCATAAAAGCAATGAGTGTCCAAAGCCAAAGAAGAGAGCAATGATTGCTGAGGTTGAGGATGAGGATGAAGAAGCTGAATGCTCTAATTCTTTACCAGTTGAGGAGGAAGACTTACTGTCGGGAGATGACGGGTACGCATTGATGATGAGGAGAAGTTGTTTAACACCGAAGCAAGAAGAGGAAAGTAGTTGGTTGAGGAACAATATCTTTCAATCTACATGCACTATTCTAGGAAGAGTTTGTAAATTTGTTATTGATGTTGGGAGTTGTGATAATATTATCTCTACAGAAGCGGTGAAGAAGTTGGAGTTGAAAACCGAGAAACATCCTAAACCGTACAAGTTAGCTTGGTTGAGGAAGGGTGGTGAAGTGAAAGTTGGACGTAGAGCTTGTGTGAAGTTTTCAATTGGGAAGAAATACAAAGATGAAATCTGGTGTGATGTCGTAGATATGGACGTTTGTCATTTGTTGCTGGGGAGACCGTGGCAGTATGATCGAGCTGTGCAGCATGACGGACGGACCAACAGTTACAGTTTCATGTTCGAAGGTACAAAGATTACTCTGGTTCCGAAGAAACGCCAACAAGAAGAAAACAAACTGGAGGAGATTGAAGAACTGAAAACGTTGTTATCTTTGAAGGAGTTTGTTAAGGAGATCGAGGAGGAACCGGAAGTGTTCTTGTTGATTGGGCGTGAGAGCAGTGAAGAGGTTGAAATCCCAGAAGAAGCGAAGTCAGTATTGAAAGAATTTGAGGATGTATTTCCAGACGAGTTGCCTAACGAGTTACCGCCGCTGAGAGACATTCAACATCAAATTGATCTTGTTCCGGGAGCAGTATTTCCACATAGACCGCATTACCGAATGAGTCCGAAGGAGCATGAAGAATTAAGGAGGCAGGTGGAAGAATTGCTTGAGCAGGGACGTGTACAGGAAAGTTTGAGTCCATGTGCTGTGCCAGCTTTATTGGTACCGAAGAAAGATGGGACATGGAGGATGTGCACGGACAGTCGAGCATTGAATAAAATCACTGTACGATACAGATTTCCAATGCCAAGGTTGGATGACTTGCTGGATCAGTTGAGTGGGGCTACTATCTTTTCGAAAATTGATTTGAAAAGCGGATATCATCAAATTCGGATCAGACCTGGAGACGAATGGAAGACAACCTTCAAGACGAGAGAGGGGTTGTATGAATGGCTGGTGATGCCGTTCGGTCTTTCGAATGCACCGAGTACGTTCATGCGAGTGATGAATCAAATTTTTAGGCCTTTCATTGGGAAATTTGTGGTGGTGTACTTTGACGATATCTTGATTTATAGTAGGAGTCTGGAAGAGCATGTTCAACATCTGAAGGAAGTGTTACTTATTTTACGAAAGGAACAATTTTATGCTGCGACAAAGAAATGCGTGTTCATGACGCATAGTGTTTTGTTCTTGGGGTATATTGTTTCGGAGAAGGGCATCCAGGTAGATCAGAATAAAGTTGAAGCAGTCAGGAATTGGCCACAGCCGAAGACAATTACAGAAGTGAGAAGTTTTCATGGGCTAGCGTCATTCTACCGAAGATTCATTCCACACTTCAGTAGCGTGATGGCACCAGTGACTGATTGCATGAAGGGGAAATAATTTTCTTGGACGGAGGAAGCTGGGATTGCTTTTGGGAAGATCAAGAAGTTGCTGACATCTGCACCAATTCTTGTATTACCAGATTTTCAGTTATTGTTTGAACTGCATACTGATGCGTCAAAGGTTGGAATTGGAGGGGTGTTGAGTTAGAATGGGCGTCCTATTGCATATTTCAGCGAGAAGTTGTCAGGAGCAAAGATGAGATACAATACCTATGATGTGGAATTTTATGCTGTTGTTCAAGCGGTGAAGCACTGGCGACATTACTTATTCCAGAAAGAATTTGTTTTATACACTGATCACGAGGCGTTGAAACATTTACAAGGACAAGACAAGATTTCAGCAAGACATGCATCGTGGATTGCTTATTTGCAGCAGTTTACCTTTGTCGTTAAGCACAAGTTAGGGGTAACCAATCGTGTGGCTGATGCTTTGAGCAGGAGGAGTCATTTGTTGACAACAATGAAAGTTGAAGTGACAGGTTTTGAATTATTGCCAGAATTGATTAAAGAAGATCCTTACTTTGTGAAATTTGTTGAAAAAGTAAAGGAAGGAAGCACTGATGAATTTGTGTTGGTGGATGGTTTTCTGTTTAAAGGAAATCGTTTGTGCATCCCAGACTGTAGCTTGAGAGTGAAGATTGTTAAAGAATTACATGAAGAAGGACATGTGGGTAGAGATCGTACGCTACAGTTAATTTCACAATCTTATTTTTGGCCGTCAATGAGGAAAGAGATAGAGAGATTTGTGGAAAGGTGTCATATCTGTCAAGTTTCGAAAGGAACAGCGACGAATGCGGGGTTATATATGCCGTTACCTGTGCCTACCAAACCATGGGTTGATATCAGCATGGATTTCGTGTTGGGATTGCCGAGAACTCAGAGGGGAAATGATTCTATATTTGTTGTGGTGGACAGGTTTTCAAAGATGGCACATTTTATAGCCTGTAAGAAGACAGCGGATGCAGTTCGAGTGGCACAGTTATTCTTTAAAGAAATATATCGTTTACATGGTTTACCCGAATCTATTGTTTCTGATCGAGATACTCGATTTCTGAGTCACTTTTGGTTGAGTCTATGGAAGATGGTGGGAACGAAGTTGAAATTTAGTAGTGCATATCATCCTCAGACAGATGGACAAACTGAAGTTGTGAATAGATCGTTGGGAAATTTGTTGCGATGTCTTGTGCAGGACAATTTGAAGAGTTGGGACTTAAAGTTGTGTCAAGCTGAATTTGCTCACAATCATACAAATAACCGAAGTACAGGTTTCAGTCCATTTCAGATTGTATATTCAAGTTTACCAAAGGGACCGTTGGATTTGGCAGTAGTACCACAACCGAAGAGGACAGTTAAACGAGCTGCTGATTTTGTTGATGGGTTGACAGAATGCCATAGAATCGTTCAGGAACGATTGGAAAAGACAAATGAGAAGTATAAACAAATGGCGGATAAGAAACGAAGGAGTGTAGTCTTCAAAGAGGGTGATTTTGTTTACGCGGTATTGACGAAAGATCGTTTTCCAGTTGGGACTTACAACAAGTTGAAAGCACGAAAGATTGGTCCAGTAGAAATCTTGAAGAAAATCAATGACAATGCTTATCAGTTAAAGTTGCCAGATCATATTCACACTGCAGACGTTTTCAACGTTAAACATTTGGTTCCATATTATGGGGAGGAATTTGTCGAAGGTGACAAGGGTGTGAATTCGAGGACGAATTCCTTCCAACAAGGGGAGGATGATGAAGCACTTACCCTCTTGAGTCGCGGCCGACCTACCCAAGGTCGTAGACGACCTAACTCTGCCGACTTAAGTCGCACATCATCTTCGACTCACCAATTCACAGACCCCGAGCCAATTGCCGACCTATCTCCAGTCGACATCACCGACCTACGACCTAAATCCATGCTCCGACCTATCGACATTACCGACCTAACGCCTCTTCCCAAAGTCGCGACCGACCTAACCCCGCCTCGTCAAATCGTGAACGACCTAACTCTTTCGACCTAAACCCCATGTCGCGGAAGCCGCGTCGCAAGCTCCGACCTAACTAACCCTAAGTCGTCCCAACGACCTAAACTCCTACCAAACCCCCACGACCTACCAATTTCCGATCCAAATTACTGCCTCGACCTAGTTTTCTTTTCCCGACCTAATACTAAACCAAAGAATTCCCTCTGAGCTTCCCCGAAATCGCGTGCCGCCTTCATTAAGTCGATGCCGAGATAAGTGGAGCTGAAGATGATAACTCGTGAGATACTTTTAGATCGCGAACGAAAATTTTAGGTCGGCAGATAAAATAAGTCGGCATCTATAGGTCGTGTCCGACCTAAGGACTTTGTTTATTTTTGTTGATTCTTTTGTGTGTTGAGTTGTAACTACTATAAATAGTGGGTGAATTGTAACTTTTAGTGGTTGTTGATTTTTGAATAAAATTCTCTTTTGTTAGCTTTGTGCTTTCAATCTCAATTGGTAGTCGAGTGTATCTCCTATCTCCACTTACGTCATTCGAGTACGCTCGAATCATCGTTTGCTGAAGCCGATTCACGGAATCTTGTGCGCAAGATCAACGTCGAAGAATCGTAGATCTCTTTCCCGGTATCTTCGGATCAACGAGTCAGAGATAGCTTGAGTTCGGTATCTTCGGATCAACGAGTTCGGGCATTTCAGTATCCATCAATCCACAGATTGCTATTTACGTCGATTGAAGATCGTTTTGAATTATCCGCTGCGTCAGTAGACAATTAGATGTGAATAAGTGCTTTTACATACTGCAAAAAATGAAAATTGACATAAAATATTATTATAGCAAGAAACATAGTATAAATATTTTTGTTGCATTATATTAGTTAATACATAATTTTTTTGAAAATTAATAGTAACATTATGTCATAGAGATATATCTCTTGATGTACAAAGTTTAAAGCCTGATGGAAGAAGTCTTGGTCAATGTCTTTTTTTAAAGAACGAAGGTTAACATGCAGAATTGCCCCGTCTCCTAGAATTCTAAAAGGCAAGATTGTATATTTTTTTTATTAAATCATCACCAATGGGCTTATATATCTTATATGGCAACAACAATTTACTCATCATCAATGTTTCTAAACCTCTACATTTACTCGTTACATTTATATACACATGTTTAATCTTCTTCCTCATTTGGCAAGGTACTTCATCACATTTAGTCATTGTTTAATTAATTACCTTCCGATTTGTAAAACTGTAAATTTTGTGAAGAAATTAATTTTTAATTATATGCTGATTGTGCCTTCCATACTTGCATATTTTTCTCTATTGTCATTTGTTAAAAAAAAATATGTTCTTCTTTTTGAAAAAATGTTTATTTCCATTTTTAACTAAAAAATTAATTATTCATATGAATCTAATATCTTTTATTTTGATTAGAACGTTTTCTATACTATTTTAAAGGTTAATCTATTTTTGTTAAGATTACTAGCTACAAAGATTAACATCAAACTATTGAATGTATTTACAAATCTAATTTTTAAACATATTTTCTAAGATATATTTGTTAAGAATCGCCTAATTTTTCTACTGTGCATGAATTGATAAATTAAATAGATTGGGCTAACCTCGACCTTCCTTTTTCCCTACAAATTGATTGTGATTCATGAATATACTGCTTACATATTAACTCTTTTACAAAATTATGTTTTAGACGTGTAAAATAAATCGCAACATGTATAATGTATGAATTCTTTATTTTGTGATCCAAATCCTCCTTCACCATGTAACATGTCAATAGTTGTGTACTGATATATTTTGATTTCTGAAAAAAATACAAATAATATGGCGATTTCAGTTTCCTCATTTTTGTTTGTGGAATTTCGGGTTCATTATTCAAGACTCTAAACAAATTTCATCTTTTCAACTCAATTTTCAATGCAGTTTAAGCCTATTAATTTGCCATTTTGTTGCTTTCTATGATTTTCCTCTTCACTTTGGTTTGATAATACGATTCATGTGTTCAAGTGGGGGTCTGCTTACCATTCATGCCAAGTTACTAACAAAAGCAAGAAACACAGTGACATAGTTGTGGAATCCATGGTGGAGTTAAAATTGTTGGTGATGGCCAGGTATTTAACTATATAATTATTTAGTTTTTTTAGAAACTTACATTTTGTTCCTGTACATTTCATAATCAGCTTAATATTTTTATTTCAGTTGATTACTTTGTTCGATTAGTTTAAGGTTATCATTTAATAACTGCGATTTGTACAAGAGTAGAGGTAAATAATTTATCAACGAAAAATAGTGTCAATGGATTAATTTACATGGAAACTATCTTGGTACATTTACTTCATTTTTAACAAAATAAATTTACAATAAGCACGTTTATCAAAACAAGCAGCAGTTGTTTTACCTGCAACTATACTTGCGTATTGGTGTATGCAGTTGTAAAAGCATTTCAATATACCTCACTTACAAGCATGGGACTACTCAACTCTTTCATCATACCATGCAGTATAATTCTAGCATGGTTCTTTTTAAGGACAAGATACTCTTTATGGCAACTCTTTGGTGCATTTATTTGTGTGTTGGGTCAGCTCTTAATGGTTCATAGAGTTCGTATGTAATTTCAGATCCTTTTCTTCACTGGTTATGCTGCATCAATAGTTCTGTTCTATGCTATGATCCCTTTTTCCCTCAAGGTTTGTATACTTCTTCCACTCTGATCAACTCTTTCCTTAGTGGATATTAATGAATAACCAAATGGCAAGAATCATAAAATGCAAACTTTCTTGGATTTAAGCATTAAGCGATGCATATGTGTAATGTTTTGAGCAATATGACTTAATTTTGTTAAGAGTTGATTACAAAAATAGGTTAATTTTCTATAGATAAACATATCACAGGAACATACCTCACAGTTGAAACTTAATACAATAATGAGTCTCATTTCTAAACAGTAAATGTACGTTTATGGAATGCTCATGTGTTCTTCTTGTATTTATATGTAATAATTCCCTAGGTCTGCATTCAGAAATTAGCATTTGTGCTTTTCCCATTCATTGCAAAATTAGAGCTATATTTTATAATAAGCTCTAAATTGGATCTATAATTGCAATACCTTTTTTCAACAGATTTATATTAATATAATGAAACCAGTTAGAAATAAATAGCACCTTAACATACCTTATACATCCATGAGACTTTACACTTGTGTGATGATTAGATATAACTTTTTGCATAATTTAATTCCCTTTTTTAGAACATTGATTTAGGTTCCATCATCATTTAAAATAACATTTACAACATACTAAAACCACTAGCTAGTTAGTTTGTAATGTACTATAAATATCTTTAGACATATGAAGATTATGAATGTGTCGGTCAAATATATTTAAATCTTTAACATGACTAAAATGCATGAAAAATACTAGTGGATGTGATTACAGGCTTGATATTGGCATGCTTATCAACGACATCCATGCACTCTTCCTTGTTCATGTGAAACAAAAGAGACTTCTTGATTAATTTAGAATCATGTAAATGGATAAGCATTAAAACAACGGTATAATAACAAAAACGTGGATTTTCGTGCACATGCAATGTTGTTTAGCATTGTGGTAATGAAGTGGTCTCTTCCTAGTAATTATTTTGATAGTTGGAATCAATATCTACATGGCATTTTCGTGCACATGCAATGGTTTTGTTTGTATTATTTTAAGGCTTAGACCTTGTAACTATGCAAGTCATCTTGCAAGTTTGGTTTGAATTTTCCAATTTGGAATCTATTTTGATGGAACTTAGGGGTGGTAGTGATGTCATGATAATATATTTTGATGGAACTCGGTATGTACCCCTGCTACTCCTGGTTGCTAAATTATGTGTAAACTGTCTCGGTGTGTATGAAGTCTTGACTGGTCGTACTTGTGCATGTGTCCTTGGGAATTTTTGAAATGCATCCTTCTTTCACCACTGTTCTTGTGAGTCATGCCTTATGAAGTTCATTTCTACCGTGTAGTTTCACCATCAAGCAGCACTCAGTTCATGTACTTCCTTCCACCTGTGTGCGTATCCAAGTTGCTACTTAAAAGTAGCAGCACAAATAAATTTATATTCTTATGTCCTGAGACATGTGAAATGTAAATCATATGTCCACCTACATGCACAGGTGGATATATGAATTACAATTCATATTTGTCCACCTGCGCATGAAGGTGGACATGAGAATAGGCAAGTGGGTTGTTGGCCCACTTGCAACACTAGTGGGCCAAGCAGCCCACCGAGAAGAATAAAAAATTAATAAAAATATATTTAAAATAATAATAATAATAATTAATAATAATAATATAAAATAATATAACATATAATAAGGCGAAGAAAGTATACAATCATATACTTGTATTTAGCTAAGTTTAAAATAGTAAATTGAGTCCATTACCAAGTATAGGAATATAATGTATAAGATGTCCACTGAGTGGGAGACAACAAACCATAATAGTATAATTAAATTTTAATCTCTGCTATATATGTGTGAAAAACATACAATTACTCTTAGGATTCCATTATACTTAAAATATAAATGCAAAAATATAAATTATAGTGATAAATAATCAAAGTGAAGTTGTTTGCAATATTAAATCAGTGGAAATGTTAGAACTCAGCCGAGCTCCACTGCATGCTTAAATATCTCCCCCGTTGCGTGAGCGTGTATCATGGCAAAGAAGTGTTGTGCTCTGCCGAACTGGGTATAGAGGGTGTAAATTTATGTACATGTGGGTAAGTTCATGCACATATGTTTCAGGTCAGGGAAGTTCATGCGCATATACATGAATATATATTAATGTGCTAGTGTGTGAATGTGGGTAAGTTCCTACGCATAGGTTTCATACACAGTTCCTTTCATTCTTTAATTTTGTAGCTTAAACAAATATAGAGCTCTAAAGTTTCACACGACAGCATATGCCAAAACTGAAAATAACAGGCCTTACAGCAACAAACTTCTATTACAGGAACGAGCAAGATAGAAATAGAGTGGAAGCTGCGGAGCAATGGGCTGCAAAGCATGCAAAACTTGGTAAGTTTTTCGAGCAAATGAATGGGAATCAATGGTAGGTTATGGACGTGAATGAGTGCCTTGTGTTTTGTAATAATTGTGTTGGTTGTACTAGGACCTGTGCATGTTTTGGTTTCATGTTTTTTATAATTTGTGCCATTATTTATATTTTCTATTGTGTTGTATTTGAAATTATACCATGTCAAGTGAATGTGATTATTGTATATGAATCTACTGTAAAATATTGAGTTTTATCAATGTTCAGTTTATAATTTCTGATGGACAATATTGGTGAAAAGGGATTATCAAGTTTATAATTTTCTAGAGTGTTTACTATTCTTAGTTTCCTGCATCATACATGAATGTTATATGGAATATCAAGTTTTATATTTTGTAATTCTGTTAGGAAATACTGAAATACCCAATGGTTATAACCGTTGGGAAATTCCCAAATTACCAACGGTTATACCGTTGGAAATAAGGAATTTCCTAATGGTTATAACCGTTGGGAATAAGGAATTTTCTAACGGTTATAACCGTTGGGAAATATATTATAGATTTTGTCACGTACATATTACTAACAGTTATAACCGTTGGAAAATTGCAGTTCTGGTGTAGTGATGGTTGAGCATGGAATTCGATTTATGATATGCGTCGCAGTTGATAATGCCTCAGCCCAAAAGCCTCTAGACAAGCCCTCCGTCAATTTCAAGCAATGAGCCTTCTTCGGTAGAGTCCTGTTCATCCTTTCTGCAACCCCATTGGATTGCGGATCTCCGGGCGTAGTGAAATATCTCTGCATGCCATGCTGTTTACAAAAGTCGAGGAACTCCCTAGAGACAAATTCACCACCATTATCAGATCTCAGCACCTTCAACCTAGAACCAAATTGGTTCTCAACAAGCACTTTCCAGTCTTTGAACTTCTCAAAACTTTCTGATTTGGCCTTCACATGCACCCATACTTTCTAAGAAAAATCATCAATGAAAGAGATAAAATACTTTGCTCCTCCAAGAGAAGGAGTAGCAACCGGTCCCCAAACATCTGTATGCACGTACTCAAGTACTCGCCTCGATCTATGGAGTCCAACTCCAAAAGATACTTTAGTTTGCTTGCCTAACACACACTCTTGGCAAAAGTCCATCTTGTCGAAGCTTCCTCCTTGATCATCTTCCGTCTCTGAAGCAACTCTAAGCCCTTCTCTAAAATATGAACCAACCTGAGATGCCAAAGCTTTGTGGCATCCAAAGCACGAGAACTTTCTACTCGAACACATGACTCTCCAAGAACTGTGGTTCCTTCCAGCAAATACTGATTTCGAAGCACATCTCCTTTCATAAAAACTAGTGCACCTCTTGAAACCTTCAGACTATCCTTCTTGATAGTTACCTTGCATCCCAAAGATGCCAATTGTCCTAAAGAAATTAAGGACTTTCGAAGACTTGGAACATACCGGACACCTGTTAAAGTGCGTATCACTCCGTTAAACATCATGATCCTCACTGTACATTCACCCATTGCTCTACAGCTAGCATCATTACCCATAAAAATAGAGCTTCCTTCTTGTCTAACGAAAGAACTGAAGTAATCCTTAGTATGTGTCATATGGAAAGATGCCCTGAGCCCAGCACCCAATGGTCTGAGATATCCGACACTGCTGCAAACAACACATCGTCAGATACAGACTTCTCCATCGTAAATGATAAAGATCCGGCTTCTTCCTTCTTTTTCAAATCTGGACAATCCTTTTTCCAATGACCAGGTTTCTTGCAGATAAAGCACTTCCCGTCCTTAGACTTTCCTCTCCTGCCATTATCGGGCTTTCTGGACTTGGAACGCCCTCTAGAGTGCCAATTCTTCTTATCATCTCTTCCTCTTTCAACAAATAGGCCGTGACTACTACTTCCACCTCTACTTCCTTCACTTATCCCCTTCATCTGATCTCTCAAGCCCTCAGATAGAAGGCCTGACTTCACATCTTCCACTGTCAATGTGTCTCTAGTGAAGATAAGGCTGTTAGCGAAACCTGTGTATCGCTCCTGAAGAGAACACAAAAAAATCATTGCCATTTTCTCCTCATCCATCTTCAAGTCAACAGTCTTCATCTTCATCACGAGATCATCAAAAAAATTAAGACGTTCCTTCACTGAAGTACCCTCTCTCATCCACATGGTGAAAAATGTCTTCAGCAATATCAGATGGTTAGTCAGATATTTCTTCAAGTAGAGATTTTCTAACTTAATCCAAATGCCCCTAGCAGTGGTCTCATTGCTAATCTCTGAAATGACATTCTCTCTCGTAGCTAGTTATAAAGTAGTAAACGCCCATTTCTCCATCTCCTTCCTTTCCGCGACTGAGATGTCAGCTGTCAACTCCTCAGGAGAAAACACTACTGGATGGACTTCATTCCTCATTAGAACAGCCTTCATCCTCCATTGCCACTTCTCGAAGTCTTTATCCTCATTCCATTTCTCAATTGCCAACTTTGATCCTGACGCGATATACATCCCTCTAGTATATGGTCTTGTAACAACTAGAGTCGATTCATCTTCTGCCATAGCGTCTAACACTCCTCAATCAACCTTGCAGCTCCAATACCAGACTATTGGGGAAAATCCCTTTGGATGATCAGTCTAAAGGAATAAAAAAAACCCAATGCAGCGGAAAACAACTGAATTGTGATTGTAGTGAGACGAAACAAACAGAGATAAACACCAGAACAGACAGTCATAAATCAATGCAATGCAGAAAAATAAATAACACCAGTATTTATAGTAGTTCCACTACCGCGAGGCAGTGTACGTCCACTTGGGGAGAGAAGATTTTATTAATCACTGAAAGATTAGAGTTACAAGATTGATTCACTTTTGGAGGCTATACATAAGAAGAATTGACATTACAAGCAAAATTCTGCAGTGTTTCAGCTCTATAGGATGGCTACCATTGTTTCCAGAAGCTCCACTATTTATAGAGTGAAGAAATGAGGAGGGGTAGCTGCTATATAGCAGTCCTGAGGTTTGGTTCGGCATCTGGTTTGGCAAACGACACCCAAGATCTGGACCGACATGGTCCAATACCGAACCAAATATTTGGTTCGGCCTTAACTTGATTCGGCATCACTTGGACCGGCATTCTGTTCAAAGCTTGGTTCGACAAGTGAATAGTAAATCTGGGCTGACACTCATCTGGAGCGGCATTACAACATTCGAACGAAAGAATTTGGACCGGTATGCTCCAAATCATCGAACGAAATATTTCATTCGGCAATTTTTTTTTCACCGCTCCAAATCTTCATGCCCTAATTCCCGACGATATCCCTAGCATCACTTCACCGAACGAAATCATCACATCTTCAACTTCTCAACTCGTCGCTTCTTCTTCCTCCACTACAACTAGGGTTTCAGCTTAGGCTCTTCCTCGTCAGCTTCTCCTCCACTTCATGATTTTTCATTGAGTAAATCACTCAATTTAATTTTTGAATGGATTGAGAAGAGGCAGTCATATTTCTGGATTATGCAATGGAACAATAAAGTGGTGAGGGGGAGAGAGGGTTTTGGACGAGTACTTATTTATGATAATATAATATTATAATTTATTTTGTTTCTCAAATAAACCGCTGTACGATTCGAGCTCATAAAACCACATGACATGTCTGATCACAATGAAACTCGTCAATGTACATCATCTAAATTTTTCGGTCCCAATGGTACAAATTTTGTCGCTATCTGAGACATCGTTCTAGGATGATACTTTCACGCATTTCGAGATTGTTTTGGCCATCGAATTGCCCGATCTCCAAATATAGCGATATTTATACTTATTTTAATTCGCAAAAACGATCCAAACTCAATGGAAGTGGTCTCGAGTCTTGTTCAATCGTATGCAAAAAATAATATATTTGAACCTTTAATTAATTAATGATTCGATATTTAAATCAGTTATTTAAAAATCTCATCGTTAAATTACGGGTCATTACATTAACAATGGATTTGATGATATTGTTTGCCTCCACATTTCCTTTTGCCTGTGGATATGCAACTACCGAGAAGATCTTCTCAAATATCGGGCATAGAAATTGTTGAACTCTACACTTTCGAACTAAGTTCCATTATCTGTTATGGTATTCAAGGCACTATGATTATACATAAATTATTCTTGGCTACGAATTTAATCACTTTTACTAAAGTGATTGTGGTGAGGGGCTCTGCCTTAACCAATTTTGTGGAGTAATACATTGCTACAATTGCATTATTTTATCTTCCTCGGGCCATTGGTAACATTATAATAATGTCAATTCCCTAAACCACAAACGACCATGGACTAACCATTTGCATAAGATCATTGGATAGAGCTCTAGGTATATTCGGAAATATTTGGCACTCGTCACATTTCTTAGTGTATTCATCTTTATCTTGGTTGATAGTTGGGTAGAAATATCTATTGTAAAGTACCTTCTTTGCCAGATTTTGTCCGCTAATGGATCGCAACAACTTCCTTCAGGAAAGCCCTTGAGGATTTTCTTCGCTTCATCCTTGTCAATAATTCTTAGCAAGGGGGATTAGAATCCTCTTCGAAATAACATTCTGTCTTTCATAATATATCTTAGTATCTTACGTAAGAGCTTCGGCTTTAGATTTTGACTCTTCGAAAGAGTTCCTTTCATTAAATATTATTTAAATGTAAAACTACCAGTTTCACCCATGACTTCTTCTCATTAACCTCCATGTTATAGTCAATATCCATTTCATCAATACTTGAAATTTTTGACACCTCTATTGGAATGATCCCCAACAAATGTCTAACTCCAAAACTTTCTAATTTGGATAATGAATCTACATTTGTATTTTCCTTTCTAGGGATACGCTTTATCGTTTAGTGCTCAATATCTTCCAATAATTCCAAAATCTTTGATAGGTAAGGGGTAAGTTTGCACTCTTAGTATGAAATTCCTTTCTTACTTAGAAAACCACTAATTGGGAGTTACTAAAGATGTGAAGCATTCACACTCTAAATTCCTTCTCTATCTTGAGGCTCACCATTAATTATTCGTACTCCACTTCATTATTAATAGCAAGGAGCTCAAATTTCAATGCATAACAAATCCTTCGTCCTTTTGAAGTTAGCAAAAACTACCTTCGCTCCAAAATCATGCTTATCGGATGCTCTGTCCATATTAAACTTTCATTCTAAAAGTTCAACCATCTCCTCTTTCGTTTCATCATACTAGATAGTAAATTCAGAAAGGAATTCTGCTAATGATGATCTTCCTTTCTGGGATGATAAGTAATTTCATACTGGCTCATCTCGATGTTCCATTTCAATAATCGTTCCGAAGTCTCAAGGCGATGCAATACTTGCCTAGGTTGATCCATCAATGCTCTAACCGGATGACCCTTGAAATATGGTCTCCACTTCCTTGGTGTGATTAATAAGCAGTAGGATTGGTTATTAATGTAATATATCAACTTTTGGATCTTTCGTTCCTTGCATAGAGTCCTCACCACCAAATAGATGCATAGATCTTGTAACAACCCACATATTTAACGATTGGATATTTAAATGATTAACTTATTATTAAATCATTGATTAATGGAATGTCCATTATACTTTACTTTTGGAGATAAATGAATTGGGACTTGATGTGCCAGCTATTCAGACCACAATCTCATCGCAAAAAGAATGAGTATAAACCTGGTTATGTTTAAAGTCGATAAGTTTATGGATTGAATAGCGATTTCACGTGAATGAAACGAATTTTCTAAGGCCCATTAGCTTTCCTATAAGTTGGTTAACTCTCTTCATTTATTTTGATTCCATGTTACTTTTCTTCATCTTCTCTGATTACTTTCCTCATTATTTTCAAAAGCCTAAGCCCTAGACCTTCTAATCCAAGCTTAAATAAATTCCTATAAATCCCGATAATCACCGTAATTCTTCTCATCTCATTCCTTACAAAAATCATCATTGTATTGGCTATAAGTGGATTTTGGAGCATCATCTCAAATTTTAAGAGAGATAAATTTGGGTTTTGGTGATTTAAAGCTTGATTTGGTAAAGTAGTAGGTGAGTTGGATGATTCTCTAACTATATCTATTTGTCATACTTCATAGATTTATTTATTAATAATTATGAAGTTATATAAAGTGGTTTAGAGAATGCTATGTGATGATTATGAACTTATGTCAATTTTGTAAACACTGTTATACTAGCATATTAATTATTAAAGACCTTAATGATGACTTTAAAGAAGTTAGTAAGCTAATTAAGGGAGTTTTGTACTCCACACTTATTATTAAGATGACTAAATGCTTAACGAAGCTTATTTAGTATTTACAAATATTATTTAAGTAAAGAAATACCTAATATGAAAATGAAATAATTTATAAAAGATTTATAAGATTTTATAAAATATCATGAAGAGATATTGGCCTTTTATAGAAAAGATTTTAGTAAATAAAAGTAAGATTTGGTTATAATGATTGAAACACTTATTATAAAATATGTGTATGTATATGTATATGGTTAAGTATACATATATGTGTATTTGAAGATATATAATAATCAAGACAATCCATTAGAATTGTTGTATGTGGTTGTGTGTGTGTATATAAGTGTATTTGTGTGAATAAATATATGTGTGTGTGTGTGTTTGTAAACATCCATATATGTGTATATGCACATTTGTAAGAATCTCATGTGCGACTATGCAGTGTGCTAATGTGCATGAGAAGATATCGGTGTTTTTCGAAACATTATTAGTAAAGTATAAGTGTGTTTTCATATATGTGTGTGCATATGCATCCACAAGTAGGTGCGTCGACACACATGCAAGCAACATAAGGGCAAGAAGGTCGGTTGATTACATTTTGGCACGTGAGATGAGGTTGGGTCGAACAAGTCACTCGGTGGAACTATATGTGAAAATAGAGTGGAATTCGTATCAAAATTGATTTTTGAATACATAACCAACCACTTCCATAATATCAACCAATGGACTCCAGAAGAGGATCGAATGTGGTGAAGGTGGACTATACAAGCTAGGTGACTTATCGGGGAAGCTAAGGAGGAAACAATGCACGAAACAATGGTTAGTGAGGCAAAATAGTTGCTGCCAGGCTTACTGCCTGGTGTAGGCTACTACCGATCCATCGGTCCTAGTTGAACTGGTCCACCACTAGGGTGCAGGCCTGGCCAGTAAGCCTAGGCAGGGAGCACTAAGGAGGAAGGCGATTTTTCCCAGTTCGAATGTGATCCAATGTGAGGCATTAGCCTAACTTTAGGGAGGGCTTTGGGCTACTTGAGAAAGTGGTATGCAAGGTGAAGCATGGGATCCAAACGTGAAAGAAAAGTAATGAATACATGATCCGTAACGATTGATAAGGCATTTAAGGATGTGGTCAAGGGAGCGACCGAGGTGAGTGACGCGAGATGTGGTATATTCCAACACAGGAATAGTGGAAGATAAAGATAGAGATTGAGGAACAATCGAAAATGACGTCGGCATGGTGATCGATTGTACGGTCACATACGATGAGCATGTATGATTGAAAGGAGTACCCGACATCAAGGAATTACTACCAGATTAAGGTGGATGTGTGGACATGTAAAGTGATCAGTATGAAATTGGGTATACATGTAGATAAACGGTTAGTGTAGATCCTATTGTTCGAAGCAACATTGTGCTTGAGAGCTTCGTTGGGGTCTAAGAAAGTGCATGACGAGAGAATTATGGAGTGGGCGAGTAGATTCTAGTCGTAGCACGGTTCCAAAGCCACATATTCATTTATACCTTCATTTTACGGTTCTAGGCCAAGCCTTCAAGAGGGTTTGGAGCAGCGCTTAAGGGATACTTGTATCCATTAGCGGTAGCATAGATATAGACATTAGGGAGCACTCATTGGTATGGATTTTCAATAGTGCCAGGAGAGATGTCCAGGTCTGTACCGAGGTACCTATACAGCAAAGAGGTCGTATGAGGACGCTTAGTTCCATTTGTTCACTCTTAAATGGTAAGAATGTATACAAACCTAAATGAAAGATAGGGTATAGTTGCTCCATTGATATTTCGTTCAGTACGAGACAAGGTAGATATTGGTTATTTGGACTTATTGTATGGGATAAATACACGTGTATATATAATTGATTATTCATACTTATAATTACGGCGCAAATATAATGACATTGTTGTTGGTGGCATTTGAATTTTCTAATATGGGTATTACTAGGATCTGCTGACTTTTTGGTTATAGCAGAAGAGCGGGCAGAGGTATGATTCCCTGTCCTTTAGGTTAGGTTTACTTTACTTGTTTATGGCAGTTCAGAATGCCCCTAAGTCATATTCACGGAGAGGATTGGTTGTATCTTAGTTGTTTCCTATCTTGTATATACATTATTTTGAGATAGTTCTCATTACATCAGGCTTTAAGTTTGATCGGCTTTTGTATTTGTTTGTTTGTGTCATGGAAAATCTCGGGTACTCGAGTGAATAGTTTGAGAGTTAGGTGTTCTTGGGGATGTGCTTACAGGATAGCTAGAGCATTTTGGAGGTAATGTCGATGTTTATGATATGTATAATTATTGTAGCAGTAGTACATAACAGATATGTTACTTATTTATAAGACTTATTATATCATATATTATATTTAGAATGCCATATGTATAGAGTTGATGTATTCTTACATTTTGTATTGATGTTTATATATCAATTTCTTCCTCTAGTCCAGTCTCTTAAATATTGTTTACCATGTTCTATATATTATATGTTATCTTTCTACAATGAGATTCTATCGATATGCCTTGGTCATGTTGTTTTGTTTTGTTTTTACACCGACAGACTGTCTTTGGTGGTATTTGGGAGTCAGATATTGTCATTCGATGTTGATTCAGGGTATTACGAAGGGCAGGTTGTTAAAATTGTTATCATATCTTAAGATCAACATTCAGGACTAAGTAGAGCAGTTTGAGTTAAGCAACCTAGAAGAAGGAGATACATTAAGAGAGCATACCTGTATTTTCCCTACTATATAATATTGCATACACTACTTATCTTTTGAACTTTGATTTATTTCTATTACAAGTTGCTAATGTATCTTTGATCTTGATTATCAGTATGAGCAGAGGAGGTACACAAGCGATTGTGGATGGGAAAGCAAAGATGGCCAATTATTTCAGAGAATATTTGGCTATCGCACAAGATGTTCCACCGCCCATGAACACTCAAATGGCACGGGTAGGTGTTGGAGGGGGTGCAGCCCCTGGAGCACAAGTATTTCCTTCTCTATTAGCTTTAGACTTTCCAAATTTTTTCTACTATTTCCTTAGCCTTGGTAGGAAACCATATCTAGGTTCTAAGACTATTGTAAAGGCACATTCTTGGATACGTTCATATGAGAGGACTTTAACCAATATGGGCATAGGCGATGTTCTCGTGAAGAGGATTTCTTCACAGCATCTTAAGAAGAAGGCTTTAGCTTGGATTGACATAGTGGTAGAGAAGGTTGATGAGCATGCCAAGATTTGGGCTGATTTTAGATGTCACTTTGGGTCTTAGTTTATTTACAAGGCCAAGGAGGGTGTGCAGCTCAAGTGTTTCATCCATTTGCAGTAGGGTAGCTTGTCAATGAGAGAGTATGTTGGCCAATTTAATCTTTTTGCAATATTTATGATTGAGATGATTAATTCTCTACTAAAGAAGGCAAAGAAGATTGCCATGGTCTTAATACATTGACTAGAGATTCATTTCTTAGTCATATCTTAGTAGGAGACACATTTGAAAGTCTTATGGAGATGGCTCCTCTTCATAAGAGCACCCATGTAACGACCCATAAATTTTGATTGGTTTTAATAACGTAGTTAATTGAAATTTTGTGAAATTTTAAACAATAAAATTTGAAAATAAAAATCTATTATTTGGAATACGTCTATTTTAATATAGCAACTGGTAAAATTTCATTTGATAATATTGAAGTTTATTTTCCTGTGAAATTTTATTTCAGTTTAAACCGGTTAATAACAGTAGAATTTAAAAGTTTTCCGAAACCTAAATATGTCAACAGGAGAAAATGTATTTGGAGCCTTTTGAATCAGACTGCGAAATTTGTTTCGCGAAATTCGGACGTTTCTAGCTCCATTTGGATTTTCCCGTACGAAATAGCAGCATTTTCGGTACCAATTTTCGACTTTGGATCGGATAATCGTACCACTGATATCTGTATGCCGTTTTGATCATCTCGTCATGCTGATCTAAAGGGTATATTTATTTCTGTATTTTGAGGTCCGTTACGCGGCAGAAGCAACGAACTGCCTGTTGTAACGGTACCATAAATTTTGACTCTTCAATCTCCTTCCCTTTCAAAATTCGAAACGCATGTCCAATCAAATCAATTACTTTATTAAATCTTCAGCGAATCAAGGGATTGGACCGTTGCTATTTCTTTATTGTCCTTTGACTATTCGAATTGCTTTAATATTTGCAATTTTGAAATCTTCCGTTTCTTTCTTGCGCAAAGTGAAACGTATGTACGTTTATATTCTTTATTGTTGACAGCTGTTCTCTTCTATTTCTTCTACTCACTAAATTATATATTCACAGTTCCTTTCAAAAGCAAAGTTTGTTTTATAAAAAAAAGTGACAGCATCCCTCACCTCCTCTGCAATTCTTCCACCTCTACAACTCCCACGTCCGCCGATCATCCCACTTCCTCCTCCCCTGATCTGCGACCCCGCAAACCTACTCAAACTCCGATCAAACCCAACATCACCTCCCTCGGCGTGCGCCTTCCCTCCGCAATCACCCAGATTTCCCTTCGTCCCTCCCCTGCTCCACCTGGCAACGTCGCCAGCAGTCTCCACTGCCATGCCCACACTCCAGTCTTGGTTCAACCAACCGAGATCTCCGCCCTCCCCACTTCCCCATGCTCGCCCTATAGCCGACTCTCCCTCTCGCGCAAATCCTCACTTGCTCGCATCTTCTCTGGTTTCGGATATAGGTAACATATATAATAATATTTACCATATATATATAGTTTGTATAATAGAATTATTTACAACCGGTTAGTGGTAAACATAAGTTTCGGCCTGATATATATATCTATATATTGGTTCTCTATACATGTTATCAAACTAGATAGAGATATTAGTTATATATATTATGATTTCAGTGTTATAATTTTGAACAGTGTATATATATAAATAATTTATAATATAATACATGGTTTCGAAAATATATTTTTATAGTTTATTTGTATTCGAACTGTAGTGCATGATTTGTAGTCTACACATTTATATATATGTTGTTATATAGATTTCAGGCAAGTTGTTGGTTATATATATAGAGAATTACTCAGTACGTATATACATATAGATTTTTGTTTTATATAATATATTATATGCTGCCGTATAGGTTATATAAATTTCATAATTTATATTGTTTTAATATTCTAGTTATGCCGTATAGGCCGAAGTCTATGTATACATATGTTATACTTTACTTTTATTTTAGTCTAATACATAAAGGTTTGTAAATATATGTAATATATGTGTAGCTCATTAAATAAGCTTACTGAGGCTGTGAATATTTGTTTGAAAGTTGATTTTTAAGGCAAAGGTGGATTCTGAATCAAAGAAAATTTAGTTGTATTATATTTATATTATATATTTACATTTATGTCAGTTGTACCGATAAGATTTTTACAAGTTTATGTTAAGTGGTATATAATACGTACACCCCAGTTATATGTCACATAAGTTATGCTGTATTTTCGAAACAGTTTTAATAATAAAATGTAAGTGCTACATATATAAACTGTACTTTTATATAAGCTGTTTGTTTGCTCATTTTGTTTCAATTCTAGCTTTGGCCTTTCAATGGGTATGTTCTATATAATATAGTTTTGGCTATTGAATATACAATTTGATATAAATGTATAGTGAAGGGTGTTGTTTCTATATTATATATATAAAAAATTTATACGATACATATTGTATATAAAAGTTTATAACAGTTTTAAAGTTATTTCAGAATTTAGATGCTGCTGCTATCTCCTGTAGCTTATGATATGATGTTATAGGGTATGGATGTTTATATATATCATATAGTCTATATTATTGTAGGGTGTGATGGGATATATTTTATTTATATCAGTGTTGCACTATATGATTAGTTGTATTTATATATTTTATATGTTAAATATAGGTATGTACACCCTGTGTACCAAAGTATATATATTTCCTGTTTAAATGTTTTATTGTGTGTATATTTATTTATTTAAAACCTTACTATGTAGATATGTTGTTTATATGGGTTTTATAAAAAAAACAATGATTTTGAAATATATACATAGCTTATTTTGAATGTATGTCTAAAATCAGTTTAGAGAGAAGTTATAGCACATTTTGTTTTGATTATATCAAGACGATTCTGATTCGTTTCCATTAATCCATATCTTTCAGCTTACTTCGCTTTGAGATTTGTTCGATTGTCTAGATCGTGATCCAATTCGTAGCTCATTTCATTGTCTTTTCTTCCCTAGCCTCGAAAGGTGAGCAATCACTCACGATTAACATTCTTGTATTTATTAAATTTGATTTCAATTGAAACGACAATTGAAATATGATGCTGTGGTTATTTAAATTTTTATATATGCTATTATCTGTATATGTTCACCTGTGACATCTGACACCAGTATCTAGTATTTATATGCCTGTTATTACTATTATCTGTATATGTTCACCTATGACATCTGACACCAGTATCTGTTATTTATATTGATGATATATGCCTGTTGTTATATTTTATATTATCTGTTATCACTCTGCAAGTTCCCTGTTAGTATAGAATTCACTATGGGTTGAAATGATACATACCCGAACGGACTTTAGAATAGGAGAATTTCGTTATGGGTTGAAATGATAAACCCAAGCGATTTTCATTTGAATTGAAATTGGGATTACGGGTCGAAATGATATCTACCCGTATATATTTAAATTTCGGATTGAAATGATAAATATCCGTATCACTTAACCATATGATAAATATATATACAGACACCGTTGGTCCATATATATAAATATTTTAAAAATGAATTCTATGGTTTTGGAAAGAAATATATGGTTTTAATAAATGTTGAGCCTTAAAATTATTATATATAAATGGGAATGATTGATTTAAATACATATAATATGTTGAGTATTTAAAATATATTTCAAAATAGATTTTGGTAATAATTTGAATAAGTTAAGGTTAGAAAGATAATTTGAATTTAGTTGAAATTGTATTCAATAAAGAATTTTATTTAATTAAACCGATTTGAAACTTATTGAAATTGAGATGTAAGATATGATTTATAACTTGAGTTGATTCATAAGTAATCTAATGAATATTTCTTGTTTAAATAAAGTTTAAGGAAATATTCCCACCTTGTAGATAGTTCTATAGATCCTTAGAGAATGGTTATCCCAAACATCCTTTAAGTTACTTGTATTTCAGTTGATATTTCACTTGAGTTGGATTTATTGATATAAGAATGTTAATCCTGACTCGAGTGTTTTGTGTTTTGCTTTACGCTCGGGTCAGACCGAGTGATACAACATTTGAGACTCACCTTTGGAGTTTGGAGCTTCCCGTGGAGATCCAACTATCGCCTCAGCTTTCAGCTCTTCTAGTTGATTTGTTCAGAGAAGTCATCTGTTGTACTGGGGACTTCACTGCAATTGAGATATTCTGTTGTATTTTATTTCTAACTCTGATGTTTATATAGTAGCTTCATGAACTACTATTTTATCTATTCCGCTGCGTATTATTGTATTACTCTGTGTTTGTGATTCTGTGATTGATTTATTCACTGCATATGCTGAGTTTTGCCAAATTTAAATTAACAATCTGATATTTTGAATTATTCAATTCTGACATGTGTGGATTTATTGTCGATTTGAATGGTCCAAAATAGCGGGTCGTTACAGTTGGTATCAGAGCTTTGGCTCTAGGCAAAACCTAGCATATATAGTAAATTTATTTACAGAATCACTTTCGTTCGAGTTTGAATTTCTTCCTTTTGACTCGATTTCCTTTGAACTTTGGAACGTTCCTTGCGGTTCCAAAATTCATTCTTGTCTCTCCCTATTTGTATTCTTTTGATTCTGGAGTATCCCATAACTCCTCTTCGAATGATCTCTATAAGAATAGGCGATCCCGCCAATCTTTGGATGATTTGTAAAGGGGTGGAACTCCTTTACAATAGGCATTGATTCACCGGAGATTTATATATCCCTCGGTTTTGATGTTGCCATCTCTTGTTATGCCGAAATTCTATCTCTGGCGATCGAATGTCGATTTGCCTTAGATTTCCGCATCGATTATATTCTTGAAGTCACAGTTGACCCGGTTAAGGTCGCCCGCGATTTATATAAGTGTATCCGACTACTGTTTTGTAATTAATTATCTCATTTTCGTTCAAACTTATCTTCGAATCAGAATCCTATTTGATTAGAGTCCCTCTAAGTTGAATTTCTATCTTTGTTTTGAAATCCATTCTTGAACCATCCTTTGAAAAATCAGGCTTGTTTATATTTTAGAAATTGTTTTATATTATATTCTATATATAAAAGTGAAATGTTTTCGATAAAGATTATAAACCCTTTTAAAATAAGAATTTGAGGTTTCGAAAGGATTTGTAATTTTGAAAAACTATATAAGGAATTTGATTTATCTAAAAATGATTTATAACTGAAGAATTTTAAAAATTTGAAATTCGAGAATTGAACCCCGGTGTTTTGAAATTGGTTTTAAGATTTTTAAATATATAATAATAATATGATTTAAAAGTATTTTCCGAATAAGAAGTGTTTCAAATGATTTTAATAAGTTTCGAATGATTTCAAAGAAATTTCAAAAGAAGTTTGAGAAAATAGAAGTCCAGAACTCACTTATGTCGTTGGAAAATAATTTCGGTGATGAGTGCACGCATCATCGACGTTGATTTTCGAGTTTCATAGTGGGGGAGAGGCCGCTTTAGTAGCATTGCTACATGAGTGATTTTGTGAAACCATTTTGATTTCAAATTCCGAATTAAGATGTGATATTCGAAAGATATATGTATATTTGAAATGATTTGAAGTAAGCCGGTGTTCGTTCCTCGAGTTTCGGATTTGATATAACCCTATCTATTAAAATTGATTTACTGATTTGTTGCTGATTTCCAACTCTTGAATTTGAAAATGATTTCTTCAACTATTTCGAAGGTTCGAGCACTTCCAAATCAAGGTTAACTTTTAAAAGCTAAGAAATTTTGAAAAGTATAAATTATTTGATAAAGTATATAAATTTGTTTCGAATGTTAAGTATGAAGTAATATGATTTAATAAGTTGAAACTGTTTTGTTAAGTAAATGAATAAGGCAATTCTATGCTTTGAAAAGAATTTGGTCTTCAAAATATTTTCAATAAAATCTAGTTTAAATGTTTTAACTTAGTAACATCTTTATGAAACTATATATTTAACAAGTTGGAATAAATATATAAGTTGTGCGTATGCTGTTTTATTCGCATAATTAATTTGATCCAGGTTGGAGTACACAAGTTCGAGGTGGATTACACCATTTCGTGTTATGATTTTTCATTCGATTCTTGATGGCGAATATTTGATATGGATTTTGGGCTTGATTCTAGAATTCTCTATCATAGTATATGGCTATGCAAGGAGACTGATGGCTTCTAGTCGAGAAACCATATCGAAATCCGCATTAGGGAGGTCGAATGGACAATACTAGTTCGAAAGCGAACTTGTGTGATCGAGCGAGCGATCAAATGTAATTTTGCGAAATGATGACGTATGTACATCTTATATCCTAATATCATTGATATATTTTGACGCTGAAATTGAAAGCTGTCAAGTTAGAATATCTTTGCTTACTAAAAGAAAAAATTCCAATTTAAATTACAAAGATATATAACCCATAAAAGCGAAGATATTCAATCCCATATGGCTCTTCATACAGCGAAATTTATTTTGAAAAATTTGATCCTTATATAAGATGGACCTTACATAAGTATAAGATGATTTTGAAAACATTTGATTTTGGAAATGAATTGGTTGACTTAAATTATATTGATTTGGAAATTTGGATTTATTTTCCAAATCTATTATTTTGGAAACTTTGAAACTAAAGATATTTAATTTGAGAAGAAATAATTTGGTGGAATTGTATATGATTTTGAAACTGAACTGATATTGAAACAAAATTGAAATTTGAGAACCTTATGTTACTAAATACTTGATTTGGGAGTTGTCGAACTTATATAAAATTGATTTGTATGAGTATGAAATTGATTCGAAAACTATGGATTTGAAAAAGGGTACTCAATTTGAAAGTGAAATCTTATATAATTGAAATCTATATAAGTATGATTTGATATACTATTGATTTTGGAAAGTATTTGATTTGAAAATTAAATCTTATATATAATGGATTTTATATAAGTATGATATTTGAAAGTGATTTGAAAAGGTACTATATGATACATATTTTCGAAGTAAAGATATGGAAAGTGCCTTCTGCTTGATATCCGATTTGTGGCCACATCTTGGATTCATTCTATCGATTTTATTCTCTCTGATTGTTGGTTTTCCGGATATGATACTCGAGTGTCCTTCGAATTCCATGGCGTTACCCATGGTCTTATTTTTCTCTCGTGACTGCATAGCGCAACTGCCTGGCTGAGTCTTGCCTAGGGGTACGGATTGTTTCCTGGGGGATCCAGGCGTAACCATTGTGTATCCTGCAATCTGTGTAGGTCGCGAATAGTAGCGCAAATGCTTGGCTGAGTCTTGCCTGGGGGTACGGATTGTTTCCTGGGGGATCCAGGCGTAACCATTGTGTATCCTGCATTCTACTAGTCATCATGGCGTAACTCGCAGGGCTGAGAAAGCTTACGGATATGGATTGTTTCCTGGGGGACCCAGGCGTAACCATTGTGTATCTGCGAACCATGGTTAGACAAAGGTTTTGTTTGTGTTTTTGATTGGATTGTACTTTCCATATCTGGTTTTAAAAGTTTTTCCACTATTTTCACTGGGTGTTGAAACAGGTCTACTAAGTACCTGGAGAATTCTAGTTTTGCGCCTGATCAACGCACTACCAGAGTCTACAGGAACAAGGATAAACTTGTTGAAACATCGAGTTATAAAAGTATTTTCGAAATGAAATTTTTTTCGTTATAAAGGTATTTTATAATAAAAGTATTTCCAACAAAGAAAATTTTGTATCAATATTTGGAATCAAAACCCTTATGGTTCTAAATTAACTATTCATGCCCGATACTATTCCTTGAATCTACCTTATCTGCTCAGCTTTATTTATTCACCCATATTCTGCTTTTCCAAATCCTCCTTCTCCTTGTTGACTATATCCTTTTTAAGTATTGTTTATTTATATACTATATGGTTTAATATATATAAAAAAATAGTGTTATAAATAGAAAATTTTAGTGTTAAATATTTTAGAAGTTATTAATTAAATACAACATATTTAAAGAAATAATTATTGATTTATTAATAATATTTGGAAATTTTCTTGAGATAAAAATTTATAAATTTATAAATTATGGATTTAATGTTTTCAAATAGCTTCTTTGTAAATATAAGTAATAATGTGAATAATTGTTTTCAAATAGTCTTCATATATTTATAAGGGTGTTATTAAACATATAAATAGTATTTATGAAGGAAGCAAGAAATTTGCAAATGGGTTTTAAAGTATTAAAGATAATTGATTTGCAATTGAAGTTTCAAATGAATATTTCAAGTAAAATTTATATATAGTTTCAAATTAATTGTTTAATCTTGTCCTTTAACCTACCTTTTCTGCCTGGTTGTTCTATTCTCTTACCTCCTCTCTTTTCGGGGACGAAAAGTTTTGAGTGGGGGAGAGTGTAACGACCCATAAATTTTGATTGGTTTTAATAACGTAGTTAATTGAAATTTTGTGAAATTTTAAACAATAAAATTTGAAAATAAAAATCTATTATTTGGAATACGTCTATTTTAATATAGAAACTGGTAAAATTTCATTTGATAATATTGAAGTTTATTTTCCTGTGAAATTTTATTTCAGTTTAAACCGGTTAATAACAGTAGAATTTAAAAGTTTTCCGAAACCTAAATATGTCAACAGGAGAAAATTTATTTGGAGCCTTTTGAATCAGACTGCGAAATTTGTTTCACGAAATTCGGACGTTTCTAGCTCCATTTGGATTTTCCTGTACGAAATAGCAGCATTTTCGGTACCAATTTTCGACTTTGGATCGGATAATCGTACCACTGATATCTGTATGCCATTTTGATCATCTCGTCATGCTGATCTAAAGGGTATATTTATTTCTATATTTTGAGGTCCGTTACGCGGCAGAAGCAACGAACTGCCCGTTGTAACGGTACCATAAATTTTGACTCTTCAATCTCCTTCCCTTTCAAAATTCGAAACGCATGTCCAATCAAATCAATTACTTTATTAAATCTTCAGCGAATCAAGGGATTGGACCGTTGCTATTTCTTTATTGTCCTCTGACTATTCGAATTGCTTTAATATTTGCAATTTTGAAATCTTCCGTTTCTTTCTTGCGCAAAGTGAAACGTATGTACGTTTATATTCTTTATTGTTGACAGCTGTTCTCTTCTATTTCTTCTACTCACTAAATTATATATTCACAGTTCCTTTCAAAAGCAAAGTTTGTTTTATAAAAAAAAAGTGACAGCATCCCTCACCTCCTCTGCAATTCTTCCACCTCTGCAACTCCCACGTCCGCCGATCATCCCACTTCCTCCTCCCCTGATCTGCGACCCCGCAAACCTACTCAAACTCCGATCAAACCCAACATCACCTCCCTCGGCGTGCGCCTTCCCTCCGCAATCACCCAGATTTCCCTTCGTCCCTCCCCTGCTCCACCTGGCAGCGTCGCCAGCAGTCTCCACTGCCACGACCACACTCCAGTCTTGGTTCAACCAACCGAGATCTCTGCCCTCCCCACTTCCCCATGCTCGCCCTATAGCCGACTCTCCCTCTCGCGCAAATCTCCACTTGCTCGCATCTTCTCTGGTTTCGGATATAGGTAACATATATAATAATATTTACCATATATATATAGTTTGTATAATAGAATTATTTACAACCGGTTAATGGTAAACATAAGTTTCGGCCTGATATATATCTATATATTGGTTCTCTATACATGTTATCAAACTAGATAGAGATATTAGTTATATATATTATGATTTTAGTGTTATAATTTTGAACAGTGTATATATATAAATAATTTATAATATAATACATGGTTTCGAAAATATATTTTTATAGTTTATTTGTATTCGAACTGTAGTGCATGATTTGTAGTCTACACATTTATATATATGTTGTTATATAGATTTCAGGCAAGTTGTTGGTCATATATATAGAGAATTACTCAGTACGTATATACATATAGATTTTTGTTTTATATAATATATTATATGCTTCCGTATAGGTTATATAAATTTCATAATTTATATTGTTTTAATATTCTAGTTATGCCGTATAGGCCGAAGTCTATGTATACATATGTTATACTTTACTTTTATTTTAGTCTAATACATAAAGGTTTGTAAATATATGTAATATATGTGTAGCTCATTAAATAAGCTTACTGAGGCTGTGAATATTTGTTTGAAAGTTGATTTTTAAGGCAAAGGTGGATTCTGAATCAAAGAAAATTTAGTTGTATTATATTTATATTATATATTTACATTTATGTCAGTTGTACCGATAAGATTTTTACAAGTTTATGTTAAGTGGTATATAATACGTACACCCCAGTTATATGTCACATAAGTTATGCTGTATTTTCGAAACAGTTTTAATAATAAAATGTAAGTGCTACATATATAAACTGTACTTTTATATAAGCTATTTGTTTGCTCATTTTGTTTCAATTCTAGCTTTGGCCTTTTAATGGGTATGTTCTATATAATATAGTTTTGGCTATTGAATATACAATTTGATATAAATGTATAGTGAAGGGTGTTGTTTCTATATTATATATATAAAAAATTTATACGATACATATTGTATATAAAAGTTTATAACAGTTTAAAAGTTATTTTAGAATTTAGATGCTGCTGCTATCTCCTGTAGCTTATGATATGATGTTATAGGGTATGGATGTTTATATATATCATATAGTCTATATTATTGTAGGGTGTGATGGGATATATTTTATTTATATCAGTGTTGCACTATATGATTAGTTGTATTTATATATTTTATATGTTAAATATAGGTATGTACACCCTGTGTACCAAAGTATATATATATTTCCTGTTTAAATGTTTTATTGTGTGTGTATTTATTTATTTAAAACCTTACTATGTAGATATGTTGTTTATATGGGTTTTATAAAAAAAACAATGATTTTGAAATATATATAGCTTATTTTGAATGTATGTCTAAAATCGGTTTAGAGAGAAGTTATAGCACATTTTGTTTTGATTATATCAAGACGATTCTGATTCGTTTCCATTAATCCATATCTTTCAGCTTACTTCGCTTTGAGATTTGTTCGATTGTCTAGATCGTGATCCAATTCGTAGCTCATTTCATTGTCTTTTCTTCTCTAGCCTCGAAAGGTGAGCAATCACTCACGATTAACATTCTTGTATTTATTAAATTTGATTTCAATTGAAACGACAATTGAAATATGATGCTGTGGTTATTTAAATTTTTATATATGCTATTATCTGTATATGTTCACCTGTGACATCTGACACCAGTATCTAGTATTTATATGCCTGTTATTACTATTATCTGTATATGTTCACCTATGACATCTGACACCAGTATCTGTTATTTATATTGATGATATATGCCTGTTGTTATATTTTATATTATCTATTATCACTCTGCAAGTTCCCTGTTAGTATAGAATTCACTATGGGTTGAAATGATACATACCCGAACGGACTTTAGAATAGGAGAATTTCGTTATGGGTTGAAATGATAAACCCAAGCGATTTTCATTTGAATTGAAATTGGGATTACGGGTCGAAATGATATCTACCCGTATATATTTAAATTTCGGATTGAAATGATAAATATCCGTATCACTTAACCATATGATAAATATATATACAGACACCGTTGGTCCATATATATAAATATTTTAAAAATGAATTCTATGGTTTTGGAAAGAAATATATGGTTTTAATAAATGTTGAGCCTTAAAATTATTATATATAAATGGGAATGATTGATTTAAATACATATAATATGTTGAGTATTTAAAATATATTTCAAAATAGATTTTGGTAATAATTTGAATAAGTTAAGGTTAGAAAGATAATTTGAATTTAGTTGAAATTGTATTCAATAAAGAATTTTATTTAATTAAACCGATTTGAAACTTATTGAAATTGAGATGTAAGATATGATTTATAACTTGAGTTGATTCATAAGTAATCTAATGAATATTTCTTGTTTAAATAAAGTTTAAGGAAATATTTAGTAAAAATGTAATTTAAGGCTAGTTAAATGGTATTGAATTTATTAAGTGAATATTCCCTGATTTAAATAATAATGAAGTTAAATCAAGAGCTATATGAAACTGTTAAATTTAACTTTGAAAATGTTGAATATTAAAGCTTTGAAATATATTGAAAATTAAACGATCTGTTTAGAAATGAATTAAATTGATGAATTGAACTTTGAATAAATTTGAATTTGGAATTTGAAGTTGATTTGAATCGATTTGCTAAACTTGAGGAAATTAAATACTTTACTTTTTAAATCATTTAATATATATATATACTATTTTGGAAAATAGATATATTTGAAATGAAATGATATTTGGGTTTTGAAGTAAATAAATTTAAAATGGCCACGGTGTCATAGTGTATATTCCCACCTTGTAGATAGTTCTACAGATCCTTAGAGGATGGTTATCCCAAACATCCTTTAAGTTACTTGTATTTCAGTTGATATTTCACTTGAGTTGGATTTATTGATATAAGAATGTTAATCCTGACTCGAGTGTTTTGTGTTTTGCTTTACGCTCGGGTCAGACCGAGTGATACAGCATTTGAGACTCACCTTTGGAGTTTGGAGCTTCCCTTGGAGATCCAACTATCGCCTCAGCTTTCAGCTCTTCTAGTTGATTTGTTCAGAGAAGTCATCTGTTGTACTGGGGACTTCACTGCAATTGAGATATTCTGTTATATTTTATTTCTAACTCTGATGTTTATATAGTAGCTTCATGAACTACTATTTTATCTATTCCGCTGCGTATTATTGTATTACTCTGTGTCTGTGATTCTATGATTGATTTATTTACTGCATATGCTGAGTTTTGCCAAATTTAAATTAACAATCTGATATTTTGAATTATTCAATTCTGACATGTGTGGATTTATTGTCGATTTGAATGGTCCAAAATAGCGGGTCGTTACAACCCACAAGGTATCAATGGAGGTAGCGAAGGTGGAAGGCAAACCTAAGTTCCAACCAAAGCGCAAAGGCCAAGATGCAGGGAAAGATCAAGCTTATGTAAAGAAGAGAGATTATATGGTGTGTCATTCTTATCGCATGAAGGAGCATTTTGCTATAGAACGCCATTCAATTAAGGTGCAGCGATCGAGAGTACTTACATTTAAACTTGATGCATGGGATTTTGAGTCGAGTGGAGTTGGTCGATGAAGTGTGACTTGGATTTGCATCCAAGTAGGATTCGGTGGATGCCTAGTAATGAGCAAAGACTGAGCAAATGACTTATAGACGTTTGTGCGTAGAGTCATTCATGTTAGAAGAATTTGTCCTTATGTTAGTAAATCTTAATAATGGTACTAATTGCATGTGTTGCACTGGTGTTTCCAAGGATCGGTCCATTCATGTACCAGTTCATAATACCTAGTTCGAGTATAGGGTTTATAGGTGATTTGCACTAGGTAGACAAGGTTTTTTCACTCGATTCTTAAAGGCGAGCAATTGATTAAGATTCATAAGGTGAATTATATATTTTTGAAATGGAACCCTATTAATGCGTGGAAATTTCAATGGTCGGACAAAGGAATTGGATCAAAATTCGCATGAGAGGTGTTGGTAGCCAACCCTAGCTTGAAATCGCGTGAGCGAACAAAGGATTGGATTGGGTATCGTATATTATTTCGGATGATCTTTATTCATTGTAATATTATATTTAGTATCGTTAAGGTAGCCTGTGATAGTCCAAGTAAAGACTTCTCGACTAATTTTGTGATGATTCAGATAATTTTCTAAGTGGCGCTATGATAGTTTCCGAGGCGAGCATCATAGTATACTTAGTACATTATCCTTATCAGCATTGTGCAGTTGTGGTACGTTTAGACCCAAGAGAACCCAAGCATTTGTAGATCATCATCTAATGATGACTTAATTAGTAAAGTTTCCTCATTAGGAGAATGAGCTCTGCTTGGAAGAAAAGAAAAGTTAAGACTTAGATTGCTGGATTTATTTAGGAGTCGAGAGGACCGATGATCCAACATATCGTGTAAGTTTTTCTTTTCATAATGGGAGGCATAATAATCTTTCATATATTTCATTCATGAAAGTAGTTGCACCACTAAGGAATTTTGTTCATCTTGGATGTCGAACAGACTCATGGGAATTCATAGCTTGACATACGTATAACTATTGTTGGTTACCATTTGTATTGTTACAGACTCTTTTTGTGTGTTTGGTCATCTGTATGCTAATTGTTGTTGCTTGCTATTTTTTTGTATGTTTAGTTATTTGTAAGCTAATTGTTTTTGCTTGTTTTGTGTTTTGGTTGCTTGTATTCTAGTTGTATTTACTTGTTATAGCATGTTCAGAGAGATCTATACAAGTCTGTTGCGTTTTGATATGACTTGGAGTCTATGGTATATTTAGATACTAACTTATTTTTTATTGTGGTAGTATTGGTTACTATGCTAAATTATATATGTGTGAATTTTGTGTTGTTTTTAAGTTGGTGAATAACCCTCTTTGTATAATACATTTTAGTGCTTAAGAGCAAAGGCATGGCTATTTAGATGCTTAGTTGTTTAGATTTGCATTTAAATGGCGAGAAGCTTTCTTAAAAGAGGTATATTCACTAGGAAATATGAGATAATGTATGTTATCGCGTGTTTCCTAGATGTGTAATGCATATTATATTAGGAGTTTCCATAATGTTAGTCGTGTAATTGCTGAAATATTTTGAAGTCGATGCTTGAAATTTTGGTTAGTCATGTTACTTTGTCGTACTCATAGGAATTTTGTACAGGAATTTCAGGGACGAAATTTTTTTAAGGAGGAGAGAATGTAACAACCTACATTTTTAATGATTGTATATTTAAATGGTTTATTTAAACATCAAATTTCTAATTAACGGAATATCAATTAACTAGAATTTTGGAGGCAAATAAACTAGGACTCGAGACTCCTGCCATTGAGATCGCAATTCCTTTGTGAGAAGAATGAGTATAAGCTGGGCTATGTTTGGAGTCGATAAGTTTTTGGGGGTGAATAGTGATTTCATGTGAGTGAAATGAATTTGGGCTAAGGCCTATTAGCTTGCTAATAAGTTAGGTACGTTCTTCATTCATTTTAATTCCACGTTACTTTTCTTCATCTTCTCTAATTACTTTCCTAATTATTTCCTGAAGCCTAAGCCCTGGGTCTTCTAATCAAAGCTTAAATAAATTCCTATAAATTCCAATAAAATCACCATAATCCTTCTCTTCTCACTGCTCACAAAACCCATCATTGGATTGGCTTGAAGTGGAGTTTGGAGAATATCTCTAGTTTCAAGAAAGCTATGTTTGGGTTTTGGTTATTTAAAGCTTGATTCGGTGAAGTAGAAGGTGAATGGGATGATTCTCTAACTATATTTACTTATTATACTTCACAGATTTATTTATTAGTAATTATGAAGTTGTACGAAGTGATTTGGAGAATACAATGTGATGATTTAGGCTTATGTTTATATCAACTTATTATTTCTTAGAGATTTTAATTATAATTTTTAAAGAAGTTAGTAAACTTAGAAATGAATTAGTGTTTAATCACTAAATGATGTGTGATGATTTGAAATAATGTTTACATAGTAAACATGGTTATATCAGCACATTAATTATTAAATACCTTAATGATGACTTTTAAAGAGGTTAGTAAGCTAATTAAGTGAGTTTTGAACTCTACACTTATTATTAAGATGATTAGAGGCTTAATGAAGCTTAATTAGTAATTACAAATATTCTTTAAGTAAAGAAATGACTTTTATATGAGAACGAAATAATTTATAAAAGATTTATAAGATTTAAAAAAATAATATGAAGAGATATTGGACTTTTATAGAAAAGAATTAGTAAATAAAAATAAGATTTGGTTAAGTAATGATTGAAATACTTAAATATATATGTATGCATATGTATAGGGGTAAGTATACATATATGTATATTTGAAGATATACAATAATCAAGAAAATTCATGCACTATAATTAGAATTGTTGTATGTGCTTATGTATGTGTATAAGTGTATTTGTGTGAATACACACACAAATATATATATATATATATGTGTGTGTGTGTGTGTGTCTGATTATATATATATATATGTATGTATGTATGTATGTATGTATGTATATGCACATTTGTGAGCATCTCATGTACAATGAATGCTATCTTGTATGATAAGGTGCATAAGAAGATACCGGGTCGAGTACTCGTGCTGGTGAAGCTCGAAAATTATTAGTAAAGTATAAGCATATTTGCATATCAATATGTGCACATACGTGCACAATTAGGTGCATCGACACATATGTAAGCATCATGAGGGGGCAAGAAGGCCAGTTGAGTATGTTTTGGCATGTGAGAGGAGGTCGAGTCAGACAAGTAGCCCAGTGGAACTCTACACGAAAAAAGAGTGGAATTTGTATTGAAATCGGATTTCGAATCGATAATAAACCACTTTCAAAATGTAAACCAATGGACTCCGAAAGAGGATCGATATGGTGGAGGGGGACTAAAGAGGCTAGAGGACTCTTTGGGTGAAGCTATGGAAGAAGCCGGGCAGGAAACGATGATCGGTGGGAGACAAATGGTTGCTTCCTAGGCTTACTGCCTATGCAGGCTACAACCAGTCCATTGGTCCTAGTATGACCAATCCCCTAGTGGGGTGCTGGCTTGGGCCGTAAGCCTAGGCAAGGAGCATAAGAGATGGGTTTTCTCCTAGTTTAGATGCGATTCAGAGTGAGGCTTTGGCATAGCCTAGGGGAGGGCTTTAGGCTACTTCAGAAAGTGGATTGAAAGGTAAAGCATGGGATCCAATTGCGAAAGTGAAGTAATGTATAATGATCGGTAAAGATCGATAAGGCATTCGGTCATGTAGTCGATGGAGTGACCAAGGCATGGGTCGCAGGATATGATATGTTCCTACAAAGGAACAGTTAAAGATTAAGATAGCGATCGAGGAAAAATCAGACATGACATCGGTACGGTGATCAGTTGCACGGTCATGTGCGATGAGCATGTATAATTGGAAGGAGCACATGATAGCAAGGAATTGGTACTAGATTCAGGAAGATGTGCAGACACGTGACCATAAGTTATCGGTACGAAATCCAGTAGACATATAGATAAATAGTTAGTATATTTCCCATGGTTCGAAGCGTCATGCGCGTAAGAGGTCCACTGGGGTCTAAGTAGGTGCACAGTAAGAGAGTCATGGAGTGGCGACTAGATTCGAGCCGTAGCACTGTTCTAGTGCTACATATTTGTTTATACGTTCGTTTTACAGTTTTGAGCCAAGCTTTCGGGTGGGTCCGGAGTAGCGCTTAAGGATACTTGTATCCATTAGTGGTAGCATAGATATTGACGAAAGGGAGCACTGCACTGATAGGGATTTTCATTAGTGCCAAGACAGCAGCTTAGGTTTGTACGGGGGCACCTGTGCAGCAAAGAGGTTGTATGAGGATGCTCAGTTCCATTCGTGGACTCTCAAATGGTAATAATGTATATAAATCGAAAGATCACATAAGGTGTAGTTGCTCCATTAATATTTCGTTCAAAACAGGACTACCGTAGATATCAGTTGTTTGGATTTATCGTATAGGATAGATAGGCCTATATATATACTTGATTGTTTGTACTTATTGTTACGACATAAGTATAGTGACATTGTTCTTGGAGGCGTTTGGGTTTTCTAGATTGGATATTACTAGGATATGCTTATTTCTTGGTTACATGAGAAGACTAGGTTGAAATATGATTCTCTATCCTTTGTGATGGGTTTACTTTACATGTTTATGGGCAGTTTGGAATACCTCTGGGTCATGTTCGTGGAAAGGACCAACTATGTCTTAGTAGTTTCCTATATTATATGTATATATAGTTTTGATATACCGTAGTTTGAGATAGTTCCCCTCACACCATGCTTTAAGTCTGACCTGTGTATTGTCTTTTTCTGTTTATATCATGAGAACTCGGGTACTCGATTGAGTAGTTTGGGAGTCATGAGATTTTTGGGATGTGCTTACAAGACAGCTATAGCATTTTGCAGGCGATGTCGATGTTTATGATATGTATACTTGTTGTGGTAGTAGTACATGATAGACATGTCACTCATATATGGGACTTGTTTTATCAGATATTATATTCAAAACTCCATATGTATGGAGTTGACGTATTCTGACATTCTATATTGTATTTATTTATCAGTTGCTTCCTCTAGTGCAGTCTCTTATATATTGTTTATCCTATTTTTTTTCATTTATATTCAGTATATTATATGTTATCATTTCGCTATGAGGTTCTACTAATATGCCTTGGTCATGATATTTTTTTAAATTTTACCTTAACAAATGTCTTTTTTGGTATTTGGGACTTGAACATTGTCATTCGACATTAACTCAGGGTATTAAGAAGGGCGGATTGTAGCAGATCTTCAGCTTTTAAAGACTTTGATAGGATCAGTGTTTTCTGGAGATGTTCCAGTAAGTTCTGAAAGGCAGCTTCACAAGCGTCTATCCATCGGAACTTCTCATTTTCCTTCTCAAGGGAATTAAAGAATGACATACACATATCGTTTTCTTTTAAGATGAACTAAGTCTTTTTAGTGATCTTTCCATTCAAGATCTGCACTTCCCTCCTTGTTCGTGGTCTGTAACATGTTTTAATGCTTTAATTTGCTCCGGGTTAGCACCAATGCCTTTAGAGTTCATAATGAACCCTAAAAACTTTCCTAATACAACTTAGAAAGAATACTTCACTGGATTTACTCTCATTTTATTCTTTCGAAGTACATCAAACATTTTCGATAGGTCACATATTTAGTCCATTTATCTCTGTAGATTTACAAGCATATCACCCACAATGGCCCATATAGTCCGTAAGATTTTCTCTACAATCATCTTAACCAAATGATGGTAAGTAGCTATAGTGATCTTCAAACCGAATGACATCACTTTGTTGTAATACCATGCCAAGTCCGTGATAAAGATTGTATGCTCTTGATCAGGGACATGCATTGAAATCTAATTGTATCCAGAATACGCATCCATAAATGATAATAACTCATGTCCGGCTATTCCATCCTTGAGTTACTCAATCCATGAAAATAGAAAGCAGTGCCACTTTCTGCTGACCATCCTAACCATCATGGATTTGCTACCCATTCCAAGTAGAGTGCATCTTAAATGATGTTGTTTTCCAACAACTTATCCACTTCTTCCTTCAATGTAGTGGATCTCTCAAGTTCTGTACTACATCTTCTCCACTTTATGGGAACAAAGGCTGGGTAGACATTAAATGCATGGTACAAAACTTTAGGTGAAATCCCATACATATCAGAGTGAGTTTGCCTGAATACATCCTTATTCACTCTTAGAAACCGAGTCAGTTCCCTTTTCATCCTCAAGCTGAGTTGAAATCCCATTTGATCATCTTTGTCGGATAATCTTCATCTACTTGAATCTCATCCATCAGCTCCATTAGTCCCGCCCTAGCCTCTTTTGACTCTTTCCTTAGGTTCATAGCTTTATACTGATTGCTAGTGGACCCAAGTCGAGGCTCGAAAGTTAGTTGCTACACATATTGAGATATAATACAGAGAGCATTCTTTATATTATTTCCATTTTAATGGCACCATTCTTCCTACTGCTTCGCGACATAACATTCCCGTCCGATACCTTGATCCCCTTGGATTACCCCCACTTCGCCTTACGTTAGGAATTCCATCATTAAGCACCAAGGAGCAAGTGTAATCCAGAAATTCACAAGGGTCTGTTGGCATAAAAAGGTGTTGTAAGTGGAGTAGCTACTACAACGAAGCTTGTACCTATATTTCCCTCTAAGGTTTGTCTCCTAGCCGCACCAACAACTTGACACACACAATTGGAGATGTTCCCTCTCCAAGAAATCCATGATGTTGGATTTACAAGGAAACAAATTCTTTTCATTAAGTTGCATCTCGTCGAATGCCTACTTGAAAAGAATACTTATTGAGCTTCCATTATCAACTAGCACCCGGGGAATGTAGCTGGCCCAGTCATGGTCATATTCACAATTGGATTGAGGGTTGGAGCTTCGACCGCGTTAGCATCCCGGTTTCTTAAGAAAATATCATCGTCTATCATTTTTCATTGCTTTGCAGGAGCACTATATTCATTCACATAACACATCTCTTATAAAGAGTGTTTCAAAGAGCTCCTATAATACTTCATTCATTCTAGCTTTTCTATATGGGATGTAGACCTCCATAAATAGTATTAGGCACTAATGCAGGTGTTGTTTTCCTTGGACCCTCTCCACCGGTCCCTTTCATGGTACCTCGAGATTGTCGAGGTTGTCCATTTCCTTACCAGCCCTCGCATGGGTGTATAACATACTGTTGGAGTTGTTTCTTCCTAATCAACTCCTCAATCATATTTCTCAAATGACACTAGTTGATATTATGCCCATGGGTCTCATGGAATCTATAGTATTTTCCCATGTGCTTTTCCTCTTTAGTAGCCTCTATCAAAGTAGGCTTCTTATACCTCACAATACCATGCGCCGCAAGGTAAATGTTTTCAATGGAGTTTTTCAACTCTGTATACTTTCCATTATGATTAAAATAGAAACACTTCCTAGGGTCTAGCTTCTTACCCCTTGTATTTTTGTTATTCTTCCATTTATTCGCTTCAACGTTATTTCCATTGTTACCATCTTACTTAATAGCATCGGTAATTTTCACCATGCTGCTCGGTCCAACATGGCTACTAACGATCAACATCTTCCCATATTTGCCTCATCCAAGCGCAGAAATTGATTAGATTTTTTGTAATAATAATCCTTCAACATGGTTGGCTTTTTCATGGTCAACCATCTCTTAAATTCAGTCTCTTTATCCACTTCACCTACTATCTCCATCAACACCACATCATCATGCATATTCTTCACCTCAGTCACCACTGAATCGAATCATTTTAAATAAATTTACAGTGTCTCTTTGTTCTTTCGCTGGATGTTTTCCAAAGGCATTGCATCCTTTGGTTGCACCGAGTGGACTATGAACCGATTCAAAACAATTTCACCAATTGATCATAAGACGATATGGATCCTGGCTCCATCCTGCAAATCCACATCATCGCACTCCTTCAAAAAACAGCGGAAAGCATTTACACCTTATGTCGTTGTTTACTTAATCACCATCCACGTGCCAGTCATACTTCATCAAACTTTTCATCAAACAAGACAATCTATTGTAGCTCAGCATTGTTGGCATAAGGAACTTCTTTGGACACCTTGTTGCTCCAATCCTTACTGTAAATTTCAACTAGAAAAGGTCTCCCAACTACCATCCTGTTTGTTTTGCTAAAGAAATCTATATATAGTTCCAACGATCATCATTGTCTTCTTTTCGTCCTAAATTGTGGTCATCATGCACATTACCGCTTGTTCGAATCCACGAGCATCCATCATGCCCACTACCTGACTGGTCATGGCTATTACGATGGTGCCTAGTCTCCATATCTCTAGGGAGTCCATTCATTCCAACCTCCTATGATGTCAACCTATATGCACCCTCTATAAGTATCTCTTTTTAATTTTTCTCTAGTTCTTCCATCCGCCTGAATCATAGCTTGATTGGTAACAACACCTTCACCTCCTGAAGCACCTTCATCTTCCTTCTCTCTCCTTAATGGATCGACCCTAATCAATGATGGATCAGTACCAATAAATTGTTGGTCTCAGGAGTCAACTCCATCTCATTTCTCCATTCTTCCACCTACTGTTGGCTCCTTCCTAGGTCTGTGCCAATCAAAAGAACTTCTCATACCTATGTTAGATGGAGATCTTCTTCTATCTCTACGATCTCTAGGCCGAGATCCACATTCCTATTATGGTTGCTTTATACAGGAAAATTGCTTCTATATTTCCTCCATAATAGTTTACTTCATTATTTTTATCTTCTTATCCACTACAGCCATCATGTTCTCTGACTCTTGCTTCTAAACCACACCCAGTGGAGAACGAGTAGATCCATCACTATATCCAGCGTTTACTCTAGAGGGTTCTTTATCCATTACCATCTTACTATTCTTTGGTCCCATCTTTCTATCAGATATTGTCGGTGATTTTCGCAAATCCTACTAGCAAGTTGAGATCCAATCCTAATCTTAAACATTCTCAGTGAAAGTACCAAAAAATGTTAACCTTATTTTTGAACTAACTTGTAACAACCCGCCTTTTCGACCGCCATAAGTCGGCACTTAATACGTGCACTGTATTTTAAATATTAGGCATCCAAGTACCGAAAAAGCAGACTATTAGGGTGAATAAAAAGAAAAAGAACAGCGGAAGCAGAATCTCATCGTGGAACGATAACATATAATATAACAAAGACTAAAAGATGTCACTCTAAGATACAAGGTATATCAGAGTAAAATAAACCTCAATAGCCTGGACAATTATAACTTTCTAACCTTATAATTGCTAATGGGTATACATATAATAATGCAACAGAAAATAAAAACACTACGGTAGGTGAATATCCAGCTCTACTCCATGAGCTCCATGCCAAACCAACAACAAATTGAAAAAACTCGGTCTGGCCCGACATTATAATAAAATAACACCCGAATTAGTCTAGAAAATTAGCGTGAGAAAACTCAAGAAATATAGTGAACATATAATAATTTTATGCGACCGCGTCGCTAAACGTGGAACTGGTTTTACCTCACAAGAACAACATCCATACCTGAAAAAATGAAAAAAATTTAGAACAAAACCCAAACTTGAAAGAATGGGTATAAACAGGATTAAAATCCAAACTTAAAGAATGGACACAAATAATTAAACATCAAGAAGAGCTCCAGGCACTTCTTGATGCAATTAAGAAAAACAATTAAAAGGTTTGAATCAAAAATATGGAAAGGGAAAATTTTCAACAATGACTAGAAAGGTGCACCCCTTACAAAAAGTGTACCTCTAGAAAATATACTTGAGAACTACAATGGCTCTCTGAAATTGTACAAGCCAGACCCCGCCAACCTTACCGGGAATCTGGGTATTTCACATCTCTACGCGCATACAACCGAATCCAATCTAGAGTAGATGTGAAGATACCATAATGGAAGCAACCCCACATAGCTTGACATCCACTTGCACTTTTGTTTTAGTCATTTTCGGAAAAGGATATTGATGCTCAAATGAGCAACAAATCATCTTAGATTGATGAAACACAAAACGATAGCAGAATCGATAGTTAATAAATCAACTATCGGGAATAATCAAAATGATCATATATGAAAATTAAATCTCTTAAAACATTTGACTCACACTTGTGCTTGATTGTCACATCACAAATATCTGTAAACACTTTAAAAAAATACTCTTTAAAATATTCTTTTTAAAGTGCAAAGTATATTTTTAAGTGTATTAAAAGGAAGAGTCAAAACAGTGTCATTAAAACATCGTTTATTGTAAACCCAAAACAATTTACACTTGTAAACATTCCTTTTTAAAGATTTTCTTATTTATAAACTATCATTTATAACTTTTAAAACAACGCATATTATCCCGAAAGATAATAAAGCAAATTTAAAATCTTTTTATAAATTTAAAACAACATTGATTATCTCGAAAGATAATTAATCGAATTTATAATCTTTTTATAAATTTAAAGCAATAATAATTATCCCGAAAGATAATTAATCAAATTTATAAAAAAAGATTATAATTTTAAAATAACAGTAATTATCTCGAAAGATAATTAATCAAATTTATAATCTCTTTATAAAATTAAAACAACATTAATTATCCCAGAAGATAATTAATCAAATTATAATCTTTTTATAAATTTAAAAAACATTAATTATCCCAAAGGATAACTAATCAAATTTATAATCTTTTTATAAGTTTAAAACAACATTGATTATCCTAAAAGATAATTAATCAAATTTATATCTTTTATAAATTTTAAACAACACTTACCCTTTATTTTAAAATTCTCAAAAATACTTGCAAATATAGTTTAAACAACTTTCAAAGGGAAAAAAAGCAACCAAATATTTATTTTGTAAAAACACAAGCACAAGTTCAACAGACATAAAGATATAAGGATTTGATATTTCATAAGTGATAGTATAGCGATAATCGCTATAACGATGCTTGTACAAATCAAATAGTATATGACAAATATTTCAACCAAACATCAATATACGCAACATAAGAATAAAAATAAATCAATATTGTGAGAAATCCTTAACTATCTTCGAGGCCTCCATATCCCTTAATGCCTTTAACTTCTATAGATTGGGCTTCATTGTGACTTCCCATGGAATTAAAGCCAATCTGCAGAAGTTAAAGGCATTAAGGTATATGGAGGCCTTGAAGATAGTTAAGGAGGTCTAGAGTTTGAATGGGAAGGTCGCCGTCTTAAGTCAACTCATCTCCAGAGCCACCGATAAATGCATCCCTTTCCTTGACGTGATTAAGAAGGGTAAAAGTCCAAAGGGAAAAAGAACTTTCACTTAGGTATAGGAGTGCGTAAACGCATCCCAGACTCTGGTTGATCACGTGGAGAGACCCCCCATCCTCTCAAAGCCGGTGGATAACGAGGACTTGTTTATATATCTGGCAATGTTAGTGCATGCTTTGAGCACCACACTCATATGCGAGGAAGCCCGCATTCAACGAACGGTGTATTGCATCAATAAGTGGTTGACATGAGCAGAAAGAAATTACCTAAAGCTAGAAAAGCTTGCATATTCCTATTGATTGCTTCAAGGAAGCTCCGCCCTTTACTTTCTAGTTCATCCGATCAAAGTTCTTACCGATCAGCCTTTGCGACAAGTCTTGCAATGACCTAAGACTTTTGGAAGGCTGTTGAAATGGAACATTGAATTGAGCCAATATAGTATAACCTATTACTCTCGGAGAGCTATCCAGGGTTAAGCTTTGATGGATTTCATAGCTGAATTCACTATAGGAGATGATACTCCAAAGAGCAGTTATGAGCAAAATGCAAGGTGGAAGATACACACGGATAAAGCATCAAATGAAAATTGTTCTGGTGCGGAAGTTGTACTTGTCAATCTTGAGGAACGTTTAATTATTATGCTCTGAGACTCGATTTTCTTGCAACAAACAACGAAGCGGAGTATGAAGCTTTGATTGCAGAACTCAAGATTGCCAAAGAACTGGAGATAAAAACTTTACATATTTTCTACGATTCTCAGCTAGTGGTGTATCAAGTGTGGATAGAGTTTCACACAAAAGGAGCAAGGCAAGCCCCTTATCTAAATCGATTCCTTGAGCTACTTAGTGGCATTGAATATTATATGATAATGCATATTCCTAGAGAAGAAAATGCAAAGGCTGACTCACTGGCTAAGCTGGCCAGTTCTAGAGATGCACAGCTCAAGGGCTTGGTTCCAGTGGAAATATTATCAGCACCAAGCATCGACCAGATGGATGTCGATTGGATCGTGGAGGTTTAACCTAAAAGAGAGTCATGGATGACTCCGGTAAAAGCCTACTTGTAGAGAGGAATCCTTCCGAGATATATCATATAGGAAGGATTGCTGTACAAGAAGGGTTTTTTCTCTATGCTTCAGTGTGTCGCTTATGATGAGGGCAAATAAGTCATGAGAGAAGTGCACGAAGGGGCCTGTGGTGATCACACCATAGGGAAAACCCTGGCGAAGAAGATTCTCCGCTATGAGTACTTCTGGCCAACTGTTAATTGAGACGCAGCTGATTACACTAGAAAGTGTGACAAGTTCCAAAGGTTTGCTAAGATTCTGAGAGCCCCACCGATGGAGATTACTCAAATGGTCAGTCCTTGGCTGTTTGCAGTATGGGGGATTGATATTATCGTTGTGTTGCAGATATCTAAAGGTGGCATGAAATACGCCATCATTGCGGTTGATTACTTCACCAAATGAGTTGAGGTGGAGCCTTTAGCCACAAGTACCATGAGGAAAGTGATAAACTTTGTAGTTTAGAATATTATCTATCGTTTTGGAGTTCCATGGCGATTGTTACTGATAATGGAACCCAGTTCGACAGCATTGAGTTTAAGGATTTCTACCGTTGACATCGCATAGAAAAGGGATTTGCTACGGTGGCACATTCGTAGGCCTATGAATAGGTTGAACCTATAAACAAGACTATCAAGTCCATTCTTAAGAAGCGATTGGAAAAGGCAAAGGGCAAGTGGGTCAATGAACTTTCATTAGTACTCTAGGCTTATCGAACGACCCATAAGTCAGTGACTGGCCATTCTCATTTCGTCTTAGCTTACAGATCAGTGGCTATGATTCCGATTGAATTGGAAGTATCATCTCATCAATAATTAATTATAATCTACAAACAAATGGGCAACTCAATCTAGAATCTCTTGACATGATCGTTGAGAAACGAGACGAAGCTTACTTGAGAGTGGCCGAGCGCCGCAACCGAGGCGTCCGGTATTACAATGCCAAGGTCAGGAATCGTACCTTTGAAATCAGCGAACTGGTCCTCAAACGAATCTTCCCATACCCCATAAACCTGGGCCCGATATGGGAAGGTCGATACGAAATAAAACCAAAGCTTGGAGATAGCACTTTCAGGCTTGCAATGGTTGATGGGATCTCATTGTCGAGGGCATGGAATAGAGAGCATTGAAGACGTTGTTTCACTTAGAAATAAACTTGTACATAATTAAATTAAGCCAAGTAATAAGACAGAATCTGTCATTTCCCATTTTCAATAAATGGCTTTCCAGATCTGTATTTAAATTGCTTAAGAGTTGTGAAATATGACTGACTCGAATGAATCTACATGTATGTAATGTAGGTATGAAGGTATTTGGAGATAGTGCCAACCAAACTTCCACGGTCCATGATCAGACCCTTGAAGTTCAATCACTCTCGTTGTCTGGAGATCGATACCAGCTAACTCTTGCCCTTACCATAGAGGCAGGAGTACAAACTCAAAATGGAAGTGATACGACCGTCCCTACGCTAACTCATGCCCTTGATATAGGGGTAGGAGTATAAATCAAAAGAACATGATACAACCGTTCGTCTATTAACTCTTGACCTTGGACTGAGGACATGAGTATATACCTAAGTGGACATGATTTTACCATCAATCTGCTAAATCTTGCCCTTGATGTAGGGGCAGGAGTATAAACTCATGAGGACATGACTTGCACATCCATCGAGTACTCTTACCCTTGATATGGAGGCAATAATATAAATCAAAATGAACATGTTATGACCGTTCATTCGCTAACTCTCGCTCTTGATATGGAGCAGGAGTGTAACTTAAATTGGATGTCACATGACCATCCAATCACTAACGTCTTGCCCGAAGTAGGTAAGGCCGAAGATCCATACCCGGCGTAAGGCGAGATCTAACTTATGAACTTCGGTCGATGCACGGAGTTTGGCACGATCAAAATCACTATCCTGGAAAAGGATATTAGAACCACTAGTATAAGTGGTCTACCTTAACTAGTGCTTGAAGTTTGGCATTTCTACGGTTACTTAACATTTGCTAGAGTGACGAAAGGCTGACAAATTATGAAATGGGCTAATGATTTAATCCGATGAATGTAATAAAAAGAGACGGATCATGAGTACGTTGAATGGAAAGTGCATCTCTTAAATAACTTAGGCAAATTCACATAAAGACTTAACAAAACAAAAACCTTTATTATTCACATAGAACTTGGAAAGGTAAGTACAGGTTTTATTTATGCCTAAACAAAAAGTAAAAGCGGGGGACCAAATCTGCACAAAGCCGACCAAAAAACTAAGAAGACTCCTATAACTACCAAAAAGCGAGTCTATTTACACAAGTTCGATTGACAATCACTTCTTTGGCTTGTGCTTCCTCTAATTCTTTGCATTGCCAAGGATACTTCACTTGAGCTCTCACCCTTGCCGCTCTGTGCACTCCCAAGAGAAAGAGAGACCCGAACGTAGATAATCTGCCCTGGTAGGGCTATAGTAAAGGAACAGGGATGTTCTCTATCTTCTCCAACTTTATTTCTATGTCTCAAAGATGTTCTCGATTAAGTGTACTCATAGTGCGACCCGATAGGGGATCAGAGACTCTAGTAATCATGACATCGTTATCAGGCTGAGCACCCTAAGTCCCACCAGTCCCCTTGTCCCGCAAAACATCCATCATTTTTTCATTTGGTCCAGGGCTCTCTTCAGCTGGAATGCTTGGGAACGTTGTTGAAATTGTAACGGTTACTGATTTCGTTATAGGTGCTTGTTGTCCCGATTGAGGCTCCTTATCGGGAAGCGGGACAATTTGAGGCTGACCAGAAACTTGAGAGATATGAAATGAGAGATTAGCGATGTCAATTGGTGACATATGAACTATCTAAAATACAAGATAAATCAACGAGATACGTCCTTTAGTTTGGGTTACTATACGAGCTGGAGTGCCGCAAAAGTTCCCTTCTAGGATGGGAGAAAGGATAGTAGGTTTATGCATTTGGGGTTGATCTAGATTGTATCCTACGATCGAAGATGGATCAGGAATGGCTTTAGGTCCAGGAGTGTTAAGGCGATGATCTAGAGCCTTCGGCTAAGTCTTAAGGCTGAGCAATCTAGAGCCTTCGGCTAAGTCTTTCTTCACTGTAGCGGCTAGATCTGGATGCAGAATAAGCGGTTCCTCTTTCAGCACCTTGGGCTCATCTCTAACCAAGATTTCTTTCTCTAGCTGAGCCAGATCCACCTCATCACCTTTAAGAAATTTCTTTTCTTCCTCAACAATTTGTTCCCAAGTGAGGGCAAGAATTCTAGGTTAATCATTGTTAAAACACCCCAAGATTTGGAATTTAAGCACGTTAGTGTTGAACTTATTAAGAAATGGCTCGAATTTCTCCATTATTCGCTGTTCCGCGGCTTCAACCTCCTTCTTGACAAGTGCATCCACGTCTTTAGAATGTTCAACCGCGTTGTGTCTTTCACCGCGAGTAGTAAGCAGCTCTTCACAATAGTCCTGAGCTTGTTGGAGAGCATCGTTTTTCACGTTTGTCTCGCTCTCGAGTTTGGCTGATAACTCAATCACTTTCTTGTTTGAGCCATCTCTATCTAGCACTAAGGCATGATTCCGATGATGCCAGCCTCAATCTAATCTTGTTGCTTTTTTCTCTCATCTTCAAGCGCCTTTATGGCATCCTCGGCTTTCTTCTCAGCTTCGGTTTGTGGTTTCCTTAAATTTTAACCTCAGCATCGAGGTAGGAAATGATTCTTTTGTCCTGTGCTGCATGAGATTCAAATTATCAATCTCGAGTTGCTTTTCTCTTGAGACCTTAGATATTTTCTCAGCTACCCGCAACCATTCATTGTACTGGTTATAAGCATCAGTTACACAAGCAATGGTTATGTCTTGGACGTCGAGTGGAATTCTCTTCAAGTTGGGCATGAACATGAGCCCATCAAAACAAATACCTAGAAAATGTTCTTTTAATTGAGCCATTCGAGCGCTGGCGGAAAGTTGTTGCTTTGCATTGATGATTAGAGCTTTGATCGTTTGTCTGCCAATCCTATGATGGGAAGTCTCAGAACTACTTTGATGGTGCCTATGGTCGGAGGATCGATTGGAGTGAGAGAGTGCTAAGTGCTGCACAGGAATGGAAGTTGGAGGAGGTGCGCGAGAAACATCGCCTGGTAGCAAGTCATCACGAAGATCAGAATGCCTATCTAAGCCTCTTGGTGGAGGTGACCCGGACCTGGAACAACGTTTGGAAGAAGAGTCATGCGACGGATAATCTTTGTCATAACTGCCTCTATTGAGACTGCCCCTATCTCGATTAGATCAGTAACCAGACTTTGAACCTTAACCACTGCCTTGATGGTATGTGCTTGGACAATGCCTATGTGATCGAGATACGTTTTCCTTCAAAGATTGATATATATATATACATACATACACACACACGCATCATCCTCTCCATGGAGCCTGAAAATGAAACAAAAATGAATTAGTTTCAACGAGAAAAGATACAGATTAAGTGCAATGTAGTGTTGTGAAGTGCACATGTGCATGAGTGTCCTAGTGTGCCCCCGACGGACCATGTTCTGGAGCTTTGATTATAGGAGTGATTCCCCCAATGTTGATGGGAGGAATGTAATCGTTAAAGCGGATGGGAGAGTGAAGACCCTCGAGGCTCATGTCACCGATTCCAAAGGATTCGAACTTGGTAGTAATCGACCTCAAGTTAGAGAATGTATCTGTCGATGGAAAAGGAGTTTTCTCAGCAGTCGTAATGGGTGGAGGCTGTATTGAAGTTTGCGCCTTAGAAATTTTCATAACTAGTCTCTTCTTCGGGGCAGACTGTTGGTCATCTATAGGTTGTTCATCCATGGACTCGTGGCCCACATCAGTATCGTTATAGTCAACTTTATCATTTTCACCTACAATTTGGCCTTCCTCGGCATGTTCTTCCTTTCTTTAACGTTTTCTTCAAATTCTACCCTTGGATTCGGGACTGGAGGCACATTTAGATTTGCCTCGCCTCCCCCTAGCGAGTTATTGTCGTCATCATCGTCTTTGTAATCATCACTAGTGGTCAGTTGGACTAGACCAATGCTGTGGCCCACTTCTAGCAGATTATGGGCTAGGAGATCCTCATCGAAGAAAAGAACTCAAATGTCTCCATCCCCCTCTAGAATTGTCATGAGAACTTTGAAAGCATCTGCAAGAGTCACACCATTGGGCCTCGTAGGAACATCTAAATGATAGAAAGAATATGAGCTAATTTCGATTACTAACAAGGCAAACTCATAGTAAACGAATGAGATAGAACTTTCGTCCAGATATCCATCTTCGAGCAAACCCAGGTGGACATCGTATGTAAAACCATTCGCTTTTAAAATAGCTCAACTTATTATACGTACAAGTTACTATGTAATTCTTTGCTAGCTCCAAGTAAGTCAATGAAGGAATTCTCTTTCGGCTCTTAAATCTATATATGTATCAGATTTCCTCTTCATTGGGTACTCGATACAAATGTTAAATGAAAATGATGTACGTGTATAGAAGGAAGGCATAGCTATTCGGGTGTAACTGCATTGGAGCTAATCTCATAAAGTTTAGAACTCGATGAATTAATGAGTTTAATGGTTTAATGCAACCCGCCAAACACTTATATCTGTTACAAGCTGTGTAGCCTTTTGGTTGATTATGAGCTCTCTGATGCCGAGAAGGGACAAGTACGTCATCAAATGGAATTCTATGCTTGTCGCAAATTCTATGAAGCGATCCCTTGTCAATCTTAGAAGTGACGGAATCAATAGGGTCATCTAAAAGAACAACATCTTCGAGAGTATCAAGGGCTGGTTCAACCTCTGGCCCTTCCGTAGGCTACATTGGATTTTCAGGAACTTGCTGTTAAACCTGTTTATTTTCTTGTTGATGTGCATGCTATGATGGAGTTTGTTGTGCAAGTGGACTCGTACTTAAACTTGACTAAGCATTGGATTCAATGTATTTGGAAGTAGATGGACCGCAACTAACATGTCAAGATGCTCGGAATGTCTATGCTCTATTTATATAGATACTTAATAGATAGTCAACATCAGATAAATTATAAGCTATTCCTCCATGCTAAATGGAATCACATGCGGTTTCATGAAGTGTTGTGCAGTTTAGATTTTCAACATTATATCATAGTTCATTTTAAGAATTCAGATATTGCTCGAGGTGACCATCATTGCTGATCGTCCCGATGGACTTCACATCAATGGCGTTGCATTGAAAAATGTTTAAGAGTTCAAGAGGAAGTGCTCAGCATAGTTTATATTGAGTTAATAAAACAAAGTTCGATTGGAATTTTGAGAATCAGAAACCCGCCAAGGGTTGGATCGACACCGATCCAAACCCTTGGTTGGATTTTTGATTTCTTCTTCCATCATTCTCCTATCTCCAAAGCACGGTCACCAAATCAAATATCCATCCACATTAAAGTTCTCCTTCCTTCATACGCAGTTCTAGTCCATCACCCACCTACTTATTCATGCGAATCAAGAGTAAGTTCGATTATGGGTTGTCAAAGCTAAGAGGCGATGGCACTAAATGTTGGATCGGGGTCAAGGAGGTTGAATCTTGGATCGATGAATGATGCTCAATAACGGCAAGGCAAGCAAGGCTAGGATTAAGCGATGAAAGGCGACGGCGGTTCTAGGTTTGAGCGAAGGTAAGGTTCGATTGGAGAAGGCAAAAGAATTTTAATGGCGAGCTCAAAAGATTGGATCAGTAGGCAAAGAAAAAGTGAAAAAGAGATTGGAAGGAAGTAGGTTATATAACCCAAAAAGATCTACTTTTCAGGCAACAAAACAGGACTCGCCTAAGCCCTGGATCGGTACCGATCCACAGATTTGAACCGGTACTGATCCATGATTCTTTAGAAAAACATATATATATATATATATGTATGTAAATATATATGTATATATACATACATGAATGTTCATGCTAGAAATTATTCAAGAATGCGCACGTGTATGCATGAACGTTTACATATCCAATGCCCGACAACTTTGATTAACGAAATCAGATTCAAACCTGAAAAATCCCTTAAAGGGACCAGTTCAAAATTACAGGGCTCGAAATGAAAGATCATGAGAGCACACTCTAGATTTCATAATGCCAGATGCTAGTGGAGCGTTGCGATGAATAACTTTTCATAGTCGATTCACCAGAAGGATAACGACCATTCAAAACATAGAGTGGAGTACTTCATAGCAACCCCAACTTGTCTCGATTCAAAGTACATCATGTTTGAAACAAGATGTACTTTGGTGGGTAACTGTTATCCAGCCTTTTGACCAGGCAATATTCGAACAGACTAGACGAGTCGAATTTGGAGTTAACAAGGCAGGAAGCCCAAAGAGATAGTCCCACAGTCCAGGAACCAAGCATAAGCAAAGCCATGGGACAAGGAAAAAGCATACTCAAGTATTTGGAGAAACCGATCCAACAAAGTGCTGGATCGGTACCGATCCAACACCTTGGATCGGTACCGATCCAGGGAACCATCTACAAACTTGCCCAACTTCTACCTACCTACTCTATTTGATTTTAGAAGCCCATTCCAAGTGTTGTTTCATTGTTCCAATGTAATTCTCTACTGATCTCCACGAGCACTTGAATCAGCATCTTTGTTCCTCCATAGACCCATCATTTGGACTTAAAAACTAGATAATATTGGTGCAAACAAGCATGGAATCATGAAGCTAACCACAAGAAGATCCAACATGAAGAGTTTAAGATAGCCAATTTGACTATCTTATGGATCGATACTGATCCAAGCCTATGGATCGGTATCGATCGAAGATAATTGCTGATGTAGCGACCTATTTTTATAGAGAAATAGTCCATGGAATGGAAAATGATGTGAGATCTTCTAGGTGAGATTTTAGGCTTTCTACGTCTATAAATTGAGGGGCATGACTCATTTCTACGGATCATTTGGCTTTGGCTTTACCTAACTCTAATTTCTTATAATCACTATCGGATTTATACCAATCTGTAAGAACTCCCACTTGTAATCAGTAAGGTAATCAACAAAATAACTAAATGATCGTAGGCCAAGATTAGTCGAACCACTATAAATTGCTAGGTGTTCTTTCCTACTCATTTTCAATTAAATTTCTTCTATTTTATTTTCTACTTAATCTTTTGGGTGTTTGTGCCATTTTTGGTTCAAACAATAATCGTTTTTATAATTTAAAATAACATTAATTATCCCAAAAGATAATTAATCAAATTATAATATTTTTATAAATTAAAAACAATATTAATTATCCCACAGGATAATTAATCAAAATTTTAATATCTTTATAATTTAAAACAACATTAACTATCTTGAAAGATAATTAATCAAATTTATAACTTCTTTCATAAATTTTAAACAACATTTAAACTTTATTTCAAAGTTCTAAAAAATACTTGCAAATATAGTTAAACAACTTCCTAAGGGAAAAAATGCAACCAAACATTTATTTTGTAAAAATACAAGCACAATTTCAACACACACAAAGATTTAAGGAGATGATATTTCATAAGTGATGGTATAATGATAATCGCGATAATGACACTTATACAAATCAAACAGTATTTCACAAATATTTCAACCAAACATCAATATAAGCAACATAAGAATATAATTAATTCAATATTGTAGAGAGACATCTTAGGGTCTCTCTACGAAAGTCCCATGTAAATCACACATATGTATATGTATTTCGAAGTATTTCGTAGCGACCTATTCACTACGTATACACTTCGACTTCCTCTTGTTTTTATTCCCTACAAAAAAACGTTTTTCATACCATTTACTTCCAAGCTGGAATCAAATCCAAACAAACAATCAAACAATAATATATAAACAATCATCTAAGCATTCAATAATATTCTATAACAACACATAAATCATTTAAGTTATTTAGAAGTGAGTAAAATCACCAAAATTCCAGTTGATGCTTTCGCGTTCTGGTTCGATCTAAAATCAAGACGTTCGATTTTAGCTCAAAATTTTACTAGCTCCAAATTCAACAAATCCAATTCCAATGTGTAGATAACATTGATACGAGTCTAATGCAAAAGACCGCATCCAAATCCGACCTCGTATGGAATTGTTCTTAAAGTTATAAGATTTGGTATAAATGAAATTAATTAAATTAATTAATCACTTCACTTAAATTAATTGCCAATTTAAATACTTCTTCCCCGAATCATAATTGCCGCCTGTACATGACATGTACAAAGACACCAAAATGTACGCACCCTTTCTCCTCTCTATCTCACTCCACACTTCATGAATTGCTATGCCGCCTTTTCAACTCGTCACACGTCACCTCCTCTCCACGACAATCACAACCACTTAAAGCTCAACCAAGATAAGAGGACCGTGACCTAGTGCCCTTCCATCGCCGTATACATGAGGTGATTCCCAAGAAGCAACTACACCCCTTAAAACTCCCACCATCACTTCGTTAATCGAATTTACCTCTCGCGTCATCGAACTTGACCAAACTCTAACCCTAGTTTCAAAAAAACTGTCGAGCTCGACCTAGTGATACCGCAACCAACTCAACTCACATAGATTCGACCCACATACTTATACGAACTCAAAGAATCTTGTTTTGCATTTTTTCGTTGAGTATTTGAGTTGATTTTGAATTTAAAATAAAAAGGGCTTGATTTTTAAGTTTACAAAAAAAAGAAATAAAAAAGGAGACGGAAAAAGAAAAGTCCAAATGAAATAAAGAAAAGTCTAAGTGTTTTGGTTTGTTTATTTTGCAATTTTCGACACGTTGCTACATAGAATTTTGTTCGCATACAGGCTGTGAATAGCCAAGCAAATATAAGATCGCAAATAAAAGTGCGACCCAATCTCAAAATAATAATAAAATACACTGGTTAACTTATTCTATGAATTTTTAAAAATACCACCATTTGCCAAAATATACGTCAAACAAAAATTTAAATATTTTCCAAATTAAAAATTATGGAAAAATCATATAAATTCACTTAAAAGTTGGTCATTAAAAATCAAGTTGTTTTATTAACAATTGATTTTCTTGTTATTTATTTGAACTATTTATTATTGTAAATAAATTTACAAAATGAGTTCACCATTATTATTTATTAATTAAAAGGAGTTAAATAAGGCTATTAAACCCATTTAATTAATAATTTATTCAAAATTCAAATATTTAATTAATCCTTATATTAGAATATAAGTTATTTCTATTTTTCTGGGATGTTACATGACCCCCTAATCAATAGAATAAAGTGAAAAATAGTGAAAATGCATAGTGATAAAAAAAGAGATAAGGGAATTTTTAGTGTGGTTCAACAAATCATTTCCCTACGTCCACTTTGATGTTTTATTGATTAGTTAATGCTAGATCGACCAAGATTACAAAAAAGGTTCAAGATACAATGACTACTCCTCAAAATTGACAGCCTCCCCTATAGCAAAATCAATAAAAGTGTCAAAAGTCGTTAGAAATTGCCAAATGTCCTTTTCTAGCTGAAGAAGATCGTTATTTATAACTAATTTCATCCTTTAGAATTTACAGATCTAGTCTGAAATTGTCGGTCAACGAGATCTAGAATAATAGGAGAAAATACATGTCAAAGCGTTGATCAAATCACGAGGCACGATGGATCGATACCGATCCATTGTCTTGGTCCATAACTTGTGTTTTTCTGCAATATTGCATTAGTCTTCATGCTTTAAGTCTTCAGAGGAAAATTGGTCATTATGACGATTGGTATCCAAAACCCGTAACATGTCTTTTTCTTTAAAATATCATAGAGATTCGTAGTACAAAAGATGGGGGGAAAATTGACCTTTTGATGAATTAGTAACGATCCTTCCATGGCTCGGTACCAATCCATGGATTTCGTGAATTTTACCTCCTACTTCTTTACCTCTTAGTAGTCGATCTTAAAATCCAAGTCTATTCCTTCATCATTTCATAGTATAGATCCGCCAAAATGTCGCTAAAGTGAAACATCAGATAAAACACACACACACACACATTATAATTGTAATGGGCATATGTATTATATTTTGATATATATTTTATATATACATAAAAAATATATATCGATTTTGACCTTAATTTAATTTGATAAAAAAATAAATTTTTTCTTAAGGCCGAAAATAAATTTAGGTCAAAATAATTTCAAAACTGAATTGCAATAGCACAAGGGTCATATAGGATTTGATACCTAATTATAATTTAATAATTCTATGTATAATTTTGAAAACAATTAGTTTTGAACTTGTGTGCTAATGTATGCCATGTTCTAAATATATTTCAAATACAAGGAGTAAAAATAAGATCTGAGATCTAATTACAAATTTAATATATAACTTCAAAATTTCAAAAGCCAGTAAGTTTTGAGTTTAGTCAAACTATTATTTTAAAACTAGAAATTTAAACACAATAATATTAAATACAAGAAAATAGACACAGGGAAGAAGTTGCAAAAAAAATTAGTCTCAGGGACAAGAAGTTTGCTTTTTAGTCTGAAGGACACTTTCTAGTGTAAACATGAAATGATAGTTGTAACTATCATTTCCTGTTTACAATAGAAAGTTTCCTTCAGACTAAAAAGCAAACTTCTTGTCCCTAAAACTAATTTTTTTTTCAACTTTTTCCTTGAGCCTAAAAACCCCTATTAAATATATTTAGTCATTTTTTTTAATATCTTAACTTTGTATTTAAATTAGAATATATGTTATCAATAATATATGTACATGAGCGAAATTATACACATACACAAGTGCACGCATGCAAGCACCCATATATATATATATATTCATATTCATTTATTTCAACTTGTACCGGTATATAAATTATAGGGGGGATTAATTTAAAGGATAAAAATTTATATATTTTTAGCCTTAAGGACACGACCTCAATGTTTTAACCATAATTTCAAACATTCTCCTAAAAATTATTCATAAGGACAAACATTCTTTCAAAATTATTCATAAGGGCAAACATTCTTCCAAAACTGCTACCGAACTAAAAACTGATACGTAAAAACTACTACCGATAACTACAAATTACCTAAAAATTTTAAAACTAATACCCAAAGAAAGTTGTCCTTCAGGCTAAAATACTGAAGGTCTGTCCTTGAGGCTAAAATGCTGAGAAATTTTATCCTTGATAATAATTTCTTGTAAATTATATATATAATGTATAGTTTTTTCGAAGGGGTGTATAATTTTATCATGCTAAAGAAAAAAAACCTTTAAAACGTGGCCCAAAGCCCAAGTCCATAAATTTAATAAATCGAACTCTTATACTTTATATATTTACAAAGCTGGTAAATATATTTCAATTATGGAAATACTAAGGGTTTTAGGCATAGTTTTCATAACCCGACCCTGCCGCGGTTGAACCACGAATAACCCCGAGCCGTGGGGGTCAAAGGCCGGGAACTCAATCAAACCTCCTTCATGCAAGAACCTCGGTTCGACCTTTGAATTTGCGGTTTAACCATTCATTTGAACCGGTTGAACCCTCCCATATGCGTAATTTCTTCGCTCCAAAATATGTTTTCGAATCTTCATCCATTTTATATTCGTAATTAGTGCAGCTGGTGCAACGAATTTTGTTTAATTTTTTATATTAGAATTAATGTGTGGATTATGAATTAATATCGTATATTTTTATTGAAGATGTTGGTTTATTGTGTACTTAAGATTGATACGTTGCATCTAAATGTATTAATTTTCAAAAAAGAGTATGTGCGGTTCTTGACGGTTCAACCGGTCGAACCCTCGAAACCTCAAACCCTGAGTCCCCATTGTTTGATTCACGGTCCGGTTATGAAAACATTGGTTTTAGGTTCTTTCATCTTTATCACCGCCATTAAATACTCGTTGTTGTTGCTCGAAAGGAACCTTCGTTCTTCAAGGAAATCTTGAATCTGTAGCTGCCTATTGAAAGTACGTTGAAATTGATCGATTCATGAGGGATCATGGTTAAGGGAAGGAGACGAGCTAGGCAAATCTCATACCTTTAAAAATTCTTTCTCGAAATCCAATTCTGTGGATTTTTTTATTACATTTTGCATAAGTAATACGCACTTCATTTATTAAAGAAACTTTGATCACTAAATTGACCATCTACACATGCTAAACTAATTGTTACTAGCTTTAATACTCTTGATACACTAGGAAATTAGTTGCTAAAATATTTTATTTTATTTTTAATGTTTGGTTTGCTGCTTGTTGGAATCATTGGATTTTTTAGCTTTAGTCTCACCCATTTCCATACATAATTACTGAAATTACATTCAAAGAATAAGTGTTCTTCATTTCTGTTTCTTTTCTACACAACTCAGCTTTATTACTAACTGACGTGCCCTGATTGGTAAGCTTGATTTTGCATGGAAGTTGGTTTGAAATTACTCTAAAGTGGAAAATTTCATTTGGGGTTTGCTTGCTTTTCCATTCTATCTTATGCCAGCTAACTTTATCAATATGAATTCAGGTTTTGTCCCAAATTTCTTTGAAAACAAAAATTCCCTTGTTATTTAAGTTGCAGCACTGAAAATCATAAGACATGTTATTAAAAATGCTGATTTGTGTTATCTCATTATTGATGCTTCTGCTTTCTTCCTATAATTCTAGTTTCCATTCATTATCCATTATTATATTACTAACTTTGATATGCTTATGAAAAACCCTAAGAGAGGAAAAACTAAGGCTATGTTTGGTTTACCGTTTTTAGTTTTGAGTTTTCGTCTATACAAAAATACGAACAACGCATGTATATCATGAAAAATAGCCATTTTAGAAAACGAATTTAATACACAAAATAGAAAACAACATTTTTTTTCATTTTTCGTGTTTTGAGAAAAACGGAAGCACGAGCAACAATTCATCCTTCCATCGTTTCTCCAACCACTTCGTGGTCCTCTCCAATCTTCCGTTCATCCCTTCCGACCTCCCTTCATTCTTCTCATATTTTTTATTATTGTTGAAAACTCAAAACATAAAATACAAAATAAACCAAACGACCCTTGAGGTTTTCTAGACTCTAATGGCAGCCTCCGAGACTTCTCCTCCTCCACCTTTCCAGCCTCCACCTTTCATTCCTCATACCCCACCAGGTCTGTGTCTACCGCAAGCTTCTCTTATTGCTGATAGTGAGGGTTTCCAACCCATGATTTCCAAAAGCAAGGAAAAGAGATTGCGTGCTCTACGTAATAAATTGGATCTATAGAAATTCCCTACGTATCAAATTCCATGTATTCAAACTAATTTGAACGGCATGATTAATCTGAGAAGCCATACAAGATTTCCTACTTTTATACACCATCAACAAGGAAATAATACAATTGTTAACTTGGGATTACTTAATAACAGCAGGACTTGGCACACCATGACTTCCAATCAGGGTAAGACAACTAATAGTGGACGGGCTTCAATTTTCGTGAATTCCAATCAAGGAAATGTTGCAACACGTACATGGAAAAGCAGTGGCAACAGAGGAAGATATATCGGTCCTCTACCCTGCTTAAATTTTACAATCCTGTACACTACAAGGAACGGAAGCAATAGCAACGGCAATTAGCCGTTGGCGGCCGTTGCTAGCCGTTGCTATTTGCCGTTGCTAATAAGCTCGTTGCTACGAGCTCCAGCAACGGCAATAGCAACGGCTCCGTTGCCAATTTAGCAACGGCTAGCGACGACAAATTGTCCACGTGGAAACAGTTAGCTCCAACCGTTATCGTTCCGTGGCATCGCGAACCGTTGCAAGCCTGGAACCAGATAGCCGTTGCTAGCCGTTGCTAACCGTTGCAAGCCTGGAACCAGATAGCCGTTGCTAGCCGTTGCTAACCGTTGCAAGCCTGGAACTTTTCTGTTTTCCAGCAGCTAGCTTTCACTCTTCCAACTTCCAAACCATCGTATACATTCCATTCCAACCATAATATAACCAAATACATCGCAAATAATCAAATAAAACACATACATCAATAATCACACAACTACATAATCAACTAACACAAATATTTCATCATCAACCAAACAAAATACATCTCAAATCATTCACACATAATATCCATCACCAACACCATAGGTACACAAAACACCAAAAAAACTACCAAGCCCATCAACAAACATAAGTACACAAGTCCAACAAATATCCATTAAAACCACAAATCTTGCCCAAAAAAATTAACCATCAACAAAACATACCTACTCATCGTCATCGTCATCGTCATCACCACCACCACCACCTGACCCTGGCATGGTCCCATGCTCTGAAACGAATGCGGCAATGCGCTCATCTATCTACTGAGACAAGAAGCTCTGTCGCCAATCATTTATCTCGTCCAGCTGTCGTTGCATCTGGGCTATCTCCTCTTCGGCCATAGATTTCTTGTAAGCCCTCTGGAAGTTAAGAGCCTGTAAAAACGATCAAACAATCTAGTTCTAATTCACGCTTGCAACGGCTATATTAAATTAAAATATAAGTTATTAAAATAGTTTACCTCCTTATTGCCGTATCCATAACGCCTATTGCGAGAAGGCAGATCAATAATTCTATCCCATATTTGATTGGACTCTTGAAGCGTAATATCATCCCGTCCAGTTCTTTGCGCCATCGCTGCCCGCTCCGCTTCATATCTACCCTGCAATTACGAATACAAATTTGACTCAATATATAGCTATACAATTTACTTATACACTACTAAAGGAATGTGAAACGTTGTCATTGCGAATAAACATATTTACCATAACAGATTCAACCTTCGCATCTGTCCACTCATAGGTGACATTCCCATCATCATCGGTCTGCTCCACCGCATGAGTGACTCTAAAAACCTTGGCCATTGTAGGCTCCTGTCCGGTTCTTGAATGCTGAAATTATACATGAATAAAAAAAGTTACTAATATAATTAAATAATATTACAGTTTATAAACTCAAATTACGAATTTACCAATTCCCTCCGCCATTGTTGGAATGACTTGGACCCACCGCGGTGTAACGCTGGATTTTTATTTCTGTTCGCACTATTTCGCTTTGCTATTTCCTGTTAATTTAAATACATGGTTAGTTAAATTGATAATGCAACTAACATACATAATGTAAATAAATAATACTAACAATACAGCAATACATAACTTACTTTGACAGCTTCACTTTCCCAGTGGGTGACAAATGCAGCCCAAACATCATCGCCCTGATCAATGGTAGGAAACATCGACCGTGCTGCATCTTGCACCATATTTTCTATTGGATTCGTCATAATATTATCATCCTCTAACACTACAGGATTAGGTGTACGTTCAACAAGTTCACCATGACGATCCCATAAGTAATAATTCGGCACAAAACCAAATTTATACAAATGTACTTCTACTACATCTGATTTTCAATGCTTTAAATGTTTGCACTTACTACACGGACAACGAATTTCATCGTTATTCCGATTATTAGATTTAGCGAATCTAATAAATTCATGTACACCGTTACAGAAATGTTCCTTTATTGATCATTTCATACCAGTTCGGACTTCATACATCCAACTACGATCGAGAAAATAATCGAACATTTTTCCTGATTTGATAAAATATGTTAGAAGATTCAACTAAACACTTCACTTCATATTATACAGTATTTTACGATTGATTTATAATTTGTCATTAAATCAACTATTTAACAATTGAAAAACATTTTATAATTCATTGACGGCCGATCATCCTACTTCCCATTACAAACACAATATCGTAATTACATTTTATAAATCATTTCAGGTTAAACGATTCAACAAAATTTCGGCAGCACTTCCCTTTATTCCCTGTATCGTACACAAAATGCGTGTACACAGGGAACAAAAAGGAAGTGCCACCAAAATTTTGTAAATCGTTTAAACTGAAATGATTTATAAAATGTGATTACTTTATTGTGTTTGTAACTTGTCCAAATACTAGGACAAATCCAACAAATATTGTATCAGATGAATATAAATGTCCGTTCTTAGAAAAAACGAATATCCATATAACGATCATATACAACACTTGTCAGACGGGGCCAAAATATATCTCTAAGGGATTTACAGAAATAAAACATATTTTCTAATTATTCTTCTAACAACTACAAAATATTTTATAATTAATTAATTCATTATATTTTAACTTTCACTGAATAATTAGCTCATTGTTATTACGCTCATTTCAAAATTTTATAATTCATTCAACGAATTATATTTATTTTAAACTATGATAACAATTATAATTAGCACTTCTGAATTAAATTATCGTTAACTGTACCAATCTATCATGATATCTATTAATTTCTATACAATTAACTTTGGCGTAAACTATACACATTATTTTAAATAAAAACAAATATTGTCATAAACTTAAATATCAACAAGCATGTTCATCAATAATATACACTAATTTTAAAATCAAACCACCAATCAAAATCAACTAATACAAATATTACCATAACTAATACGTCGCATTAATCATCATTTTCAACATAATGATAAACTAATTTAACGTCCACCTAACTTAAAACACTATAATCATCCAATATCACTATAAATAAATCACAATAATCATCACCCAATATCACTATGATCAACTAATACAATTATTTTCGAAATTAGGGTTTTCCAATTAATCCTAAATTAAACCTAAATCAAAGCCAAATCAAGTTTAGAAGATATACCAACGAGTTTTGGAGGTGTTTGAGCGACGTGGAGGCAACGAGCAACGGCTGGAGTCGGAGATGCGGCGGATTGCGACGGGGAGGAGGATTTGGGGAGGAAGTTTAGGTTGGTGGGAAATGAGAAATCTGTTCGCGGGTTACATATTTGTAGTCGCGATCTGCAACGGCTAGCAACGGCTAGCAACAGCCGCTTTTTTTAGCCGTTGCCAGCCGTTGCAACCTTCCGACACAAAATTGAGCCTTTTCTCGTAGTGGTAGAATTCAACAAACTGACTTGCGCTAGGATGACGAATGCAGTTGTTAATTCAGCAAAAAAGTATTGGGATAATTAAATAGTGATATATGTGGTCGGTTCCCGTCCATATTATATCTATTTTCGATCATATAGAGAAAGAGTGTGGCAACCAAAAGAAGAATTTTTCATTCACACTAGTAAAAACGGACTTTACGTTATTAAATTTGTAGAAAAGGAAGACTGTGAGAGAAATCTAACACGAGGACCCTATTTCTATGATAAAAGGCTAATAATGATGAAGAGATGGTCGCATGATCTTAAACTTTCAAAGGAAATGTTATAATCTATCCTAATATGGGTTTGCTTCCATGGACTAAAATTGGAAGTCCGGTCAGAAGAAGGTATTAGTACAATTGCTTCGATCATGGGTATTCCACTAAAAATGGACCATTTCATCAAAGGTGTGATTAAAATTTTAGATGCAAGGGTTTTGATCGAAATAAATCATGATTTAAAATTCCCTACTGAAGTTTATATAGTGAATGAAAATAATGAGTTGTTTAACTCAAACCGTCAATATGAATGGAAATCGATGGTTTGCACAAATTGCAATTGTTTTGGACATCCAATAAAACTCTGCTCATTTGAAAATGTTTGGGTGGCCAAAAGAACCACTAATCCAATTGGCACTACTTCTATCGATGACATCTTGCAACATAATTGTTCTACTAATTCACAAATGCAAGAGGTTTAACCTAATGAAATAGACAATGTTCATGCACATGATCCTCAACGTGATAATGAGGGGATGTTTCCTTATAACAACACATAGTGACTAATAGAGGAAGGGAAGTTCAAGATCATAACAGGTCAATACATCCTCTATTTCATGATATGGACGAGTGTAATGAAAACTTGCATAGCATGGAACTATCATCCCAAAACACACCAGTCAATGTGTAGAAGCAACACACACTTACGAATAGTAACACCGTCGACGTAGAAAGTCCATATAATAATTATACATTTGCAGGTGACTGAAACACATGAAATGCTGTAAACTCAGGTGCAGGTGATATAAATGCAGAGAGTGATAATATTGTACAATGTGATTCAATCCATTTGGGTGAAAATGACATGGAGGCGACGTTTCCGGAGGAGCCTCAAATCACCAGCACTCCTAGGAATGGACAGATAATCCAAACAACAGATTGCATCGGTCCTCACACAAGGTTCGAACAATGTAGAAAACAACGACAGAAGGAGGTACCATTTGAATTTAGCGTGTCATACTCAAAAGATGTTATAAATAACCTTATTTGCTAAAATATGTTATCAATTAAAGACAAAAGGAAAAGAAATTAAGAGAACTTAGACCAAAGTGAATGCTCCTTCTAACTTGAAATTGGAGAGTGTCCTTGTAACAACCTTGGTATTGGAGATTACTGATGATATTAAATTATAATGATAGTTATAATTTAATATGGTGAATAAAATGTAATGGAGAAATAACTTTGGTTTAAATTGTGTATTTCAAATAAACAATATATATGGAGTTAAATATTGGGTTTAAAATTCATTGTTGGGTGTTTTGGTTAAATAAAATGGAAAATATTGGAAATTAGGTAAATTTGTGTTAATAAATTTACCAAGGGATGTATTTCAACATTTTATTGTTGAAATAAATCCAAATTAATGGAAATAAAGTTTTAAAAACTTTATTTTGAGGTATTGGAGTGAAATTAGTCATTTACTATATTTTAATTAAGTCAATGTGATAACATAGATAATTATTGCCAATATTATCCTTTTTATTGAATATAAGAGGAAAAAATGGAGAAAACATGTCTTTTAATAAAATAAAAGATGAAATATTGTGCAAAAATATTATTTTGTTGTTTTAAAAGGGTTAGAATGATTTATTACAATTTATTTGACTATGAGAATAAATTTTGATCAAGTTATATTTTAAAAATAGTGTTTTTACACTAAAATTGTGCAAATTGTAAAATATTATTAAAAACGATGTTTTATTGTTAAAATAACTTTTTATTGTTAAAATAAATTTCATTTTGTCACAATAACTATTTTATTTCAAAACAAATGGGTGTATGCATTTTATTTGGCTTGAAAATGAGTTGTTATATGCATATAGTGTTAAATTAAGTAGGAATATGTACTTAACTTTGTTTTTATCTTAATGTTTTATTTGGGCTTAGAGGGTTTGGATGGGATCCAAAGACCATTCTGTAGATTATTTCTCCTTCTCCCTAAAACATACATACAGAAAAACCTAAAAGAGAAAACAATGGCTGCCTTCTAAACCTAATTTCTACCCTACTTTTCTACGAATTAAAAGGGAAAATCACCTAAACTAAGAAGAGAAAGGTAATCTCCTTCCAATACCAAATAGTTTTCATCAAAATCTGAGAATTTGAGCTGTGAATTTTCTTTTAATTGCTTATGTTGTTTTCAATGTTTATTTTCTAGCTTCTTCAGGTTCTTAGGGCTTCTTTCTTCACCAAAGATCACAAATTCCTATCTAATCTCTGCTTGATCTTCCTGAAACAATTTGATAAGCAAGGTAAGGGTTTCTTACAGCAAGATAAAGAGAAAAAAAATCGAAGTTTGCTATCAATTTGTTGATAGAATTGCTCAATTTATCGAATTCGTTTTCTGTTTTGCTGGCTGAAAAAGCCCCATTTTCAAAAATTCGTATCTTCTTCAAATTATATTCAATGAACCTGAATTTTTGATATGTTGTAGTACTTGGATTTTTTAATGTTAGTGTAAATTTTCAATGAATTTGGAGTTGTTTTGATTTTGAAAAATTGTGCTTGAAATTGGCCAAAAACTGATCTCTGATTTTAAATATTTCGCTGCAAATTTCGCTGATTTTAAATATTGTTGAATAAGTTTGATGATGAATGTTTAAGTATTTTTATCTGACAGTGAATCAGCTTTGAAGTACTGTCTTATGATATTTTTACCTGCCGAGGACATGAGGCGGGATTGTTATGATGAATTGATGATGGTTTTGATGTTTGAGATGGATTTTTACTTGTCGATGAAATGAGACAAGTCTCGAGGTCACTTTAAACTCATCAAAGTATGAGACACGATGAGTTGGGTGCTTTACACTTGCCAATGAGACGAGGCGGTGTATGTTTGATTTGGATTTTTATGACAGCTTTCTAATGTGGCATCGACTAACGATTAGTAAACCAATAGGTGCGAATGTATGGTATGGGACGTACATTAACACCCATTGGGTTCCTATTCGATATGTTGTGACACATTCAAGATGTTATTAGTACTACAAACCGAGTATAAGATTGGAATCATTACGATGTTCTTGATGTCATTACTAGATTCCAATCATCATGATGTTTTGCTCGGATTTTATGATTTGGGTGTCATCGCGATATTCGACTATAGTCAATCAAGATGATCAAGATGCTAAGATGTTAATGGCCCCAAGTCATCACGACGTATGGTACCAAATAATAGTAGTACTAGTCAAGACGAAAAGCACGTGCAATTTTCTATGAAGTTTTCTATGTTCGATTTCACCTTTTTATGATGTGTTATTTGAATATGGCCTTGAGTATGATATAGGCTAAATTCATATTATTCTATATGGTGATTTCGATTATGATTTCCTTTAACTCTTAATGAGTTCTTATGATAGATTATGATGATTTGATGTTTCTTTATGAAGTTATTATATGGTTCTCATCCCTTATCCACTTTACTTAGAGATGTCCTTAAGAGAAACCATATGCATGTTACTTATTGAATTCCTTTGAAATAGATAGATAAATCCCCGATGTCCCCTGTCTTATAAATGATATGATGAATAACATGTCGTTCCGTTGGCAACAACGGAGTGATTCTCACCCCTTTCTCTTATTACTGAGATCCTTACTACTAATAAGTTCTAGCCTGCCTGACCCATGTGTTTTTCACTCGGGTCAGACCGAGTTGTTTCAGGTATCATCTATTGGACTTAGCTTGAAGTTGATGTTGGACATTAGCTTATCTATCGCTTGAGTAGTTGATTTCTTCCGCATACTCTGATGTATTTATATTTGATTCAATGTATATGGTGTGGTCGAGTACCATATTTATTGTATTCATATTGTATTGTACTAAACATGTATTAGTGTATATGTATATATATGATGTTGATTACTGTTCTGTGATGTGCTTTACATTTAGTTATTGTATTTTGTTCTGATAGATCCGTTAGCCACCTATAGTTTTGGATTAAGCATTTACTAGGTATGTCGATCCATTGAGATAGAAAAGAAAAATCATATTGCATTTATCGACGTATTCAGTAGATGTTTAAGACAAAGTTATAGATGGTCGCCCTTAACCAGCCCTATTCTCCGCTTTAGTAGACGGAATTACTCGCTAATTCTCTTTACTAAGGTGGGTCTCGGGGTGGGGCGTTACAGCATGGTATCAGAGCTGTGGTCAGAACAAAGTAGAATAAACATAGAACAATACGTATATCACGATACATTGAAGTATAATACGAGTGAATCATTGTCCTTTATTCGAGCTTGTTTTCGAATCGTGCTTTGATTATTTTTCAAGTTTTGGGATTTGTTGAAATGGAATATGTCTAGGAATATAAATTGTATTCCGTAGTATCCCATAATTGAGTTTGATGTTATCTTATCTTATGAATAATCTTATTTGGGATTATTCTATTCTTATTTTGTCGATGCGAGTGAGTTCGTATCGATGAAGCTTATTGATTCCTTTGAGTATTCTTGTTGTGTTCCTTTGAGAGTTGTGAATCGTATTGAAGGGATCCACAATGATTGGCTCGTTGTGAGCATTTTGAGATTTTATTTGATGTTGCTTTTGTGAGTATTTGTTTGTTACTCACAATCTTGAGATGCATTTGATTTGAGATGGATTGACTTAATTGATATTAAGTCCAATCCTTTGTTTTGTAGGATCCTATTGTATATTTAGGTTTCCTATTTTGATTGGTTTACTGTTTCTGTCACTTTGGAATGTTAATAATGATTCCGAAGTTTCTATATTCACTCTTGAGTATCGAGATGTTGACGATATATCTTGAATTCCAGTCAAGGTGACATTGTTGAGTTTTGTGAGTCCGTTTGGATTTGACATCCAATCGGGCAATCGAGTGTTGAGGTAACCATTTTCCTGGCTCTTAGCTTTTCGGTTATCCTTCCACGAGGATATCCACTAAGGAATGAGGTGAGTTTCTATATTGGTTGAGCTTGATTGGGTTTATCATTCAGTTTCTTTGAGTTATCCTTTTTGGATACTCAATCGACGTTATCCTTTGTAGCATTACTTTGTTTGAAGTAATGATTTTTTTTTCTTCTTGTTTGTGTGCTTCTTCTCCTTCGAGAAGAATATCTTGCTTATCTTGTGTCTTAGATGATTTCCGAGAGTGGCTCGTCATCTTGTAGGAGTTGACGAACACTCCATCTCCTTCTGTTGATTTTGTGAATCGAGTATTCTAGGAATATCTCGATGCATTCTCTTAATGTTCTTTGGTTTGAGTTTTTGAAGCTATATATATATGAGTTTTTAAAAAAAATAAAAAATTCAAAGAATGTTTTGAGAATATAATTATATGAGTAGTATTCTTTTATAGAAATAATTTGAGAGTGTTGGGTTATCCATCAAGTAGTTAAGAGTTCTGGTCGATACACCTGATCAACGTTATCGATAAGAATCTCCTAAATGCTATAATGAGGCAATCAGACACGATGGTTTGTGTTTTAAAATTGAGATTTTGTAAATAATATTTTGAGATTTTAGAATTTATATTATATACATTGGATGTTTTAAAAGAAGAGTTATAAGAGGATTTGAAGATTGTTTTTAAACTATTTAAGTGTTTTAATAAAAAGAGTAAAGAGAATTTAAACCCTTAATTTATTTTGTGGAATATTATTATAGATTTACAAAATTCTTTGGAAATTAATTTTGAAGTAAGAGAAGAAATTTGAATTTTAACTTTGAGATTTAAATTACTTACTAAGTAATATAGTAAAGGGTTTGAGAAATTTTCAAATGTTGAAAATTGAGATTTAAAAATTTAAAAGATGTTGAGATTTAAATTCTAAATATCTTGGATTAAAAGATAATTCGAGCTTATATCCTTGTTCTTGAGTATATTCTATCTTTGAGCTATTATCAACGACGTGCATTTATCGTGGTCGTTCGAGTTTGGTGGCCTTGTGAGAAGCCATCTTGTGATTTATCTATCTTATCTATTGTGTCTACCTTGTTGTGAGGATGTTCTTTCCGTATATTTATGCTGAAAATCTTATTAATAATCTTCTTTATTGCTTAGAGTTCGGGTTTGAGTGAGTTTGATCCCGACTCTATTCGTAGAGTTTTGAGAAATATATCTTATTTGATAGATTTTTGTTGAGTTTTTTTATTGAATATTGATTCGAAGATGGGATATCTTCGAAATTCTTTCGAGTTGCTTGGAAAATCCGATGGTTTGCTAGTCACTATATTAGCATATGATGGACCATTGGATTAACCAAGGGAGTTTTTCCTTATCTCTCTCTACCATTCTATGTTGAGAGAATGAATATTTTGAGGTTCGAGCTTGATTATCACCTTTGTTAATTGAATTTTTATGTTGTTTACAGCCTTTTCCCCTAGAAATTGCGAGGACGCAATTTTTATAAGATGGGGAGTCTGTAACAACCCTGGTATTGGAGATTACTGATGATATTAAATTATAATGATAGTTATAATTTAATATGGTGAATAGAATGTAATGGAGAAATAACTTTGGTTTAATTTGTGTATTTCAAATAAACAATATATATGGAGTTAAATATTGGGTTTAAAATTCATTGTTGGGTGTTTTGGTTAAATAAAATGGAAAATATTGGAAATTATGTAAATTTGTGTTAATAATTTTACCAAGCGATGTATTTCAACATTTAATTGTTGAAATAAATCCAAATTAATGGAAATAAAGTTTTAAAAACTTTATTTTGAGGTATTGGAGTGAAATTAGTCATTTACTATATTTTAATTAAGTCAATGTGATAACATAGATAATTATTGCCAATATTATCCTTTTTATTGAATATAAGAGGAAAAAATGGAGAAATAATGTCTTTTAATAAAATAAAAGATGAAATATTGTGCAAAAATATTATTTTGTTGTTTTAAAAGGGTTAGAATGATTTATTACAATTTATTTGACTATGAGAATAAATTTTGATCAAGTTATATTTTAAAAATAGTGTTTTTACACTAAAATTGTGCAAATTGTAAAATATTATTAAAAACGTTTTTTATTGTTAAAATAACTTTTTATTGTTAAAATAAATTTCATTTTGTCACAATAACTATTTTATTTCAAAACAAATGGGTGTATGCATTTTATTTGGCTTGAAAATGAGTTGTTATATGCATATAGTGTTAAATTAAGTAGGAATATGTACTTAACTTTGTTTTTCTCTTAATGTTTTATTTGGGCTTAGAGGGTTTGGATGGGATCCAAAGCCCATTCTCTAGATCCTTCTGGTGAGAAAAGAGTTGTACGTAAATTATTTCTCCTTCTCCCTAAAACATACATACAGAAAAATCTAAAAGAGAAAACAATGGCTGCCTTCTAAACCTAATTTCTATCCTACTTTTCTACGAATTAAAAGGGAAAATCACCTAAACTAAGAAGAGAAAGGTAATCTCCTTCCAATACCAAATAGTTTTCATCAAAATCTGAGAATTTGAGCTGTGAATTTTCTTTTAATTGCTTATGTTGTTTTCAATGTTTATTTTCTAGCTTCTTCAGGTTCTTAGGGCTTCTTTCTTCACCAAAGATCACAAATTCCTATCTAATCTCTACTTGATCTTCCTGAAACAATTTGATAAGCAAGGTAAGGGTTTCTTACAGCAAGCTAAAGAGAAAAAAATTGAAGTTTGCTATCAATTTGTTGATAGAATTGCTCAATTTATCGAATTCGTTTTCTGTTTTGCTGGCTGAAAAAGCCCCATGTTCAAAAATTCGTATCTTCTTCAAATTATATTCAATGAACCTGAATTTTTGATATGTTGTAGTACTTGGATTTTTTAATGTTAGTGTAAATTTTCAATGTATTTGGAGTTGTTTTGATTTTGAAAAATTGTGCTTGAAATTGGCCAAAAACTGATCTTTGATTTCTGGCCGAAAATACATCATCTTAGAAAAATCATATCTTCCTCAATTTATAGTCAATGAACCTCAACGTTTTATATGTTGTAATACTTGGATGGTTAATTTCTTCTGGAAATTTTCAATGAATTTGGAGTTGTTTTGATTTGGAAAATTTGTGCTTGAAATTGGCCAAAAACTAATCTCTGATTTCTGGCCGAAAATACATCATTTTAGAAAAATCATATCTTCCTCAAATTATATTCAATTCACCTCAATTTTTGATAAGTTGTAATACTTGGATGGTTTATTGGTTCTGAAAATTTTCAATGAATTTACAATTGTTTTGATCCGCAAAATTAATGCTTGAAATTTGTCAAAAACTGATCTCTGTGTATTGGCCGAAAATACATCACTTTAGAAAAATTATATCTTCTTCAATTTAAATCTAATGAACCTGAATTTTTGATATGTTGTAGTACTTGGATTTTTCAATGTTACTGAAAATTTTCAATGAATTTGGAGTTGCTTTGATTATGAAAAATTGTGCTTGAAATTGGCCAAAAACTGATCTCTGATTACTGGCCGAAAATACATCAACTTAGAAAAATCATAACTCTTTCAATTTGTAGTGAATTGCTCCAAATTTTTGATATGTTGTAGTCCTCATATCATAGTATAATACAGCAAAATTTGGCTGAAATCTGGATTGTTTTGGCACCCCAAATTACTGTCCAAATTTAGCCAAAAACTAAGTTGTTTGGTAGATTGTTCTTTTGCTTCTATTTGCGCTTTCGTTAGCTGTTTCACTGCAAATTTCGCTGATTTTAAATATTGTTGAATAAGTTTGACGATGAATGTTTTAGTATTTTTATCTGACAGTGAATCGGCTTTGAAGTACCATCTTATGATAATTTTACCTGCCGAGGACATGAGGCGGGATTGTTACGATGAATTGATGATGGTTTTGATGTTTGAGATGGATTTTTACTTGTCGATGAAATGAGACAAGTCTCGAGGTCACTTTAAACTCATCAAAGTATGAGACACGATGAGTTGGGTGCTTTACACTCGCCAATGAGACGAGGCGGTGTATGTTTGATTTGGATTTTTATGACAGCTTTCTAATGTGGCATCGACTAACGATTAGTAAACCAATAGGTGCGAATGTATGGTATGGGACGTACATTAACACCCATTGGGTTCCTATTCGAGATGTTGTGACACATTCAAGATGTTATTAGTACTACAAACCGAGTATAAGATTGGAATCATTACGATGTTCTTGATGTCATTACTAGATTCCAATCATCATGATGTTTTGCTCGGATTTTATGATTTGGGTGTCATCGCGATATTCGACTATAGTCAATCAAGATGATCAAGATGCTAAGATGTTAATGGCCCCAAGTCATCACGACGTATGGTACCAAATAATAGTAGTACTAGTCAAGACGAAAAGCACGTGCAATTTTCTATGAAGTTTTCTATGTTCGATTTCACCTTTTTATGATGTGTTATTTGAATATGGCCTTGAGTATGATATAGGCTAAATTCATATTATTCTATATGGTGATTTCGATTATGATTTCCTTTAACTCTTAATGAGTTCTTATGATAGATTATGATGATTTGATGTTTCTTTATGAAGTTATTATATGGTTCTCATCCCTTATCCACTTTACTTAGAGATGTCCTTAAGAGAAACCATATGCATGTTACTTATTGAATTCCTTTGAAATAGATAGATAAATCCCCAATGTCCCCTGTCTTATAAATGATATGATGAATAACATGTCATTCCGTTGGCAACAACGGAGTGATTCTCACCCCTTTCGCTTATTACTGAGATCCTTACTACTAATAAGTTCTAGCCTGCCTGACCCGTGTGTTTTTCACTCGGGTCAGACCAAGTTGTTTCAGGTATCATCTATTGGACTTAGCTTGAAGTTGATGTTGGACATTAGCTTATCTATCGCTTGAGTAGTTGATTTCTTCCGCATACTCTGATGTATTTATATTTGATTCAATGTATATGGTGTGGTCGAGTACCACATTTATTGTATTCATATTGTATTGTACTAAACATGTATCAGTGTATATGTATATATATGATGTTGATTACTGTTCTGTGATGTGCTTTACATTTAGTTATTGTATTTTGTTCTGATAGATCCGTTAGCCACCTATAGTTTTGGATTAAGCATTTACAGGGTATGTCGATCGATTGAGATAGAAAAGAAAAATCATATTGCATTTATCGACGTATTCAGTAGATGTTTAAGACAAAGTTATAGATGGTCGCCCTTAACCAGCCCTATTCTCCGCTTTAGTAGACGGAATTACTCACTAATTCTCTTTACTAAGGTGGGTCTTGGGGTGGGGCGTTACAGTCCTTGGTGATATTTCCTAATGAATCTTATAGTTTGGAATGTAAGAGGACTTAATTCCCCTTCGAAATAACTTGCAGTGACTAGTATTCTTAAACATCACAAAGCATCTTTCATATGAATATTGGAGAATATTGGAAAATAAAATTAATGAGTTTGTTAGGCATCTCAATAAAGGATGGGATAGTATTTTTAACTAGGATCGAAAGAATAAGAGTAGAATATTGGTCCTATGGGATTCTAATATATGGTCGAATATAGTAATTCATATTCATAAACAATTTACTACAAGTGTGGTACAGAATAAAGTGGGCTTGAATTTTTATTATACTATTGTCTATGCTCACAATCAATCTGAAAAGAGAACAAAACTATGGGATTACATCAAATATCAAGCTTGTTCTTTTAATCTACCTTGGGTTCTAGTAGGGGATTTTAATGCTATTTTATACGAACAAGACAAAATTAACAATGGTATTTTCTATTCGAACCTCAATATGAAGTTTATGGAATGTATAGGGAATGCAGATTTAGTTGAACCTCCGATACAAGGAAATACTATACTTGGAGGGGAGGTGCTAATATGTCAATGCATAGTAAAATCGATAGACTTTTTATTAATAAGGAATGTTCTACAAATTCCCTAATTTTACAGTATTCTTTGAAATCACTCCATGAGCGATCATACCCCAATTATATTTAACTTTGATATTTCTTCATTGGATAGAAAAGGGATACCATTCAAATATAGTAACTCATGGTAGTATATGATGGACTGTCATGACTTGATTCATTTAGCATGAGGAGAAAGTTGTGTTGGCAATCCTTTGTTTCACTAATTTTTAAGCTGAAAAGAACCAAGGAGCGTCTTTATATTTGGAGTAAAGAACACAATAGCAAAGATAAAATAGTTGAACTAATGAGGAGAGAATTAGATGTTGTTTATTCGAAGCTAATACATCAACCTCACGACTCTCATATAATGAACTTTACAAGAAGAAAGTGGACTAACTTTTAGAGGCTCTTCATAGACTAGCCATAGAGAACCTACAATGATCTAAGATAAAAATGGTCACACGAGGAGAAAAATTTTACCAAATTTTTCATTCTAGATTTGCGGAAGCAAGGCAAAAATCTCATTACAAAATGATGATAGATGGGAATGGGAATTAGTTTAATACTAATGAGAGTTTGAATAAGGAAGCAATACTATTTTTTCAATTTATTTAACTCTCCTTACACAAAGTCTAACTTCTCACATATTATTGTAAAAAAATCTTTAATGTAACGCTAGGGCTGCTATAGATAGACCATTTGAGATGGATGAAGTAAAGAGGGCAGTGTTCTAAATTGATGATAATAGCTCTCCTGGACTAGATGGTTTTAATTCCAAATTTTACAAAATCCATTTGGAAGTAATCAAAAAGGATGTATTACAAGCAATGCTGGGCATCCAACATTCAGGTAAGATCATTAGGGAAATCAATCGTACATTTTTATGCCATCCCTAAAAAAACAATTCCTCGATCCTTATCAGATTATAGACCAATATCTTTATGCAATGTACTATATAAAATATTGGCTAATCTGATTAGTAATAGAATGAAGCATTTGCTAAATCATCTAATATCAATAAGTCAAAATGTGTTCATTCTTGAGAGAATCATTAAACAGAAAACTCTCTCCTGGCATATGAAACGGTGAGGATATTCAACAGGAAAACGACAAATAATATGTGCATGAAAGTAAATTTACACAAGGCTTATGATAAAATCAATAGCGAATTTATATATTATATGCTACTTTGTCTAGGCTTTTCGGATAATTTTGCACATTTGATATATGAATGTATATCTACTACCACTTTTTCCATTCTTATAGATGGCAACCCTATAAGATTCTTTAGCAGTAATAGAGGGATAAGACAAGGTTATCCATTATCTCCTCTATTATTTGCTACTACAATGGAATTTCCTACAATTTTATTTAATCTAAAGTACTATGAGGGTGCCATAGAGCCGATTCATCCTATTCAACCGATCCTCACTCATTTACTATACACAAGTGATATTTTAGCGTTTACAAAAGCTAACATTAGAAATGTATAAAGCATAAGAAAAATTACGAACACTATAAAAGAATTAATGGGTCCAGAAATGAAAGAGCAGAAATCCACACTTTATTTTAGTAAAGGGGCAAGATAGAAAAATCAAATTCTTGATATTTTGAATGTCTAAACAGGGAATCTCTCAGTCACATATCTGGGAATTCCCTTATCTCATAGCAAATTGAAAACAAGGGATTTTGGAGTGCTATTAGATAACATCCAAAAGAAATTTAACAATTGGAAAAACATGTTGCCGAATGTAGCTGGCAGAAATGAATTAATCAAAACTATTATATGTCCATTGATGATGTTTTGGATTAAATTTTGTCAGTCACCAGTAACATAGCAAACAAAATAAACTTGTTGTGTTCAAACTTCATTTGGAAAAATTAACATCATAATATGAGCTAGGATAATTTATGTCGACCAAAATTCGTAGGCGGTGTGGGATTAAGAAAATCGAAAGATCTGATGAAGACAAGTGCATTGAAACTTACTTAGAGATTCATTTAAGGTGAATGTTTATAGTCTTAATGGATGGATAATAGATACTGCAAAAAAAGAACTTTTGGGCCATTAATATCAATAACAACGCATCATATACGTGGAAGTTATTACTCAATATAAGAGGAAGGGCTAAGGAAACAAAGGAAAGGAAGGTAGCCAATGGTGAAAACACTAGTTTTTGGTTTGATCCTTGGGTCAATAGGAAGTCTATTGTAGATTTGATTACATGTCGACTATTAGGGACACAATGGGAAGATTTCATCTCTCATTGTTAATGGAAAATAGATAGAAGATAACACCCATTTACCATCACATATTAATCAGCGGATTTGTGGAAACCCTATAAACCAAAACATATATGTAGATTATTGGACTTGGAAACGGACTTGGAAACTTCAAAGCAGTAGAGAATTTACTTTTATTTTTGCCTTGAATCAGGTCAAAGAACCAAATGCTGAGATATCATGGTGTAAACGTATATCGAATAATGGATGTGCACCCAAAATGTCGCTATGTGCATTGTTAGCTAATACAAATAGATTACACACCAAGGACAGAGTAGCCACTTGGAACAATTCAATTGATAGGCTATGTGCTTTATGCAAGAGAGAACCATAGTCGAATTCCCATCTATTTTTTAAATATGCTTACTCAACTAACCTACTGGATAATGTCAGAAACAAGCTACAGATAACAGGTGCGAGCAACTATAATATAAATAGTGTTTTTGAGGAGTTCTTCAACAACAACAACTCTAATAAATCTTTCAACAAACTAATAGACATCACAATCACAACAACAACTTTGCATATATGGTTAAAACGAAATACATGAATTTTCCAACATGTAAAAAAGCCAACTCATATAAGACTCGAACAAATTAAAGATGACTGCAAACAACTACTGAAGTGTACAACTATTAAGGAAGATGAGAAGAGAAGGTTGGAGCTTATGTTTTAAGAATTCGGTCTTCGATCTACTCAGTCATGCAACAATTGAAAGCTGCTTAGTATGAGATTTGTATATGCTTAAGCTCGGAGATTTCTAAAAACCGAGAACATGATAAATTACAGCCTTAGTTGATCTTTGTTGAACTCTTTCCAACATTACAACAGTTCCGCCTTTGGATTCTCTTCATAAAGGGATGGGGCTTCTTGATTATGAGGATGACATGGAGTATCTGGATCTATTTTGTTTAATAGTTGCTCTTTTTTTAATTGAGCAAGTGAAGGGTGGAAAAGTAAGTGAGGGGAGACTGGTTTTTTTTGTGGCTTATTTATCCCTGGCTTTTTTAGTTTGAGTGATTTTGCTATTTTATGGTTGTATTTAGACTTTAGGCATTTAGGGTACGCATCATTAGTATGCAATGCTTCTTTCATGATTTGTGCCCTAAGTGTACTCACTTCTGTATTTTCCCTCCTACTAAATAAAGTCCCTTGTTTCAATTTTTTTTTGATATGTTCACCTCCTAAGCATGCAAAAAATCATATCCCAACGTATTAACTCATTTGGATCCATTCAACCATGGATCAAACCAAAGACTGTTACTGTTTCCATTCACAATTTTCCTATCAAATATTTTAGGGTTTTTTCCCAACTCTAAACATATTTTTCATGGTCTCAGAATTGTTATTAATGAGTTTCTTTTCCCAAATATTATTCATGTTGAGGTATCTATTTATTAGCCATTTAGCCTAACGACGATTGAGTTAGTTTCACAATCCTTTCTATCAGAAAATTTCATTGATATGTTTCAATTTTTTCAAACCAAGACCTCCTTTTCTTTACGGGTTGTAACAAAATTCCAAGACATTTTGTTCCTATTACCACACCATAATAATTTGTTGTATATTTGATTGATGGTATCAATAATATTTGCTGGAACTTTGAAACATTGCATCCAGTAACTGATTGTTGGGTAAATTACTGTTTTGATCAAAACCAGTTTTCATGACATGCTAAGCAATTTACTTCCCATCCCTCTATTTTATGTAGAATTTTATCCACCAAACAGTAAAATTATTTTTCCTGATATGTGTAATTCCAAGATTTTTTTATTGGAAGTTTACCTTCTTTTAGGTTGAGAATTTCCAACATTTGATGACTGTTGGTGCGCAACTTATAAAGAACACTTTGGTTTATCATTGTTCGATTGTAGCCAAGTCAATTGTTCAAATTTTATTAAAATTTTCTTGATTGTGTTTGCCCCAGTTCCTACAGCTTGCATGAATATGAGTAAATCATCAGCATATATTAAATGTGATAGTTGGATGGTTTCCTATAGTAGGATGAATTTTATTTGATTATTCTTCGAAATCCATTAAGATAGTGAAGTACTCTATGGGGATGGTATATAAATAGGGGGACAGAGTTTCCCCTATCCAGTTCCTTGGTTTGATTTGGAAAACCAATTAAAATACCTTGTACGATTAGTAAAAATGCGGGGGAATCGATCAGAATTCTAATTACTCTAATCCATTTCGAGTGGAATTCAATTTCCCTCACTATGTAGATAATGAAGTTTATGTTTACACTATCACATGCCTTCTTCAAATATACCTTTATGCACATTTTGTTGATACCTTTTGTATTAAAGTTTTTGATGTTTTTATGGGTTACCATGATGCCTTCAGATATGTTTCTCTCTAGAACAAATGAATTTTGTATTTATGATATCAAATCTATTAGCACCACTTTGATTTTGGAAGCTAGCACTTGAGCAATTATTTTGTTATTCGTGGAACAACAAGCAATTGGACTATATTGAGAAATTAATATTTGTTTTTTACACTTGGGTATCATATCGAGGAATGTGTGATTGCATACTCTAATTATATTTTCATGTTTCAAACACATTTTGCACTACATATACTATTTGAACTTTGAAATTTTCCCAAAGATGTTTATAAAAATCATGAGTTGAAACTATCAGGGCATAGGGCAGTCTCATTTGCAATGCTAAAATTGGCATTTTTGATTTCAATTTCAATGAGTTTTAACATTGAGGAAGCTTTTACCAAATTATGTTAGTTTCCTTTTCACTATGATGTGTGGAAAAAAAGCAATTTGATCTCTTTTCACTATGATATGTGGAACGAAATTTCTAGAGACTTCTCTATGAGCAAACATGATAAATATCATTTATGTGGACTTTGTAAAATGACAAATTACTAGGAGAAATATTGCCAATATCATGGAAAGCCATAATGTAGGCACTACAAAAAATTTCATTAAAGAGACTAATCATGAGCAGCATCAACATTATCGTGATAAGCATCTTTTTTATGCTACACAAGACTACAGTGATGAAAATGGTGGAAATTGGTACTTGGATAGTTGTTATAGAAATCTATGTTCAAAGATGGAACCATCTTCAAAGATATTAATGACTCTGTCAAAGTGAAAGTACGATTGGGAAATGACACTATTGTAGAATCCAAAGGAAAAGGTACTGTTATGGTAGAAACAAAGAAATGTACATGATTTATAAAAATGTTTTACTAGCTCCAAACCTTTATGAAAATCAGTTAAACATTAATCAAATGGTGGAGAAAAGATATGTTCTTCACTTTGAAGGAGCCACAAGCAAAATATACGATAACAATAACAAATGACTAGAGATAGCCAGCTTTCCGATAAGTCACAACAAGAAAAAGACCCTATTACACCTAGTTATTTACAATGTTTGCAAAACGACAATTGTAATATAGTGTTTTAATAACTGGTTTTTACTAACTGTTATAATAAACGGATTTTTAATAACTAATTGTTTTAGCCAGTTGTAACAGAGATCTATAACAACTTATTAGTTTTGACTGTTAAAAATATTGATCTTTTCCCAAAATTTATAAAAAATTGAAAAATTGATATTACTAAGTTATTTGGTTAAGACTTTTTCTTGAAACGTAAATATATTTTTCAAATAAATTATACATCTACTAGATAATAAAAATTAATAATCTTATATTAAGTATATTTTGTAAACTATTAAGCATCTAATATTTCAGTCACTTTAAATATTTCATTCCTCTCGAAGAGTTTATTGTTTGTGCTAACCGATCGTACAAAAAATTGAAGAAGCATAACAAAATGCAGAAAAGAAACTTCATAAATTTTGAATAATCTTTCCAATTTTTGAAATTTTCTTGAAAAATAAATATAATTCTAAAATAAATAATATATTAACTCAGAAAAAACAAACAAATAATTTTTATTTTATTTATATATTTGGTAAACGATAAGATATGTTAGAGTAAGTGCCTAATATTTCAGTCCATGCCAAGTATTTTACTAAGAGGCCGTTACTTTTTCTCCTATTGCCAACCAAATTTCATTTCCCCACCTGTTTGACATATAAATTTCTTTAACAACTTTTCATCAAGACAATAGTTGTAAAAAGCTCTTTTTGGACACGTGTAATAAAAACAACTTTTCATTTACAACGTTCACAAAATGACCGTTGTAATAAAGTTAATTAGTTACCCTTTTACAAAATTAATTCATAATTCATAATTATTTAAAATTAATGAATCAATTTAGTAATCTTTGTTACTTGGTTCCCCTTTTGCAAAATTTAACTTTATACTTTCCCCTCACTTCTCATAATTTCTTAAAACAAGTGAAACGTTTAACAAAACTTTTATAAACAAAAAGGCTAAACAAGAAACACAACACCATTCTCCAATAAAATCCAAAGCCCGCCTTAATTTCCTTCTTAGTTTTCATTCACTGCCTACCACTTCATTTTACCTTAGAATCTAAATCTAAGGGTGTAAATGGGTCGGACCGGACCGACCGGAGGTGTGTTCTTGTAACAGCCCTACTTCTTACGCCGTATAAATAAATAAATTTAATTAAAATAAAATATTTGAATTTGATTTTATAATTATTATGTATGAAAATACAATTTTACTTGATAAATTTTATTTAAAAAGAGACTTTGTTTAATAAGTCGAATTAAATTAATAAATCCTTTCCTAATAACATATTGGAATCAAATAAAATAGTTTAATTAATTATGTATATTTTAAAGTGTAAATAATTTTTAGATGATCGGAATATTTGGAAAATAAATTTATTTTTGTGATAATGCAATGAATAATAATTAAATAAAGTAAACAAGGATTGAATTGTATAGAATTGTCTAACTATTGAAATATATCTTGTAAAATAAAGTGTGCATTAATTAAAATTAGTTTGAAATGAATTTTCACATTAATACAAAGGTTATTTAAAAGATAATATGATATTCAAATTAAATAAATGAAAAGGGAAAAATTGTAAATAATACTAGTTTAGAAAATTCTTCAATAATCCGACTCTTTGATTACTTTCAGCCAAGCCCAAATATATGCCTTCATCATTCATTTATTAGTTGGGGACCCTCTTCCAAAAGAATCCCCCAAAATCATAAATTCATGATTTATATATCTATATATTTATATATAGATAATAATAATACAAAATCGCGCTAAGGTGCTTAATGCTGGAGAGAGAATTAGTGATGACGATCATCATTCGACTCGAGGGGGATAAATGCCCTGGCTATGATGAATAGATCGAAGTCGAATTTGAAGGCGAGTGATTTGGAGATGCGTGATGTCGATTGGGGTTGTTGGTTTAGGCATGGTCGTGATTGAGAATGACGATATATGGAGGCATGAAGACTGATGTTGTTTTGTTGCGACTTGGAGGAGTGTGCGTTCGATTGAGGTAGATGGCATTCAGGTGTTATAGGGGAGGTGCGATGCTAGGGCTTAGTGGATATTGTGCAGGAAGCGTGCAGTTGAGGGCGTTGCTGCTGTAATTGTTTGAGTTTGACATATTGTGGGCTACTTTAGGTGACGATGGATTGTTATAGGCACTGGAGTTTCAACAGTGATGACGAAAAGCTTGGCGGAGCATATAGCAGTAGTTTACATTGTTTAATCACTATTCTAAAAACATCGATATTTAGTGAAGTAAGGAGATTGAAAGTCTTCACTCGGATTTTGGTGAGTTTCTACTCACATCTATATCTTCATTTTATTGCTTATGTATAAATCCCAATATTAGTTGACTTGTTTGTTGGTATAAATTGAATGATGTTGTGATATTAATTGTTTGTGCTGGATGGAAGTGCCAATTTTCAAAAGGAACTCCGTTCGTTTGCGAATTGAACTATATATATATATATATTTGTTTGTTTGTTTGTTTGTTGATACATGTGGATTTTATAGATGGTTGAAATTCGATGGAATTCGACTTGGCCATGCAATTTAAATGGTATTGATGTCTGGTTAAGATGTTGTGGAGTAATTTTACTATAATGTATATATTTTAGATATTTACATACTTTCTTGTATTTTCAAAAAGTTTTTGAAAAGTATGGATCAAGAATTATCAAATGGTTTTGAAATTTTATTTAAGTAATATATAAGTAATTTACTGAGATATTATTTAAATTAAGCTTACTCCTATATAAAAATATATTTTTAATTATAAATACAAATATTGTTTTCTTTTGGTTGTAAAATTCTTTTAAAGTAAAATAATATTAAAATATTATAAGTTTGGAATTGTTTTATATGAAAATTATAATATCACGTTTAAGTGATGTCTTATTACAAAAGTTATTTAAATATACAAGTAGAGATTTGGGAATGAACTTTTGGTATTTAAATCTCTATTTTGGAATTATATAAATAAAGTTAAAGTTCTATTTGCAATATAATATATTTTGAAGGTTCTTATTCAATTCAGAATATGAAATTGAATTAAGAAGTGTTATCTAAATTTATTGATTTATTGAAGGGGAACTTTTATATTATAGTTTTAATTAGTTATTTAAAAGATTGCTAAATTGCAAAAATACGTAATATTCTCCGATTAATATCTTATGTAGTCTAAAGTGTATTTCACTAATAATAAGGTTATCCATGAATTATTAAAGTGTTATATATATATATTTGAATATTCGATCTAATTGTTTAAAAGAAAGATTTGGTTGAAATTTATTAACTGTTACATTTTTGAATTAAACTGGCATTTCTATGGGTGATGTCTATATTTTCTGATTTCTCATTTTCCTATAATGATTTCGATATCATGAATGATTCACCGTGATATTGATTTGTGATATATTTTAATGTGATTCGGTGATGACATCCTTCTATTTGGTTTGTGAGATTTCATTTCTGTGTAATGAGAAATTTGAATAAATGGATTAATGATACGTCTGGTATGGGACATTCGAAAACACCTTTTCAGTTATTTATTGCCCATGTCATATAGCAATACCTAGTGTGGATTTAATGTAGTTTACGAGCCTTTAATAATTATCCGAATAACATGCGGTAGTATGGGATGCCGTTATGTTATTTGTTTGATTATTCATTGTAATTAAATGTCACTCAAATGGGGATTTTACTCATATGTATATGTGATACTCGTGAGGAGTATCGTATTGCTAGATATTGTCTTATGGGAGCTGTTTATCGGTCTACATTAGAGATATATGTAGCTATAGGTTATAAGCACTATATGTTTATCCACATAGTGTCCAACTCTCTTTATTATTCGGAAGTAAACTAGATTGGCCAATATCCATCCTAGCAGCTTGATCGTGGGGTTGTGCCCTAGATCCATGACAATGTAGTTATATGTCTCTTTAATGCACATCATGATATTGGCAATGGTAGACAGGTTGTTTCTCGTAGACCCTTGTATCGCTTAGGCCAGCAGTCTGTTACCATTAGGGGCAAAGCAGGGTTGTGGTCGGGACTACGTGTAGACGAGCCACTGGTGGATAGGGTCACGATGTCCATTGAGGTAACTAAAGACTATAGGAATATATGGTACTCTAAGGTACGAGAGTAGACCTAGGTTCCTGGAGCAGGCTTGCGGTAGGCAGCTGTCAGTATCCTTATCAGGTTTAGATGGGGGTGTAGTAGATTGACATATACCTCGAAGACTGTAGGAATAGATGGTCACTTTGCGGTTGGCGAGTAGACTTGTGTTCCTGGAGCAGGCTTGTAGTAAGCGGTTGTTAGTCTCCCATTTGATTCATGGTGTATGTGTGTGTAATGGATTGGCATATTTGTCTCTTTCCTATAATGAGTTGACTAGACTAGAGACTGGTTGAGTATAAAGCGTAGTAAGTCCCTGTTATATCCATACTGTTTGATGGTTTGATATTTTGAGATAGCCTTTCTTATCGATTGTGTTTTGGATTGTATTGGATTATCTTTGTGATTTGTATAATATTGGATATCGTTTGGATGATTCGATTGACTATCTCCCATTATACATTGATTATATGATTTTAGGATATTGTATTAGAGCATTGCTATGTGTTTGCCTGATTCACTTGATGATTTCATGTTCTACTTTGATGTTTTATTGTATGGATGATTCACACATTGGATATAGTATTCTTGATTGATATTGAATTATTTATATGGGTGATGACATTTCAATTGGGTTTTGTGATGTTTTACGTTATATGATATTTGAGTTTGTATGAGATAACATTATTGTGTTATTACCTAGTATATATCGTGTACCATATGTTCATTAACCTTGGATTTAGATATAGGCTGTCCCGTGTGTTATTATATAATACTCGGGTTAGTCCGAGACATTACAGTACATGGATAGTGAGATGGCTTTTATATTGGGCCCATAGGAGACTAGGATGTGATATTTTGTATATCAGTCGTGTATTATATAATACACAAAAACCCCAGTAAAAAAAAGTTTATAAATTTGGTCCCTAGAATTAAGTTACTGAATAATGACATACACTTATGCAATTATTCAGTGGATAATTGCAGATATTTATGCAATTATATCAAAAAATTGCAGACATTTCTGTAATTATTCACTGAAAAATTGCGGAAATTTCCGTAATTTTTTCAAAAAATTATGGAAAATTCCGCAATTATTCAATAAAAAATCGCGTAAAATTCCGCAATTATTCACCAAAAAATATAATTTCATGTATGTAAATTTTGGAGTTGTCTATTGGACATATTATATATATATGTAATATATATATATATATATTATCACTACGTTTCTGACTCTGTGTGTTCTATTTATATATTGTATATTATGTATTGTTCTATCCTGGAGGCACACGAAATTATTACTTTATGCCGATACTGTGTACGTATAGGTGAGATATTTATTTAATGTTTTAATACATACCAGTATTAGACCAATGTATTATTCACAGGTTTATCACATTTCACCTCATTCTCCATATTATTTGACAATATTACTTGTAGTACTATTGGATAATATAGGTATAGAGATGGAGGTGTTACAGTGGTATCAGAGCAAGTTTAGAAAAATATAGAGTATAAGGGACACAAGTTTGGCCTTAGAAGAGATTAGTGTCCCTATACCCATGTGGGTGAGGTAGATTTTTGTTTATATTTAAGTGATAGTAGGAGTATACGATGATTATTGGAGCAATCATCTCGGGATGTACTCTAACAAATGACTAGGAGGGTGCATCCCCATTAAAAGAACTATACCTCTACAAATATACTTCAAAACCTCGGGAACTCCAAGCCGGACCCCGCCAATCTTTACCGAGTATCCGAGCATTTCACATCTAAATGCGCAAAACCGAATCCAATCTAGATGAGATGAGAAAAAACCCTAATGGGAGCAACCCCACATAACTTGGCCTCCAAAAATACACGTTTTGATTTAGTCATTTCTGATAAAGGATAACAAAGCTCAACGGAGCAACAAATCGTCTTAAAATGATGATAATAAAGAAGCTGAGGTAACCGATAGTTAGGGAACCAACTATCGAGGATATAAAACGATTGTATATGGAAATTAAGTCTTGTATACCCATCGCCACTCGTTGAATTCAAACTTGTACTATTCCTGGGTTAATAATAATGCCGGACAAGTCGAGGTAGTGTTACCTCAAAGTCATGTCCCATGACCCTTCTTAACTTTTGGAATAGCGACAAGTCTATATCTTCGACATTTAGTGTTAAGTATACAAATAATTCGTTACCATATAAGTGATATTGCTTTACGGAAATTAATTCATTTCCATAAACGAATCAAACATTTTCTTTTAAAATTTGAATTCATGCTTGGTCTCACATTACAAGTATTAGCTTTAAAAACACTTTGTTAATAAAGTTCCCTAACTTCAAAACATCGTTAAAAGGATTTAACTTAAAATATTCTTATTACCTTTATTAATGCACTTTAAAACTTCGTTAACTAAGTTGTTTAATTAACTTCAATAACTGTTAATTTAACCAGGTAAACCACCTTTTAAAATATCATTGATTAAATTAATTAATAATATTTAAATAAAATTAATTTAATTAATTAATAATTAATCAAATATAATTATTTAAAAGTGATTAATTAATTTAAACCTTATTTATGGAAAGATTTATTTAAGGTCAAATAGATATATCAACTTTCAAAAAATCATTAATTAAAAGGATCAATTTATTTTAAAATAACATCGTTAATTAATAAATTAATAAATGTTAATCCATCATTATTAAAAGATTAATTTGCCTTAAACATCATTAAATAAAATGATTAATTAAATTTAAAACATCATTAACTAAGTAATTAGTTAAATTTAAAACACATCATTAATAAGTTAATTAGTTAACCTTAATCCTTATTAATTAAATAATTAATTATTTAATTAATTACTTAAATTAAATTAAATAATCATTATTAAAATAATTTATTATTTTTGAAAACATCATTAATCAAAAACTGCTTAACTTGTAAAATAATTCCAAGTACGATATCGAAACCAAATGGTTTCGATAAAATTAAATTTTTCGTAAGTGTCGATATAGCGACTAGCGCTATACGGGCAGTTTGGAAATCAAGTATATGTCATTGCAATACAACCAAACATCACATAGCAAGGGTATGAGCATATATACATGGCAATTTACAATGATACAACATATAATGAACATTTACTGATTAGTTAACTTTAACTACCAATCAAACATGTCGCTAACTATTTGCTTACTAACTTTCCAAACGCCATCTTTTTGCCACATGAACCAAACCAATCAACTAATACCTCACCAATACATACAACATACATTAAATAGCTAATAATTTAAGCATGAATATGGTTTACAAACTTTGGTTTTGAGGGCGGAGTTTCACTCACCAAACGTTCTAAACAAAGCAAACCTTCACCGAACTTGCCTAAACTCTTAGCAACTTGCCTTAACTCCAAAATAGGACCTAGCGTGGGCTTATAGGGTGCAACATGGCTCGACCAAGGGAAAAATTGGGCTCAGCCTAGGCATAAATGGGCTTGGCCCTATGTGCTTTGAGGTGATATTGACTTTGTTTTAGTGGAGGAGAAGTTGTAGATGAATATATGGAGTTTTCTAGTGAAGAAAGCTATATTTTGCCAACTTTAAACATGGACTTGGAAGCGATGGATGTTCATGTATATGAAGAGAAGAGAAATGAATATGGAAATGAAAGTGTAAAATGAGAATATGTGGATATGTGGTGTATTTATAGGCAAGGAGGAAGTGTGAAGTTACTAAAAAGTCCTTGTACTAAAATAATATTAAAGTTGCCATGAAATCAACCTAGCCTCACCCCTCCCCTACCCTAGTACACACGCAACTCCCCTTAGCCCATCATTCACCATGCCTCCTTGTCCAATCCTAGGTTGTTTAAGTTATGGTTATGTACTTACTTAGGTTAATTAGGTTTTATTTTATATTTAAGTCAAATCTTGTTTTATTTTAATCTAAGTATGGTTTATTTATTTTAACGCTATCATTAACTTATCACATGACATATATGCATGTGTGTGCATGTGTATAGGAGTTATACAAAATACGCACAACATTTTTCGATGATTTTCCTATGCCGAAAAGTCGAAATTTCAGAAAACGTTTCTCGGTCACATTTCTATTTTTATTTGAACTAATTATTTTAGTAAACAAAATTTGAAAATGATTTTAATATCATTAATTAATATTTAAAAGATGTTTATTTAGTCATTAAAATCCATTATTTAAATATTTAAAAAAATGATTTAAATATTCAAATACAAAGCGATGAATTTACGGGTCGTTATAAAACGTTATATAAATATACAAGTAGAGATTTGGGAATGAAGTTTTGGTATTTATATCTCTATTTTGGAATTATATAAATAAAGTTAAAGTTCAACTCGCTATATATTATATTTTGAAGTTTCTTATTCAATTCACAATATGAAATTGAATTAAGAAGTGTGTCATTTAAATTTATTGATTTATTGAAGGGAAACTTTTGTATTACTGTTTTAATTAGTTATTTAAAAGATTATTAAATTATGAAAATATGTTATATTTTCCCATTAATATCTTATGTATTCTAAAGTGTATTTCACTAATAATAAGGTTACCCGTGAATTATTAAAGTGCTATATATATATATATATATATTTCAATATTCGATCTAATTGTCTAAAAGAAAGATTTTGTTGAAATTTATTAATTTTTACAATTTTGAATTAAATTGAGATTTCTATAGGTAATATCTATATTTTGTGATTTCTCATTTTCCTATGTTGATTCCGATATTATGAATGATTCACCATTGACATTGATTTGTGATATATTTTAATGTGATACGGTGATGACATCCTTCTATTTGATTTATGAGATTTCAGTGTAACGAGAAATTCGAATAAACGGATTAGTGATACCATCTGATATGGGACATTCGATAACACTATTTTAGTTATTCATTATGCCTGTCATATAGAAATATCTAGTGTGGATTAAGTTTAGTTTACGTGCCTTGAATAATTATCCAAATAAGGTGTCGTGATATGGGATGCTATTATGTTATTTGTTTGGTTATTCATTAAAGTAAATGTCACTCAAACTGGGATTTTACTCATGTGTATATGTGATACTCGGTGAGGAGTATCGTATTGTTAGATATTGTCTAGAGAGTCATTTATCAACCTATGTTAGAGATATACGTAGATATAGGTTATGGATAGTATATGACCATCCACATAGTGTCCAACTTTCTTTATTATTTAGGAGTGAACTTGATTGGCCAGTATCCACCCTGGCGGCTTGATCGTGAGATCGCGCCCCAGATCCATGACACTATAGTCATATGTCTCTTTGATGCACATCAAAGTATTGTTAGTAGTAGATGGGTTGTTGCCCATAGCCCCTTATGTCGCTTAGGTCGGTAGTCTGTTAATATTAGGGACAAAGTAGGGTCGTGGCCGAGGCTATGCATAGATGGGCTACTAGGGGGTCACGATGTCCATTGAGGTAACTGAAGACTATAGGAATAGACGGTACTCTACGGTAGGCGAGTAGGCCTGGGTTACTGGAGCAAGCTTGTGGTAGGCAGCTGACAGCCTCCTTATCAGGTTCAGGGTATGTGAGTGTATTAGATTTGACATATACCTCGAAGACTATAGGAATAGATGGTTACTCTACGGTTGGCGAGTAAACTTGTGTTCCTTGAGCAGGCTTGCGGTAGGCGGCTGTTAGTCTCCCATTAGATTCATGGTGTATGTGTGTGTAGTGTATTGGCATATTTGTCTCTTTTCTATAATAAGTTGATTAGACTAGAGACTGATTGAGTCTAAAGTGTAGTCAGTCCTCATTATATCCATACGGTTTGATGATTTGATATTTTAATATAGCCTTTATTATTGATTGTGTTTTGGATCGTATTGGATTATCTTTGTGATTTGTGTAATATTAAATATCGTTTGGATGATTCGATGGGATATCTCCCATTATCCATTGATTATATGGTTTTATGATACTGTATTAGAGCATTGCTATGTTTTTGCCCGATTTACTTGATAATTTCATTTTCTACCATGATGTTTTATTGTATGGATGATTCACCTATTAGATATACTATTCTTCAATTATATTGAATTGTTTATATTGGTGATTACATTTTATATTAGGTTTTGTGATGTTTTACGTTATATGATATTTGAGTTTGTATGAGATAATATTATTATGTTATTACCCAGTATATATCGAGTATCATATGTTCATTAACCTTGGATTTAGATAGTCTAACCCGTGTGTTATTTATATAATACTTGGTTCAGTCCGAGACATTATAGGTACATGGACAGTGAGACCGGCTTTTATATTGGGCATAGAGGAGACTAGAAAGTGATATTTTGTATATCGGTCATGTATTATATAATTTCGTGTATTATATAATTTAATGTATGTGAATTATGGAGTTGTATATTGGACATATTATATATACATTTATGTAGTATATATTATCGCTGTGATTCTGACTCTGTGTTCTCTGTTTATATATTGTATATTATGTATTGTTCTGTCCTGGACGCACACATGTTTATTGCTTTGTGCCGATACTGTGTACATATAGGTGGGTTAATTATTCAATGTTTTAATACGTACCAGTATTAGCTCAAGGGATTATTCACGTGTGTACCCCATTTTCCCTCATTCTCCGTATTATCCGACAATATTACTTCGTAGTACTATTGGATAGTATAGGTATAGAGATGGGGTGTTACAGTGGTATCAGAGCTGGTTTAGAACAATACAGAGTATAAGAGACACGAGTTTTGGCCTTAGAAGAGATTAGAGTCTCTGTGCCCATTGGTGTGAGGTAGATTTTTGTTTATATTTAAGTGATAGTAGGAGTATACGATGATTATTGGAGTAATCATCTGGGGATTTACTTATTATTTTTACTATTATACATGTATATATTCCTTATTTCTACCTTTTCCATATGTATTTGTTTTCGCGTGAAGTGGAAGTTGTTGAGTGAAGTAGTGAAGCAGGGAGTAATTAGACAACAGGTAATTTCGGTATTGATAATGATGGATAAACCTCTGTATATTTTGAATATAAATGAAGTGTAACGTCCTAGGCTTTTCAACCTTCAGCAACGGTTCATGACCGGTAGGCTTTTCAACTATCCCAGCCCCGTTGTGGCTCACAGTGATACCTCGGGTTTGCTTTTACGGCCACCCTCTCGAGTCGCAACCAACCCCAAAAGGCCTTATACTACCCCCGGGGGCATGTAGGGGTAAGAGTCTCCCGTTCGCCACCTAACGCAAAGCGAGAACCCCCTATCACGCTGTAATGTAGCAAACCCGATCCCGGTCTCATCGAAATCCAAAACGTATCTTTTAAGGCCAAGTTGTTTAAAGGTTTAAACAATTTAACTTAACTATATTCATATAGATAGATAATTCACAAATCACAATTGATAATCACATTATCAATTAAACAGATGATTAATAACCAAAATAGGTAATCCATATCAACATCACAATAGGTAACCATCATAATGAAATCAAGCATTCATACTACACAACATTACTTATCTCATTTCTGAGATTACATCCATTCAAGACAATCAATGTCATCCATTCTTATATAAGCAATGATTTACTTAATCACAACATAATTAATTTAAAATGAATTAAATTAACTATCTCTATCTTTAATTAATTTAAAGTGAATTAAATTAATTACTTCATCTCTTAATTAATTTAAATTAAATTAAATTAATTACTTCATTATAAATCTTACTTATATAATCATTAATTAATTACAAATAAATTAATTAATCTTTCTCTACCTATCCACCTAATTAATCACCTTGATTAATTATACTTTAATTACATTTAAGTAATTAACTTTAATTAATTTCACAAATTAATTATCCTTAATCAAATACAGTAATTAACCTTTAATTACTTTATTAATTAATTAATTAATTATAATCAATTACTTTAATCCTTAATTAATTACAAATAATTAGTTATCATCTGATTAATTAATCTTAATTAATCAATTCTTAATTACATCATTAATTATAAACTAATGATCCTTAATTATATCTTTAATTATTCTATTAATTACATTAAGTAATTAACCTTAATTAAACCACAATTTATTAATCACCTTTGATTAATCTAATCCAGTAATTAACTTCCCTTAATTACTTCCATTAATTAATTACCTTTTAATTAATTACCTTAACAAATAATTAATTACCTTATAATTAATCTTAATCCTTTAATTAACTTAATTAAATAATTTATTTAATTAATAACACTAAGTAATTAACTCTTAATCACTTCTTATTTAATTACTTTCATAAAATAATTATCCTCTAATTACTTTATTAAATATTTTATCTTTACTAAATTACATCCAGTAATTATTTCTTAATTACTTCATCAAGTAATTATATTAAATTAATTTATAAATGATTATCTCTATTTAATCACAAATTTATTAATTAATTAATTATTAATTTAACTTAATCATTTAAATTTAATTAAATGATTCTTAACTTACTATATTAAAGGTTCTTAATTAAGAAACTATTATCTTAATTAAATCAATCATTTACCAATAACACTTGATATAATTTAATTATCTAAATTTCCTTTTCAAATTTAATTATCTTTAATTAAATCAACATTCTAAATACTTAAGAAAATTCTTATTTTAATTGATTACTAAATCTTAATCATTAAACCTTAATTAAATTAAAATATAAGATTTTAGAAATCAATAAATCATCAACACATTTTAAATTAAACCTTTAAATATTTAAACTTTTTTAAAGTTATCAAACAAAATTTAATACAAAATTTATTATTAAAATTCACTTATTTTATTTAAAAAAAAACTTTTATATTTCAAAATACAAGAACTTTGTTTTAAAACTTAACTTGAAACTAATTTAATTTTATAAATAAACTTGTTTAACTTTTGTTTTAAAACCTTATAAACATTGCAAATTAATTTCTATATTATCTGCATAATTGTTTTCACTGATTTTATAAAAATTTTAGTTATTAAAAATATAAAACCGGGTTAAACTCGAGTAACCCAGCAAATACCCCGAGCAATACCTACAAAATCCCGAGTCAAACCCCGAGTCTCTCCAATCCTTCCTTGCTTCGAGAAAAACTCGAACTTCCCTGAACGAAACCCGAGCAACTCGTATTCTTCCCCAAACCCAATCTCAGATGCACGTAACCGTGCTCGTGCACGTGCACGCCTATTCTGGATGACGACGAACTACGATCTGGCCTCCGGCAAGTCATCTACAACCACGACATCACGATCGAGCATCAAAACTTTCACGATACGAACGAAATCGAATCCGAGTATTTCGAACCCATCACCTGGAACGAACAATTACCAGGAAATCATCCACCGCCGGTGATCCCTGCTCTAGACTCCACGCCACCTTTACCGTAGCTCCGTTACGACTTCCAGCATCCTCAGATCACCTTGCGATCGACTCCGGTCACTTCTCATTTTCGCGAAATCACTCTGAATACTGTCGACAATCTCAGGGTGTTAAACCCTATTTCATCGTCTCCCCATCACCATGATGATCTTTAAATTCTTCCACTATTTTTCCCGCACTTGAAGATCACTCAACCACCTCCAGTTCAGATATCGAGTCTTCCCTCCCCTCTGATCGACGACAATCGATCAAGTTATACAAAACGAACAACTCGAGACCATCCACTAATTTTTAAACTAAAAATTATGTTATACATGTTAAAATTCATGATTTTCTATCATAAATACAATCATGCAATCCATATCTGAAATTTAATTTATAAAGTTTTGACCCAATTTAAACTTTACTGTAAAATTGAAACTTTCGAGTTAATTACCTAAACTAAATACCTGTAATTATTTTTAAAAGTGATGTTAATTGATTTCAAACATCTTTCGTTTGTAAATCCTAAGTTATTAGAGATCAAGTGATGAGATACATATTTTAAAAAGAAAATCAAGATTGTCGTCACTTACAGAGACTAAGTTATCAACATACAAGCATTCAATTATAACTATACAGGCATTCAACACTCCTATACAACATGCATACAATTTCATCAACATTTCAGATAATAAAACATCACATGTTAAAAACTTAAATCTGTTTTTAAGATAAAATTTTCTCACCAGAACTTATAAACAGAGAGACATATTTTTGTATATATATAGGCATACAAACATTTCAGATACATAAACATGCATTCATATCATATTACTAAGTAACACATAAAACATCCATCACATGCATCCATCACAACAGATTTTTAAAACTGTTTTTAAGTGAAAATGTTTACTCACCTCAAAGAACAGAGAATAGAAGCTATTTTCCAGGCTTTTGAATTATCATCTACATGTTGATTTTTGAACTTAATTTCTTTTGCTTAGTTGAATATAGACTTGCGGTTGATTTCCTTATTCTGAACTTCAGTTTGTATGAAGATTTTAAACTGATGTTGAATTTTGATCTCCTGTTTCTTTGATTTCCAGCTTGCATTTGAATTTACAGTTTTATTTCCAGATTTACATCTTCTTTGAATTTTTAGATTCGAATTATTTTAGTGGAGAAAGAAGAAGATAGTTTTAGAGCTGAAAAAAATGAATTTTAGCTGAAAAGTAAAATCAGATCTTTCCCTCTTTCATATTTTAATTTACTTATTTTAAAACTTTAATTAAAATATAGCCACTTGTCTTCTTTACTTAGCTTACACATATGTTTACAAATTACAAATGTCTTTAAACTACCTTTAAAAACTTACAAGTGTACATTCTTATTTTAATTAATTTACTTAAGCTATACCTATGTATTTATAAAATATTTACATGTATATAAAATGTATTTATCTTTTATAAATAAGCTTTTAGATTTTAATAAATGTACACATGTGAGAAACAATTATTTAAAACAACTTATGCTTTAACCAAATATTTATAACATATTTATAAATGCTTGAGAAATTGAGTTTAACTCTATGTATATTTTCACAAACCTATTTTGACTTATATTTGAATTTTTAAAAATGAAAGAATCTTAAAAACAATTGAACTTCTTAATTTAAACCTTAACCAAAATAAAACTTAAAATATATGTTTATAATAAATAAGAAATTATTCTTGTTATTTAAATCTCAAATATCATTTTCAAAAGTATTAAACCAAATTACAAATTATATATATATTAAAGTTTGAAAACATCTTATTAAATTCAAATTCAATATTCTTTCCATTCCAATATATACAAATATATATATTCGAAATGGAAAATATTAACATTAGCTTTTTAAAATGAATAAACTTGTCAATTTATAAAATAAATCAACAAATCAATTTAATTATTAATAATGATTATTAAATTGATATTGCTAAATTTCCGGGATATCACATGAAGTGATCCAGTAGTGATGATACATAGTTTTCCACTGAAGGCGTTTGTTTGTTTGTTTTAAAATGTACGTTTTATTGTGAAATGCTTGTTTGATTTTATCAATGGATGTATATATAGATTTTGGAAATAAATATTTTATATCAAATAAGCAAATGATTTGATAATAATATGAATATGATTTTATAAAATGATTGGAAATGTTTTAGTAGTTAATTTTTTTGGTGTTAATTTGTCCGTCAAGTGTCTTAAGAATTCTGATCGATACGTCTGGCCAACATTATCGATGAAGATTTTTAAACACTAGGACAAGACAAACAGACACATGATTTGGAGAATGATTTGTTATTTTGAAGAGAAGTAACAGATTTTGAGTTACATTAAAAGCCAATGTTTGAAATAAAGATTTCAAAGAAAATTATGTTAATTATTTTGAAGAGAATAGGGTTATATGATAATATTTGTTTTAACAGAATCTCAAGCACTGTACAGTAAAATATTGTTACATCTACTTGCACGACGATGGCAACTTTAGATTACATGCTGTGAAAACTAGTACCAACGTCATTATCTTTTTGATTTATGAAATTGAATCATTTATACCAATGTTCGTCATGATTTATTGAGTATTTAAGTAGTACTAATTCATTTTTTTTGAAGAGAATTAAAATGGGCCCAGCCCAGATACAAAAAGCGGGTTTAAACCCGAAGCCACCGCTTATCTTTTACAAACCCAAAACTAGGTTTAGGGTTGCCGACAAATACACTTTACTCTATGAAGCAAGCAGAAAAATAATGGCAACCAAAAATGGCGATCGAATCAAAACTTCGCCAATTCTCCTTCATTCTTCAATCCGCTTGTTTCGCCACGCTCCCAGTAAGATAGAGCTTTGTTAAATCCATCTCTCATACCCCTTCCACTCTCGTCTTTGCTCGGAGCTTTACGATTACTGTTGTCATACAGATTGTTGTTAGATCTAGCGTCATCGCGACCTAGATCTAACGATGTCTTCTTCGAAATGCTGTTACTACCCAAATTAGCTTTGATACTCGAGAAATTGACTGTTGTAGATAGCTGTGGGTTGTTCTCAGCCTCATGGGAAACAGTTTTGAAATATAGAGAATTGTAAGATCTAGCGTCATCGCGACCTAGATCTAACGATGTCATCCGCGAATTGCTATGACTACCCAAATTGGCTCTGATACTTGATTGGTGTGGGTTAAAGCAGTTGTTCTGAGCCTCATGGGAGTAGATCTTATCAGTTTTATCAACGAGATCTTGTTGGTTGACGAAGTACGACTCTCGAATTATACTATCAATGTGATTGTCGGTCTGAAAGCTTTTCGAATGCAAAAGATAAGCTTCTAAATGTTTGCTACCAGCTTCAGATCTCCAATCATCAGCAAGGGAAGCAAATTCAGTTTGGTTTTTCAATATTTTCTTTGATTTTTGAAGAATTATTTTGCTGTCAGTACTAATAAGTAGCCAAACTTGCTCTTTACTTCTGCTGCCTTTGTTGTGCACTCGCAAGTTTCTTTCTTTCCACAAATTGAACACTGCAGTAGTCAATAGAATGTGAGCATAATCAGTTTCCTCAGATTTAGATCTGAATTTGTTGTTGATCGTTTTGATAATATGCATCAGATCCATTTTCTTATTGTCATCAATACCCAAAGTAGCTTTAATTTGATTCCAGATGAAGTAGGAGTAACTGCATTCAAAAAATAGGTGATTAGCATTTTCAGTACATAAATTGTACAAGGAACAGAGTGAATTTATATTATTGCCCCATTTATTAAGTCTATCCCAAGTTGGCAATCTGTTCTTAATTGCAAAATATGTACAAAATGCCATCTTGTGACAGTTCACTCTATTCCATATGCAATAATACCACTCTTCTGTTGGGAATTTGTTTCTAATGAAATCCCAAGTTGCTTTAAAATAAAACTTCCCTCTGTTGCTTGCTTTCCATTCCCAATAGTCATTCTCTGCATAAATATCAAATTGAATTTTGCACATTTCAACTTTATGGGGGTTAGTAATAGGGTGTAATTGTGGTTGCCACTGATTATTTACAATGATATCAGATACTTTATCATTTGGTCCACCACATATAACTAAGTTATTCCACCTAACCTTATTTATAAAAGCTTCATTTTTAAACCATGGATCGAACCACAAACTGGTTTCTTTACCACTTTTAAATTTTCTTTCAAGTAATGATTTACCAATTTCTCTACAATTTAATATTTGCTTCCAAGTATTCGATTGGTTACTATTATACACATAAGTCCAAATTTTTTTTGTTTCAAATACTTGGATCTCATCCATCTAGCCCACAAAGAGTCTGAATTAAGAAATCTCCAAAATAATTTTAAGTGGCAAGTAATACAAAGGTCCTTATTACTTCTAATGCTAAGACCCCCTTCATTTTTAGGTCTGCACACATTTTCCCAGCTAATTTTGTGATACTTACCTCTCCATAAAAAGTCAGCGCATCTACTTTCCAATTTTTTAATAGATGCAGCTGAGATATGAAAAGTTTGTAGCCAATATAAGATAATAGTATAAATCACAGTCTTAATAAGTTCAAGTCTTCCAGCAATGGAAAGTAATTTACATGACCAAGTCTCCATTCTTTCTTGGATTTTTTCAAATAGAATAGAGCAATCTGAATCCTTAATCTGATTTGTAGAAAGTGGCAGCCCTAAAAATTTGATTGGAAGAGATCCCTCTGTTATTTGTAATACATTTAAAAATTCTTTTTTGAACTTACAAGACTTACTAAAATAAGCTTTACACTTATTAACATTAAGTTGAAGCCCTGCATAGGTTTTTAAATTATCAAAAATTGTTTTTATAGAGACTGCATTGTCTTTATTAGCTTTTATAAACACCATGAGATCATCAGCATATATCAGATGGTTAATACATGGCTGAATTCTGTTTATAGGGTGAACATTACCTTTAATATTTTCTATTTCGATAAGAATAGAAAAATACTCCACAACAATAGTAAAAAGATAAGGTGATAAGGGGTCACCCTGTCTTAAACCCCTATTACTCTTAATAAACCCTTCTGCCCTTCCTTGAATCAGAATAGAAAAGGTAGGAGTGTTAATACATTCAAACACCAAATCACAAAACTTTATAGGAAAACCCATCCATTTCATAATACGATGAATAAAGTATCTGTTTACCTTATCATATGCTTTTTGTAAGTCAATTTTAATACATACATTTTCACCCTGTTTTGTGTTGAATTTTCTGACCATCTCATGTGCTAAAAGAGAGTTTTCATATATAAGTCTACCAAGTACAAATGCGCTCTGATTTTTAGAAATAAGAAAAGGAAAAAACACTTTTATTCTATTACTAAGGACATTAGCAATAATTTTGTAAATAAAGTTGCAGCAAGAAATAGGTCTATAACTACAAATATCAGTGGGATTTTTATTTTTTGGAATAAGGGTAATGAAGGTGTGATTTAGACTTTTGAGAATTTTACCTTTGTCCATAAATTCGTCAACCACTCCCAGCACCTGCTGTTTAATATATTCCCAATTATTTTTAAAAAAATTGCATTGAACCCATCAGGGCCAGGACTTTTGTTATCCCCAGCATTAAAAACAATAGCTTTTATCTCATCTAAACTTACAGGGGCAAGCAAGATTTCAGATGCATTATGATTTAAAATATTTTTACAGGTTATATGAGGGAATTCCTTTTCAGTAATTTCAGAGAAATAAAGTTCCTTATAAAAGTTGATAGCTTCTGAAGTAACTTTATCATATGCATTAGATAAATTACCCTCTGTATCTATAATACAGCTTATATTATTTAAGTGTTTTCTATTACTCATTTTAGCATAAAAGAATTTGGTACAGTCATCACCTAGAGTAAGCCAATCAACCTTTGCTTTTTGTCTAGCATTGATAGATTCTTTATGCAATTCACTAGACAACTCATTTTGATTTTGAAATTTTTTATTGATTGTACTGATATCATCAGGCTTATTATCAGAAATCAGTTGTAACAGTTTACCTTCTTTTCTCAACCCAATAATCTTATTTTTATTAATATAGTTATTTTTGTTCCAGTTTTTAAGATTGTTTTTAGTGTATTTCAAAAACATATAAAACTGATATTCCTTAGTTCCTTCACAAGAAAAATTAAGACTGTTTTCCATTAAAGTTTTATAATCTTCTTCAAATACCCAGCTATTTTTGAATCTAAAAGGAGGAACTTTACTATTGAATTCACCATTGACAAAAAGTTTTACCAATAAAGGAGTGTGATCACTTAAGTTTTGTTCTAAAGTGGAACAAATACAATTAGGAAATCATTTTAAAAAATCTTTGTTATACAAAATCCTATCTAATTTGCAATGAATATTTTTAGCTATTCCAGATTTCCACGTAAATTTGTTCCCACTGATAATTGGTTCAATAAGACTAGTTTCTAATAGAAATTTATTAGCCCTATCCAATTTATTTTGAGGGATTTTAATTCCTCCAAATTTTTCATTAACATGAAAGACTGTATTAAAATCCCCTAACACAATCCGGGGGGAATCATATATGAAATTTAAAGATTTAAGTTTTTGCCATAAAGCATTTCTTTCATTCTCAAAATTACTGCCATATACACTAGTAACTTGCAAAGAAAAACCTCCAATGTTTTTAAAATTGCAGTCTATAAATTGACTATCTTTGTTTATGTTTATATTAGTCCAGATATTAGAATCCCAAATAATAATGATTCTACCTTTACAACCTCAATCATTGTTATGAATAGCTTTCCAATTACTGGACATCTTAAGGAATTTTTTTTCAAAATTCTCATCATTCATTTTATTCTCAATTAAAGCAATAATGGAAGGTTTATCAACATTAATCATATAAAGGATATCAGATTGTTTTACAGGGGTGTTCATCCCCCTGACATTCCAAGCAAATAAAGTCATATATATTTAATAGTTAACATAAGAAATTTAAATGGTACCTGACACTATAGTGCCTTTACCTCTCCTTTTATAATCAACACCCTTAGCTTTCAATCTGGTAGACATTAGGTCCCATTCTGGATTGATCGAAATGTATTTTTGCTTGAAAGCTTTCTTATCTTTGCTCCTCTTTAGCTTACCAGATGCTTTTGTTTTGTCAATATGTAGTTCTGATAAGTCGAATTCTTCTATGTTATCAACCTTCTCAGATTCATCTTTCTCTATTTGTGCAGATTCTGGAATCTTGATTAAGGAAATATCAAACGAAGCTGTGCGAGGCATGGTTGACTCATTACAGTCAGCCACTGCAGCCTGCTCTGGAGGAGGATCACACTTGCGAGGCAATGTTGAGTTATTGCAAGTCATTCTCTCAACATCTGCAGCAAGCTTAGAAGAAGATTCTTCCTCGATATTAATTTCCCTATTCGGGCTTATATTCTGATGAAGATTGTTGACTATTTTTGTAACATTATGGTCTGTAATTAAACATGACTCTGAAATAGGGGAGTTTCAGAATTAAATAACTTTTTATTTTACCCTCCTCTGTATTAGTCGGAATCAGAACATTTGATTTTTCTTCATATCCTTTTGGCTGATGAACTTCCATTGCCGTGATCTGATCACTTTGGTCAGTGAGCTCTCTTATATTATTTTCTTGATCGGAGATGATATCTTCTTGATAGATTCGATCTTTGTCCTTTTGGGTTCTTGATTGTTTTTTTGTGCTTTTACTGATACTCATTTCTTGAATCATTTCAGATCTATTTTCTTGAGTATTAACTCTATCTTTATCACTATTTTTAGGGATCCACATCTGTTTCGGGTTGCATTGCTCTCTAGTGTGACCGAAACACTTACAGATGCTACACTTTGTTGGAACCCATTCATATTCAACTTTTTGTGTTATGACTTCACCATTATAAAGATTAAGACAGATTTCATCTGGAAGTTCATCAGTCGTAGAAACTTCCACAAGAAGCCAAGCGTAATTCAATCTCGTCTTCATGGTTGTTGCTGCGTCCATTTTTATGAGTTTTCCAATAATACTAAACGCCTCTCTATCCCATAACTTGAGGTTTACACTGAGTATCTAACCCATATTGGCATAGTTGACAGAAGATCTCTGTCCAACTTCAGTGATTCAGTCCATCTTCTCATGATGATGAGCTTGCCGTTGTAGAAATAAGGGCCATTCTGAATAATCAAGTTGCAGTCTTGAGAATTATTAAATTTTATTAGAAAAAATCCATTTTCTCTGGAATAGATTTCGAATTCGCCTTTCGGTTTCCATACTCTTTTTATATATTCATTGAAGAACAAGAAATATGGTTTGCTACTAACCATATAAACCAAAATGGAGTTATTCCAACACTCCATGGCTCTTTTACATACTGCCTCTTTTACCACACCATATTTATTGTTGCTGATTTGAATAGGAGAGATGGTTTCAAGACTGCATTCTTCATTCCTTGGTTCCTTTGATTGCTTTGAGACAATGTCAGCCCAGGATTTATATCCTAGTTCTTTATTCAAAGAGAACTTTGTCGGCTTTTTGATTTGCATCAGATTGGTCTTATCTTGAAAGGAGTTGGTCATATGGCCCTCCTTTTTCCTTTGATCATTATTAGTATGAGACCAGATCTGATTATATCTAGGCTGATATCTTCTTTGTGATCTTGGCTGAACCAATTGGATGCCCTCGTTATCAATGATGACATTATTTGGCTTTCTGAAATGAGATTCAGGTGGCCTATACTGAGGAGAAGGACGAGAGAGGAGGATTAGATTGGGTTTTGAGAGGAAATTTGTTTTCTCCCATGGCAGAAGAAAACCCTAGATTTCGAATTAGCTTGAAATTAAAATCGCTAAAGTTCCTTTGATATTATAATTTTCAACAACCCTACTTTGAACGTGATCAATGATGAGGGGAATAAACTCTCCTATAAAAATTTCCAACTTTCTTATTTCTCCTATCTAGATATTTTATTTTCAAAATTTTCAAAATCAGTACTAATTCATACTAACACTTACGTACAGTTTGGATGTAAACCAAAATATAGAATTCAGTTAAACTACATGGTCTGGATACAAGATTATTTTTTTGGAAGGAAACCTAAAACGGGATAGATTAATTAGATAAAATTGTGAAAATAAATTAAAGCGCACATTATGCATACTTTAGGTATATTATTTATAGGATAAAATCTGAGAACCCTACAAGATTCTGTTAAAATAAACCGGATTTGAAATCATCTATAAAGGAAAGAAAATAAGCTGGGAAATCATGTCCTTGATAAAGTTTAAAAAAAATTAAAATTAAAATAATAATTCTTTTCCTGTTCAGACTTCTCACATGCGAAATTTGAATATGATCAACAATATTATAACAAGTCATGCAATTATGGACTCTCCAGCATGAATCCTTATAAGTGTTGTTGAGCATAATAGAGAGCTCAAATTTGCATAGTTTGAGTCACTCACGTACACATATTTCATAACATTCTCAAATTGTATATTCAGGCCTAAGAATTGATGTCTCACATTTGAGTCTTGAAACTAGGACTCAATTCATGTGTTATATATTACATTTTGAAAAGATATTTATTTATGCTCTTTTATACATATTATTTTTTTTGGTAAATGTGAATAACTTATTTACGTTTGTGCAATTTTACTAGATGACATGTTATGAGGTGCACATTTATGATAAATTATATTATTGTGGACTCTCTAGCATGCTAGATTAGATGCTTATTTTTTTCTAAATTGTTAAATTGTTTGGATTATAGTTAAGTTTGCTACAGTGTTCAAAATCTTGGGATTTAAGTTGCCCATGCACATAAGCTTTGCACATGTAGATGAAATGAGACGTTCAGTATTATATAATAAAAATTTAAAAAAATAAAAAAATAAAAACATAAAAACATAAAAAAAATAGAAGAAAAAAAGAAGAAGGAAAAACATAAAACTTGTCTCTTTAAAAGTATATGCCAAGTAATTCAATGATGAAATGCATATTATTTCCATTTCGAAAATGATTTTAAATTTATATATGCGTTGTTTTAATGATTGTTTGAGATAAGCGTGGGTATATGAAGACTAAATGGATTAAATTTGGTGTATAGTTTCATATAAATTAAGCGAGCTCGTTTAAAAAGGTTAAACAAGGTATGTTTTTACTTATATGCCATGTGGCAAGATTTTGATATATATATATATATATATATTGTTTTCGACCATGTTTTGGTCGATGTATATCAATTTTATCATATTGTGATTTTTTGAAACGCTCTCTGTACAAAGGAGGCTCTGTCAAAATTTTTCAAAATAAATTGGAGTTTGAGCCACATGGAGGACTGAGTAGTTGAGTTTGATAGAAGAGCGTAGGTATGATGAAAGTTAGGGTATGATTTGTGTTTAACATCTCCCTATAAGAAATTGCGAAAACGCAATTTTATTAATGAGGGAGTCTGTAACAGCCCTACTTTCTACGTCGTATAAATAATTTTAATTAAAAAATGTTTGAATTATATTTTATAATTGCTATTTATGAAAATAAAATTTTACTTGAATAAATTTTATTAAAAAAGAGATTTTGTTTAATAAATCAAATTAAATTAATAAATCCTTTTCGGATAACATATTGGAATCAAATAAAATGTTTTAATTAATTATAAATATTTTAAAGTGTAAATAATTTTTATATAATCGAAATATTTGGAAAATAAATTTATTTTTATGATAATGCAATGAATTATTAAATAAAAATAAATAAGGATTGAATTGTATAGAATTGTCTAAATATTGAAATATATCTTGTAAAATAAAGTGTGAATTATCCAAATTAGTTTAAAATAAATTTGTACATTAATACAAAGATTATTTAAAAGATACTATGGTATTAAACATAAATAAATGAAAAAGGTATAATTGTAAATAATAATAGTCTAGAAAATTATCTAATAACCAAACTCTTTGATCACCTTCAGCCAAGCCCAAATATATTCCTTCATCATTCATTTTATAACAGGGGACTCTCTTCCAAAAGAATCCCCCAAAATCAGAAATTCGTGATTTATATAATAATAATAATAATAATAATAATAAATCATGCTAAGGCGCTTGATGCTTGATAAGGAATTAGCGATGACGATCATTGTTCAACTCGAGGGGGATAGAGCCGCGCCATGGCTATGACGAAGAGGTCGAAGCCGAATTTGAAGGTGAGTGATTTGAGATGCGCGATATTGGTTGGGGTTGCTGGTTTAGGCGTGGTCGTGATTAAGAATGATGATATAGGTAGGCACGAAGACTGATGTTATTTTGTTGCGACTTGGAGGAGTGTGCATTCGATTGAGGTAGATGGCATTCAGGAGTTATAGTGGAGGTGCAATGCTAGGGCTAGATGGATATTGATGAACGCAGCGTGCAGTTGAAGGCTATGCTGCTATAATTGTTTGAGTTTTGACATATTGTTGGCTGTTGTAGGCAATAGTGGATTATTGTAGGCATTGGAGTCCATCAACGAAGACAGAAGGCTTGGCGGAGCGTATAGCAGCAGTTTACATTGTTTAATCTCTATTCTTGAAACATTAATATTTAGTGCAACAAGAAGATTGAAATTATTTGTTTGGATTTCGGTGAGTTTCTACTCACAATTATATCTTCATTTTAATTATATATAAGTCCCGATATTGGTTGACTTGTTTGTTGGTATAATATGAATGACGTTGCGATAGTAATTGTTTATGTTGGATGGAAGTGGAAATTTGCAAACTGAACTCCATCCATTTACAAATTGAACTATATATACATATGTTTGTTGATACATGCGTATTTTATAGATGGCCGGAATTCGACTTGGCTACGTAATTTAAATGGCATTGATGTCTGGTTGAGATCTCGTAGAGCAATTTTACTCCATAATATATATATATATATATATTAATTATCTATTTACTTTCTTGTTTTAGAAAATTTGTTTGGAAAGTATTGAAGAATTATTTAATTTGAAATTTAATTTAAGTAATTTATAAGTAATCTATTAAGACATTATTTAAATTAAGCTTATTCCTGTATAAAAATATATTTTTAATTATAAATATAAATATGATTTTCTTTTGGTTGTAAAATTCTTTTAAAGTTAAATAATAAAAATATATATTATAAGTTTGGGATTGTTTTAAGGGAAAAATATAATACATTATCATTTTATAAAATGTATTATGAAAATTATAATATTAATTTTAAGTGATATTTTAAATATACAAGTAGAGATTTGGAAATGAATTTTTGGTATTTAAATCTCTATTTTAAAAATTATATAAATAAAGTTAAAGTTCTATTCGCTGTATAATATATTTTGAAGGTTCTTATTCAATTCAAAATATGAAATTGAACTAAGAAGGTTATCTAAATTTATTGATTTATTGAATGGAAACTTTTATATTATAGTTTTAGTTAGTTATTTAAAATATTATTAAATTATTAAAATATGTAATATTTTCCGATTAAGATCTTATGTATTCTAAAGTGTATCTCACTAATAATAAAGTTACCCATGAATTATTAAAGTGTTATATATATATATATATTTGAATATATGATCTAACTGTTTAAAAGAAAGATTTTGTTAAAATTTATTAATTGTTACATTTTTGAATTAAATTAGGATTTCTATGGATGATATCTATATTTTCTGATTTCTCATTTTCCTATATGTAGGATCGATTTCACCCTAGAGGGGGGGGGTGAATAGGGTGATACTATCAATTATAAAAATTATTGCGGAAGTTTATATAAAATATTTTCAATACAGATCACATCAGAATAATAGCAGCACAGATATAGCAGAATAAAAATAGAACACACAGATTTACCCAGCTTCGGCAAAACCCTGCCTACGTGCTGCCCCCAAGGTTTCTACTAGAAATTAGATAGTCATACGCTTATACACGTAAACTCGCGACACCCGCTATTGACTAATCCTAACTCTACGCTCAAAACCCTACCACAACTCATCCACTGAGTTGCGAATTCTCAAACTACGCCACATAGTTTGTCCCTTAGTCACACGACTAGAAAATACAATCGTTTAAAAGAGAAAATATAAATTTAAAAGCAAATTAAAAACAAAACACTAATTTGTAAAACTAAAGCCCAAAAACAATATAGCCGGAACAACACAGTGTAAATAGATTTTTCCCTTTTATCTTTTATGTAGTTCGACTGGTTCCTTGTTGAAAAATGGCTTCATCCTTTTTTACTTCGTTCATTCCTCATTCTGAAATTAGGTCTTCTGAGATAATCGAAGTTGCCATCTGATTGTAAGTCGACTACAATTGCTGTTTCTCTGACTTGCTTCGGTAATCGGCTGCTTCTTCAATTTGAACACAACTCTTTCGATTTTGATTGAGTTCGATGATGAATTCGGTATGTGATTTGTTACTTTTGCTTTACTGTTTTGCTTGCTTGAACTCAATCGATGATTCGAGTTGAATGATTATTGTTCTCTGTTTAGCTCGAACTCGAATTCATGATTTTAATTGCCGATGATGTTATGGTTTATATAGGGTTCGATCCCCTATATTTTCGTTCGTCTAATAATCTTCTTCGGCCACTAGATTATGTTTGAATGGTGATGATTTGCACTGACTTGTTCAATTCATATAATTTTTTTACTTGATTTCCACGGCATTGATTTCTGACTTGGTTATCACGGTATTGATTTCGAACTATTTGATTCCGTTCTTTTTTCCCTTTGACTTCGGTTTTGATTTGCTATTACCTGACTTTGATTATTGCTCTACAAAAATATTTCTTCTTTTAACTTGAATTGCAAACTGATAAATTTGCTGTACATTTTCAATGCTTGGCCATTTTGGGATTTTTGACAATTTTGATTTGTGATAGCATTTTGTTGACTTTGGTCACTTGATATTAATTCGGTTCTTCACTCTTTTGACATCGGCAAGTTGATATTGCTATGGCTTGACTCTGACTTGTTCATTTTATTTACCGTTGATATATATGCATTCATCATGAGTTGTTTTTCTTCGAGTCTGAAATGCTTGCAGGCTTGGAGTCTTTGTATACATTTCGTACATTATCATTGGAGTCTGGTTTGACCATGCTTGTTTGAGTTGCTTTGAGTCACTTGTGCAGTTTCAAACTGTTGTGTTGATGTTCATATTGGTTTGCTATTTGATGTTGTGACTAGTTGCAGTTTAATATTGGACTTGGAGCTTTGTTTATCATGTAGTCAAGTGTGTTCAAGTAGCTTGTCTGGTTCATTGTAGTTCACTGTATTGTGCCATTATCTTATGTACTTGGTTTCCCTGACCATATGAGCTAGTTTGGTTGGAGTTGGTTTTGAACATGGTCATTGATGTTGTACCCCACTGTGTACATTTCTATGTGCACATCGAATTTGCTGTATTCATGTGTACATGCTGTCTCCTTGACATCTTCATTGCACACTGTTGCTTTTGTTGTTCCTTCTATTCTTTGCTCTCATATTCATATATACTGACCTGAACTGATCATTGAAGTGCATTGCCTTGCCTTTGTTGGTTTGTGTATTTGCTTGAGTATTGATTTGAGCTGTTTTGTTGGTTCTTGATCATTTCAGGTTGATTTTTGAAATTGTACTTGAGTTGAATCCAGTTTCAAAACTTGGGTTTGACCTTGTGCTCGTGTCGTGATGTTATTTGTATTACACTTGAATTGAACCCGGCTTTTCATTTGGGTTTAACCTATGCTCACCTGTCCCTGTAATTGTATCAAGTGTATATCGGTGTGCATGGCCTTGTGGCATATACAGTGATACACTGTGTATGTCACAAGCTGTTCGTGTATGATGAATTCAAAATTAAATGATGACGAACAACCCAAATAACTGAGGCAAATAATATTTTCAAAATCTCATTTTATTTTATACTGCAAAAATATTTTATTTTCAATTTTACTGTGTCAGTGTATATTTTTGCAGATAGCTCAAATGCTGGATTCAATCTGGACTGGAGTTGAAGATAAATACGAGTGAATGAGTGATGTAGTGAGGTGCATTTGTAAATGTGAATTGTATAGTGACAACTTGTATTGTAACTGAAAATTGTATATATATAGTGAGAGCTCAAATTTGTACTATTCAAAATTGTAATAAATATTTGTTTGAATAAAATATCTGTTTGAATTTAAATTCTGTGTTATTTATTTTATTCAGCAAATATTTATTAATTATGTGAAAATAAAATAGTACATTAACAAATACATTTAAATGAATATATATATATATATAAGTTTATTATCATCAAACAAAAATCATATAGTCGCATATTCAACAAACACCCCCTTTTGATGATAACAAACATATATTTAAGATTTTGAGCTTATTAAATGTATTTGTTCATTCAATTTGCTCCCACTATTTAAATGCTCTCTCTCTACACAAGCTCCCCCTTCATATATGCATGTAAAAAATATGCAAATGAGCCTAGATGCAAATAGAAAATATTTGACTTTTATTTGCCAAAATCTTAACTTTTCTCTCCCCCTTTTGTTATCAGCAAAAGAGTAACAGTGTTAGAAAAATAGAGATAAAGTGATAGACATTAATACAAAATTAATACTCAATTGAGTATAAATATTAAATTTCTATAAAAAATCAAAAAAAATCATAAATACTCTGTTTGACACATATTCCACTTTAGAATGATAGGGATGATGTCACAATATAGTTGTGTCTATTTGTGGTATATTTATATCATGAATTTGAATATCTACTAACCATGCATAACCGTTAGGACTTTTAAATGAGATTAGTAGCATTCCAAATTTAAAAAAAATAAATGAATTCAAGTATCTTCTAACCACGCATAACCGTGAGGACATTTAAATGGGATTAGAATCAACTTGTCTATTTAATTAATCAATTTTGATATGCGTTCCATACATGCATAACCGTAAGGACTTTTAAATGAGCATGGAAGCACATAATCAAAAATCCAAGTAATTCACCCACGCATAACCATGAGGACTTTTAAATGAGAGTGAATACTTTGGATGTTTTTAAAAAAAATGAAAAACAAATGATTCTTGTTTAAAATACCGCATATTGACATTCTATATTGGATTTTGATAAGTGATGGTTGATAAAAATATGGTAGAAATAGAAATGGTCATGGAATTTTTACCAAACAAAAGTTTTCATAACTCTTGTTTAAATTTCTAAAGAAATTTACTAATTATACCGTCTCAAGTTATAATATATGATTAATATCAACACTCATCACTTTTTCACTCACTATTTACCTTTTCGATAATTAGTAAGGGGTCAGATTAGTTAATGTAGTGATTTAAAATCTAATTCAAAGATAATTATCAAAATTTTCAAAATGACTAATCTGAAACAAGGTCAACAAATTTTTTTTCTAGAAGGGGTTTTATAAGTAAATTGTCTGCTATTTGGAAAATATTTGAAATGAAAAATATGCAGATATTTTCTTTGAAATTCGATGCAACTACTGAATGTCTCAACATAAATCACGTTCCACTAGTAATTTTTCTATCAACTAGATTACCAGTGTAATCTGCATCTGAATTTTCTTTCACTCAAGATTATCATTAGTTATAAACCGGATCATGAAGTTGCAACAAATTCCTTAAAATCCTTTTTACAACTTTTAAATGAAATTCTTTTGGATTTTAAATTGAAGCCATGCCAATAAACAAAAACCGTGAAAATAGAGTCAGCCAAATGTATCATCAACCAATAGAACACCATCATTAATCTATATGAAATAGTTCAAAAACTCAAGAGATTTTTAAAATGTTCTTGACATAGGAATATAATTGGCCAACAATTTTGAAAAAGTCAGAATCATTATCAACATTCATTTCATTTTCACCTTACTGGCTGATTTAATTCAGATTATGGTGCAGATTATCACATTTAATATAATCGCTTAAAATAAATATACCATTACCTGTTTTACCTTTGCCGATAATTTTTCGTTTGTTGCCCATTTTGATTCTGTCACCTTTATACTAGGCTAAGGAACTTTGATTTGTCGCCCGTTGTGTTTCTGGAACAGCCAGAATCCAGATAACACTGATGTTGTTCCTTAGCCTACCACCACTCCTACACGGTAAAAGATTTTTGTGACCTATTTGTTTTTATAGGTCCATGGTTGTTAGTGGAAAAATATCTTGAAAAATAATTCTGTGGAGACCCAAAACTATTTATATATGTTCCTTTTGGCACCCAGATTTGTTTAACTTTAAGGGATTTTATATTTGTGCCTTTTGGAACCAAATTGGTATAGTTTTCACGAGTTTGGGTCTATACCAACAATTATTTTGATTGTGTCCAAATTTTCTACAAATTGTGCATTTTGAATTGACTTGATTAATTTCGTTTCTAACATATTCAGAGTGAGTATACCCAAGTCCTTGTCTATCCATACTAATAGTTTGTTTTCCTAATAGCATATTTAATGATCTTTCACTTTTGGAAAATTTCGCAAAGTTGTAGACAATTGTTGGACTTGTGTTTAGAGAGATTCATTTTCGTTTAATAATTGAGTGCACTTTTTAATAGAATTCTCTCTCCTAGTATTTTCACTCTCTTTCAAAATCAGAATTTCATTTTCAAGCGATTTAATTTTAATTTCTGATTTTTTAATTTCTTCTTCGAGTGATGGACACTTATCACACTTAGGGATCCTACTTTGATAGTTTTTAACCAATTGATCAAGCTGTTTATTTAAATCTATCAAAGTATCTCTTTGTGATTCAATTTTAGCATATCTCTCCCTAAGTCGTTCAAAACAGCCATTTACTTCGTGGAAATATATAAGTAATTCAGAGTGAGTAAATTTTGATACCTCGCTTAGATCGTCATTATCGCTACCAGTTATATCACCTCGAAGGCACAGATCTGTTTTCTCACTCTTACTGCTAGAACTTTTATAATCATCATCACTTTTGTTCCACGTGGCTGCAAAACTTCTTCTTTTTGAATTCTTTTCTTTGCCGTGTTGATTTCGAGCACAATTGGGCTTGATGTGTCCGGGTTTGTTGCACTTATGGCAGATGGTCTTTCGTTCTTCTGGGTTGTCTAGTGCTTTGATTACTCTTCTTTTCAATTGTTGATTTGGAGCTGGATTTCCGTATTTGTGGTTCCACTTTTTGAATCTCTTTATTAGTAATGCCAGCTCAGCTGCTCCATTATCATTATCATCACTACTTCCTTTTACCAATCCTGCTAAGCACGTTTCTTTAGTTTTTGATTTGATTATGGGGGATCTCTCACGATTGTTGACTTTTGCACCATATATTGCATCAAAAGTGTTCCAGATTTCCCGTGCACTTTCACAATGAGAGATAAAGTTAAAATTATCTTGATTAATATGAGAATATATTATATGCATAGCAAGAGCATTAATCGAACTAATTTTCTCGTCTATTATATCACACCCATTTTCAATAATATCCCAACATTTAATATTAACAGATTTTAAATAAAATTCCATTTTTAATTTCCAATTCAAAAAATCCGTTCCATCAAAAACAGGAGGAATAATATTGAACCGACCCTTAGCAAAAGTATTATTAAAAGAAGCCATTTAAAAATTCAAATTTGTAAAAAAAATTGGTTTTTGAAAAATCAAACTTTTTAAAACAAAAATGGCTTTTATTCCTAGCTCTGATACCACTTGTAGGATCGATTTCACCTAAGAGGGGGAGTGAATAGGGTGATACTATCAATTATAAAAATTATTGCGGAAGTTTATATAAAATATTTTCAACACAGCTCACATCAGAATAATAGCAGCACAGATATAGCAGAATAAAAATAGAACACACATATTTACCCAGCTTCGGCAAAACCCTGCCTACGTGCTGCCCCCAAGGTTTCTACTAGAAATTAGATAGTCAGACGCTTACACACGTAAACTCGCGACACCCGCTATCGACTAATCCTAACTCTATGCTCAAAACCCTGCCACAACTCAACCACTGAGTTGCGAATTCTCAAACTATGCCACGTAGTTTGTCCCCTAGTCACACGACTAGAAAATACAATTGTTTAAAAGAGAAAATATAAATTTAAAAGCAAATTAAAAACAAAACCCTAATTTGTAAAACTAAAGACCAAAAAAAAATAGCCGGCCCAAAAACACAGTGTAAATAGATTTCTCCCTTTTCTCTTTTATGTAGTTCGACCGGTTCCTTATTGAAAAATGGCTTTGTCCTTTTTTACTTCGTTCGTTCCTCGTTCTGAAATTAGGGCTTCTGAGATAATCGAAGTTGCCGTCTGATTGTAAGTCAAATACAATTGCTGTTTCTTTGACTTGCTTCGGTAATCGACTCCTTCTTCAATTTGAACACAACTCTTTCGATTTTGATTGAGTTCGACGATGAATTCGGTATGTGATTTGTTACTTTTGCTTTACTGTTTTGCTTGGTTGAACTCAATCAATGATTCGAGTTGAATGATTATTGTTCTCTGTTTACTCGAACTCGAATTCATGATTTTAATTGCCGATGATGTTATGGTTTATATAGGATTCGATCCCCTATATTTTCGTTCGTATGATAATCTTCTTCGGCCATTAGATTATGTTTGAATGGTGATGATTTGCACTTACTTGTTCAATTCATATAATTTGTTTACCTGATTTCCACGGCATTGATTTCTGAATTGGTTATCACCGTTTTGATTTCGAACTATTTGATTCCGTTCTTTATTCCCTTTGACTTCGGTTTTGATTTGCTATTACCTGACTTTGATTATTGCTCTACAAAAATATTTCTTCTTTTAACTTGAATTGCAAACTGATAAATTTAATGTAACATTTTCAATGCTCGGCCATTTTGGGATTTTTGACAATTTTGATTTGTGATAGCATTTTGCTGACTTTGGTCGCTTGATATTAATTCTGTTCTTCACTCTTTTGACATCGGCAAGTTGATACTGCTATGGCTTGACTCTGACTTGTTCATTTTATTTACCGTTGATATATATGCATTCATCTTGAGTTGTTTTTCTTCGAGTCTGAAATGCTTGCAGGCTTGGAGTCTTTGTATACATTTTGTACATTATCATTGGAGTCTGGTTTGACCATGCTTGTTTGAGTTGCTTTGAGTCACTTGTGTAGTTTCAAACTGTTGTGTTGATGTTCATATTGGTTTGCTATTTGATGTTGTGACCAGTTGCAGTTTAATATTAGACTTGGAGCTTTGTTTATCATGTAGTCAAGTGTGTTCAAGTAGCTTGTCTGGTTCATTGTAGTTCACTGTATTGTGCCATTATCTTGTGTACTTGGTTTCCCTGACCATATGAGCTAGTTTGGTTGGAGTTGGTTTTGAACATGGTCATTGATGTTGTACCCCACTGTGTACATTTCTCTGTGCACATCGAATTTGCTGTATTCATGTGTGCATGCTGTCTCCTTGACATCTTCACTGCACACTGTTGCTTTTGCTGTTCCTTCTATTCTTTGCTCTCATATTCATATATACTGACCTGAACTGATCATTGAAGTTCATTGCCTTGCCTTTGTTGGTTTGTGTATTTGCTTGAGTATTGATTTGAGCTGTTTTGTTGGTTCTTGATAATTTCAGGTTGATTTTTGAAATTGTACTTGAGTTGAATCCAGTTTCAAAACTTGGGTTTGACCTTGTGCTCGTGTCGTGATGTTATTTGTATTACACTTGAGTTGAACCCGGCTTTTCATTTTGGTTTGACCTGTGCTCACCTGTCCCTGTAATTGTATCAAGTGTATATCGGTGTGCACGACCTTGTGGCATATACAGTGATACACTGTGTATGTCACAAGCTGTTCGTGTATGATGAATTCAAAATTAAATGATGACGAACAACCCAAATAACTGATGCAAATAATATTTTCAAAATCTTATTTTATTTTATACTGCAAAAATATTTTATTTTCAATTTTACCGTGTCAATGTATATTTTTGCAGATAGCTCAGATGCTGGATTCAATCTGGACTGGAGTTGAAGATAAATACGAGTGAATGAGTGATGTAGTGAGGTGCATTTGTAAATGTGAATTGTATAGTGGCAACTTGTATTGTAACTGAAAATTGTATATATTTATATATATAGTGAGAGCTCAAATTTGTACTATTCAAAATTGAAATAAATATTTGTTTGAATAAAATATCTGTTTGAATTTAAATTCTGTGTTATTTATTTTATTCAGCAAATATTTATTAATTATGTGAAAAATAAAATAGTACATTAACAAATACATTTAAATGAATATATATATATATGTTTATTATCATCAAACAAAAATCATATAGTCGCATATTCAACACTATATTGATTTTGATATCATGAATTATCCACCGTTGATATTGATTTGTGATATATTTAATTGTGATACGGTGATGACATCCTTCTATTTGATTTGTGAGATTGCATTTCTGTGTGACGAGAAATTTGAATAAACGGATTAGTGATACCGTCTAGCATGGGGCTTTCGATAACACTTTTTCGGTTATTCATTGGAGTTGTTAGATAGAAATATCCAATGTGGATTGAGTGTAGTTTACGAGCCTTGAATAATTATCCGAATAACATGTGGTGGTATGAGATGCCATTATGTTATTTGTATGATTATTCATTGTAATTAAATGTCACTCAAACGAGAATTTTACTCATGTGCATATATGATACTCGGTGGAGTATCATATTATTAGATATTGTCGTATGAGAGCCGTTTATCATCTTATGTTAGAGATATATGTAGCTATAGGTTATGAGTACTATATGACCATCCACATAGTGTCCAACTCTCTTTATTATTCGGGAGTGAACTAGATTGGCTAGTATCCACCCTAGCGGTTTGATCATGAGGTCGCGCCGAAGATCCGCAACACAATAGCTATATGTCTCTTTGATGCACATCACGGGGTATTGGTAGTAGTAGATGAGTTGTTTTCCATAGCCCTCTATGTCGCTTAGGCTTGCAGTCTGTTACCATTAGGGGCAAAGCAGGATCGTGGTTGGGGATACGCATAGACAAGCCATTGGTGGATGGGGCCACAATGTCCATCGAGGTAACTGAAGACTGTATGAATAGAAAATACTCTACGCTAGGCGAGTAGATCTAGGTTCCCAAAGCAAGCTTGCAGTAGGCTGCTGTTTGTCCCCCTATCTAATTTAGAGTATGTGAGTGTAGTAGATTGACATTGTAACGACCCATAGATATATCACTTTAAATAAATGATCGTTTCGCTTTATCGATATAACAAAAAAATTTGTAAATAATTATTCTTATTAATTTATATGATTTTATAATTAAAATATGATATTTTTATTAGTTAAAAATGATAAGAAAATTTATTTTCATAATTTCTTTACAAAACATGCATATTAATTTAAAAGAGAAAATATGACCGAAAATCGGAATCGGGATTTGTAACGATACAATGTGAAGAAGTTGTGCAACATTGTAGGAATATGTTACATACACATATACATGTACATGTGCATACATGAAAACATGCACATAAACATACATATATAAATATAATTAAGAATAAAAATATAATATAAAATATATAAGATATTTTAAGCATTCTTGCTCCTTAAGCATACATAAGCCAACATTTTCATACATGAGATGATGGAAGTGATGGGCACATTAGGGGGGTGGGGGGAGGCCTTTACCATGCATAATTTGGGAGGTGGTGATCATGAAGGTGCATGTGATGGTGATGCAAAAGGTGATGTGTGCATAGATATTTTTACGCTCTTCTTTTCCTATAAATACCCCACCCTCTTCTCTTCATTTTCATTCATCTTCTTCTTTATATTTTCTAAGCTTTGTCTTCCACTTTAATGGCTTCCATACTAAGAGAAATAATGTCAAAATTTATTTCAAAAAGAATTTAAATTATAATATATAGTTATCTATACTTAAACACCTCAAAACAATCCCAAAACTCCACCTTTCCTCTTTATTCTTCACAATCTCCATCCCACTTCATCATTAGGCCGAGCACCCCTTGCTCCACCCTAGGCCATGCGCCCCCAAGCCATCTCAAGTCTTGGTCGAGGCATCTAGGAGCAAAAATCTGAAGAATATGAGCTTCAGAAACCGAGTAGCGGAGCTATAGCGAATTTTTAATTAATCGTTTAAAACTCAAGGTGAGAACTCCTAAACTATTATATTATATGTTGGATGATGATATGATGTTTGCAAATGGATGTTTAATATGCTTTGATCATCAAGTCTGGATGTTTTCATATGAATATTGAATATATATGCAAGTCACGGAAATACACATCTGTAAGCACAAAGGAAATCACTTTCTTTGAATTAATGAAATGGTGTGTATGGAATGTTATACCTCTTTAAAAATGGTTTAAAATGATTTTGAAATGTTTTATAAACATTGAAAAGCGTTTTGGTGAAGTTTGAAAAGAAATGGAAAATTTAGTCAAAAATAAGCGTGTCGCGTAACGGTAGTTCGCGTTTCCGCACCATAAAAGTCAAACAAGTGTAAAAGTTGGAGTATAGCTCAGAATTCTTCGAGATAAGAACTTTCCAGACTATTATATCCATATTTTTCCAACTAAGAAAGAAAATCGAGATTTCGATAAGTAGATTTTGAAATATGAGTAAAACAAGTTTTGGAAAAATCGTGGTTTTGCAGTTCGGAATCCAAAATCGGATTTCTTTGGAAATGATGTTTTAATTTTTTTTAAAAATATGAAATAAATCTTATAAATGTTTTAAAATTTATTTGAGTAATATAAATGAATTTTCAAATAATAAAAAGTAGTTTTGACTAATATAGCTTAAAAGCACTTTCCGTAGCACTTTTTCGCAACACTTTTCTATAACTTTTGAAATATAGTTTTAAACTTAATAATTCTTTTCCAGTTATTTTATAATTTTTTTAATGATTAATAAAGTGTTTTAAAGATGATTTGAAGGATTTTATGAATGATTGAAGATTTAAAGTCGATCAAATAACTTGACCGCCTTATGGGTGTTAGAGAGATAGTGTTTGGGCTTGAATTTGGAAAAGCAGTTTCCTGCACTTCTTGGCTATCCGGACTGGCCCGACAGAGGGGATAGTGAATTTGGTTTACTCGGATCAACATCTTCCTAAATGAAAATGAAATGTTCTCGAATTTATTCTTAGTAAAAAGGAGTTTAAAAGTTATCAAGGGATTTTATAAGAGAGGTTTAATATCTCCGTATATACCGGAAAGAATGTTTAGAAATGTATATCTCCAAAAGAGATTTTGGTAAAAGAACTTAATTAATTAAGGAATGATTTCCTATTCACCTGACCTCTTTTATCGATGTTTGGTTCAGAGGAACCGAGGTCGGATTTGGATAATTCATGTCCGAAGAACACTTCGAACCAATTTACATATTCGAAGTGAAGACATGAAGATAATTGTGGTAGATGGAATGTAGAGCTACCCGTCACCGACCCTCGAGGGAAATTTTCCATATCATATTATATGGCAGTAGTTCTACATTTAAGATCTTCGATGCAAGGACTTCTTGCTACTAATCCTAGGGTAAATTCCTGACAGGATGTGGTAGGAGAGTGCCTTCGGTTTCGTTCAATCCGAGAACGAACTCGTATGGAAGAATGTATGACGTTGCATTTCTAGTAACATAAGTGATCTCTATGAACGTATTATCTACTTGGTGGTAGAGAAGGCAACTTCTCTTAGCTTAACACTCTTTTCTGAGACGTATGAGCTCAGGTGTTATACGCTTGTAGAGATCAGTTGTGTGACCATGGAATGGCAGTGTGGCATTCAAAGAAAGATGATGTGTTATGTGAAAGGTAATCGTTACCTCAAGCCTCACATCCGAAAATGGCCGAAACATGGTAGATGCGACAAGGCTATATGGTTCGCAACCATTAGTGTATGATCATCCCCTTCTAGATATATTTCTACCCGCTATGACGTTCGGGTTTAAATTATTGTGGTGTATGCTAGGAGACGTCTCGGATAGGCCGGTAACGATCGGGGTGATGACATATTCGGTACTATCTAAGAAGAGGTAGGCCGGTCTTGTGTTGGTAGAGGACCACCAGTTGGGCCTCGGTACATTCCTCTAGAGATGTACTACCGGAAGGTAGTTCCTTCACCTGGTCATTTGTATGGAAATCCATTCTCTAATAAGTGCCTGCCATTTTGTTTGTTGAGCCTAGTATGCTAGAATTTAATAATGGTAACAATTTCAGCTAAGATTGATAAGTTTACTTGCAAATGTTTTCAAAGATATGTCACTAAAAATAATATCTAGTATTTTTACGTAAAAATGTTTTGGTTATCATAAGGTCAAAACCCATTCCATGTTTATGTGCAGCATGGTCTTATGAGATATCTTTTTATTTTTAAACAACATATTTTGAGTTCTCACACCAGTCCTATGACTGACCTAGAGTTTATTTTGTTTTCCCTTTAAACTCTAGGTGCCCTATTTTTTAGGGAAGCCAAGTAGTCAGAATTCTATTTGGAGTATTTTAGGGAAGAGCATCTTGGAAGAGGTTTTTGGAGCATGAGCAGGAGCACCCGATGTGGATGTCTATCTATCTATTTATTATTATTTTTTTGCTATGTCTAAGTTAGTTAATACCGGCAAGTGTAGGGGCAAGCAGTTATAACTGTTCTTGGCTGGGTTAGTTCATACAAAAACTCTGATGTACCCTAGTGAGGGTGGTTGTATGTACTATATATCTATTTTAATGTAATGTGGGAATTTGTGTTTCTATCTTTTACCATACTTTACCCCTAAAAATCTACCTCCTCGGCACTTGGATTTACGGCATGTGAGTAACATGGATGCATTAGTGTCGATTTTCTAGAGTCGAAGAGACGAGTCTTCACATTTATTATCAGAGCTGAAGGTCAAGCGAGAACCTTGGCTTTGATGGGGTATAACTCATTAGAGATAGGGTTAGTAATACCTTAGAATGAGTTTAATCTTGGAGAGTGCGCATTTAGAATCCTTATCTGAATAAAAGTTGTGCTATATACATGTTCCCTAAGATAATTTCGTCTTTGGATTCTAAAGTTATCTTACTAAATTCAGGTAGTAAGGCATGAGTACTCATAGAGGACGAAGATGGAGGGAAATAGCAGTACCACAACAACCAACGGTCGAGCTCCTACCGCCGCTGTAGAAGAAAGAGCTCCCGTACAACCCCAGGTTAATTTTTCCACCCTATGTAAGAAATTTACCAGCTTAGTGGGAAACCATTCAAGGGTACAGAAGCTATCATTGAAGTACACACTTGGATTAAATCATGCGAAAGGATCTTTAAGGCGTTGAACATCAGTGATGAGCAAAAGAGGTTTTTTGCCTCATGACAACTATAGGAAGGGGCTCTGGCTTGGTGGGAGTCCATTACCCTAAGTGAATCAGAGGACAATTTCTCTTGGGGATGGTTTAAGGAGGTCTTGGAGAAGTAATACATGCCAACGTCCGGGAAATCTCATCTTTACAGAAGCTTTACAGTTCTAAAGCAGGATGAAATTACTATTGAAGAGTATGCTAATAAGTTCAACGAATTATCTTATTTTGGGCCAGGTCTAATTGACATGCCTTTAAAGAAAAAAGAGAAGTTTATTTCCAGGATGAACGAGAAGTACCAAAGCAGGATGACTGCCCATTTTAAAGGATCATTTATACATTAGACAAGAAGAATCCTGTGGTAGTTCAGATCAATAACAACAACATCAACAATTAGAAGAAGAGAAAGTTTAATCAAAATGGAAAAATCCAGATCAAGGAAAATGTGGAGGAGGAGCCCAAGGTAACTATTTGAAAGATGCTATGTGTTATAATTGCCAACAAAAGGGCCGCCTAACGACTCATTGTAAGAACCCTAAGGTTCATAGGCCACTACCAAACTGCTATAATTGTCATCAATCGGGACACATGATCAAGGATTGTCCGATTTTGAGGAAGGAAGAGCAAGCCAAAGTCGATGCAATAAAGGATGAGCCTTCAACCTCTCAGGATGTGAAGGGCAAGGGAGTTTTGGAAGGTAATATTTTTATCGAATATGTTTTAGTTAGAGTATTGTTTGATACAGGAGCTTCTCATAGTTTTATTGCTAAGGAAACCGTAGAAGAATTAAAACTTACACCTAAGTTAGTGGTACCCCTATTTGTGTGACAAATCCTATAGGTAGTAATACTAACCTTTGTATGAATTGTGAAAAAGTCCAAATTTCCCACTCTTCCTCATAAATTTCCTTTCGACCTATTTGTCTTGGATTTTATTGGATTTGAAATTTTACTTGGTATGGATTGGTTGACTAAGTATAAAGGTGTTCTCGATTGCGTTAGTAGGACGATAACCTTTTGGACTAGTTTCGGAAAGTTTATAAAGATATCTTGTTCCAAAGAAGGGAAGTTACCTATATGCATTAGACTCAACCCAAGAAGGATTAGGTACCATACCTGTTGTTAAAATATTCCGAGACATCTTTGAAGAAGTAACAAGTTTACCCCCACATCGAGAAATCGAATTTCGTATTGATTTGATTTCTGACGTAAGGCCAATTAAACAACGGGACCGAAGGATGGCTCCGAAGGAGAGGGAGGAGTTAAATAACCAAACTGAATAGCTATTAAAGAAGGGTTGATAAGGCCGAGTCGTTCAAGTTTGGGATCGGTAGTAGTTTTTGTTGCCAAGTCGGATGGATCTCTAAGGTTGTGCGTAGATTACCGAGATCTGAATAAACAAACGATTAAGAACAAGTATCCTCTACCTCGAATAGATGACTTGTTTGATCAGTTACACGGTGCTCGGGTATTCTCAAAAATGGAGCTAGCTACAGGATTACATCAGTTGCGAATCATAGAAGAATGCATCCATCTAACTGCATTTAAAGGTCCAAACACTTTCCTCGAGTGGTTGGTTATGCCTTTTGGGCTAATCAATGGAGCCGCTTATTTCGTAGACCTTATGAATACAGTATTTTGAGATGTACTCAATAAATTCGTGTTAGTCTTTCTCGATGATATCCTGATCTGTTCTAAGATAGAAGAAGAACACGAAAGGCATCTAGAAATTGTGGTAGAGATATTAAGAAATAATGTGCTTAAAGACAAATTCTAAAAATACCATTTTTGGGAAAAGGAGGTAAGATTCCTTGGACATATAGTGTCAAGGGACGGGATTTCAGTAGATCCTGTAAAGGTTGTGGCTGTTCTAAATTGGAAGCAACCACAAACTCATGAAGAAGTTCGTAGCTTCTTGGGCCTGGCAGGGTATTAGAGAAGATTCATTCAAGACTTCTCAAAGATTGCCTACCACCTAAACCATGAAAGATGCTAAATTTATCTAGACTCTTAAATGTGAAGCAGCATTCCAGGAACTTAAAAAAAGGTTAACAACCGCTCCAGTCCTAGCAATTGTAAATGGAAATAGTGGATCAACAGTTTATACAGATGCTTTTGGAGAAGGAGTTGGTGCAGTTTTGATGCAAAAGGGAAGGTGATTGCTTATGCGAGTAGACAGCTGAAGGTTCATGAGAAGAATTATGCAACGCACGACTTAGAATTATTAGCTGTGGTGTTCACTATAAAAATATGGAGGCACTATTTGTTGGGTGAAAAGTTTGAGCTCTTTACGGATCATAAATCTTCAAAGTATCTTTCACTCAGAAAGATTTAAACATGAGACAGCAACGTTGGTTGGAATTTCTTGCATCTTATGATCTAAATATTTTATACGCACCCGGGAAAGCCAACGTTGTAGTTGATGCGTTGAGTAGGAAGTATGTTGTTATTTCTTGTTTGGTAGTAACTCCAACTCTTCTGGAAAGAATAGCCAGTAAACAAAGAGAAGGTAGGCAGTTTGAAAAGTTCATTAAGGCAACCAAAGAAGGAAGAAATTCAAGCTTTGAAGTGGATAAAAGCAGAGTATTACGATTGAATGGGCGAATTTGCGTTCCGGATGTGGAAAATCTTAGGCAGGAAGTTTTAGTTGAGTGTCACAAATCCAAACTCAACATTCATCCGGGAGTTAAAAAATTGTATAGAGATATGAAGTGCACATTTTGGTGGAGAAGTATGAAAAGGGACATATCCATTTATGTTAGCCGATGCGTAAATTGTCAACAAGTCAAAAGCGACCAACAGAAAATTACAGGGTACTTAAACCGTTGGAGATTTCAGTTTAGAAGTGGGATAATATATCAATGGATTTCAATGATGGCTTACCTCGAACGAGGAAGGGATTGAAGGCATTTGGATTATCATAGATCAATTAACTAAAAGTGCACATTTCATTCTAGTTAAGCCAACAAGGACCGCTGCATGCCTTGTAGATACATATATGAACGAGATTGTACGATTGCATGGAGTTCCAAGCAGTATAGTAAGCGATCGAGATCCAATCTTTACTATTCAGTTTTGGGAATCATTACAGACCCCTTTGGGAACAAGCTGAATATAAGCATTGCCTATCACCCACAAACTGATGGATAGACGTAAAGAGTTAATCATGTTTTGGAAGATCTTCTCAGGGCGTGTATTCTGGACTTTCAAGGCTCCTGGGAAAATCATTTGCATATAGTAGAGTTCTCTTATAACAACATTTATCAAACTATTATCGCCATGGCACCGTATGAAACACATATGGTCGTCCGTGCAGGTCACCAGCATGTTGGATCGAAACCAGAGATTGGTTAATACTTGTTCTTGATATGATACGAGAAGCTTCAGAGAAGGTCGATATGATTAGGAAGAAACTAATGGAAGCCCAGAGCAGGCAGAAAAGTTATGCAGACCAAAGGCGTAGAAACCTAGAATTCTCAGTTGGAGATTCAGTCTTTTTGAAAGTCTCTCCGATGAGAGGAGTAGTGAGGTTTGGAAGAACGGGGAAGTTAGCACCTCGATATATTTGACCATTTTCCCTTCTTGAACGAATTGGCCCACTAGCTTATCGAGTGCAATTGCTAGAAAGGTTGGCGGGGGTGCACAATGTCTTTCATGTATCTCATTTAAGGAAACATGTGCATGACCCAGAACAAATCATAGAAACAGCTGCTCAGAAAGACTTCGAGGTAGAACCGAATTTGGTGTTTATTAGACGGCATCTCCGAATCGCTGATCGTGCTGAGAAACAATTAAGGAGAAAGGTAGTAAGGTTAGTCAAAGTTCAATGGAGTGGAGACGTCGAGGATTGCACTTGGGAAATAGAAGGTAGGATGAAAAAGGCATATCCCGAGTTTAGAATTGAAAAATGAACTGTAAAGATCATATCATTATAGTGTACTCACCGCCTGTGGTGTAGTCACTTATCCATCCTTTTGTATATATTCCATCATATCGAATATATTTCCTTTTGGACTATTTTCTTCTTATCTTAATTTCAAAGACGAAATTCTTTTAAGGAGAAGAGTCTGTAACGACCCGTAGATATATCACTTTAAATAAATGGCCATTTCGCTTTATCGATATAACAACAAATTTTGTAAATAATTATTTTTATTAATTTATATGATTTTATAAATAAAATATGATCATTTTTATTAGTTAAGAATGATAAGAAAATTTATTTTCAAAATTTGTTTACAAAAATATACTTATTAATTTAAAAAAGAAAATATGACCGAAAATCGGAATCCGGATTTGTAACGATACAACGTGAAGAAATTGTGCAACGTTGTAGGAATATGTTACATACACATATACATGTGCATGTGCATACATGAAAACATGCACATAAACATACATATATAAATATAATTGTATAAAAATATAATATAAAATATAAAAGATATTTTAAGTTTTCTTTCTCCTTAAGCTTACATAAGTCAACATATGCATACATGAGATGATGGAAGTCATGGGCACATGGGGGGCGGCCTTTGCCATGCATAAGGAGGGAGGTGGTGATCATAAAGGTGCATGTGATGGTGATGCAAAAGGTGATGCGTGCATAGATATTTTTACTCTAATCTTTTCCTATATATGCCCTACCCTCTTGTCTTCATTTTCTTTCATCTTCTTCTTCATATTTTCTAAGATTTATCTTCCACTTTAATGGCTTCCATCCTAAGAGAAATAATTTCAAAATTTATTTCAAAAATAATTTAAATTATAATATATAGTTATATATACTTAAACAACTTAAAACAATCCCAAAACTCCACCTTTTCTCCTTATTCTTCACAACCTCCACCCCACTTCATCATTAAGCCGAGCACCCCTTGCTCCACCCTAGGCCGTGCACCCCAAGCCATCTCAAGTCTTGGTCGAGGCATCTAGGAGCTAAATTCCGATGAATAGTGAGCTTTGGAAACCGAGTAGCGGAGCTATAGCGAATTTTTAATTAATCGTTTAAAACTCATGGTGAGAACTCCTAAACTATTATATTATATGTTGGATGATGATATGATGTTTGCAAATGGATGTTTAATATTCTTTGATCATCAAGTTTGGATGTTTTCATATGAACACTGAATATATATGCAATCACGGAAATACACGTCGGTAAGCACAAAGGAAATCACTTTCCTTGAATTAATGAAATGGTGTGTATGGAATGTTAAGCGTCTTTAAAAATGGTTTAAAATGAGTTTTAAATATATTATAAAAATTGAAAAGCGTTTTGGTGAAGTTTGAAAAGAAATGGAAAATTTAGTAAAAAATAAGCGCCTCGCGTAACGGCAGTTCGCAATTTCACGCCATAAAAGTCAAAAAAGTGTAAAAGTTGGAGTATAGCTCGAAATTCTTCGAGATAAGAATTTTCCGAACTATTATATCCATAGTTTTCCAACGAAGATATAAAATCAAGATTTCGATAAGTAGATTTTGAAATATGAATAAAACAAGTTTTGGAAAAATCGCAGTTTTGCAGTTCAGAATCCAAAACTAGATTTCTTTGGAAATGATGTTATAAATTTGTTTAAAAATATGGAATAAATCTTATAAATATTTTAAAAGTGATTTGAGTAATAAAAATTAATTTTCAAATAATAAAAAGTCGTTTTGATCAACATAGCTTAAAAGCACTTTCTGCAGCACTTTTTCGCAACACTTTTCTATAACTTTTGAAATATAGTTTTAAACTTAACAATTCTTTCCCGTTATTTTATAAATGTTTTAAAATGATCAATAAAGCATTTTAAAGATGGTTTGAAGAATTTTTTGATTGATTAAAGATTTAGAGCCGATCAAATAACTTGACTGCCTTATGGGTGTCAGAGAGATAGTGTCCAGACTTGAGTTTGGAAAACCAGTTTCCTGCTCTCCCTGGCTATCCGGACTGGCCCAATGGAGGGGATAGTGAATTTGGTTTACTCGGATCAATATCTTCCTAAATGGAAATGAAACGATTTTGAATTTATTCTTAGTAAAAAAGGAGTTTAAAAGTTATCTAGGGATTTTATAAGAGAGGTTTAATATCTCTGTATATACCGGAAAGAATGTTTTATAAATGTATATCTCTAATTGAGATTTTGATAAAAGAACTTAATTAATTAAAGAATGATTTCATATTCACTTGACCTCTTTTATCGATGATTGGTTCGTAGGAACTAGGGTCGGATTTGGATAATTCCTGTTCGAAGACCACTTTGAATCAATTTACGTATTCGAAGTGACGACATGAAGATAATTGTGGAAGATGGAATGTATGGCTACTTGTCACCGACCCTCGGGGGAAATTTCCCATATCATATTATGTGGCAGTAGTTCTTCATTTAAGATCTTCGATGCAAGGACTTCTCACTACTAATCTTAGGGTAAATTCCCGACAGGATGTGGTAGAAGAGTGCCTTCGGTTTCGTTCAGTCCCAAAACGAACTCGTATGGATGAATGTAATAAGATCGTGAAAGCACCAACCGTGTGACGGGAACAGAAATAAAGCAGGAAAATAGCAGAAATGCAGTAAAAGACAGCAATTTATAGTGGTTCGGCTAGAGATTTAGCCTACATCCACTTTGAATCTCTTTATTATTGAATTTGGTTACAAATCGGTACAAATCTCTTCAGAAAACAGTATAATTCGATCACAAGAAACAATCTTGACTACTAGCTCAATCTTCGACGGTGAAACTCGATGAATCCATGTCGGATGTATGGAATTTCTCTCGAAGCTTGTTGTAGTGTCGCGAATGCTTGAAGGATCCTTGATTACTGAATGAATGGAGAGTTCAACGGAGTAACAGCGCTGTAGAAATGATTTGCCAAAAGTCCCTCCTCATGTTGGAAGTGGGGGCCTATTTATAGGAGCAGATTTCTGAGCTCTCGGTTTGGCCAAGTCATGAGTCGTGACCGACTCATGGTAAGTCGTGACTCGTATTCGACTTAAGATGTCTCGTGGGCGCCATATTTGGTCCATCTTGTGGCTCAGTTGGAAGAGAAGTGCTAAGTCGTAGTCGACTCATCAGATCAAAGTAGCACAGGCAAGCGCCTTGGATTCCAGCTTGATAGCCCTTAAGTTGTAAACCTGATGAGTCGTAAGACTTCCTGAGTCGCAAGTCCTCATGAGTCGCAAGTCCTCATGAGTCGTAAGAGTAATGAGTCGTAAGACCTCATGAGTCGTCAGTTCTCATGAGTCGCGGGTCCTCATGAGTCGTAAGAGTAATGAGTCGTAAGACCTCATGAGTCGTCAGTTCTCATGAGTCGCAGGTCCTCATAAGTCGTAAGAGTGATGAGTCGTAAGACCTCATGAGTCGTCAGTTCTCATGAGTCGTAAATCTTCTTGACTCGTTGAACCGCCTGGACCATGAGTCGTAGATGACTTATAGCAAACCATGAGTCGTAGACGACTTATAGCAAACCATGAGTCGTAGATGACTTATATCAAACCATGAGTCGTAGACGACTTATAGCAAACCATGAGTCGTAGACGACTTAAGGCCTTCCAGATAGTTAGGTCGCTAGGCCAGTTAAGTCGCTGAGTCTCTTAAGTTGTAGAAGAGTTAACTTGATGAGTCGTAGCATGTTAAGTCGAAACCTTCTTAAGTCATAGAGCCTTTAACTCGTTGAGTAGTTAAGTCGAAACCTTCTTAAGTCATAGAGCATTTAACTCGTTGAGTAGTTAAGTCGCGAAGTTCCTCTAGGTCGCAAGCTGCTTAACCCGGTAGGTCGTAAGTCGTTCAAGCCGTAGATTCCTTCTTAGCAACTAAGTCGTGAGTCGTTGAGTATATAGGCTTTAAGATTTTTAACTCGTAAGTCGTTGCTAAAAGGGAGTTAACATTTGCCCCTCGAAGTATACGTCTTAAGTCGTAAGTCGTGTGCTTCGATTTCCTTTGCTCGCTTCTTGATGAGTGTGCTAGATCTCGATCGACTTAAGATGAGTCGTAGGTCGTGAACGACTTAGTATAAGTCGTAAGCCGGATGTGTCGATTCACCTTTCACTGTCCCAGGGCATAAATAGCTTAGGTCGTTCCTTCTTCTCCTTCACCTGTTTCATTCCGTCATTTGCAAGCATTCAAGTTCTTCTCAGACAAACTCAATTACTCGACCGCCAGACATCTTCGATTTCGTATTGCGTAAGTGGATTCGATTGCTATTCATTCCTCGATTATCACCCAATTACGAATCCCATTTTCACCATTGACCCCCCTTTTCTCATGCCGTAATTCTCTGCAATCCTTGTTTCAATTGATCATTGATGGATTCAAGATGATTTGTCTTAGCCTTGGACAGTCTTGTGTGAACAAGGCGATGGATTGCGGCGATTCAGTTAGACCGATTTGTGATTTGTGATGGAATATCATTACACTAGGTGTATGGTGATTTCGAGATGATTGAATGCGTTGAGGGGACGAGAGTTTTGGTTGAAGGAGAGGCTAATGGGTTAACGGGTTAGGAGTTCGGCGAATTGATGTACTGGGGAGAATGAACGCCTTAACACCTTTGAACAGAAGTCGCGACTTAATTTTTGACGACCTTAAGTAGGTCGTAGGTCGTAGGTCGGTAATGACCTAGGACAATGCATTTTTGCATCCAGACTTGAAACTTTTCCTTGTAGTGCAACTTAAGGACTGACGACTTGATTTAACTCATAGGGAATCTTTCTTAGGTCGTCGCCGAGTTAGCACTTAAGGTTTAACCTTGCAAGCACATCTGAATTACTAGGTCGTGGATGAGATAGCCCTTAACTCGTAACTCGCGAACCCATCCGAACGACTTAAGAACTTGAACTCTATGACTTCGAATTCTTGGACTTGAATGACCTGACTTAAGAGAACATGCCTTGAGCATCTTGACTCGCCTAATACGACCTAAAAGCCCCGACTCATGATAGGTCGTTTAACGACTTAAGACTTAGATGATTTTGCACAGAAGTTGGCTGAACTCTTGAATTTGAACTATGTTGTGTTACCTCTCACACTGTCTTGACTTTAATGCTAATAACCTGCTTAACACGACATTCACAGAATACTGGGACGAATATACTGCCACTGACTGCCCACATCGAATGACAGATTAGTTGATAAAGAGAAAATTAAATTAAATGAACTGTATGAGTGAAATGCTACACAATAACCAACTCAAGTGAAGTGTTAAAGCAAAATCGTAATGGTAAACTAAAACTGATTTGTCTGCATCAACACTACACTTGAGTATTAACAAGTTCTGAAATCTCGTATTTGCCTGATTGTCAGTTAGTTTAATTCCAGTTATACTTGTTTTTTCTTGTTTTCATTAGTTTTGCACAGCACTTCACACTTTTAGGAAACGTGCACCTTCACTTTTGAACATTCAGCTGATTGTGTAGAATGGCATCTCATCAAGAAGACTTGGAACCAAGTGGGGAAGCTTTTCCAATTGCTGCTCCGTTGAATGATCCCCCAGAAAGGACTCCTACCACTCTGAGTTATAAAGTCTTCCGTCAACTATGCACCCAGTTTGGCATTGTTGAATCTGACGCTTTGCTCCCTGGAGTAAATGACACTGCTGATAGGCCGCCCCACGGCTTTGTCGCAGTGAACCGCCAAATGTGCTTGAGTGGAGCGATTCCCCCGTTTAATGACTGTCTCCGAGAACTTCTCCTTCGATTATCTATCTCCCCTTTCCAACTTCATCCTAATGGCTACGCCATCCTGCTGGGACTGTGTGTGCTTTTTAGGAGAATGCTGGACCGTTTTCCTAGTTTTGGAGAAATTTGCTTTCTATGCTCATTTACAAAGACCAAAGACCATCCCTCTATCACAGTTGTAAGGAGTGCCAGGAATCGTAAACTGATTATTGGTCTTCCTGAAAGCGTTCCTGGGTTTCTAAGCCAGTTTTTCTTTGTTCGCTGTCCCCCGGGATTTTACGCCATTTGGAGAGTGGGAAGTAAGACTATCTATCTTTTCCCTGTGTTTTCTAAAATTCTTTGAAGTCCAAATTGTCAAATGTTAACTTCTTTCTCTACTGTTTCAGCGCTCCCTCCCACCTCTAGGGAAACTCGTCACAAAAATACCTTCGAGAGGCTTATGGCCGTGCCGGTCGAGGAGAGGAGTGTTCAATTTCTATTGAGAGATGAGTTCCTCCACGAATTTGGACTCTTACATCCTTCCCGTTCCACTCAGCCGCATGAAGTCCCTGATTCTCCTACTGAGGAGTCAGATGCCCCTGTTCCTGCTAAAGAACTTTTACCGCAAGAACTTACCGCTGAGACTTCATTGGTAAAGTGTTCTACTCCTACCGACATTGCTGGATCGTTCAGTAAGTCAGCACTTGCCCCGGTTGTTGAAGAGGAGGAAAATCTTCACACTCTTGAAAAGACAACTGAGGTGGAAGTTGAAAAAGATAATTCTCCCATGCACCATGGCGATGATACTTTTGACAGTCTGAGCGACATTATGATAACCTCTCAGGAGCTCTTTAAAGATGATGTTTCTAAAGTGGTCCCTCCTGTTATCGAAGCAACTTCTTCCTTGCAACAAACCACAACGCCTTCTATACAAGCCGTCACCATTTCCACACAAAAAAGTGGTTTGTAGTCCGAAGCGCATAGCCCACACGCCACACACACTTAGGATTTTAGCACTTATATGCACTTAGCTCCTTTAATTTGAAAATTTCTAAGACTTGCCTTTCTTTTCCAATTTCAGGTTCTACAATGGGACGCTCCGGCTCATATTATGACTCATTTCAGCGTCATGGAGGACGTGGATCCTATGACTTCGGGAAATATCTTGGTGGCCAGAGAGAGACAGATGAGGAACGGGCCGAAAGGAAGGCTCAAGAAAAATGGGATTATGAGCAGCGGCAGAGAAGAAGAGATGCTGATCGATATGATTCTTCTTACAGAACTCACGATTCTCATAAGCGAAAGTCTTATGACGACAAAGGGAAGACTCAAATTACTGATGAATCGAGCAAACGATCTAAGCCAAGTGACGCGTCTGCTATTTCTGAGAAGGCTAACGCTCCCATTTCTTCTGACATTCCGGTCGGTTCTCCTCCTCTAAAGGGATCTGATATCCAAACCATCATTAACAGGCCAAAATATCAAGTTAAAGACGGCCCTCCAACACTTCAGAGCCGATTTCCGAATTGGTGTCTAAGAGGAGTCCGTTTCGACTTAGATTTGGTTCCTATTGATAAGCAGGCAATGTTGAGAAATGTCGATGCTGTCAAGCTTGATATTGAAAGAATGTCTGGATGGCAGAAGTTGGTTGATGAACTTCAAAGGGTCAACCATATGAACCTTGAGGCGATGATGACCATGGAGAATGATAAATCTGAGTGGGACAAATGGCGTAAGCAGCATGACGCGGAGATGACGAGTATTGCAGACGACAATACAAGGCTTGCGTTTGAAGTTAAGCAGCTTAAGGAAAATCTCGCTTCTTCTTCTGCATCATATACTCAAAAAGAAGAAGTTTTTCAGAAGCAAGTGCGGGATGCACATGCTGCACAAAGAGATGTAGAAATGAAGCTTGCCGCCGAACAGCATGTTAATGAGAAGTATCGCGCAGAAAACGCCGAACTGCAGGAAAAAGTCACCTCCCAAAACGTGGAGATTGAGTTATTAAAGTCTCGACTCGCTAAGGCTGAGGCAGCTCGTGATGAGGCCATTACTGGTAGGGTTACTGCCGTTGCCGAAAAAGAAGCGGCTGAACAATCACATGAGGCAACGAAAGCAAACATCAGTTCTACCTTATTCGACTTTTATTTACACTGCGTTCTGGGTCGTGGGAGCCTTGCTTTTCTGGGTCCAGATTATGAAATCACTCTGGCGGAAGTGTGGGAGGCCGCACTTGATATGTTTAAAGGTGCCGGCTATGATGAAGCAAAATTTGAGGAAGCAAAATTTGAGGCTCGCTATCTTGATGATGAGGCTCGCGCCGCTCTTGTTAGAGGGAAGGAGCAGCTTGCTAAAGAACGGGCTGAATCACTGGGAGAAGAGCTCTCAAAAGAGGAAGCTCTTCTAACTGCCCCTGTTCATACTTCCACTTCGGCTGATGCAAACATTATGGATTCCAGCTCTCATCCTTCACATCCAGTTGTGACCACTCCTACAGAAGAAGAGGCAATGAAGGATTTTCAGGCTCGGGAATTTGAGATTGACCTCGCCAAACCGGCTTCTCCAGGTAATCTTGACGATTCACGGTCTTCTTTTTTCTCGGAGAATACTGATTTTGATTTCTTTTATTATGCAGCAGTCGTGCCGGAAACTGCACCAATTCTTCCTCCTTCAGCTGCCGTTCCTCCTTCTCAAGTTACTCCTCTTCCAGCTTCTCAACCAGGTTCACAGGAAGAACCGATAGCAGCCCTTCAAGGTTTGGACGAACCATCTGCTTCTGAGGAACAGAAAGCAGAAGATCTGGAAGATAGCGAGAAGACCCCGGAGCGGTCTTTTAATTATGACACAAAGCTTTCTACATTTCTTGCTCCGGGGAGTGAGTCTTCTTCCAAGAAGAAGGGGAAACGTGTGGCTTCGAAGAAAGGAAAGAAGAGTTCTTCTGCTGCTGGGGATGAAGCAGAGATTGATCCGGCTGAGTCTCTTTCTCCTTCTTCTCCGATACGGCCTACGAAGCTAATTACCAGGCCGGGTAAAAGCTCCAAGGGTGGGAAGAAGGGGAAATGAGTTTGATTTTGTATTTTCTGCTTTTTGTATTGACCGGGGATTGTGCGGATACCGGTCTCCGCTTCTTTTTGTAACCTGTGCAATGTAAAAAATTTCTCATAGTGTTGAAATAAATAGATATTTTTCTTGTATAAATCCTTGTGTATGTAGGAATACATCTGTTTTTCATTTGAAGTGTAGAGTAAACGATTCTTTCTATTTGTACAAACTTTTTGTCTGTGTTTCAAGAACGCATTTGCTCCACATCTTTATTACGTGATATTGCAATGAACTTGTGGTATGTTGCTTGTATATTACTTTTATTATTGTAACTGAATTGTATAATGCTGCCCCCATACCACAAGTATATTGTAATATTTCTTTCTTTCACAAGACCGATACTCTTAGTTTAGAGAATAACTTTCCACTTTTTCAGGGAAGAATTATTCTGCTTTTTAATAGAGTATATCTTGTCTTTGGAGAAATTTTTATTTTCTTTTTCTTCCTGAAGAACATTTCGACTTCTGGGAATGATCACTTTTATTTGTTTGAAAGTGAATTTTCCTTACAATGAAATGAGCTTCTGAAGAAGGTCTTGATTTTATGCCCCAGTAAAGGGTTTATTTTTGGTACTTCAAGCAAAGTGAAGTACGCCTCTGAAGAGGTCTTTTGGTCTCTGAAGAGAAGCAATTTTGGTCTCTAAGGAGAAGCAATTTTGGCATTTCAGATCTGGTGAAGTGGGTCTCCGAAGAGGGCTTTTGCCTCCGAAGATGGCTTGTGCCTCCGAAGAGGGCTTGTGCCTCCGAAGATGGCTTGTGCCTCCGAAGAGGGCTCGTGCCTCCGAAGAGGGCTCGTGCCTCCGAAGAGGGCTCGTGCCTTCGAAGAGGGCTCGTGCCTCCGAAGAGGGCTTGTGATTGCCTGGAAGTTACTTTCTCATGGTCGGAGGGGTCCACGGGACAGGCGCAAGTTGCTTGATTGGATGTTTGTTTGTACAAACGATCGCAACCAATTAACGAGGTGCCCCTTCGGTGGTCCTACCAATCTTTTTGATTGAGTAAAGCACTCCCATTTATTGGCGTGCCTCGCTAGAGGGCTTTTTAGTATTTCATCACTGGTGAAGTGGGTCTCCGAAGAGAAGCATTTTGCACTTCTACACGGGTGAAATGTGCCTCCGAAAAGGGCTTTTGCCTCCGAAGATGGCTTGTGCCTCCGAAGAGGGCTTGTGCCTCCGAAGAGGGCTTGTGCCTCCGAAGAGGGCTTGTGCCTCCGAAGAGGGCCTGTGATTGCCTGGAAGTTACTTTCTCATGGTCGGAGGGGTCCACGGGAAAGGCGCAAGTTGCTTGATTGGATGTTTGTTTGTACAAACGATCGCAACCAATTAACGAGGTGCCCCTTCGGTGGTCCTACCAATCTTTTTGATTGAGGAAAGCACTCCCATTTATTGGCGTGCCTCGTTAGAGGGCTTTGGTTGGTGTGCTAGGAAGGTTGCGTCTTAGGGGCAAATAGATCCATGGGATGGACACAGGCTACCTGATCGGATGCATCACAATCAGTTAGCGAGGGTCTTATTCCTTCTACTTGGGAAGGTATCCCTTTAGTGGAACTACCGGCTTTCCTGTTGAGAGGCATACCTCCCTTTGGCTACTTCCATGCTTGCCCGCTCATGTTGTATCATCATCCGCCAATCTGCGATCCTTTATCATCGTTTCCAAGCGCGTCCTCCTTTCTTTTGCAAGTAAATTGCTTTTATCCGAAGAAGTTGACTTCACTGTTGAATGACTCCACAAAGTAACCGCAAGTTATTTGGTTGGATGCTTTTTTATATCAACGATCGCAACCAGTTAACGAGGGCTTGACACAGTGGAGCCGTCAACTTTTTATGTGAAGTTCCTCTTTTATGGGATTTGAGTTTGGAATTTTTGTTGCTTGAAATTTGCTTTAATAAATGATTTGTAAGGCTCGCTTAGCTTTGCGATGGGTGAGCTTTGCTTTAATGACCTGCAGTATTAGATCGACATTTTAGCAATACATTTAGAGTATTTACACATCGAAATATAACAGGCATTTTATAATAGAAAACACAGAATGCATAGTTTTTCATTATTGAGTCACGCTGATTTCTCAGCGGTTTACAATGCAGAAGTTACACATCCATCATTATTTTTACAAATTCAAGCAATGCTGTTAAGTAAAAAATGAATGCTAGTTATTGTTGTTTCAGAATCTCCAAGCTGGATTTCCATTTGTGCTTGATTCATAGCTTTTGGATTTTTATGCCAGAGAAAGTGAGAGATGCCCCAGCCGCAGTTTTGTGGGTAATTAGTAGTCATCCCAACTTCTGCTTGCTGGGTATGGTCCCCCTGTGATAGCATTAATGACAAGCTTTTCTGAATCTTGCACTGCAGTGTTGTTGTGAGAATCGGATTGATGGGTAGGGTGTTGTTGGTCCCGAGTGGATGAGGTTGGATCGACTCCGTTTCTCTTAACGTATTGTTGGAGTTTACCCTGCTCTTGCAATTCTTCAATCACCTTCTTTAATTGGCGACATTGGTCAGTGTCATGGCCAGGTTGATTGTGAAATTGGCAGAATTTTCCATTATTCTTTGCACCTTTCGTCATCTCAGGTGGCTTAGGATACCGGACAACGTCTTTTGTTGCAAAAAAGATATTTCTTGGTGTATCAGTTAAAGGAGTATAATCCGAAGAATTAAAGCGGCGAGGTTTCTTTTCATTTCTCTGATTCTTTCCTCCTTCATTCTCCCTTTTCTAACTTTCAGATTCTCTTTTCTTAGATGGGACACTGTTGTTATTAGTTTGGGCAGCAACCACCTTCGACGTCTTAGAAAGGCTTTCAAGGCGAATGAACTCGTCGGCCTTTTTATAAAATTTATCAAGTGAATTCGGTTCCTTCATCTTTAGCCATATTCCAAATTTACTCGATTTATCAATGGCTCGCATCAAATAAGTCAGGATCATGCGTGGTTCCGCATTTTCTACTTCGGCTAAAGCTATATTGAAACGGCTCAAGATAGATTTGATTGATTCTCCGGGCGCTTGTTCGAGGTTAGACAGTGACATTATATCCTTAGCTTTTGAAGCGTACAATCTGAACTGTTCTTTAAACTTTTGTGTCAAGTCGGAGAACTTATCTACAGACCGAACTGGAAGCTTTGTGAACCAAAGTAAAGCCACACCTTCCAGATATACTGGAAAGTATCGACACTTGATCTCGTCTGATGCTCTTGCACCGGTCATATGCCAATCGTATTTGTATAGGAAATGATTAGGGTCAGTGGTTCCCCTATAGGCTTGGATAGTAGGAGGTGCAAATTTCCTTGGAAATTCCGCTCTCAGGATCCTTTCAGTAAATGGAGTTCTGCTTGGCGCGAATCCCCAGTCAGCCTCATCCTCTTCCCTTTGCATGCTCTCTTTCATGATGCGGCCAACCATTTCAGACAGGTACTCTTTATTGTTCAAAGACACCTCCGGGCAAGCACCAGTTCTTCCCTCGGAAGTTTGCCCGGGCATATATTCATGACAAGTTGGTTGCGGCATAGAACCATCAGCTTGGAAAGGTGGCATTTCAAGAAGGGTGGTTTGATGGTTTTCTGGTTGACGATTTGCCCCGAGCAGGGCAGTTATTCTATCCATCATCAAAGCATTTTGAGTTTCAATTTGTTGGTATAATCCAGAAACTGCGTCATCCAATTCAGCCCTGGTGACTCCAACGGTTGGAGTTGCTTGGTCTGTTGTTGGGGAAGCGGAAGTCCCTTCCTGAGCATTTCCGGACCTGATAGGTCTACCTCTTCTTCCAGGAGCCATTATTTCGGATCTGGTTTTTAAGAGAGGTTCTTTTTATGAGTCTTTGCGAAGCAATGGTGGATGATCCCCTGAGTTCAATTCTCAGTGAAAGCACCAAAATGTTAACGTTAAAATATGAACGCTAACACCCGGTGTGTGTAATAAGATCGTGAAAGCACCACCCGTGTGACGGGAACAGAAATAAAGCAGGAAAATAGCAGAAATGTAGTAAAAGACAGCAATTTATAGTGGTTCGGCTAGAGATTTAGCCTACATCCACTTTGAATCTCTTTATTATTGAATTTGGTTACAAATCGGTACAAATCTCTTCAGAAAACAGTATAATTCGATCACAAGAAACAATCTTGACTACTAGCTCAATCTTCGACGGTGAAACTCGATGAATCCATGTCGGATGTATGGAATTTCTCTCGAAGCTTGTTGTAGTGTCGCGAATGCTTGAAGGATCCTTGATTACTGAATGAATGGAGAGTTCAACGGAGTAACAGCGCTGTAGAAATGATTTGCCAAAAGTCCCTCCTCATGTTGGAAGTGGGGGCCTATTTATAGGAGCAGATTTCTGAGCTCTCGGTTTGGCCAAGTCATGAGTCGTGACCGACTCATGGTAAGTCGTGACTCGTATTCGACTTAAGATGTCTCATGGGCGCCATATTTGGTCCATCTTGTGGCTCAGTTGGAAGAGAAGTGCTAAGTCGTAGTCGACTCATCAGATCAAAGTAGCAAAGGCAAGCGCCTTGGATTCCAGCTTGATAGCCCTTAAGTTGTAAACCTGATGAGTCGTAAGACTTCCTGAGTCGCAAGTCCTCATGAGTCGCAAGTCCTCATGAGTCGTAAGAGTAATGAGTCGTAAGACCTCATGAGTCGTCAGTTCTCATGAGTCGCAGGTCCTCATGAGTCGTAAGAGTAATGAGTCGTAAGACCTCATGAGTCGTCAGTTCTCATGAGTCGTAGGTCCTCATAAGTCGTAAGAGTGATGAGTCGTAAGACCTCATGAGTCGTCAGTTCTCATGAGTCGTAAATCTTCTTGACTCGTTGAACCGCCTGGACCATGAGTCGTAGATGACTTATAGCAAACCATGAGTCGTAGACGACTTATAGCAAACCATGAGTCGTAGATGACTTATAGCAAACCATGAGTCGTAGACGACTTATAGCAAACCATGAGTCGTAGACGACTTAAGGCCTTCCAGATAGTTAGGTCGCTAGGCCAGTTAAGTCGCTGAGTCTCTTAAGTCGTAGAAGAGTTAACTTGATGAGTCGTAGCATGTTAAGTCGAAACCTTCTTAAGTCATAGAGCCTTTAACTCGTTGAGTAGTTAAGTCGAAACCTTCTTAAGTCATAGAGCCTTTAACTCGTTGAGTAGTTAAGTCGCGAAGTTCCTCTAGGTCGCAAGCTGCTTAACCCGGTAGGTCGTAAGTCGTTCAAGCCGTAGATTCCTTCTTAGCAACTAAGTCGTGAGTCGTTGAGTACATAGGCTTTAAGCTTTTTAACTCGTAAGTCGTTGCTAAAAGGGAGTTAACATATGACGTTGCATTTCTCGTTACATAAGTGATCTCTATGAGTGTATTATCTGCTTGGTGGCGGAGAAGGAAACTTCTCTTAGCTTAACACCCTTTTCTAAGACGTATGAGCTCAGGAGTTATACGTTTGTAGAGATCAGTTGTGTGACCATGGAATGGTAGTATGACATTCAAAGAAAGATGATGTGCTATGTGAAAGGTAATCGTTACCTCAGGCCTCACACCCGAAAATGGCCGAAACATGGCAGATGCGGCAAGGCTATGTGGTTCGCAACCATTAGGGTATGATCATCCCCTTCTTGATATATTTCTACCCGCCATGACGTTTTGGTTTAAATTATTGTGGTGTATTCTAAGAGACGTCTCGGATAGGTTTGGAACGACTGGGGTGATGACATATTTGGTACTATCTAGAAAGAGGTAGGTCGGTATTGTGTTGGTAGAGGACTAGCAGTTGGGCCTCGGTACATTCCTCTAGAGATGTAGTGCCGAAAGGTAGTCCCTTTGCCTGGTCATTTGTATGGACATCCATTCACTAATAAGTGCCTGCCATTTTGTTTGAAGAGCCTAGTATCCTGGAATTTAATGATGGTAACAATTTCGGCTAAGATTGATAAGTTTACTTGCAAATGTTTTCAAAGGTATATCATTAAAAATAATATCAAGTATTTTTACGTAAGAATATTTTGGTTATCATAAGGTAAAAACCGGTTCCATGTTTATGTGTAGCATGGTCTTATGAGATACCTTTTTGTTTTCAAACAACGTATTTTGAGTTCTCACACCATTCCCATAACCGACCTGGAATTTATTTTTTCCCCTTTAAACTCTAGGTGCCCTATTTTTTCAGCCAGCCAAGTAGTCAGGATTCTATTTGGAGTATTTTGGGGAAGGGCATGTTGGAAGAAGTTTTTGGAGCATGGAGCTGGAGCACCCGATGTGGATGTCTATCTATCTAATTATTTTTATTTTTCCACCGTGTCTAAGTTAGTTAATACCGGCAAGTATAGGAGCAGGCAGTTATAACTGTTTCTGGCTGGGTTAGTTCATACAAAAACTCTGATGTACCCTAGTGAGGGTTATTGTATGTACTATCTATATATATTTTAATGTAATATGAGAATTTTTGTTTCTATCTTTTATCTTACTTTACCCTTGAAAATTTGCCTCCCCGGCACTTGGATTTACGGCATGTGAATACCGTGGATGTATTAGTGTCAATTTTCGAGAGTTGATGAGACAGGTCTTCACATTTGGTATCAAACCTGAAGGTCAAGCAAGAACCTTAGCTTTGGTGGGGTATAACTCATTAGAGTTAGGGTTAGTAATACCCTAGAATGAGTTTAATCTTTGAGAGTGCGCATTTAGAATCCTTATCTGAATAAAAGTTATGCTATATACACGTTCCCCAGTATAATTTTGTCTTTGTATTCTAAAGTTATCTTACTAAATTCAGGTAGTAAGACATGAGTACTCGTAGAGGACGAAGATGGGGAAATAGCAACACCACAACAACCAACGGTCGAGCTCCTACCGCCGCTGTAGAAGAAATAGCTTTCGTACAAACCTAGGTTAATTTTTCCACCCTGTGCAAGAATTTTACTAGCTTAAGGGGAAACCATTCAAGGATACATAAGCTATCATTGAATTACAATCTTGGATTAAATCATGCTAAAGGATCTTTAAGGCGTTGAACATTAGTGATGAGAAAAAGAGGTTTTTGGCCTCATGGCAACTGCAGGAAGTGGCTTTGGCTTGGTGCGAGTCCATTACCCTAAGAGAATAAGAGGACAATTTCTCTTGGGGAAGGTTTAAGGATGTCTTGGAAGAACAGTACATGCCAGCGTCCAGGAAATCTCGTCTTTACGGAAGCTTTATGGATCTAAAACAAGACGAAATGACTATTGAAGGGTATGCTAATAAGTTTAACGAATTATCTTGTTTGGGCCAGTTCTAATTGACATGCCTTTAAAAAAAATGAGAAATTTATTTCCAGGATGAACAAGAAGTACTAGAGCAGGATGACTGCCCATGTTCAGGGATCATTTATAGACTTGCTGGATATGGGATTCCGTTACGAAACGTTAGACAAGAAGAATCCCGTGGTAGTTCAGACCAACAACAACAACGCAAACAATTGGAAGAAGAGAAAGTTTAATCAAAATGGGAAAAAGGCAGGCCAAGGAAAATCTGGAGGAGGAGCCAAGGTAACTATTTGAAAGATGCTACATGTTATAATTGCCAACAAAAGGACCACCTAGCGACTCATTGTAAGAACCCCAAGGTTCATTGGCCACTACCAAACTGCTATAATTGTCATCAACCAGGACACATGATCAAGGATTGTCCGATTATGAGAAAGGGAGAGCAAACCAGAGACTACGCAATAAAGGATGAGCCTTCAACCTCTCAGGATGTGAAGGGCAAGGGAGTTTTGGAAAGTAATATTTTTATCAAAGATGTTTTAGTTAGAGTATTGTTTGATACATGAGCTTCTCATAGTTTTATTGCTAAGGAAACCCTAGAAGAATTAAAACTTGAACCTAAGTTAGTGGATACTCCTATTTGCATGAAAAATCCTATAGGTGGTACTACTAACCTTTGTATAAATTATGAAAAAGTCCAAATTTCCCACTCTTCCTATAAATTTCCTTTTAACCTATTTGTCTTTGATTTTATTGGATTTGAAATTTTGCTTGGTATGGATTGGTTGACTAAGTATAAAGCTGTTCTCGATTGCGTTAGTAGGACGATAACCTAATGGACCACTTTCGGGAAGTTTATAAAAATATCTTGTGAAGATCCTAGTTCAAGGAGGGGAAGTTTCCTATATGCATTAGACTCATCCTAGGAAGGACTAGAAACCAAACCGTTGTTAAAGTATTCCCAGACGTCTTTGAAGAAGTAAAAGGTTTACCCCCACATCGAGAAATCGAATTTCATATTGATTTGATTTATGATGCAAGGCAAATTATACAACGGGGCTAAAGAATGTCTCCAAAGGAGAGGGAGGAGTTAAATAACCAAACTCAAGAGCTACAAAAGAAAGGGTTGATAATGCTGAGTCATTCAAATTGGGGATCGGCAGTTGAGAATAGATGACTTGTTTGATTAGTTACATAGTGCTCGGGTATTCTCGAAAATGGATCTAGCTACAGGATTCCTTCTATTGAGAATCGCAGAAGAATGCATCCATCTAACTGCATTTAAAGGTCCGAGCACTTTCTTCGAGTGGTTGGTTATGCCTTTGTGGATAACCAATGCACCCTCTTATTTCATAGACCTTATGAATAGAGTATTTAGAGATGTACTTAATAAATTCATGTAGTCTTTATCGATGATATCCTTATCTATTCTAAGACAAAAGAAGAACATGAAAGGCATATTGAAATTGTGTTGGAGATATTAAGAAATAATTTGCTTAAAGCCAAATTCTAAAAATGCCATTTCTGGGAAAAGGAGGTAAGATTCCTTGGACTTATAGTGTAAAGGGACGGGATTTTAGTAGATCCTGTAAAGGTTGCGGCTGTTCTAAATTGGAAGCAACCACAAACTCCTAAAGAAGTTCATAGCTTCTGGGGTCTGGCAAGGTATTAGAGAAGATTCATGCAAGACTTCTCAAAGATTGCCTACCACCTAAACCATGAAAGATGCTAAATTTATCTGGACTCCTAAATGTGAAGCAGCATTCCAGGAACTCAAAAAGAGGTTAAAAACTGCTCTAGTCCTAGCTATTATAAATGGAAATAGTGTATCAACCATTTATACAGATGCTTGTGGAGAAGGAGTTGGTGTAGTTCTAATGCAAGAAGGGAAGGTGATTGCTTATGCGAGTAGACAGCTGAAGGTTCATGAGAAGAATTATGCAACACACGACTTAGAATTATTAGCCGTGGTGTTCGCATTAAAAATATAGAGGCACTATTTTCTGGGTGAAAAGTTTAAGCTCTTTACGAATCATAAATCTTTAAAGTATCTTTTCACTCAGAAAGATTTAAACATGAGGCAGCAACGTTGGTTGGAATTTCTCGAATCTTATGATCTAGATATTTTATACGCACAAGGGAAAGCCAACGTAGTAGCTGATGCATTGAGAAGGAAGTATGCTGTTATTTCTTGTTTGGTAATAACTCCAACTCTTCTGGAAAGAATATCTAGTAAACAGAGAGAAGATAGACAGTTTGAAAAGTTCATTAAGACAACCGAAGAAGGATGAAATTCAAGCTTTGAAGTGGATAAAAGCGGAGTATTACGATCGAATGGTCAAATTATCGTTCTGGATGTGGAAAATCTTAGGCAGGAAGTGTTAGATGAGTGTCACAAATCCAAACTCAACTTTCATCCGCGAGTTAAAAAAATGTATAGAGGTATGAAGAGCACATTTTGGTGGAGAAGTATGAAAAGGGACATATCTATTTATGTTAGCCGGTGCATAAATTGTCAACAAGTCAAAACGACCAACAGATGATTACAGGGTTACTTAAACCGCTGGAGATTCCAGTTCGAAAGTGGGATCAAATATCAATGGATTTCATTGATGGCTTACCTCGAACGAGGAAGGGGAATTTAGGCATTTGGATTATCATAGATCTATTAACTAAAAGTGCACACTTCATTCCAGTTAAGCCAACAAGGACCGCTGCATGCCTTGCAGATATATATGAAGGAAATTGTACGATTGCATGGAGTTCCAAGCAGTATAATAAGCGATCTGGAACCAATCTTTACTAGTCAGTTTTAGAAAGCATTACAAACCGCTTTTGGAACAAGGCTGAATACAAGCACTGCCTATCACCCCCAAACTGATGGACAGATGTAAAGAGTTAATCACGTTTTGGAAGGTCGTCTCAGGGCATGTATTCTGGACTTTGGAGGCTCATGGGAAAATCATTTGCATTTAGTAGAATTCTCTTATAACAACAGTTATCAAGCTAGTATCGGCATGACACCGTATGAAGCTCTATATGGTCGTCCGTGTAGGTCACTGGCATGTTGAATCGAAACCATAGATCGGTTAATACTTGGTCCTGATATGATACCAGTAGCTTCAGAGAAGGTCGATATGATTAGAAAGAAGCTAAAGGAAGCCCAGAGTAGACATAAAAGTTATGCAGACCAAAGGCGTAGAAATCTGGAATTCTCAGTTGGAGATTCAATCTTTTTGAAAGTCTCTACGACGAGAGGAGTAGTGAGATTTGGAAGAACAAGGAAGTTAGCACCTCGATATATTGGACCATTTCCCATTCTTGAACGAACTGGCCCACTAGCTTATCGAGTGCAATTGCTAGAAAGGTTGGCGGGAGTGCACAATGTCTTTCATGTATCTCATTTAAAGAAACATATGCATGACCCAGAACAAATCATAGAAACAGCTGCTTAGGAAGTCTTAGAGGTGGAACCGAATTTGGCGGTTATTAGATGACCTGTTCGAATCGCTGATCGCGATGAGAAACGATTAAGGAGGAAGATAGTAAGGTTACTCAAAGTTCAATTTAGTGGAGATGCTGTGGATTGCACTTGGGAAACGGAGGATAGGATGAAAAAGGCATATTCCAAGTTTAGAATTGAAGAATGAACTGTGAAGATCATATCGTTATAGTCTACTCGCCGCCTGTGGTGTAGTCACTTATCCATACTTTTGTATGTATTGCATCATATTGAATATATTTTTTTGAGCTATTTTCTTCTTATCTTAATTTCGAGGACGAAATTCTTTTATGGAGGAGAGTTTGTAACGACCCATCACTACAATAAAACGACCCTTTAATAGCGTTTAAAAAATGCTATAAAAGGCTTTTACAGCGTTTTTGGAAACGCTGTAAATCAACATGTTAATAAATCAGTGACCTACTATTGCAGCAGAAGAAACCCTATAGAAAAACATTTTTTTATAGCGTTTTGAACATGCTATAAAAAGTCTTATTAATGGCGTTCTTAATATGCTATAAAAGGCTTTCAGTGTTTTTATAAACGCTGTAAATCAACATGTTGTAATAAATCAGTAACCTATTTTTGCAACAGAAGAAACACTATAAAAAAACATGTTTTTTATAGCGTTTTGAACATGCTATAAAAAGTCTTATTAATGGCGTTTTTAACGCCGTTTTAAAAATCATTTTTGCAGTACACACATATCCATTATCACATTATAATCGACAAATTTACATAAACACAATGTATCATTTCGCACAATCATATAGATCATATTAAATGAAAAATAACTAACCATTCAACATTCACATAGAACAACACATAACATATCGTAATATTTAATGAACATTACATTAGAAGTGTAAATAATACAAGTGATAAAAAGTTTGTACTACACATGACGATTAAATGTACAAACCAAATAAGGTTTTACTTCAAAAGAACTTCAAATCGCTAATATACAACAGCATTTTGCCATTTGTATCCACCATAGATGGATAATTACTTATGAAAAATAAATTCAATAATTAGTAATTGTAACTATACATACATACATATGTGTGTGAAACTTAATTATATAAATTTAATTAATTTGTATAGAACTTAAGTAATTTATATAAAACTTGATTAACCTAGTTATTTTTATAAAATTAAATTGATTTATATAAACTTTAGTTAATTGTATAAAATTTAGTTAATTTATATAATCATATGGAAACGATATCAATAACATATGGAATTTCCTTAAATGGATATAAATTTTGTTTAAAATACTTTATTCAACAATTGCATGTATATTGTTATAAACTTATTAATTTTTATAAAACTTAATTAAATTTTATAAACTTATTTAATTTAAAAAAATCAGTTGGCTTATTTAATTATTATAAAACTTAATTAACTTAGTTACTTATTTTAATCTTAGTTGATTCATAATGTTGTTGTTGTTATATTATTATTATTATTTTATTATTATTATTATATTATATTATTATTCTTCTAAATTTAGTTAATTTTTATAAACTTAATTAATTTTTACAAAACTTAGTTATTTAGTTAATTTTTATAAAAAATAGATAATTTCTATAAAACTTAGTCAATTTTTATAACAGTTTAACAAAGATTTCAAAATAGGGTACATGATTTTTACAAAACTAATTTTTATAAAACTTAATTAAATTTTATAAACTTATTTAACCTAAAAAACAGTTAGCTTATTTAATTATTATAAAACTTAATTAACTTAGTTACTTATTTTAAACTTAGTTAATTTATTATTATAATTATTATATTATTATTATAATATATTTTTTTACTACTACTATTATTATATTATATTATTATTCTTCTTTTAAATTTAGTTAACTTTTACAAACTTTATTAATTTTTATAAAACTTAGTCAATTTTTATAACAGTTTAAAAAAGATTTCAAAATAGAGAACATGATTTTATAAAACTAAATTAATTTTTAGAAACTTTAGTTAATTTAATTAAAAAAAATTAAATTTTATTTATTTTTATAAAACTCAATTAACTTAGTTAATTTTTTTTATATCCTTTAATTAATTTTTAAAAAACTCACTTAATTAACTTAGATGAATATTTATAAGATTTAGTAAATAAATTAGTTTAATAATTTTAGTTAATTTTAATGTAATTTAGGTAAATTTTATAAGAATTAGTTAATTTTTATAAACTTTTAGTTATAAAACTTGATAACATAGTAAACTTCTATAAAAATTAGTTAATTTTTATAGATTAAGTAATTTTTTAATTTTAATTATTTTTTATATAACTTAGTTACTTTAGTTAAATTTTTATACTTAGTTAATTTTCATAAATTTTATAAAATTTTATTAATATTTAGATATTAATTTAATTTTATAAAACTTAGTTAATTTTTGGAAAATTACTTAATTACTATAAAACTTGGTTAACTTAGTTAATTCTTATAAACTTTGTTGATTTTTATTCACTTATCGGAATTCATGAATTTTCGACAACACCTCCTTTGCGTGGTTAGTGCTTTCCCACATATCCCAATTCAATATACATTTACACGATCAAAACAAGATCAGATTTATATCATATATAACAAAATATACTTCATAACAACGTGCATATTCAAATTCATAATAACATACCTTTTATTAGCAACTTTAGCTAGCCATCTTCCATATAGCAAAGGATATTGTGTACCTATACAGCAAAGTAAAGTGAATAATTTGTGTGCAAATCTACAAAAGAGTTAATGCCAATATTATTTATCAAGTAATACTTGCACACTTTGAGATAGAGCGCAAATTGTTCCATAAGATGAGCGAAAAATGAGCTTGATGATAATTCATGTCTTCTAGTCAGTAATCGTTATTTCATTCAGTGTTGGAAAGTATAGCAACACCATGAGACAATGTTTTTGCATTAAAAATTAAAGCTCGGTCATAAACACAACTGACAGCTCTAAGATTACAGGTTTTACATGTTGTCAACAATTTACACATCCTGTCAACAATTATAATACAGTGACAACAACTGACAGCTCTAAGACAGTGTAATACCTATTTTTGTAGGATCTGTGTAATACCATCTATGTCGATACTTGCTTGATAGCTCTAAGTTTAACATTATAATACAATACCAAGCTATCGTAGTACTGTCGTATTATAATACAGTACCAAGCTATCTAGATTGATACAGTTAATTCACTTGTCAGATTATATTCTTGGTTTAACATTATAATATAGTACCAAGCTATCGTAGTACCAAGCTTGCTATCAAGGTTAGTTTTAGAGCTATCGTAGTACCAAGCTGACAGTTTAACATTATAATACAAGTTTAACAACTGTCATATTATAATACAGTGACAACAACTGATAGCTCTAAGACAGTGTAATACCATCCGTGAAGTTTTCTTCAGTTGGGAGATAATGTCCACTGTATGGCCATATTGCCTGAAATTTTCAGATTGGTGAATCTGGATAATTTCATTTTTCATGATGTGTTATGTATTTAATAAAACAATGATGTTACCTTCAAAATTCCTTTATTGACTACCATTCGTCCTGCAGCAGTTGCTGCTGCTCCAGATAAGAAGCTTGAATGTTGAAATAATCCCTTTATCTTATGCTCAAGTAAAGAATTTGGATCAATGCAATGCAATCTAGTTTGAATAATATAGCATTTTAAAGGCTTTATTTTACCTTTCCAACATACAAAGACCTTGATGTGTTGAGAACGAACATCAATTTAGAACCTTCTACAGTGTTAACGGGGATTTGATGCTGTTTATATACTAGCTTCCCATCTACCACTATGACTTCATATTCTTCACTTTCTTTCTGATAATTAGTATATTATGGAAGGCATGTAGGCTAACACATTGGTAATCATTGAATATTTTACTTGCAAAATTATAGAAGTTCATACCGGTCCAAGATATTTAATGCATTCTTTCTGAAGTTTACTTCTTGGGCAGTTTCCCAGTTTCACTTCTCTACCGTCTCCTACATCCAGCCTTCATTTTGGACAAAAAGTCGGTCAATTGTAAATTATATTTCCTATGATCAAGGTCCATCTTTTGATTTTTCCAGAAATTATAATTTTGCAGCATCCACTGTCTACTTAGATTAATGATGCACAATGAATGTAAATGATCAAAATGCCTTAACCCAGTATATCATGCAATATTTCTTCAAGGCCGACTACATTGGTCAAGAATCAAGCAACAAATCATTTAACACGATTTAGTTGACAGCACTGTCAACAAATCAATAGTTTATATTAGTTACATGGGTGTAGCCACATGAAGAAATATAATATTTTATTCCTTTGTTCAACGCAAACAAATGTTGTTTTGACGTAATGTCAATAAACTTGTACTCTCAAATCAATTGAAGATTGCATGCATATTCACTCAAAGATCAATCATATTGAAACAATTGACACAATATCAAGCATAAAATCAAAGGAAAAATAACCTCGATAGTTGCACCAAATATACTGTACAACATGTGCATAACGAGGAGAAGCTTAAATATAGACTGAAGTGGATACTTGATATACTCAGAAAAAGCTGCTGAAGTAATACTGTTGAATGAAGTTGAATGTGGTTGATGGTAGACGCATGCTGGTTGTGGCAGTAGTTGAAGGTAGTAGCATTACTCTCAACTGAAAAAATGTATTTAGCTGTGCATAGAGCGGTCTGGTCGAAACAGTAGCAAACACTGACTGAGACAATGGAGTAGCATGAGCAGAATTGACTAGCTTGTGATGTTGCAGCAAGATATAGTGAGCTTTGTCAACAAAACAATGGTTGATGCAAGAGCAAGCTGAAGCAGTGGAACAAAAAGTATGTTTTTAAGTATAAAACAAGAGAAAACAAAACAAATTAAAGCACTATCATAAAACATAGCAGATTGAATAATACATCTAAAAGCATGAGTTATAGAATTTTTTGGAGCATAATACTCAAGTTTTTACAGCTATGATTTTTAATCCAAACCGAAATCGATAAAAAAAATTGAAATCGGTAGTTGTAATTATGTGTTAACTTAATGGATACTATTTTATTTTTAACTAAATTTATGTACTAATAGACTAGAATTAACCCATTTGTGCTCTGATTGAATTCAAGTTTGCGAAGTGGGATTCAAAACACAAAATCAAGATCATTGTTTAATTGATTAAACTAAATGCTAAAATATCACGAGTATATTACTTTAATTACAGTGGAGATGTTGGTAAAAACCACGAGTAAATTACTTTAATTACAGTGGAGATCACATGAGGATATGAGAAACAAACTACTTTACAGTGGCCATGAAACAAACCACGAGTAAACTAGTTTTTGTCATGCAAGCGTTAAGTCGACAACTTGCACTAATGCGGTTTCAAAAGTAATTGCAAGAATAAATGTTTACTGAATATATGATTACATTATAGAAAATAAACCAAAAGGTAATGACGCAGCGGATAATTCAAAACGATCTTCAATCGGTGAAAGTAACAATTCGTGGATTGATGGATACTGAAATGCCCGAATTCGTTGATCCGAAGATACCGAATTCTAGCTATCTCTGACTCGTTGATCCGAAGATACCGGGAAAGAGATCTACGATTCTTCGACGTTGATCTTGCGCACAAGATACCGTGAATCGGCTTCAACAAACGATGATCCGAGCGCACTCGAATGACGTTAGTGGAGATAGGAGATACACTCGACTACCAATTGAAATTGAAAGCACAAAGCTAACAAAAGAGAATTTTATTCAATATTCAACAACCTTTACAAATGGCACCACCGGCCTATTTATAGCATTTTACAATTCACACAAAGAAAAAAAACAACAAAATTACATCTCCTAGGTCGGTTCCGACTTAAAAACAAAATACTCACGCGACTTATAATTAAGTCGTACGCGACTTATTAAATCATCACCGACTTAAGCTAAGGTCGTTCGCGACCTTCCTCCTTGTTTCTTCATTCGCGACTTAGATGAAATCGACGAAGGTCGTTCGCGAGCTAGTGGAAGTCGGCAGCGACATAGGGTTAGATCGGAGAAAAGAGTTAGGTCGAAAGAGAATTTACATCGTGGGTCGGAAATGGGTAAAAGGTAATTAGGTCGGAGAGACGATAACTCGTTCGCGAGTTAGGGCAAGGTCGGGGAGAAGTAACTAGGTCGGCAATTGATGAATCGGAGTCTGTTAGGTCGGTTTTGTTGGGTCGGAGGCTATTGAATTGGAGCTTGCTAGTTCGCGGTGAAGTGTTAGGTCGGAAATGGAGTAAGGTCGCGTGATGGAATCTGGAGATAGGTCGGTAATTGATGAGTCGTGGATTGGTGATAGGTCGGCAGTGGTTGTTAGGTCGCTGAAATTAGGTCGGAGATTGTAGCTTAGGTCGTAGATCGGCATGGAAGTTGGAGATAGGTCGTAGGTCGGCATGAAGGTTGGGGATAGGTCGTAGGTCGCGATTGAGGTGGGAGTTAGGTCGGAGCTTCTGGTCTTCGAACCTAGGTATGCTGCTTCATCATCCTCCCCATGTTGACAAAAATTCGACCTCGAATTTGTACTTCTCTCATTTTCAACAAGCTCATCTCCATGGTACGGAATCAAATGTTTAACGTTGAAAACGTCAGCAGTGTGAATGTGATCTGGCAACTTTAACTGATAAGCATTGTCATTGATTTTCTTCAAGATTTCTACTGGTCCAATCTTTCGAGCTTTCAACTTGTTGTAAGTCCCAACTGGAAAACGATCCTTCGTCAATACCGCGTAAACAAAATCACCCTCTTTGAAGACTACACTCCTTCGTTTCTTATCCGCCATTTGTTTGTACTTCTCATTTTCCTTTTCCAATCGTTCCTGAACGATTCTATGGCATTCGGTCAACCCATCAACAAAATCAGCAGCTTGTTTAACTGTCCTCTTCGGTTGTGGTACTACTGCCAAATCCAACGGTCCCTTTGGTAAACTTGAATATACAATCTGAAATGGACTGAAACCTGTACTTCGGTTATTTGCATGATTGTGAGCAAATTCAACTTGACACAACTTTAAGTCCCAACTCTTCAAATTGTCCTGCACAAGACATCGCAACAAATTTCCCAACGATCTATTCACAACTTCAGTTTGTCCATCTGTCTGAGGATGATATGCACTACTAAATTTCAACTTCGCTCCCACCATTTTCCATAGACTCAACCAAAAGTGACTCAGAAATCGAGTATCTCGGTCAGAAACAATAGATTCGGGTAAACCATGTAAACGATATATTTCTTTAAAGAACAACTGTGCCACTCGAACTGCATCCGCTGTCTTCTTACAGGCTATAAAATGTGCCATCTTCGAAAACCTGTCCACCACAACAAATATAGAATCATTTCCCCTTTGAGTTCTCGGCAATCCCAACACGAAATCCATGCTGATATCAACCCATGGTTTGGTAGGTACGGGTAACGGCATATATAACCCCGCATTCGTCGCTGTTCCTTTCGAAACCTGACAAATATGACACCGCTCCACAAATCTTTCTACCTCCTTCCTCATTGACGGCCAAAAATAAGATTGAGTAATTAACTGCAAAGTACGATCTCTACCCACATGGCCTTCTCCATGTAGTTCTTTAACAATCTTCATTCTCAAGCTACAGTCTGGGATGCACAAACGATTTCCCTTAAACAGAAAACCATCCACCAACACAAATTCATCCGTATTTCCTTCCTTTACTTTTTCAACAAATTTCGCAAAGTAAGGATCTTCTTCAATCAATTCTGGCAATAATTCAAAACCTGTCACTTCCACTTTCATTGTTGTCAACAAATGATTCCTCCTACTCAAAGCATCAGCCACACGATTGGTTACCCCTGACTTGTGTTTAACGACAAAAGTAAACTGTTGCAGATATGCAATCCACGATGCATGTCTCGCTGAAATCTTGTCTTGCCCTTGCAAATGCTTCAATGCTTCATGATCAGTGTAAAGAACGAACTCCTTCTGAAATAGATAGTGTCTCCAGTGTTTAATAGATTGTACAACAGCATAAAACTCCACATCATATGTACTGTATCGCATCTTCGCTCCTGACAACTTCTCACTGAAATATGCAATAGGACGCCCCTTCTGACTCAACACCCCTCCAATCCCAACCTTGGATGCATCAGTATGTAGTTCAAACACCAACTGAAAATCTGGTAATACAAGAATTGGCGCAGATGTCAGCAACTTCTTGATCTTCCCAAAAGCAATCCCAGCTTCCTTCGTCCAAGAAAATTGTTTCCCCTTCATGCAATCAGTCACCGGTGCCATCACGCTACTGAAGTGTGGAATGAATCTTCGGTAGAATGACGCTAGCCCATGAAAACTTCTCACTTCTGTAATTGTCTTCGGCTGTGGCCAATTCCTGACTGCTTCAACTTTATTCTGATCTACCTGGATGCCCTTCTCCGAAACTATATATCCCAGAAATAAAACACTATGCGTCATGAACACGCATTTCTTCGTTGCAGCATAGAATTGTTCTTGTCGCAATACCATCAGCACTTCTCTAAGATGATTCAAATGTTCCTCTGGACTCCCACTGTAAATAAGAATATCATCGAAATACACCACCACGAATTTCCCAATGAACGGTCGAAAAATCTGATTCATCACCCTCATGAAAGTACTTGGTGCATTGGATAAACCAAATGGCATGACCAACCATTCGTATAGACCCTCCCTGGTTTTAAAAGCAGTCTTCCACTCATCTCCTGGTCTGATACGAATTTGATGATATCCGCTCTTCAAATCAATCTTAGAAAAGATAGTAGCTCCGCTTATCTGATCCAACAAGTCATCCAACCTCGGCATCGGAAATCTATATCTCACGGTAATCTTATTCAATGCTCGACTGTCAGTGCACATCCTCCACGTCCCATCCTTCTTGGGTACCAATAAAGCTGGTACAGCACAAGGACTCAGACTCTCCTGCACACGTCCTTGCTCAAGCAATTCCTCTACCTGCCTTCGAAACGCTTCATGTTCCTTCGGACTCATTCGATAATGTGGTCTGTGTGGCAACACAGCACCTGGAACAAGATCTATCTGATGTTGTATATCCCTCAACGGTGGCAACTCCGTTGGTAACTCTTCTGGAAATACATCGTCAAATTCTTTCAAAACTGGTTTAATTTCTTCTGGAATTTCAACCACTTCCTGACTCTCCCGTCCAATCAACAAAAACACTTCAGGTTCCTCCTCTACTTCCTTCACAAATTCCTTCAATGATAACAAAGTTTTAAGCTCTTCAATTTCCTCCAGCTTACTCTCTTCTTGTTGGCGTTTCTTCGGAACCAGAGTAATCTTTGTACCTTCGAACATGAAACTGTAACTGTTGGTCCGTCCGTCATGCTGCACAGCTCGATCATACTGCCACGGTCTCCCCAGCAACAAATGACAAACGTCCATATCTACGACATCACACCAGATTTCATCTTTGTATTTCTTCCCAATTGAAAACCTCACACAAGCTCTACGTCCAACTTTCACTTCACCACCCTTCCTCAACCAAGCTAACTTGTACGGTTTAGGATGTTTCTCGGTTTTCAACTCCAACTTCTTCACCGCTTCTGTAGAGATAATATTATCACAACTTCCAGCATCAATAACAAATTTACAAACTCTTCCCAGAATAGTGCATGTAGATTGAAAGATATTGTTCCTCAACCAACTACTTTCCTCTTCTTGCTTTGGTGTTAAACAACTTCTCCTCATCATCAATGCGTACCCGTCATCTCCCGACAGTAAGTCTTCCTCCTCAACTGGTAAAGAATTAGAGCATTCAGCTTCTTCATTCTCATCCTCAACCTCAGCAATCATTGCTCTCTTCTTTGGCTTTGGACACTCATTGCTTTTATGACCCAACTCCTGACAGTTGTAACATTTGAAACCGTTGTTAACCTTCGCCTTCTCAGCCTCCTTCATCACTGGTTTACTGATAGGTTTGGAAACATTAGCACTTCCACTAACACCCTTCACTTGATTGTTGGAATTAGTAAACACACCACCTGCTCGTCGTCCCTGCTTCTCCCAAGCCAACGCTTTCTGATGTGCTTCCGCCACAGATCTTGGATCGAACATATTAACCATATCCTGAATCTGCATTCTCAATCCCCCAATGAATCTAGATGTCAGCTGCTCTTCCGTTTCCATAATATCATTCCTTGCAATAAGCTGATAAAACTCATCTGCGTAGTCATTAACAGTCTTTGTGCCCTGCCTCAAGTTCTGCAAACGTTGATACATCAAAGATTGATAATTGTAAGGTAAGAACGTTGCTTTCATTAATTTCTTCATCTTTTCCCAAGATTCAACTTTTGACTTTCCCATTCGTTCACGTGTAAGTTTGGTTTGCTGCCACCATGCCAAAGCTCTACCCCTCAACCTTGTAGCAACCAACTTTACTCTACGATGTTCTGGAACTTCTTTGAAATCAAAAATTTCTTCCACATTAGCCACCCAATCCAAAAACTCTTCGGCTTGCATACCACCTTTGAATTCAGGAATTTCAGTTTTCATTCCCGATTCCCACTTGTGATCGTACTCCGATTGATTCCTTCCTCGTCCACGTCCTCGTCCATGAACACTACCACCATTATACTCTTCTTCACCATCCGATGTATATCGATGTCGATCCTGACCACCAACATCTCTACCACCACCATTTCTTCCACCAACATTCCTACGATTTACATTCCTCCGGTCTCGATCAGTCACATTTCTATCACGACCTCGTTCATCAACATTTCTATCACCATCTCGATCCACGCTTCTATGATCACTATCAACACTTCTCTCCCGATTAGAATGTGGTGAAACTCTACTTCTTCCATGGCTCGATTCAGGTGAAACCCTTCTCTGATTTTGACTTATTTCAAGCATCATTCTCTCTAATCGACCAATCCCTTCAGTAAGCTTCTCATTGAAATTCTCGTTGATTCGTTGCTCCATTTCATCGGCCTCTTCTCTTCCGTACAAAGCATTAATATTGCGATGACGTTGAACTCGTCTTGGCGGCATGATTGAATACTTCACAAACACTTCAACAAATTCACACTTCACGATTCAAACACCTTTCGAACTTTGATCCAAAATGAAATGGATCGAAACTCCAACTTTGTTGCAAAAATATGATGAACACGATGAACACAACTTCAACACTTCAAATTCTCGGTTCCAAGACTCGATTTAGCTATAATTGGCTAAAACAAGCTCTGATACCAAACTGACGCAGCGGATAATTCAAAACGATCTTCAATCGGTGAAAGTAACAATTCGTGGATTGATGGATACTGAAATGCCCGAATTCGTTGATTCGAAGATACCGAACTCTAGCTATCTCTGACTCGTTGATCCGAAGATACCGGGAAAGAGATCTACGATTCTTCGACGTTGATCTTGCGCACAAGATACTGTGAATCGGCTTCAACAAACGATGATCCGAGCGCACTCGAATGACGTTAGTGGAGATAGGAGATACACTCGACTACCAATTGAAATTGAAAGCACAAAGCTAACAAAAGAGAATTTTATTCAATATTCAACAACCTTTACAAATGGCACCACCGGCCTATTTATAGCATTTTACAATTCACACAAAGAAAAAAAAACAACAAAATTACATCTCCTAGGTCGGTTCCGACTTAAAAACAAAATACTCACGCGACTTATAATTAACTCGTACGCGACTTATTAAATCATCACCGACTTAAGCTAAGGTCGTTCGCGACCTTCCTCCTTGTTTCTTCATTCGCGACTTAGATGAAATCGACGAAGGTCGTTCGCGAGCTAGTGGAAGTCGGCAGCGACATAGGGTTAGATCGGAGAAAAGAGTTAGGTCGGAAGAGAATTTACATCGTCTCAGGCTTGGGTCGGAAATGGGTAAAAGGTAATTAGGTCGGAGAGACGATAACTCGTTCGCGAGTTAGGGCAAGGTCGGGGAGAAGTAACTAGGTCGGCAATTGATGAATCGGAGTCTGTTAGGTCGGTTTTGTTGGGTCGGAGGCTATTGAATTGGAGCTTGCTAGTTCGCGGTGAAGTGTTAGGTCGGAAATGGAGTAAGGTCGCGTGATGGAATCTGGAGATAGGTCGGTAATTGATGAGTCGTGGATTGGTGATAGGTCGGCAGTGGTTGTTAGGTCGCTGAAATTAGGTCGGAGATTGTAGCTTAGGTCGTAGATCGGCATGGAAGTTGGAGATAGGTCGTAGGTCGGCATGAAGGTTGGGGATAGGTCGTAGGTCGCGATTGAGGTGGGAGTTAGGTCGGAGCTTCTGGTCTTCGAACCTAGGTATGCTGCTTCATCAGGTAACCTACCAAATACATCCCATATCCATCTTCATATGAAGGGAATGATGCATCTAGGCTAGCCAGTTTCATCCCATAAACCGCACCACCTTCAATATTACAGAGGCAACATTTATAAGTAAATCAAACTGCAGTCTCACCCACATTTATCAGTAAATCAAACATAAATAGTGAATGTTACCTCCTAAATAATATTATCAGGAAGCCTCAGAGAGAAAAAATAAGAATAAGAAGAAATCCTTTGTTTCATTAAACATCTATATTGCCTGTCTCTATTCCAGCAGCTCTATTTTATCAAAACACCAAGTAGAAATTCGACTTAAAGACGTTGAATATGAAAAGCAGTTCGCATTATTTAATCATGTCATAATTTTGAAGCAGCTTTATCCTTTAATACTATAACATTGCCAAATATAATCCCATATTCACCAGTAAATTCAAGGATGAAAAAAAATAATTAACATATTCTCATCATAATATTTTAAGAGACTATAATAGGTCCTGCAACTTTCAAGCATGCACTGAACCATGAAAATCACTTATTAGGCTCTGAAATTTTGTTCTCGATAGGGATTGCTTATTTTAAATGATCCCACAGTTCGTTGTCATTGATTTTTAAGAAGGTTTTGCAATTCCTTACACAATTGAAATAAGGTCAGCATAGGCATATCATTTCCTGGGTGGAGCTTTTGATTTGTCTAGTCATTGGAATTTTTTTGTTTCTAATTAACCAGCTTGCGATGGTTAACTATTTATGTTGAATAATAAGATTTTGACCATTAATTAAAACTCTCCCTGCACATTTACCCCTTTATGGGTTTGATTGTCCCATCATACATATTTACATGAAGCGTTGTCCACATATTATAACATTATAGCTTTTTATGTTTATTATAGAGTCAGATGACTAGAGTTGATCATTTGTGTTTGCAAGTGCATTTTTTCTAGCCTACAACATCAACAATGCTTCTACCGATGCTTATTGTCATAGCTTTACGTCTCAACATAAGCTCTACTAATTTATCCAAAAATCACTTGTAAGTCACTAGTGGGTGGTAACCGACATCCTTGAATAGCGCCCACAATCCAAGTCTATAGTTGAAGTTGAAATGGGTGAGTTTTTTTTAATAAAATTAGTTTGTTATTGTTGAATTAAATTATTTTTTTTGAAATGGTACTTAGATACAACATATCACTGGGACAACATAACACAAATCACATGTCAATGTATGTTCGAATCACGCTATTCAAGTTTCGAACTTGTGACATCTCGCACCAAAGCCGAATCACTTAACCATTGGGACAATGGTGTTTGTCTGAATTAAATTGTTGATGCCTTAATTCTTGAAGTGAATCGTGTACCTTTTCAAAACTTCCACAATATTTATTAAGTTATTAAACAATTAACTTTTGTCAAAACCAACTGTCCTTCACTTTGAAATGTTTGCTATTATTGAATAAACTGTCGTTTAGTTCATAAAAAGAAAAAAGTGGAAAGTTATCAAATGGACAAACACTAAGTTAATATAATTCATGTTAGCCTATAAAAACACTAAGAAAAAAGTGGATAGTTATCAAATGAACAAGAACAGGCTTTTTTTGCCTCATTATTAGCATATCTATTAATTGCATTTGAAATAATAATGATTCTGGCCTATAAAACCTTAGACACCTAAATGATATCCAGAAATAAAGCCTTGAAATTCTACTAGAAAAGCTAATATTTTCTATAATTTAATGATGCTAAGGAAAAAAACATAACCTACATTATCAGATGATATGCAACATTGGCCATTTGGTTTGACTGACCTAGTTGCTAACTGAGCAAGCAGCTTGTTCTTAGCAATTCCTGCACTACCTGTGCATTGTGTAGTCTCAGCAATCTCTTTCCTTGTTCTTAATGCTAAATTTTCAGGATCTTCGGAAGAGTTACTCACATCAAGAAATGCTTCATCGCAGCTCACTGCCTGTAGTATATTCTAGCAAATTGTTATTAGTGAGATGGAAATGAAGCATGATCATAATTAGTTATATTAAATAACTAGTCTAGCATCAGAATCTCCCCAGCTGAACTATTGATATTAATTTTCATTGTTCATCATCATTGGCCTTCCCTTTTACCTAATTTCACATCACTAGAAAAAATTCAAACAATTATCATGTGTTGTTTTCTCTCATTTACAAACCTGAACTTTGGTGCAATATTTGTGCAATATGCTATAGAACTTATCAGCAACCTGCAATTAAAAAAACATCTAAGAATAAAACTGATAAATCAAAGTCATAGCCTATAGACATAAGGTAAAATTGATAAATCAGCAACCTGCAACCTACAAACATCTCGGCTTTTACTCCTGCGAACAAATAACAATAATTCAAAGTCATAGCCTATAGACATAAGGTAAATAAAAAATTAAACTCAAAACAAATTTTCACCATAATCTCGTGCAGGATAATTCACAGAGGAAATTTCTACTGTTCCTTTGGGATTACCTGAGTGGCACACTACTATAGGCTTATTAACAAGCTCGGGATGGTTTCTAACAACCACCGAAACAAAAAAGCAGTCCTGAAAAGTGGAAAATAAATGCAAACATAAAGTCAGAGGAAGAATAAATAGATGAGACAACTAAAAAAATCAGACATCAAATTTAACATCTAATTTTTTTCCCACTTCAAGTCAATGAGACAATAAAATGAATCAAACCAAGCAATTTTTAAACGCATGCCTCAAAATTCAATTCAATACCTATGACTGTTTTATTGAGAAACTTTTATTCACCACACTAAGTAATTTCAATTCTAACATACAAGCTTTGAAATCCTAGTGTAGTTAATTGAATATACAGAATTTATGAACTCTCATCCTCAGTCTTAGATACTAAACTGACTTACCCACCACCTTCCGATAATATTTGTATTAGCAACAGATTGTTTACATTTAATATATCGACAGATTGAAATTATGAAAAATAATTAAAAACTAACCCTAGTTTTGAGAAGCGCAAGCGACCAATCCCAAGTAAATCAAAAAATTGATTTTGTCGATAGCTTTAGAAGGAGTGCTCACTGATCAACGATGAAGGTGACTTACAGGAGAAAAGCACAGCGACAAGGGGTAGAGTTCACTTGTCCAGAGACAAGTAAATTGCGAATTTGTTTGCTTAGGGTTCTAATTGAGAGGCGGGAATCGGAAAGCAAATGGAGGAGCAAATTGGAAAAGAAGCGGCCTAAAAATTATATTGCATGCCTGCTCCTAAATTTTGACGTCTAATTGTTTTACAGCATAGTTCAACGCCATCTATATTTTCTTGTGCTTTAGACGGAAGTAATAATTGCAACCAGCAATTAAACGCTGTTACTCATTGCAATTTATAACTGGTTTTCTTGTAGTGCATAGATATATCACTTTAAATAAATGATCGTTTCGCTTTATCGATATAACAACAAATTTTCTAAATAATTATTTTTAGTGATTTATATGATTTTATAAATAAAATTTGATCATTTTTATTAGTTAAGAATGATAAGAAAATTTATTTTCAAAATTTGTTTAAAAAATATGCATATTAATTTAAAAGAGAAAATATGACCGAAAATCGGAATCGGGATTTGTAACAATACAATGTGAAGAAGTTGTGCAACGTTGTAGGAATATGTTACATACACATATACATGTACATGTGCATATGTGAAAACATGCACATAAACATACATATATAAATATAATTTAGTGTAAAAATATAATATAAAATATATAAGATATTTTAAGCTTTCTTACTCCTTAAGCATACAGAAGTCAACAAATGCATACATGAGATGATGGAAGTGATGCGCACATGGGGGGAGGTGGTGATCATGAAGGTTCATGTGATGGTGATGCAAAAGGTGATGTGTGCATAGATATTTTTACTGTCTTCTTTTCCTATAAATACCCTACCGTCTTCTCTTCATTTTCATTCATCTTCTTCTTCATATTTTCTAAGCTTTGTCTTCCACTTTAATGGTTTCAATCCTAAGAGAAATATTGTCAGAATTTATTTCAAAAAGAATTTAAATTATAATATATAGTTATATATACTTAAACACCTCAAAACCCAAAACTCCACCTTTCTCCTTATTCTTCACAACCTCCACCCCACTTCATCATTAGGCCGAGCACCCCTTGCTACACCTTAGGCCGTGCGTCCCAAAGCCATCTCAAGTCTTGGTCGAGGCATCTAGGAGCTAAAATCCGAAAAATAGTGAGCTTCGAAAACCGTGTAGCGGAGCTATAGCGAATTTTTAATTAATCGTTTAAAACTCAAAGTGAGAACCCTTAAACTGTTATATTATATATTGGATGGTGATATGATGTTTGCAAATGAATGTTTAATATGCTTTGGTCATCAAGTTTGGATGTTTTCATATGAATATTGAATATATGTATGCAAGTCACGTAAATACACGTCGGTAAGCACAAAGGAAATCACTTTCCTTAAATTAATGAAATGGTGTGTATGGAAGGTTAAACCTCTTTAAAAATGGTTTTAAATGAGTTTGAAATGTTTTATAAACCTTTGAAAAGTGTTTTGGTGAAGTTTGAAAAGAAATGGAAAATTTAGTCAAAAATAAGCGCATCGCGTAACGGCAGCTCGCGATTCCACATCATAAAAGTCAAATAAGTGTAAAAGTTGGAGTATAGCTTGAATTTTTTGAGATAGGAATTTTCTGAACTATTATATCCATAGTTTTCCAACAAAAAAAGAAAATCGAGATTTTGATAAGTAGATTTTGAAATATAAGTAAAACAAGTTTTGGAAAAATCGCGGTTTTGTAGTTCGGAATCCAAAACTGGATTTCTTTGGAAATGATGTTTTAAATTTGTTTAAAAATATGGAATAAATCTTATAAATGTTTTAAACGTGATTTGAGTAATAAAAATGAATTTTCAAATAATAAAAGGTCGTTTTGATCAATATAGCTTAAAAGCACTTTCCGCAGCACTTTTTCACAGTACTTTTCTATAACTTTTGAAATATAGCGAATTTGGTTTAGTCGGATCAATATCTTCTTAAATGAAAATAAAACGATTTCGAATTTATTCTTAGTAAAAAAGAAGTTTAAAAGTTATCAAGGGATTTTATAAGAGAGGTTTAATATCTCTGTATATACCGGAAAGAATGTTTTAGAAATGTATATCTCCAAAAGAGATTTTGATAAAATAACTTAATTAATTAATGAATGATTTCCTATTCACTTGACCTCTTTTATCGTTGATTGCTTTGGAGAAACCGGGTTTGGATTTGGATAATTCCTGTTCGAAGACCACTTCGAACCAATTTACGTATTCGAAGTGAAGACATGAAGATAATTGTGGAAGATGGAATGTATGGCTACTTGTCACCGACCCTCGAGGGAAATTTCCCATATCATATTATATGGCAGTAGTTCTTCATTTAAGATCTTCGATGCAAGGACTTCTCGCTACTAATCCTAGGGTAAATTCCTGACAGGATGTGGTAGGAGAGTGCCTTCAGTTTCGTTCAGTCCCAGAATGAACTCGTATGGACGAATGTGTGATGTTGCATTTCTAATTACATAAGTGATCTCTATGAAGTACTATCTGCTTGGTGGCAGAGAAGACAAATTCTCTTAGCTTAACACCCATTCCTAAGACGTATGATCTCAGGAGTTATACGTTTATAGAGATCAATTGTGTGACCATGGAATGGCAGTCTGGCATTCAAAGAAAGATGATGTGCTATGTGAAAGGTAATTGTTACCTCTAGCCTCACACCCGGAAATGGCTGAAACATGGTAGATGCGGCAAGGCCATGTGGTTTGCAACCATAAGGGTATGATCATCCCCTTCTAGATATATTTCTATCCGCTATGATGTTCGGTTTAAATTATTGTGGTGTATGCTAAGAGACGTCTCGGATAGGTCGGTAACCACCAGGGTGATGACATATTCTATACTATCTAGGAAGAGGAAGGCCGGTCTTGTGTTGGTAGAAGACCATCAGTTGGGCCTCGGTACATTCCTCTAGAGATGTATTGCCAGAAGGTAGTCCCTTCACCTTATCATTTATATGGAAATCCATTCTCCAATTAGTGTCTGCCATTTTGTTTGTAGAGCCTAGTGTGCTGGAATATAATAATGGTAACAATTTCGGCTAAGATTCATAAGTTTACTTGCAAATGTTTTCAAAGATATGTCATTAAAAATAATATCAAGTATTTTTATGTAAGAATGTTTTGGTTATCATAAGGTAAAAACCTGTTCCGTGTTTATGTGCGGCATAGTCTTATGAGATACCTTTTTGTTTTCAAATAACGTATTTTGAGTTCTCACACCAGTCCCATGACTGAAACAGAGTTTATTTTTTTCCCTTTAAACTCTAGGTTCTCTATTTTTTCGGGCAGCCAAGTAGTCAGGATTATGTTTGGAGTATTTTGAGGAAGAGCGTGTTGGAAGAGGTTTTTGGAGCATGGAGCTGGAGCACCCGATTTGGACGTCTATCAATCTATTTATTTTTATTTTTCTGCTGTGTCTAAGTTAGTTAATACTGGAAAGAGTGGGAGCAGGAAGTTATAACTGCTCCTAGCTGGGTTAGTTCATACAAAAATTCTAATGTATCCTAGTGAGGGTGGTTGTATGTAGTATCTATTTATTTTAATGTAATGTGAGAATTTGTGTTTCTATCTTTTACCTTACTTCACCCCTGAAAATCTGCCTCCTTGGCACTTGGATTTACGGAACGTGAATACCGGGGATATATTAGTGTCGATTTTCGAGAGTCGAGGAGACGGGTCTTCACAAACATATACCTCGAAGACTGTAGGAATAGACGGTTACTCTACGGTTGGTGAGTTGACTTATGTTCCTAGAGCAGGCTTGTAGTAGGCGACTGTCAGCCTCCCGTTAGATTCATGGTGTATGTGTGTGTAGTAGATTGACATATATGTCTCTTTCCTATAATGAGTTGACTAGACCAGAGACTGATCGAGTTAAAAGTGTAGTTAGTCCCCGTTATATCCATACTGTTTGATGATTTGATATTTTGAGTTAGTTTTTATTATTGATTGTGTTTTAGATTTTATGGGATTATCTTTGTGATTTGTATAATATTGGATATCGTTTGGATGATTCGATGGGTTATCTACCATCATCCATTGATTATATGATTTTATGATATTGTATTGGAGTATTGCTATGTGTTTGCCCGATTCACTTGATGATTTTCATTTTCTACGATGATGTTTTATTGTATAGATGATTCACCCATTGGATATAGTATTCTTAATTTATATTAAATTGTTTATATGAGTGACGACATTTTATACCGGGTTTTGTGATGTTTTACGTTATATGATATTTGAGTTTGTATGATATAACATTGTTATGTTATTACCCAGCATATACCTAGTACCATATGTTCGTTAACCTTGGATTTGGATATAGTCTGACCCGTGCGTTATTTATATAATACTCGGGTCAGTCCGAGCATTACAGGTACAAGGACAGTGAGACCGGCTTTTATATTATGCATAGATGGGACTAGGATGTGATATTTTGTATATCAGCCGTGTATTATATAATTTCGTGTATGTAAATTCTTGAGTTGTTAGAGTTGTATGTTGGACATATTATATATATACATATATATATATATATATATATATATGTAATATATATTATAGCTGTGATTGTGTTCTTTGTTTATATATTGTATATTATGTATTGTTCTAACCTAGAGGCACACATGTTTATTGTTTTGTGTTGATATTGTGTACGTGTATGTGAGTTATTTATTCGATGTTTTAATATGTACAGCATTATCCCAACGAAATATTTACTTGTGTACTTCATTTGGCCTCATTCTTCGTATTATCTGACAGTATAACTTCATTGTACTCTTGGATAGTATGGGTATAAAGATGAGAGTGTTATAGCCATAGTCTTTTTCTACCAGAGATTCAGATGAATACAAACTAGACAAGTTTTTAGTTTGAACATTGTTCGTGCGAGCTGGACAACGGACGAACAATGTTCGGATAATAAAAAACATCGAACATTTTTGATCGAACATATTTTCGTATATTTTTTCTTATTTTAATTTGTGTTCTAAACCAGAACGGTTCAGACACGGAATGCACGTTTTAACGTCGGGAAATCGTACAAAACCTAAACACTGCGTAAATCCCAATCCGAGAGCCTAAATCCCAATCGCTCAATCCCTTCATCGCCAACGCCATTCTGCTTTTCCACCCGCCCCCCGGGAAATTGCTTGATTCTTGGAATTCACTGTCGATCTCAGTTTCAGCAAGCCCTCATTGTACACTTCAGCATCGTTCTTTAGGTGCGAAAAGTCGAGCTTTGCCTACTCCCCACGTAGCATGTAAGCAGCCTCAATGCCTTCCTTTAAACAACCGTCTTCTGCTTCTCTTTCATCAATCAGTCGCCTCCATTCAAACGCTAGCTAACAAATTTATTTTCATTTTTTTCCCTTTTATCCATAAATTTTAACATGGCTGATGATGAATTAAAAAAAATGAATTTTAGCGAATTTCATTGAGACAAGACAATTATTTCATTTGTTACACACACTGAAGCCATTAATTTCTTTTGCAAACAATCCATTTTCTGTTCATTTGATTTTTTTTATGGGAAAAAATTAAAAATATTTTCAACAAGGAATATAAAATGCAGAGCCACGATGATAATATTTATGGACCATGTGTTTGGGTTGTGGATTTCCCGTGAACCTTTACCCAAATTATACAACTTCTCCTTCCACCGAGCATCTATTTGTATGTTATGTATTATTTATATAACAACGATGCATATCTCTTAAGAAGTATTCTTAATTTTTTATCCATTTCATTTTATTTAGATAACGAGTAAATTCGTGGCATCAGTGGTTCGACCCACTGCTTGTGTTGCTATTGGTCCAGTATAGCAAGCTAAGATATATTGGATCTTGGCTATTTCATTTGGCATAACAAAATATTGGTTCAATATAGCATTCATTATTTCCTGGTGAGGAATACAGAGCTCAGAAATGGTAGGTGCATTGTAATGACCCAAGATTTTAGGAATTTATTCTGAAAAATATAAATAAGTTTAAAATAAATTTTAAATAAATTTTAAAGGGGAATTGATATAGCTTGATAGTGTATCTGTATGTGTGTACATGTGCGCACAGGAAATGCACATGAACTAAAGCTAAATTCCTGAACTCTAAGAATAAATACATATTGATGTGTATGGAAATATATATATATATATATAGATTAAATCCTTAAAAGCTATATGCATAAGTAAATATACATATATGAATGCTACTGAATATTTTTGAGTGTACATGTGCATGTGTGTGTCAGTACAGAATGATGTATAAATATATATATATATATGTGTGTACTAATTATTTCAGTAAGACTTATATACATATATATATATATATATGTTAACAAGATACTAGAGTTCAAATCAGTAAAATAAAATCTACAAACATATTTTAATTATAGGCAGAAAGAAAAAGAATGAGTATATAAAAAAGAGTAGTCCTCTTATAAATAAATGAAGGAAGTACATACCATTTACATGAAAGCTAAAAATAGGAAAAATAAGATAAAACAGGGAAATGCTTGGTATAGGCAGAATTAGGAAGAGTATTTGATAAATAACAAATCAAGTCACACTTTTAGCATGATTGTAGACAAAGGAAAAAGTATTTTCTGGAAAATCAAATTTCTGAAATTAACAAAAAAAAAGAATATAACCACTTTTCTTTCCACAAACTCAAGCCGGGGAGGGTGAGATTTTGGGTTTAAAAAACTAAATGCAAATGGCATAATTTCTAATGGGCAAAAATGTCTTTAGCTAGTGCCTTAAACCCTAAGAGAAACCCTGCATAAATAGGTAGTGAGAGGAGAAACCTTCTTCTTCCCGGATAGCTCTTGAGAAAAATATATAGATATTATATAAATATAATACAAGTGAAGAAAAGATTTGAAGGCAGAGGCTTACCAGTCAACTAGGAAGTGAAAGAGAGCTAGGTGAGAAAACTCACTCAAAATCTAAGGCAATAAGTCCTAATGTAGGCAGCCAGTTATAAGTAATTTTCTTGAAAGTGTATTTTCATATGTGATTGCTGTGATTTTAGAACTGAAAATGTTTTGATTCTCTTTGGTTGTTCTACTTATTTTATTATATGAAAGCTTTAAGTATTATTAGTATACATATATGTTTTATAAACCTAGATCTCTGGTATGTTAATGTTTAGGAACATAAACAAATACCCAGAAAATAAAATGTTGAAAATAGGCAAGTAGTATTGGTTTTGGCTCAACCCAGAAAGATGTAAACAATGTTGAGCTGCAATATACTCATGTATAAGTGCTGAGGCCTCAAACAAAAAGGAATTAGGGGTGCAATAGGGTTGCCTATGTGCTGATGCTACTGATTCAATGAAAATAGATATAAATGTTCATATACATAGCAAACAAATTTTGTGATTCAGTGAAACTTGGTCAGTCTGAGTTTAACTCAAGCACAAATGTTTGCAAAAGGAAAAACTCTCTCAAAAGCCATAAGCCAATGTTAGTTTCCTATACCCCTTTTAAAATACCAGAATCTTATTTATTTAGTCACCAATGGATGTTTGCCTGTTTGTCTCTGTTTGGTTATGAATAATATGAGATGCCATGATAAGGATGTTTTAGTTAGTGAAATGGATCACTGAATGGTTTAGTCATGAAAAATCAAAAGAGTTATTATTAACTTAAACCTGACTAGGAAATGGGGGTCAAGAACACTACAGGAATGACTTGTTTTCTTGAGTAATACAAGTTGACACATGGCTTGTTTAAGTCCTGAGATCTTTGTGTAATGGAGTGAATTAGTTCATTACAGTGTGTCCATTGATTCAATTAATTGCAGATGAGACCAAGATAGATAAATATATCAAGATAAGAGAATTTGATATAAAGAGGAACTAGAGTTTTCCTGGAATGAAATCTGGATTGTGAATAAATGATTTAATTCATTTTGGGTGATTTCCTTGTTGTATGGATGTTTATTTGATTCACGATTGAATTATATGAATGTATGAATGTACCATGTTTTTCTTGAGGTTCCTGGAAAGACAGATCAAAGTGTGCACCTGCACATTGACACAGAACATGCACACATGAATTACTTGTTTTCTAAAGGCAGAAGTTATATACATATATCCATGTTTTAACTTTAACTTGATTTACAAATTGTTTTAGTGGATTTTCTCATACCAGACATGTGTCTGACCCTAGTGTGCTAATGGCATATTGGGTGTCTCATTTAAAATGGGGCTGCTTCAAATGCATTTTCAGGGACTGCAGCAACTAAGTAGGAGTAGGAGCAAGGCTTTGAGAAGAATATTATAACATGCTAAACTTAGTTAGATAAGAGCCTAAATGATGAAATCTGCATGTATTGATAATTTAAATTGCTACTTGTATTAAGTGTTGAATATTGGATGGATATTTTGCTAAGTATTTTGTTAAGAAAGTGACTTGTATCTGGAATCTATAAATCTAGTTAACATCTGATATGTTAAAGAAGTTAATCAAAATTTTGTAAGTGGATTTAGCAAGAACACTATGATAAATAGGGTGGTTACATTTTACAAATGTATTAGTCAATCTTGAGTCTTTGAAAAAGGTTAAGTTCTGGAAAATCTGGATAGTTGAATCTCAAAAAAAAATTAAATGGTTTTATTTTTCTACCATGCCATATGTATACAAAAGATAATAAGCATAGGGAGAATGTATTTTATATGTCTGTAATGTTTCCATAATTCAACGTGTTTTATACAAATGTTTTATGCCTTATTTTTAAATAAGGGAAGGGTCTGTAATATAGGAGTTGAAAGCAAGGTCCATAAAAGTTGCATATATGTGAATATTTAAACATGTTTTGTACAGATATTAACACACTAGTTACCTTTGTATTTTTAACATGAATCTGAAGTCCATTTCATTAAGGCTTTGAGCAAAAATGTATTCTTATAGACCTTATGAGTTCTACCACAACAGTGAGTTTGGTTGAACCATGTTCTTCTGGGTACCCATAGATATGTGAACTCACTCAGGTTAGCATTTCATTTAGCTTAGCACCATGTCATCAAAGAATTAAGCCTTTGCAATACGATTTCACACTTCAAAACATTTCAGAAAAGAGTTAGTACTCTAAACAGACTTTATAAGAAAATCAAACATAGATAATGATAGAAGCTTATATCATTTTCCAGAGCACAAACACTACTCCATTAATTTATAGATAACCATAACACAATTATCCGGTTTCTAGGAATTATACTCCATAGAGAATTCAGCCAAGAATCAGGAGTTTAAAATATATATATATATATATATATATATATATATATATATATATTGATACATTCATGGATGGAAATTTTATTGTATAGATTTGTACTGAACTATGTGTGGATTGATTAAACTTAATCAATCAAATATCCTCTTGTTTTTTAGAACTCTGATTGAAATAAGAGAGGCATATACATCTTCACATGTATGTGCATGTCTTTGTGAATGTACTGATATATTTATATTGGTAAAGATTATGATCCTGGATAAGTTGTTTAGGTAAAAAGAAAAATGACTCTAGGCTTCAGAGATATATATATATATACATATATGAAAATATGTATATGTATATCTCATATATATATATATATGTCTCTATGTAAAAAAAAATCCTTACAAATTAAGGTATAAAAAGAGAGGGTCATTTCATTTGGTATCAGAGCGAGGTTACTAAAACATAGTTGAAAAATTAAAATCAAATCTTTCTATGAAATTAAAAACTTAAGAAACAAAGTATAAGTAAAATATTTTGTAGGGATTGATCACTGGATGATCAAGTTTGGGTTAAAAAAAAACTAACCAGCTATGTAAATTATTATTAGCAAACTATGGTAGGAAGACCACCAAATCAGGGAGCTGGATCCTCCAATGCACCACCAATGGTCAAGCTGCAAGATTTGGTGAGAGCATTTAGGGATGGGGCAGGACAAAGGCAAGAAAATCCCCATGAAGAGTTCTCCAAATTACTCAAGACTTATACTCATTTAGGAGGCAAAAGCTTTGAAGGGATAGAAAGTATCATGGAAATTCAAGCATGGTTGAGAACATTGGATAGGATTTTCAATGACATGCAGCCTGATGATCAAATGAAGAGGCAAGTGGCTTCAAGACAACTGAAAGGAGCAGCTTTAAGCTGGTGGGAAGTAATCATTGCAGGAAGAGGTGAGAATGAGATCACTTGGAATCAATTTAAGGAGATGTTGGAAGCAATATTCGTACCAGCATCAGCTATGACCACCTTACTAGAAGAATTTATTAGACTTAGGCAAGGAACTTTGAGTGTCACTGAATACACTCAAAAGTTTGAGGGGCTTTCCACATATGGAGCAATGCTTGTGGCAGATGAAGCATCCAAGAATGATAGATACATAAAGGGGTTGAACCCAGGGCTTAGCAGAGCCATGTTACCTTATGCTTACAGGACATTTGATCAAGTAATAGACTTGGCTTTGAGGTTAGAGCATCATGACAAAGAGAGGGAGAAGTTCAGAAATTTTAAGAACAATAACACCAAGAAGGGTAAGGGGAGATATCACCCTTATGATAAGAAGAAGGAAGAGGCCAGTAACAAAGGCACTGGAGATGTCAAAGCTAAGGAAACCAAGAAGAAAATTGTGTGCCATCAGTGTGGAAAGGAAGGGCATATCAAGCCTATGTGTCTAGAATTGAAAGGAGGAGCTTTCAAGTGCTATCTATGTGGGAAAGAGGGGCATATGAAGAGGAATTGTCCTAAGTATAAACAGCAAGGAAAATTGGCAAATTTGGAAGGCAAAGGCAAAGCCACAGTGGAGAGTAATACTGAAAACCATAGCCAAGTGGAAGGTACATTACTTATTTGTACCATACCCATAGCAGTAGTATATGATACTGGGGCAACTCACTCTTTGATTTCTTATGAACTAGTTAAAATGCTAAAACTGAATTGCATATTGGTTGAAACCCCATTGCATATACAAAGTCCACTGGGGAGTTCTAGTGTTTTAGATATGATTTGTGTGGATGTGGAATTAAACATAGGAGGAAATATTTTTATTTCCAATTTATATGTTTTGAATTACCCAAATATAGGTGTTATATTGGGGGTAGACTGGTTAAGGCAATTTAAAGCCATAATTAATTTAGACTCATCCACCATATCATTGCAAAATTCTAGAGGTCAGAGAATCACAGTTTTATGTGAAGTAGCTAAGGAAGGAAAACTATATCATTTAGTTGACTCAAAAAAGGATTTCAGTGAACTAACCATTGAAGAAATTCCCATAGTCAATGAATATTTGGATGTGTTTAGGGAGGTTAAGGGTGTTCCAATCCATAGACCAGTAGAATTTCAGATCAATCTAGTTCCAGGAGCAAGCCCAGTGATTAAAAAGCCAACTAGAATGGGGCCAAATGAACTAAAAGAATTAAAGAAACAGTTAGAAGAATTGGAAGAAAAGAGTTTTATAAGACCAAGTAATTCTTGCTGGGGAGCACCAGTGGTATTTGTTAAGAAACAAGATGGTTCCTTAAGACTCTGTATAGATTATAGAGAATTAAACAAAGTAACTATTAAAAATAAATACCCATTGCCAATAATAGATGATCTTTTTGATCAATTAGCAGGGGCAAGAGTATTCTCTAGACTATATTTAGCATCTGGTTTTCATCAAATGAAGGTGGAGGAGTTAAGTGTTAAGTACACTGCCTTTAACACTAGGTATGGGTTGTATGAATTTCTGGTTATGCCATTTGGTTTGACTAATGCACCATCATACTTTGTGGATTTAATGAATAGAACTTTTAGAGAATATTTAGACAAGTTTGTGATGATTTTTATAGATGACATTTTAGTTTATTCCAAAACAGTGGAAGAACATAAAAATCATTTGCACCTGGTTTTGTCTAGATTAAGGGAAAAGATTTAAAGGCAAAATTTTCAAAATTTTTATTTTGGAAAGAGGAAGTACATTTCCTTGGCCATGTCATTTCTGCCAAAGGGATTTCTGTAAACCCCAATAAAGTAGTGGCTATTCAAGCATGGAAGAGGCCTAGCACAGTGAGTGAAGTGAGATCATTTATGGGGATGGCAGGATATTATAGGAGATTTATAAAAGACTTTTCAAAAATTTCTACACCACTTACTAACTTAACCAGGAAGAACCAAGCTTTTGTTTGGTCAGAGAAGTGTGAGAAATCTTTTGAACAGTTAAAGGAGGCATTGGTGAATGCTCCAATCCTGAAAGTACCCCAGGGAAATGAAGAATTAGTTGTATATATTGATGCTAGTGGATTTGGCTTGGGTGCAGTGTTGATGCAACAAGGCCAAGTCATTGCATATGCATCCAGACAACTTAAACCCCATGAAGTAAGGTATGCCACACATGATCTTGAGTTAGCAGCTGTGATCTATGCTTTAAAACTTTGGAGACATTATTTGTTAGGCACTAAGTTTGAACTTTACACTGACCACAAGTCTTTAAAGTATTTATTTTCACAAAAAGATTTAAACATGAGGCAACATAGATGGGTGGAGTTCTTAGCTGCTTATGACTTGGACATACTCTATACACTAGGTAAAGCAAACAAAGTTGCTGATGCTCTAAGTAGACAACATGCTAAGTTAGCCATGATAATGATAGAAGAATTTAAAGACTTGTCTTTGCTTGCTGAATTAGAAATTGGGGAGAAAGACTGTGTGCACATGGATGTACATGTGCATGGTGCACAGGAAAATAGAGGGAAGTTAAGCTTGATGACACTTCAATCAGATTTAATTTTGAAGGTAGGAAAAATGCAAGAACAAGACACAAACTTATTGGAGAAGAAAGTTCTCATATCAAAAGGGGAGGAGGTGATAAATCACCATATTGACAAAAATGGTTATTTAAGAAACCAGAATAGGATATGTGTGCCAGAAAACATGGAGTTGAAGGAGGAAATATTGAATGAATATCATAGAAGTAAATACTCCATACACCCAGGCAGTACAAAGATGTATCAAAACTTAAAAAGATATTTCTGGTGGAAGGGAATGAAATCAGATGTAGCCAAATACATTGCAAAATGTATGACTTGCCAACAAGTCAAGGCTGAAACTCAAAAGCCATCAGGGTTATTACAACCACTTACCATACCCTAATGGAAATGGGAAGATATATCTATGGATTTCATAGATGGACTGCCTAGATCTAAAAGTGGAAACACAAGCATATGGGTGATAGTTGATAGGCTAACTAAAGTGGCACATTTTATCCCAGTCAAATCAGAAAGGAATGCACCAAAGTTAGCACAAGTATTTGTGAAAGAAGTGGTAAGATTGCATGGCATTCCCAAAACTATTGTGAGTGATAGGGATACCATCTTCACCTCAAGATTCTGGAGAAGTTTTCAAGAAGCCATGGGAAGTGAATTGTGCTTAAGCACTGCCTAACATCCACAATCAGATGGGAAGACTGAGGTGGTGAACAAGGTTTTAGAGGACTTGTTAAGGGCATGTGCACTGGATTTTGGAGGTAACTGGGAAGTCTATCTCCATTTAGCTGAATTTACATACAATAACAGCTATCAAAGCACCATAGGAATGGCTCCATTTGAAGCCTTATATGGCAAGCCATGCCTGTCACCAGTATGTTGGGTAGAAGCAGGGGAAAGAGCTATTTTAGGGCCTGAGTACATATAAGAAACTAAAGAGAAAATTGAGTTGGTAAGAAGAAGAATGGCAGCAGCTCAAGATAGGCAAAAGAAATTTGCAGACATAAAAAGGAAGCAGGTGGAATATGAGGTAGGAAATTTTGTTTTCATCAAAATATCACCTATGAAAAATGTGCTAAGATTTGGGAAACAAGGCAAATTAACCCCAAGATATATTGGGCCATACAAAATTCTAGAAAGAATTGGTTCCTTGGCATATAAGCTGGAATTACCAGAAAACATGCAAGGGATGCATGATGTTTTTCATGTATCACAATTGAGAAGGTGGGTTCATGACAAGGCAGAAATTCTTGAGACCCCAACCCAAGTGCAGATAAATCCTAATTTGATTTATGAAAAGGATCTAGTGGGAATTTTGGCAGAAGATGTGAAGAAGTTGAGGAATAAATCTCTGAAACTTGTGAAGGTATAGTGGAGTCTTGATCCTAGTGATTACACATGGGAATTAGAAGACAAAGTTAGGATGAATTATCCTAAGCTATTTTCAGATTAAAGGTAATTCTGATTTTTGATTGTTTTCTTTTTTTTCGATGCATATATTTTTAGTTATTAAAGAACTAAAAATCTATTTGGTTGAGAATGTACTTGTTCTCTGAATTAAGTTTAAAATTTATTTTAAGCTTAGGAAAATTGTGGGACACAATTTCTAAAAGGAGGGGTGTATGTAATGACCCAAGATTTTAGGAATTTATTCTGAAAAATATAAATAAGTTTAAAATAATTTTTAAATAATTTTTAAAGTGGAATTGATATAGCTTGATAGTGTATCTGTATGTGTGTACATGTGTGCACAGGAAATGCACATGAACTAAAGCTAAATTCCTGAACTCTAAGAATAAATACATATTGATGTGTATGGAAATATATATATATATATATAGATTAAATCCTTAAAAGCTATATGCATAAGTAAATATACATATATGAATGCTACTGAATATTTTTGAGTGTACATGTGCATGTGTGTGTCAGTACAGAATGATGTATAAATATATATACATATGTGTGTACTAATTATTTCAGTAAGACTTATATACATATATATAGATATGTTAACAAGATAATAGAGTTCAAATCAGTAAAATAAAATCTACAAACATATTTTAATTATAGGCAGAAAGAAAAAGAATGAGGATATAAAAAGGAGTAGTCCTCTTATAAATAAATGAAGGAAGTACATACCATTTACATGAAAGCTAAAAATAGGAAAAATAAGATAAAACAGGGAAATGCTTGGTATAGGCAGAATTAGGAAGAGTATTTGATAAATAACAAATCAAGTCACACTTTTAGCATGATTGTAGACAAAGGAAAAAGTATTTTCTGGAAAAGCAAATTTCTGAAATTAACAAAAAAATGAATATAACCACTTTTCTTTCCACAAACTCAAGCCGGGGAGGGTGAGATTTTGGGTTTAAAAATCTAAATGCAAATGGCATAATTTCTGATGGGCAAAAATGTCTTTAGCTATTGCCTTAAACCCTAAGAGAAACCCTGCATAAATAGGCAGTGAGAGGAGAAACCTTCTTCTTCCCGGATAGCTCTTGAGAACAATATATAGATATTATATAAATATAATACAAGTGAAGAAAAGATTTGAACGCAGAGGCTTACTAGTCAACTAGGAAGTGAAAGAGAGCTAGGTGAGAAAACTCACTCAAAATCTAAGGCAATAAGTCCTAATGTAGGCAGCCAGTTATAAGTAATTTTCTTGAAAGTGTATTTTCATATGTGATTGCTTATCTGTGATTTTAGAACTGAAAATGTTTTGATTCTCTTTGGTTGTTCTACTTATTTTATTATATGAAAGCTTTAAGTATTATTAGTATACATATATGTTTTATAAACCCAGATCTCTGATATGTTAATGTTTAGGAACATAAACAAATACCCAAAAAATAAAATGTTGAAAATAGTCAAGTAGTATTGGCTTTGGCTCAACCCAGAAAGATGTAAACAATGTTGAGCTGCAATAAACTCATGTATAAGTGCTGAGGCTTCAGACAAAAAGGAATTAGGGGTGCAATAAGGTTGCCTATGTGCTGATGCTCCTGATTCAATGAAAATAGATATAAATGTTCATATACATAGCAAACAAATTTTCTGATTCAGTGAAACTTGGTCATTCTGAGTTTAACTCAAGCACAAATGTTTGCAAAAGGAAAAACTCTCTCAAAAGCCATAAGCCAATGTTAGTTGCCTATACCCCTTTTAAAATACCAGAATCTTATTTATTTAGTCACCAATGGATGTTTGCCTGTTTGTCTCTGTTTGGTTATGAATAATATGAGATGCCATGATAAGGATGTTTTAGTTAGTGAAATGGATCACTGAATGGTTTAGTCATGAAAAATCAAAAGAGTTATTATTAACTTAAACCTGACTAGGAAATGTGGGTCAAGAACACTACAGGAATGACTTGTTTTTCTGAGTAATACAAGTTGACACATGGCTTGTTTAAGTCCTGAGATCTTTGTGTAATGGAGTGAATTAGTTCATTACAGTGTGTCCATTGATTCAATTAATTGCAGATGAGACCAAGATAGATAAATATATCAAGATAAGAGAATTTGATATAAAGAGGAACTAGAGTTTTCCTGGAATGAAATCTGGATTGTGAATAAATGATTTAATTCATTTTGGGTGATTTGCTTGTTGTATGGATGTTTATTTGATTCACGATTGAATTATATGAATGTATGAATGTACCATGTTTTTCTTGAGGTTCCTGGAAAGACAGATCAAAGTGTGCACCTGCACACTTGAATTACTTGTTTTCTAAAGGCAGAAGTTATATACATATATCCATGTTTTAACTTGATTTACAAATTGTTTTAGTGGATTTTCTCATACCAGACATGTGTCTGACCCTAGTGTGCTAATGGCATATGGGGTGTCTCAATTAAAATGGGGCAGCTTCAAATGCATTATCAGGGACTGCAGCAACTAAGTAGGAGTAGGAGCAAGGCTTTGAGAAGAAGATTATAGCATGCTAAACTTAGTTAGATAAGAGCCTAAATGATGAAATCTGCATGTATTGATAATTTAAATTGCTACTTGTATGAAGTGTTGAATATTGGATGGATATTTTGCTAAGTAATTTGTTAAGAAAGTGACTTGTATCTGGAATCTATAAATCTAGTTAACATCTGATATGTTAAAGAAGTTAATCAAAATTTTGTAAGTGGATTTAGCAAGAACACTATGATAAATAGGGTGGTTACATTTTACAAATGTATTAGTCAATCTTGAGTCTTTGAAAAAGGTGAAGTTCTGGAAAATCTGGATAGTTGAATCTAAAAAAAAAATTAAATGGTTTTATTTTTCTACCATGGCAAGCATAGGGAGAATGTATTTTATATGTCTGTAATGTTTTCATAATTCAACTTGTTTTATACAAATGTTTTATGCCTTATTTTTAAATAAGGGAAGGGTCTGTAATATAGGAGTTGAAAGCAAGGTCCATAAAAGTTGCATATATGTGAATATTTAAACATGTTTTGTACAGATATTAACACACCAGTTACCTTTGTATTTTTAACATAAATCTAAAGTCCATTTCATTACGGCTTTGAGCAAAAATGTATTCTTCTAGACCCTATGAGTTCTACCAGAACAAAGAGTTTGGTTGAACCATGTTCTTCTGGATACCCATAGATATGTGAACTCACTCAGGTTAGCATTTCATTTAGCTTAGCACCATGTCATCAAAGAATTAAGCCTTTGCAATACGATTTCACACTTCAAAACATTTCAGAAAAGAGTTAGTACTCTGAACAGACTTTATAAGAAAATCAAACATAGATAATGATAGAAGATTATATCATTTTCTAGAGCACAAACACTACTCCATTAATTTATAGATAACCATAACACAATTATCTGGTTTCAAGGAATTATACTCCATAGAGAATTCAGCCAGGAATCAGGAGTTTAAAATATATATATATATATATATATATATATTGATACATGTATGGATGGAAATTTTATTGTATAGATTTGTACTGAACTATGTGTGGATTGATTAAACTTAATCAATCAAATATCCTCTTGTTTTCCAGAACTCTGATTGAAACAAGAGAGGCATATACATCTTCACATGTATGTGCATGTCTTTGTGAATGTATTGATATATTTATATTGGTAAAGATTATGATCCTGGATAAGTTGTTTAGGTAAAAAGAAAAATGACTCTAGGCTTCAGAGATATATATATATATATATATATATATATATACATATGAAAATATGTATATGTATATCTCATATATATATGCCTCTATGTAAAAAAAAATCCTTACAAATTAAGGTATAAAAAGAGAGGGTCATTTCATGCATCTTTGGCGGAGGTAACTTTTTCATGTTTTCTTTATTATTATTAGGAGTTAAAATTTGGTATTAGAGGTAAGGCTTAAGTTGGTTTGCCGTTTTCAATTTTGGGTTTTTGTCTATATAAAATGCGTACGACACATGTATATTGTGAAAAACGACCGATTTAGAAAACGATATTAACATACAAAATAGGAAACAATTTTTTTTCATTTTTTGTGTTTTAGAAAATAACGGAAGCACGAGAGACAATTTATCCTTCCGTCGTCCCTCCATTTACTCCATCATTCCCTCCATCTTTCTTCCATCTCCTCCGTCGTTCTTTTACTCTTTTCATATTTTGTAATTAATATTAAAAACTCAGAACACAAAATACAAAATAAATCAAACGGACCATCAGTTTTCGACGTGAAAAGAGTGCTAGCTAGATGAGTCAAGCTTGTCAAATTGGTCTAATCAAATGGTGTGGCTGAAATGAATATGAATGCGTGCACAAATTTATTCCAACTATTTGGAGAAAGAAACAAACAAAACTACAGCTATGGTCTTTTCATTGGAAAATGAATATGTCATGCAATAACCTAATGCAAAAGGAAAAATGAAAAATAAAAGGAAAAGGGATTCGACCTTTTTATTGTATACAAAGTCATTAGTGGTTGTTCTTGAAATTTAACGGCTGCGTAGCTGATCATTGTGTTTTTAGCCTTTTCGTGTCCTTTGGGGTAGATATAAGTTGGGAATATGTCTAGAAATATATTTTATTCCGTAGTATTTCATAATTGAATTAATGATATCTTATCCTATAAATAATCCTTATCGTGATTATTTTATTCTAGTTCTCTTCGATACAGGTGCTTGACACACATTCGTATCGAAGGAGCTTGTTGATACCGTCGAATGTTTCTTATCTTATTACTTCTTTGAGGATTGCGAATCCTATTGAGGGGATCCGAAATACTTGGCATGTTGTGCGACAATATCGAGGTTGTTCTTTGTATTTTTTCTTTCTGTGCAAATCTGAATATTAGTCATCACCTTGGGTTTAATATGATTTTGGAGATGGATTGGCTTGCTTGTTATCAAACCCCAATCTTATGTTCTGAAAGGATCCTATATTCAGGCATCCTAAATCGGCTGATTAGTTGTCTCTTGTTCTTCGGAATGTTGATGATAATTCTGAAGTATCTTTATTTGTTCTTGAGTTTTGAGATGATGATGATGTATCTCAAATTCTAGTTGATTGTGATTTTGTTGATATATGTGAGTCCGTTTCGGGTTTGCTACCTAATCGGGCAATTGAGTTTTGTGTTGACCTCATTCCTGGTTCTTAGCCTGTTAGTCATCCTTCCACGAGGGTGTGCACTAGGGAAATGAGAAACTCTAGAAGTAATTGCTAAGGCGTGAAGCCAAGCAATTCATTTAGTCCAGTCTTTACCATGAGGTGCCACGGTCATCTTTGTTAAGAAATCTGATGGTATTCTTAGACTTTGCATCCATTTTCGCAAGCTTAACAAGTTAACCATTAGAACGAGTATCTATTGCTTATGATTGATGACATATTCGACCTATTGGGTGGTGTTAGGGTCTTTCCTCAGCTTGACCTTGCACAAACTTTCATCAGCTACGAGTTGCGGAGGATAGCGTTCCTCTTACCACATTCCGCACTCGTATGGTTATTGTGAGTGGCTTGTTATACCGTTCGGTTTGACGAACACTCCAGTTTATTTCGTTAATCTTGTGAATCGAGTATTCTAGGAATATCTCGATGAGTTCTCCTTATGTTCTTTGATTTGAGTATAAGCAACAATTTGATTTTAAAAATCTTTCAAATAGAAAATATGTCTTTAAATATAATTGGATTTTGTTTATTGAGACAAGCAAAGAATATTTTGTAAAATTTTATAAGAGGCATTTTTTTCTTATAGAAAATGATTTTTGTGTTGGGTTGTCCATTGAGTGCTTTAAGAATTTTGGTCGATGCGCCTGATCAACGTTATCGATAGGAATTTCCTAAACGCTATGATGAAACAATTAGACACGGTAAATTGAGTTTTAATAAGTAAAGTTTGGGAATAAATTAAGATGGTTTGAGTATTAAATTTTATTTGAATGTGTAACGCAGCCATTGAACCATAGTGAGGGTTGGACGAGTGGCGAGGCAGTTTGGATCATGTGGTCAACTCTGCAGCCAATCTATAGGGTCATTCACTATAAATCAATGGAGAGGCAATACCTTTATATTATTTGAAAATTTTGAAATTGAATATGCTAATTTTAATTTTTTAGCATGAATTTGTAGGCAAATTTTGTTTTAAATTTTCGTTGTATTAAAAACAAATTTGTTGGTGTGAATTTGTAAAATTCTTTTGAAAAAATATACAAATCTTTGTCCTTTAAATTAATTCCACCTTTGAATTAATTATCAACTTTAATTAATTTTATGTTGATAATTAGTTGAAAATTTAATTTTTGTGACAAAGTGGAAATGTGAATTTGAATTGTATTGATAAATGAACAATTTATGTAGTATAATCATTTTAATTATGAGGGTAATTTTAAACTTTATATATATATATATCCTTAAAATTTATATTATGGATAATCAACAATCATTTCTTGATAATGGAAGAGATTAGTTATCTCTTTCAAAATGAGTTTTCATGGTTAATTGTTTTAAAGCTAGGTTTTGGAAAGTAATGAAAATGTTTCCACTTAATGAGTTGTTTTTGTTATGTCTTAGCTTTCCGGGGAAAAGAAGATCATTTAATAAATGATTTAGCAAAAAGCTTGTTTGAAAATGTAGTTTAAAATTAAATGGTTTGGGAAAATTTCAAATTTCAAATTGATTTGAAAGCTAAAATTTGGTTTGGAAAAGGGACTAGCTAAAACAACAATAACTTGAGATTTATAATTTCGAATAAGTTCAAACTTTTTGTAAATGGAAGAGCATTCAGAAAGCTATAAATTATCCTTTTACTACTTTGGAAGATTTTGCTTTTTATTCTATCTAAAATAGGTTTGAAAGTGAATAAACATTTTTGTCTTATTATAAAATTTAAGCTGAAAGTAAATTTTGCACAACTTTCAAACAGTGAATCCGATTTTGATGATCTTTATATCGCTGGAAAGCTTAGACTTAGTAGAACAACTTTTATTTTATAAGAGTTCTCAGATTTTGTTGGTTGTTGTGTCAAAACTTGTTTTCTTTACAATAGGTTTGAAATTGAAGATGGCTTGTTTTCTTAATGGTCAAGTGCATTCTACTTATTTTGTGAATGTAATTGAGTTGATGATTAGTATGAAAAATATATGTTTCAAACTGAAATATATTGTGGTAGAATTTAAGAGTGAAACATTTTATTCACTTTAAATGAAGAGTTTGGAGATTAAATTGGATTTTGTAAAAGGTTTTGAAAATTTTCAAAATATTGAAATTTGAGATTTTGATTATGAAGAAAATGGGTTTTGAAAACCTTAAAATATTTGTTTAGTAAAATAGGAGTATAAACATCCGTTCCTTGAGTTTGTCTTGCTTTTGTGCAATTATCTAACGACTTGCATTTATGCGGTCGTTTGGGTTGGTGGTATTGAAGAAACCACCTACCTCTTGTTGAGTTTTCTTACCTCAATTGCTGTCCATCTAATGTCGGTGTGGCTCTTTCCGTAGTGAGATATGGAAGGTCATGTCAATAATTATCTAGTTGGTTGGAATTCGAGATAAAATTATGTTAAATCCCGACTTTATTCGAGAGCTTCTAAGAAATCAATCTCACTCGATTGATCTTTTGTGTAGCATCCTGTCTGTGTTCTTGTTTCGAAGGTGAGGCGCCTTCGAAATCATGATGTATTGCTCGTAGAAATCCAATGGTCTGCTAATTCCAGTAATTACACTCGGGAAACCATAGAATTTATCGGGCAATCTTATCTTGGTTTTCTATCATCCTGTGTTGAGAGTGAGAAATTTTAAACTCTAGCTTGTCTATTTTCTCTCGCTTGATGAAATAATTTGTGTTGAATACAACTCTTCTTTAGAAATTGCGGGGACACAATTTTTATAAGGGGGGAGTCTGTAACAACCCTGGTTTTGGTGATTACCTGTAATATTAAATTATAACGGTGGTTATAATTTAATATTGAGAAATAAAATAAATTGGAGATTTTAAATTGTTTATTTTAAATAAACAATGGATTTTAAATGTAAAATGTGAAAATAAAGTTTTGAAAACTTTATTTTGGTTGTTTATGTTAATAATGAGTGAGATATGATTTTAATTTGAGAAAATGCAATAATTCTTATAATTATTGCCAAATGTTGGATTTATTGATTTTTAAAAGGAAGAATTTGATTTAATATGTGTATATTATAGATAAAAAGGTGAAATTTGATTTAAAAATAAGTTTTGGTTATAAAATTGGTGCTAAAATCGTTTGTTGTATTTTATTACACAAGAAAATAATTTTTTTATAATTTTTTGTGTTGAAAATGGTGTTTTATGTAAATATTTGTGTAAATTGTGTCTTTATTTAAAAGTAAGAGTTTTTAATATTAAAAATATTTTTATAACTAAAATTATCTTTTTATTAGTTGAAAAATATTTTATCAAGCATGAAAATGTGTTTGTGTAATTCTTAGCGTGAAGAAATTTTGTTGAAATAGGTTGTTTTGATATTTACATAAGTGTATATATAAGTGTATATTTGTGAATTAAGTGATAAAATTAACTTTTCCTTAGGCTATTTTCTCTGTATTGGGTCCAAGCCCATTTATTTTCCTTAGCCTGTAAAGAGAAGAGAAAACATCTCCTCTTCTACATTCATTTCTTCTTCTTACAGTAAATAGCCAGAAACAAGAAAGAAAGAAACTATCTCCATTTTCAAATCTCCAAATTAAATCAAAAACTTACCGTTTTCTTTCAAATTAAAGCTTATTTCTACAGGTAATCTATTTCAAAACTGAATCATTTCATCAAAATCTAATTTGTTTTATTGGATTTGTCTGTAATCTCTTCTTTCGGGTTTGCATGCTTCTGTTTTTCACTTTTACAGGTCATTGAAGTTCTTTTGAAGCCAAAGCTTGCACATTTTCTTTGATTTGCGCTTGTAGCTCAAGTATTTTGCAAGGTGAGTAATAATCTCACAAATGCTAGCTCAAACAAAGCTGAATTGCAAGCTGAAAATGCCAAAAATCGTTTACTGTAATTGAAATTTGCGTTGTTTGATATTACAGTAAAAATTGTTCTGATTAGCTACTTTGCATGACCATATCTTCTTATTTCTATGTTGGAATTCGCTGATTCTTTTTTTGTTTGAAAATTGAAGTTTTCTACTATGTGCATACCAATTTTCAGTTCAATCTGAGGTCGTTTGGTCCTGTGTTTCATGCCTGTAAGTTGAACCCGAGATGGTTTTCAGGCCTGTACACACTTCTGTTTTCCGAGTTGTTGCAAACATGGCCCAAGTCCATGTTTGAGACAACATATCTCTTTCATTTCCTGTCAGAATTCATCGATTCTTTTTTTATTTGAAATTTAAAGTTTTCTACTATGTGCGTACCAATTTTCAGTTCAATCTGAGATTGTTTGGTCCTCTGTTTCATGCTTGTAAGTTGAACCCGAGATGATTTTCAGGCCTGTACACCAGTTTTCTTGAGCTGCTGCAAACATGACCTGAGTCCATGTTTGAGACAACGTATCTTTTTTATTTCCTGTCAGAATTCATCGATTCATTTTTTATTTGAAAGTTGAAGTTTTCTACTAGGTGCATACCAATTTTCAGTTCAATCCGAGTTCGTTTGTTCCTCTGTTTCATGCCTGTAATTTGAACTCGAGATGGTTTTCAGGCCTGCACTTCTTTTCTGAGCTGATGCAAACATGGCCTGAGTCCATGTTTGAGACAACTTATCTTATTCATTTCCTGTCGGAATTCATCAATTCTTTTTTTATTTGAAAGTTAAAGTCTTCTACTACGTGTATACCAATTTTCAGTTCAATCTTAGGTCGTTTGGTCACCTGTTTCATGGCTGTAAGTTGAACCCGAGAGGGTTTTCAGACCTGAGCAGAATTCAACATGGCCTTGTCCATGTTTGAAATTTCATATCTTTACCATTTCATGTCGGAATTCAATGAATCTTTTTCCAATTCATAGTTAAATTGTTCTACTTTGTGTATATCAAATTTCAGACCATTCTGAGGTCAATAAGCCATTCAAATTATGTCTGAAAGTTGAACCCGGAGAAGATTTCAGACCTGGGTATTGTTTTCTGATAAAATAAACATTTATTTTCACGTGTTAGAAGTTACAACTGCTTGCTGGCTATTAATCATGAAATATTACTTCACAACATAAATTTCCTTTAGACAAGAGAAAAATTGAAATTGGTATCGCATTTTCTTTGGGAAGTTGGTGCATACAAATACCAAGTGCTAAAATGATATTAATAGAGTTAGGCGTATGCCCTAGGGGCAATTATGTCATTTTGTGATATATATCTAACTTGATAACCAATCTTATTCGAAATAAAATGTGTTTTCTTTTTATTCTATACTTGATATAATTGTTATATTAATTAATTAATTTAATTAAAGGTAAATTTAATAGAAAATTCATAAATGTTATGTTTTCTGATAGTATGTATGAAGTGTTGTAACCGTGAGTAATTTATCACAATGAAAACAAATATATCATTTTAAATGTTCATAGTCAAGTTGCATCGGGACTGGATATTGATGTATCCGTTGATACTAGAGTACGTAACTCTCTCCAAATGTTGGATAATGTATTACTCATAACTGTTGGGGTGCACCTAGGGGTTACGAACTCACAGTTATTGGATAACGATGGAACGACTCACTCGATAGTTTTCTTTTGGTTAATATAACTAAGGTCAAATAGAAAATACCGATGTGACTAATTTACATAGTTCTCTCGACTTGAGAATAATATGGGTCTTCAATATGAAAGCTCCGCTTTGATTATAGTCAAATCATGACATAGTGTCTAGAACAACCCGAAATTTAATCACTTTAAATATGAATATTTTATATATGTTTAAATAATTAATTTATGGAATATATAATTCAAATAAAACTCTTTTCAATAAAAACTAGTGATGGTGAAATCATTTTCAAAATTTGGTTACAAAAAAAATTAGTTCGAAGAAAAATCGAAAATGTGACAGGGAATCATTTTTCAGATTTTCGACTTCTCGTCGTTTAAAAGTTGTTGGAAATGTTTTGTACACTCTAGTGTACATATACACATACATATATGATCACTTATGTATGGTTAATAATAATATATGGTGAAATTTATTTACTTAAGTAAAAAGAAAAGAGATGTGACTTTTAAAAATAAAAATAAAAAGGAATTGTCACATAACACATCAACATAAGAGAGTGAAGTGATGGACAAGGGAGATGGGAGGTGGTTGTTGCGTGAGCAACAAGGAAGAGGAGGGAGGTGATGATGTGTCACAAATATGGTGAAAGGTATGGACGAAAGGGTATTTTGGTCATTCACTTAATTCATTTTGTTTAAAACAATTTCCTTTTTTCCTTCTCATTTTTCCTTTCATTTCTCATTTTTAAACTTTTTTCTCTTTACAAAGCTCCATGTCAATTTAATGGTTTGCTTATAAAATTTTCAAAACAAAAATCCTTTTTTTCTTCTATTTTAAATACTTTAAAACCTATTCAAAAACACTCTTTTATACCCAACACCTCCTTCTCCTTCAAAACAAGCCCAAACCCCTCTCTACAATCCAAGGCCGAGCCCTACTCCACCCTAGGCCGAACCTAAAGTCCATTTCCCTGAGCCTAATAAAAATTTTACTAAAGAAAATCCAAGATCTAAGGTCGATTCAAGTTGTAGTGGTAGTTCTACTTGATTTGGGTGATTTTTGATAAGTAAAGCTCACACCTTTAAGAAAGTTTTAAACTTTACTTAATTTCTTAACTTAGTTGAAAATTTGTTAGTTGTTTAGTGAAAAATGATGTTGATTGTACGAACATATTCGTGTTTATATGTAATGGTTGTATAGACTTGAAAACTGAAGTCAAAAGTTAAGTTTTAATTTGCGAGCAATGATTTTTACTTTTGTATGTTGACTATGCATTTGTTTGTGTGTATGCGATTATGTATTGATGTAGTAAGCTAAAGGAAAGTTAGCACTTGATTTGTGTTTTGTTGTGACATTGAAATCCCTTGGATTTAACTTGTTTTACTTATTTTAATTTCTAGAAAAATTTCACAAGTTTACAAATTTTACTTTTAGTTTCTAAAAATACAATACTATATTATAAAGCAAGTTAAGATAAAGGTAAAGGCTTGAGGAAGATTTTGTATATAAAACTAGTTTAAAGTTATGACATCCATAGCGATAGTCGCTATGGATGCAGTTTCAGCAAAGCGAACATCTGTGTAAACTAAAAGTGTTTCTACTTAAGTATTTTCTTGAAAAAGTATTTCAACATATTATAAGTATAAAAATGAAATTATTGGTTATTATTGAAGTAAGGGTTTTATGATTATTTAACTAATTAAGTAAAGCTAATTAGTAGTTAATTACTAATTAAGTAAGGGCAATTAGTACTTAAGTATTAATTAAGTAAGATAATTGTAATTAGTTAATTAATTATTAATTGAGAAAGGTTGATTATTTAGTTAATTATTATTTAAGTAAGGTTTAATTATTTAAGTAATTATTAATTAAGCGACGTTTAATTAATAAATTAGTTACTAATCAGGTAGGGTCTAATTATTAATTAATTAATTAGCAATTAAGTTAGCATTTAGTTAAGATTTAATAATCACTAAATAAAGTATTTAACTTACTTTTAAATTAATTAAATAAAAGTTTTTGATTTTTAATTACTTTATTCCCAAGAATCGGTTATGTTTTAAGGCAGTTTTCTTTTACAAAGAATGGTTTAGGTACAAGGGATAGTTTTAGTCTATGCCATTAAGTAGTCAAACATATATGATAAGTTATATTAAAACGTTGACACGTTTTATTAAAAGTAAGTTGTCTTGTATTTGGCACTAAAAGCCGATGAGTAGGCTTTCCTCTATCTGTGAGATCTAGAACTTGATTTCTTGGCGAGGGATAGAGAAGTCGAAATGTCAAAAACGTGATAAATATAAAAGAGTTAATTTCGATAAATGGGTCATGATAAATTAAGTATATGGAAGATATTTCATTGTATTTTTAACACCAAATTTTGATGTATGGAAATGCTTCTCTATCCCGAGAAGTAAGAATGTATGTCGAGTCAAGGTTAGTTTTCTAACTTCTCTGACTTCATTGTTAATCAAGGGATAATACCTTTTGAAAATGGAATGTGGTGATGAGTATATAATGTCTTATTTTTATATGCAAATCTATACACACCCTAGATAGTAGATTTGTCCATTATCGATAACTTGACCCTTTAAAATTATCGAATGCTGGTTTGAAGTGACCGGGATTAGATAACATGATTTATCTGAAAACCACTTCGAACTAATGTAAGCGTTCGAAATGAAAACATCTTGAACATGACGGAATCGAAGACGAAGATTTTTGAAGTGCAATGGCTACTTGCTACTAATACTGAGGGTGATCAAAATGGACGTAGTAGAAATAGCGCCTTCGGTTTGTTCATATCCTGAACAACTTGTATGGATGAATGCTAGCATTGCATTGTCGCTTGGAAGGCAGTATTAGCATTCCAGGTGGGATTGCTAAAGAAATGGTAAAGCTTAACCTCAAGCTTCATAATCGGGGATGACTAAAACAAGGGATATGCGGCAGGGCTATGTGGGTCGCACCCATTAGATTAGTCACGACTCTATCTAGATCGATATTCTCAGATTATGTATGCTAGTGACCCGGGTACGATTGTTGATCATAACCGGGGTGGTGATATATTCCGTACTATCTAGTAGGGGATTGGCCGGTCTAGTGTTGGCGGTGGTCCATATGAGGCCCTCAATACATTTATCTAGATGTGTACTATGGGAGGCGGTATCCCAGTAGCCTTGTCATTGTATGGAATCCATTCTCTAATAAGTACCTTTACGGACTTAGTTGTATACCTATTATGCTGGAATTTAATTAATGTAACAATTTCGGCTATAATTTAATGTTTAGTTTTAACCCTAGATATTATTATAATGTCACTAGAGCTTCTATAAAAACGTTTTGGTTATCATAAGGTAAAAACCCGTCTGTGTTTATATGTGGTGTGTTCTTACGAGATACCTTTATTTTAAAGAATTTTTTTACAAGTATAACAATTCAGTTCTTTGGAGTTTTACTCACACCAGACCCATGTCTGACCCATAGTTTCATTCTTAATACCTGGATATATTAAGATAACTCTTAAAATGAGCAATAGGAAAAGATGAGGTAGAGGAGCTAGTAGCACCATGACCACCAACGGCCGAGCTCCGAATGCTAGAAAAGTTGAAATAGTTGAGGAGGCGCACCTGTATAGCCCTAAGTGAATTTTGCAGCTCCGTGCAAGGATTATACAAATCTAAGAGGGAAGCCGTTCAAGGGCACGAAATCCATTGTCGTCATGTGAGAAGATTTTCAAGGTATTGATATTTCAGATGAGCAGAAGCGGTTCTTAGCACTCTGGTAGTTGCAAGATGGAGCGCCAACTTGGCGGGACTCCATTACAGCTAATGTTCCAAAGGATAATTTTTCGTGGGCCAGATTTAAAGAGGTATTTGAGGACCAGTTCATGCCCACTGTAGGAAAGACTCAGATGTATAGGAATTTCTTGGATCTTAAGCAATTAGCCCCGTCGATGGTTGAGTATAAGATCAAGTATAATTGAGCTATCTCGTTTTGGTCCCGAGCTAATTAATATGCCTCTTAAGAAGAATGAAATGTTTGTGATGAGAATGAGAGAAGGTTTCTAGAAAAAGTTGACTGCCTATCTTAAGGGTTCTTTTGTGGATTTGGTAGACATGGCCTTGAGGTACGAGGTTCTTAGGAAAAATAAGCCAGCGGTAGTACCCAGTGGAAATATCAAAAACCCAAACAAGAGAATGTTTAACCCGAACTGGAAGAAGCAAGGAAAGGGAAGTCGGAATGAGACCAAAGAAACAAGTTCAAGAATGTTGAGTGCTATCAACGCAAGTAGAAAGGCCATCTGGCCAGGTAATGTAAGAATTATGAAGACTCGAAGTAGCAGGGAGGACCCATTTCTCCAATGGTTCAGAAGATGCTTTGTTACAACTATCAGCAGCCATGGCACATGGTGAAGGATTGCCCACTTATGAAGAAAGGACGGCACGTCAAAGTGCATGCTATCAAGGATGAACCGTTAACTTTAGCAAATGTGAAAGGAAAGGGAGTTCTTAAAGGTACTTTAATGATTAACGAATTTTTATTAGAGTATTGTTTGATACCAGGGTTTCCCATAGTTTCATTTCTTTAGAATCGGTAGAAAAACTACAATTTTCCCCTAGAATTTTAGACATCTCTATTTTTGTGTCTAACCCCATAGGAGGTATCACTAATATGTGCATGATGTGTGAGGATGTGTAAATTTCTTACCTTACCCACTATTTTTCTTGTATTGGATTTTAAGGGGTTTGATATTATACTCGGTATGAATCGGTTGTTGGAAAATGAAGCTATCTTGATTGTGTTGGGAGAACGATATCTTTGAAAGCCAAATTTGGAAACTTTGTTATGGTTTCGTCTAATGATCCATCCAAGCGTATGAGTAGTTTCCTTTATGCCTTAGAATCATCCCATAAAGAGTTAGGGTCGATAGAAATTGTTACGGATTTTCTGATGTCTTTGAAAAAGTTAATGGTCTACCTCCACATCGGGAGATTGAATTCCGAATGACTTAATTCCCGCTGCGAGGCCAATTATTCAACTCATTTGGAAGATGGCTCTAAGAGAGAAAGAGTCGAGGGATCAGAAAGATGATTTGTTGAGAAGAGGGTTAATTAGACCGAGTTAGGGAGCAGTGGTAGTTTTGTGGAAAAATCAGATGGTTCTTTAAGACTGTGTGTAGATTATATGGAGTTAAGTAAGCAGACCATTAGGAATAAGTATCCCTTAGCCCGCACAGATGACCGTTTTGACCAACTTCATAGTGATTGAGTACTCTCCCAAATGGACATGGCTATCAGATTTCACAGCTGAGAGTAGCGGAGGATAGTTACCCTTAACTGAATTTAGAGGACCAGACTTTTTCTTTAAGTGGTGGATTATGCCTTTTGGGTAACCAATACACCCAGGTATTTCGTAGATCTTATGAATCGCATTTTAGGGATGTTCTCAAGAAGTTCATGTTGGTCTTCATAGACGATATCCTTATCTACTCCAAGATTGAGGAAGAGCAACAACATCATTTAGAAGTGGTGTTAGAAACATTATGGAAACATGTTCTAAAGACAAAATTTTCTATGTGTCACTTTTGGCAGCCAGAAGTAAGGTTTTTCGGGCATGTGGTGACGGGGATGGCATCTTGGTCGACCCAACAAAGGTAGTGGCTGTGCAAGATTGTAAGAGGTCGCGGACTCCTATAGAAGTTCGAAGTTTCTTAGGCCTGGCCGGGTTCTATTGTAGATTCATTCAGGATTACTCCAAGATCGCCTCACACTTGGCTAAGTTAACAAAAACGGACGAGATGTTTGTCTGGACTCTAAAGTGTGAGGAGGCGTTTGTGGAATTAAAGAAGAGATTGACTAGTGACCTGTATTAGCTATTCTGGATGGAAGTGGAGGACTTCTGTTTATACCGATGCTTGTAGAGTAGGGTTAGATGCAGTTCTGATGTAGCATGTGAAGGTTATTGCATATGCTGGCAGGCAGCTGAAGCCCCATGAGAAGAACTATGCTACATATGTTTAGAATTGTTAGTTGTCATGTTTGCCTTGAAGATGTGGAGACATTACTTGCTGGCTGAGAAGTTCAAGCTCTTCACGGATCACAAGTCTCTTAAGTATTTTTTCACGCAAAAGGATCTGAACTTGCGGCAACAGCGGTGGTTGGAATTTCTAGTGGCATATGATTTAACATTTTATAAAGAATGGGAAAGGCAAATGTGGTAGTAGATGCTTTGAGCGGGAATGCAGTCTTGGCTCTTTTTGAAGTCACCCCAACCTTCCTCGAGAAGATTGCAAGCAAACAAAGGGAAGACAATCGCTTAATGTAAATCATCAAGGATGTAGAGAATGGGCAGTGTTCAAGTTTTAAGGTAGTTCATTGTGGCGTATTATGTATGAATGGGAGGATATGCGTGTCGAATGTCGATGGCCTTAGGCAGGAGGTTTTAAGGGAATGGCATCGATCCAAGTTGTGTATCCACACCGGGGGTTCGAAGATACATCGTGGTATAAAGCGGGTATTCTGGTGGAAGGAGATGAAGAGGGATATCTCAATCCATGTCAACCGATGTGCGAACTGTTAACAGATCAAAAGGGATTACCAAAGGACAGTTGTGCTACTACAACCATTAGGGATCCCAAACTGGAAGTGGGAATAAATATCAATGAATTTTATTGATGGATTACCAAGAACTAGGAAAGGGAATGAAGGTGTGTGGGTCATTATGGATCGGCTAACCGAGAGTGCTTATTTTAATCCAGTAAAGCCGACGAGAACTGCAACGAGATTGGCAGAGATTTATATGAGGGAGATCGTTCGACTGTATGAAGTTACGGTTAGTATTGTGAGTGATCGTGATCCCATATTTACCAACCAATTTTAGAAATGTTACAAGTAGCTTTAGGAACAAAGCTATGTCTGAGCACTTCCTACCACCCTGAAACCAATGGTCAAACTGAGAGGGTTAGCTGAATCTTTGAGGATCTGTTAAGAGCATGAATCTTGAACTTTGGGGGATCTTAGGAGGATAATCTACACTTGGTTGAATTCTTCTACAACAACAACTATCAAGATAGCATTGGCATGGCGCCCTATAAAGCTCTTTATGGATGGCCATGTAAGTCCCCAGAATGTTGGGTGAAGACCGAAGATCGACTAGTGCTTGGACCTGATATGGTTCGAGAAGCTACGGAGAATGTTGTAGTGATCAAGAGGAGGATGAAGGAAGCTCAAGACCGACAAAGGAGTTATGCAGATTGGAGGCGAAGGGATTTGGAATACATAGTCGGAGACTTGTGTTAAGATTTCACCGATTAGAGGAGTTTCTAGATTTAGAAGTGCTAGGAAGTTGGGGCCAAGATATGTAGGACCATTTCGAATTCTTAAGAGGATTGGGTGTAACGACCTGGTATTTCGAACCATTCAAATCGACAAGAATCCACACATGTCTGACTTGAATTGCTCAAAACAACAGATTCTTAATTTCTATTTGGCAAAACTTAGCATATACAATAAATCAATCAATCACAAAATCACAGATACAGAGTATTACAACAATAAGCAGCGGAATAGATAAATAGTAGTTCATGAAGCTACTATATATACATCAAAGTTTAAAGTAAAATACAACAGAATCTCAAATACAAAGCAACTGACGAGTCTGAACATAAATGACTGGAATAAACTGAAAAAGCTGAAAGCTGGATAGATAGATCTTCAACAAAGCTCCAATCTCCAAAGATGAGTCTCAAATGCTGTGACACTCGGTCTGACCCGAGCATAAAGCAAAACACAAAACACTCGAGTCAGGATTAACATTCTTATATCATTAAATTTAACTCAAGTGAAATGTCAACTGAAATACAAACAACTTAAAGGATGTGTGGGATTTCCATCCTCTAAGGATCTGTGGAACTATCTACTGTGTAGTAATATACGCTATTATAATATGTCTATAGTAAAGTAAACTATTACAATAGCGTTAAGGCGTTACCCATATCCCCCTTAACACATTTTATATATTCTCATAGTCTATACAGTATCGTAATTCCTCCGTAAACTGGAGGGCTATTAGATGGCACTCCATAGGTATGGTACAAACCAAACTCGTAGAAGGTGCGATAAGGCATGCGACAAGGCACACGAGGCAATGCTCAGGGTAGATATACCGTTTGCGGATTCGGATTGGTGGTAACGCATAGCAGCTACTACCGCCCACCTCGAGACACACCCCCAAATCAATGGTGCACCCAATCAAATCACAAAGCAATAGAATGGTATCGAAGAAATGTGTCCGATAGGAGGAATGACCTCACTTGGCCCGGCATAGCTCCTGTTTTAGCCACATCAAGCTGACTCACGGGAGTCAGGGCTACGTTAATACCTCATACAAAATCGTCGCCAAACCATCATACTTCATTCTGGAATCTCCACCACGTACACAGTTGTTAAAATGGTTTTCGGTATTGGCATAGAGTATGACAATATCCGATCCCGGTCTCTTTAACAACCAAACGCTTATTTCACACCGTGGTCATTTCATTTCAAATAGTTCATACTTCATATCAAAATATCATATTCATTTCAAAACCATATCAATTCGATATCATTATTCACTTTAAATAATATTCATTTCCAGAATCGTAACACTTCCAAAATCATAACACTTTTGAAATCATAACACTTCCAACTTAAACAGTTTAGATATTGATATATATATATTAAAATCTCTATAAATTAAAAAGTTTATGTATTAAAATAATTTATATATTAAAATATTTGTAAATTAAAAATAGTTTATATTTATTCAAAGAGTTTATACTGAAATAGTTTCCAAATTAGAATTGTTTCATCCAATTCCACAAATCGATTCAAATCAACTTAAATTTCAAAATTCAATTTAAATCAATCCCTGTTCAACACTTTCAATTAAAAAGGTTAAAGATTCAATTCAAATTCTAAATAAACTATCATTTCAATTCCAATAAGATTCAAAGTTTAAATATTCAAACATTTCAATATAAGTTTCCTTTATATTTCAAAATTTAACTTTAATTTTATTCACATTGGAAAATATTCACTTAATCATTTTAACAACAATTAAATAAAATCTCCAATTATACCTTTAAATCAAACTATATAATAAATTTTAAATTAATTAAATTTTGAAAATAAATACTTAAAAATAATGTATATAATAATTATTATTTTTTTAAAATTAAATCTTATTTTTTATATATTTTTAAAATAATAAAGTTATAAGAAAAGTCTTAATATTTATATTTTCAAAATTAACTTATAAATTTAAGATTTCCAAAACATAAAATTTTAAAATCTAAATTTTACACATATATTAAATAAATTCTTTATATTATAATTTAAAAATCAATAATTAATAAAATCCATATATTTCCTTTCAAACTTTGGCAATCATTTTTTTCAAAATAGACCAACGGTGTTCGTATATTGTTGGGTGCGTTTCCACCCTTCACTTGACCAAGTCCACCAAACCAACCAACTTACCGAACCAACCCACTTCCAACACTACCGAATCGAAGCTACGTAGACACTACCGAATCATCTACCTCCATCCACCGCCGAACCAGAAACAAGGGAAGCCACCACCGGGCCACTTACTACCGGATCAACCTCCACCGAACCAACGTACTACCGAACCAACTTCCACCGAACCAACTTCCACCGAACCAACGTACCACCGAACCAACGTACTATCGGATCAACCTCCACCGAACCAACGTACTACCGAACCAACTTTACCAGGCCAGATTGCATCAACCCAGGCCCACCAGCAGCTATATACATCCAAGACCCCTACCCCCAGCCTCACTCTATAAATAGAGGGGCAAGGGTACAACAATGGGAGACAAGTTTGAGAGCTCAAGCATGGATAGAACTTTCAAACAACTTTCATTTACTTGTATCAAAGCTTTGTACTTGTAATCTGAACAAGAAAGGAGAAATAATATATAAAGTGGACGTAGGCACATTCTGGCTGAACCACTATAAATCCGCGTGTCTTTTACGATTTAGTCCCTGCTTTTTACATATTTGCATAAAACTCCCAAATCAATAAAAACAACATAAAATCAACTAAATCATACGACTTGGAGGTGTTTGCCCATTTTTTGTGCAAACATTTTTGGTGCTTTCATTGAGAGCGCTGAACCCCGGACTTCAGCTTCTCCCACTTAACTTTCTTCCTATCAGCGTCGCACATTGCTTGGAAGACATGCCTCCCAAGCAGAAGAAAGATGTTAACAAAAGGAAAAAACATCGCAACCAGCAGTCTTCCAGATCCAGTGGTCACAGATCAAGTAAATCGTCCCATTCCAGCAGTAGTACCAAATGAAGGTCAGGCAAATCCGACAACCCCTGCCACAGAACAGCCGGCAACAATTACTAGGGCAGATCTAGACAAGGTTGTGGCTGAAGTGACTAACCGCTTCACATCCCAGCAGGAAGCCTTGGTGGACCAACTCATGTCATGCTTAAGGGATGTTGAAGAGTCCAACCGCAACACTGAATCATGGGGTGAGTCCCAGTCTGGAGGATCTCAGAGACAACAAAGATCTTCCTTCTTCGAAGGAGCTAACGGCAGAAGCGGCCATGGTAGGAGCCGAGACCGAGCTCAGGCCGAAGTTGGACCTGAGGAAACACTTGGAACTGAACCCAACGGGGGAGGTACCGGGCGGAGGTCAACTATAGCCGAGCCTGTCATGCTACCTAGCCATGAGAACACTAATGAACGGGGCCGAGCTAGAGCCCAGCGCGAAGTTGGACCCGAGCAAGTACTCGGAACGGAACCCAGCAGGGGAAGACCAAGGCAAGGGCCAACTGTAGCTGACCCTAGCATGCTCCCAGAAGGCCAAAGACATCCACTGGAAAATATTAGGAGTGATAGGCGATACCATCCCTACAGGTCATCAGGACGGAATCAATCCTGTAGGGAAGAACCAAACTCATTTCTATCTGCTCCAAATTTTGATGAAAGGATGGCACGCTTGTTCAGAGAGTGCGTCCAACGGGACCAAAGAGATCGAGGGATAGGCGCGAGGGTAACTAGCCTTTTCGCCTGCAATATCGAAATTGCCATCACCCCCCGAGAATGGAAAATGCCAACGATGGAACCTTACAAGGGAACCTCTGACCCAGTTGTACACTTGCAGAGATACACACAGCATATGCTCATGAGCGGGGCAACAGAAGGAGTACTGTGCAAATGTTTTCCACTATTCTTAGCAGATCTAGCTACCTCCTGGTTCTGCCATCTACCCCAAGGATCCATCAGCTCATGGGAGATGCTGAAAGAAAAGTTTATCAGCCAGTTCCGCATTCATGTGGAACAACCTAAGGACGCTTATTCCTTATCCAGATCAAACAGAAACCTGGAGAGAGGCTGCAGCAATATCTAACCCGATTCAATGCCGCAGCGGCCGTAGTCCAAGATGCCGATGAGAATCTTATCTTAATGGCCCTCTGTAGTGGTGTGCATCCGGATACTAAATTTGCTAGAAGATTGACAAAAGAAAACCAGCTACTTTACCCGATTTCTTCCATGAAGCCGGGAAATATATGAGGCTTGAAGACGCTGCCATTGAGGGGCAGTCAGGGCAACAAAATAAGGCAGCTCACGGCAACACGCCCGCTGTAGCAAAGGACGTTCGAAGAAATGATTCTAGAGACAATGCTGGGGGCAAGAAGGGAGAAAAGCGCCTATATCGGCCAGAATCGAGATTCGACACTTACACTCCTTTGAATGAACCATCGAAAACATCTTCCTTGCCACCCAAGACGAAGTTAGATACAAACGCCCACCATACAAGATGTAACGACCCGGTATTTTGGACCATTCGCATCCATTATAAGTGTATAGGTAGACACTCATGCCAGAGTTGAATTGCTCAAAATACCGCGTAGTTAATTTAAATTTGGCAAAATTGAACATATACAGTAAATAAATAATCACAGATCACAGACACAGAGTAAAAAGTGCAGTGGAAATAAAAGAGATAGTAGTTCATGAAGCTACTATATAAATGTATAAGTTACATCAGAGTTAAATCAGATACAACGGAAGAGTAATACGATACATCAGATACAAAATCAGAATACATCACTGGAATCATCGAATACTGAAAGCAGAATAGATGGCTGGATCTTCAAGCAAAGCTCCAACTTCAACGGTGAGTCTCGAATACTGGTACACTCAGTCTGACCCAAGCGTAAAGTAAAAACACAAGACACTCGAGTCAGGATTAACATTCTTATATTTATAAATCCAACTCAAGTGAAATAGCAATTGAAATACAAGTAACTCAAAGGATGTTGGAATAACCATCCTTTAAGGATCCGTTAAACTATCTACTAGGTAGTAATATACGCTAAGTAGATAATGTCTATCAGTAATATAAAGATATCAAAATAGTGTTAAGTCATGGCCCATTCCACCCTTAACACATTTTTATTCCAAACGCATATACAAGACCGTAGTTTCCCCAAAACCGGAAGTCACCAGAGGGCAATCCATATACTAAAGGTACAAAACAGATTCGTAGTGGTCGCGAATAGGGAATACAAGTATGACAAGGCACATGAGGCAATACCCAAGGTAGTGATACTACCGTTTGCCTGATCTGGACTGGTGAGAACGCATCGCCGCAGCGACCGCAACACCGTGAAACAACACTCCCAAAATCAAGGGTGCACCAATCGATAACAAGTAACGAGTAGTTCGAAGAAGTGTGTTCACTTGAGGTAGCTGACCTCCATTGGCCCGGCACGGCTCCTGTTTTAGTCATTTCCAATTTGACACAAGTGTCAAGGCTATCCATTATCGTTCTCTTTCTTCAGTCATCACGAACATCATTCCAACCACTTCATTCTGGATCACACTCCGCGTATAGTTAGTAAAGTGGTTTTCGGTTTAGATAGAGAGTATATCCATAACCGATTCCGGTCTCTTTAATAACTTTCGTAATTATAACACCGATTGGTCGTTTATTTATTTCAAAACCAAATCAATTTCAATTTCAATCAGAGTTTATAAATCAACATTTCGTTTGTCTTTCTAAACCAATTTCCATAATTTACGTTTCAAAACTTCCAAATTACCATTTCAAAATCTTATAATTCAATTTCAAATTTTATTTAAAACAATTCAAATATTGATTCAAGTTCGTATATAAGTTTCATTCCGAAATCATTTAAATAAATTTTATTTTAACATTCGAATCAATTTAAACTCATTTATCGATTTCATTCAATATTCGTTAAGTTACTTTATCATTCAAACAATTTCTATTAAATTTCCAATTCATTAAATCGATTTCTTAAGTTCAACTTCATTATATCAAAACTTACAAATTTAATTAAATTAAATTCATCAAACCAAATTCTTTAAATTTCAAGTCTTACATTAATTCAATAAATCACATTTTATTTCTTGTTAAAGAACTTCAATTTCACTTATTTACTTACTTAAATAATTTTCCAAAACTTAATTAATAAAGAAACTCAATTTCAATTATTTACGAAGTAAAATTCACTTATTCAAAAATTCAATTTAATTTAATCATTAAATAATTCAATCTTATTTAATTATTAAATAATTCAAAACTTAATTATTAAATAATTTCAAAGTTTAATAATTTCAAACTTAATTATAATTTCAAACTTAATTATTAAATCATTTCAAACTTAATTCAATCATTTCTCAAATTTAACAACATTCTTTCATCAATTACATTGTTAATATTTTGTTTCAGATTATTAAATATTAACAATTTCCTTTCATTAAAATTCAAATTTCAACTTTATTTCAAAACCATATTGTTTATTCAAATAAAATCTTTGTTTTATTTTTAAATCAAATTATTGACCAATCGGGTTTTATTTAATTCTCTATCCTAGGTCAAAGTTCAATTTGGGTATTTATCATTTCAACCCGATTCCAATTCAATTCAAAATCAAAACATAGCAAAGGGAACTTGCAGTGTGATAACTGGGATGGTGTCAAAGTAAATAAACAAGCAATAACAACAAACAATAACAATCCAATAATCAATTCAAATAATCCCGAAATAACCGTATTAATTCGCATTGTTATTTGTACGAATTAATATAATTATCTCTAGAATCTACACTATCATTTCATGTAGATTAAAGATTATTACACTAATATTTGTACGGTTCTTCAATTGTCATTCGATTTCAATTTTAACACTACAACAATTAATCAATTATACGTTCAAAGGTTCAAAGTGTAATTATCACTATTCTACATGTCAATTAATTTAACAATTAAAAGGGGTCATATTCAACTAATCAAATTTAACATATAAATCAGTTTTAGAATCGTTAACTATCCTATATCCATTTCAATTTGGCATACTATTTATCATTTAACACTAAAAATTTAACGTCCAATATAAACATCAACAATCAATCAATTATCAGCCAAACTGTATTATCATCGCATAAATAATTAGCAAATAATGGTGTGAGATGTCACAGGTGAACTGATACAGGTAATAACAGTGTAAATATCTAACAGCAGCATATTTCAATTGTCGTTTCAATTGAAATCAAATTTAATAAATAAAAGAACGTTAATCTTGAGTGATTGCTCATCTTTCGAGGCTAGAGAGATGACACTGAACTGAGTTACGAATTCCAAAGCAACACTAGATGGATACGACTTCGACGATCAAAATAAGGCTGAAAGATAAGGAATAGACGAAATCAAATCAGGACGGAATTGATGAAGATAAATTGGAATAACTGCACTGATATACATCTATATATAAAATCATATTTTATATTAAATATATATACTTAAAATCCATTGTTTTAAACTAAACTCAAATGTTAAAGTCGAGTATATATATAAAATAATTTTTTGATAAACTACATACCATACCCTAGTATAAAATGTTTATACGACTGAAGTATAACTTTGATGTCTTATAACTAAATATACAAAATATAGAACTGTTACATAAAAGTATACTTAACCATAGCAACCGTTATCTATACTTATGTATAAAATCTAACATAGATATAACTTACATATATAAAATTCTAAACACGTATAAAAGTACAGTTTATATATATCTTATTTAAAGGATGTACAACAAATCCTATACTTAGGTATAAACCTGTATATACCAACATATGAACAACTGTATACTCGAATAAATAGGACTATATATATATAACAAACACTTAAAATATTAACAAAAGTTGTATTCAAGTACACATCATAACCACTATCATGTTACTACATAACTAGTGAACTAATATAAGGAATCTTATAAACTTTATATGTATATATATGTAACAACAGTAACTCCACTACCAATTTTACTTTATAATATACGAAACAATTTGTTTTAATTTTTTCTCAGTTATACCTCATATATATGTATATATATACACATGAACAAGCTTAAAACGGAAATATATATACACTTTAGCACTCGAAAAGGATAAAAGCTTCAGCTACTAAATATAGATTCACTTACGTATAAAACTACTATATATACGACCTATATATAACTTATGATCTGCAAACTACTTTATATAGCTAACATATATAGGTAGCCTCTGATCTGATACATACAACAACAAATCTAAAAAAAAAAATATAATACTATAACCGTTTAACAAGTTTCAAATACTTAAAATCATATTGCAAAATACTCTTATCTATGTAATAGGAGAGGAGGCTACCCATAACCCGAATTTCGAAACAACTTATATGTAGAGATCTGTATCTATAGATGATATAATATACATAATGTTTCAAATAAAAATTTGAGAAAGAAAAAAACAAAGTTCCAACAAAAATCACTTTCTAAAGTAAAATCTTCAATCCTAGATTTTAATAAGCTTATGTTATAATAATATATAATCCTAATATATAACTGCAACTCAATATATGCAATATATAAACATAAAATAAAAGCTAAGATATATAACTGTAGTCAGTGCAATAACTAGTATAAGCAACCCCAACATAAAAAAAAAATATTGATAATACCTTAGCAAGAGGAAGTGAAGGAGACAGAGCAAGGGTGATGGGAAGAGAGCTAACGTGTGTGTCGGACAGGTGGGCAGTGAGGTCGGCCGAGAGGATCTTGGCTACAAGGTGGAGAAGCGAAAAGGCTACAGGCTGGCGAGTGGCCACATGGCTTCGGCTTTGAACGGAAGTGGTGGTTGCGGTGAGATGGACGGCGAGTTGATGTGGATGCGGAGGAGGTGGGGTAGTCTTCGGCTTCAGGTCTTGAATACGGTGGATTGCAGTCGAAAGAGAGAGGGAGGTGGCAGCTTGGCAGAGATTTAAGAGGCTGGATGCGGCTGTGTCTTGACCGATGGGGAGGTGCGGAGGGAGGCTCGAACCGGCGGCAAAGGCAGGTGGTGGATGACTAGCCGAGCTTGGTGGTCGGCCAATACAGGCTGGAGTGAGACGCGGTGGAAGGCGACGGAGTCGGAGGACGACAACGGTGGGGTGAACTAGAGGAGAAAGGAGTGATCTCGGCATGGGGTTTCAATGGTGGTTCGGTGAAGAGGTCGAGAGGGTGGAGAAGTGAGTGAGGTTGAAGGTGGGATTTGCTTGGAACGGTGGCAGTTTGGAGAAAGTTTGGAGATGAAGGAGAGAGGAGAAGCATGGCTTTGTTTTTGGAGAGTTGGTTTACTGAAAAGAGGAAGAGGCATGAGTTGAAAAGTGTTGGAGTAGGCTTTATAACGTGAAAATGAATTGTAGTATAGGTTATATTATTTATTCCAAAAAGGAGGTACAGAACAAATGAACAATTAAGCAAAATATTGGAAACAGTGGAAAATAAATGGTCAAGCACGAGAATTTAAGAAAATACAAATGCAAACAGCCGTTGGTATTTAACAGTGAAAATGGAAAGTCATTAAAACAAAAGGCCTTGGATCCAATACCGATACGGCTACCGGTTTCGCATTTTTCGTCGTGTACGAACATCAAAATTGACAATCGAATATACCGTAGTGATCAGTACGGCGAGATGATCAAAACGGTATACATATATCGGTAGTGCGGCTGAATTTATAACAATTCGAAATTTTCTACTAGCGAAAATGCAAGAAAAATACTGAAAATTAAGATCGACGGAGCCAAAGATGTCCGAATTTTGAAAAACGACAAACTGACATCTTGCTCAGAAGATGCTTTAGAATTTTTCTATGTAAAAATATTTAGGTTTCGGAAACATTTTATTTTCATCGCTTTTTAACTATTAAATTGACGTAAATTTACGCGCGAAATAAACTTTCATATTTTCGGATGAAAATTTACCAGTTGCTATGTTTAACTAACCGCATTCCAAATATCGAATTTATATTTCAAAATTTTATCGTTTAAAATTTCACAAAATTTCAACTAATTACGTTATTAAAACAGTTTAAATTTACGGGTCGTTACACAAGAAGAAATCAAATAACGCACTTAAATCTGGAAAGTTCTGCCGCTTCCACGAATCTCATGGGCATGATACCAATGAATGCCATCATCTCCGGGACTTGATTGAAGAACACATCAGAAGGAAGAGACTGGAACGCTATGTAAAAGGTCAGAACAGGACTCCAGCTCTTGCCAATGAGAACCCAAGGCTACCCTCCCCAGAGATAGGCAGAGGAAATCGCAACACTAGCGGCTCCAGTCAAGAGAAGATAGTGGTCCATACCATCTCGGGAGGACCACACATCACCGACAGAAGCTGGGCAGAGATGGAAAGATATGGAAAGTCACTTAGAAACAATGAAGACTGCGTTAATTCTGTTATAGAAGAACGCCACCCGAAGCGGAAAGAGAGTGATGACATCACATTCAGTAGGCGTGACCTAGAGGGAAGGCAGTACCCTCACATGGATCTCATGGTTATCTCTGCCCGGCTCGGTCCAGTCGAAGTTTTCCGAATTCTAGCAGACACTGGAAGCTCGGTAAATATCCTATTCAAGCATGCATTCGATAAAATGAAACTGTCAATAAAGGATGTTTCTCCCTGCAATAAACCACTACACGGTTTCACTGGAGATGCGAAGATGCCCCTCGGGCAACTGGACCTCTTTGTTGAAATTGGAAGTCATCCACGCTCCGTTGTGCGGAAACAGACATTTATGCTGATAGAAAACCACTCGGCCTACAACGCCTTCTTAGGAAGGCCAGCCTTGTCTGACTTCCAAATTGTCCTGGTCCCATGGTGCCTAAAGATGAAATTTCTAATGGACAATGGAGTAGGGGAAGTAGAGGGAGACCAGGACATTGCTCGAGACTGCTATGTAACTGAACTTCGCAACAACCACAGGAAGGATAAAGGGAAGAGTGTAGAGATTGCCCTCTGCACAAAAAGTTTGGAAGCATAGCAACTAAAGAAAGCCCCTCCTCTTCGATATAGCAGCGACCCTTTCAATGAATTAGACCTCAGGGACAAAGAGGAGGAGGGCACCGCCGAGCCTGCAGAGGCAATGGAATTTGTATCTGTAGACCGACATGACTTGAGTAGACTATTGAAAGTTGGGTCCCAACTAAAAGCAGAATTGAAGGAACAACTCATTGATTTTCTCCGCCACAACTTGGATGTATTTGCATGGTCACACGCTGACATGACCGGAATCTCCCCTGACATAGCATGCCACGTACTAAACATTGATCCTACCAAGGCACCAGTAAAACAGAAAAAGAGAAGTATGGGGGCAGAACGATCAGCAGCCCTCGATGAAGAAGTAAAGAACCTACTTGCCAATGACTTCATACGAGAAGCCATCTACCCAGAGTGGATCGCCAACCCGGTGCTGGTAAAGAAGGCTAATGGGAAGTGGCGAACATGCATTGACTTCTCCAACTTAAATAACGCCTACCCGAAGGATTGCTTCCCACTTCCCCGAATCGATCAGCTTGTGGACAGCACAGCCAGGCACGAACTCTTATCTTTTATGGACGCATACTCAGGATATAACCAAATTCCTATGCATGCTCCCGATCAAGACCACACTAGTTTCATCACTGACCGGGGGTTGTACTGCTACAAGGTAATGCCTTTCGGACTTAAAAACGCAAGAGCCACCTATCAGCGCCTCGTCAACAAGATGTTTGCGGGGCTAATAGGACAAACTATGGAAGTTTACGTGGATGACATGCTGATAAAGTCAAGGGAAGCCGACAATCACGTAAGCCACCTGGATGAAATGTTTCAAGTACTTCTTCAATATGGAATGAAGCTGAATCCTTTAAAGTGCTCCTTCGGAGTATCATCAGGAAAGTTTCTAGGATTCATTGTCCATGCCAGAGGAATTGAAGCAAACCCTGAACAAGTCCGAGCTCTGAAAGATATCACGATACTTTCTACTCGAAAGGAAATGCAAAGCCTAAATGGGAAGGTGGCCGCCTTGAGCAGATTCATCTCTAAAGCGACCGACAAATGCATCCCCTTCTTCGAAGCTCTAAAGAAAGAGAAAGGAAAATTCAATGGACTGACGAATGCTTAACAGCTTTCCTTAACTTAATCGAACACCTCCAGAGACCACCAGTACCCTCAACTCCGAACAAAGGCGAAGAGCTATACCTATACCTTGCTGTGTCATCTCATGCTCTAAGCGCCGCATTGGTTAAAGAAGACGAACGCACGCAGCGGCCAGTATACTTTGTAAGCAAGAGGATTACAGGGGCGGAAGCCAGATATCCTAAACTTGAGAAACTAGCGTACTGTTTGCTAATCACATCACGGAAACTGCGTCACTACTTCCAGTCCCATTCCATCAGAGTTCTGACCGATCAACCACTGAGGCAGGTACTCCATCGTCCCGACACTTCTGGGCGACTACTTAAATGGTGCATTGAACTAAGTCAATATGATATCACCTACCATCCTCGCACCGCCATCAAGGGACAAGCCATGGCCGATTTCATTGTCGAATTCACTACCAACGAAGGTAAGGAGCAATCGGAAATAGCAGAAGACATCAAGTGGAATCTCTTTGTGGATGGTGCGTCAAACGAACAAGGCTCGGGGGCAGGTGTGGTAATAATCACTCCCAGGGGAAATAAGCTACACTATGCTATAAGGTTGGAATTCGCTGCCACCAACAACGATGCAGAGTATGAAGCAGTGATAGCTGGATTAGAACTTGCCTTAGAAATCAGAGCCAATTCTTTGTGTCTTCATAGCGATTCTCAACTTATTGTAAATCAAATACTAGGAGAATTCCAGGCTCGAGAAGAACGACTCATGGCATATTTAAAGAAGACCAAGTTGCTTCTCAATCGATTGGATTACTATTTAATCAAACACATCCCTCGGGAAGAGAACCAAGAGGCCGACGAATTGGCGAAGCAAGCTAGCATGAGAGACGGCGCTATTTTCGGAGCAGTAGCCATCTCAAAGCAACTAACCCCAAGTTTTGAGCAAGTGAATCTGATAGCTGCAACCGAAGAAGCAACTTGGATGACTCCCATCCGAGACTACTTACAAAGTGGCACACTACCCAACGGGCGTAACGAAGTCAAGAAAATCTTGAGGAAAGCTTCCCGCTACACAATACAAGAAGGCATCCTCTATCGGCGCGGCTTCTCTAACCCCTTATTAAGGTGTGTCGCTGGAAGGGAAGCCAAGGAAATCTTATCCAACATCCATCAAGGAAGCTGCGGAGATCACACTGGAGGGCAGACTTTGGCAAAAAAGATACTCCGATATGGATATTTCTGGCCCACCTTAAGCAAGGATGCCTTAGATTTCGTCAGAAAATGTGACAGATGTCAGAAGTTTGCTAAGATTCCGCGGCTACCAACAACTGAGATTACTCAAATGACCAGCCCTTGGCCCTTTGCAGTATGGGGAATTGACTTGTTTGGCGAACTGCCAATGGGCCGAGGCGGGGCCAAATATGCTATAGTGGCAGTCGACTATTTCACCAAATGGGTGGAAGAAGAACCCCTAAATAAAGTATCTTCAGCAAAAGTTATTAACTTCTTGATCAAAAATGTTCTATGCAGGTACGGAGTCCCATTCAAAATCATATCGGACAATGGACTTCAGTTTGATAGAGAGGAGTTCGCCAACTGGTGCCAAGAGCACGGAATTCACAAAAGCTTCTCATCCGTAGCTTATCCCCAGGCAAACGGACAAGTCGAAGACGTCAACAAAATTCTCAAAACTATAATAAAAAAGGAAACTCGAAAAGTCAAAAGGCGCTTGGGTGGACGAACTCCCTACGGCACTGTGGACCTATCGCACATCTTTCAGAACATCAATGGGGCATACTCCTTTCTCTTTGGCATACGGATCGGAGGCTATGCTCCCAGTTGAGACTATAGTGCCTTCCCACCGTAGGATCCACTATAACCCAGAAGAGAACGAAGAACTTCTCCACATGTCTTTGGATCTAATTGAGGAAAGAAGAAATGATGCAGCCCTCAAAGTAGCAGCTCACAAGCAAAAAGTGGCAACGCAATACAACTCCAAAGTCAAGCATCGTAGCTAACAAAAAGGAGATCTTGTCCTCAAGTGAATCTTCCCACGCCCCGGAGCGCTAGATCCAATCTGGGACGGACCATATGTAATTCATAAAGATCTCCACAATGGAGCTTATATTTTGTCAACAGTGGACGGGGAGGTGTTCTAGAGGGCATGGAACATCCAACACCTACGTCGATACTTTTCTTAACTTGTACTGCCCATATGAAGTGAATTAACAAAGAGAATCAGTTGGCACTTTCGTGCCGAACCACTTTAAAAATCCTGTCTCTTTTTTAACTTGTTCCTTTATATCTTGGCTGCTTGTTAACTTTATCCTTTTCTGTTGAACAAAATCCTGTGCAAATAGCATTTTCATTCAAGGCGCTCCACAGCCCGACTTCTCCTGGACAAGACCTAACAGGTACTATACGAATCTATGCCCTCGCCAATGAGACACTTTTGCTCCAGCATCCCTCTGCTGCGGGTTAACTCATTGCTCGCGACGACCCTCAAAGCCAACTGTAATGAGCCGATTATAAGCCACCGTGAAGGCGGACTATAGCCAAGGCAGCTCATTACGGCATTCGGCTCGCCGGCAACTGTGAACCTACCTTAAGCCCCAACATAAGGTGTGGCCAGCCAGGGGTAGTTCATGGTTGACGATCGGCACCCACGCCAACCGGCCACAGTAAATCTAATAATACCCACGATTACGGGCCATAATGGCCCGGGTAGTTACTGTGCGCGATCTCGTCTCCGATGTGTCTTAAGTACGGCTGTGGTAAAATAGATTAACTCCCCGTGGAGGTGTAAGATGGGTAACAAATGTCTCCAAGACCCACGGCTAGGGAAAGTGACTACAAAGCCCGTTTGCCACGAACTTAAGCACATCGAAGACCTTCCGTGATTGGAAGTTTTATTATTTCTCATATTTCAATTCTATTTAAATAACTTTTCTCCTGTCCCCTATAACAATCCCTAAAGTTCAGGATACAGAGTAGGAGATACTCGCCAATGGGTAAATTGTCCAATGGAGGAATTGAACTCACGACATCGATGTTGAAAAGCTCACCTACGACCACTACACCAACACAAGCTATGTTTCTCAATTGGATGGCAGGGCATTCAACTGCATTCCATACTCGGTCATACAAGATATTCAATACTGCCATCTACAATTAAAACATGAAAGGCGGTATTTCCTTCCTTTGTGAACAAATACATGGCTATAATTTATTCATACATCACACTAGCATTGCAAGGCATGAAATTATGTTTTAAGCGAGAACTTGACATCAATCACAATTGAATTACAAGCACACGCACAGCTATGTTTCTCACACAACGTATCAAAATAGAAAAAACTTTCAAAAATGACAGAATCAGCTTAAGTTAAAAAATTAAACGTCAAGAATAATGTTGTTTATTACAAGTAACATAATCACAACCTAAAAGTTATGTTACTGTTTTTGAGACTAACATATACAACAATGTCAAGTCAACAAAAAGATATCCAGGTCAAGTCAAGGAGCCGGCTGCATCGGAACTTTACCCTTGTCATGTTGCCCACCTGTCCGGTCAAAGAAAGAATTCATTAGTGATAAGCAACCAAGTTAACGGAAAGACTAGAAGGGAAGACTTACCAGCGCCTGCTTCCTGACCATCCTGATCATCATCCTCTACTTCCACACCTGCCTCCTCAGCGGCAAGCAGCCGCATACCCTCCTTCACTGCCACCTTCTCCTCCTTGGTAAACCGGGCAGTGACCACATCCATTCTAAAGACCGCGCCACCCTCTTTATCCGCATCAGCCCTAGCCTCCTCCAGAGCCCTGAGATAAATCCTGGCCATAACTCGGGGGAAATCATCCATCCGGGACAAGTTACCCTGTTTCCAAGTGCGGAAATACATATCCTGGAGCATCTCATCCATCATCCCCTCGTTTTCCTCAAGCTCCCTCATTCGGGCCTCAGAAGCACGCAGCTTTGCAACGGCAGCATCCCTCTCCGATCGATATCGTGAGCGGTCAGCCTGAAAGGATATCCTCATCGTCTCCATCTCCTCCTTCAACCTGGACTGAGCAAGCTCCACGGCCTCAAGTCTCCCCGATAATTCATGTGCCCGCTCGAGGTCCTCTTGTCGAACCTCATCCACCGTCGCAATGGCCATGTCAATCCGCTCCTTGCAGGTGGCCTCCATTTTTCGCAACTCTTCCCTGCTGGCCTCTTCCATAGTCTTCTTCAGTTACCTGGATGCGGCCTCGTGCTGTGAAATTTGAATGGCTTGATCGGCAAGTTTCTTAGCCTGGTCGGAAACCATTAACCGTAGTCGAATGTTGGCACTCCCAATTTCCTCCCCGGCCTTGACTAGTCGGGCATGATGCCCCATCAGTTTCCTGGTCTCCTCGGCAACCCGGTCGATGTTCGCCTTAGCTTCATCCCCCAGAGTTACAACCAGGGTGGTAAGCAAATCAAGGTCCAGGGACTTAGCTTCATCAAGCACCCGTACCATAGGATTGCGGGGGAGAAGGTGCTCACCAGTAGCCTCATCGAAGGAGATGTCATGAGAGGCCGGGTCCAGGTCTGGATGACCCGCAAATGGATTACGAACCAAGCCAGAGGTGAAGCGACGGATGGAAACAGAGTCATCCTTGATAAAAAAAACCATTCCTTCTTGAACATGCTAAATTTTGAATATAAATCTAGGACTGGCTTAAAGGACACGGCCGACTCCAAGCTAATATACGGAGACCCCTTCTTGTAGCCTCTTAAGTTGTACAGATACTTGATTTCCCGGTTGGAAGGAGGACGCCCATATCTTCTCTGGAAGATAACAAACAGGCTCACCAAGATGGCATAGGAGTTAGGCTGGAGCTGGAATGGAGCCACCTTCAAGTAGGTGATGAAGCTGACTATCCAAGCATTGATCGGGGGAATGGCCCCACACATACAATGGTACCTACTATAAGCGAAATATCCTTCGGGGGGATTATATGGCATCACTCCTTCCCCCGGCAACAGCATACGCGCTCTGTCAATCCCAAAAGAGCGAGAAATGACATCAAGCTGCTCGTCTTTGAGGGAACTAGGGGAGCAATCAGGAGGTGAGTTCAGAAGCTCTTAAGGACCGTACCCGTCCACTAGCGATCTCGGGGCGAGTCCACGTCGTTCTAGATTCGTCTGGACTGGGAGCACGACGGGGGACTCTCTTCTGTCCGTAGATTTCTTCTTGTCGGAACGGGTTTCAACTTTACGAGACATTATCTTCAAACACAAAAAAGTGCGTCGTTAGGATGGGGGAAGTAAACAAGCAGGTGTATATAGTCTGGAATTTCACTCGTAATTTAAAACATGAAAGGTTTAAAGTTCATTCGGTATGTCACGTCCCCGAGTCCATTTGGTGGTTCAAAGCAAAAACTCATTCGGCGGAAGAGGGCCTCACCTGGTCCGGCAGATGAGATTTTGGCTCGGCTGATACGTTTGATTCGGCTGATAAGGAATAACAAAAGCATTAGGCCCATACTTATAGGCAAAATACAAATAACCGGACCAACAGGTTCGGCACACAGAGCCGGATGAGAATCCCCCGAACCAAAACAAAGCGCGACATATGTTGGCCTATGCCCCACTTTGGGGGGCAAATGTTGGGTGCGTTTCCACCCTTCACCGGACCAAGTCCACCAAACCAACCAACTTACCGAACCAACCCACTTCCAACACTACCGAATCGAAGCTAAGTAGACACTACCGAATCATCTACCTCCATCCACTGCAGAACCAGAAGCAAGGGAACCCACCACCGGGCCACTTACTACCGGATCAACCTCCACCGAACCAACGTACTACCAAACCAACTTCCACCGAACCAACGTACCACCGAACCAACGTACCACCGAACCAACGTACTACCGGATCAACCTCCACCGAACCAACGTACTACCGGATCAACCTCCACCCAACCAACGTACTACCGAACCAACTTTACCAGGCCAGATTGCATCAGCCTAGGCCCACCAGCAGCTATATACATCCAAGACCCCTACCCCCAGCCTCACTCTATAAATAGAGGGGCAGGGGTACAATAACGGGGGACAAGTTTGAGAGCTCAAGCACGGATAGAACTCTCAAACAACTTTCATTTACTTGTATCAAAGCTTGTACTTGTAATCTGAACAAGAAAGGAGAAATAATATATAAAGTGGACGTAGGCACATTCTGGCCGAACCATTATAAATCCGCGTGTCTTTTACGATTTAGTCCCTGCTTTTTACATATTTGCATAAATCTCCCAAATCACTAAAAACAACATAAAATCAACTAAATTATACGACTTGGAGGTGTTTGCCCATTTTTGTGCAAACATATATAATTTTCTATCCTATGGTCAAGTGATACGGATATTTATCATTTCGATCCGCCATAATTTAATATTTACGGATGTATATCATTTCAACCCACAATCCCAAAATTTAAATTAAATGAAAAATCATTTAGGTTTATCATTTCAACCCATAACGATTTTTCCCTAATTTATAATATCGTTCAGGTATGTATCATTTCAACCCATAGGGAATTCTAAACTAACAGGGAACTTGCAGAGTGAGAAAAAATACGATAATAATATAACATATCAACAATAGGCATATATAATCAGTAACGAATTAAATATAATATATACAATAGGTTATGGTGTCATATGTCACAGGTAAACAACTGCAGATAATAGCATATCATATTTAACAACTAAATAACTTAACAATTCAAATTTAACAGCGTATTTCAATCATCATTTCATGTGAATTAATTTTACTAAATATATAATGTTAATCGTGAGTGAATACTCACCTTCCGAGGCTAGAGAAAACAGGATAGGTACACGGATTGAATCACGAACTCGACCATCGACCATTACAAACGACAAATCACAAGCAAAGTAAGATGAGCACGGATTTGACGAACAAAGCTGATAAATGGGAATCGATGAAAACAAATCAAAATTAGCTTGATATAAACTGAAACGAAATATAGATTATATATATATAAATTTCAAAAATCAATTTTAATAACATATATCAAATAAAATCTCTATATATATATTTTAAATTCAATATTTAATTTTAAACTCATATTGAAATAAAATCTTTATATATATTCCATTTCAAAATCATTTTTTTTCTTTAAAACACATCTAATAAAATCAAATATCTGTATTATATATTTGAATATCAATATTTCTTAAAATCACATTCTATATATATATATATAACCTACTCAAATCATATATGCAGACCATACTGATATGCAACAATTATACTTATATACTACATTTAAATAGATATTAAATCTGACGCATAGCAAAATAGAAAACAAACGTACATATATAATTCTGCAAGGAACAAAATAGAACTTTTAAATATATACTGATATATATATATAAATATAAATTAACTATAAACCAACATATATATATAAATATAAATAAATATATATATATATATATATATATTTTTGTATATTTATAACAACAAGCAAAGGAGAAGGCTAAGGGTAAACAGTTCGACAAGGAGGAAGGAGACCTGGCGTGGGGTTTCGGTTAAGAATAAGATGCACGACAAGGTAGTGGAAGGTGCAGGGTGTGGTGGCAGGCCAAGAAAGTGGTGTACGGCGTGGTGGGCTACTGGTCGAGGTAGGGATCTGACTCGGGTCAACGAGGAGGCTGGTCGGCTGCTCTTGTTGCGTGGAGGCGGGTGGCTGTTCAGAGGGGATGATGTGGGCTGAAAGCGGCTGGGTGGCAATGGGACAGTGGCTTGTGGGGAGGTAGTCGAAGCAAGCGGGGTTGGGTTGGTGTGAAGCGGCGAATGCAGTGGTGTTGTGGATGGAGGTCTCATAGCAAGGGGAGGAGGCACGTGAGCTGCTGTGCACGCGGTCGAGGTGAGAAGGTGGTCATGGGATTATCGGGTCTGGTGAGTGTGGTAGGGTTTGCTCGGTGGAAGGTTTCGAAAGTAGGTGGAAAACAAGGAGCGGTTTCAATATATAACGTTATATATATAATTCCTAAAGCATGAGTCAGCAAGGAAAGAAGAAAGGCAGGGGATGAAAAATGGTGATGGCTTCTAGGAAGGTTGTTGCATGGGAGTTGCGGTGGATATTTAATGGCGAGGCTTGGATGATGGGGAGTTGCACGGGTCTGACAGGGCGAAGGCTGTGTCGAGTTGGCCGGTGGAAGTGTCGGGTGGCTGCTGTTGTTTGGTTGGTAAATCTCGTAGCAGACTTGGGGAAAAAGGCATAGGGCATGAGTGAAGCTCGGAGAATGTGAACAAAATTCCCAGGCAAAACGAAAATATAAAGCTTTGTATTATATATATATATACTAGTATGTAGCCCATGCCGATGGCACGGGTTTAGGTTTTGCTTGACATAACCTACCTAGGTTATTTGTTGAGTATGTGTAATTTGATTGGTGGTAAAGTTGTTAACAACATGATTAGTAAGAATTTTTTTTTGTAATCTTAAAACGCATACAACATGCACCTATTTTTTTTTCATTTCGTACAATATGAAAACCAATAGAGTGTAGCAGTAGAATGAATTCACTTGTTTTATAATCCGTATAATAAAAGTGTATGGACAATAAAAATTTAACACCAGAAAACTGCCTTTTCTTCTACAACGAAAGATTTAACAAAAAATTAAGAAAAAGCATAGAGATTTCATGCTATCTCAATTGTGTGATGACAATAATGAAAATGTAGACTTGCAGTTCATTAGAATGAAAAAAAGAACGATGTTGATGAGTTTGTCCACGGCAATAGCATTTTTTTTGTTCCTGATCTTCTGTAGTGGAAATAAAAACCTGAAAAAATAAATGTTTGTATTATTTTGTAGAATAATACATGATGGTTTATTAAAAGTGAACTTTTGAGTAAACAACAATGTACGTTTTTAGTCTGACCTTTCATGGAGAATCACAATAAAACCTCTGGGTAAACGATATTTGCAGTGGTTGTTGCTTCAGGTGACGGTAGTAAGATTGAAATTCTACTAAACGTAGTACATCTAGATAATGCAACGTACAATTGTCCATGACTAAACACTTCGGTGCGTAAATCAATACCGACGTACTTCATGGATTGACCCTGTGCTTTATTGATAGTCAGTGCATAAGCAAGCTTAATAGGAAACTGACGCCTTGACATGTTTATAGTTAATTCAGAAGATGATGGTTGAATAGATATTCTGGGTATGAAAACAAAATGACCAGCTTTATCCCCAATAAGTATTTGAGCTTCAATAATCCGTGTAGCACATCGGACTACTATTAGTCGTGTTCCATTGCAGAGTCCTTCTTTTGGAGCTAGGTTTCTAAGTAGCATAATTGGGCATCCAACTTTAAGTTCAAGTTTGAATGGTGGTAATCCAGTGCATTCTAATGAATTTAGGAACTCGCTTGGATAACGATCATTTTCCTCATTTTCCGCTAACTTATCGGCAGCAAGGAAAATGTAAACATCACCCGGGCATTTTTGTAGACATGCATAATTTATTGCGCTCACATCTTCATTACGTGCTGAGAGAATAGTTCTCTCCTTTAAAAAAGTTGGATATCCTTGTTCGACAGTAAGTTGTGGGTAAATAGTGTCAATTAATTTAGCAAGGGTATTGCATTTGTGTATCATTGATAGATCAATGATTTGTTCAGGCGTTGATCCAATCTATATAAGAATAAAATTGTAAAAAATAGATTATATTAAACATTAAAACATTGACATATTTAGGTTAATATGAGGGTAATAGTAGGTCATGATAAAAGTTGTACCTTGTTTAAATATTCAGCAAAAGCACGACTCTCAACCTCTTCCAAGTTTAGCCGCATGTTTTTGTTTAGTGATAATACATGAATAAGAGGCCACAATGTCGATCGTCGCAGGGTTGATGCAACGATATCTTCACGCGTTCCCTTTGGGATAACTGGTAAAATTCGACGAAAATCTCCTCCCAAAACAACCGTAACTCCACCAAATGGCTTCGTGCTATCTCGAATATCTTTCAACGATCGGATCAACTATTCCAACACAAAATCGATGTTGCATCGGCACTTCATCCCATATAATGAGGCGTGTTTGTCTTATGAGCTCGGCTATGATAGATTGTTTTGTAAATCCGCACATTGAATCTTCTAATGGAACCAGGAACGAAATCGAGCACTTCGAATGGAACCAGAAACCAAGTCGATCACCAAAAATTGCCTCGCGTCGCCTCCACCGATCACAAATAATTACATAAATTAAAACACAAATATTTAATTGTTTTATGGATCAGTGGGTAGAACAAATTCATATTACATGGTAAATCTAATGATGTCAATTGTTATGTCAATGCTAATGTTAAATAACATTCAATATGAACATTTCAATTAGCATTTCTTAACTAAACTTTTTTAAGCTTTCAAATTTTATAATCATTTGTAAAATTATTTTGATGATGCAAATTAATTTGTAAATAGATGCGAAGGACTCCGAATTAGGCTTAGAGATATAAACATGTTTAACATTTAAGTTACATACAATAACTAACTTGCAACACTCAATCTAAACAATTGATGTTATTCATAACTCAATTAACCAACATGTCATATATCAATCCAAACCGATTGTAATCTTCATAATCAGCTACCAAGTTTAGGAATAAGCAAATAAAAAATTAATGAAATTGAAAAAAAAAAGCATAGCAGAATAATAATGAAATTAGAACTAAACATCAAAACCCAATCACCCAAGCTTTATGGGTTTGGAACCCAAACTATCAATCATCCAAGCAAAATGGACTTGGTAGTCCGCACATTCACTCCCGACTTGAGCGCTCCCGTTAATATCAAATTCTATAAATAATCAACAACAAAATAGAAACAAACCAAAAAAGGAAATTAGTTCAAATACTCAAAATAAAAAGTCACGTAAAATAAAAATTGAGTAATAAAATGTTTTAATTTTTTTTCAAATAATATAATTCATATTACATAATTCACACATCAAATGTTGAAAGAATTTCCTTTATTTAATTACATAAGTCATATTGGTTTTCTTAAGAATGTGCTATAATTATCTGCAAAAAGGAATAATGTAGTTGGAGAATCAAATTCAAAAATACAAAATATAATATTAGTTATATATATACGTCAATTACTAATGGTATTGAAAATCTTTCACAATGAGTAAATGCTAAATTAATAATACTTGTGACTTTTTGAAAGAAAACAATCCGTCGTTATGCTTAATTTTCATTTCAATTTCTTAAATGTGAAGCCAATATATAATCTTGAATAATTTCAATTACTTTAAATATTGATCATCTAAAACGGTAAAAAATAATAGGTCATGCATATCTTAAGGAAATCTAATGAACTTAAGGAGATTTAATGTTAAGAAATGATGCACTTAAGGACATACTTAAGGACATGTAATATAAAATAATCCGTTGTTATGCATAATTTTCACATCAATTTCTTAAATGTGAAGCCAATATATAACCTTGAATAATTTCAATTACTTTAAATATTGATCATCTAAAACGGCAAGAAATAATAGGTTATGCATATCTTAAGAAAATCTAATGAACTTAAGAAGATTTAATGTTAAGGAATGATGCACTTAAGGACATGTAATATAATATTAGCAATATATAATTCAGTTACACTCGACTATACCAAAAGGTAGAAATTTTTTATATGAAAAATTGCAAAATTAGCAAAACTTACCTCCAATGGCATTGGCACCAGTTTTCAATACTATATTTATGTACGACCTAATTTCATAATCATTTCCAGAGTGTTATCTAATATACACTTTTGTAAATAGGAATTCTAAAAATATATTGAGCATTGCAAGGATAGAAGGCAATGGTATGTAATCATATAACAATGATATCGAAACCTAGTGTAATTAAGGGAAGCCAATCATAAGGAATAATTTATTCAAGGAAATCTAAAGCAAGGATATATAAAGATAGTATTCAAGATATACTAAACTATAATTTATGCCTATAACTGTAGTAAGATGTAAGATTTTGACCACGTGGAAGAATAACAGATTATTAAAGCTATAAACCTTTTGTGTAGAACATAAATATATTTACGCATTACCAAATTTGATCATCGTTTTAATAAATGCCAAATTAAACATTGAACATTGCAAGGAATGATATGATACCTGATGGATACCGACATTCATGTGTCAATAATTACTGATAAATATCTACTCTTCAGAGTTAAACCATTAATTTGTTTTTTTAATCAGAAAAATACATGAAATAGACAACATCAGGGATAATGGATGTATTGTCCAAAGAATGAGTCAATAGCCATTGAATCATAGATTTAAGAACTTACACCTGCTATAAGTGCAACTACGTTAAAAATATCATTATACCATCCTATGGATATTAACTAAATAAATACTACAAATTAGATCGATTTGCAAATCAAACACGATAATTCTAAAAACATATGAAAAAATAACCACCGAAGCTTGAGTTAGAATAGATAAATTCTTACAGTTAGAATAGGTAAACAAACAATGTTATATAGGTAAATACTTAAAGTGGCATGAACAATAATTTCCATATACTTGAGATCAAATTGTTGTTATAAAAATTCAGTCAATAAGTTGAGAACCTAATTTTTAAATTGGATATTCCCTAACTCTGGAATTGATGAGTCTTATAGTCAGCTGGCCAGAGGAGTTAAAAAACTATACGGTCACCATTATGAAATTTTGAGACAAATTGGTAATGGCGTTATCTTCCATTTCCTCATGTTACCGCAATATGACATAATTTTTTTGAAAAGTTTGTCCAACAATATTTCACCATGAATGGAAGGAAAAGGAAAAAAAGATTCGTTGTGCACATTGGTATTGACTTTTTAACGGATTAATTTATTCCTAATTAAGTTGCTTACTTTATAGGTTACTCCCTTAAAAAAATGCTTGTCTTAAATATGATGCATTTGGAAGTTATAACGCTAGAAATTGAATTACAACGATGGGGACCTGTTTTTATAATTTATATATTTAAATGCACTGCCCGAAGAAGCCACCTTTTAGATTGCCTTCATTGAAGCTCCTCTTACCATAAAAGATATTATGTAACAGGCAGGTAACATAATTGTGTAACACCGGTTTGTAAATAAATGGCAACACCAAATTATGAATTAAATCTATAAATATCACAAAACTAAATTAGTTGTTTCCTAATAAAAATACCATTCCCTAAGAACTAAACAATGAGCACATGGATACATGAATCGTATGCACTCTATTTTCAATACACTCACAAGAATACCCACTGTCGTTATTGCCCTTGTTGAAAAGTCTAACAATGTTCCCTGCATTTTTATTAGAAAAATAAAGTAGAAAATAAATATCCTGTTAACATAGAAAATAAGTTCTTTATTCAAAGGATGGGCAAAATTCCTATTAAGAGAAGTTTTTGTAATTTTACTTTAAAAAGTCTTTAAACTTTACACTCTCATAATAAGTATGCATAATTAAGAAGGGAGGACTTGGTGGAGTTGACATCATCACAAACATTGTGTGCGGATAAACATTGGCAGAAAAGTGATATTTTTTTGATGAAACCAACAAACACAATGGAATAATGAACAGTGGTTAACATACTAAGAATCAACGCAAATCAACATCAATGCAAGCAATACATGTTGTATACAGAGAAAATATTAACCATGAATCGAAATATAATCAACTGAAACAACCATTATTAATGAAAATAAAAACTATGGAGAAGAGAAGAAGAGAGGAATACCTCAATTTTGAGCAGTTGCTGCTTACGAAATTCTGACTCACCTCTTCATCGGATTGTGATAGATAGAGGAATGTACATGGAATTGAAACTACCATTACGTGGATGTAAGAGCAAGGTTTCATGAAGTTGATGGGAGGACGTGGGAGAGGAAGTTTGATGAATATACATGTAGTACAGGTGGAGGTATAAAATGGAGACGAAAAGGATTAAAGAAGTTAGAAAAGTTGAAAAGCAGGGTGGATCGTGGAATACTAGAATGTATTACGTGTAGTGGATGGGATGGAGAAACAGAAGCTGCATGATATAAATTGTGATGATAAATCTTGGCCACTCTTTGTCTATTGTTTATATACCCAGGGATTTTATTATATAGATATATATATATTAATTTCTCTTTTGAAACCAACAAAAAGACGAAAAATGAAAAATGAAAAGATGAACTGAAATAGATTGGAACTAGGGAAAAGCCAAAGTCATGTATGAACAGTTGGGAATATTAATATCCATCAGCTATTAACTTTACCTGATTGACAACGAAAGGACACAAAACCCAAAAGGCCCAAATGCGAAACTGATACGGCAAATCGTTATGCAGATTTCGTCACGTACCAGACACCAAAATTGACAAATGAATATACTGCGGAGATCAGCACGACGAGACGAAAAGAATGGCACACAGATATCAACGGTATCACCATCCTATCAAAACTCGATTTTTCGCTGCCGAAAATGCTGCTAAAATGCCGAAAATAAGATAAACGGAGCTAAAGCAGTCCAAATTCGGCGAAATGAAATATGACGTCTCACTCAGAAAATGATTTACATTTTTATTGTATAAAAATATTCAGATTTCGAAAACATTTTATTTACATCAATTCTAACTGATTTAAATTGAAATTAAAAATTTCACAATAGAACTAAACTTTCATATTTTCTGATAAAAATCTAACATTTGCTACGTTGAGATAGATGCATCACAAATATCAAATTTCCATTATTAAATTTAATTGTTAAATTTTCAAAAAAAATTCAGTTAATTACGTTAATAAAACCGTTAAAATTTCCGAGTCGTTACACTCTCCCCCACTCAAAACTTTTCATCCCCGAAAAGGAAGGAGGTAGGAGAATAGAAGTAACAGAAAGGAAAGATAGATTTGAAATACATATTATCAGATACACAATAAATTCAAAACCATATAAATTTCATTAGTTTTTAAATTGATTCATATTCAACTAATTTGGTTTCAATCCATTTTATTTAATCAACAATATTCATTTATATTCATATTTTGTTGATTTTTAATTCAAGCTATTTTCATTCAATTTGATTTGTTTCAATTTATTAATATTTGTTACAAAAATTTCTTTCAAAATAATAATTTATTGGATATAACTCATTTATTTAATCCTTTCATCTTCAGTTAAGTTGATTCCACTTGAAATTCAATTTCACTATTCTTATGTTCATATTTATTTGCTTAACTAGCATTCTCCTTTATTTATTTAATTTATTTCACTTAATATATTTTGCAACATATATTACGTGTATAAACATTTATTATAACCCTATATTATTCAACAAATTAATTCTCTTTTTATTATTCAATTTGTTAGTCAATTTATTATTTAAAAATTCCCTTAACAAAATATCATTTTTGGACATCTTATTTTTTTTTTGTTTAAAGGTAAACGAGTTTTTTTACTGGTCTCTACCAAATCAGACTAAGAAAAAATAATTACAAAAATCGGGAACATTCAATAGGAGAAAAACTAATAAAAACCAACAGAAAATGAAATGTAGTAATTAAAATAGGATTAAGGCCCATAATAGCCCAAATACCATTTTAATTAATGCATCGTGAAATTTATTAGCCCAACAGATTTCAGCCATCTCGTGCGTTTGATAAAAGCACCATTCATCTCGGCAATCAACTCCCGCCTAGATTTCATTTTCTTCTCAAAAATGCGAGTGTTCTTCTCACGTTAGATAGCAGAGACGAAACACCTGAGAACAACAAGCATACGATCCCCCCACTCGTTTCGCCATCTGGATCGCTGAAATATCTCGAACCATTGTTGCTCGCGACGCGCATTAGGGTAATATATCTCAGCAGCAAGTAGAATAGCCTTCCATAATCGATATGTCACCATGCATTGAAAAAAGATGTGGTCCTTGCTCTCGGGGTGATTATTGCAAAAAACACAGGTATTTGACACAATGAATCCCCTCTCCAGTAATTTATCTCTAGTAAGCAGCGAGTTGTGTATTGTTTTCCAGAGAAAAAAATTGTCTTTTTCAGAGCCGAGTCTATTCCATATACGGCGATACCAAGGATTATTACAAGCATTATTATCCGGAAGAATGGCTTTGTATATAGTTGCAATGGTGTGTGGAGAGTGTTTGTCAGTCCATTGTATATAGTGCACAGTGTTTTTCTGATTAGCCTAAGTTATCTTCCTCCAGAGGTTTTGAACCACGGTAGATGCAGTAGAAGGTAATTGTATCACACTATGGTTGATGAAATTCCTAACATTTGCACGGTCAGGAATGCCTGTGGATATCTTTTCCATATTGGTTAGCACGTCATTGAGAATGATACCGGATGCTGACCAAGGGGAGAGCCAGAATGAGATGGGATGATCATAGAAAATATTGTATTTAATATGCGGCAGAATGATACCACGAATGCTAATAATGTTCCTCCAAAAATAGCTTGAAGTGGTAGTGGGACATATATTCCAGAATTGCTTATCAAATAGGTAGTTCTTTCGTATCCAGCATATCCACAAATTCTATTTGTCAGACAGGATATCGTTGATGTGTTTGGAGGCCGCGACAATATTCCAGTATCGTAAATTTATTATACCCAATCCCCCTTTTTTTCTCTGTCTGCATATCTTGGAGAAGGCAATGGGAATAGGCTTGCGAGAGTTGCAATCACCATGCCATAAGAAATGGTTCATAGCCGCATTTATCATGGATATTAATTTTTTTGGTAATATAAAAATACGAGACCAGTATGATGTCATGCCAAAAATAATTGATTTAATGATAGAAATTCTACCTGCCTGTGAGAGTAGGTGAGTGGGCCAATATCGAAGTTTAGCAATGATCCTCTCGTACATAGGGATGCATTGAGTAGTACTAATCCTAGCTTTAGTGAGAGGAATACCCAAGTAACAGCGTTATCAGGCATGGGCAGAAGACCAGATAGAGTAGTGATATGGCTATTATCATTCTCACTAAGACCCGCTATAGGAATATGAGACTTATTCTTATTTATTTGTAGCCCAGTCATGTCGTGCAATTGAATAAGAGTAGCATTGATGGTAGTAATGGAACCAGTGTCTGGCTTAGCAAAGACGACAATGTCGTCGGCGAACATGAGAGAGGTAATAAGAGGATTTTTACACTTCGGGTGGGTCTTTATAGTCTTATTTATAACATGGGTAGTGAAGATAGAATTAAGTAGCTCCATCACCAAGATAAATAAGTATGGGGAGATAGGGTCACCTTGATGAATCCCTCTAGATTATTTGAAATACCCCGCAGAATGGCCATTAATCTTAACAGTGTACGTGGCGGTGGATATGCAGTTGTATATCCAAGCGATGTATGATTCCGGAATTCCCATTCTAGACATAATAGCAACAATAGAAATCCATTCAACAAAGTTGAAAGCCTTCTGAATATCGAGCTTCATCATACATCTCGGGGATATATTCTTCTGGTTGTATCCTCTAAGTAATTCATGGGTGAGTAGGATATTATCAGTGCTATTTCTACCGTGTAGAAAAGCAGTTTGATTTGGCGATATGATTTTATTCAAAATAGGCTTTAATCTATTCGCAAGGATTTTAGTGATGCATTTGTATATCACATTACAACATGATATCGATATGAAATGTGTGACAGAATTCGGCGAATCGATTTTAGGAATTAAAGCAATGTTTGTGGCATTGACCCCCCCCCCGAGTAAAATATTGGTGGAGAAGAAGTATTTAATCGCCTTGACAAAAATGACATCGATGGTAGACCACGTAGATATAAAAAAATTTGTATTGAAACCATCAGGTCCACCCACACTGTTAGGATTAAGATCAAATAAGGTCATCTTGATGTCATCATATGTAACCGATTTGATGAGGCGAATAGCATCATCCTCGGTTATCTTCGGAATATTGATATTAGTAATGTCTGCAAGGTTTAGAATATTTTCAGTTTCAGAAAAACAATCGTAGAAGTAATTAATGAAGGCTTCATCAATAAGAGTATTGTCAGTTTGTAGCTCGCCATCCATGTCAACAATAGAAGTGATTTTTTGTGCTGATCTTTTGATGTTGAGAGCTTGATGGAAGAAAGAGGAGTTTTTGTCGCCATGGAAAAAATTGTCTTTATCAAGCATTTCTTTATTCATATCAAGTTCATAGATAAGAGCTTGCTGCATTTATTTATTTATGTATTCCTCTTTATCATATAGTTTAATATTTCTAGGGGAGGCAAGAAAATCCTATTGAGCCTTATTAAGTTCGATGCGCAGCTGATCAGATTTTTTTGTTCCCTTGCCGAAAGTGGAAAGAGCCCGTTTTTTCAAACATTGTTTTACATTCTTAAGCTTTGCCTGTACAATATACATAGGGTTGCCATATGTATGAGTGTTCCATCCCTGCAAAAAAATGTCATAGAATTGTTCATGTTTAGTCCAAAAATTAAAAAAAATTAAAAGAGGCATGGTATTTCATTGTTTTCGATCCCCATGAGAGAATAAGAGGGCTATGGTCTGAGATTCTTGGTTGGAGGATATTGGATACTAGGTTTGGCCAAGTTGTAAGGGCATGTATATTGAAGAGAGAATGGTCAAGGGTGCAAAAAGTACGTCTGCTACTACGCCGATTGTTCCAAGTATACGTATGTCCGATGGAGAGAATTTTGTGCAAAGCCACGAGCTGCATAGTTTGGGATAGAGGCCTAATGTCGTGAAAGGAAAGGGGATTACCACCATATTTCTAATTCGATGCGTACATGCAGTTGAAATCGCCAATGAGAATCCATGGGTCGTTGATATTATTCTGTGATTGGATGAAGTTGTGAAGATGAGTTCTGGTATCTTTGCTACATGAGGCATATATGAAAGTTATATTGAAACAGGCGGATGTTGGTATGTGGGTAACATAAAGGTGGATGTATTGATCTAAAGCTGAAATAGTGACTGTGTTGTATGAAAGAGGGTTCCATAACACCACCACACGACCATATTCAGCATGATCTAAATTGTGTGTGAATTTCTATTGGGGGTTGATATAATTACACATTTTCAGCGTTTGTGCTTGGTTGAGTTTTGTTTCCAAAATTCCGATCATATGTAGATTGTTGCTTCTGATCAGATTTTTTGCTTCCTGTTGCTTTAAAGGGAGGTGTGCTCCCCTTAAATTCCACGCACCTATGTTGTCAAGCATTAGAGACATTGCGTTTCTTCTTCCTACCTGATTTCCTCTTCCCTATGAGATTTGTCTGTTTTATTTGTATTTCATTTTCATCTGAACTGGAGTTTTTACTCAATATATCTTCGATTTGGTATGTATGCCCTTCATCATTATCCTCAACTTCATCGATGTCTTTGGTTACTTTGTTTTTGTAATTTTTCTTGTTTTTCTTTTTCTTATTTTGTGTTGGATATGATGATAAATTTGCTGTGGGTGATATGGATGTGGATGCCTAGTTGTTGGAGTGAACTTTATAGTTGGCATTGTCAGGGGAATCCTGTTGAAAGAGAAGTTTGAGGCCCGTATTTTGATCTTGAAAAGTATCATGCTGAATGATGTTATGTTCAACAAGCTTCTTGTTAATGTTAGGGGATAAGTGGATGTGTTCGTATGGAAGAGGATGTGTTTCTTCCGTTTGTAGTTCTTCTGTAGTAACAGGAGGAGGTGGTATGTTAATTGTGTGTGAAGGCATGGTGAAGTTTGAAGTGAGGCCGGGAGGAGCAGCAAAAGGAATGGAAGATATTTCTATGTCAGGTATGACACATGTATCACTAAGTAAGTCAAAACAATTTGATAAGTGAATTTTAGAGGAAGGTTGAACCTGTTCATTTGATTTGGCGGCGGGAATTGTGTGTAAGTCAGAGGATAGTGTGTCAGATAGCGGGGTATTTGTAGGTTTAGAGGATAGAATAGTATTCTCTTGTTTGTCTTGAGCATTCAACTGTGCCTGTATATCACTGACATCCTTTTTTCCTTTTATCTGTGTTTCTTGTATCCGCTGCTTAGAATTGGTATCTATTTTTTGTTTTCTTGTCCATTGTTTGTGTGTTTTGTTTTGCCACATATCCTTCTCACCAATTTTTTGAGGATTATCGAGAGTTCCATCTTTTCCTACAGCATGGTGAATATGCTGAGTACCAAGTGTATCATCCTTAACATGACTGGCTTGTTTCTGACCCACAACATCCTTGGATAGAAGTTGTATCATGTCAATGCATGTAGAAATGTCGTGTCCAAAACATCGACAGTGCACGCATATTTTTGGTCGCCAGTCGTAGAATACTTCGACATACACAACATCGTCACCATCTCCACATTTAATTACATCAGGCAGTTCCTTATCAGGAGTAATTTCGATAAGGCATTTGGCATATTCAAAATGTTGCATCTTCTCTGTTGCTTCGTTATAACATACCAAATTTCCCAGATGACATGCCAGCCAATTTATACCCAATAACGTCCAAGCGATAGTGGGGATTTTGTGAAAGTGGACCCAAATTGGCACCGATTTTATACTTGACTGTGCATTTTTGAACGTTGGCTTCCAAGAGGATATAATAAACATTTTACCACATATGAAAATAGGATCACTCTCAAGTATACGCTGTCTATCAGATTCATCAGAGAATTCAAAATAAAAACTAGAGCGATCGGATTTAACCTGAAAAGATCCATTGAGGCGCCAAATTCTCTTCAAATGGTACATAACAACATTATAAGGCAGACAATCATCAAGGAAGAAACCGACAAAAAGTTTGTTCCATGACTTTGTACCTACCGCGTGGACATCCGCTGGCATTTTCAGAGCCTCGCCCGTATATGTCAAGTCGAAGAACTTTGGAATATAACGGCCGGCATTCCTAGGCTTGGTTTTGAAAAGGGAGACCCATGGAGCAGGTGAATCAGTATTCATAGCGGCACTATTTGGAAAAGATGAGGTGGGTGGTAGAGGAAGAGAAGTAGGTAAAGATAACGGACAGGGGATGATTGGTGTAGCATCTGGTGGCTCGGGTAATGGTGGCGACGGTGAAATAGAGATGGATGAAAGGTCGACTGGAGGGATGAATAGAGAAGGTGGATATGGGGAAGTCTAGACGGCGACGGTGGTGCGAGGTATGACAGGACAAGGTACATCACTGATAGTAGTAGTGGAAGTGATGTGGGTATGGTCGATTGGATGGGGGATGGGATGTGGACAGAAGAGGTATGTAAGGGTACAGAAGGTATGTGGGGAGAAGAAACCATAGAAAAAAGAATTGGGGATGAAAACCGACTACTTGGTTTTTGGACATCTTATTATTTACATTTATATTGTATATTCAATTACATTTTTCATTATATTCAAACTTTTCCACAGTTAGTTTTTATTAATGTTTCCAAATGCAATCGAGCACTATACAATTTACCCTCTTTTAACGACATTTTTCTTAAGCAAAATTTTAGTTTGACTATTTATTACTTAAGTTTTCTCCTGTATAACCTTCAATTATGCATTCACCCTAACATTCTAACTTTTGAATATTTTAGGTAAGTTATATATATATTAGAATGCAATTTATTACTATACAACTTATTTTATCTTATTTCAATTGTTTTAAGTTATTTAAATTCTATTTCTCATTTTTGATTATCCAATTATTCAAAAATCTTGCTTTATTTTATTAATTGAAAACCATCACTTTACATAGAATTTAACAATTAAATTCCCGGTTTCACTTCAAACCATTTTGAAATAAAAATATACATATATGTATTTTATACATCAAATCATACTAAAGAAATTCAAATCAAATAAATTTTCCAAAAAAAAAAGTGTAGCAAAGCTGTTAAGTGGTCTCTCCACTTTGAGACTCGAAAATGAATGTTGATGATGCTGCAGTCATCACCGAAATTATTTTCCAGCGACGAACGAGGAGAGTACTGACTTACCTCTTTTAAAATTCTTTGAAAACAATTTCCACTCGAAGATACTTTCAAATAATATATTTTCAAAACTTTGAAAACCAAACTTAGAAAACAACCAGAAATTAATTCTTAAATCTTAAATTTAAATTCATTTCATTTGAAGATCAATTCAAATTTTCAACTTCTTATAACATACATGAATAGTTAATGGTTTAGGTAATGTTGACAAAACAATAAATGATAATCTAGTATTACCATTTCTAACAACCAATTCATTTAACTATTTAACCCCAGAAAATTATACCTTTATATATATAATATAATCATGCACAAAATTATTTCATTTACCAATTTTGAAAACAATATTGTGTCAGTTTGCTCTGTTCAAGTGTTTTGGAATTCCTATCGACAGCGTTGGCCAGATGAATCGAATGGAACCCCAAATCAAACTTAACAACTCAAACAACACAATATAAAAAAAATTTATATCAATTACAAATATACACCCTCACACGATAATCTAAGAATAGATTATAGAACAAGGATAGAGGTTCGAGTTAGAGGTACCAAATCAGAGAAAATTCTAATTAAGACGATAGACTCGAAGGAAGATAAGATAATCAAATTACAAAAGAAAGAATGATAGACTTATATTAATCGCGGCGACCTTAACCGGGTCAACCGAGATTCCAGGAAAACGAGAATATCCTCAACGAAACCAGGACAAACTTGTTGAGAACATTGCAGAATCACGATTGATGCTCCAGGAATAAGATTGATGCGGAATTCAAATTACCGCTTGGGAGGAGGGAAAATGATCTCACCCAAGACATCTAGATAGAGTGGGATAACAGGGGTGGAGTCAAGATCACTAGGCTGGTAATCAAGCGAATAGATAAAACTGCCTCTCAAATCCTGAGGCAATCGACATTCGATCAAAAGAGAATTACCTCGATCGTCTACTAGAGAAACGGTTCCGGCTTGGCAAGAGATAACAACATCGAAACCGAGGACGTAAAAATCTTCGGTGAATCAACGCCTGTTGTAAAAGAGTTTCACCACTTCACAAATCATACAGAGGTTGGCGGGACCACCGATGTGATTAGTCACAGCTATGGATGAAGTTGACAATTTGAGGCTGAAGCTATGGGATGCTCCAGTATCAAAAGAACACGAATAGGAGAAGACAAGAATGGATTTCAGAATAAAGGGGAAAGTTCCAAAAATTCAAAGCAAACCCAAGTCAAAGAGGAAGAAACTCAAGCTCGAACGAAGGTGATTCTGTAATTAAATTTACTCTATATGCTAAGTTTTGCCTAAACCAGAGCTCTGATATCAACTGTAACGACCTGATATTTCGAACCATTCAAATCGACAATCATCCACACATGTCAGACTTGAATTGCTCAACAGATTGTTAATTTATATTTGGCAAAACTTAGCATATACAGTAAATAAATCAATCACAGAATCACAGATACAATATTACAATAATAAGAAGCGGAATAGATAAATAGTTGTTCATGAAGCTACTATATAAACATCAGAGTTTAAAGTAAAATACAACAGAATTCCAAATACAAAGCAACTGACGAGTCTGAACATAAATGACTGGAATAAACTGAAATACCTGAAAGCTGGATAGATAGATCTTCAACAAAGCTCCAATCTCCAAAGGTGAGTCTCAAATACTGTGACACTCAGTCTGACCCGAGCATAAAGCAAAACACAAAACACTCGAGTCAGGATTAACATTCTTATATCATTCAATTTAACTCAAGTGAAATTTCAACTGAAACACAAACAACTTAAAGGATGTTTGGGATTTCCATCCTCTAAGGATCCATGGAACTATCTACTGTGTAGTAATATATGATATTATAATATGTCTATAGTAAAGTAAACTATTACAATAGCGTTAAGGCGTTACCCATATCCCCCTTAACACATTTTATATATTCCCATAGTCTATATAGTACTGTAATTCCTTCATAAATTGGAGGGCTATTAGAGTGCACTCCATAGGTATGGTACAAATCAAACTCGTAGAAGGCGCGATAAGGCATGCGACAAGGCACACGAGGCAATGCCCAGGGTAGATATACCGTTTGTGGATACGGACTGGTGGTAACGCATAGCGCTACTACCGCCTACCTCGAGACACACTCGCAAATCAAAGGTGCACCCAATCAAATCACAAAGTAATAGAATGGTATCGAAGAAATGTGTCTGATATGAGGAATGACCTCACTTGGCCCGGCATGGCTCCTGTTTTAGTCACATCAAGATGACTCACGGGAGTCAGGGCTAAGTTAATACCTCATACAGAATCATCGCCAAACCATCCTACTTCATTCTGTAATCTCCACCACGTACACAGTTGTTAAAGTGGTTTGTGGTATTGGTAGAGAGTATGACAATATCCAATCCCGGTCTCTTTAACAACCAAACGCTTAATTCACACCGTGGTCATTTCATTTCAAATAGTTCATACTTCATATCAAAATATCATATTCATTTCAAAACCATATCAATTCGATATCATTATTCACATTAAATAATATTCATTTCCAGAATCGTAACACTTCCAAAATTATACCACTTTCGAAATCATAACACTTTTGAAATCATAATACTTTTGAAATGATAACACTTCCAACTTAAACAGTTTAGATATTGAAAATAATGTATATATTAAAATCTCTAAAAATTAAAATAGTTTATGTATTAAAATAATTTATATATTAAAATAGTTTATATTTATTTAAAGAGATTATAATGAAATAGTTTCCAAATTAGAATTGTTTCATCCAATTCCACAAATCGATTCAAATCAACTTAAATTTCAAAATTCAATTTAAATCAATCCCTGTTCAACACTTTTAATTAAAAAGGTTAAAGATTCAATTCAAATTCTAAATAAACTATCATTTCAATTCCAATAAGATTCAAAGTTTAAATATTCAAACATTTCAATATAAGTTTCCTTTATATTTCAACATTTAACTTTAATTTTATTCAAATTGGAAAATATTCACTTAATCATTTTAACAACAATTAAATAAATCTCCAATTACACCTTTAAATCAAACTATATACTAAAATTTTAAATTATTTAAATTTTGAAAATAAATACATAAAAATAATGTATATATTAATTAAATTATTTTTTTTAAATTAAATCTTATTTTTATATATGTTTAAAATAATAAAGTTATAAGAAAAATCTTAAAATTTATATTTTCAAAACTAACTTATAAATTTAAGATTTCCAAAACATAAAATTTTAAAATCTAAATTTTACACATATATTAAATAAATTCTTTATATTATAATTTAAAAATAATTAATAAAATCCATATATTTCCTTTCAAACTTTGGCAATCATTTTTTTAAAATAGACCAACGGTGTCCGTATATAATTTTCTATCCTATGGTCAAGTGATACAGATATTTATCATTTCAATCTGCCATAATTTAATATTTACGGGTGTATATCATTTCAACCCACAATCCCAAAATTTAAATTAAATGAAAAATCGTTTAGGTTTATCATTTCAACCCATAACGATTTTTCCCTAATCTATAATATCGTTAGGGTATGTATCATTTCAACCCATAGGGAATTCTAAACTAACTGGGAACTTGGAGAGTGAGAACAAATATGATAATAATATAACATATCAACAACATGCATATATAATCGATAACGAATTAAATATAATATATACAACAGGTAAAAAACTACAGATAATAGCATATCATATTTAACAATTAAATAACTTCACAATTCAAATTTAACAGCGTATTTCAATCATCATTTCATGTGAATTAATTTTACTAAATATAAGAATGTTAATCGTGAGTGATTGCTCACCTTCCGAGGCTAGAGAAAACAGGACAAGTACACGGATTGAATCACGAACTCGACAATCGACCAATACAAATGACAAATTTTAAAGCAAAGCAAGATGAACATGGATTTGATGAACAAAGCTGATAAATGGGAATCGATGAAAACAAATCAAAATCAGCTTGATATAAATCGAAATGAAATATTGATTATATATATATATATTTCAAAAATCAATTTTAAAAACATATATCAAATAAAATCTCTATATATATATATTTTAAAATCAATATTTAATTTTAAATTCATATTGAAATGAAATCTTTATATATATTCCATTTCGAAATCATTTTTTCTTTCTTTAAAACACGTCTAATAAAATCAAATATCTGTATTATATATTCGAATATCGATATTTCTTAAAATCACATTCTATATATATATATATATAAGCTACTCAAATCATATATGCAGACCATACTGAAATGCAACAATTATACTTATATACTACACTTAAATAGATATTAAATCTGAACGCATAGCAAAATAGAAAACAAACGTACATATATAATTCTGCAAGGAACAAAATAGAGCTTTTAAATATATACTGATATATATATAAACTAACTGTAAACTAATATATATATATATATAATTTTATAACAAGCAGAGGAGAAGGCTAAGGGTAAACAGTTCGACAAGGAGGAAGGAGACTTGGCTTGGGGTTTCGGTCAAGAATAAGATCACGGCAAGGCAGTGGAAGGTGCAGGGTGTGGTGGCAGGCCAAGAAAGTGGTGTACGGCGTGGTGGGCTGCTGGTCGAGGTAGCGATCTGACTCGGGTCAACGAGGAGGATGGTCGGCTGCTCTTGTTGCGTGAAGGCGGGTGGCTGTTCGGAGGGGATGATGTGGGCTGAAGGCGGCTGGGTGGCGATGGGACAGTGGCTTGCGGGGAGGTAGTCGAAGCAAGCGGGGCTGGGTTGGTGTGAAGCGGCGAATGCAGTGGTGTTATGAATGGAGGTCTCGTAGCAAGGGAAGGAGGCACATGAGCTGCTGTGCATGCGGTCAAGGTGAGAAGGTGGTCATGGGATTCTCGGGTCTGGTGAGTGTGGTAGGGTTTGCTCGGTGGAAGGTTTTGAAAGTAGGTGGAAAATAAGGAGCAGTTTCAATATATAACGTTGTAATTATAATTCCTAAAGCATGAGTCGGCAAGGAAAGAAGAAGGGCAGGGGAAGAAAAACGACAATGGCTTCTAGGAAGGTTGTTGCATGGGAGTTGCGGTGGATATTTAATGGTGAGGCTCGGATGATGGGGAGTTGCACGGGTCTGACAGGGCGAAGGCTGTGTCGAGTTGGCAGGTGGAAGTGTCGGGTGGCTGCTGTTGTTTGGTTGGTAAATCTCGAAGTGGACTTGGGGAAAAAGTTATAGGGCACGAGCGAAGCTCGGAGAATGTGAACAAAATTCCCAGGCAAAACGAAAATATAAAGCTTTGTATTATATATATTAATTTCTCTTTTGAAGCCAACAAACAGACGAAAAATGAAAAATGAAAGGACGAACTGAAATAGATTGGAACTAGGGAAAAGAAAAAGTCATGTATGAACATTTGGGAATATTATAGCCATGATCAGCTATTAACTTTACATGATTGACAACGAAAGGACACAAAACCCAAAAGGCCCAAATACGAAACCGATACGACAAATCGTTATGCAGATTTTGTCACGTACCGGACACCAAAATTGACAAATGAATATACTACGGAGATCAGCACGACGAGACAAACAAAATAGTACACAGATATCAGTGATATCACTATCCTATCAAAACTCGATTTTTCGCTGCCGAAAATGCTACTAAATCGCCTAAAATAAGATAAACGGAGCTAAAGCAGTCCAAATTCGGCGGAACGAAATATGACGTCTCACTCAGAAAATGATTTACATTTTTATTGTATAAAAATATTCAGATTTCGAAAACATTTTATTTACATCAATTTTAAGTGATTTAAATTGAAATTGAAAATTTCACAACAGAACTAAACTTTCATATTTTCTGATGAAAATCTGACATTTGCTACATTGAGATGGACGCATCACAAATATCAAATTTCCATTATTAAATTTAATTGTTAAATTTTCAAGAAAAATTCATTTAATTACATTAATAAAACCGTTAAAATTTTCGGTTCGTTACATTGGGCGGCTTGCTTATAGAGTTGAGTTGTCGAAGAGGTTGTCGGGGGTCCATAATGTTTTCCATGTATCCTATTTGAGGAAGTATGTGCATGACCCATCTCTTATTATAATGGCATCTGTTCAAGAGGATTTGGAGGTGGAACCAAACCTGACCATGATAAGGCATCCGATTCGCATTGTGGATTTGGATGACAAGATACTGCGTAATAAGGTAGTGAGATTGGTTAAGATTCAATGGAGTGAAGATCCCAGTGATTGTACTTGGGAGACAGAATAGTATAAGGGAAGCTTATCTTGAATTGATGCTAGGATAGTTTTTTACTTGATTGTATGGATTATGTATGCACTGTTTGTGATGTTGTTGCTTGGTGTGCATCTTTTGTACGAGTTTCATGATATATAATACATGCCTTTGAAGTTCTTTTGAGTTATCTTTTTATGTTTTAATATGAATATTTAATATATTTTTAAATAATTAATTTATGAAATATATAACTCAAATAGAACCCTTTTAAATTATAACTAGTGATGGTGAAATTGTTTTCAAAATTTGTTTACAAAAACAATTAGTTTGAAAAAAAAATTGAAAATGTGACTGGAAATCGTTTTTCGGATTTTCGACCTTTCGTCGTCTAAAAGTTGTCATAAATGTTTTGTACACTCTATTGTACATATACACATACATATATAATCACATAAGTATGGTTAATAATAATATATGGTGAAATTTATTTACTTAAGTAAAAAGAAAATAGATGTGACTTTAAAAAAAAGTAAAATAAAAAGAAAATCTCACATAACACATCATAGTACATAAGAGAGTGAAGTGATGGACAAGAGAGAGAGGATGTGGTTTTTGCGTGAGCAACAAAGAAGAGGGAGGAGGTGATGATGCATCACAAAGATGGTGAAGGGTATGGACCAAAGGTTATTTTGGTAATTCACTTAATTCATTTTGTACAAAAACAATTATTTTTTTCCTTCTCATTTTTTACTTCATTTCCCATTTCAAAACTTTTGTTCTCTCTTTACAAAGCTCCATTTCACTTTAGTGGCTTCCTTATAAAATTTTCAAAACAAAAATCCTTACTTTTCTATTTTAAATACTTTAAAACCTTTTCAAAAATACTCTTTTCTACCCTACACCTCCTTCTCCTTCAAAAGTAAGCCCAAATCCCTCTCTATATAACCCAAGGCTGAGCCTTACTCCACCCTAGGCCAAGCCCAAATTCCATTTCCCTAAGCCAACCTCAAATTTTTACTAAAGTAAATCCAAGATCTAGGGTCCATTCAAGTTGTAGTTGTAGTTCTACTTGATTAGGGTGATTTTTGGTGAGTAAATCTCACACCTTTAATTAAGTTTTAAACTTTATTTAGTGGCTTAACTTAGTTGAAAATTTGTTAGTTGTTTGTTGAAAAATTATGTGATTGTTTGAACATATTTGTGTTTATATGTAATGGTTGTATAGACTTGGAAATCGAAGTCAAAAGTTAAGTTTTAGTTTGCAAGTTATGATTTTTACTTGTGTATGTTGGCCATGACATTTGTTTGTATGTATGTGCTTATGTTTGGATGTAGCAAGCTAAAGGAAAGTTAGCACTTGATTAGTGTTTTGTTGTGACATTGAAATCCCTTGAATTCAACTTGTTTTACTTATTTTAATTTCTAGAAAAATTTCACAAGTTTACAAATTTTACTTTTAGTTTCTAAAAATACTACACTATGTTATAAAGTAAGTTAAGATAAACGTAAAGTCTTGAGGAAGAATTTGTATATAAAAATAGGTTAATGTTATGGTGTCCATAGCGATGGTCCTTATGGATGTAGTTTCGACATTTTTGTAAACTAAAAGTGTTTCCACTTTAAGTATTTTATTGAAAAAGTATTTGAACATATTATAAATATAAAAAGGAAATGATTACTTAGTACTGTAGTATGGGTTTTATGATTATTTAATTAATTAAGTAAAGATAATTAGTACTTGATTACTAGTTAATAAGGGCAATTAGTATTTAAGTATCAATTAAGTAAGATAACTATAATTAGTTAATTAAGTAAGGGTTAATTAATTATTAATTGAGAAAAAGTTGATTATTTAAGTAAGGTTTAATTATTTAATTAATTATTAATCAAGTGAGGTTTAGTTAATAAATTAATTATTAATCGGGTAGGGTTTAGTTATTAATTGATTAACAATTAAGTTAGTATATAGTTAAGATTTAATAATTATTAAATAAAGGATTTAACTTAACTTTAAATTAATTAAATAAAGGTTTTTTAGTTTTTAATTATTTTATTTCCAAGGATCAGTTATGTTGTAACGACCCTGAATTTTTGACATTTGAAATGTGAACATTTAATTGAGTTTAAATATTTGAATGATTTGTTTAATTTGAATTTCAAATATCAAAGTTTGTTTGGTAATTAAATTATTGAATTTAATCATTAAATTTGGGTAAAAATTTGAATCTTCGGTTTTAAGCTGATTAAAAATGTTTTCAAGGCTTAGAAAATTCATATTTATAATACTGGAGATAATAGAAGCTTCAGAATTTGAATTTGAAACTGTTTTGTTCAGTTTTGAAATTTTATTGTTTAAATTGAATTTAAAAATAGCGTTCCGAGGCACAGTCTCGGAATTCGACGAAACCAGTTCCATTGGATCCATAATATTGTATTATTATCGGATTTCAATTTTCATAGCATTTGTGGTTGTTTTGTGATCGTACGATAGGTAAACGTGCTGGAAAATTATATCGAAAATTATATATATATATATATATATATATATATTTGTGGATTGACATATATATTCACATCAGCACCCAAAACATCATCTCGTTTCACTTTAACCCTGAAGACACGTAGAGGAATTCACGCTAGTGTCTCGTCTTGTCCCCTACGTTTCTTTTTAAAATACGCTGGTAAAAAAAATCGAAAAAGAAATCAGTTCCCTCTTCACGAATGAAATCCATGGCCGAGCTCTCTAGTTCATTTTAAAAACAAATCGAATTCAAATTCGTTTCGAAAATGGCGGTCTTTGTTAAACATCGCGAAGTACCAGTTCAAACCCAAAGCTATTTCATTTCTTTAATCATTTTCCTCCCTCTTCAATCCAAATCGTCAAGCATAGGAGAATGGAAATGCCGAAATTCGAAAAGAAAATTCCTCTCCATTCCCTCGTTCCAGTTCAAATTAATTCGAACTCCCTTATATTCAAAAACAATTCGAACATAAATCACTGCCTTCTCGAATTCAATCGCGAGGCGAGGCGGGGGGGCTCCACGAGTTCGAAATGGTTTCGATCTGGAATCTTGAGGCGAGGGTTTCGGCGAGCGTCGACATGGGGAGGGCCGCGCCGTTCAAGTGGAGGTCGCGCGAGTGGATTCGCGTTAGGGCTGAGGCCTGAGGCTTCAACGTCGAGTCGCGATCGCCGGCAGTAATGGGAAGTAGGCGAATTCTGGCAATAAGGTATTGAAACAATTTTTCTTCAATTTAAAATTATATATATATATATATATGTAAGGAAGAAAATATATATATTGCTGAGATTGATTTTTACAGCATAATATATAAAACTATTTATTTTCAGATTTCAAAATTTATACTTACACAGTAAAGAAATTACTGTCTTTGCTATGTACAGATAAAGAAATATATATAGATTATTATAAAATCAAAATGAATTTTCCAGTGCGTGTTTGAAATGTATATATGTATAAATAATTTGAAGAAAATGTAAAGGATGTTATCCACTATTTCTGTTAATTAGAAATAAAATAAAATATATCTAAAATTTTGAGTAAAAGAATTTTAGAAATTGTTAAAGGGAATTAGTTGAAATAAATCATTGGTTAATAAAATCTTATTAAATGGAAAATTTATTTATTCGATCAATTCAAATATTGATAAACCGTATAAATTGTTATACAAGGTCAAAATTGCAAAGAAAACAAACTGGAATGGAAATGGATTGCAAAATAAAATCAAAGGTGAGATCTTCTCACTCAAATGAAAGTGGAATTTTCAGTTATTGATTGTTATTGGATGTGATAGTATATATAGTAATATATAGCAATATATATATATTGGAATATGTATATATTGGAGTTGTTAATTTCCCGCATTATATAGCGGATGAGACCCTATTGCGCCGCATAATAGCGGATTGATATTTTATAAATCCCATATACCGCGATATTCCACCTCGAAGTGGAAATGGTATTATGCTAACATCTGTGGATGCAGGGAAACAGGTTGGAGGGATCCAACTGGATTCCTCAAATTATGTGAATGTTTCATATATTGTGATGTGATTATTGATTATCTACGTGTGATTATATTTGTGATTGGAACTGTTGAAGGCTAAAATTTAGCCGAATGTATTTTGGTATCGTTGGATACCAGAAATGAATATAAATTGGATTTTGAAATTAAAGTGGAAAACTTTAAGTGAATTTACTTTTTAGAATTTAATTTATTTGAAAGAAGGAATTTTAAAGTATTAAAATTGATTTTCGAAATCTTACCGAATAAATTCCAAAATATGGGAAAAGATATTAATAAATGAGTTTTGAATAATATTGTTTTAAAAGTTGAAGAATTCATTTAAAGATGGAATTTTGAATAATTTGGAAAGAATAAAGGAATTTATTTAAAAGTGATAAATTTCTAGAAATCAATTTGTAATTGATTTGGTATTTGAAAATGAATCTTTGAGAAGTCGATTTGGAAATTTATTTGGAGTTGAAATAAATTTAGAATCAAATTTTTAATTAATTTGGTGATGGAAAATAAATCATTGGAAAATTAATTTGAAATTGATTTAGTGTTTAAAAATAAATTTGGAAATCGATTTGCAAATGGTTTGTTATTTGGAAATAAACTTAGAAATAAATTTACAATGTTTTGTTCTATTGAAATTAAACTTAGGAATCAATTTGTAATCGATTCGATATTGAAATAAAATTAGAAATCAATTTGGAATTTGATTTTGGGGTTAAAAGTGAATATTTGGGAATGTAAATCCAAAATGGAATTTATAGAGGAAAGGTAAATTTTGTTTTAAAAATAAACACTGATTTATTTTAAAGTGTGGAAATAAATTTTCGGATTTGGAATGAAAATTTAAATAAATCGATAAGGATTTATTTAATTGGTTTAAATGGACCATTTTGAAATGGAAGGGTATTTTCCTTGAAAAACCGAGTATATTTCCGAAGTAGCTTTTAAAAATATAAATTAAAGGTTCTAAAGTTGGTTTTTAAAAGAAATATTTGGAAATATATTCCGCGTAAGGGAATTGATTTGAAATTTATTTTCAAAAGTTGAAAGATAAAAATTTGATTCGAAATTTGTTTTCAAAGTGTTGAAGTGTGGAAAAATATATATCTTGTGAAGATAATTTGAAAATAAATAATTTGGGAAAATTATTTAAAGCTGATGATTGTGTGAATGTTGTTGATAGTTAAATCACCGACTATCAATATTTCCTTTGAAATGACACTTGAATTTGTTTTTAAAACAAACGCTTATTATTCGGGTTAGCCGGGAAAAGACCTTTGTGTTAGATAACCCATTCCGAATAGTGATACGACGTGTATGAATTGCAATTGAAGACTGGTGTAAAGACCGGGTATTTTCAAAAATGAAAGGACAACCTGTCGAATGTCTGTGCATCGAGTTGCTCCGATATAGATATTTATATCACTTTTCTTATGATGGGAAGTCTGATCGGGATTGTGAATACCCGGATTGCAAGGGCTTCTTTGGAAGTGCCTTCGGTTCTGTTTGAACCCGGAACAGACTTGTATGGTTACATGTCTGACATTACATTTTGAGATATAAAGCTGATTTCTTTCAAATACATTTCTGTTTGGTGGCGGAGAATTTATTCTCTTAGCTTAACACCCTTCTCTGAGACGTATGAGCTCAGAGGTTATGTAGTTGAAATTTATCAGCGATATATTCCCAATTTGGTAATGTGGCATGCTGAGTGTTGCTGTGTATTGATCAGTTATTGATCATTTGTGATCAAAGCACGGCTTTGTGAAAAAGCGTAGCTTCGTGGACGAGACTTCATCAGACCTCACACCTTGGAAATGGTCGAAACAGGAATGATGCGGCAAGGTTATGAGGGTCGCGCCCTTTAGGGTATGTCATTTCCTTCTGGAAAAGGGTGATATCAGGTATGGAGCCCTGATATTTAACCTATGTGGTTGCTCCAATCTCATTTCTTATGGTTGTTGCTTTGTGATCGAGGCGCCTCAGATAAAGGTCCCAAAGGACTGGGGAATGGCATATTCATGAGTTACCTAGTTATAAGGGTAACCCGACCTTGTGTTGGCAGAGAGCCAGGTTGGTTCTCGGGACGTCCAGCCAGAGGCGATCCCATGTGGCAGTAGGAAGTTCCTTAGCCTGACCATTTGTTGGAAATCCAAAGAAACAATATGAACCTTGTACGGTTTTAGTTGTATAACCTGCTATGGAATGTGGCGGTAACCTGCTATTGAACATAGTAGCTATTGTAGGCATACAATAATGGTTGTATGCTGGTTAAGATTAATATTATACTTTCGAAATGTTTTCCACACCAGACATTAATAATAATAATAATCCACTGATTTGCGTAGTAAGCATGTTTAACTATCATAAGTAGAAATCTCCTCCAATTTATGCGTTTGCATTGTGTGTGTGACTGACTCGGAGTTTATTGTTTCCCTTCTAAACTCCGGGTGCCCATAATTTTCCACACGGGCAGCCTAGAGTTATGTCATCAGGATATTCTGGATATTCTGGAGCTTTGGAAGCAAGCTGGATGGTGAAACGTACTTCCGTACTTGTTATTTATTTCCACTGTGTATTCTGTATGAGGACAAGTTTATATAACTGTCCATTGTTGTATTGAGTTGTATATTGAATCTGATGTGATGTAAGGTATAAACTGATGTAGTTCTTTGATTTAAAGATTATTAATTTATCTATTATATGTGTTCCGCTGCGAATGTGAGATTCTGATATTGTTTCGGTTTCTTTGTTTTTCTGTTCTCTTTTTCTTCTGTCTTCTTCTACCTCTTCTTTTAACCCTAATGGTTCGGTGTTCCGGCATTCGATTGCGCGGCATTTGATACAGTGGTCGTATTAATGTCGACTTTCGTGCGTCGAAAGATCGCAAACGTTACATATGTTTAAAGCAGTTTTCTTTTACAAAGAATGGTTTAAATACAAGGGATAGTCTTTGTCGGTGCCATTAAGTAGCCAAACAAATATGATAAGTTATACTAAAATGTTGACACGTTTTATTGAAAGTAAGTCACCTTGCATTTAGCACTAAAAGCTGCTGAGTAGGGTTTCCACTGTCTCTGATATCTAGAACTTGATTTTCTAGGAAAAGGATAGAAAAGTCAACATGTCGAAAACATGATAAATATAAGAGAGTTAGTTTCGATAAATAGGATGTGATAAATTAAGTATATGGAAGATATTTCATTATATACTTAACACCAAATTCCAAGGTATAAAAACTCGTCTCTATCTCGAGAAGTAAGAATGTACGTTGAGTCATGGCTAATTTTCTAACTTGTCCGACTTCATTATTAATCAAGAGATAGTACCATCCAAAATTGAAAAGTGGAGGTAAGAATAGTGTAACATCCCGGAATTTTGAAATAATTTAATTCGTTAAATTGTTTGAATTTTTGGATTTAAATTTGAGGATTCCGAAAGCAATGAAGATATTGTTAAGATTTATATTATAAAAAATTATATGAGTTATAAAATAAAATATGAATAAATTTAATCTCTTTAGTTAAAACTTTTAAATAGAACTAAAACAAATTTTGTGATAAAAATTTACCTAGTTATAAAATGTTAAGGACTATAATTAAAACCACTTTTCTTTTAGCAAAGAAATTAAAACAAGTTGTAAGAGAAAAATACATACCAGGCCTATACAAATGATCACATAAATAAGAAACTAAGGCAAAACCTTTTCATTTAGCAAAACAACAAGATAACAAAGTGTTCAAACTTAAAGAAATTTGCTGAAACAAAATAAACTAAGGGGATAAAGTAACCAAATAAAAAGTAAGTACATATATATAAGAAGGAACAAAACAGCAAATAGCAAGGAAGGAAGAAAAGATTATATACGAAATGTACTTGCAAGAAGAAAAAATTTATATGTAAACATAAGAAGAGACCAAGGCATTTAATGCCATTGCCTTTAGTACATCAAGCAAGATTTTCAGCCTCCAAATTTCAAAATCCTCTGACCAAATAAAAAAATTTTTTGTACTCCCTGTACACAGCCTTCCCCATATATACATACACATTCATAAAGCTTTGGTTTATTTTCGTTCAAAACAACTCAACAAAGAAAAAGAAAAAAAAACTAAGTACACTAATATTATCAGCAAGCAAGGAGGTCAAGGTATTATCATCTCCTAAGCAAAACAAAGACAGACTTCAAACTGCAGGCTTCCAAAAGAAATAACAAGCAACTCTCTGTTTCCAGATCTACAAGTGAGTAAACTTATCTTTAAAAGGTTGAAGATTTATATTGAAAACAGTTAAAACTTCATTTATGAACTCCTTTGTTCATGCTTCAGTATGTAATGTTGTAGTGATGCTCTGTGTAGGCTCTGTAAACATTTATGCAGGGCTTATGTTTGTTTCCAAACTTAAGTTCATCTGCCGTTAATCTCTGATAAGCCTTGGTTTTTCAAATAATCAAGTTGATTTAATCCTCAAACAAGAATTTCAGAGTTATTTAAACATACAGTAAGTTATTCTTACTGTAACCTTGTTTACAGGTATTAAAAGTAAAATTTTGTGAAAAATTGATTGTTGAAAATTATTACTTCGAGATTACAATCTGAATCTATGCTCAAAACCATGATTTTTAAAATAAAAATCTAGACTTTTAGATTTATATAAAGAGGGCAGTTCGTATATGAACAAGATTGGCATTTCCATCAATATCTCATGATCGAATCAATTAAAAATGCTGAATCTTGTTGTGTAGAAAGTTTAACACTCCATGAACCCAAGAAAAATGCGTAAGGATTTTTCGAATGTAAGGATTTTGAGTTAGAGAGAAAATTAGGGTTTAAGTTCAAAATTTCCTATGCTCTGTAAATGGATGATCACGTCGCCGTTGCTCAATCGAGTATCACGCGATTTTAGACGAAGATAGAGGAGGGTATGGTCGACGTATGGCCGGAGTCTCATGACGTCAGGAGGTTAGAATTGATGGGGCGAAGTATTTTTCTCGTGGTGGTCGAGTTTTTGGGTTCGAGTTTCCAGTCCTTTTTCGATCTCGAGTAGTTCGCGATGGTTTGGGTTGTGATCTCGAGTGAGGGGTCGATTTGCGACCTGAGGGTGGTGGTGTAGTTCGCCAGAGCGGCGTCGCTGTTCCGTGCACGTGCACGAGGTCGGTCGTGTATCAGGAAGCTTGAACCTGGTATGTTGTTAAGTTAAAACCTTAAGCAAAAACAAAAAGAAAATAAACAGAGAAGAAGTACGAGAGGGAGAAAGGGAAAGCTTGAAGAAATACTCGAGAATTTGAAGGGAAAGCTCGAAGTCGAACCTGGGGTTTTCAGCGTTGTATCCAGTAAAGTTTTTAAACTTAAACAAATTTTTTTTTTTTTGAAACGTACAGCACTCGGGTGGAATTCCTGAGAAACCCAAAGCAAAGGCAAGTTTTTCTCGCACGTGACTCGAAGTAAGTCTCAGGCTAATGAATTAAACAGTTTTACTGTGGAAGTTTTCAAATTTTAAAACACTTGTAAACTATGGTTCCAAATGGCGATTTGATCAAGTTCCAAAGTAAATCCAGTATTTAGGTAAGTCGATTTAAAGTAATTAAATCTTAACTTATTTAAATTCAATTTACTTAATCTATTTTGAAATGCTAAGATTTATTTATTTCATAAAGGAAGTTAAATAAATTTCTAATTAATTATAAATAAACAGTTAAATAAGGAAAATCGGTGTATCAAGATGATTAAGATTAATTTATTTACCATTTAGAATATTAAATCATTAATTTAATAATAATCGATAAAAATAATTATCTGGTTAAATTATTAAATCTCATTCACTTTGATTGGTAAACAATAAATTATTGCTGTACAATATATTGATATTTCTATTCTGTTCATGATACTATGTGATGTAAATTGTGAAGTACTGCACTGTGATTGTGGTTTGTTCTGTATTGATGTGAAAAACCTTGTTTGCCGTAAACCGACATTTAAACCTCGATGCGACAGGGGATCGGATTTCAGTTTGTTATCCGAAACCCACATCGAATCTATGAATTGTTGTGAACAACATATCCACATGTTTTTGAAATTAACGCTCACTATTCGGGTTACCCATTCCGAATAGTGATACGTCGTATATGGATGGCATTTGAAGACCGGTGTTGAAGACCGGATATTTTCGAAAATGAAAGGACAACCTGTCGAATGTCTCTGCACCGAGTTGCTCCGGTATAGAGATTTATATCACTCTTTTGTGATGGGAAGTCCGGACGTGATTAGAAAATTATCCGGATTGCAAGGACTTCTGTGGAAGTGCCTTCGGTTCTGTTCGAACCCGGAACAGACTTGTATGGATACATGTCCGACATTACACTTTGAGATATAAAGCCGATTTCTTTCAAATACATTTCTGTTGGTGGCGGAGAATTTATTCTCTTAGCTTAACACCCTTCTCTGAGACGTATGAGCTCAGAGGTTATGTAGTTGAAATTTATCAGCGATATATCCCAATTTGGTAATGTGACATGCTGAGTGTTGCTGTGTGATGATCAGTGTTTGATCATTTGTGATATGATCATTTGTTTGATCATTTATCTTTGTGATCATAGGTTGATCATCTGTTGACCCAAAGCATGGCTTTTTGAAAAAGCGTAGCTTTGTGGACGAGACTTCGTCGAGCCTCACACCCCGGAATGGTCAAAACAGGAAAGATGCGGCAAGGTTATAGGGAGTAGCGCCCCTTAGGGTATGTTCATTTCCTTCTGGATAGAAGTGGTATCATGGTATGGAGCCCAGATACTTTACTTATGTGGATATCGCAGATATACATTTATTATCTTTGTGATTTGTTGCTCGGGGCCCCGGTTAAAGGTTGGTTACAACCGGGAGATGGCATACTCGTGTCAGTAGTTACCTATTTTTGCAGAGGTAACCCGGCCTTGTGTTGGCAGAGATCCGGTTAGGTTCTCGGGACGTCCTTCCAGAGGCGTTTCCATGTGGCAATGGGAAGTTCCTTGGCCTGACCATTTGTTGGAAATCCAAAGAAACAATACGAGCCCTGTACGGTTTTAGTTGTAAAACCTGCCATGCAGCGTGGCGGTAACCTGCCACAAACCATGGTAGCTATAGTAGGCATACGATAATGGTCGTATGTTGGCTAAGATTAATATCCTATTTTCGAAATGCTTTATACACTATGCACTAGTAATAATACCAAAGAAATTTCCTCGTATCAAGCATATTTAACTATCATAAGAAGAAATCTCCTCCAATTCTGCGTTTGCATTGTGTGTGTGGTGGGAGGTCTTATGGTAGTTCCATTTTCAAAAGCATACCGAAAATTCTTTTAGAAAATCTAGTTTATGTAAATACAACTGTTTTGTTTACTCATACCAGTCCCATGACTGACCCGGAGTTTATTGTTTTTTTTCTTTCCTAAACTCTGGGTGCCCATTATTTCCACACGGGCAGCCTAGTAGCAGGTTTTCCGTATTTTGGAGTTAGCTGTATTTTGGAGCTCTTATCTTGGAGATATTCCTAGGAGCTTTTTGGAGATCTCAGGTGTTTAGCTTTTGGGAGTCTGTTATCACTTCTTTTATCTGAAGACTTTTGGATATATGATCACTGTTGTATTATCATGATGTTGTATTTGGAGTTGTAGTATCTGTATTAAATACTCTGATGTAGTATGGATTATGTCGATGTTGTATCTGTGATGATATTTATGATATTGATTCTGTTCCGCTGTTTTATATTCATCTAATTGTTGTTATAAGCTCCATCCGAACTGAAATTTGACGTTTGAAATTTGGCAGTCGAATACAAGTGAAGTATTTGATGTCTATTTTCGAACGATGAATTTTGGGTCGTGACAAATTGGTATCAGAGCTTTTGGTTGAGTAAGAACTTAAGCTACGGAGTATAACACATTAGATGGCTCATTAGAGATAGGGTGAAGTATATCCTAGAATGAGTATAACCAAGACTGTAACTCAAAAATTTGTTAGTCTATTTCTTTTACTGCTGATATTCCTTAAGATATTCGTCCGTATATCTAAATCAATTTTCTTACTAATTTCAGATAAGTAAGAATGAGCGGACGCAGAGGAAGACCAAGGGGTCAAGTAAATGCCCCAGCACAAAACCAAGGTCCTCCAGCAGTAGTGGCAGCAATGGATATCCAGCAGCAGCCTGATCTGGCTGATTTGAATAAGAAATTCGAAAGGCTTGGTGGCAAACCATTCACTGGCAAAGAGTCAATTATTGAGGCTCAAGCTTGGGTCAGATTATGTGAGAAAATTTTTAAAGGGCTTAAGCTGCAAGACGAGTAGAAGAGACTTATAGCTTCTTGGCAACTCCAAGAGGAAGCTTCAGCCTGGTGGGAAACAGTTATTGTTGATGAACCCGAGGAAGAATTTACTTGGGATCGTTTTAAGGAGGTGTTCGAAAAGCGTTATATGCCGTCGGCGGGAATTTCCAGAATGTATCAAGAATTTTTGGATTTAAAGCAAGGAAGCCTGACTTTTGAAGAATACTTAAACAAGTTCAACGAACTATCCCGTTTTGGTCCAGAATTGTTAAGCACACCTCTTAAGAAGAATGAAAGGTTTATCCGGGGAATGAACCAGAAGTATCACGAAAGGATGACAGCTCACGTCAAGGAATCTTTTTCGGATCTTATTGATATGGGATACAGGTATGCTACACTGGATATGCAGGAGATTCCAAAGGAAGGAGGAAATTCAAATAATCAGAACTGGAAGAAAAGAAAGTTTGGGGGCAAGAAGCCACAGCAAGGCAACGATAAAAAGAGCAATCAAGGAAATTCGGCTAGCAACATAACTTGTTACAATTGCAATGAGAAGGGCCATTATTCAAACAGCTGCACAAAACCAAAGAAGCAAGTTAACAAGGAACAACCGGTGAAGAATGAGCAATATAAGCCCAGAAAATGTTACGCCTGTCAGGGAGAGGGACATGTTATCAAAAACTGCCCAATGATGAAGCAAGCACAGGTGGCAAATGTTTACGCGATAAAGAAAGATCCTTCAACTTCGAAAGCTGATAAAGGAAAGGGTGTTCTGGAAGGTAACCTTACTATTAATGGTAGAACTGTTAGAGTTTTATTTGACTCGGGAGCTTCACATAGTTTTATCTCCCAACAAACCGTAAGAGAATTAGGACTTAAAACTAGATTTTCTGCCGATCCTATTTGCGTGAAAAATCCGGTTGGAGGTCCCGCAAATCTTTGTTTATATTGCAAGAAAGTTCCTATTTCATATGATAGTTATCGATTTCCTATCAACCTTTATATCCTCGAATTTAATGAATTTGAAATCATACTCGGAATGAATTGGTTATCGAAATACGAAGCTATATTGGAGTGTAATGATCGGACCGCTTTGGTCAAAACGGACTTTGGAAATTTTATTGAAATCTCTTGTGAGAATCCGAGTTCAAGAAGAGAGGGATTGATGTATACTTTGGGATATCCTGAACCCACTTTGCAGTCTATACCTGTTGTTCGGGAATTTTCCGACGTATTTGAAGAAGTAAATTCCTTACCTCCGCACAGAGAAATAGCATTCCGAATTGACTTAATACCCAATGCTCGTCCTGTTGTTCACGCAAGTCGCAGGATGGCACCTAAGGAGAAAATTGAATTAGTCAATCAAACTCGAGATTTGCTGAAGAAAGGATTGATTCGCCCTAGTGTTTCCGAATGGGGTTCAGCCGTCGTATTTGTAGCTAAATCAGACGGATCTTTGAGATTGTGTGTAGATTACCGTGATCTCAATAAACAAACTCTCAAGAACAAATTCCCTTTACCTAGAATTGACGATCTATTTGATCAACTTCATGGCGCTCGATTCTTTTCTAAGATGGATCTAGCTCAGGGATTCCATCAACTGCGAATAGCTGAGGATTGTGTTCATTTTACTGCTTTTAGAGGTCCAGATATGTTCTACGAGTGGTTAGTTATGCCTTTCGGACTGACCAACGCTCCTGCGTATTTCGTGGATTTAATGACCCGAGTATTTCGAGAAGTGTTGAACAAATTTGTCCTTGTATTTATTGATGATATCTTAATTTTCTCCAAAACTGAAGAAGAGCATTCTGAACATCTCAGAATCGTTTTGGAAATATTGAAGACGAATGTCTTATTCGCTAAATTTTCTAAGTGTCACTTTTGGGTCAAAGAGGTCAAATTTCTCGGTCATATTATTAATGAAGAAGGGATTTCTGTTGATCCAAGCAAGATTTCTGCAATTATGGACTGGAAGCAACCCACTACTCCTAGAGAAGTTCGAAGTTTTCTCGGTTTAGCGGGATATTATAGAAAGTTTGTACAGGATTTTTCTAAGTTGGCTAGCCCATTGACTAAGCTGACAATGAAGAATGCTAAATTTGATTGGACTTCAAGATGTGATGAAGTTTTCCAGGAATTGAAAAAGAGATTGACTACTGCTCCTGTTCTCGTTATTATTAATGGGAACCAAGGCTTATCTGTCTATACCGATGCGTGTGGTGACGGGGTAGGTGCAGTATTAATGCAAAATGGAAAGGTAGTTGCCTACGCGAGTAGACAATTACGTCCGCATGAGAAGAACTACCCGACACATGATTTGGAGCTTTTGGCTATTGTTTTCGCTTTAAAAATCTGGCGACACTATCTTCTGGGTAAGAATCTTTTCAGCTTCTTAACAATTTACGAAATTAACTAAATAAATATACTTAATAAACTCTCTTTGTTTTAGGTGAAAAATTTGAATTATTCACCGACCATAAATCCTTGAAATATCTCTTTACCCAGAAGGATCTGAATCTGCGACAACAACGTTGGTTGGAATTTCTGGCATCCTATGACTTAGATATTCAGTATACGCCCGGAAAAGCCAATGTAGTTGCCGATGCTCTAAGTAGGAGGCATGCTGTTCTTGCATATTTAACTGTAACTCCTACTCTCCTTGAAGAGATTGCCACCAGACAGACTGAAGACAAGTTTCTTTGAGAAATTCGTAGAAAAATATGTCGAGGTGAAGATACTAGTTTTGAGATAGATAATAGGGAAGTTATAAGATTGAAAGGCAGGATTTGTGTTCCAGACTCCCCTGATCTGAAGCGTGAAGTTTTGGACGAATGCCACAAGTCCAAATTCAGTATCCATCCAGGAATTAATAAAATGTATCGAGACATTAAAAGAACATTCTGGTGGAAGACGATGAAGAGAGATATATCGATATATGTGAGTCGCTGTGCTACTTGTCAGCAAATCAAAAGCGATCAAAGGAAAGTGGCTGGTTTACTTCAACCTTTGGAAGTACCGAAATGGAAGTGGGATCAGGTATCGATGGATTTCATCGACGGATTGCCACGAACCAAGAAGGGAAATGAAGCGATTTGGGTTATAGTGGATCGTTTAACCAAAACTGCTCACTTTATTCCAGTAAAATCCACTCGAACTGCAGAAAGCTTAGCAGGTATATACGTAAAGGAAATTGTTCGCCTCCATGGTATTCCCAGCAGTATAGTGAGTGATCGTGACCCGATCTTCACTAGCAGATTTTGGGAGGCATTTCAGGATGCTTTGGGAACGAAATTAAATTTCAGTACTGCTTATCACCCGCAAACAGATGGACAGACTGAAAGGGTCAACCGAATTCTAGAAGACTTATTACGTTCTTGTGTTCATGATTTTGGTGGTTCATGGGAGGACCATTTGCATCTGGTTGAATTCTCATATAATAACAGCTATCAAGCCAGTCTAGAAATGGCTCCTTTCGAAGCTTTATATGGTCGTCCGTGTCGATCACCAGCATGCTGGATAGAATCAGGTGACAGACTCGTCTTAGGACCGGATATGATCAAAGAAGCCACTGAGAAGGTTGACTTTATTCGCAAGAAGTTATTAACTGCCCAAAGCCGTCATAAGAGCTATTATGACCGCCGAAGAAGATTTTTGGAATTTCAAGTTGGAGATTCTATATTTCTGAAAGTATCTCCGATGCGGGGTGTATTGAGATTCGGGAAAACTGGAAAGCTAGCACCACGGTATATTGGTCCTTTTCCTATTCTGGAAAGGATTGGTCCTCTAGCATATCGAGTCCAGCTACCCGACTGGTTGTCTGGCGTCCATAATGTGTTTCACATTTCGAATCTTCGGAAGTATGTGCATGACCCAGATGATATTATTGAAGAAGCTGCTCAGCAGGATCTAGAAATCACTCCTAATTTGGCAGTAAAGAGGGAACCGATAAAAATTGTTGATCGTGAGGAAAAGCGATTGCGAAACAAAGTTGTGAAGCTAGTCAAAGTTCAATGGAGTGGCAATCCAAAGGACTGTACTTGGGAGACTGAAGATAATATGAAGAAATCATATCCCAACTGCAGAATTGACATCTCGGCTTAAACTGTAAGTCATTTCCTTGTTTCTGAATTCGCGTATTCTTTGTTGCATTCTCTCTCTTTCAATTTCGAGGACGAAATTTTCTTAAGGAGGGGATATTGTAACATCCCGGAATTTTGAAATAATTTAATTCGTTAAATTGTTTGAATTTTTGGATTTAAATTTGAGGATTCCGAAAGCAATGAAGATATTGTTAAGATTTATATTATAAAAAATTATATGAGTTATAAAATAAAATATGAATAAATTTAATCTCTTTAGTTAAAACTTTTAAATAGAACTAAAACAAATTTTGTGATAAAAATTTACCTAGTTATAAAATGTTAAGGACTATAATTAAAACCACTTTTCTTTTAGCAAAGAAATTAAAACAAGTTGTAAGAGAAAAATACATACCAGGCCTATACAAATGATCACATAAATAAGAAACTAAGGCAAAACCTTTTCATTTAGCAAAACAACAAGATAACAAAGTGTTCAAACTTAAAGAAATTTGCTGAAACAAAATAAACTAAGGGGATAAAGTAACCAAATAAAAAGTAAGTACATATATATAAGAAGGAACAAAACAGCAAATAGCAAGGAAGGAAGAAAAGATTATATACGAAATGTACTTGCAAGAAGAAAAAATTTATATGTAAACATAAGAAGAGACCAAGGCATTTAATGCCATTGCCTTTAGTACATCAAGCAAGATTTTCAGCCTCCAAATTTCAAAATCCTCTGACCAAATAAAAAAAAATTTTGTACTCCCTGTACACAGCCTTCCCCATATATACATACACATTCATAAAGCTTTGGTTTATTTTCGTTCAAAACAACTCAACAAAGAAAAAGAAAAAAAAACTAAGTACACTAATATTATCAGCAAGCAAGGAGGTCAAGGTATTATCATCTCCTAAGCAAAACAAAGACAGACTTCAAACTGCAGGCTTCCAAAAGAAATAACAAGCAACTCTCTGTTTCCAGATCTACAAGTGAGTAAACTTATCTTTAAAAGGTTGAAGATTTATATTGAAAACAGTTAAAACTTCATTTATGAACTCCTTTGTTCATGCTTCAGTATGTAATGTTGTAGTGATGCTCTGTGTAGGCTCTGTAAACATTTATGCAGGGCTTATGTTTGTTTCCAAACTTAAGTTCATCTGCCGTTAATCTCTGATAAGCCTTGGTTTTTCAAATAATCAAGTTGATTTAATCCTCAAACAAGAATTTCAGAGTTATTTAAACATACAGTAAGTTATTCTTACTGTAACCTTGTTTACAGGTATTAAAAGTAAAATTTTGTGAAAAATTGATTGTTGAAAATTATTACTTCGAGATTACAATCTGAATCTATGCTCAAAACCATGATTTTTAAAATAAAAATCTAGACTTTTAGATTTATATAAAGAGGGCAGTTCGTATATGAACAAGATTGGCATTTCCATCAATATCTCATGATCGAATCAATTAAAAATGCTGAATCTTGTTGTGTAGAAAGTTTAACACTCCATGAACCCAAGAAAAATGCGTAAGGATTTTTCGAATGTAAGGATTTTGAGTTAGAGAGAAAATTAGGGTTTAAGTTCAAAATTTCCTATGCTCTGTAAATGGATGATCACGTCGCCGTTGCTCAATCGAGTATCACGCGATTTTAGACGAAGATAGAGGAGGGTATGGTCGACGTATGGCCGGAGTCTCATGACGTCAGGAGGTTAGAATTGATGGGGCGAAGTATTTTTCTCGTGGTGGTCGAGTTTTTGGGTTCGAGTTTCCAGTCCTTTTTCGATCTCGAGTAGTTCGCGATGGTTTGGGTTGTGATCTCGAGTGAGGGGTCGATTTGCGACCTGAGGGTGGTGGTGTAGTTCGCCAGAGCGGCGTCGCTGTTCCGTGCACGTGCACGAGGTCGGTCGTGTATCAGGAAGCTTGAACCTGGTATGTTGTTAAGTTAAAACCTTAAGCAAAAACAAAAAGAAAATAAACAGAGAAGAAGTACGAGAGGGAGAAAGGGAAAGCTTGAAGAAATACTCGAGAATTTGAAGGGAAAGCTCGAAGTCGAACCTGGGGTTTTCAGCGTTGTATCCAGTAAAGTTTTTAAACTTAAACAAATTTTTTTTTTTTTGAAACGTACAGCACTCGGGTGGAATTCCTGAGAAACCCAAAGCAAAGGCAAGTTTTTCTCGCGCGTGACTCGAAGTAAGTCTCAGGCTAATGAATTAAACAGTTTTACTGTGGAAGTTTTCAAATTTTAAAACACTTGTAAACTATGGTTCCAAATGGCGATTTGATCAAGTTCCAAAGTAAATCCAGTATTTAGGTAAGTCGATTTAAAGTAATTAAATCTTAACTTATTTAAATTCAATTTACTTAATCTATTTTGAAATGCTAAGATTTATTTATTTCATAAAGGAAGTTAAATAAATTTCTAATTAATTATAAATAAACAGTTAAATAAGGAAAATCGGTGTATCAAGATGATTAAGATTAATTTATTTACCATTTAGAATATTAAATCATTAATTTAATAATAATCGATAAAAATAATTATCTGGTTAAATTATTAAATCTCATTCACTTTGATTGGTAAACAATAAATTATTGTTGTACAATATATTGATATTTCTATTCTGTTCATGATACTATGTGATGTAAATTGTGAAGTACTGCACTGTGATTGTGGTTTGTTCTGTATTGATGTGAAAAACCTTGTTTGCCGTAAACCGACATTTAAACCTCGATGCGACAGGGGATCGGATTTCAGTTTGTTATCCGAAACCCACATCGAATCTATGAATTGTTGTGAACAACATATCCACATGTTTTTGAAATTAACGCTCACTATTCGGGTTACCCATTCCGAATAGTGATACGTCGTATATGGATGGCATTTGAAGACCGGTGTTGAAGACCGGATATTTTCGAAAATGAAAGGACAACCTGTCGAATGTCTCTGCACCGAGTTGCTCCGGTATAGAGATTTATATCACTCTTTTGTGATGGGAAGTCCGGACGTGATTAGAAAATTATCCGGATTGCAAGGACTTCTGTGGAAGTGCCTTCGGTTCTGTTCGAACCCGGAACAGACTTGTATGGATACATGTCCGACATTACACTTTGAGATATAAAGCCGATTTCTTTCAAATACATTTCTGTTGGTGGCGGAGAATTTATTCTCTTAGCTTAACACCCTTCTCTGAGACGTATGAGCTCAGAGGTTATGTAGTTGAAATTTATCAGCGATATATCCCAATTTGGTAATGTGACATGCTGAGTGTTGCTGTGTGATGATCAGTGTTTGATCATTTGTGATATGATCATTTGTTTGATCATTTATCTTTGTGATCATAGGTTGATCATCTGTTGACCCAAAGCATGGCTTTTTGAAAAAGCGTAGCTTTGTGGACGAGACTTCGTCGAGCCTCACACCCCGGAATGGTCAAAACAGGAAAGATGCGGCAAGGTTATAGGGAGTAGCGCCCCTTAGGGTATGTTCATTTCCTTCTGGATAGAAGTGGTATCATGGTATGGAGCCCAGATACTTTACTTATGTGGATATCGCAGATATACATTTATTATCTTTGTGATTTGTTGCTCGGGGCCCCGGTTAAAGGTTGGTTACAACCGGGAGATGGCATACTCGTGTCAGTAGTTACCTATTTTTGCAGAGGTAACCCGGCCTTGTGTTGGCAGAGATCCGGTTAGGTTCTCGGGACGTCCTTCCAGAGGCGTTTCCATGTGGCAATGGGAAGTTCCTTGGCCTGACCATTTGTTGGAAATCCAAAGAAACAATACGAGCCCTGTACGGTTTTAGTTGTAAAACCTGCCATGCAGCGTGGCGGTAACCTGCCACAAACCATGGTAGCTATAGTAGGCATACGATAATGGTCGTATGTTGGCTAAGATTAATATCCTATTTTCGAAATGCTTTATACACTATGCACTAGTAATAATACCAAAGAAATTTCCTCGTATCAAGCATATTTAACTATCATAAGAAGAAATCTCCTCCAATTCTGCGTTTGCATTGTGTGTGTGGTGGGAGGTCTTATGGTAGTTCCATTTTCAAAAGCATACCGAAAATTCTTTTAGAAAATCTAGTTTATGTAAATACAACTGTTTTGTTTACTCATACCAGTCCCATGACTGACCCGGAGTTTATTGTTTTTTTCTTTCCTAAACTCTGGGTGCCCATTATTTCCACACGGGCAGCCTAGTAGCAGGTTTTCCGTATTTTGGAGTTAGCTGTATTTTGGAGCTCTTATCTTGGAGATATTCCTAGGAGCTTTTTGGAGATCTCAGGTGTTTAGCTTTTGGGAGTCTGTTATCACTTCTTTTATCTGAAGACTTTTGGATATATGATCACTGTTGTATTATCATGATGTTGTATTTGGAGTTGTAGTATCTGTATTAAATACTCTGATGTAGTATGGATTATGTCGATGTTGTATCTGTGATGATATTTATGATATTGATTCTGTTCCGCTGTTTTATATTCATCTAATTGTTGTTATAAGCTCCATCGAACTGAAATTTGACGTTTGAAATTTGGCAGTCGAATACAAGTGAAGTATTTGATGTCTATTTTCGAACGATGAATTTTGGGTCGTGACATATAGGATGCCTTATTTTCATATGCAAATCTATACGCATCCCAGATAGTGGATTTGTCCACTATCGATAACTTGACCCTTTTAAAATTATCGAATATTGGTTCGAAGACGCCGGGATCGGATAACATGAGTTATTCGAAAACTACATCGAACCAACGTAAGCGTTTGAATTGGAAACATCTTGAATAGAACGAAATCGAAGATGAAGATCTTTGAAGTGCGAGGGCTACTTGCTACTAATCTTGAGGGTGATTCCAAAATGGATGTAGTAGAAGTAGCGCCTTTGGTTTGTTTATATACTGAACAACTTGTATGGGCAAATGCTAGCATTGCATTGTCGCATAGAAGGCAGTGTTAGAATTCCAAGTAGAATTGCTAAAGAAAAGGTAATGCATAACCTTAAGTCTCACAACCAGGAATGACTAAAATATGGGATATGTAGCAGGGTTGTGGGTCACACCTATTTGGGTTTAGTCACCGCCCAATCTAGATCGATATTCTTAGATCATCTATGCTAATGACCCGGATACGGTTGTTGATCACTACTAAGGTGATGATATATTCGGTACTATCCAGTAAGGGGTAGGCCGGTCCTGTGTTGGCAGGGGGTCCATGCGAGGTCCTCCACACATTTTATCTAGATGTGTACTGTGGCAGGCGGTACCCTAGTAGCCTTATCATTGTATGGAATCCATTCTCCAGTAAGTGCCCTTACGGACTTAGTTGTATACCTATTATGTTGAAATTTAATTAATGTAAAATTTTTGGCTATGATTCAATATTTATTTTACACCCTAGACATTATTATAATATCACCAGATCTTCTATAAAATTGTTTTAGTTATCGTAAGGTAAAAACTCGTTCATGTTTTTGTGCGACATGGTCCTACGAGATACCTTTATTTTAAAGAATTTTTTTACAAATATAAAAATTCAGTCATTTGGAGTTTACTCACACCAGATCCATCTCTGACTCGGAGTTTTTTATTTCTTTCCTTAAAACTCTTGGGTACTCAAATTTGTGTTAGTAGCCAAGTAGTCCAGGTTCTCATGGATGCATTTTGGAGGAACTTAGAGCAGGTGGCTTCGACGATATATTCTTATTTTCCGATGTGTTTGTGTACATTTTGTATCATCATTATGGGGGCAGACAATTATAACTGTCCCTGGCTGAAGTTGTATTTTTGTAACTCTAATATTCATTTTGGGAATGATGCTATGTATTATCTTATGTTGATTGTTATATATGATTGTCTTACATTGTGAGATTCTGCGATTCTTTTCTTCCTGTCTTTCCTTTTTCTTTTTACCCAAATGGCTTGTATTTTGGACTACTAGATCGGTACATGAATACGTGAATATATAAAGTGCCATCTAAGGGTGTAAGAAAGGCGGATCATTAAAGCGTCCATCGAGTGACTATAGTTGGGTCTAGTGTAAGTATTAGAGTGAAGAACTATTCAAGAGAGGATTTGTCTCCTCGGTTATATGGAGTTAGTATCACGGTCAACCCAAGTCAACTCAAAGTCAAAGTTTCTGGCCCGAGCAGTTCGGTTAATAATAATTATTATTATTGAACCATGGACTTTATGTTTGGACTATAAAGTTGAATATGGATGATACTGGAATTTTAACCATTACCAAATTCCATAATTCCAAAGTAATATAGCTTTAACGAAGAGAATTGTTGTAAATAAAAGACACAACTAGGTAACGCTCAAAAAAGGGAATTGGATTTTATCGAAACCAAGTAAGCGATATATTTGTCTAGAATGTCACAACACCTGCTAAGTGACATTTGAAAATTAATATTCCAATAGATCAGTATTAATCGTTTACCAAATTTACACATGACGAATCACACAATCGAAACGATGAATTCTCCTTTGATCAAAATATTTAATTAGTTTATAATTGTTATAAATTAATTAAATTAATTAATACTTATGAAATATTAATTGCAAAATTTTGATTATGATTTGAGGAATTAATATTATTAAATATATTTTCAATAGTTATAAATATATTAATCGATATATGATAAGCAATTGAATTGGATTTAATTAAATAATATATTTTTTAGGCTTAAATAATTGTTATTTTTTGGATTTAATTGAATTCGACAGTAATATGGACATATGGGGCGGCTCAAAATGTGGTAGAGATGCTAGATTTTGGATAGCTCAGATTGAGGGAGAATTGGTAAGAGATGAGATCCACTATTTTCTCTCTTCTATCCACTATTTAAACATCTCTAAACCTAATTGCAAATGATCTTTTGCTGCCTCTTCATCCTTCCATTGCTAGCTGAAAATACTCCATAGGTGCTCCATCATATCAAGCTCAAATCGACTCAAAGTCGATCGATATCCGATAGTCAAAGGTCAATGGTTCTAAGACTAGCAATCTACCGACTCAAAAAAGGTTTCAAAGGACTGAGTTCATCCTTTAAAAGTTTGCTTCAAGGCTTTGGTTCTTAGGTATGTTTTATCAAATTATAGTTTATAACTCTTTGAATAATGTTTTATTCCGTATATATATATATATATATATATATATATATATATATATATATATTTGTACCATTGGTTAGGTGATAATTCTGATATTAAATAATATTATCACGAATTTGTTTGGTTATATGTATGAATATGCTTGTAAAAAACCCAATTTTTTCATATTAGATTAGTACAACATCGTAATATATAGTAATTAATATTTTATTAAATTGTATATATATATATATAATTTAATTAAATATATATGGTTTATATTTAATTATAACATTATACTATATTTAAAATTAATCATATAATTTTGTATATGTAAATTTATGGTAATTGTATTTTTGACAAAAAATAATAATTTTATAATAATTTATTATTGTTTAATATTATTTAAATCAATACTATATAAATAAATCATATAAAATCAAATATTTCATGAAAACTATTTTTTAATTTTGCAAAATTATTTTAACATCGGATAAGCTCTCGGTAAGAAATTAAAAGTTAAAAACATTTTTTGTTATTTTTAAAAATTATTGTTCAATTCGATCAAAAATTAATAAATTAATTAAAAATAAAGTTTAACCAAAAAAATTGTAAATTAATTTTTAAAACTTTAAAATACCATTCGTGATTTACTGAAAATTTAAAATTCAAAAAAATTCAAAAATAATTTTTTATTAATATTTTATGTAATTTCGAATGAATATTCAATTAAAATACACCTTAAAATGATAAAATTAATAATAAAAATTTTCTACGTTGTACACATGATCCAGAATAAAAAATGTATTTTTAAATTTTATTAATTAATATATATTCATATATTATAAATATTTTTTAAAACAAATATAAAATATTATTTTGGCAAAGCCAACGGGGTTTAATGGTCCCCTACCATTTATTGCATAATCAAATTACAAGGGTAAATAGTGGAACAACAGGACAAAATACATTACAATAAAGTGATAGACCAAAAACCCTATCTAATACCAATGTATTAAATAGGCTTTAAAACAATCACCCAATATTTCTAGTTAGGGCAACAAAAACTTCTGCCATCTTTCTCTTTGACCCACCAAACAATCTCACGTTTCTTTCTTCCCAAATTAAGGACACAAATTTCTTCAGAATTTTCAGAAGAAGTTTCCCTTTGACAGTCCGCCAACGAGTGGCCTTAAATATGTTATGCCATTCTACCTTAGAATCAAGCAGAGGAGAGTGAAACCCGAACCTGACCATGGAGTTCTTCCAAATAAAATGAGAAAACTCACAGGAAAAGAAAAAATGAAGGGTGTTTTCAGGGGCTTTGTTATAGAGGAGGCACATAGAATTTTGCAGAAGCCTTTATAAACCAAATATTATTTTATTATCATGTATATAATAGTACATAATTTATTCACGGTTTTATTTAAAATTATTATTTATTTAATATTTAAATAACTCATTTATATTTAAATAGAGATATTATAATAATATGCTTTCATATATAGTTATTATTAATAATTTATTTATAAAAATTAAATGTGTATATATTTATTTCTTTATTTAAATATTGTATACATTTACATAAAATTATTTAAACAAACTTAATATGTATGTATATATATATATATATTTGTGAGCGTGTATATTTATAGTATTTATATTTATATATATATATATAACCAATAGTTTAGATTCATACATATATTTGGACAACATATATTTGCATATCGGATGAGCTAATGTGTTCTTTGCAATGTAAATCCCAACATTTATATATGCGCATGTTATACCGTGAACGGATTGACATGTTACACATGCCCACACATGTATATGTGTATATATATTTTTATAAATTAAATAAAATTATATATAATCTATAAATTTAAATAAAATAAAAGATTTTATTTAAATAATACTTAAAAATGTTCTAAATGAATTAAATTCAAGGTCCAATAAAGATCCGATATGGTAAAAAAATTTGAAATTCACCTATAACTTCTCCTACGAGCTGGCCTAGTTTCAAAAATGGTATCAGAGCCTAATAGCCTATGCAGTCTAAATTAATCATGCTAGGGTTAACTAACTAAAGCCTATCCATGTAGTATGGTGTCTAGAAAATTAGCGTCTAAGATTGAGTTTGGGTTATTAAGAACTCTCCCCTACCTGGCCATTAGCCTGGCTCAGAATGATGAGATATACCCAAAAGGTTATCCCTAATTGAAAAAGCCCAATTTGAATTGGGACTTAAGCTAATTTCAAAATTGTTTTGAAATTAAAAATAAAAGTTTTAAATTTAAAAGTTAAATTTGAAATAAGAAAAATATTATATGTGTTATAATATAAATTTCCAAATTATTTTGAAAATTGAAATTATAAGATTTTTGAATTTAAAACTTAAATTTGAAATATAATATACACATAGTATAAACAGTGATAATATAATAATCTTTTTCCATATTTTTGAAAAATAATATAAATTAATTTAAAATTTATTATTGAGATTAATAAAATAAATAAATTAAATAATTTAATTAATGATACACACATACATATGTATTATATATATTTGATATATGTTATGATACTTTAAAATATTAAGATATCATAAGTATACATGTATGTATATAATATGATTTTTTGAATTTAATATAATATAATTAGAATTATTTAAATTAATTAATTAAATGTTAATTAGTTAAATAAAAATACACATATATGAGATATATGTGTTATACTATAAAGGTTATAGTATATAATAAATATTTAATATAAATGTTATATTAAGATAATATAAAATTAATTAAAATTAATTATTTAAATTTAATTAATACATAAGACTATTATATAAGTAATATAGAATATAAAAGTATATAATAATAAAATTTGTATAATATGAATGTATAAAATAAAGGTGGAATATCAAAGGAAACCAAATAGACTTAAGGGATAAATACATACGTATTGTACGTATATCGTGATTTCAAGTGTGTCCAACACTTAAATTACGAGCATTGTTTCATAAGTCGATATCACTCGATACAACATATTAAAGATTATGAATCATCAATATAATGTTGTTCTCTACCTTACACACACATATAGCTTTTTTGCATACTCCTTAATTGTTGAGCAAACTCAAGCTAGGGATGTTATGTGTAGTATTATTAATACATTGAATAGACGAGGTAAGATAACTATATATATTTGTTGAGCAGACTCAAGGTACATATACTTTAATTATGCCATCGCGATATGACAAGTATGAGCGAATAATTTCGTTTTGATTTGTTGAGCAAAATCAAGGTCGAATTGAAATTAGGACAACGTACAATGGGTTAGGAGTTGTATGCGATACAATCGATAAAGAGTTATCCACCGTTCGTAGAGCTATGACTTGTTGAGCAAAATCAATGTTAGAATTCCAAGACGGATGAGTCCTAACACCCACTAGTGAAGTCGAAAGACTTCTACATTTTGACTTCAGGTTTGGTGAAACATAAAAGACTAGTGTGGGCCTTATTAGAAAAATGAAATGATAACATTTAACCTTTTTATTATTGTATGAACATATGGTATATAATGTTATAATAATCTATATTGATAAATTTGTGCATTTAATATGATTGATAAAACGTTTATCAATTAAGATATACAAATAAACCAAACTGAAGATTGAAAACTAGAAATATAATATATACTTACTAATAAATGCTTCTTGCATGTTGATGTTTCATAACCCATGCAAGCACCAGATTTTTACAATTACTAAATACATTCATAATTTGGTCGCTTATGTGTTTATTTGGTCGAGATCGTGTACTGCATTCTATGAGTTTCAAACTCTAAAAGCAATATAATACTATGGATATTTGATCCATATACTATCGCATATAAGTGTTATATGAGGAACGGTCACGGTTCGTAGTGTACGATACTTCGATGAAATTAGTTCATTTGAAGCAAACAGATGAATTGTACTGTAAGATCGAATATTCAATTTAATTTATTACAATAAAAATCATATTGTGTTAAATGTAACACTAGACCATAACTACAAGATAGATCTAAGAATTTGATCACTAAAATGGCGGCTTGATCAGTTTATGCAAAGTGCAACATATTTGATGTCCTTAAATGTTAAGGATGATAGAGTACTCTTTTGTAAAGAGTTCATTATGATGTTGTAGTAAGGGTATTCTTTTGAATGGTTTGACCATTTAGAAAGAATAACGAATATACAATAATAGATGTGATTAAGGCACAATTGTGATGAAGAGAGTGAATGGACACTTCTGCTTTATATGAAACTTATTTCTTTGAGTTTAGGATATTTGATCAAAGACCTCTCCGCTGTAAACTAGTTGCAGTATATGAAATAAATACCCTATATTAAGTAAATGATGGATCTCTGAACTTAGTATGATTTAGAGTAATGACAAAAATAATGGTAGCATGCCATATAGCACTTATTGATTGCATCAAATTATAAAAATTGTTTTGGTAAAAAATAACAAACATTATTTATGAAATAATGATAGTTTTTAGTGTCGACTGAAAAAAAACATAGTTACATTTCAATGTGAATATTATGAATATTTGTTATGAAATAAAATTATAATAATGTATTTGTTTTCATAGCAAAAGTGATGCAATTGAGAATACTGAAGTATCTAAAATTGTTTACAATTATTTTTAAATTATAAACTAAGCCGTAATTTTGAGAAATAATTTTACTATATGATTATGAATCATATGATACTAGTTAATTATATCTCGTGCAATTAAAGGTTATGCACCCATTAAGTGGGAGCATCATAGAGTTGATGAACTCTTCGGATTAATACATATCAACGTATATAATCACAAGTCTATCAATACCAAAATGGTTCCACATACTTCGTTATATTCGCTGATGAGTTATCACCGACATGGACATGTGTATTTGATACACAAATAGTATGTCTATGGTAAACTTATAAAGTGTATGTAACGACCCAAATTTTTAACATTTCGAATGGAATATTTAATTTATTTATGTATTCAAATTTGATTTGAAAATAATGAATAATAAGAAAATCAACCATTAATAAAATGATTTTTAATGACGTATTTTTTATTGAATTTATAGGATTTTTCCATAATTTTTAATTTGGAGAATATTTAAATTATCGTTTGATGTATTTTGTGGCAAAAAATGCTATTTTTGAGAACTTCACATAATAATATAGCCAGTTGTATTTTATTGTTGTTCTGTGATCGTATCGCATTGTCGTGCGTTATCGTATTTTTATTTCTGGCATTCGCGCTTCATACATGAACGTGATATTGTGTAGCGGCGTACCTAAAATAAATTGTTTGACGGCTAATTCTCCATTGGATTAGAAAATAGCTGATCAAAGTTAAATTAAAAATAACCGCAAGCGCACGACGTACAATTCTAGTACGTGGCGAGCACGGGTCGATACGCAAGGAATTGTTTAGATTTGAAATTCTATTCAATCAAATTAAACCAAAATTTGAAGTTGTATTAAGCTAAAAATGTAGAAAACTAACAAAAGAAAGTGGATAAAAATATGAGAATAGAAGACAATTTAGAGGTAATTTCCTTTTCATGATCACATAAATCAACAAAATGAAATTATGATCTCTCTTTTGGTCATTAGTGAATTTAGCTGATATGTTTATCATAAGTATGACCTATTTGTGCTATTAATTAGCCCAATATAAACCATCAAACTTTAACATACCCACTAAACCACTTGTTAACTCTCGTGAAAATTGACAATGAATTTGAAAATAAAATCTATTCTAAGCATGATCTATTAACTATTGATTAGAAATATAGACCATCAAATTTTGATTTTAATATTCACTTCATTACCATAATCATATGTAGATGAAGAGGTAATTTGTGTTCGTGTTTGTTTAAGCATAGCCAATTTGGTGTCAATAGCATATGGTATCAAATTCAAAGCTAAAACAACAAAATTTAACCCATTCAAACATTGTCATTAAGCACAAAAAGAGATCAAAAATTAGCAAAATGTTGAATCTACATGATTAAGAGAGCTTCATTACCCCTAAACTGAATGGGTTTAGCCTTTCATATTTGTTATCATTTCAACAAATGTAGCATTCAACATGAAACAGAAACAAGAAGAAAATGCAAGCTGAGTAAAAAGAGAGCTAATTAACATAAAATAAATGCTAATCTACTTGCATGAATAAAAAGATCTATACTACTAACATGAAAGGAAAATGCATGTAAATAAAAAAAGAGAATGAATTAAAATTGCATAAAAAGAAAATTACATAAAAGAAAATGGCTTAGTAGCTATGAAATAGAAGAAGAGAGCTTATAATTTATTTTTGAGCCTGAAACTAAACTAACTAAAGAGGAGGCTAAGTGATTAATTACATGATCATACGGGGTATTTATACAAGCCTAAAACCCTAATGCATATTTTTAGGGACTACCCAAAATACCCTTTGTAACGACATGCCTTTTGGACAGTTTAAATCGACGATAAACCACACACGTCAGAATCAAACCATTCAAAAGGGTAGGTTGTTATGGGGTAAATAAGAAAAAGCAGAGAAAGAAAGGAAACAAAAAACAGAATCTCGCAGCGGAATGACAAAATATAATAATCAAATAACAGTTCATGAAGCTGTTTTATAAATACATTTGATTTTTCTTTTACAACACAAAATCAGAGTTACAGAAAACAGGAATAAATAAATAAATGCAGTGGACAACATGATGCAGTGGAATACACATAATAAGTAATGATAGTACAGAATCTTCGTCTTCATCCTCTAGAAAGCAATCTTCGATAAACTGAAAAGCTCAGACTGACCCGAGCGAATTTAAAAGACAAAACACTCGAGTCAGAACTAAAAGATCTTATATAAGTTAAATCAACGGATAAATATGAATGTGATGGCATCATAGATGTTTACGGGGTTTGACATCTCCTATCCAGTGTCTAACGTGAGTGCTATAACTTAAGAGATGTTCGGGATTTCCATCTCCTAAGGATCCGTTAAACTATCTACTATGTAGTATAATACGCTATTATAATATGTCTACAATAAAGTAAAGTATTAAAATAGCATTAAAGTGTTACCCGTATCCCCCTTAACACATTTTTATATATTACCATAGTCAATACAGTACCGTAATTCCTCCGTAAACTTGAAGGCTATCAGAAGGCATTCCATAGGTATGGTACAAACCAAACTCGTAGAAGGCGCGCAAGGGCATGTGAACACGGTACTCGAGGCAATGCCAGGGTAGATATACCAATTGCGGATCCGGACTGGTGGTAATGCATAGCAGCTACTACCGCTCACCTCGGAACACACTCCCATAATCAAAATCAAGGGGTGGCCACCAAATCAATCACAAAGTAATAGAATAGTATCGAAGAAATGTGTCCGATAGGTGGAATGACCTCACTTGGCCCGGCGTGGCTCCTGTTTTAGTCACATCTAAGCTGACTCACGGGAGTCGGGGTCACGTAAATACCTCATACATAATCGTCCACCAAACCATCCTACTTCATTTCTGGAATCTCCACCACGTACATAGTTGTTAAAGTGGTTTTCGGTATTGGCAGATGGTATGACAATATCCAATTCCGGTCTCTTTAACAACCAAACGCTTATTTCACACAGGTTGGTTCTTTTACATTTCAAAAAGTCAATTCACAATTGATATCAAAATATCATATTCTCAAACCATATCTTTTCAAAATCATATTCATTTTCAAAACTATATTCACTTTCAAAATCATATTTACTCAAATATGTCATTTCACAAAAGGTATTAATTCCAACTTAGGTTGTATCATCAAGGATTTAAATATAAATATTTTAACTTTACACAGTCTGAAATTTTAGAAAATAGTTTAGGTAGTCATAAATAATTTTAATAGTTTTAAAAATAGTTGAAATTAGATTTAAAATAGTTTAAATAGATTTAAATTTGATTTAATTAGATTTAAAATGATTTAAATAGGTTTAAAATAGATTAAGTAAATTTAAAATAGATTAAATAAATTTAAAATAGATTAAATAAATTTAAAATAGATTTAATAGATTTAAATTGTATTAAATAGATTTAAAATAGTTTAAATAAATTTAATTAGTTTAAAATATGTAAAATATATTAAATTGGATTAAATAGGTTATAATAGATTAAAATAAATTGAATTAGTTAAATTGATTAAAATAGTTAATTTTATTTAAATAGTTTAAATTAGTTTAAAATAGATTTCAAAGTTATATCCAAACATTTTCAATGACTCAATTCCGATATATTCATTTATATTTGACACTTCAACTTTGAAATTCTAATTTAACTTCTTTGAACAATTCATTACATCAAATTCCAATTTCAGCGTTTACGCTTGGATTTCTGAAAATAATTCAGTTTATATAAATCAATTTCAATTTCAAAATAACAGTCAACCGAATTCCTAATCTAAAGATTTTAAAAATCATTAAATTTAACCAATCCGGCGTCCGTATATAATTTTCTACCCTATGGTCAAGTGATACGGATATTTATCATTTCAATCCGCAATTTAAAATTTTACAGTTATATATTATTTCAAACCGCAATCTTGAATTAAATAAAATCGCTCGAGTCTATCATTTCAACGCATAATGATTTTTCTCTAATCTATAGATCGTTCGGGTATGTATCATTTCAACCCATAAGGAACTTGCAGTGTTATAACAATATAAAAATACAACATCCAGTCATCCAATATCAACAATCAAACATCTATTACAATTATCATCCAAATCAATCAATAAACATCAATAGATAACTGATAATCATTAATGGGTATTAAATTGACAATTAAATTCAATATGAAATTAAACGATCATTAAATGCAATAAAAGTTAAATTTAACTAGAATGACAATTTACATATACCAAACATCAACCAATCAATTCTAAATTATATCATAAATTCAATTTAACTAACATAAGATAACTTAGTAGTTGTGAGTGGGTTAAAACACTAACATTTGATTTCAAATCGATTTGAATTCAAATAAAGGCCCAAAATTCGACAGTCTCAAAATTCGTCCAAACTAGAGTCAAAATGTCCGGAATTTCGATACGATCCCAGCGGAGAAAACCGCATGTAAATTTGATCTCGTATGCAGAAGTTATACATGTTAGAATATTAGGAATTTAAATTACAAAAATTAATTAAATAAAAGAAAATCACACGTCACCTCAACACGTTCCTCTACAGTTCAAACCCTAGCAGTGATACATGCCTGAACCTGCAGCCGCCATCGACCACGCAATTATCACAGCCGATACGTTGAGCTCCGACGGATCAATTCAAACTTTTGAACTCCCATCGTTGGGCCGCCTCCACCATGGCCGTTCGGCCATCTTCGATCGAACTTCGAGGCACCGCCGCCGCTCGCGGTAATAGCCAGATTCTAGCAACTCAGGCGATCATTTGGACGAACGAAGGACAGATCTAGCGCCTGCACAACTCCACCTTCCCAACGCCACCACTCGATCATCCTATGGTCGCAGATCCGCAGTTGGATCGTCCAAAATCCAATATGAACGGCCAGAATTGATTCGTGAATTCTGGGCAAACGGTGAATCCGATTAAAAATGAATCAGACCAGTGAATTATGCTCGTCGAGAGCTTCGAAATGATATATAATTTGTTAGGGTTTGGAGGATTTTGATTTTGGATTTGGTTTTGATTTGCAATTGAATTTGGAATTGGGAATTGGTTTTGGTTTGTCGGCCATTGGAAAGAGAAAAGAGGATAGAATTGTACGTACAGAAAAATGAAATAAGAAATAGCTAGGGTTTATAACAGGTTATAAATAGGCAGATCAGAAATAGAAACGAATGGACTGGATCGATTTGAAAGTTGAACGATAAACGACCCGAAAAGCCCGTTTCGTTCTCGAAACGGAAATGGGTCATCCCATATATCAAAATAGATGTTTTTGATATTTTTAAACTCAATGGGACAGGTTTCAGGTCCTAATTCCATCGTATGAAGAAGTTGCTTTAAAATCAGCTTATTTCAAATTGATTTCTATTAAATTTAATTTCCAAGCGTTTCGAGCCCGTACGATAAAACGACAAGTCTGATCGCTATGAAACTTGAAATCCTACCATAATTCACCGTTACGGATCCGATGAAACTAGTTTTGTTGAAATCCGAGACAGTGGCCAAAATGGCTAATTTCACATTAATTAAATAAATTAATCACTTTTTAAATTTCAATATTTATAAACTACAAATTTTCATCATTTTTGTTTGCTCCGACATTTATAATAATTCGAAACAAATTCTCATGTCAATTCAATGTCAATTATTTTACTAATTACAGCGTTTAATTCCACTTGAAATAAATACGGTAATTATTACTTTAAATTCCAATAAATCCATTTGTTTGCCTTTTTCATCTTGTTATTCAATCAATTGTCATCTCATAGCTAGAATTAACATTTTTCTATATCTTATTACACTAATAATCTACTATTATCATCTTAATCTTCATTAACGTAATATTTGATTACATTTAATTGTAATAAATCCATTTATTATAGCTTGAATTGCAATAAATTGATCAAACTTGATTTCAATTCTTTTTATTCAATCAATTATCATATTATGAATAAAATTTACCTTGGTTACATCTTATTGAATTAATATTCTACAGTTATCAATTTAAACTACATTAACTGCGCTAATTAAGTGAACTAATTGCTATTGATTTCAATTTTAAATTTAACAGTCTAAATAAATAGGTAACATATAATAATTGTCACCAATAACTTTTAGTCACATCTTATAAGTCATTATCCACAACAAGTGTTATAATTACTACCACAACGCTAATTTTATTCAATTACCATTTATTACACATTATTTCATCAATTAATCAACATTTATATTATCAATTTCTCTTTTAATCCAATTATCCATTAATACATGCATTAATATAATTTAATTACAATCTATATCAATTATAACTTTTTTTAATCCTTTTAATTAATGGGAATTACGTTTAAAGCAATTATCAATTACCTTAAATTAATACTATTTCATTTTATTCCAGTTATATTCTTATTATTAATCACAAAATTTTTTATTCCTTCCAACATTAAATCACAAATCTTATTAAATTAACAATGTTTAATTATCGAAAATTACAGGTCGTTACACTTTCCCCCACTCAAAACTTTTCGTCCTCGAAAAGGAAAAGATGGGAAAAGAAGGAATTTATATAATCAATATATCTTATTCAAAATATTAAACTTATAAATAACTAATTTACATAATCAATTAATTTAAATAAAATATATCAATTTATAACAATTAAATCCTTTATATTCAAGTTAACAAAAGTTTGGAAAATATTTCACAAAATTTTCTACCTAAAAAAGTCACGGAAAATTTTGGCAGAGTCTCCTTTGTATGGAGAGGTCTGGGCGAAATAATAATATCAATAATAACAATATATATATCATATTTTTCTAAATAATATATCCCAAACCATGGGAAAACAATATAGTATCCCTAGAAAACCGTAATCCGAGAACGTATTTATTTGTCGGCCACGCAACGCTTATTATATGAAACAAAAAGCAGCAGCTATTGCTTCCATACCTGTATTTCACTTATATAATCCAAAGAGGTTAATACTTAAGTAAAAGAGAAAATATTTAAGTGGTTTCAATAAATAACAAATAAAACATCACCACATAACTATAACCATTTGAAAACAACAGTACAAACATCATTTTCAACAAAGAGAGCAATCATCCATCCATAGCAACTAAAACAAATGGTTTGTTCGGTTTCAGAACTTCTAATCATATAAAATGATAAATAAACTATGAAGAAAACCATACACTCAACAGTCGTAGATAACTTTATAGATTATTAATACATCCCATACAATAAAAATATTTTTCCCAACCAATCCATAAGTAAAACAAACAATAATTTCAAATAATATTTAAGTCTATTCTATTAGTCTTTTTCACATCATTTATTGTTCATTTTTTTTTCATACAATGATTTTTCTTTAATTCTCCTTCATTACTTCCAAAATTTTAATTCTCATTCATTTATATAAGGCTCATTTCATTAATTTACATTCTTTACTTACATAAGTTATATCCATTTCAATTATTTGGATCATAAATGAATTCATTATTGAAGTATTGTATACATTTTGTTTCAGTTTACTTTACATTTACTATTAAATTTGATTTCCATTTTTCATTCACATCATTTACTTCTCTTTTCTCATTCATATAATGTTTATTTTCATTAATTTACATTCGTTATTACCTACAAAAGTTCATTTCTCCTTTATCCATATAGTGCCATTTTCTTTCATTTTATTATTTTACATTCATTGCTTAAATAAGTTATTTTTATTTCAATTATTGGATTATACATTATTAGGTAAGCTTCTTTGCAATTTAATTCACCATTAATAGATTATTTCTTTTTCAAATTCACTCTTCCATATATTGTATTGTTGAATATTAACTCCATTTCTAAGTCATTTCAATGGTTTCTGAAGTTATAATCATTCAATCTATATAGTACTCATTTTAATTATAAATGGCTTCAAAATTAATTCAAGTTTATAAGTATTTACTTACAGTATTAACCTTTTCCATTAAATTTGATTATAAATAGCTTAAAATATTAACTTAAGTTTATAATCAATTTTATTACCTCATTCACTTTTATTACCTTTAATTAGTAGCATTTCAAATTATAAACTTAAGTTTATAACAATTTGTAACATTAGAATTCTTATTTATAAAAGTAAGTCCATTGAACACTTTCATTTTTCCCAAGTTTTACTTGTATAATATTCAATTACAAACCCTATTAACATTTCAACTTTTAATAATTTGGTAAGTTATATATATGTTTTTAAGAATGCAATTGAATATTACCCAAGTTTCTCTTATATATTTAGTTGACAAAATGTTCAATAGTTACCATTTCTTGTTTCCATTTCCTTTTTATTTACAGTTTCAAAATTTCAGCTTCTTATCTATTTCATTAATCATTTTAACATCAAATTTCTTATTTTCATTTTAGAAGTTTCCAATTATTGATGTAGTCAAAATTCCATTCATTATAATAATTGAAACTACTAATTATCAGAAAAATCTAAGAACTAAACTCCGGGTTCATTTTAGTCACTTAGAAAATAACATATATATATATAACCTTTATAGATCTAATAATATTTAGAAATTAAAATTTAAGATTCGTTTATCAAAACAAGGTGCAGTAAAACCACTACAACTGTCTACCCACTTTGAAACTCGAAAATGAACGTCGATGATGCGTGCACTCATCATCGAAATTATTTTCCAACGACAGAGAGGGGAGTACAGAACTTATTTCCTACAAATATTTCCTTTTTAAAACATTTCTTTCAAATCATCTCGAAATATTTATCAGAAAATACTTCCAAATAATATATAGGTCATATTCTAAAATCTTTCGAAAGAAATTTCAAAAATCCCGGAACTTAATTTCTAAAATTTCCAATTTATATTCATTTTATTTGTAAATCTTATTTTTAACCAATATTTATAAATTTCACTACCTAACAAACAAATATATTACAACCAACTATATCATATATAAAATTATTCTTTCATATACAAAATATATAATAGGCAAAAATTATTTCATTTACCTATATTTCAAAACAAAATATTGTGTCGATCTGCCCTATTAAGTGCTTAGAAATCCCTATCTATGTCATAGCGTCCTATGCACCGACAAAAATTTATAAATACAAACAAAACAAATTAACATAATACAAAAACCTTCTATAACACTAACAAATATGCTCTCTCATATATATACACTCAGCGACTCATTCTAGGGTATTACTACCCTATTTTAAATGAGTCAGACCCCACAAAGCTAAGGTTATTGCTATACCAAAGCTCTGATACCAACTGTAACGACCTGGCTTTTTGGACAGTTTAAATCGACGATAAACCACACACGTCTTACTCAAACCATTTAAAAGGGTAGCTTTTTATGGGGTAAATAAGAAAAAGCAGAGAAAGAAAGAAAACAAAAACAGAATCTCGTAGAGGAATGACAAAATATAATAATCAAATAACAGTTCATAAAGCTATTTTATAAATACAATTGAATTTCCTTTTACAACACAAAATCAGAGTTACAGAAAATAGGAATTAGTAAATAAATGCAGCGGACAACATGATGCAGTGGAATACACATAATAAGTAATAATAGTACAGAATCTTCATCTTCATCCTTCAGAAAGCAATCTTCGATAAACTGAAAAGCTCAGACTGACCCGAGCGAATTGAAAATACAAAACACTCGAGTCAAAACTAAAAGATCTTATATAAGTTAAATTAACGGATAAATATGAGTGTGACGGCGTCAGAGATATTTACGGGGTTTGACATCTCCTATCCAGCGTCTAACGTGAGTGTTATAACTTAAGAGATGTTCGGGATTTCCATCTCCTAAGGATCCATTAAACCATCTACTATGTAGTACAGTACGCTATTATAATATGTCTACAGTAAAGTAAAGTATTAAAATAGCGTTAAGGCGTTACCCATATCCCCCTTAACACATTTTTTATGTATTCCCATAGTCTATCCAGTACCGTAATTCCTCCAAAAACTGGAGGGCTATCACAGGGCACTCCATAGGTATGGTACAAACCAAACTCGTAGAAGACGCGCTAGGGCATGTGAACACGGCACTCGAGGCAATGACAGGGTAGATATACCAATTGCGGATCCGGACTGGTGGTAATGCATAGTAGCTACTACCGCCCACCTCGAAACACACTTCGATAATCAAAATCAAGGGGTGGCCACCAAATCAATCACAAAGTAATAGAATGGTATCGAAGAAATGTGTCTGATAGGGGTAATGACCTCGCTTGGCCCGACGTGGCTCCTGGTTTAGTCATATCTAAGCTGACACATGGGAGTCAGGGTCACGTAAATACCTCATACAGAATCGTTCACCAAACCATCCTACTTCATTTCTAGAATTTCCTCCACGTACATAGTTGTTAAAGTGGTTTTCGGTATTGGCAGATGGAATGACAATATCCAATCCCGGTCTCTTTAACAACCAAATGCTTATTTCACACAGGCTGGTTCTTTTACATTTCAAAAAGTCAATTCACAATTGATATCAAAATATCATATTCTCAAACCATATCATTTTCAAAATCATATTCATTTTCAAAACTATATTCACTTTTAAAATCATATTTACTCAAATATGTCATTTCACAAAAGGTATTAATTCCAAATTCCAACTTAGGTTGTATCATCATAAAGGATCTAAATATAAATATTTTAACTTTACACGGTCTGAAATTTTAGAAAATAGTTTAGGTAGTCATAAATAATTTTAATAGTTTGAAAAATAGTTGAAATTAGATTTAAAATAGTTTAAATAGATTTAAATTTGATTTAATTGGATTTAAAATGATTTAAATAGGTTTAAAATTGATTAAGTAAATTTAAAATAGATTAAATAAATTTAAAATAGATTAAATAGATTTAAATTGTATTAAATAGATTTAAAATAATTTAAATTAATTTAATTAGTTTAATATATGTAAAATAGATTAAATTGGATTAAATAGGTTACAATAGATTAAAATAAATTGAATTAGTTTAAATTGATTAAAATAGTTAATTTTATTTAAATAGTTTAAATTAGTTTAAAATAGATTTCAAAGTTATATCCAAACATTTTCAATGACTCAATTCTGATAGATTCATTTATATTTGACACTTCAACTTTGAAATTCCAATTTAACTTCTTTGAACAATTCATTAGATCAAATTCCAATTTCAGTGTTTACGCTTGGATTTCTAAAAATAATTCAGCTTATATAAATCATTTTCAATTTCAAAATAACAGTCAACTGAATTCCTAATCTAAAGATTTTAAAAATCATTAAATTTAACCAATCTGGCGTCCGTATATAATTTTCTACCCTATGGTCAAGTGATACGGATATTTATCATTTCAATCCGCAATTTAAAATTTTACGGTTATATATCATTTAAAACTGCAATCCCGAATTAAATAAAATCGCTCGAGTCTATCATTTCAACGCATAACGATTTTTCCCTAATCTATAGTTCGTTCGGGTATGTATCATTTCAACCCATAAGGAACTTTCTATGTTATAACAATATAAAAATACAACATCCAGTCATCCAAAATCAACAATCAAACATCCATCACAATTATCTTCCAAATCAATCAATAAACATCTATAGATAACTGAAAATCATTAACTGGTATTAAATTGACTATTAAATTCAATATTAAATTAAACAATGATGAAATGCAATAAAAGTTAAATTTAACTAGAATGACAATTTAAATATACCAAACATCAACCAATCAATTCCAAATTATATCATAAATTCAATTTAACTAACATAAGATAATTTAGTAGTTGTGAGTGGGTTAAAACATTCACATTTGATTTTAAATCGATTTAAAATTCAAATAAAGGCCCAAAATTCGACAGTCTCAGAATTCGTCCAAACCAGCGTTAAAATGTCCGGAATTTTGATACGATCCCAGTGGAGGAAACCGCGCGTAAATTTGATCTCGTACGCAGAAGTTATACAGTTACAACATTAGGAATTTAAATTACAAAAATTAATTAAATAAATGTAAAATGACACGTCACCTCAACACGTTCCTCCACAGCTCAAACCCTAGCAAAGATATGCGCCTAAACCTGCAGCCGCCGTCGACCATGCAATTATCACCGCCGATAGGTAGAGCTCCGACGGATCAACTCACACTTTCGAACTCCCATCGTCGGGCCGCCTCCACCATGGCCGTTCGGCCATCTCCGATCGAACTTCAAGGCACCGCCGCCGCTCGCTGTAATGGCCAGATTATGGCAACTTAGGCGATCATTTGGATGAACGAACGACAGATCTAGGGCATGCACGACTCCACCACCCGATCATCCTATGGTCGCAGATCCGCCGTTGGATCGTCTAAAATCAAATATGAACGGCCAGAATTGATTCGCGAATTCTGGGCAAATGGTGAATCCGATTGAAAAACGAATCAGACCAGTGAATTAAGCTCGTCGAGAGCTTCGAAATGATATATAATTTGTTAGGGTTTGGAGTAGTTTGATTTTGGATTTGGTTTTGATTTGCAATTGGATTTGGAATTGGGAATTGGTTTTGGTTTGTTTGCCATTGGAAAGAGAGAAGCAGATAGAATTGTATGTATAGACAAATGAAATAAGAAATAGCTAGGGTTTATAACAGGTTATAAATAGGCATATCAGAAATAGAAACGAATGGACTAGATCGATTTGAAAGTTGAACAATAAACGGCCCCAAAAGCCCGTTTCATTCCCGAAACGGAAATGGGTCATCCCATATATCAAAATAGATGTTTTTGATATTTTTAAACTCAATGGGACAGGTTTCAGGTCCTAATTCCATCTTATAAAGAATTTGCTTTAAAATCAGCTTATTCCAAATTGATTTCAATTAAATTTAATTTCTCGGCGTTTCGAGCCCGTACGATCAAACGACAAGTCCGATCGGTACGAAACTTGAAATCCTACAATAATTCACCGTTACGGATCCGATGAAACTAGTTTCGTCGAAATCTGAGACAATGGCCAAAATGGCTAATTTCACGTTAATTAAATAAATTAATCACTTTTTAAATTTCAATATTTATAAACTACAAATTTTCATCATTTTTGTTTGCTCAGACATTTATAAAAATTCGAAACAAATTATCATGTCAATTCAATGTCAATTATTTTATTAATTACAGTGTTTAATTCCAATTGAAATAAATATGGTAATTATTACTTTAAATTCCAATAAATCCATTTGTTTGCCCTTTTCATCTTGTTATTCAATCAATTGTCATCTCATAGCTAGAATTAACATTTGTCAATATCTTATTACACTAATAATATACAGTTATATTCTGAAACTTCATTAACATAATATTTGATTACATTTAATTGCAATAAATCCATTTATTATAGCTTGAATTCCAATAAATTGATCAAACTTGATTTCAATTCTTTTTACTCAATCAATTATCATATTATGAATAAAATTTACCTTGGTTACATCTTATTGAATTAATATTCTACAATTATCAATTTAATCTACATTAATTGCGCTAATTAAGTGAACTAATTGCAGTTGATTTTAATTTTAAATTTAACAGGCTAAGTATATAGGTAACATATAATAATTGTCACCAATAACTTTTAGTCACATCTTATAAGTCATTATCCACAACAAGTGTTATAATTACTACCACAACACTAATTTTATTCAATTACTATTTATTATACATTATTTGATCAATTAATCAACATTTAAATTATCAATTTCGCTTTTAATCCAATTATCCATTAATACATACATTACTATAATTTAATTACAGTCTATATCAATTATAACTTTTTTAAATCCTTTTAATTAATTGGAATTACGTTTAAAGCAATTATCAATTACCTTAAATTAATACTATTTCATTTTATTCCAGTTATATTCTTATTATTAATCACAAATTTTTTTATTCTTTCAAACATTAAATCATAAATCTTATTAAATTAACATTTTTAATTATCGAAAATTACGGGTCGTTACACTTTTCCCCACTTAAAACTTTTCATCCTCGAAAAGGAAAAGAAAGGAAAAGAATGAATTTATATATTCAATATATCTTATTCAAAATATTAAATTTATAAATAACTAATTTACATAATCAATTAATTTAAATAAAATATATCAATTTATAACCATTAAATCCTTTATATTCAAGTTAACAAAAGTTTGGAAAATATTTCACAAAATTTTCTAAGTCCAAAAGTGTCACGACCCGGCTTTTACCACCAGAAAGACGTATCATGAATTAAGAAAGAAAGGGATAGAAAAGAGAAAAGAAGAGAAGAAAGAAAGAAACAACAACAACGATCTCACAGCGGAACGAATAAATTATATTAATAACATAAACTATTACATAGTATACAACAATTTACAGAGTTACACAGCATATACATCACTTACTAGACAGTTATAAACATCTGTCTAGGCATTACAACTCAAATACAAGACAAGACACTATCACAGATATCAATACAGCGGAATACTATATCTACGAACGCCGAAGCCTCCTGCTCCATTTCTCCTCCAGAATATTCGTCAAAGCTAAACCTGAATCCCTTGGCTACTCGTAAAAATTTGAGTACCCAAGAGTTTATAAAACAGAAATAAACACTTGGGTCAGACATGGGTCTGGTGTGAGTAAACGGGTTAAACTTGCTTAACTTCAAAACCTTTAGAAAGAAAAGGTATCACGTAAGACTCCCCACAAATAAACATGGGTAAGTTTTTACCTTACGCTAACCAAAACATTTGATAGGAAATCTGATTTTATTATAATAGGGTCTAGGGTTTTCAAGTAAAATATAGAAATAGCTGAAATACTTACATCTCACATTCCAACATAGTTGGGCACAACTAATACGTACGGCACTTATTGGAGTTTGGATTCCATACAATGGCAGGGCTACTGGGGTACCGCCCGTCACAGTACGTGGCCTAGATCACCGTACCGAGGAGTACGCCCGCTCCTCTGCAACACAAAGCCGGAACCATCCCTTACTGGATAATTCCGAACAAGATAACCCTGTAGTTGGCGCGACCAACCACACACTAAGCCGAATGAAAAGAAAAGGGACCTCAAGACAGGGATCTATCTTGCTCTCAGTGGGTGCTACCCACGAAGCCTTGCTGCACCTCCCCTGTTTTAGCCATTCCCGGTTGATGAGGCTTGAGGTTACGATTACCTTTAATCAGAACATATCACTTAGAATGCTCATCGTCCGCCTGACGATGTGCTGAAAGCATTCAATCCATACAAGTTCGTTCCGAGTTCGAACGAAACCGAAGGCATTATCTCGTTACACTCGTTTTGGAATCACCCTCAGAGTTAACGACAATAACCCTTGCACTCTGAATCTTCATCTTCACTTGAGATTCACGACCTATCGTTAATTTGGATCGATGTGGTATTCGGGTCTCCAGACCTAGAATTCCGGTATACGGAAACCCGATCCCGGTCTCATCGAAATCCAAAACGTATCTTTTAAGGCCAAGTTGTTTAAAGGTTTAAACAATTCAATTCAATACTTGAATTCACACAGCATTAACATAGGTAAATATCACACACTTATCACTGATATATCCAATATCATATCATAGAATATCATAGCATATCATCAATTAGATATCAACCAAATCAGACATTCTACTCAACCATCATTCATAAGCAACCATTTATTAATCTCTATTAAAATTAATTTAATCTTAAATTAAATTAATTACTTAAGAATTAATTCTTATCTTTGCTTAATCAATCATTAATTAATTACTTATCCATTAAATTAATTAATCATTAAATATTAATCACTCTTGATTAATTATTCATTAATTACATAAAGTAATTATCCTTTAATTAATTTCATAAATTAATTATTCTTAACCATTAACAGTAATTAACCTTTAATTACTTTCATTAATTACATTAATTAATGATCCTTAATTAATTACTTTAATTAATTAACTATAATTAATTACATTATTCCTTAATTAATTACATTAATTAATCATGCATTAATTAATTAATTACTTTCATTAATCAATCCTAAATAATCATTAACAGAAATTAACTATTCTTAATTACTTTAATTTCTTTTATAAATCCTTTTTGATTAATTTTACCAATTACATCTAGTAATTCATTTATTAATTACTTACACTAAGTAATTATACTTAACCAATCTTATTAAGTAACTACACTTAATCAATTACCAAGTGACTATCCTTAATTAATTAACAAATTAATTTACTTAAATAAATCACATTCATTTCTTAAATCATAACTGAGTAACTCATCCTTAATTACCCTTTAAATTAATTAATCCTTGATTAATTATCCTTTAACTATTAATTAATAAACCTTAATTATTAATCAATATCCTTTAATACAAAGTAATCAATCCTTAATTATTTTATAATTAATTAATTAAACTTAATTAACTAATTAATTATTCTTATTATAATTCAATCTATACCATAATTAAAACATCCTATTATTATTATTATTTGGTTATTTATATTTGAAATAACAATATTATCAATTTAAAATAATTTAAATTAAGAGATTATCACATTTTAAATTCCTCGAAATCCCGGGATATTACAAAAAGTCACAGAAAAATTCGGCAGAGCCTCCTTTGTATGGAGAGGTCTAGGCGAAATAATAATATCAATAATAACAATATATATATATATCATATTTTTCTAAATAATATATCCAAACCACGGGAAAACAATATAGTATCGCTAGAAAACTGTAATCTGAGAACGTACCTATTTGTCGACCATACAACGCTTATTATATGAAACCAAAAGCAGTAGCTATTGCTTCCATACCTGTATTTCACTTATATAATCCAAAGAGGTTAATACTTAAGTAAAAGAGAAAATATTTAAGTGGTTTCAATAAATAACAAACAAAACATCACCATATAACTATAACCATTTGAAACAACAGTACAAACATCATTTTCAACAAAGAGAGCATCATTCATCCATAGCAACTAAAACAAATGGTTTGTTCGGGTTCAAAACTTCTAATCATATAAAATGATAAATATACTATGAAGAAAACCATACACTCAACAGTCGTAGATAACTTTATAGATTATTCATACATCCTACACAATAAAAATATCTTTCCCAACCAATCCATAAGTCAAACAAACAATAATCAAATAATATTTAAGTTTATTCTATTGGTCTTTTTCACATCATTTATTGTTCATATTTTTTTTTCATACAATGATTTTTCTTTAATTCTCCTTCATTACTTCCAAAATTTTAATTTTCATTCATTTATATAAGGCTTATTTCATTAATTTACATTCTTTACTTACATAAGTTATATCCATTTCAATTATTTGGATCATAAATGAATTCATTATTGAAGTATTGTATACATTTTATTTCAGTTTACTTCACATTTACTATTAAATTTGATTTCCTTTTTTTTCTTTCACATCATTTACTTCTCTTTTCTCATTCATATAATGTTTATTTTCATTAATTTACATTCGTTATTACCTACAAAAGTTCATTTCTCCTTTATCCATACAGTGCCATTTTCTTTCATTTTATTATTTTACATTCATTGCTTAAATAAGTTATTTTTATTTCAATTATTGGATTATACATTATTAGGTAAGCTTCTTTGCAATTTAATTCACCATTAATAGATTATTTCTTTTTCACATTCACTCTTCCATATATAGTACTGTTGAATATTAACTCCATTTCTAAGTCATTTCAATGGTTTCTGAAGTTATAATCATTCAATCTATATAGTACTCATTTTAATTATAAATGGCTTCAATATTAATTCAAGTTTATAAGTATTTACTTACAATAATCACCTTTTCCATTAAATATGACTATAAATAGCTTAAAATATTAACTTAAGTATATAATCATTTTTATTACCTCATTCACTTTTATTACCTTTAATTAGTAGCATTTCAAATTATCAACTTAACTTCAGAACAATTTGTAACATTAGAATTCTTATTTATAAAAGTAAGTCCATTGAACACTTTCATTTTTCCCAAGTTTTACTTGTATAATATTCTATAACATACCCTATTAACATTTCAACTTTTAATAATTTGGTAAGTTATATATATGTTTTTAAGAATGCAATTGAATATTACCCAAGTTTCTCTTATATATTTAGTTGACAAAATGTTCAATAGTTACCATTTCTTGTTTCCATTTCCTTTTTATTTACGGTTTCAAAATTTCAGCTTCTTATCTATTTCATTAATCATTTTAATATCAAATTTCTTATTTTCATTTTAGAAGTTTCCAATTATTAATGTAGTTAAAATTCAATTCATTATAATAATTGGTACTACTAATTATCAGAAAAATCTAAGAACTAAACTCCGGGTTCAATTTAGTCACTTAGAAAATAATATATATATATATATATTAATCCTTTATAGATCAAATCATATTTAGAAATTAAAATTTAAGATTCGTTTATCAAAACAAGGTGTAGTAAAACCACTACAACCGTCTACCCACTTTGAAAGTCGAAAATGTACGTCGATGATGCGTTCATTCATCACCGAAATTATTTTCCAACGATAGAGAAGGGAGTACAGAACTTATTTCCTACAAAAATTTCCTTTTTAAAACATTTCTTTCAAATCATCTCGAAATATTTATCATAAAATACTTCCAAATAATATAAATGTTATATTCCAAAATCTTTTGAAAGAAATTTTCAAAAATCCCGGAACTTAAGTTCTAAAAGTTCCAATTTATATTCATTTTATTTGTAAATCTTATTTTTAACCAATATTTATAAATTTCACTACCTAACAAACAAATATATTACAACCAACTATATCATTTATAAAATTATTCTTTCATATACAAAATATATAATTGGCAAAAAGTATTTCATTTACCAATATTTCGAAACAAAATATTGTGTCGATCTGCCCTATTAAGTGCTTAGAAATCCCTATCGATGTCATAGCGTCCTATGTATCGACCAGAATTTATAAATACAAAATGGAACAAATTAACACAATACAAAAACCTTCTATAACACTAACAAATACGCTCTCTCATATATATACACTCAACGACGCATTCTAGGGTATTACTACCCTATTTTAAATGAGTCAGACCCCACAAAGCTAAGGTTATCGCTGAACCAAAGCTCTGATACCAATTGTAACGACCTGGCTTTTTGGACAGTTTAAATCGACGATAAACCATACACGTTTGACGCAAACCATTCAAAAGGGTAGGTTGTTATGGGGAAAATAAGAAAAAGCAGAGAAAGGAAAAAAACAAAAATAGAATCTCACAGCGGAATGACAAAATATAATAATCAAATAACGGTTCATGAAGCTGTTTATAAATACATTTGATTTTTCTTTTACAACACAAAATCAGAGTTACAGAAAACATGAATAAATAAATAAATGCAGCGGACAACATGATGCAGTGGAATACACATAATAAGTAATAATAGTACAGAATCTTCATCTTCATCCTCCAAAAAGCAATCTTCGATAAAATGAAAAGCTCAGACTGACCCAAGCGAATTGAAAAGGCAAAACACTCGAGTCAAAATTAAAAGATCTTATATAAGTTAAATTAACGGATAAATATGAGTGTGACGGCGTCAACGATATTTACGGGGTTTGACATCTCCTTTCCAGTGTCTAACGTGAGTGCTATAACTTAAGAGTTGTTCGGGATTTCCATCTCCTAAGGATCCATTAAACTATCTACTATGTAGTACAATACACTATTATAATATGTCTATAGTAAAGAAAAGTATTAAAATAGCGTTAAGGCGTTACCCATATCACCCTTAACACATTTTTTATGTATTCCCATAGTCTATACAGTATTGTAATTCCTCCATAAACTGGAGGGCTATCACAGGGCACTCCATAGGTATGGTACAAACCAAACTCGTAGAAGGCGCGCTAGGGCATGTGAACACGGCACTCGAGGCAATGCCAGGGTAGATATACCAATTGCGGATCCGGACTAGTGGTAATGCATAGCAGCTACTACCGCCAACCTCGGAACACACTCCCATAATCAAAATCAAGGGGTCGCCACCAAATCAATCACAAAGTAATAGAATGGTATCGAAGAAATGTGTCCGATAGGGGTAATGACCTCACTTGGCCGGCATGGCTCCTGTTTTAGTCACATCTAAGCTAACTCACGGGAGTCAGGGTCACGTAAATACCTCAGACAGAATCGTTCACCAAACCATCCTACTTCATTTCTGGAATCTCCACCACGTACACAGTTGTTAAAGTTGTTTTCGGTATTGGCAGATGGAATGACAATATCCAATCCCGGTCTCTTTAACAACCAAACGCTTATTTCACACAGGATGGTTAAAGTCAATTCACAATTGATATCAAAATATCATATTCTCAAACCATATCATTTTCAAAATCATATTCATTTTCAAAACTATATTCACTTTCAAAATCATATTTACTCAAATATTTCATTTCACAAAAGGTATTAATTCCAAATTCCAGCTTAGGTTGTATCATCATCAAGGATTTAAATATAAATATTTTAACTTTACACAGTCTGAAATTTTAAAAAATAATTTAGGTAGTCATAAATAATTTTAATAGTTTTAAAAATAGTTGAAATTAGATTTAAAATAGTTTAAATAGTAAAATAGTTTAAATAGATTTAAATTTGATTTAATTAAATTTAAAATGATTTAAATAGGTTTAAAATATATTAAGTAAATTTAAAACAGATTAAATAAATTTAAAATAGATTAAATAGATTTAAATTATATTAAATAGATTTAAAACAGTTTAAATAAATTTAGTTAGTTTAAAATATGTAAAATAGATTAAATTGGATTAAATAGGTTACGAAAGATTAAAATAAATTGAATTAGTTTAAATTGATTAAAATAGTTAATTTTATTTAAATAGTTTAAAATAGATTTCAAAGTTATATCCAAACATATTCAATGACTCAGTTCCGATAAATTCATTTATATTTGACACTTCAACTTTGAAATTCCAATTTAACTTCTTTGAACAATTCATTAGATCAAATTCCAATTTCAGCATTTACGCTTGGATTTCTGAAAATAATTCAGTTTATATAAATCAATTTCAATTTCAAAATAACAGTCAACTGAATTCCTAATCTAAAGATTTTAAAAATCATTAAATTTAACTAATCCGGCATCCGTATATAATTTTCTACCCTATGGTCAAGTGATACGGATATTTATCATTTCAATCCGCAGTTTAAAATTTTACGGTTATATATCATTTCAAACCGCAATCCCGAATTAAATAAAATTGCTCGAGTCTATCATTTCAACCCATAACGATTTTTCCCTAATCTATAGATCATTCGGGTATGTATCATTTCAACCCATAAGGAACTTGCAGTGTTATAACAATATAAAAATACAACATCCAGTCATCCAATATAAACAATCAAACATCCATCACAATTATCATCCAAATCAATCAATAAACATCAATATATAATTGATAATCATTAACAGGTATTAAATTGACAATTAAATTCAATATTAAGTTAGACGATAATTAAATGCAATAAAAGTTAAATTTAACTAGAATGACAATTTACATATACCAAACATCAACCAATCAATTCCAAATTATGTCATAAATTAAATTTAACTAACATAAAATAATTTAGTAGTTGCGAGTGGGATAAAACACTCACATTTGATTTCAAATCGATTTGAAATTCAAATAAAGGCCCAAAATTCGATAGTCTCAGAATTCGCCCAAACTAGCGTCAAAATGTCCGGAATTTCGATACGATCCCAGCAGAGAAAACCGCGTGTAAATTTGATCTCGTACATATAAGTTATACACGTTAGATCATAAGGAATTTAAATTACAAAAATTAAATAAATATAAGAAAAACGACACGTCACCGCAACACGTTCCTCCATAGCTCAAACCCTAGCAGAGATACGCGCCTTAACCTGCAGCCGCCATCGACCATGCAATTGTCACCGCCGACACATAGAGCTCCGACGGATCAACTCACACTTTCGAACTCCCATCGTCGGGCCGCCTCCACCATGGCTGTTTGGCCATCTCCGATCGAACTTCGAGGCACCGCCGCCGCTCGCGGTAATGGCCAGATTCTGGCAACTCAGGCGATCATTTGGATGAACGAACAACAGATCTAGGGCCTGCACGACTCCATCTTCCCAATGCCACCACCCGATCATCCTGTGGTCGTAGATCCGCCGTTGGATCGTCCAAAATCCAATATGAACAGCTAGAATTGATTCGCGAATTCTGGGCAAATGGTGAATCCGATTGAAAAACGAATTAGACTAGTGAATTACGCTCGTCGAGAGCTTGAAAATGATATATAATTTTTTAGGGTTTGGAGGAGTTTGATTTTGGATTTGGTTTTGATTTGCAATTGAATTTGGAATTGGGAATTGGTTTTGGTTTGTCTGCCATTGGAAAGAGAGAAGCAGATAAAATTGTACGTACAGACAAATGGAATAAAAAATAGCTAGGGTTTATAACAGGTTATAAATAGGCAGATCAGAAATAGAAACAAATGGACTAGATCGATTTGAAAGTTGAACGATAAACGACCCGAAAAGCCTGTTTCGTTCCCAAAACGGAAATAGGTCATCCTATATATCAAAATAGATGTTTTTCGATATTTATAAACTCAATGGGATAGGTTTCAGGTCCTAATTCCATCGTATGAAGAAGTTGCTTTAAAATCAGCTTATTTCAAATTGATTTCAATTAAATTTAATTTCTAGGCGTTTCAAGCCCGTACGATAAAACGACAAGTCTGATCGCTACGAAACTTGAAAACCTACCATAATTCACTATTACGGATCTGATGAAACTGGTTTCGTCAAAATCCGAGACATTGGCCAAAATGGATAATTTCACGTTAATTAAATAAATTAATACTAAATAAATTAATCACTTTTTAAATTTCAATATTTATAAACTACAAATTGTCATCATTTTTTATTGCTCAGACATTTATAATAATTTGAAACAAATTCTCATGTCAATTCAGTGTCAATTATTTTACTAATTACAGTGTTTAATTCCAATTGAAATAAATACGGTAATTATTACTTTAGATTTCAATAAATCCATATGTTTGCCCTTTTCATCTTGTTATTCAATCAATTGTCATCTCGTAGCTATAATTAACATTTGTCTATATCTTATTACACTAATAATCTACTGTTATAATTATCTTAATCTTCATTAACGTAATGTTTGATTACATATAATTGCAATAAATTCACTTATTATAGCTTGAATTCCAATAAATTGATCAAACTTGATTTCAATTCTTTTTATTCAATCAATTATCATATTATGAATAAAATTTACCTTGGTTACATCTTATTGAATTAATATTCTACAATTATCAATTTAATCTACATTAACTTCGCTAATTAAGTGAACTAATTGCAATTGATTTCAATTTTAAATTTAACAGGCTAAATAAATAGGTAACATATAATAATTATCACCAACAACTTTTAGTCACATCTTATAAGTCATTATCCACAACGAGTGTTATAATTACTACCACAACACTAATTTTATTCAATTACCATTTATTACACATTATTTCATCAATTAATCAACATTTAAATTATCAATTTCTCTTTTAATCCAATTATCCATTAATACATACATTACTATAATTTAATTACAATCTATATCAATTATAACTTTTTTAATCCTTTTAATTAATTGGAATTACGTTTAAAGAAATTATCAATTACCTTAAATTAATACCATTTCATTTTATTCCAGTTATATTCTTATTATTAATCACCAATTTTTTTATTCCTTCCTACATTAAATCACAAATCTCATTAAATTAACAATTTTTAATTATCGAAAATTATGGGTCGTTACACCCTCGAGGAAGTGTGGCCACCAAGATATCATTAGCATGAATTAATTCTCCATTAAGTGTGCATGTAACTTTAATGGTCATTTTGCATGTGCATTAGCTCCTAATTGTAGATTAAGGTAAGTGGGTAGGTGGGGTCCTTCATGATGCATGGTTTGAATTATTTACATCTTCTTTCCTTTGTCTTCTCTTATGCATGCATATTTTTCATGAAGCCTTCATTATACTTCCATTCAAATTCATACAAATAAAAATAAAATGCACAAATAAATATTCTCAAAATTAATACATGCTCAAAATGACCATTTTGCCTTTATATGAAGATGAATAAATGATGATTTGAAAATAATTTGAATTTTGGTTTAAACATGTTAAAACATCCTATATGCTTAGTTATTTAATTAAATTAGATTAAATATGGAAGTAAAAATATGCACACTTACGTGCACACCAAAAATCAAATAATAAACAAAGCTTTTACAAGAAGCCATAATTTTTATTTGCCTTTGATGTGATGGTGGTCTTGAATTTTGGTTTGCTTAACTTTGAAGTAATGTAATTAGTTTTGTGTAACGACCCATAAATTTTAACGGTTTAAATAACGTAGTTAACTGAATTTTTGTGAAATTTAAAACTATTTAATCTGGCAATTAAAATTTGGTATTTGGTATGCGTCTGTTAAAACATTGCAAATGGTAAATTTTCATTGGAAATTATGTAAGTTAATTCTGTTGTGTAAATTTCAATTTCAATTTAAAAATCAGTTAATTTGATGAAAATAATATATTTTCGAAACCTGAATATTTTTGTATAATAAAATTGTAAATCATTTTCTGAGAGAGACGTCATAATTCGTTTCGCCAAATTTGGACTGCTACAGCCCCATTTATCTTATTTTTGGCATTTTAGCAGTGTTTTGGCAGTGAATATTGAATTTTGATAGGATGATCGTATCGCAGATATCTGTGCACCATTCTGGTCGTCTCATCGTGCTGATCTCTGCAGTATATTCATTTGTGTGTTTCGGCGTCCGGTGGACGGCGAAATCTATGAAACGATTTGCTGTACCGGTTTTGTATTTTGAGCCTTTTGGTTTTCATTTGTCCTTTCATCTACCCACCGGTGAAACCAATAGTCATTAGCTGTTAAATAATTTTAGAATTCAATGCATGCCTTTTGTTATTCCACCATTTCCATTTATATTTACTATTTCACTTTATAATTGTGGTTCTTTCATATGCTTCCTTCTATTCCATTCTTAGTTTGTTCTGCCATGAAAAAATATAAATCAGTCCTATATATATAATAGATCCAGCTGTTCATTTTCCTTTGCCTATCTCTCACTTTCTTTTATTCGGCCATGTTCACTCTGTTAAAAAATGGAGAAAAATGATGATGACTGCACGTAAGCAAAAGCTTATATATATAAATTTTCTGAAAACCAGCCTGCTCCTCTTCGTGCATGCTCCCCTATAATTACCGCAACTACCCATGTGACCACATCTGAGCACTCCATGCCTCACTGGCCGTGTTGCCCTAAGCTTTCTCCTCCACGTCACCTCTCCCCACCACGCGAGTCACCCCATCCTATGACAGCCGGCTCCTCCAACACAAAACCACCTTCCTTCCACCAAAACCATGCAACTCGGCCTCGCCTTCCCAGACCATCCACTTCCACCGACTCCATGCCACCTTGCTATACACGACCTCACCGCCCAGACCACCTCTAGCACGTGTCCATATAGCAGCTTCACCCCACTGACTCTCTCCATGCTGCTCTCCAACACCGAAAGCCACACCACGACCAAACTGCCGGCCTCCGTCTAACCACTGCTTTCGCTTCGTGCCGCAGCCTTATTTCCCCTCACGCGCCCCAGATCTGAACCGCCTACAAACGCATCACCTCTTCCCCCTTTTTGCGACCGTTCCTCTCCCACCAATAGCAGCTCCAGCATTTCAAAACTCACCGCCGACAACACCTGAAACCTCCAGCCCATCGAAGTCACAACAGCATTTTTGTATAAAGGGTATATTTCATATTTTAAGAATATATATAGGAATATTGTATATATTATTCTATGCATTGTTCTGTTTTATCAAAAAATATATAAATATATATATTATAAAGTTTGCATCTTTAACTAGACAGCTGAAGTTCCTCTTTTTAAAATATGTTTGTATATATATATATATATGTGTGTGTGTGTTAATATATATATGATATAACATAGAAGAACATTTTATATATGTTTCATATATTATAATATATATATATATATGCTTATGTGCTTCAATATACAAACATACGCTTTGTATATACCTATGTAAAAAGTGTAAATGTTTATAATAATTTTATGTTTATAATCTTATGTTTTATGTTCATATATATAAGTTTACATGCTTCAGAGTGAGATATAATATTGTAAAGGTATGTATATATTTCTTTTCTAAGTTCAAACTTTTAAATATATAAGTTTACTTATATATTTTGATTTTGAATCTTGTCATTTGAATCTGTCTTTTTGTTTGTCACAGATCATTGACGTGTCATGCCCGTATCCGTGTGTGTATCCATGTCATCTTCTTCATTTCTGTTGTCTTCTCCAGCCTCGAAAGGTGAGCAATCACTCACGATTAACATTCTTATATCTAGTAAATTTAATTCACATGAAATGACAATTGAAATATGTTGTTAAATTTGAATTGTTAGTTATTTAATTGTTAAATATGATATGCCATTATCTGCAATTGTTTACTTATGACATATGACACCATAACTTGTTGTATATATTGTATTTAAATTTTTTACTGATGATATATGCCCGTTGTTGATATATTATTATTATTATCATATTTATTCTGACTCTGCAAGTTCCCTGTTAATTTAGAATTCCCTATGGGTTGAAATGATACATACCCGAACGATATAATAGATTAGGAGAAAATCGTTACGGGTTGAAATGCTAAACCCAAGCGATTTTCATTGATTTTTGAATTTTGAGATTGCGGGTTGAAATGATATATACTCGTAAAATATTTAAATTTTGGATTGAAATGATAAATATCAGTATCACTTGACCATAGGATAGAAAATTATTTACGGACACCGTTGGTCTATTTTTGAAAAAAATGATTTCCAAAGTTTGAAGGAAATATATGGGTTTGATAACTATTGATTTTAAATTATAATATAAATATTTATGTTAATATGTGAAAATTTTAAATTTTTAAAATTATATGTTTTGGAAATTTTAAATTCATAAGTTAAGTTTTAAAATGTAAATTATAAAATTTTACTTATAACTTTATTATTTTTAAATATATGAAATAAGATTTAAAATAGATTTTATAATAATAGGATTTAATTTAATAATAATTTAATATAATAAAATTTATTGAGAATTTATTTTAACTAATAATATACACATTATGTTTAAAATAATTATTTAAAATTTATATTAATATTTAAAATATGTTTTGTAATAACTTTAATAAAGTGTGGTTGGAAAGATAAATTGAAATTGATTTGAAATATTATTTGTTTAAGAATTGGATAAAAATAAGAATTGATTTGAACTTATTGATTTTGAGATTTCAAGAATATGATTATATAACCCTATAACTTTATTTTGAGTAATGTGATTAAATGAATATATTCAAATTTAAATAAAAATTGAAATTGAATATTTAAATTTGATTTATGTTTAAATGTGGGATTTTATTTAAATGTTCATAAAAGGTGATTAACTGAATATTTCAGAATTAAATAAATTGAAGTTAGATATTTAATATTTTAATTTTGATTTAAATTTGTAGTCTAGGATTTTATTTAAATGCTTATGAAAATGATAAAATGAATATTTTCAAAGTTAAATGAAATTAAAATTGAATTTTGAAATATAAATGAAATTTATCATATTTTGTTGTTGGGAATTGTTTGAATATTTAAACTCTGAAACCTATTGAATTTGGAAGTGATTTAAATTTGTAGTTCAAACCTGGATTTGAAACCGATATAGATTAAAAATGGTTTAATGAGAATTTGAATTTAAATCGTGAACTGAGACTGATTTAAATTGAAATTTTGGAACTAAGGTGGATTTGAATTGATTTGTGAAATTGGAAGAAATAATTCTAATATATAAACTATTTTTAATATATAAACTATTTTTAATATATAAACTATTTTAATATATAAACTATTTCAAATTTATAACCTATTTTAAGTATATAACTATTTCAATATTTGAACTTTTTAAGTTGGAACAGTTATGATTTAGGTTTAATGGTTTAAATACTAATATTTTGATATGATGGTTTAAACTATTTTGTGAATATGATTTCGGAAGAGATATGTTTTTGGAAGTAAATGTGGTTTCAGAAGTGATATGATTTTGAAAAGAATATGATATGAATTATGAACTGTCTAAAATATAAAAACGACCACGGTGTGAAATAAGCATTTGGCTGTTAAAGAGACCGGGATCGGATATTGTCATACTCTCTACCAATACTGAAAACCACATTAACAACTGTGTATGTGGTGGAGATTCCAGAACGAAGTAGCATGGTTAGCAACAATTCTATATGAGGTATTAACGTAGCCCTGACTTCCGTGAGTCAGCTTGATTTGGCTGAAACAGGAGCCAGCCGGGCCAAGTGAGGTCGCACCTCCGATCGGGCACATTTCTTCGATACCATTCTATTACTTTGTGATTTGATTGGATGCCCTTTGATTTTGGGAGTGTGTCTCGAAGTGGGCGGTAGTAGCTATTATGCGTTACCACCAGTCCGGATTCGTAAAACGGTAGAATCCTATCTTGGGCATTGCCTCGCGTGCCTTGTCACATGCCTTATCGCGCCCTCTACGAGTTTGGTTTGTATCATACCTATGGAGTGCCCTCTGATAGCCCTCCAGTTTACGGAGGAATTATGGTACTGTATAAACTATGGGGATATATAAATTGTGTTAATGGAGATATGGATAACGCCTTAATGCTATTTAAATAGTTTACTTTACTTTAGACATTATCTATATAGCGTATTGTACTATGTATGTAGATAGTTTAACGGATCCTTAAAGGATGGGAATCCCAAACATCCTTTGAGTTATTTTGTATTTCAGTTGACAAGTCACTTAAGTTGAATTTACTAGTACAAGAATGTTAATCCTGACTCAAGTGTTTGGTGTTTTGCTTTATGCTCGGGTCAGACTGAGTATCACAGCATTTGAGACTCACCTTTGGAGCTTGGAGCTTTTCTTGAAGATCTGTCTTATATCTATTTAGCTTTCAGTTATTTCTAGTTGTTGCTGTTTAGACTCATCATTTGCCTATATATTAGAGATTTCTATGTATTAGATATCTGTTGTATTTTGTTTTAACTCTGATGTTTATATAGTAGCTTCATGAACTACTATTTATCTATTCCGCTGCTTATTGTTGTAAAACTCTGTGTCTGTGATTCTGTGATTTATTTTATTTACTGTATATGCTAGGTTTTTCCAAATATAAATTAACAATCTGTTGTTTTGAGCAATTCAAGTCTGACATGAGTGGATGATTGTCGATTTGAATGGTTTGAAATAGCAGGTCGTTACAGTTGGTATCAGAGCTCAAATTTAGGCAAAACTTAGCATATGGAGTAAAATTTATTACAGAATCATATTCGTTCGAGCTTGAAATTCTTCTCTAGGATCCTCTTGGATTAAGATTTCTTTAGAACTTTGGAATGTTCCCTTCATTCTGAAATCCATTCTTGTCTTCTCCTGTTCGTGTTCATTTTGACACTGGAGCATCCCATAGCTCCAATTCTGTTGATCTCTGTAATAAATTTGAGCATATCTTGCCACCTCAATTAGCAACTTTGTCCTTATGTGTGACTAATCCCATCGGCGGTCCCGCCAACCTTTGTATGATTTGTAAAGGGGTGAAACTCCTCCACGACAGGCAGCGATTCACCGGAGATTTCTACGTCCTCGGTTTTGATGTTGTTACTTCGTGCAACGCCCGAACCATCTCTCTAGTAGACGACCTAGGAAATTCCCTCGTGATCGAATGTCGAATGCCTCTGGATTAGTAGGCAGTCCTATCTTTTCATTTAATGTCCAACCTAATAATCTCGACTCCACTCCGATAGTCGAGGATTATCCTAATGTTTGGTGAAGTCTCTTCCTCCCAAGTGGGAAATTGAATTCCGCATCGATCTTATTCCTGGAGCTTGGCCTATTGTCCTTCCTCTCGGACGAATGGTTAGTCATGCCCTTTGGATTAACCAATGCTCCTGTTTTCTTCGTCGATCTTGTAAAGTGCGTTTTCCGCGATGTCCCCAACTGAGTTGTCCTCACTTTTGATGATGATATTCTCATCTTATCTAAGTCTTAGTTGACCTGGTTAAGGTCGCCGCGATTAATATAAGTCTATCAATCTTTTCACTTATGTAATTTAATCATCTTATCTTCCTTTCGAGCTTACCTTATAGTTAGAATTCTTTTGATTAGGGTCTCTCTAAATTTGAATCTCCATCTTTGTTCAAAAAATCCATTTTTGAATCATCCCGTGAGGGAATGTATTTGTAGTGAGGGAATGTATTTGTAATTGATATAAGATTTTTTTATATTGTGTTGTTTGAGTTATTAAGTTTGATTTGGGGTTTCAATCGATTCGTCTGGCCAACGCTATCGATAGGAACTCCAAAACACTTGAACAGAGCAAACTGACACAATATTGTTTTCGGAATTTGTAAATGAAATGATTTTATGTATGACTATATTTTATATATGTAAGTACAATTTTCTGAATTAAATAGTTAAGTGAATTGGTTGTTAGAAATGATAATACTAGATAAAATAAAATATTTTATTCAAATAATATTTAGAAATATTCTGACTGAATTAGACTTCATAGTCTCAACAAAGATCCAATAGGGTAATTTTTTTTTGAAATTCCTCAATAACTTCCGCTGTAGGCTGACCCGGTTCCCGTAAATTGTTCTTGTACTTCTAAAACTATTTTTTTTTTTTGACCAATTACTTGAATCAAGTTATGTAAGCTTATAGAAACAACAATTTCTTGTTTAATTTTTTAAAAAGGAACATGGGAAATCTTCATGTATAGTGGATGAAGCCCCTGTATCCATGGGATTATGATACTTCCAAATGTTTCTTCTTACTCACGCTGGAATGGGTTGGGTTTCAGAAGCAATGGAAGTTCTGCTTATATCATTTATGGGTCTTGCTGTGCAATTAGAGAGGAATATTTTAGCTTATGAATAAAGTCTTATTACCAGCTCTATTTTTTCTAGTATGCTAATCGGAGCTTCATCATGGGGTATAGTTTTCGACAAATATGGAAGGAGGTAAGTATCTTCTACTTTATTAACATGCATTCCTGAGAAGAAATGGCCACTTTTGAAAGTAACAGTATGGATAAAGATCACATATATAAGCAAAATCCGACTCCTGTATATTTTATTTTTATGGTAGTAATTCGAACCTAGATGAAGTTCTGACCATCTATCAGAGAAAAAGAACGAATTAATCTTGTAGGATTCTCAAGAAATTCTTCGATTTTTTTCGAAAGCAGATGATTATTCATGTGCTTCAAAGAAAGTAAACCGAGTGTCATGTTGTTTCAGTATAACTTTTGTTAACTAGCATGTTTGATGGATTATTTAATCTACAACAATAGTAATATTACTTAGACCCATTGAATATTGATAAATTGTTTCATCTACCGATAAATGTCCTAAAATGAAACTGAAGTCATGCAAATAAGGTATATGAATAAAACGTTGTCATGATAGTCATTCATGGCAAGTTATGATAACGCAAGAATGAAAAGGTTTAGCCAGTGCTTTCCCAAGTGTAGAAACACCCAAAAGATGTATGAGTTGTCTACACAAATATGTAATATAAAAGTTAGGCACATATTAGTTACTTTATTTATTCAAACAACTCCAGCTAACCACATAATAGTTAGAAATTAAGGAGTACCTCAAATTCATGGCTTGAAATTACTTAACATGGTTGTAATGACCCGTCCTTCGTAATACCCTCAATCAACGTCTAATAACAAAGTCTAACTCCTAAATACCATAAAAGATAGTCTGTCGAGGTAAAATAAAAAAAAAGCATCAAACCAAGGCGTAGTGATAGAATCTCACGGTGAAATGAGAATATATAATATAATGAATATACATGAACATAGAAGGATAAATAATATATAACAGATTTTACTAATAGAAGTAAATGATAAATAAATATGAATAAAGAAAGGCAGAACACAATATCTGATACAACAAGCCTTATATATAAATAACATATCGATCATGTACTACTACAATATCAAGTATATATTCGAAGTGCCAACTTCACCTCCAAAGTGCTCCAACTGCCCTGAAAGCATATCCTCAAAAGCATAGAGCTTCTAAACTATTCAATTGAGTACCCAAGAGTCATCATGACATAAATAGACAAGGCAAAATGCGGGTCGACAAAAAAGCCTAATGTGAGGGAAACTAACTAAAAATAATGTATATCAAAACCATATACAAATACACATGAAACTAATGAAGTACAGTTGGTCCTCTCTACAAACGTAGCTCAAGGATTATCTGAACTACCTATAAACAAGTAAAATAAACCCAACTCAAAGGTAGGGAATCATACCATAACCTGCTCTTCTCATATCACCAATGAGTCAACACAACTAATATAGTGTGACTGATACGTAATAGTATAACATGATAAAGGTAACCCAATATACAAATGCAGGGGTAATATAGATATCACAATAATACTAACAATCAACTAATATGCTACACACAACATAATGGTAAATGACAAATAGAGAATAAATTGATACCCATTATTATTGATGGGTGGATTCCGCTACAGACATCAACTGATTCAATGATCCCTATCGAAGCATGTGAAATGCAAAAAAAAATTACAATGACATAACAATGCTACAAAAATAGCATTTCCATACCCAAAACCAAAATACAGATATATATATAATTGATACACATCCTGAATTGTCATTAGCCACTATAGAGACTTATTGAGAGCCACAACTATATTGTGAACACCCCTAAAAACCAGCATCTCAAAAGAAATTGGCATGTAAGTCCTATCATAGCCTCCAAAAGTACAACTGAATGTTATATGACTTGCTCTAGATTGGCCTCCTAGTTTCTCTCCGTCCCTACTCCTGGACCACGTCTGTAGGTTGTGTACCTCAATGGTGCAATAGATTCCTTATACAAAACCAATATCATTCGATTGTCTATGGATAGACAATCCAGGTTCATGCTACCCTATGTACATCATTCCTACACGTATACACAACACCGAAGTATTATCGTCCCTATGTGGTTCGTGATTCATTTTTGAAGTGCCTCGCACCACCCGGTTGCCCCAAATCAGGCATACCAAACCAGTATATATAAATCGCCCAAAGTGTGCATCTATAATTATATATACACACAATACTATAAAACATGTCATTTGCTTCCGTCACTACCCCTTGTTGTTTAGGTTATGCAACCAAAGCAAATGAAGAAGACACAACAGGTCATTTAGGTTGCATCAGTTGTACGACTGAAGCAAATGATGGTCATTTGGTTCGATCGTTTGGCAACGACCGAAGCAAATAAGAATGTACATCAAAGCGAATGATGGTCACTTACTTTGGTCATTTCCAAACGTCCGAAGCAAATGCTAGCTGAAGTAAAAAAAATGATACCGTTTCAAGTTTTAAAACCTGAAACGGTATCAAATTGCATTTTAGAAATATTATACAACAAAGATAAAGAAAATAAAAATACATTATAGTGGATATATAGAAATCAAGTAAATATTATACAGGAACGATAAATAAATGCATTGACAAACAAATACTATAATTAATACAACATATAGAATGTATAGAAATAATTATATACAGTCTGTCAAAAAAGGATTACGTGAATGATAAATAAATGCATTGACAAACAATAAATAACAGAACATACAATAAAATAATGTATAATTTACCATTGATATTGATTGATGAATATTGTTCATATAACTAATAGGAAAACAGTTTTTAGTTGAGCATTATCATGCTCAACATATATCTATGTGCTAATAGTAAAGAATCAGCGGTATATACATAAATATAAAGAAATAATGAACCATGTTGACGCTAATTATGCCATGGGTTGTACAAATTACATGATGTATTCCAAACCATAATAAAATATCTAGTTGAAGAAAATTGCTACAATTTGAAGACATAATGCTAGGACAACACCAAAGTGGATTGATGACTCAAGTTTTCACATAAAATGTTTGCTGGAGCATACCTGAGTTAGTCATACATGATTAGAAAAATTGCTGCATTTAATAAAAACAATATTACAAGCATTCCAAATTGATGGCTTCTTCCTCACATTTGCTGATCCGAGTAAAATTGCAAGTAATATTAATATCAAGCCTTCGTCCCAAAACTGCAAGTGGAAACTAAGTTGTGACGTGAAGATGAATAGTTACAAACTTCCGCATACTAGAGAAAATGTTACCTTGTTAGGAATCACTGGAAAGAAATAATATATAGTAGACTGGATTATAACATATTTGCATGTGTATTTATTAAACATGTGACAAGTTTATTAAACATGTGAAATTAACAAATTAAAAGGGATGCCATAGTCAGTAGTTTAATTTATTTACACAGCAGTTCCGGAATCATTTTCCATATAAATGGCATATTTAACCAACCGTGTTCCCCATTACAACATCAAGCATCCAACGGTGCATTGTAGTCCCCAATATCCTAGATTACAAATATGTATAGGCAAAAGGTTTACTTTTTCTCTATATGTTGTTATTTAATATGTCTGCATTTCTTGTCTAAAAGAGGATGCTGATAAGTTCTTTCAATATGGGTTAGTTAACTAAGCATACCATGAAGAAGTCATAAGTGTGTAATCACTTGTTAGGCCAAAAAGAGAGGGATTCAAGAATTGTGTTGCAATTCTAATACCGAGTGTAGCACAATAGCATGCAGAATCAACCAAATTGTTTAGTTAACAAGGCTATAACTGTTAATGAAAGTAATGTGGTGGATGCATGAATCCTAGACTATGTGCAAAATTAGTTCAATTTGAATTATAATGTTTTTTAGAAAAATAGTAATCTTATATATGCCAAATAGATTTATCTAAAAAAAAGTTTATTTTATATATGTGTATAACATAATGCTCATCTTCCGTTGTATGATCAAAACATGAGCATGTTACCACCTGACGACACCAAACCACTATAATTTATTGACACATGCAAGGACAGATACAATAGTACTGCACATGTGATTCTATCATAACAACACCTTCAAAAATGCAATCAAAACAAAAAAACCAAAACAATCACAAACCTATGCTTGTTAAGTTCTGCCGGTAGTGTACTTTGCTTAACCGGATCCTTTGGGTTCGCATCGGCATCAACAATTAAAGCCGCCAACCTCTTCTCCTATCTCTAAAACCCCCACTTATCAAAAATCCCTCTTTTGATCCTCACCCAAATTCCAATCATAAACACAAGAAATCCTAACATTCTAAATCCTCTGCCCTCTTCCACCACAATCCAAATCTTTGATTCTTCAACGGTGGCTTCTTTCTTTGGCATTTTATCGATATCAGGCTCATTGAACGGCCCAGCGCCGTTCAATATTGGATCCTAGCTAGGGTTTAGAGGCAGAAGTTGACTAGGCGGTGATGGAAGTGAATTGGAGGGAGGCAGGAAGGACGGAGAGGGGGAAATGTTTTTGGCGGGAAGAAGAAGAGAGAAGCCCGAAGAGTTGGCATGGATTTAGAGAAAGAGAGAGAGATGAGATTGGATTGAGTCTCTGTCTTAGTAAAATTGGGACTAGAAATGACGAGAGGGAAGATGAAAATTGAAATATTTGGAATTTTGGGTTGAGTGTTGTAAGCGGGAAATGAAAATATTGATGAAATGAAGGCAGGAAATCAAATTATTGATGAAATGAGTGCGGGAAATTGCTGCTATGACCAAATCAAAGAACGCTAATGCTACTTCAACCAGTTTTATAATCGAATTTGACTACGGAACACATCACGTCCTTCAAAAGTTGCAGCTCCCTCTGATTTCTCCGTTGATCGCCGGATCTGTACTTCCATACTCAATTTTGTTGGTCTTTCTAGCGGCGCCCATCAAAGAATACCAAATATTATTGTAAAATTTTAATTTTGACCTTTAGGTAAATTTTAAATTTTATGAATATTTTAAATTTTTTTTTTGAAATTTTCAAAAAATTAATTTTTTTCGAAATATTAAATATAATTTTTGAATATTTTTATTTTACATAAAGCTCATATTTGCAACTAGAGTTCACATGAATATTATTGATTATTAAATATTAATCATTAATTATCTTTCTTTTGACGTTAATGTTATTTATCAAGTATTAACTAATAAATATGAATTATTAATTATTTTTGCAAGTTAGTATTAAGTAATAACAATATTTATATACAAATTAGAAATTGAAAATTAAAAGTAACTAAAAAATAAAAATTAAATATTTTGTTATTATTTATTATTTAGTAATTACCAATTTTTACTTTTTTTAAATATTAAATATAATTATCAATTATAATTATTAAACAATACAAAAAAAATCGTAGGAAAGTATACTTTGTACCATAGGTATTTTTTAATTTATATTAGAAAATTTCAATTTTTTTTTAATATTAAATAAAATTATTAATTATAAAATATTAAATCCAAAATGTTACTTCTTAATTGCTAATATTGCTTATTAATTATGAATTACTAAATATTTGTCTTAATTATTGATTATTATTATTTATTTATTTTTTAATAATCATAATTAATCAATAATTATGTAACATTAATTATAAAATACTAAATATCACTTCATAATTATAAAATTTTATTATTAAATATTAAATATTAAATCTTAGTCTCAATTATTATACAATTATCAATAATTAATTATTTAATAGTAATTATTAATTAATAATTATTTGTAATCAATATTTATTAATTACTAGATAAAATTAGTAAATATTAACTATAATTTACTAATTATTAATAATTAACCATAATAAATTATTAAATATAAAAAATAATTATTAATTATTTATAATAATTTGTAATTATGAATTATTTTTTGATAATCATTAATTATAATAAATAATAAATAATGACATATGTAAGCTGTTATTTATGATTATTCATATGTGCATTTGCTCCGATTAAAATAATATGCAGTTGTATGGGCACCATAGAAGCGATGCAAATAACACTATTTGCTTCAATGCGTTATTTTTTGTTCCTAAGGAACCGATGCAAATAACACTATTTGCTTTGATTATAAGGACAATCGAAGAAAATAATACTATTTTCTTTGGTGTATTTACTTTGGTTTTGAGCACAACCGAAGCAAATGATACTATTTGCTTCAGTTATGAGCACAAGCGAAGCAAATCACAATATTTGCTTCGGTGCATTTGCATCTGTTGTTAACACCGAAGTAAGTGATACCATTTGCCTCGGTTGCGAGCATACTCAAAGCAAACGAGGTGATGCAACAGGTATATTTTGTGCTAGTGATATAGATATATGTATGTATGTAACGACCCGTATTTTTACGGATCGAAAAGTTTGTCAAAATCTGGAATTTTAGCATTTTTGAGCCATTTCAGATTTTAGGCGAAATATGGTTAAGTCCTAAGTCGTTCACGACTTAGTATAGGTCGTAAGTCGTATACGACTTAGGGAATAAGCGCGACTTAAGGAATCAGCGAGTTAGCGAGTTGAGGTGGTAAGTCGTGGACGACCTAGGGTATGATATAGGTCGTATGCGACTTAGTATGTTTGTCTTTTCGGTCCTATTTGTTTAAGTCCTAGGTCGTAAACGACCTAAGAAATAAGTCGTGACCGACTTATTGTAGACGACTTAAGGTTTTGAGTTAAGGGTTAAGTCGTGACCGAGTTAAATGTTAGGTCGCGAAGTGGTTTGGGTCACGTGTTAGTTTGGAGCGACCTATAGAATGTTGCGACCTAAAGGGTGAGCGACTTAGGGGCTTAACAGTTAAGTCGTAAGGTAGTGTACCTGTTAAGTCGTAAGTCTGTTAGGTCGCGAGGTAGTGTACCTATTAAGTCGTTGGGTTGCTTATGTCGTAGGTCGCGGAGTTCTGCTAAGCCGTTAGGTCTTGAGCGACCTAGGAGTTGGGGCGCGCGTGCATATCTGTTAAGTCGCTGAGTATGGCCTTGTAGTTAGGTCGTAAGCCGTATACCCAGTTAAGTCGTAACCGACTTAGGGGTTAGCTGTTGGGTTGTTAGGAGTTAGGCGCACGCGTTAAGTCGTAGACGACTTAGGGAAGTTAAGTCTTAAGTCGTAGAGACTTGGGCCAGTTTTAAGTCGTAGCCTAGTTATCTGTTAAGTCGTAAGCTGATGAGTCTTGGTAAGTCGTTAAGTCGTAAGGTTTGGGCAAGTCTTAGGTCGGAAGGGTCTTAGGTCGTAAGTCGGAGACGACTTAGGAGATAGCCGAGTTACGACTTAAGAGAATTTTCAGCTATAAATAGGAAGGGTTTTTCTCACTTTTTGGGATCCGGATTTTGAAGCGACGAAGTGCTGCCATTTTGAGAGATCGACTTCTACACTTCTTCACTTCTTTTCTCCACTCTAATCTAGTGCTTCCATCCATCCAAGTTGAAGATCAAATTGAAGATTCAAGAGCTTAGATTGAAGATCTTCATCCATTGAAGTTAGATTTCTTCGTTTGAAGCGGATTCGTGATAGATCAAGCTTGATCCTTCGCTGTCCAGATCTGAAGCGTGTTGATTTGAGGTTGTTTTGGAGATTTGGTGAGTGGTGATTATCTCTCACACGGATCCAAAGGAGTATATCGGATTGTTGGCTTGATTTGGTGTTAAAATAGTGATTTCTATGCATTTTTGTAAACCTAAGTGTAGATCCATGTAGATCCATTGTTCATGATGATTTGACAACCATTTTTGTATATGATTAACCTATGCAAGTTCATTCATCAAGTTGTAGAGATAATTCTCATGTTTTCATGCTTGTTAGACTTTCAACTCCTTAATTACGAAATTGCCATTATTGTTATAATTGTCCATTTTGCTTATATTTGAATGCTTGGTTACTTGGATTGATGTTTGACATGATTGATTGCTGTGAATTAGATGATTGTTGATTGGTTTTAGACAAGGTGGTCGAAGATGATTCAAAAGCTTAGGGAAAGGCTCTTGAATTGGGAAAGCTGCTCGTGGCATATGTAGCGGGATGATGAAGCTCTTATGCATAGATTTGATGATGTGATGTTGAGATGACGCTTTGCGAGGATGTAATGAAGCGAGGCATCATGTGATGAAGACTTGGTCTAATCCAGACGGGATCATTCCAAGCACGTTGGTAACTCGGTGATATGATTCGAGTTAAGGGTAATGGTTGCTCGAGAGGCGCTTGAGCTAGTATGGAAATAGTCGTCGAGGAGGATGACTAGGAGGCTGAGATCTCATCGTTGTTGAAGGTTCTAGCATGCTCAAAGCAAGAGTACGTTGGGCAGATTAGATAGTCCCTGAAGGCTAATGTTTGATAGTCAAGTACTCTGGGCAGATTAGATAGTCCTAGGCACGGGTCATGATGACGTGCGGGAGTTATGTCTAGAACCGGGGTTTCCATTAGCCCTTGATGGACGGCTGAAAGAATGTGCCGGTCATTCAATTAATGGTGATATCAAGGCAACGATAACAGTGATAGCCAGAGTCATGGATGTTTGGTTGTATCGTCATTCGGACTCAAGAGCGGTATTTTCTGGGTGCTTATCTGATTTAGGCTTTGGTACTTGGAAAACATCGCCCTTGACTCGAATGATTATTACTCTACTTTAAATTGTATGCTCTGCTATGTTTGCTTCTATTTAGTGTGTGTCTGGGGGCTATCACTGTAGAAAGAGGTTGGAGTGGGAGGGTTGTATTCCTATTCCTTTTTCCTTTGTACTCTTTTGGTATGTTGTTAGTTAGTTTACTGCTCACTATGACTGTTGTCTGACTCAAGGCTTTATGTTTTAATTCTTATTGTCTTGGGCTGTTCGTCCATTTTTGGGACGGGCAGACTAGGTAGCAGGTGACAGGTGTTGTTCTCTTCTCACGATGCTGATATCGAAGACGAGCTGGAGGGTTGCATATTATCTTCTTATTATATGTACTGGATGTTCCGCTGTTTTGTATTCTCTGAGTGTTATGTAGTGAGGCTTGATGTATTGGCTATTTGGATGCTTGTATTCAACTATTATGAAGTTTTATATGATGGCATTTTATTCTGTAAAGCTTCACTATATATATGTTCTATTGTATTTTGTCCATGCGCTGTGAGTAATACGATAGATTATGTTGTTTTAATCTACCCTGACAATCGTCCATGGTCGCCTGGCACACTTTACAGCGCACTATCTCTAGATTCGGTGTAGGGGTCATGGGCGGTCGTCACATTTGGTATCAGAGCATTGGTTAATCGACCTTACCCAACGCTCACCGATGTAACTACGTATGAGAGACGTAATTGTATTTTGATAGATGATAACTATATATAATATAGTAGCTTAGTAGAGTTTGAGTCCTTTATGCAGTTGTTTCTCTAGAAGTTCTAATCATTCCTTTTTATAGATATTGAGAATGAGTCGAAGAGGGAGACCAGCTGCTAGGGAATGCCGTGCTACTGAGGGGACTGCTGATTATGCAGCTATGTTCGAAGCTATGATGACTTCGATCATGAGAAGGATACCAATTCCGGGGGCAGCAGTTGATGTTGGAGTTCAAGTCCAAACTCCGAAACCAGTGGATTTTGCTAAGTTGTGCAAGGACTATACTGCTCTTGTAGGGAAGGTTTTCTTGGGAACAGAATCAACTATTGAGGTCCAGAGGTGGATAGATGCTTGTGGAAGGATCTTTGGTGATTTGGGAATTGATGATGCAACTAAGAGGAAGTTGGCATCATGGCAGCTTCAAGGGAGAGCTTCTGATTGGTGGAACTCTATTACCATCAATACTCCGGAAGAAGAGATTACTTGGGAGCAATTCCAAGTCAGATTTGAAGCTAAGTTCATTTCTACAGCTCAGAAGTCTGTTCTGTTCAAGAGGTTTGTGGAGCTCAAGCAAGGAGGAAGATCTGTTCTTGAGTATGTTTCTGAGTTTGAAGCTTTGTCCAAGTATGCTCGGTCATATATTGAATCTGCATATCAGAAGAATGAGAAGTTTGTGACAGGCTTGGACAGTTATCTTGGGAGGCAGCTGGTGGATCATTTGGATGATTCATTTGAGAAGCTTGTGGAGAAAGCTCTCAGGCATGAGAGTCTGTTTCCTAAGGAAGGATCTGTTGTTGCTGTGACCAGGGAAGAGTCTAAACCCCAGCAGGGTGGAAACAAGAAGAGGAAGCAGCAACAGCAGCAGAAGGGTAAGGATGGCCAGAAGAAGCCGAAAGGCGAGGTGATTTGCTACAACTGTCAGCAGAAGGGCCATTTCTTTAAGGATTGTAAGAATCCGAAGGCACCGATGAAGTGTCACAACTGTGACAAGCCAGGGCACATCAGGAAGAATTGTCCAGAACCGAGGAAGGACAAGCAGATTGTGCAAGCTTATGCTTTAGGAGCTGTTCCTTCGTCTTCAAAAGCTCCTACCGCTGAAGAGAAGGGAAAGAGTGTGGTGGTTCAAGGTACTCTTTTCCTATGTGGTGTTCCAGTTAGAGTTCTGTTTGATACTGGAGCGTCGCATTCGTTTGTTTGTAGTGAACTCGTAGGCCGGTTAGGTTTGGAACCAGATATTGTTGATAGGCCATTGGTTGTGACTAATCCAGTTGGGGGTTCGTCTTGTTTGTGTATGTTATGCCGTGGTCTGATTGTGTCGAGTCATGGTTGCTCTTTTGTTTGTGATTGTTTTGTTCTGAACTTTGCGGGGTTCGGAATTATTTTGGGTATGGACTGGCTTAGGAAGTATGCGGCTAAGGTTGATTGCGAAAGGTTGGAAGTGACAGTCGAGAATGTGGAGGGGGAAAGGTGGTGATACGATGTAAGCATGAAGAAGGCGTCTTCATGAGCTTCATGTATTCGCTGGTTGTTCCACGGGATGGACTGTCATCAGTGCCGATCGCTAATGGATTCGAGGATGTCTTTGACGAAGTCAAAGGGTTGCCGCCGCATAGAGAGATCGAGTTTCGTATAGATCTAGTTGAAGGAGCCAGACCTGTTGTGATGCCTCTTAGGCGGATGGCGCCTAGGGAACAGCAGGAGTTGAGGGTGCAAGTTGATGATCTTTTGCAGAAAGGATTCATTCGGCGTAGTGTGTCCGAGTGGGGTGCACCAGTTGTGTTTGCAACCAAGGCAGATGGGTCGTTGAGATTGTGTGTGGATTATCGTGAGCTGAATAAGGTGACTAAGAAGAACAAGTATCCATTGCCGAGAATAAATGACTTGTTTGATCAGCTTCACGAAGCTAAGGTGTTTTCTCAAATGGATTTGGCAACGGGATTTCACCAGTTGAGAGTAGCTAAGGATAGTGTGCCGAAGACTGCTTTTCGAACACCATCCGGTTTCTTTGAGTGGCTGGTAATGCCGTTTGGATTGACTAACGCACTAGCATATTTTGTGGATCTTATGAATAGAGTGTTCAGAGATCAGTTGAACAAGTTTGTGCTTGTGTTCGTGGATGATATTCTGATTTATTCCAGAACTGAGGAAGAGCACAAGACACACTTGCGTATTGTTATGGAAATCTTACGGAAACATCAGCTGAGGGCTAAGTTTTCGAAGTGTCACTTCTGGAAGAAGGAAGTGAGGTTCTTAGGCCATGTGTTTCTGGAAATGGAATAGCGGTTGATCCCGCTAAGGTGGCAGCAATCCAGGATTGGGTTAGACCTAAGAATGCATCTGATGCGAGAAGTTTTCTTGGATTAGCAGGATATTATCGACGATTTATCAAGGACTTCTCTAAGGTGGCTGCACCGTTAACAGGATTGACAAAGAAGAACCTAGTGTTCAGATGGGATGATAAGTGTGAGCAAGCTTTTGGAATCCTGAAAGAACGATTGACGAGTGCTCCTGTTTTGACTATTCCAAGTGGGAATGATGAGATGGTGGTTTACACCGACGCATGTGGTACTGGACTTGGAGCAGTGCTGATGCAGAGGGATAAAGTTGTTGCATATGCAAGTCGACAACTGAAGCCGCACGAAAGGAATTACCCGACTCATGATTTGGAGTTAGCAGCAATTGTATTTGCTCTGAAGATGTGGAGACATTATCTATTGGGAGTTCGATTCGAGTTGTTTACAGATCATAAGTCGTTGAAGTATCTTTTCTCCCAAAAGGATTTGAATCTTCGGCAGCAACGTTGGCTAGAGTTTTTGGCATCATATGATTTTGGTATAGCTTATACTCCGGGAAAAGGTAACGCAGTGGCAGATGCGTTAAGTCGAAGACATGCAGGATTGGGAGCCATGTTTTCAGAATGGAAGAATCTCGAGTATTTAGCTGGATTTGACTTCAGGCCTAGATGCGGATTGGAACTTGAGATGTTGGCAAACTTATCGATAAGACCTTCTCTTGTGGAAAGGATTGGCGAGAGCCAAAAGCGAGACGATAAGCTTGTCAAGATTATCCGTGATTTGGAATCTGGATTGGATCCAGAAAATGATAAAGGGTTTGAGGTCGATCGAGAGGGTTGGCTTCGGAAGCAAGGACGACTAGTTGTTCCCGATATAGATGAATTGAGGAGTGAAGTTTTGAAGCAAAGTCATCACTCGAGGCTGACAATTCATCCAGGTGGAAATAAGATGTATCGGGGTATGAAGAGAACTTACTACTGGGAAGGTATGAAGAAGGATGTTGGAAATTTTATTTCCAAGTGTATGAACTGCCAGTTGGTAAAAGCCGAGCAGAAGAAGCCAAGTGGATTGCTTCAGCCATTAGAAGTTCCTACATGGAAGTGGGAGCAAGTGTCGATGGATTTTATTGATGGATTGCCTAGAACCAGAACGGGAAATGAAGGGATTTGGGTTATCGTTGATCGTTTGACCAAGAGTGCAAGATTCATTCCTGTTCGATCGACTAGGACTGCATCAAAGTTGGCTGAGTTGTATGTTAAGTGGATAGTTCGATTCCATGGTATTCCGAAGAGTATAGTGAGCGATCGAGACCCATTGTTCACTAGTGGATTTTGGAAGAGCTTCCAAGAAGTTTTGGGGATTGAGTTGTGTTTGAGTACAGCTTATCACCCTCAAACAGATGGTCAGACCGAGAGAGTCAACCGAGTTTTGGAAGATCTTCTTAGAGCTTGTGTTTTAGATTTCGGAGGATCATGGGAAGATCACCTTCATTTGGTGGAGTTTGCATACAACAACAGTTACCAGTCAAGCATTGGTATGGCACCGTATGAGGCATTGTATGGGAGACCGTGTAACTCTCCGACATGTTGGATAGAGGCAGGAGAAAAGCTGATACTTGGGCCAGAGATGATTCGACAGACTTCGGATTGTATAGAGATCATTCGGCAACGAATGAAGGCAGCCCAAGACCGTCAGAAGAGTTATGCCGATAAACGTCGTAAGGATTTGGAATTCGACGTTGGTGATATGGTTTTTGTGAAGATTTCTCCACTGAAAAATGTTATTCGATTCGGGAAGAAAGGAAAATTAACTCCGAGATTTGTTGGACCATTCCCGATCATCGAGCGAATTGGAAAGCTCGCCTACAGATTGGAGTTACCAGAGAAGATGTCGGGTGTGCACAATGTTTTTCACGTATCATATCTACAGAAGTATGTGCACGACTCGAGTACGGTGGTTTCTGCTGATAGCTGTGAAGACTTAGAAGTTGATCCAGTCGATAGAAGACCTCGTAAGCCGCTTTGTGTTGTGGGAACCGACACGAAACAGCTTAGGAGGAAGGTAGTTAAGTTGCTCAAGATACAATGGAGTGACGATGATAACGACTGTACATGGGAGGTGGAAGAGAGGATGAAAGCAGCTCATCCTGAACTCTTCAAGGTATGGCCCTAAGGTGTCGTGTCATCTAAACGGCATTGTAACTTGTTCTAGTTTTAGAATTCTACATGCTAAGCTAGAATTGGATTCATGGTTTGTTGATTGCTATGGATGGTAGGCATGCAGAATTGTCCTTGATTGCTTTGTTTGTTTGGAATTTCGGGGGCGAAATTCCTAAGGGGGAGAGAATGTAACGACCCGTATTTTTACGGATCGAAAAGTTTGTCAAAATCTGGAATTTTAGCATTTTTGAGCCATTTCAGATTTTAGGCGAAATATGGTTAAGTCCTAAGTCGTTCACGACTTAGTATAGGTCGTAAGTCGTATACGACTTAGGAATAAGCGCGACTTAAGGAATCAGCGAGTTAGCGAGTTGAGGTGGTAAGTCGTGGACGACCTAGGGTATGATATAGGTCGTATGCGACTTAGTATGTTTGTCTTTTCGGTCCTATTTGTTTAAGTCCTAGGTCGTAAACGACCTAAGAGATAAGTCGTGACCGACTTATTGTAGACGACTTAAGGTTTTGAGTTAAGGGTTAAGTCGTGACCGAGTTAAATGTTAGGTCGCGAAGTGGTTTGGGTCACGTGTTAGTTTGGAGCGACCTATAGAATGTTGCGACCTAAAGGGTGAGCGACTTAGGGGCTTAACAGTTAAGTCATAAGGTAGTGTACCTGTTAAGTCGTAAGTCTGTTAGGTCGCGAGGTAGTGTACCTGTTAAGTCGTTGGGTTGCTTATGTCGTAGGTCGCGGAGTTCTGCTAAGCCGTTAGGTCTTGAGCGACCTAGGAGTTGGGGCGCGCGTGCATATCTGTTAAGTCGCTGAGTATGGCCTTGTAGTTAGGTCGTAAGCCGTATACCCAGTTAAGTCGTAACCGACTTAGGGGTTAGCCGTTGAGTTGTTAGGAGTTAGGCACACGCGTTAAGTCGTAGACGACTTAGGGAAGTTAAGTCTTAAGTCGTAGAGACTTGGGCCTGTTTTAAGTCGTAGCCTAGTTATCTGTTAAGTCGTAAGCTGATGAGTCTTGGTAAGTCGTTAAGTCGTAAGGTTTGGGCAAGTCTTAGGTCGGAAGGGTCTTAGGTCGTAAGTCGGAGACGACTTAGGAGATAGCCGAGTTACGACTTAAGAGAATTTTCAGCTATAAATAGGAAGGGTTTTTCTCACTTTTTGGGATCCGGATTTTGAAGCGACGAAGTGCTGCCATTTTGAGAGCTCGACTTCTACACTTCTTCACTTCTTTTCTCCACTCTAATCTAGTGCTTCCATCCATCCAAGTTGAAGATCAAATTGAAGATTCAAGAGCTTAGATTGAAGATCTTCATCCATTGAAGTTAGATTTCTTCGTTTGAAGCGGATTCGTGATAGATCAAGCTTGATCCTTCGCTGTCCAGATCTGAAGCGTGTTGATTTGAGGTTGTTTTGGAGATTTGGTGAGTGGTGATTATCTCTCACACGGATCCAAAGGAGTATATCGGATTGTTGGCTTGATTTGGTGTTAAAATAGTGATTTCTATGCATTTTTGTAAACCTAAGTGTAGAACCATGTAGATCCATTGTTCATGATGATTTGACAACCATTTTTGTATATGATTAACCTATGCAAGTTCATTCATCAAGTTGTAGAGATAATTCTCATGTTTTCATGCTTGTTAGACTTTCAACTCCTTAATTACGAAATTGCCATTATTGTTATAATTGTCCATTTTGCTTATATTTGAATGCTTGGTTACTTGGATTGATGTTTGACATGATTGATTGCTATGAATTAGATGATTGTTGATTGGTTTTAGACAAGGTGGTCGAAGATGATTCAAAAGCTAAGGGAAAGGCTCTTGAATTGGGAAAGCTGCTCGTGGCATATGTAGCGGGATGATGAAGCTCTTATGCATAGATTTGATGATGTGATGTTGAGATGAGGCTTTGCGAGGATGTAATGAAGCGAGGCATCATGTGATGAAGACTTGGTCTAATCCAGACGGGATCATTCCAAGAACGTTGGTAACTCGGTGATATGATTCGAGTTAAGGGTAATGGTTGCTCAAGAGGCGCTTGAGCTAGTATGGAAATAGTCGTCGAGGAGGATGACTAGGAGGCTGAGATCTCATCGTTGTTGAAGGTTCTAGCATGCTCAAAGCAAGAGTACGTTGGGCAGATTAGATAGTCCCTGAAGGCTAATGTTTGATAGTCAAGTACTCTGGGCAGATTAGATAGTCCTAGGCACGGGTCATGATGACGTGCGGGAGTTATGTCTAGAACCGGGGTTTCCATTAGCCCTTGACGGACGGCTGAAAGAATGTGCCGGTCATTCAATTAACGGTGATATCAAGGCAACGATAACAGTGATAGCCAGAGTCATGGATGTTTGGTTGTATCGTCATTCGGACTCAAGAGCGGTATTTTCTGGGTGCTTATCTGATTTAGGCCTTGGTACTTGGAAAACATCGCCCTTGACTCGAATGATTGTTACTCTACTTTAAATTGTATGCTCTGCTATGTTTGCTTCTATTTAGTGTGTGTTTGGGGGCTATCACTTTAGAAAGAGGTTGGAGTGGGAGGGTTGTATTCCTATTCCTTTTTCCTTTGTACTCTTTTGGTATGTTGTTAGTTAGTTTACTGCTCACTAAGACTGTTGTCTGACTCAAGGCTTTATGTTTTAATTCTTATTGCCTTGGGCTGTTCGTCCATTTTTGGGACGGGCAGACTAGGTAGCAGGTGACAGGTGCTGTTCTCTTCTCACGATGCTGATATCGAAGACGAGCTGGAGGGTTGCATATTATCTTCTTATTATATGTACTGGATGTTCCGCTGTTTTGTATTCTCTGAGTGTTATGTAGTGAGGCTTGATGTATTGGCTATTTGGATGCTTGTATTCAACTATTATGAAGTTTTATATGATGGCATTTTATTCTGTAAAGCTTCACTATATATATGTTCTATTGTATTTTGTCCATGCGCTGTGAGTAATACGATAGATTCTGTTGTTTTAATCTACCCTGACAATCGTCCATGGTCGCCTGGCACACTTTACAGCGCACTATCTCTAGATTCGGTGCAGGGGTCATGGGCGGTCGTCACAATGTATGTGTGTGTGTCTCTGTGTGTGTGTGTAAAACTTAAACCACATATTCATATATCTGTATAATATACTAAGTCGGGGATACCGAACTATATATGCATAAATAGCGTACCGATAAATCACATCGAATGTAACGACCCGTATTTTTGATAATTAAAAATATTAAATTAAATAAGATTTTGAAATTTAATATTGTGATAAATTAAAATTTATGATTTATAAATGAAAATAATTACAATGTAATTTAATAATGTTGATTTAATGTAATTGACAACTATTTTAGTGTAATTTCAATCAATTGAAATAATTGTAAAGTTGATTTGGTTATAATTGTAAATAAGGAATAAATTAAATGTTGGATTTAAGGTTGAAATTACGTATTATAAATTAAAATAGGTATATTATAGAATATGAAATAAATTAATTTGTACGTAAATTTATTTGCTTCTATTTTATTTATCACTGTATTATTTAATCCATTGAAATTAATTTGGAAATCAATGAAATTTAATGTAATTAAAAATTGCAGTTAATATTAGTTAAGATGATAACTGTAGAATATGAATGTAATAAAATGTAAACTAATGTTAATTATATTCATAAGGTAATAGTTAATCCAATAATAAGAGTGTAAATCGAAATAAAAGAATTTGATCGAAATTAAATATAATTAACTGGGGATTTAATACAATTGTAATTGAACGCTGAATTAGTGTAATATTTAAATCTTGGATTTAACATGGAAAATTTATTTTAAAAGATTATAAATTTCTGTTTAATCAGGAATGATGGAAATTTGTAAACTTTTAATCCAGAATTTAAAAGTGATTAAATTGATTTTAAATTAATAATTTATTTAATTAACGTGAAAATTAGCCATTTTGGCCACTATCTCTGATTTCGACGAAACCAGTTTCATCGGATCCATAACAGTTAATTATTATAGGATTTCAAGTTTCGTAGCGATCAGACTTGTCATTTGGCCATGCGAGCTTGAAATGCATAGAAATCAATTAAAAGAATTTAAATAAATATAATTTGATTTTAAAAGCTAATTTCTGTATACAATGGAATTAGGGTTTGAAACTAGTTCCATTGAGTTTAAAAATATCGAAAACCTATATTTTGATATACAGGATGACCTACTTTCGTTTCGGGAACGAAACGGGCTTTTCAGGTCGTTGTTATCGTTTCGACCCAATTCGATATGTCCATTCGTTCTTATCCATCTCTGTTTATATAAATATATATGTTCCGAAACCCTAGCTGGCTATTCCATTTTTTTGTATGTATCTGTTCAAATCATCTGCTCCTTCCTCTTTCCCAATGGCTGTCAACCCAAACCCTAATTCCAATTTCAAATCAAACTTCAAAATTTAAACTCCTCAAAACCTGACGAATTATATATCATTGCGAAGCTCTCAACGAGCGTAATCTAGATCTGCTGTTCGTTTTTGCAATCGAATCACAGTTTGGCCAGAAATCAGTGAAGAAGTCTCGGCCGTCCATCCTAGGGTTTTCAATTCAACGATGGATCGTCGATTATACGACGATCGGTGGGTACTGCGGCGTAAAGGGAGTCGAGAGGAGTTGATCCACGGTGTTAGTCATCTAAGCAGTTCTTGGATTCACCGCGAGTGTCCACGTTTTGGTGGCGGTGGTTTGGCATGGGGTGGCCGATGGTGGTCGCGCAGCCTTGGTGGAGGTCGGCCGGATGTGGGGGTGGCCAACGACGAGGTTGGATCAAGGTCGCGTGGCACGGACAGTGGCGTTTGGCATGGCAGCTGGTAGCTCGAGTAGGGTTCGTGCCTGTAGCGCGACATTATGGTTTATCATAGGTGATTATATACTAAATTACCCCTATATTGAATTTAATTTAAATTTTGAATTTTAAAACTTCTAACGCTAATAACTTTTTCATATGAGCTCAGATTTGGACGCGGTTTTCTCTATTGCGATCGTATCGAAATTCTGGACAATCTGAATCTGGTTTGGCTGCATTCTAAGACTATTGGAATTTTGTGCTTTATTTAGATTTTAAATCGATGATAAATCAAAGTTGAGTTTAATTTGACATTAAATTTATGACGATAACCTTCTTATGTGATATAGACATCTTGATATGAAGGTATAATGATTGGTTGCATTCTTGATATGAAGGTATAATGATTGGTTGCATTCTTGATATGGACATCTTAATATGAAGGTATAACCTTCTTATGACGATAAATTCCTGACAATCTGAAACTGGTTTGGCTGCATTCTGAGACTGTTGGAATTTTGGGCTTTATTTGGATTTTAAATCGACGATAAATCAAAAGTGAGTTTAATTTGACATTAAATTTATGATAATAACCTTCTTATGTGATATGGGCATCTTGATAAATTGATTGAAAGAAATCTTCCTCGATATTTATGAATATATTTATATTTTTAGAATAAGTATATGGACATCTTGATATGAAGGTATAAACTTTTTTCTAGATTTATTATTTTAAATGTTTTATAAAATGACCATGGTGTGAAAAATATAATGATTGGTAGTTAAAGAGACCGGAGTCGGATATTTTCATACTCTCTGCCAATTTCGAAACCACTTTAACAACTGTGCACGTGGTGGAGACTGCAGAACGAAGTATGATGGTTGGCGAACGCTACTGGTATGAGGTAAGAACGCAGCCCTGACCTTCGGCTCAGGTTGATATGACTAAAGAAGGATCTATCCCGGGCCAAGTGAGGTCGCTCCTCCTATCGAACAAGCTTCTTCAATACCATATCTGTTACTTTGTGATTGATTTGGTGGCTACCTTCGATTTAATTATGGGAGTGTGTTCCGAGGTAGGCGGTAGTAGCTGCTATGCATTACCACCAGTCCGGGCGTGCAAAACGGTAGATCCTACCCTGGGCATTTCCTCGTGTGCCTTGTTATATGCCTTATCGAGCCTACTACGATTTTGGTTTGTGGCATACCTATGGAGTGCTCCCTGATAGCCCACCTGTAACACCCTGTATTTTTATATAATTAAATAATCAAATAATTATGAACAGTGAAAATAAGCATTTTTGGAATCGTCAGAATTTGGCCTTGAAACTTATTCCATTATGTTCGTGGCGATTTTTTGATCAATTTACATATATAATATGTCTCGAACGGAGTTCGTATGAAAAAGTAATTGACGATCGAAGTTTTGTATCGAGAAATAATTATACATGTAAATGTCCGTAAATATATTTGTTATAAATAAATATATGTGTGTATGAAATTCCAGAAATAACGTGCATTTGAATTTTAAAATAGACTCGCGTCATAAAGGTAATTAATTAACATTGCCATCATAAAGAAAATTAATTGATATCAGTAATTAAAGACAATTAATTAACATTAGCAGGCAATGTAATCAAATCAGCTATTGGAGGAAATTAATTTACATTAATTGGTCACATGTGAAATTCAAAATAGACAAGTTTTATATTGGGAAATTAATCAAGAAATTGATGGTGATTAATTAGAAAAAACTAGCAACATAAAAAAAAGGGTTAAACGTTTATAATTTATAACGTTTAAAAGTTAACGTTTATAAAACAAATCAGGCATGTTTAAAATCCAAAATAGACGTGTGTTATAAAGAGCATTAAATCAGAGAATTAATGAGAGCTAATTGGAATTAATAGGAAATGTATAAACATCAAACGTTTATAATAAATAAAACATTTAAAAACAAATCAAGCGCGCTCATTCTGCACCCTTTCGAACGACTTGATTTGCATCGTTTTAGGCGGACGGACGACACTGTTTTGACTCTCTATAAATAAAGAGGCAGGGCTAGCCTTCAAACTAATATTTTTCTAAATGGGTGCGGAAGCCCAGTCACTCTTCTTTCTCCTCCAATTCTTCAGAAATTAGCTATTTTAGATTTACGCCTTCTGATTTACAAGTTGGAGATAGAAATTATAGGTCTAAAATAGAGATGTTCAAATAAATTTGTCCGAATGAGGTAAAGTTCTCAAATCTGGTTCTCTAGTAATTAGATCTGGATTTCTAAATCGATATAAATCCCAATTTGTGGATCCAAATAGGGTTGCAATAGAGAAGGCTATGGATAATAGAACTGGGTTAAAAATTAGATCTGGAACATGGAGTATTTTCTTTCCAGGTGAGTGGATTTAAATATATATATTTTACGTTTATGATATATTATCGTTAGATTCCCATTAAATAATTTTATTCAGTAATTAATTCTGTTAATTAGTTATGTTGAGACTGTAAATTGTATAAGAGATCTTATATTTAATTATTATTTATATGAAAAATAGAAAATAGTAATCCAATTAAATATAAATAATATTAGGCTTGACAGTTAGAGAAAAGAATAAGCATAAAAATAAAAAATTTACAATTATTTACATCTATTTTAAAAGTTAAAATTTAGGCTGTAAATGTTAGCTTCTTTTTATTCCTTTTTACGCGGATAAAATAGTAAAGAGAAGAATTCGTAAATACAGACTAAAATAGAAGAACACTAGATTTACAGAAATTAGATGTAAATAAGAAAAGCTGAAATAAAAAGAGAAAAATAGAAATTTGCAGTAAATTATGCCAAAACGGGGAAAAATAAATTAAAAGAGAAAATTTAATAACTTGATAGAGAAGTAAGTGATAGATTAATTGGTTGGTTTAGAAAAGAGAATACATTTCTATAGTTTAATATTTAAAAGATAAGATAAACGTAATTGCAAGAATAAAAGAAAGAAAAAGGGAATTAATGTAAAATAGAGAAACTACTGTATTTTGCACTATCCAAAAAGTAAAAGAAATTATAAAAGAAATATCTTGCAGTTACGGATTATTGTTTATAGCATTGTTTAGTATTAAAACATGGAAATAGAATTTTAGCACAGTTTTTGTAACCAACCAAATAGAATAGAACTACTTCCTAGAATATAAGAAAATAAAGTGAAGAATTACAGGAAGTAAAGAAGAAATCAAGTTAATTATTAGACAAGACTAGAAGCAATTAAAAGAAATATACCTAGATGTGCAATTACTGCGCAGATAATAGAATAAAGGCAAAGCAGTTATTATGATAAATAAATTTGTGACAATCGGACGTAGTCCCAAGCCAAGATGTCATATAATATAAGAGAATTCAATATCATAATAAAAGAAGACTGACTAGAATAGACAAGAGACGCTTGTAATATATTTATAATGTACAGATTATAAAAGAAAATAAAAGTGACAATTACAAGTAAAATTATAACATAGGTTATAATTAAGTTAATAAGTAAATAAGAGCAGAAATAATAGAAGAGGCTTATTTTAATAAACTTAAGACTTAAATTAAGTTAATAAGAAAATAATAGAAGTGGCCCATACCAACAACATTCCCTTTCAGTCAGGAACTGATGGTCTCACAATAGTTAGGTGAGGCTGTGTAACAACCCTGTATTTTACAAATATTTTTTTTTATTGATTTTCCAGATTCAAAGGCTTTATTTATGAAAAATAATAAATTTTGTTATATTAAGTATAAACTTTGATTTTGATGTGGATTAGAATTCCAAATATGACTGAATAGAATAATTTTTCAAAAGGTGAATTTTGGTTAAAATAATCAAACTTTGACTTTTAAATTTAAATTTTAAATATTTGAAATTATAAATTTTATCTTTTTTTATGAAAATAGATTTAATAACATGAATACTGCTTTTCGTTTCGTTGAAAACGGAGTTAAAATGTAAAAGTTATGTACATTTCAATTTTGAGTATAAACTGTTTATTTAACAATTTTGTCTATTTTAAATTGTATAAATAACTTTTTATTTGTTATATTTTATTTTAATATGTGTCAATATGTTAATTTATGTATATTTTCATCTCTAAATATTTTCAAAAATAATAATAGAATTTTTTTAAAATTTACTATGATGATTTCCTATTTTAAAGGCTGTTTCCCTATTTTCTGCTATTTTCTTCATTAAAAATTATATGTAAATTAATTTTTAAATATTTATTTTGTGAATGTATTTTTATTTTATGTTATTATTTATGTTTAGAAATATATTACAAGCTCATATGAATTTTTCTAAAATTTATTCTATTCAATTTCAAATTTTCTAGACTAGTTTACTATTTTTAGCTATTTTCTTAATTTAACTTTATATGATTGATAAATATTTATATAAACTATTATATTTTGATAAAATTTCGAAATTTTATCTGGGATTATTATTTTTTCCAGAAATATAAAGTTATAAAAATAAAATAAAGTAATATGAAAGGCCCTAAACCTTCTATCTTCCTATGGGCTTTTATAGTCCACCTTCTTTACGTTTTAACCTAACTTATCATCAATTAGACATTACTATTCCTCATTCTTTTTGTTTCAGCCGGCTTCCCCATATTATTCACGAATTTTCAAGCTCCAAAACCCTAAAAAAAGTTATGGCCTCCATCTTGAAAAAAATTAGGTAAATCCCTCTTTTCTTTCTACTTTTTTTTTCTTACTTTTTCTATGCAATTTTGCCTTGCTTTCTCCCTTGTTTAGATCGGCCTCTCCCCCTTGTTCCACGGCCACCACCTCCTTCCATCTCTTCCAGACCACCACCACCATCTACCCCACCAGATCTGACCATGGCCGAACCCCCTTGATGGCCAAACCCCTCAAACTACAACCTAGATGCCTAGATCCATGCTTATTTCACCTCTACATGCTCATCCACTTCAACCACCACCCAAACCACCACCATAGCCGCCACCACTCCCCTGACCTGACCTCGACACACCCCTCCCCACCTATGTCCAGTCATGACACACCACAGGCCGAGCCCAATCCCCATGGCCGAGCCCTTGTTTTGACCAAAAACCACCTAGTTGCCTTCAAAACCAAATCACCTCCTCATGTACAAACTCCACCTTGTCTTGCCTTGAACCCGAGCTATGTTAGCCCAAACCTGACCCAAAACTTGACCACATCTGAACCACATCAGACCCTAAAGCCATACCAAACAATAGAGAAGGCAAAGCAAAAGACTGCGTAGTCGTATATCCTTTTATTTCAATGTTATTGCATTTTAAAGTCGTATTGAATTTTGCTGTTTTGATTGTTTGTTTTGGGTTATACACAAGAGTTGTAGATTGGATTCGCTCTCCACTCAAGTCCGTAGTCTTGTCATCGTGCTTTTGTTTCCATTGTGTCATTGGTTTTGATATCTCCAGCACAAACAAGTGAGTAAATCTCACCAGACTAATATGTACTTATATAGTGATAAACTGACATCACTTGAATCTGTAAATGCATATCATCCTATTATAACTGCTATATTATAATCATATGATGTTCACCCATGCTTATTTATCTGTTATACCATATGTTACTGTTTATTATGTTATTCTGTTTATTTATATCAGTTTGTCACACTGCAAGTTTGTAACGACCCGTATTTTTACGGATCGAAACATCGTAAAACAGTTGACATTAGGTTGCATTGTTGATAAGTTGTCCATAGTCTAAGTCCTAGGTCGTAGAGTTGTTAGGTCGGAGTAGACGACCTAAGAAAGTGGAGCGACCTAAGGATTTTAGGATAGGTCGTATAGGAGTTGGGTCGTATGGTGGCTTAGGTCGTGCGGTAGGTTAGGTCGGTTGGAGCGACCTATAGGAAGTTGACGACCTAAGGTAGTGGACGACCTAAGAGTTAGAAAACTACAGGAAACAGCGACTTAAGAAGATATCGACCTAAGGTTTGAGCGACTTAAGGAAAGGCAGCGACCTATAGGAGTTAGCGACCTAAGGAATGAAGCGGCTTAAGGGGTTAGCGACCTAGTAGTTAGCGAGTTAGCGTAGTTAGGTCGTTAGACGACCTAAGGAGTTAAGTCGTGAGCTTCTGTGTTGAGTTAGGTCGTAGGCGACCTAAGTTAGTTAGGTCGTGAGCTTCTCTGTGTGTTAGGTCGCGTGTGTGTTAGGTCGTAGAAGCGCGCATGTGTTAGGTCGTAGGTCGCGTGGATGCGCATATCTGGGTTAGGTCGTAGGTCGTAGAAGCGCATGCGTTAGGTCGTAGGTCGTGGAGTTTCGTTAGGTCGCGGATGTGCATAGGCTTGGGTCTGTTGGGTCGAAGTTTTAGGTCGTGGACGACCTAATAGCGAGCAAACGACCTAAGTTTTTCCAGCCTATAAATACACGTTCATTTCTTCATTTTTGGGATCCGGATTTTGAAGCGACGAATGCTGCCATTTTGAGAGCTCGAGTTCTACACTTATTCACTTCTTTTCTCCACTCTAATCTTGTGATTCCTTCCATCCAAATCGAAGATCGAATTGAAGATTCAAGAGCTTAGATTGAAGATCTACATCCATCGAAGAGAGAGATTTCATCGTTTGAAGCGGATTTGTGATAGATCGAGTTAGATCCTTCGCTGTCCAGATCTGAAGTGTGTTGCTTTTGGGTTATTTAGGTGATTTGGTGAGTGGTGATTATCTCTCACACGGATCCAAAGGAGTATATCGGATCGTTGGCTTGATTTTGTGTAAAGTAGTGATTTTCATGCATTTTTGTAAACTTGAGTATAGATCCATTGTTCATGATGATTTGACATCCATTTTACTACATGTTAACCTATGCAAGTTCATTCATCAAGATTATAGAGATATTGCTCATGTTTTCATGCTTGTTAGACTTTAGACTCTTTATTTACGAAATTGCCATTATTGTTATAATTGTTCATTAGATCATATTTGAATGCTTGATTACTTGGATTAATGTTTGACTTGATTGATTGCTATGAATTAGTTGATTGATGATTTGATTTAGACAAGATGGTCGAAGATGATTCAAAAGCTAAGGGAAAGGCTCTTGAATTGGAAAAGCTGCTCGTGGCATATATAGCGGATGATGAAGCTCATATGGATAGATTTGATGATGATGTTGAGATGAGGCTTTGCTATGATGAGATGAGACGAAGCATAGTATGAGATAGTCTTGGTCTAATCCAGACGGGATCATTCCAAGCATGTTGACAACTCGGTGAAATGGTTCGAGTTTGAGGATAATGGTTTGCTCGAGAGGCGCTTGAGCTAGTATGAAAATAGTCGTCGAGGAGGATGACTAGAAGGCTGAGATCTCATCGTTGTTGAAGGTTCTAGCATGCTCAAAGCAAGAGTACGTTGGGCAGATTCGATAGTCCCTGAAGGCTACTGATTGGTAGTCGAGTACTCTGGGCAGATTCGATAGTCCTAGGCACGTGCTGTGACGACGTGTGGAGTTATGTCTAGAACCGGGGTTTCCATTAGCCCTTGACGGACGGCTGAAAGAATGTGCCGGTCATTCAATTAACGATGATATCGAAGCAATGATAACAGTGATAGCCAGAGTCATGGATGCTTGGTTGTATCGTCATTCGGTCTCAAGAGCGGTATTTTCTAGGTGCTTATCTGATCTTGGTTTAGGCCTTGGGGGTTTGTACTTGGAAAGCATCGCCCTTGACTCGAGTGATAACTGCTTTACTTTAAATTGTATGCTTTGCTATGTTTGCTTCTGCTTAGTGTGTGTCTGGGGGCTATCACTGTAGAAAGAGGTGGAGTGGGAGGGTTGGATTCCTATTCCTTTTTTTTTCTTTATGCTCTTTTGCTATGTTGTTAGTTAATTTACCGCTCACTAAGACTGTTGTCTGACTCAAGGCTTTATGTTTTAATTCTTATTGCCTTGGGCTGTTCGTCCATTTTGGGACGGGCAGACTAGGTAGCAGGTGACAGGTGTTGTTCTTGCTTTCCACGATGCTGATGACGAAGACGAGCTGGAGGATTGCATATTGTTTTCTTACTATATGTACTGGATGTTCCGCTGCTTGTATATTCTCTGAGTGATATGTAGTGAGGCTTGATGTATTGACTATTCAGATGTTTGTATTCAACTATTATGAAGTTTTATCGATGAGATTCTATTCTGTGAAGCTTCACTATATATATATTCTATTGTATTTTGTCCATGCGCTATGAGTAATACGATAGATTCTGTTGTTTTAATTTACCCTGACAATCGTCCATGGCTGCCTGGCACACTTTACAGCACACTATTTCTTGGTTCAGTGCAGGTGTCGTGGGCGGTCGTCACAAAGTTCCCTGTAGATTAGTAATCACTATGGGTTGAAATGATACATACCCGAATGGACTTTAGAATAGGGAAAGATCGTTATGGGCTGAAATGATAAGCATGAGCGACTTTTTATTTATTTTATTTAACTTGGGATTGCGGGTTTGAAATGATAAAACCTGGTTTTTCTTTGTAAACTGCGGTTTGAAATGATAGACATCCGTATCACTTGACCTAGGCTAGAAAATTATATACAGACCCGTGGTTTATATACTTTTCTAAAATTTATAAAATATTTTAAAAAATATAAATATTATGATATTTTGATTCAAATTTAAGTAAAAATGATTTTTTTGAAATATTAGTGATTTCCTATAAATTAAATAATGAATTAAGTACATGGTAAAGGAGAATTTGAACTATAAGTAAATTTTGGAATTTATGCTTTGTTTTAAAAAGGAAATTTTATGAAGTAAGAAAAATATAATATTTTGATTTTAAAATGTAATTTAAATGATTTTATAAAATTATAATGATTTTTGAATAAGTTAAAATGTTAAATAAAATGAATGTTTAAGTAAATTTTGAAATATAGCTTAAAATTGGAAATTTTGAATTTTTGTTAAAAGTGAAGCTTTATTTAAGTAAAATAAAGGGGAATAAGCTATATTTTGGGAATTTAAACTTATTGGTTAAGTTAAGAATTTAATTAAAGAAATGGAAATTTAATAATTGAATTTAAATAAGTAAATTGTTATTTAATTTGATTTTGTATGGAAATTTGACTTTATAAAATCATAAGAATAAATGGTATTTAAATGATTGTTTTTAATTGTGAAATTATATGATTTTATAAGTTAAATGATTTATATTAAAAGTTAATTGTTTGTGAAATTGTAATTTAACTTTGAATTTGATTTGACTGTATTTTTGAAATGTAATTGTTTAAATGAACTAAAGGGGTTAATTTGAACTAAAAGCTATTATAGTACTTTGTAAGTGCTATAGTTGATAAAGATAACTAAAGTTTAGTCGAAAATAAAAGAAATCTATTACCGCAGTTAAGCGCTGTCTTTTGTTAAATAACTGTTTTATACTATAACTTTACGTAGCATTTTATAAGTGCTACGGAAACTATTTTTTGTTGTTTTAATATATTTTAATGAAAATTAATCTTTGGAAAATGATACAACTTTGGAAATTAAATGTTAAATTTCTAAAGATAATGAAGAGACATTTAAATGGTTTTAAATGGAAGAATTTGATTTTTAATGTGAGTTTAAAATGGTATTTAAATTCAATAAAATGAATGGATTAAATGGCATTTTAAATGAATTAAAATGAATGATGTTTTGAATAATATTTTGATACTTTGAAATGGATTTGAAATGATATTTGATTTCTGATTTATCTAATTTATTTGATAAATGAATATTTGAACTATATATTATTTGAGTTTATTTAAATGATATTGAATTTATGAATGTGGGATATTTAAGCTTTGAAATATACTAAAGATTGAATATTGTATTTTATGGATTAAATCTATATTTGAAATTGATAAGATTTGAAATGGTTGATGATAAACTGAAATTAAATTGAAACTTTGGAAATTGAATACTTGATTTGAGAATATAATAATTACATTTTTAAATGGTTTAAATGAATTATTTTGATTGAAATATAAACTATTTAAAAGGGTGACTTGAAATGATAATAAATGAATGATACCTTTAAATTTAAAAAGTATTTAAAGTTGAATATTTAGATTTGAACTCAAATGATATTTGGTATATTAAAATGATTTGAAATGAAGTTTTGGAAAGATATGATATTTTGATATATTGAAATGATTTGAAATGAAGTTTTGAAATGATATGATATTTTAAATATATTGAAATGGTTTGGAATTGATTTAATCTTTATTTTGATAAAGATTTGGATTTTGAAATGATATTCTATTTTGAAGTATAAACTGTTTTTAAATTATAACCACGGGTTATAATAACGATTGGTTGTTACAGAGACGGGATCAGATATGGACATACTCTCTATCGATACCGAAAACCACTTTGACAACTGTGTACACGGTGGAGTTTCCAGAATGAAATAGGATGGTGGCGATGATCCTAAGGTATATACGTGGACCCAACTCCCGTGAGTTGGCATAAGATGGCTAAAACAGGAGCGATCTCGGACCAGTGAGGTAGCACCTCTTATCGGAAGCACTTCTTCGATTCCATTCTATTACTTTTTGATTTTTGGTGGCCACCCTTCGATTTGGGAGTGTTGTTCGAGATGGACGGTAGTGGCTGCTATCCGCTCCATCAATCCGTGTGCGTAATTAGTATATCTACCCTGGCATTGCCTTGTGTGCCGTGTCACCTACCATATCGAACCCACTACGATTACGATTTTAAGATCCGACCGCGTTAAGGTTCTCCATCCCCTTAATGCTATTTTTTATATGATTATACTTTACTGATTACACACTACTGTATATAGCGTATATTACTACATAGTAAATAGTTTAACGGATCCTTAAAGAATGGGCGATCCCAAACATTCTTTAAGTTACTTGTACCTTTATTATAGTTCACTTGAGTTGGTTTACATTATATAAGTATATATTGTCCTGACTCGAGTGTTTTGTGTTTTTCTTTACGCTCGGGTCAGCCTGAGTTATTCATAGATTTGGATTTCCACACTCTTGGAGATTTGAATTGCTAGAGATTATCTGCTTGTGTTGTCCTATCTATTTCAGTTCCGTTGTTCTACTCAGCTTGTACTCGGTTATTGTATTAGGACTTCTGTTGTACTCTATTTCTTCTGTTATATCTTATGTAACTCTGTTATATTTATATAGTAGCTTCATGAACTACTATTTCTTTTACTTCCGCTACATTATTTTACTCTGTGTCTGTGATCTGTGATTATATTTATCTACTGTATATTCTGAGATTTGCCAAATTTTATTTACAACGCGGTATTTTGAGAAATTCAATTCCGGCATGAGTGTCTACCTATACACTTATAATGGATGCGAATGGTTGAAAATATCGGGTCGTTACAGGCTGGGACAAGATTATGCTAATTAGGGTTAATAAGTAGCCAAAAGAATAAGAAAAGTAAAATAAACGCAAACTAAAAGATTAGACTTAGGGTCTAATAAAAGAGTGAGATGCGTTTGAACAGCCCAAAGGATGAAGAGCCTAACGAAGCAGTTCATCACAGATTTCAGCACAGATGGAGCACGTCCAACTTAGATATTTTGGGCAAGCGGAAGTACGAGACTTCAACGGGACGTGAGGGTACTCTAGGATGGCCCTCTGGGTAGGCATAACCAATCAGTCCCCCGGAGGCAGGTCCATAGGTGTTCCATCAAAAGAGTATGCCTTGACTGCTTTTTGCATAGTAGGACCATTGTAGGCAGTCAAAAGCGGTTGATGTTTGGAGTAGAATATTCGTATGTCTCGGTACTTGCAAGTAAGTTTTAGTGGGTAGGACCCAAAAAGATAGTCGCATGCGGATATCGGGCCAGCATTAAAACCAAGAAGCGAGTTCGAAAAAGACTAAAGTTAAACCAACATGTTTAGATTATTTGCAGTAGGGCACATCCACTTAGCTCTTTAGAGGTCTTTCGATTAGTTGAGGGGTGGCTGCGTGGGGCCATAGCCACGATAAGAAAAGGGACAAACCAAGTAGAATATCTGTATTGTACGCCTAACGAGGCAGCCCTTTACAGAAATAGAAAATCCCCAACTGAGTTCCGTAAAAGGTAGACCTTGTTTAGTGGGATTCAGGGAGTAGACAGAACGATTACGTATAGTCCTCAAGGTATGCACTAGGTGGTACATTGTGGATTTCCGAGCATTAGTATAAACTAGTGCGGACACAGTTTTACGTTTCCATAGTAGACGACGGAACATCTGTATTGTAGGCCTTATGAGGCAGTCCTTTATAGATGTAGTCACAGAACGCCATAGTAGCAAGACGATGGAGTCCTTTGCGAGGAGGATACGGAAGGTACTATGGGTAGTATCTAGGACCGATGCAGTCAAGGGGCATATAGGTATATATATATATCAGTTATTAGGTTTTAATCTACTAGGGAGTAGATAGGCACGATTGACGCACTAGGGCGAGAGTATTATAAACCCAATAACCTAATATAATAGTAAATGGAAATAAAACGGTATATGTAGAATTAAGCTTAGAAGTGTATAATTTGTCCATTCACCAGAACTTTAGTTCTGACCCCCTCCTCATAACATCCTACAAGTTAGGTAGATGGCAGAGACTTTCCAGCTTTGAGACACTTGTTCAGAAACTGTTATTTTATTGGTGAGTATTTACTTACTATTATATTTTAGTCAGTTCCGCTGCGAGATATTTATCTAAGCTCTGATATATTTATCTTTGCCTATTTTGCAGGATACCAAATACCCAACTCGGGTTTCAGTGGGCTTGGATTTTAGCATTTTTGCGAAAATTCCGGACTTACTGGGATTTGGGTTGGTACATTTGGTATAAGAGCCTAGGTCTAGGATTCCTGGTAGATAGTGAGTGAACGTATTTGTATTTTTGAATAAAATATAAATATATTATGTACTAAAATCCAAATAGTCCCCAATTATATATTTTAACATATGGAAAGTTCTTTAAGAAGTATATTTGTGCATAGTTTGCTAGTTGGGTTTGGGATGACCCAAGTATATTGAGCCCTATATTATTACCGATTTATAGTGTATAATAAGCCATGTTTTGAGAGTAGATTGGTATCCATATGTTATAGGAAGTGGGGAAGTTCCCTAGGGATAGTAGGGAGAGTGTTTTTATTTTGGAAGGAATAAGAGGTTTTAGTAAGAAGAAAATCAACTTTATGTCTAGCCTAATAAAATTAAACTTTTGATATTGAAAAGTTTCAAAATATAATTGTTAATATATTTGAGGAAGTAAATATTGGGTTTTTGAAAAAAAATAAGTGGTATGAAATTTAAATTGGTTTTTATATGATGTAAATTTTGTTAAAAGTGAAATTCTTTTTGAAGAATTATAGAGTGTGTATAGCTCACTAGTTTCTTTGTAGGTAAACAAAGATTTTAAATATAAAAACCTAGAGTGTGTTAAGTATTGAAAATGTAGGTTACACCATTTATTGTTGTAATAGATGTTTTCGGTAAAAACAAAGGAATCATAGACTATGACACTATTGTTATAGTAGGCGACTCCCAAAGGAAATGTTTTTGCATAGCATATGGGATTTATTAATATTTATTTTAATTGAATCCATAAAGTAGTACTTTTGGTTTGTAGTAACGGTGTTTTACGCCACGTCTGTTTTGACCCAAATTAGTTTTGAAGATAATTTCTAAAGTAGTTTGTATGTACACTTATTATTTAAATAAGTATATGAGAGTATTTTCTAGTTATGAAAATATTAAAGCAGTTTTGAAAAATGAGCTCTTTCGAAAAATAATGTACGTTAAATTAATGAATTTAGTAGGAAATATCTTATGTAAGTGAATATAGAGTAAACCGACTTTAATCTATTGGAATGAAAAGAATAATGATATAATTTTCTATGAATCGAAAATAAAGATGTTTTGTGCAAGTTATAAGGAATACGTAAAAGAGATGTACAAGGTATGGAAAGCACCATATTTTGTATAGCCTATTTCAATAAAATATAAAATAAATTCCTTATAATTTCACACTAACATGAAATCCTCCTTTAAAGGATTCATAGAAGGTTTTAACGTTAATAGTTTCTCATAAGAGAAAGTAATTCCAATACATTAAGGTATAAACCATTAAGTGTAGTAAGTTAAAAAAACTCCTTCGAGGTTAAGTAATTGGAAGAGTAGAAAAGTTAAGGGATTTTTGATAAAATAATTGTTCTAATCTACTCCAGTTTTAGTAAGTTTGAAAATCTATGAAAAGAAGATATTTTGAAAACATGTGAGGACATTTTTTTTGAAGTCAAGAAAAAAGAAAAATGTTTTAAGAATAAACAAGACATGTTTTAAAGAAAAATAGTCTGGTGAAAAAGTAAATAAGTTTTTGGAAAGATAAAATTTTAAGCAACCAAGTACCTTTGAATTTAACAAAAAACTTCAAAAAAACACTTTCAAAGGAAAGAATTTTGGGATTTGATATTTCAGAAATTTAGAAGCTTTAATTTTTGAAGTAAAATGATAAATGCCAAACCAAACCAGACTTTTAAATATGGAATAGATAGGAATCATTTTCTAGGTGTAACGGGAAAAGTGTAAGGCTATGGCAGTAATTACTCCGAGTAGTAAAAATAAAAGTTCTCGTAAGGTGTATAGGACACTAGTGAAAACCTAGAAATGTTGCTTCATGTATGTAGACTATAGAAGAATAGTGAAGTAGCATTAGTAAGACAGTAAGACACACATGGTTGGGAAAAGTAGACCTTAGTTGGGGAAAAATGAAAGGTAAAGAGAAAATTTTCCCAAGCTTAGTTGCCTTTTTAGATAGAGACTGCATAGATTGAAACCCTTATTTATTGCAGTAAATGAGACTTAGTGGTTCCTTTTTTAGCATGGAATAGAAGAGATGAATAGATCTTATTCGTCGTGAGTAACACAGCGTAAGTTGGAAACAAGTAATAGGCGGTAGGAGGAGCATATGAGTTACTTGGATTCCTAGAATAGGACTTTTCTTTGTCAGAGTGGACATGGTTCTAAACCTCCTAGCCCTAGATGATAGCTGTGTTTAGTTGCTATATTAAAAGAAAAGTAAAAGCAGATAAAAGGTAACTAAAAGAAAAACAGTAAGATCCAAAGAAAGCAACAAAACGTCAATAGAAATAAATGAGAATTGCAAAAGAAAAATACATCTTTCCCATTAATTAAGCTTGAGAAAAAGTTTGAAAAAAAAATCTTTCTTATGTAAACCGTGCTTGGGAAAGAAAATAGAGATTTTATAGGATAGCGGCATAAGTTCCAAGTACGGAGTGAGAGGTACGCAAAAGTAAAACGGAGAAATGTGAAGTTTTTCCGTTTTCTACATTCTTTTTGACATAAGAAATTGAGTTCAGAAAATTAATTTTTTTCTGAAATTCGAATATTAGAAGTTATGTGGTAGGATTTGGATGAAAAATTCATTGAACTACACCCCTATTCAATAGGAGTATGGGAAAAATTGGATGAAAAATGTGTTGAGTTTTCAAAAGATTGCATTCACATAGGAATTGCAAGTATATTTAGGATGTGTGCATCATGTTTTAAAAGGAATTTTTGAAAGAAAAAGCACTAATATAGAAGGTACCGCTTAGAAATTCTTGTACATGCATATTTTTTATGATGTATTGCACTTTGCACAATGACACGGATGTTTGAAAAATTGGATGTACACAAAATGGATGTAATTAATGCGAGGAATTACATAGTTTTACCCTTGCAAAATTTCGGGGACGAAATTTCCTAAAGGGTGGGAGAATGTAACACCCCGTATTTTTATATAATTAAATAATCAAATAATTATGAACAGTGAAAATAAGCATTTTTGAAATTGTTGGAATTTAGCCTTGAAACATATTCCATTGTGTTCGTGGCGATTTTTTGATAAATTTACATATATACGAACGGAGTTCGTATGAAAATGTTATTGACGTTCGAAGTTTTGTATCAAGCAATAATTATACATGTAAATGTACATAAATATATTTGTTATTAATAAATATATGTGCGCATGAAATTCCAGAAATAACGCGCATTTGAATTTTAAAATAAACGTGCATCATAAAAGTAATTAACTAACACTGCCATCATAAAGAAAATTAATTGATATCAGTAATTAAAGACAATTAATTAACATTAGCAGGCAATGTAATCAAATCAGCTATTGGAGGAAATTAATTTAAATTAATTGGTTACATCTGAAATTCAAAATAGCAAGTTTTATATTGGGAAATTAATCAAGAAATTGATGGTGATTAATTAGAATAAACAAGCAACATAAAAAAAAGGGTTAAACATTTATAATTTATAACGTTTAAAAGTTAACGTTTATAAATAACATTTAATAAAACAAATAAGGCACGTTTAAAATCCAAAATAGACGTACGTTATAAAGGGCATTAAATCAGAGAATTAATGAGAGTTAATTGGAATTAATAGGAAACGTTTAAACATTAAACGTTTATAATAAATAAAACGTTTAAAAACAAATCATGCGCGCTCATTCTGCACCCTTTTGAACGGCTTGATTTGCATCGTTTTAAGCGGACCGACGACACTGTATTGACTCTCTATAAATAAAGAGGCAAGGCTAGCCTTCAAACTCGTATTTTTCTAAATGAGTGCAGAAGCCATGTCACTCTTCTTTCTCCTTCAATTCTTCAGAAATTAGCTATTTTAGATTTACGCCTTCTGATTTACAAGTTGGAGATCAAAATTATAGGTCTAAAATAGAGATGTTCAAATAAAGTCATCCGAATGAGGTAAAGTTCTTAGATCTGGTTCTCTAGTTTATTTATTTTATTTTTCTTCAATTAGATCCGGATTTCTAAATCCATATAAATCCCAATTTGTGGATCCAAATAGGGTTGCAATAGGGAAGGCTATGGATAATAGAACTAGGTTAAAAATCGGATCTGGAACTCGGAGTGTTTTCTTTCCAAGTGATTGGATTTAATTATATATCTTTTACGTTTATGATATATTATCGTTAGATTCCCATTAAATAATTTTATTCAGTATTTATTTCAGTAATTAATTCTGTTAATTAGTTATGATGAGATTGTAAATTGTATAAGAGAGCTTATATTTAATTATTATTTATATGGAAAAAAGGGAAATAGTAATCCAATTAAATATAAATAATATTAGGCTTGACAGTTAGAGAAAGGAATAAGCCTAAAAATAAGAAATTTTCAATTATTTACATTTATTTTAAAAGTTGAAATTTAGCGTGTAAATGTTAGCTTCTTTTTATTCCTTTTTACGCGAATAAAATAGTAAAGAGAAGAATTCGCAAATACAGAATAAAATAGAAGAACGCTAGATTTACAAAAATTAGATGTAAATAAGAAAAGCTGAAATAAAAAGAGAAAAATAGAAATTTGCAGTAAATTATGCCAAAACGGGGAAAAATAAATTAAAAGGGAAAATTTAATAACTTGATAGGGAAGTAAGTGATAGATTAATTGGTTGGTTTAGAAAAGAGAATACATTTCTATAGTTTAATATTTAAAATATAACGATAAATGTAATTGCAAGAATAAAAGAAAGAAAAAGAGAATTAGTGTAAAATAGAGAAACCACTGTATTTTGCACTATCCAAAAAGTAAAAGAAATAATAAAAGAAATATTTTGTAGTTACGGATTATTGTTTATAGCATTGTTTAGTATTAAAACGTGGAAACAGAATTTTAGCACATTTTTTGTAACCAACCAAATAAAATAGATCTACTTCCTAGAATATAAGAAAATAAAGTGAAGAATTATAGGAAGTAAAGAAGAAATCAAGTTAATTATTAGACAAGACTAGAAGCAATTAAAAGAAATATACCTAGATGTGCAATTACTGCACATATAACAGAATAAAGGCAAAGCAGTTATAATGATAAGTAAATTTGTGACAATCGGATGTAGTCCCAAGCCAAGATTGTCATATAATATAAGAGAATTCAATATCATAATAAAAGAAGACAGACTAGAATAGACAAGAGACGCTTGTAATTATATTTATAATGTACAGATTATAAAAGAAAATAAAAGCGACAATTACAAGTAAAATTAAAACATAGGTTATAAGTAAATAAGAAAATAAGAGCAGAAATAATAGAAGAGGCTTATTTTAATAAACATAAGACTTAAATTAAATTAATAAGCAAGATAATAGAAGTGGCCCATACTGACAACATTCCTTTTCAGTCAGGAACTGATGGTCTCACAATAGTTAGGTGAGGGTAGGATAAGATTATGCTAATTAGGGTAAATAAGTAGCCAACAGAATAAGAAAAGTAAACTAAATGCAAAATAAAAGATAAGACTTAGGGTCTAATAAAAGAGTGAGATGCATTTGAAACAGTCCAAAGGATGAAGAGCCTAACGAAGTAGTTCATCACAGATTTCAGCATAGAAGGAGCACGTCCAACTTAGATATTTTGGGCAAGAGGAAGTACGAGACTTCAACGGGGCGTGAGGGTACTCTAGGATGGCCCTCTGGGGTAGGCATAACAGAGCAGTCCCCTGGAGGTAGGTCTGTAGGTGTTCCATCAAAAGAGTATGCCTTGACTGCTTTTTGCATGACAGGACCATTATAGGAAGTCAAAATGGATTGATGTTTGGAGTAGGATATTCGTATGTCCCAGTATTTGCAAGTAAGTTTAGTGCGCATGGCCCAAAAGGATAGTCGCATGCGGATATCGGTCCAGCATCAAAACCGAGAAGCGAGTTTGGGAAAGACTAGAGTTAAAGCAACAGTCTAATGATTCTTTCACTATCGAGACATTGGATGGGGGGCGCAGCCAATTGGATGTTTAGATTGTTTGCTGTAGGGCACCGCCACTTAGCTCTTTAGAGGTCTTTTGATTAGTTGAGAGATGGCTGCATGGGGCCATAGCCACGATAAGAAAAGGGACAGACCGAGTAGAATATCTATATTGTAGGCCTAACGAGGCAGTCCTTTACAGATATAGAAAATCCCCGACTGAGTTCTGTACAAGGTAGACCTTGTTTAGCGGGATTTAGGGAGTGGACAAAATGATTACGTATAGTCCTCAAGGTACGCACTGGGTGGTACATTGTGGATGTCCGAGCATTAGTATAGACTAGTGCAGACGCAGTTTTACGTTTCCATAGTAGACGACGGAACATCTGTATTGTAGGCCTTATAAGCCAGTCCTTTATAGATGTAGTCACAGAAAACGCCATAGTAGCAAGACGATGGAGTCCTTTGTGAGGAGGATACGGAAGGTATTATGGGTTATATCTAGGACCGATGTTGTCAAGGGGCATATAACTATATACATCAGTTATTAGGTTTTAATCTGTTAGGGAGTAGATGGGCACGATTCACGCACTAGGGCGAGAGTATTATAAACCCAATAAACCTAATATAACAGTAAATGGAAATAAAACGGTATATGTAGAATTAAGCTTAGAAGTGTATAATTTGTCCATTCACCAGAACTTTAGTTCTGACCCTCTCCTCATAACATCCTACAGGTTAGTAAGATGGGAGAGACTTTACAGCTTTGAGATACTTGTTTAGAAAGTGTTATTTTATTGGCTAGTATTTACTTACTATTATATTTTAGTCAATTCTGCTGTGAGATATTTATCTAAGCTCTGATATATTTATCTTTGCCTATTTTGCAGGATACCAGATACCCAACTCGGGTTTCAGTGGGCTTGGATTTTATCATTTTTGCGAAAAATCTGGACTTACTGGGATTCGGGTTGTTGCACCACTGGTTTGGTGGAGTTTACAGTACTGTATAGACTACGACATTTATAAAATGTGTTAAGGGGAATATGAGTAATGCCTTAACGCTATTTTAATACTTTACTTTACTGATAGATACTATATATAGCGTATTTTACTACATATAGATTGTAACGATCCATAAATTTTGATTGGTTTTAATAACGTATTTAACTGAATATTTGAGAAATTTTAAATAATAATATTTTAAAATATTTTTTTTTAATATTTGAAATACGTATATGTAAACATAATAGATGGTAAATTTTCAACTAATTATATGGAAGTTTATTTTATTGTGTAATTCTATTTCAATTCAAATCAGTTAATAATTGATGATAATAAATAAATTTCCAAACCTGAATATTTTTCTATAGAAGATTTCTAAATCCTCTTCTGAGTAAGACGTCATTTTTCATTTTTTAGAATATGGACTTCTATTGCTCCGTTTATCTTAATTCTGGCAAAATAGCAGCAATTCTGGTACCGATTATCGACTTTTGATCGGATGATCGTACCATCAATATCTGTATACCGTTTTGATCATCCCGTCGTGCTGATCTCTATGGTATATTTATTTCTGTATTCTGAGGTCCTGTACGTAGCGGAAATGATAAAACTGTGCGTAGTACCGGTACCGAAAACTGTGACCTTTTGTTTTCTTGTATTTTTAAATCTTGACGTGTTGTCCAAACAACAATATTTATTGCTTTAAATGAGTCAGCTGGATTTTCGTGACCGTTGCTATTACGTCAAATCTTGTATATTGTAATTGGTTAATTATTTCATTTGCCTTTATAACTTTGCATATATATCTCTTCTTCTTCCTTTTCTCTTTCTTTGTTATATTGTTCACGGTCAATCTCTCTAATCTCATCACCTCCATCCACACTCACGCAACAGCCTTCGCCTGACCGGCCATGCTCCCCTTACCACTGCAATCTCCACATCTCCCCTCGGCCTCCGCCCAATCTCCACCTGCTCCACCTTGCAACCCGAGCCTCATCTCCTCCACCTTCGCGCTCTTCCCCCTCACTGTTAAGCAGCCTACCACTCACTCCTCCGCCCATGCAAGCCTCCGTTCAGCCGTGCTCCACCCCACGTGCGCAGCAGCTTCCCCATGATCGTGTGCTTGCATATATATTGTATAGGTAATTATGTTTATATCTTATGTAAGTATTGTTGACAGTAAGTTATATATAATGTTATATCTATTCCTATACAAGTTGTGTCTTGTTTTCTTTTGCATATGCGGTCAGATATATATAGTGTAATATATAAGCTGGTGGATCCTAGAAGTATAGGTGAACTCTGTTTCTATTTGTTTGTTAAAAGAGAAAAGTATTGTTTATATGTTACATATGTATTTATCATGTGTTAGTATTTTTTTCAATTTGATATTTGAAAACGAATAAGTTCATGCTAGTTTTGAAAACGTATGTATATATAAATATTTTGCATATTTGGTCCAGTATTGATTCTTTATAAAGTATATATACATCATTTTAAAATTTATATACTGCTGCATAAGTTTCTACGTGTTGTATAGATCTTGGTTTATTAAGTATATTAGTCATACAATCTGTTAACTATGTTTTTTAAGCATTTTGAGTTATCCTCTTCGACTTTTGTGTGTTTGCGGTATATATTTTATAAAGAAAGTATATATATTTATATAATAGTTTCGTATATATTTGTGTACATTTATTTATAATATATATCAATGTTTGTATTTCAGTTTATGTTTATGTACGTGGATATCTTTATATATACATATGCAAAGCATATAATGTTTATAAGGTAAGTGCATATTTACGTGTACCCTGTTTTAAGTATATATATTTATATGAAAGTTTATAGGCTTATATAGCAGTATTTTATTAATAACAATGGCATACCAAAGTTTGCATATCCAGATTTTTGTTATATTATGAGTTAGTTTATAATATTTAGGTACTGTCAGTTGTAATATAACGTTGATTTGTAATATGCTTAGCAGTATGTTCTATTAGATATGAAAGTTTATATTTGTTTTATAAAATATTAGTTATATTATATATAGTTATGTGTTGTAGATATAGTAGATTTTTATATATATTATGTTGTTATACAAATTATATATATTGTTTTATAAGTTGTGCACGTCAGTAATGTTGTATTATAATGAGTTTTACATATGTATATTTATATAATATGTTATACTTACATTAAAATTAATATTGGATTTCAGATTATTATATGTATGTGAGATTTATATATATTAGTTTGGGTATAACAGTTATATACATAAGTACATAAGTTGGTTTCAAGTATATTGGATGGTTTTATTTGATATTTGTGTTTAAATATAAACAATAATCTTTAATTAGATATATATAGTTGTTTAATTTTTAATATTCGTCTTAAATTTGATATTGATTTCACAAGAAATAATTATATGTATTCCATCTCTATCTAGACGATTCTTATTCGTTTCCATCAATTCCTTTCTTTCAGCTTTGCCCGTCAAAATCTACTTTCAGCTTATGCTTTGAGATGGTTGTTTGGATTTGTTCGAATGTCTAGATCGTGATCCAATTCATAGCTCAATTCTTTGTCAAATCTATCCAGCCTCGAAAGGTGAGCAATCACTCACGATTAACGTTCTTGTATTTGTTAAATTTGATTTCGATTAAAACGACAATTGAAATATACTGCTAGTAGTTATTTACATTGTTATACATGCTATTATATGTAATTGTTCACCTGTGGGTTATGACACCATATCCTGTTGTTTATATTATATTGTTATTGATGATATATGCCTATTATTATTATTATCATATCTGTTATCACTCTGCAAGTTCCCTGTTAGTATAGAATTCACTATGGGTTGAAATGATACATACCCGAACGGACCTTAGAATAGGAGAAAATCGTTATGGGTTGTAATGATAGACCCAAACGATTTTCATTTGAATTGAATTTGGGATTGCGGGTCGAAATGATATCTACCCGTATATATTTAAATTACGGATTGAAATGATAAATATCCGTATCACTTGACCATAGGATAGGAAATTATATACAGACACCGTTGGTCAATATGTAAATATTTTTAAAAAAATGATTTCTATGGTTTTGGAAGGGAATATATATATGGTTTTATTTAATATTGGAATATTTTAAGTTTTTATATAAATTAGATTTAATAATAAACTTTAAATCTAATAAGGTTGATTTAATTAATATAATATGTCTAAGTATTTGTTAACTCCTCTATTTGAAGCGACCTAAAACGTTAGCGACCTAAAGTTCCTAGCGACCTAGCGACCTAAAGTTCCTAGCGACCTAGCGACCTAAAGTTCCTAGAGACCTAGTGACCTAAAGTTCCTAGCAACCCAGCGACCTAACTCCTGAAAGAAGCTTAGCGACCTAAAAGAACTAATGACCTAGCGACCTAACTCTGGATAGAGAGTAATGACCTAAAGAGTTAACAGGCAAGCGACTTAACTGGTTCGAGAGGCTAGCGACCTAATGGTTCGAGCATTCAACAACCTAACGACTTAAAGTCTCAAGCGATCTAGAGGATAAAGCGTTTAGCGACCTATCTTAGGTCGCACACGACCTAAAGCTTAGCAACCCATTCAGACAGAATAAGTGTAGTACTGCTTCTAAAACTCCCACGACTTACGACTTACCTAAGGTCATTCACGACCTATGACTTGTCGATATCTTCAAATGGTCAAGTGCAGAACTACTAAGTTGTAACTTACTCTCCCTAGGTCGCCTAGGACCTACGACCTACCATAGGTCGTTCACGACTTATGACTCACCCCGGGATTCTCCTATAAATACCCCACCCATTCCAACGAAAAGAGGACTATTGGATCATTCTCTGAAGCGCCAATACTCTGCCACTTTCTTAACTGATCTGACACTTGAAGAACTCCAAACACCAAAGACACTACCACAAGCTTCGAAATAGATCTTACACATCTGACATGCATTCAAAGAGCCTCGTTACATCGAAGTTTGAGCTACTAGTCTGAAGTGTTTTGTAATCAAAGTGAATTGTATTTGAAGTGTATTGTATCAAATTGTAATCAAATCAGTAATAAAGGAAATTAAAGTGGACGTAGGCTTGATCCTAAGCCGAACCACTATAAAACTACTGTCTTTTACTGCTTTCTACTAATTTTCTGCTTATATTGTGTTCCCGTACCAACGGGTGGTGCTTTCACTTTTGCTTTACACACACCAGGGTGTTAGCGTTCAATTTTTAGCGTTAAAATTTTGGTGCTTTCACTGAGAATCCAACTCAGGGTTATTTTCACCATTGCTTCGCAAAGACTTGTTGAAAGGATCTCCTTAAAAACCAGAAGTCTGTCTGAGATCATGGCTCCCAGAAGAAAGATTAGATCTACGAGGTCTGGAAATGATAATGATAGGGCTGCTTCTTCTCTAGCGCCGAATCAGGAGACTCCTACTATTGGAGTCACAAGGGCCGAACTTGATGATGTGGTTTCTGGACTATACCAACAAATAGAAACTCAAAATGCTATTGTGATGGAAAGGTTGAACGCCCTGCTCGGGGCAAACCGACAACTAGGAAATGCTGAACCAACCTTTGCTGAACAAACTCATGATTCCCAAGACAAAGATATTCCTCAAAGAGCAACTGGCTTCGCCGAAGGGGCACCTCCCCAAGCTGGAGGATCAAGGCCGCAGCCGCCTCTTCGCGAACGTTTGTTCACACAAACTTCAGAAAAGGTGGCTGACGTCTGCCCGGCAAGGCCTCTGAATGATGAGGAATATCTATCAGGAATGGTTCGCCAGATTATGAAAGAAAGTATGCAAAGGAATGAAGACGAAAACGACTGGGGGTTTGCTCCAAGCAAGACTCCGTTCACTGAAAGAATCCTAAAAGCTGAATTTCCAAGAAAGTTCGTTCCTCCTACTATCCCAGCCTATCGACGAACAAGTGACCCCAATCAGTTCTTGTATAAATATGACTGGCATATGACAGGTGTTAGGGCAACAGATGAAATTAAATGTAGATATTTTCCTGTCTATCTGGAAGGAGTGGCTCTACTCTGGTTTACAAAGCTATAGCTCCGATCTGTGGATCAATTCTTTGATTTGACCCGTAAATTCAAGGATCAGTTCAGGTTGTATGCTACAAAGGCCAAGGACATAATGTCACTGTCCAGCCTAGAACAAGCTTCCGGCGAATCTATCAAATCCTTCTTGAATCGCTTTAACATAGCCTTGGCCGAGGTAGATAATGTTGAACCCCGTATGATCCTAACTTACTTGATGCGTGCCATCGATAAAACAAGTGAGTTCGGAAAATGGTTGAAGATGAAAGAACCGAATTCGTTGGAAAAGTTTTATAAGAAGGCTGATGAATTTATGCGTCCGGAAAATATTCCTACACCAGCAAAGGTGGTTGTTGCTGAAATTCAAAACAACGGCATAGCTGAAACTCCTAACAAGAAAGAATCTGGTGGTCAGAAAAGGGAAAATAATGGTGGGAAAAAACAGAAAGACATGAAGAAACCACGCCGTTTTTCAGATTTTACCCCTTTGACTGAGACTCCAAAGAAGATCTTCTTCGCAACAAAGGATACCGTCAACTACCCAAAGCCACCTAAGATGAAGCTTGGAAAAAATTTCGTGCCTAACGGAAGATTTTGCCGGTTTCATAATCAGCCTGGCCATGACACCAACGAATGCCGCCATCTGAAGAACTTGATTGAAGAACTGTTGAGAGAGAATAAACTGCAACAGTATGTTAAGAGAAATAGAAGTGATCCTGCCTCATCTTCTCAGGGGCAACAACCTCCTGCTCGTCAATCTGGTTCGGGTGAAAAGGCTATGGTTCAAGAATCTGAAAGGCATGTAATTAATGTAATCACAGTAGGTCCACATCCAGCAGGCAGAAGTTGGGGAGAAATGGAAAGATATGCTCATGCTCTGAGACATGCCCCAAAAGAGGAAACTGTCTTTGTTTTAGAAGATGCTGTTCCTTCGAAACAACAAAGAACTTGTCACAATGACATCATATTCAGAGCCAGAGATTCTATGGGAGTTGAATCTCCTACCATGGATCCGTTGGTAATAACCGCTGGAATCGGACCAGCTATTGTGAGAAGAGTTCTTGTTGATTGCGGCGCTTCTTGCAATATCCTCTTCAAGAAGACCTTTGACCAAATGAAGATTCTGATGGCTGATGTTCAAGCTTCTTCACACAAGATTGTTGGGTTCACTGGGGAACCAAAACAACCCATCGAAACCGTTGACTTATTTGTAGAACTTGGTGAAGGAGAGAGAAAAGTGGTCCGTAAGCAAACATTTGTTATTGTTGATGAATTTTCTGCTTATAACGCCTTCTTGGGACGACCAACTCTCACTGCATTCAAAGCTATTCTCGCCCCATGGTGCCTAACCATGAAATTCCCCATTGACAACGGCGTTGGAGTTTTGATAGGAGATCAGGGTGTTGGGTGCGAGTGTTATCTCACAGAGTTGCGAGAGGCAAAGAAGAGAGAAATGCGGAAAGGTGCGGCAGCTCCGCTCCACATCAAAGAACCCACCTTGTAGCAAGTACGGGGTGGACCCTGCACTGGAGAGCACAGTGGTGTGCGAAAAGAAATCGATCCCATAAAAAACCAGTGCAGGAGAGAATAGAGTGGTGCCGGTGGAGGTAACGGTACCAATATCTGTTGACCAGAAGGACCCAAACAAGGTGCTAAATGTAGGTTTACAACTTAGTGTGACGGTTCAAAATATGCTGATATCATTCTTGAAAGCAAATCTGGACATATTCGCTTGGAGTCATGCTGACATGTGTGGAATATCTCCAGAAATTGTGGTACATGCCTTAAATATTGATCCGAAGTTCACACCCGTGAAACAGAAAATAAGAACCCAAGGTCCTGAAAGGCCAACAGCACTGAAAGAAGAAGTGGATCGGCTCATGGAGAATGACTTCATCAAAGAATCCACTTATCCAAATTGGGTTTCTAACCCAGTGTTGGTTAAAAAAGCTAATGGAAAGTGGAGAGTATGCATCGATTTTTCAGACTTGAACAAAGCATGTCCTAAAGATTGTTTTCCATTGCCCAGAATCGATCAGTTGGTGGATGGAACAGCCGGGCACGAATTATTATCTTTTATGGATGCTTACTCAGGATACAATCAAATCATGATGCATGAGCCAGATCAGGAGGACACGAGCTTCATCACCGATGTGGGTCTTTACTGCTACAAAGTTATGCCTTTTGGATTAAAAAATGCAGGGGCAACTTATCAAAGACTCGTGAATGCCATGTTCAAACCTCAGCTTGGCAAGACTATGGAAGTATACATCGATGATATGCTAGTGAAGTCAAAAAAGGCAGTAGACCACATGGACCATCTGGAAGAAATGTTCGCAATCCTCCGAAAGTATGGAATGAAATTGAATCCTCTGAAATGTTCATTTGGAGTGGAGTCCGGAAAATTCTTAGGTTTCATTGTGAGTGCTAGGGGCATCGAAGCTAATCCTGCTCAGATCACCGCCTTAAGAGAAGTCAAACCCCCTAGAACAAAGAAAGAATTGCAAAGCCTCAACGGGAAAGTTGCTGCTCTGAGTCGATTTATTTCCAAGGCCATAGATAAATGCATTCCCTTCTTTAATGCTCTAAAGAAAGGAAAGAATAATTTCGAATGGACTCCCGAGTGTCAAAAAGCTTTTGATGAGCTGATTCATCATATGGAAATGCCTCAAGTACTTTCTAAACCTGACAATGGTGAAGATCTATTCATATACTTAGCAATTTCATCCCATGCTCTCAGTGCAGCGTTGGTACGAGAAGACGCAAAAGTTCAGCGTCCAGTTTATTACATCAGAAAAAGGTTCACTGGGGCAGAGATAAATTATTCAAAGTTAGAAAAGCTCACCTATTGTCTATTGATCGCTTCCAGAAAGCTGAGGCCATATTTCCAGGCTCATCCTATTAAATTCCTCACTGATCAACCTCTGAAACAAGTCCTATTCCGCCCAGAAACTTCGGGTCGTCTTTTGAAATGGAATATTGAACTCAGTCAGTATGATATCACCTACCATCCCCGAAAAGCAATTAATGGACAAGCTTTAGCAGACTTCATTGCAGAATGCACAGATAAAGGTGACAATGAGGGAGAAGTGACGACTGAGGTTCCGATCCAATGGAAATTGTATGTCGATGGTGCAAGAAACGACTACTGTTCCGGAGCCGGGGTCGTGCTTGAAACCCCCGAAGGACGATTGTTATGTTATGCATTGAGATTAGAATTTCCTTCGGCAAATAACGAAGCCGAATACAAAGCTCTTATTGCTGGTCTAAGGATTGCTAAAGAACTGAGCATCAAAGTGTTGCAGATCTTCAGTGATTCCCAACTAATTGTATGCCAAGTCAAGAAAGAGTTTCAGACTAAAGGAGGAAATCTGCCTGCTTACCTGTCAAAAGCTTGTGAACTTCTCGATGATTTTGATCATTATACAATAAACCATATTCCCCGGGAAGAAAACATGAAGGCAGATTCTCTCGCAAAATATTCAAGTTCTGGGGAAGCTCAATTATTGGGATTGGTCCCTGTAGAAGTCTTGACGGCTCCAAGTATTGATGAGATGGATATTGATTGGATCATGGCTATATCTTAAGAACAGGAATCATGGATGACTACAATCAAGGAATATCTGCTCAACGGCTCCTTGCCAGAAAACTCAAAAGAACGTCAAAAGCTCCTAAGAAAAGCTCCAAGATATGTGATTCAAGGCGACCATCTGTACAGACGTGGATTCTCGATGCCATTACTCCGATGTGTAACTAAAGAAGAGGCTAAAACAATCTTGACTGAGGTGCATGGAGGAGAATGTGGAGATCATTCAGGTGGTCAAACTCTTGCAAAGAAAATTCTTCGCTATGGTTATTTCTGGCCGGATATTAATCGAGATGCTGCTAGCTACTCCCGAAAATGCGACAGATGCCAGAGATTTGCAAAAATCCCAAGAGCACCTTCTACCATGCTAACACAGATGGTCAGTCCATGGCCATTCGCAATTTGGGGAATAGATCTTATTGGGCCTATGCCGATTGCCAGATCCGGAATCAAATATGTCATCGTTGCTGTTGATTATTTCACTAAATGGGCTGAAGCAGAACCATTAGCTACTATTACCTCTAAAAAGATAATAACAGACAATGGTACTCAATTCGAAAGCGAAGAATTCCAGGAATTTTGCAGACGATTCAAAATCCGAAAAAGCTTCTCAGCAGTGGTTCATCCGCAGGCAAACAGGCAAGTGGAAGCAGTGAACAAAATCATCAAATTAACCATCAAAAATAAACTAGAAAAAGCAAAGGGTGGTTGGGTTGATAAGCTACCACTAGCACTATGGGCATACAGAACTACCCACAAAACTGCGACTGGGCACACTCCATTCTCATTAGCATACGGATCGAAAGCAATGATTCCAGTGGAAATAGAAGTCCCCTCACACAGGAGAGTTCATTTCAACCAAACTGAAAATGAAAAGCTGCAGCTTGAGGCACTTGACTTACTTGATGAAAGAAGGAAGGAAGCCGAACTCAGAGTTGCAGCTCAACAACAAATAATAGCCAGGCACTTCAATTCTAAAGTTCGCCAACGCAGCTTTGAAATTGGAGATCTAGTCTTGAAAAGGACCATGACAGCAACCAGAGTGTTTGGACCAAACTGGGAAGGGCCGTATGTCATAGGAGAAAAACTTCTTGATGGCACTTTCAAACTCGCGACTGTTGAAGGAGATCTAATCCCGAGAGCCTAGAATAGCAATCACTTGCGTCCATATTTTACTTAGAAGAAATGCTTAAATTTGTAAAATGACTATGAATGTATAGTGCTTGTATTGTAAGCCATTGTAAAAGCAGTGCAAAGTGATAATAAAAACTATAAAGTGGATGTAGGCCCAATTCTTGGCCGAACCACTATAAATCTTGTGTCTTTTATTATTTTAAATTGCCTATCCTATTTCGATGTGCAAATATTTTAAGAGTGTTGCTAAAATATCAATTTAATACTGCAGGCAATCAAAGCAAAAATTACCTATCCAACGCGTTACAAACTCAAGCGATTCCCATAAATCACTCAACAAACAAATGTCAAGCCACAAAAAATTCCAGATTTATCTCCTACAAATGGTTAATGGTTCTACCAAAGGGGCACCTTCCCAAAAGGAAGGCACCAGACCCTTGCTAACTGACTGTGATCGTTTGTACAAACAAACATTCGGTTAAGTGGCTTGCGTCTGCCCGTGGATTCACTCGACCACGAAATACACTTGTTCGGAAAAATCAAACAGCTTGTCAAAGAAAAGAATATAAACTTGATAATGATAACGAGGAATCGCTCGGCGACAATGGATGCAAAGGCACAGATAAGCAGACAAAAAACAGCCAAAATGGAATCTTGTCTCTCACCCAAGGATGTTGGTCGGACCACCCAAGGGGGCACCTTCCCGAGATAGAAGGTTCCAGGCCCTTGATTACTTGATTGCGATCATTTGTGCAAACGAACATCCAATCGAGTAGCTTGCATCTGCCCCGTGGACCTACTTAACTGTGAGATGCAAACTTCCTAGCAAACCAAACGAAGACCTCTTCGTAAGCAAAAAATTGCTTCGAAGGCACAAGCCCTCTCTGGAGGCACATAAACAAAGCCCTCTAACAAGGCACAAGCCCTCTTTGGAGGCACACAAACGAAGACCTCTTCGTAAGCAAAAATCGCTTCGGAGGCACATAAACGAAGACCTCTTCGTAAGCAAAAATCGCTTCGGAGGCACATAAACGAAGACCTCTTCGTAAGCAAAAAACTGCTTCGGAGGCACAAGCCCTCTTCGGAGGCACACTTCACCAAGTTGAAGTGCCAAACCAAAGCCCTCTAATGAGGCACAAGCCCTCTTCGGAGGCACAACTCTTCGGAGGAGCCCTCTTCCGAGGCACAACAAAAAAGCCCTTCCCAAAGACATATCAAACAAGCCCTCTTCAGAGGCACACTTTTACTCCCGACAGTGAAGTGTTAAACAAAGCCCTCTAACGAGGCACGTCCAATAGATCAAAACATTCTTCAGAAGCTCGCTTCACTGCGTAGGGGAATCCACTTTTCAACAAATAAAAGTGATCATCCCCGAAAGTAGAAGTGTTCTTTAAAAGGAAAGAGAAAGAGAAACTTCTCCGATACAAAGCGTATTCTATTAAAAAGCAGAATAATATTTCCTCAAAGCGGAAGAATTATTCTCTAAAATAAGAGTACAAGTCTTTTCAGAATATTGCAGTAAGCCGTGGTATGGGGGCATATAACTATATTAATAAAAAACAACGCTCAAACATCATACCACAAGCTCACTGCAGTATCATATAAAGTAAATAAAGAAACTTGTGCAAAAACTTGTGCAAAAACAAGGAATAAATGCGTTCACACATATACTAACAAGAGATTGTACAAGTAAAAAGAACCATTTTATTCCATACTATGAAATTTTTGTACATATGCAGGTTTCAACAAGCGGAGGCCGGTATCCGCACAATCTCCGGTCAATACATGCAAAACGAAAAAAGCAAAAAAGCAAAACGATAAGCATGAAGTCAGTTCATCACTCCTTCTTCCCGCTACCTTTGGAGCTCTTGCCCGGCTTGATGATTAATTTCTAAAGCCGGCGTTGGCGGGTCGGGGAAGAAGGAGAAGGAGGTATGGCTGGTTCAACTTCCGCTTCCTCTCCAGTAGCAGAAGCGCTTTTCCTTCTCTTCTTCGCAATTGCGCGCTTCCCCTTCTTTTTCGAAGAAGACTCACTGCCCGGAGTAAAAAACTCAGAAAGTTTTGTGTCGTCATCATAAGTCTGCTCCGGGGTCTTTTCGCCTTCTTCAAGTTCCCCAATCTTCTGCTCTTGCGAGGCAGGTGGGTCATCCAAGCTTTGAAGGGCTCCTATTTGTTCTTCCTGCGATCCCGGCTGAAAAGCAGGAGTGATCTGAAGGGATGGAGGAGGAACAGCTGGAAGGGGAGAAGTTTGTGTAGCTCTCGGTACTTCCGTTACAGAAGAAAAGAAATTAAAATCAGTATTCTCCAAAAAAAGAGAAGATATTGGTTCATCGAGACTTAAGTAATCAGTGAGAAATTCATCAAATTCAGGTGAAGCAAGCAAGTAATCCGCTCGACTTGGATCAACATTGAAGTTACTTGGAAAAGTCGGCTTAATCACATCGATTTCAAATTTTTCAGCTTCAATGTCGTCCTGGGTCTTCTCCTCGACTTGAACAGTGGGAAGCTCAGTAGTCGCGATTTTGACTTCGGCTTTCACAAGAGGTGGAGAATAAGAACTAGAGCCGATGGTATCAGGGTCGACCGAAGTCGGAGGACGAGCGGGGTCAGTTAAAGTCGCTTTCTCTAAACGCTCTCCTCCTGCTACTTCGGCTCGTTCCCTAGCAAGCTGCTCTTTTCCCCTGGCAAGGGCGGTACGTGCCTCATCATCCAGATAGGTCGCCTCAAGATCCGCTTCTGCATAGCCAGCACCTCCGAACATGTCAATTATCGCTTCCAACACCTCGGCCAAAGTAATTTCATATGTCGGTCCCAGAAATGAGAGACTCCCGCACCCCAAGACGCTATGGATGTAAAAATCAAACAAAGTAGAGCTAATTTTGGCCTTTGTTGCCTCGTGCGATTGCTCAGCCGCATCTTTTTCGGCGATGGCTGCAACTTGGCTGGCAATTGCTTCATCACGCTCTTTCTTAACTTTAAGAAGTCGAGCTTTTAACATTTCAATTTCCATGTCCTGGGAGCTGGTTTTTTCTCGCAACCGAGCCACATCAGTGAGGTAACTCTCGACAATTTTCTCTTGTGCCTCATATCTGGCTTCAGCGTCCCGTTGACTGGCATGAGCATCTCGTACTTTCTTTTGAAGTATCTCTTCCTTTTGAGTAAAAGAAGTGGAAGAGGTGGCAAGATCTTCCTTAAGTTTCTGAACTTCAGACTCGAGTCTCGCGTTATCATCAGCAATGCTGGTCATCTCTGCATCATGTTGCTTACAAATTTTATCCCACTCCGACTTGTCGTTCTCCATAGTTAACATGGCTTCGAGATTCATATGATTAACTCTTTGAAGCTCATCAACAAGTTTCTGCCAGCCAGACATCCTTTCGATATCGAGTTTGATAGCATCAAGGTTTCTTAACATAGCTTGCTTATCAATCAGCACTAAGTCTAAGTCGAAACGTACTCCCTTTAAACACCAATTTGGGAATCGGCTTTGAAGTATAGGTGGAGCATCCTTGACTTGATATTGAGGCCTGCTAATAATTGTTTGAATGTTAGTTCTCCCAAGAGCAGGAGAACCGGAGGGGATGTCAAGAGGAATAGAAGTAGTAGTCTTTTCAGAAATTGCAGACGCGTCACTAAGCTTGGTCCGTTTGCCTGGATCGCCGGCGACGCGACTCTTCCCTTTGTCATCATAAGATTTTCTTTTATGAGAGGCATCATCTCTTTGGGATGAATCATGTCGTTCATCTCCTCTCTTGTGGCGCTCCTCATAGTCCCGCCTTTCACGAGCTTTTCCAGCAGCTCTTTCTTCATCGGTTTCCCTATGGACAGAAAGATAGCACCTGAAATCATAAGTGTCGCGGTTTCCATGGCGCTGGAAATTGTCATAGTACGAGCCACTTCGCCCCATCAGAGAATCTGAAAATGAAGAAGAAATAAAATTTAGAAATCTCCAGGAAAAGGAAATTAAGTGCGAGTAAGTGCCAAAAATCCTAAGTGTGTGTGATGTGCAAACTATGCACGTCAAACTACAAACCGCTCTTCGGCTTAGGAATGACATCAGATTTTGCGGTAGGAGTCAACTCTTGGGTTAATGAAAGCGGTCGTAAAGCGGATGTCGCTTCGATCGCAGGAGAGGCAACTTTAGTGTTGGCGGTATCGTCTTTAAAGAGCTCGCGTGAAGTCACCATTAAGTCACTTAGCTCACGAAAAATGTCTTCACCGTCATACCGAGCGGAACTCTCTTTTTTAGCTTCTTCATCGGCTGCCTTCTCGGGGCATTGAGGAGTTTCTTCCTCTTCGATAACTGGAGAAAGTGTAAGTTTGCCAGATAACCCCGCAACGTCAGCGGGATTAGAACAATTCACCAATGTAGCCTCGACAGCAGGTTCTTCCAATGCGGTTTCTTCTGCAGAAACTAGGGCATTTGATGTCTCTGTTTGAGAACCAGGGGCAGCTAATAATTCAGTCTCGGAACTAGACACTTCATGAATCTAGGTAGATCGAGAGGAGTGTAAAAGTCCGAACTGGTGCAAAAACTCGTCTTTCAGCAAAAATTTGGCGCTCCTCTCTTCAACAGCCACAGCACTTAAAGTTTCTAAGGTTGGCTTATGGCTGGGATTCCTAAGCGGAGGAGGAAGTGCTGCAAAAAGTAAAGAATGAAGTTAAGCATTTGACAAGTCAAGTCTCGAGAAGTTCAGAAAATGGAGTGAACGGAGAAAGGCAATCTTACTTCCAACTCTCCAGATGGCATAGAATCCCGGGGGGCATTTGACGAAGAAAAATTGACTTAAAAACCCGTGTGCACTCTCGGGCAAGTCTAGAATCAATTTACGATTTCTTGCGCCTCTCACAAGTATGATCGAGGGGTGATCCTTATTCTTCGCAAAAGTGCACAGATAGCAAATATCCTCAAAGCTTGGAAGACAATCGAGTGTCCTCCTGAACAGCACGCACAACCCCATCAAGATGGCATAACCATTGGGGTGCAACTGGAAGGGAGAGATAGTCAATCGAAGAAGAAGCTGTCGAAGAAAATCATTAAAGGGAGGAATAGCTCCACTTAAGCACATCTGACGATTAACTGCGACAAAACTAAGAGGTGGCCTGTCGGTAGTATCGTTTACTCCAAGAAGCAAAACATCCGTTTCAGCAGTCCAAATTGAATGCATAATTGGCTGAAAACTCTATGAGTCAAGGAGGTCGGGGTTCTTTCTGGGGGATCGATCAATGGATTAGCAATTGGGAAGGCTTCTCCAGCTGGTCCTGTTTCTTCTTGTTGAGAAGTTATTCTACACAAGGAACTGGACATTCAAATATGAAGGTGCACATTTCCTAAAAGTGTGAAGTGTTGTGCAAAACTAGTAAAATGACAAGTAAATATAACTGGAATCAAATTAGTTGACATATGTCGATTATAGAGTTTCAGGACTTGTTATTTTAAGTCCAAGTACGGTGTTGATGCAAACAAATCAGCTTTAGTTGATTATTTTAGCTTTGCTTTAATACTTCACTTGAGTTTGTTGATTCACGGCATTTCATTCACAAAGTTCATTTAAGTTGATTATTCTTTATCGACTAATCTGTCATTCGATGTGGGCAGTCAATGGTAGTATATTCGCCCTAGTTTTATGCAAATGTTGTATTTAACAGGTTGTCAGCTTTAAAAGTTAGTATAATATGTAAAGAAGTTCAACAAAGTCCAAGCAGTTCAATCAAGTTCTCTCAGAATTTTACAAGTCCTAGGTCGTCCAGACTGTTTTCAGCGACCTAGCATAGGTCGGAGCTTCCTTAGGTCGCACTGTGCAAATCAAAAATTCATAGGCATCAGGTCAAAATTTGTTCAAGTCCTAACTCGGTCGCGACCTAAAGCCTATGCCGCAAAAGAGTTAAGTCGCGGAACCGAAGGATCCTTAGGTCGTGAAAATTGGTTAAGTCGGTTGGTTTACTAGGTCGGCCAGGTTTCTTAGGTCGCGAGCGTTTTTGAGTTCCTCAGATCTACTAAGTCGCTGACTTCCTCTCCACGCAATGGCTCATCATCTCGTTAAACCGTGACCCAATAACCCATTATCATCTATACACTGAAATCCACCACTTCCTCAGTGGAATCTGTTATTTTCCCACACCATCGAATCGCCCAAGATGGATTCAAATCATATCAGATCCATCGTAAATCCAACACATAGTTGAGCCCTCGTGAAACGCAACAGCATAGCTAATGGCGATTGGAAATCAATCGCAACATGGCTCGAGAGTGTAACGCGATGTATGAAGTCGAATTGAGATCAGAGGATGGGGATTCATGATTTGGTGGCGATTATGGTTGGATAAAGATTGAATTCACTTACGTAATATGTTGGTAAAGATGAATTGACAACTAAACAGGATTGGATTCGCCCTTGGAAGTTCGAAGATTCGTCAATGGCAGAGCTAAAAATCGGAGCAGTAAGGTAAGGAAGAAGCAGCGACCTAACTATTTATATGGGGCAAAAGGAAGAAGGCGAATAGGCACACGAGGTAGCACATGTTTTAGGTTGCTCACGACCTAGCAGAGTTAGATCGAAGCACACGACATATGACATAAGCCTGTACTTTGAGGGGCAAGTGTTAACTCCTCTATTTGAAGCGACCTAAAACGTTAGCGACCTAAAGTTCCTAGCGACCTAGCGACCTAAAGTTCCTAGCGACCTAGCGACCTAGCGACCTAAAGTTCCTAGCGACCTAGCGACCTAGCAACCTAATGTTCCTAGCAACCCAGCGACCTAACTCCTGAAAGAAGCTTAGCGACCTAAAAGAACTAATGACCTAGCGACCTAACTCTGGATAGAGAGTAACGACCTAAAGAGTTAACAGGCAAGCGACTTAACTGGTTCGAGAGGCTAGCGACCTAACGGTTCGAGCATTCAACAACCTAACGACTTAAAGTCTCAAGCGATCTAGAGGATAAAGCGTCTAGCGACCTATCTTAGGTCGCACACGACCTAAAGCTTAGCAACCCATTCAGACAGAATAAGTGCAGTACTGCTTTTAAACTCCCGCGACTTATGACTTACTTAAGGTCATTCACGACCTATGACTTGTTGATATCTTCAAATGGTCAAGTGCAGAACTACTAAGTTGTAACATACTCTCCCTAGGTCGCCTACGACCTACGACCTACCATAGGTCGTTCACGACTTATGACTCACCCCGGGATTCTCCTATAAATACCCCACCCATTCCAACGAAAAGAGGACTTTTGGATCATTCTCTGAAGCGCCAATACTCTGCCACTTTCTAAACTGACCCGACACTTGAAGAACTCCAAACACCGAAGACACTACAACAAGCTTCGAAAGAGATCTTACACATCCGACATGCATTCAAAGAGCCTCGTTACATCGAAGTTTGAGCTACTAGTCTGAAGTGTTTTGTAATCGAAGTGAATTGTATTTGAAGTGCATTGTATCAAATTGTAATCAAATCAGTAATAAAGGAAATTAAAGTGGACGTAGGCTTGATCCTAAGCCGAACCACTATAAAACTGCTGTCTTTTACTGCTTTCTACTAATTTTCTGCTTATATTCTGTTCCCGTACCAACGGGTGGTGCTTTCACTTTTGCTTTACACACACCAGGGTGTTAGCGTTCAATTCTTAGCGTTAACAGTATTATATCTTTGAACAAATTTTTCAAGGATTTGTATAAGTTAATAAGATAAAGTTGAATTAAGTAAAATTGTATCTAATTAAGAATTCTACTTAATTAAATCGATTTGAACTATTGAATTTGAAGTTTAAAATTTGATTTTATAACTTGATTTTTGATTTAAAGTAATTAAATGGATATTTCTAAACAAATCGAAAGGAATATTTAGTTAAAGGTAAATTTAGGCTATTTAAATAATACTGAATTTATTAAGTGAATATTTCAAGACTAAATAATAATGAGGTTAAATCGAGACCTATATGAAACTGTTAAATTGAACTTTGAAATGTTGAATATTAAAGCTTTGAAATATACTGGAATCTAAATGGTTTATTTGTGATTCAAATCTGTATTTGAAATCAATAAAATTTGAATTTGTTATTTAGAAAAACTGAATTGAATGGATATTGATAAATTGAGATCGAATTTGATTTGAATGGGAAAGTCGAGTTGATTTTGAAGCGATTTGTGAAATTTGAGGAAATTGCAAATACTTTACTTTATAAATTATTTAATATAAATATACTATTTTGTAAAATAGATATATTTGAAATGAAAATGATATCTTAGTTTTGAAGTATAAATTAATTTGAAATGGCCACGGTGCTGTAGTGTATATTTCTACATTGTAGACAGTTCCACGGATCCTTAGAGGATGGTTATCCTAAACATCCTTTGATTTACTTGTATTTCAGTTGATATTTCACTGGAGTTGGATTTATTGATATAAGAATGTTAATCCTGACTCGAGTGTTTTGTGTTTTGCTTTACGCTCGGGTCAGACTGAGTGATACAGCATTTGAGACTCACCATTGGAGTTTGGAGCTTCGTTTGGAGATCCAACTATCGATTCAGCTTTCAGCTTTTCCAGTTGATTTGTTCAGAGAGGTCATCTGTTCGTGTTGGAGACTTCACTGTATTTGAGATATTCTGTTGTATTTTATTTCTAACTCTGATGTTTATATAGTAGCTTCATTAACTACTATTTATTTATTCCACTGCGTATTATTGTATTTCTCTGTGTCTGTGATTCTGTGATTGATTTATTTACTGTATATGCTGAGATTTGCCAAATTTAAATTAATAATCTGATATTTTGAACAATTCAAGTCCAACATGTGTGGATGCGAATGGTTGAAATACCGGGTCATTACAGTTGGTATCAGAGCTTAGCCTCTAGGAAAACTTAGCATATATGGTAAATTTATTTACAGAATCACTTTCATTCGAGTTGAATCTCTTCCTTTTGACTCGATTTCCTTTGAACTTTGGAACGTTACCTATGGTTCCAAAATTCATTCTTGTCTCTCCGTATTTGTATTCTTTGATTCTGGAGTATCCCATACTTCCACGTCGAATGATCTCTATAAGAATAGGCGATCCCGCCAATCTTTGAATGATTTGTAAAGGTGTGGAACTCCTTTACAATTGGCATTGATTCATCGGAGATTTATATATCCCTCGGTTTAGATGTTGCTACCTCTTGTTATGCCGAATTCTATCTCTGGCGATCGAATGCCGATTTGCCTCAGAATTCTGCACTGATCTTATTTTAAAGTCACGATTGACCCGGTTAAGGTCGCCCGCAATTAATGTAAGTATATCCGTCTTCTATTTTGAAATTTAATTGTCCCATCTTCGTTCGAGCCTATCTTCGAATCAGAATTCTAATTGATTAGAGTCCCTCTAATTTGAATCTCTATCTTTATTTTGAAATCCATTTTGAATCATCCTAAAAAAAATCGGGTTTGTTTGTATTTTAGAAATTTTTTATATATCGAAATTATTATTTTGATAAGTATGATTATATTCTATATATAAAAGTGAAAATGTTTTCGATAAGAATTATATCCCTTTTAAAAATGAGATTTGAAGTTTCGAAAGGTTTTGAAATTTTGAAAATTATATAAGAAATTTATTTATATAAAAATGATTTATAACTAAAGGGTTTTAATTTGGAATTCGAGAGATTGAATTCCGGTATTTAGAAATTGGTTTTAAGATTTTGAAATATATAATAATATGATTTAAAGTATTTTCCAAATAAGAAATGTTTCAAATGACTTCAAATGAATTCCAATGATTTCGAAGAAATTTCAAAGAAATTTTCAAGAAAATAGAAGTCCAGAACTCAGTTATGTCACTGGAAAATAATTTCGGTGATGAGTGCACGCATCATCGACATTGATTTTCGAGTTTCAAAGTGGGGGAGAGGCCACTTTAGTAGCTTTGCTACGCGAGTGATTTTATGAAACCAATTTTGATTTCAAATTCCAAAGTGTGATGTGATATTCGAATGATATATGTATATATATATATATATATATATATTTGAACAGTTTGAAGTGAGCCGGTGTTCAATCCTCGAGTTTCGGATTTGTTTTGGTATAACCTTGTCTATTGAAATTGATTTACTAATTTATTGCTGATTTCCAACTTTTAAATTGGAAACTTGATTTCTCCGACTATTTTGAATGTTCGAACACTTCCAAATCAAGGTTTAAATTTTCAAAGCTAAGTAATTTCGAAAAGTATAAATCATTTGATATAGTATATAAGTTTATTTTGGTATACTTAAGTATGAGGTAATATGATTTAAATAAGTTTGAAACTGCTTTGTTAAGTAAATGAATAAGACTATTTTGAATTATACTAATATGAAATGTAGATTTGAAATGTTTGAATAAAATTTAGTTCTATATGTTTTGACTTTGAAACATCTTTTATAAAACTATATATATAGAATAAAAATATTCAAAGGGTAAATTGGATATTTCAGAGAGAAATAATAGTTTAAAGGTTTTAAAGGGATGGTTATAAACTGTGTAATCATTTTGGGTATAATTGATTTTGAGAAAATATTTGGTTTCGAAAATAGATTGGAATTTGAAAACCCAGTATTTATATGATGATTTTGAAGATGAATTCGTTTTTACATAAGTTATGTTGATTTGGAAATTTGAAGTATTTTTCTAAACTTATGATTTTGGAAACTTTGAAACCGAAGATAATTGATTTGGAAGAATGATTTGGTGAAATCGTATATGATTTTGAAACTGAACTGATATTAAAACAAATTGAAATTCGAGAACCTTGTATTACTAAATACTTGATTTGGGAGTTATCGAACTTATATAAAATTGATTCGTATAAGTATGAAGTTGATTTGGAAACTATTGATTTGGAAAGGTACTCAATTTGAAAAGCGAAATCTTATATAATCGAAGTCTATATAAGTGTAATTTGATATCCAACTGATTTTGGAAAGTATTTTATTTGAAATGAAATCTTATATATAATGGACTTTATATAAGTATGATATTTGAAAGTGATTTGAAAAGGTACTATATGATACATATTTTCGAAGTAAAGATATGGAAAGTGCATTCTGCTTGATATCCGCTTTGTGGCCACATTGTGGATTCATTCTATCGATATTATTCTCTCTGATTTGGTTTTCCGGATGTGATACTCGAGTGTCCTACCATGGCGTAACCCATGGTCGTTTTTTGGTAGTGTAATCCGCAAGGTAGTGATTGCTTAAAGGGTATGGATGTTTCCTGGGGGATCCAGGCGTAACCATTGTTATGTATCCTGCGGTCTACAGTTTTGTTGTGGTGGCGTAATCCGCAAGGCAGAGATTGCTTAAAGGGTATGGATGTTTCCTGGGGGATCCAGGCGTAACCATTGTTATGTATTCTGCGGTCCACAGTTATTGTTATCATGGAGAAATTCGCAAAGCAGTGAATGCTTAAAAGGTACGGATGTTTCCTGTGGAATCCAGGCATAACCATTGTGTATCTACGATCCAGGTGATTTGTTTGGATTGTACTTTCCATATTGGTTTTGAAGGTTTTTCAAGTATTTTTCACTAGGTGTTGAAACAAGTCTACTAAGTACTTGGAGAATTCTAGGTTTGCGCCTGATCAACGCATGGCCAGAGTCTGCAAGAACAAGGATAAACTTGTTGAAACATCGAGTTATAAAAGTATTTTCGAAAGGAAAATCTGTTTCGATATAAAAGTATTTTATTATAAAGATATTTTATTATAAAAAGTATTTCCAACAAAGAAATTCTGTATTAATATTCGAAATTGAAATTCTTATGGTTTGAAATTAACTATTTGTGCCCGATACTATTCTTTTGAATCTACCTTATCTGCTCAGCTTTATTTATTCACCTATATTCTGTTTTTCCAAATCCTCCTTCTTTTCCTTGTTGACTACATCCTTTTTAAATATTGTTTATTTATATACTACATGGTTTAATAGAAAATTTTAGTGTTATAAACATTTTAGAAGTTATGAATTAAATAAAACATATTTAAAGTAAATGATTATTGATTTATTAATAATATTTGAAAAGTATCTTGAGATAAAAATTAATAAATTTATGAATTATGGATTTAATGTTTTCAAATAGCTTCTTTGTAAATATAAGTAATAATGTAAATAATAGTTTTCATATATTTATAAAGGTGTTATTTAAACATATAAATGGTATTTATAAAGGAAGCAAGAAATTTTACAAATGGGTTTTGGAAGGTATTAAAGTATTAAAGATAATTGAATTGCAAATGAAGTTCAAATGAATATTTCAAGTAAAATTTATGTAGTTTAAGTTAATTGTCTATCCTTGTCTTTTAATCTATCTTTTCTAACTGGTTGTTTCTATTCTCCTACCTCCTTCCTTTTCGGGGATGAAAAGTTTTGAGTGGGGGAGAGTGTAACGACCCATAAATTTTGATTGGTTTTAATAACGTATTTAACTGAATTTTTGAGAAATTTTAAATAATAATATTTTAAAATAAAAAAAATAATATTTGAAATACGTATATGCAAACATAACAGATGGTAAATTTTCAACTAATTATATGGAAGTTTATTTTATTGTGTAATTCTATTTCAATTCAAATCAGTTAATAATTGATGATAATAAATAAATTTCCAAACCTGAATATTTTTCTATAGAAGATTTCTAAATCCTCTTCTGAGTAAGACGTCATTTTTTGTTTTTCAGAATATGGACTTCTATTGCTCCGTTTATCTTAATTCTGGCAAAATAGCAGCAATTTTGGTACCGATTATCGACTTTTGATCGGATGATCATACCATCAATATCTGTATACCGTTTTGATCATCTCATCATGCTGGTCTCTATGGTATATTTATTTCTGTATTTTGAGGTCCTGTACGTAGCGGAAACGATAAAACTGTGCGTAGTACCAGTACCGAAAACTATGACCTTTTGTTTTCTTGTTTTTTTAACTCTTGACGTGTTGTCCAGACAATAATATTTATTGCTTTAAATGAGCCAGATGGATTTTCGTGACCGTTGCTATTACGTCAAATCTTGTATATTGTAACCGGTTAATTATTTCATTTGCCTTTATAACTTTGCATATATATCTCTTCTTCTTCCTTTTCTCTTTCTCTGTTATATTGTTCACGGTCAATCTCTCTAATCTCATCACCTCCATCCACACTCACGCAACAGATTTCGCCAGACCGGCCGTGCTCCCCTTACCACCGCAATCTCCACATCTCCCCTTGGCGTTCACCCAATCTCCGCCTGCTCCACCTTGCAACCCGAGCCTCATCTCCTCCGCCTTCCCACTCTTCCCCCTCACTGTTGAGTCGCCTACCACTCACTCCTCTGCCCATGCAATCCTCCGTTCAGCCGTGCTCCACCCCACGTGCGCACCAGCTTCCCCTTGATCGTGTGCTCGCATATATATTGCATAGGTAATTATGTTTATATCTTATGTAAGTATTGTTGACAGTAAGTTATATATAAAGTTATATCTATTCCTATACAAGCTGTGTCTTGTTTTCTTTTGCATATGCGGTTAGATATGTATAGTGTAATATATAAGCTGGTGGATCCTAGAAGTATAGGTGAACTCTGTTTTTGTTTGTTTGTTAAAAGAGAAAAGTATTGTTTTTATGTTACATATGTATTTATCACGTGTTAGTATTTTTTTCAATTTGATATTTGAAAACGAATAAGTTCATGCTAGTTTTGAAAACGTATGTATATATAAATATTTTGCATATTTGGTCCAGTATTGATTCTTTATAAAGTATATACATCATTTTATAATTTATATGCTGCTGCATAAGTTTCTACGTGTTGTATAGATCTTGGTTTATTAAGTATATCAGTCATACAATCTGTTGACTATGTTTTTTTAAGCATTTTGAGTTATCCTCTTTGACTTTTGTGTGTTTGCGGTATATATTTTATAAAGAAAGTATGTATATTTATATAATAATTTCGTATATATTTGTGTATATTTATTTATAATATATATCAATGTTTGTATTTTAGTTTATGTTTATGTACGTGGATATCTTCATATATACATATGCAAAGCATATAATGTTTATAAGGTAAGTGCATATTTACGTGTACCCTGTTTTAAGTATATATATTTATATGAAAGTTTATAGGCTTATATAGCTGTATTTTATTAATAACAATGGCATACCAGAGTTTGCATATCCAGATTTTTGTTATATTATTAGTTAGTTTATAATATATTTAGGTACTGTCAGTTGTAATATAACGTTGATTTGTAATATGCTAAGCAGTATGTTCTGTTAGATATGAAAGTTTATATTTGTTTTATAAAATATTAGTTATATTATATATAGTTATGTGTTGTAGATAGAGTAGATTTATATATATATTATGTTGTTATACAAATTATATATATTGTTTTATAAGTTGTGCACGTCAGTAATGTTGTATTATAATGAGTTTTACATATGTATATTTATATAACATGTTATACTTACATTAAAATTTATATTGGATTTCAGATTATTATATGTATGTGAGATTTATATACCTTAGTTTGGGTATAACAGTTATATACATAAGTACATGAGTTGGTTTCAAGTATATTGGATGGTTTTATTTGATATTTGTGTTTAAATATAAACAATAATCTTTAATTAGATATATATATATATAGTTGTTTTATTTTTAATATTCGTCTTAAATTTGATATTGATTTCACAGGAAATAATTATATGTATTCTATCTCTATCTAGACGATTCTTATTCGTTTCCATCAATTCCTTTCTTTCAGCTTTGCCCGTCAAAATCTACTTTCAGCTTACTTCGCTTTGAGATGGTTGTTTGGATTTGTTCGAATGTCTAGATCGTGATCCAATTCGTAGCTCAATTCTTTGTCAAATCTATCTAGCCTCGAAAGGTGAGCAATCACTCACGATTAACGTTCTTGTATTTATTAAATTTGATTTCGATTGAAACGACAATTGAAATATACTGCTGGTAGTTATTTACATTGCTATATATGCTATTATCTGTAATTGTTCACCTTTGGGATATGACACCATCTCCCGTTGTTTATATTATATTGTTATTGATGATATATGCCTGTTATTATTATTATCATATTTGTTATCACTCTGCAAGTTCCCTGTTAGTATAGAATTCACTATGGGTTGAAATGATACATACCCGAACGGACCTTAGAATAGGAGAAAATCGTTATGGGTTGAAATGATAGACCCAAACGATTTTCATTTGAATTATATTTGGTATTGTGGGTCGAAATGATATCTACCCGTATATATTTAAATTACAGATTGAAATGATAAATATCCGTATCACTTGACCATAGGATAGGAAATTATATACAGACACCGTTGGTCTATATGTAAATATTTTAAAAAAATGATTTCTATGGTTTTGGAAGGGAATATATATATGGTTTATTTAATATTGGAAATATTTTAAGTTTTTGTATAAAGTAGATTTAATAATAAACTTTAAATCTAATAAGGTTGATTTAATTAATATAATATGTCTAAGTATTATATCTTTGAACAGATTTTTCAAGGATTTGTATAAGTTAAGTAAGATAAAGTTGAATTAAGTAAAATTGTATCTAATTAAGAATTCTACTTAATTAAATCGATTTGAACTATTGAATTTGAAGTTTAAAATTTGATTTTATAACTTGATTTTTGATTTAAAGTAATTAATTGGATATTTCAAGTTTAAACAAATCGAAAGGAATATTTAGTTGAAGGTAAATTTAGGCTATTTAAATAATACTGAATTTATTAAGTGAATATTTCAAGACTAAATAATAATGAGGTTAAATCGAGACCTATATGAAACTGTTAAATTGAACTTTGAAGTGTTGAATATTAAAGCTTTGAAATATACTGGAATCTAAATGGTTTATTTGTGATTCAAATCTGTATTTGAAATCAATAAAATTTGAATTTGTTATTTGGAAAAACTGAATTGAATGGAAATTGATAAATTGAGATTGAATTTGGTTTGATTGGGAAAGTCGAGTTGATTTTGAAGCGATTTGTGAAATTTGAGGAAATTGCAAATACTTTACTTTATAAATTATTTAATATAAATATACTATTTTGGAAAATAGATATATTTGAAATGAAAATGATATCTTAGTTTTGAAGTATAAATTAATTTGAAATGGCCACGATGCTGTAGTGTATATTTCTACATTGTAGACAGTTCCACGGATCCTTAGAGGATGGTTATCCCAAACATCCTTTGATTTACTTGTATTTCAGTTGATATTTTATTGGAGTTGGATTTATTGATATAAGAATGTTAATTCTGACTCGAGTGTTTTGTGTTTTGCTTTACGCTCGGGTCAGACTGAGTGATACAACATTTCAGACTCACCTTTGGAGTTTGGAGCTTCGTTTGGAGATCCAACTATCGATTCAGCTTTCAGCTTTTCGAGTTGATTTGTTCAGAGAGGTCATCTGTTCGTGCTGGAGACTTCACTGTATTTGAGATATTCTGTTGTATTTTATTTCTAACTCTGATGTTTATATAGTAGCTTCATGAACTACTATTTATTTATTCCGCTGCGTATTATTGTATTTCTCTGTGTCTGTGATTCTGTGATTGATTTATTTACTGTATATGCTGAGTTTTGCCAAATTTAAATTAACATCTGATATTTTGAACAATTCAAGTCCAACATGTGTGGATGTGAATGGTTGAAATACCGGGTCGTTACATAGATAGTTTAACGGATCCTTAGGAGATGGAAATTCCGAACATCTCTTAAGTTATTGCACACACTTTATACGCTAGATAGGAGATGTAAAGTCCCGTAAACATCTCTGAAGCAGTTACACTCATATTTACTTGCTGTTGATTTAACTTACATACGATTTTTTTTTTCTGACTCGAGTGTTTTGCTTTTCATTACGCTCGAGTCAACCTGAGCATTTCAGTGTTGAAGACTTCATTTCTGGAGGGCGAAGACGGAGTTTGGTATATTATATTATTATTATTATTCCACTATATCATGTTGTTCCGCTGCATTATCCTATTATGCCTGTTGTATGTATCTCTGATTGTATTATAAAAGTGTAATCGAATGTTATTTGTAAAACAGCTTCATGAAATGTTTATTTGATTATTATATTTTGTCATTCCGTTGTGAGATTCTGTGTTTTTTTTCCTTCTTATCTCTTATTTTCTTATTTACCGCATTAACAATCCTCCCTTTTGAATGGTTTGAGTTGACATGTGTGGTTTATTGTCGATTTAAACCATCCAAAAAGGTGGGTCGTTACATCGAATTACCATTAGCTACCAAAGAGACTTATCGAGTGCCACGATTATTTTGTGTACTCTCCAGAAAACTAACACCTCAAAAGAAATTGGCTTCTAGGTCCTATCCCAGCACCTAAGAATACCGAAAAAGGTATATGATCTACTCTATACTGACGTCCCAGTCTCTCTCTGCCCCTACTCCAGGACCATGTCTTCAGGTTATGCGCCTCAATGGTACAATGGATTCCTTGTACCCATCGGTAGCCCAAAGTCAAATATAACGAAACTATATATAAACGCTTTAAATTGCATATATATGTGTGTGTGTGTATGTATGTATGTATGTATGTATCCAGTCCAACCATATGTATGTATGTGTGTGTATGTATGTATGTATGTATGTGTGTGTCGATTTTAACTCCTAATTAATGTCAACTCCATGTAACTCTATTCAATACGAATAGAACACAATATTTATATATATGAGATCTTAATCAATTATCCCGAATATCTATAATAAAATATAACATAACATTTCTTTCACTATATAACAAAAAATTTGAGTTTAATTAATTTATAACCAAGTTATAAATTAATATCAACTCCATCTAACTATATTCAATACGAATAGAACACAATATATATACATACAAGATCTTAATCAATTATCCTAAATAACTACTCAAACCATTCCAATTAAACAGAGAAATAATTGTATATGTATAATATTCCACATCTTCCAGGTAATATTTTTCAATATATCAAATTATGGGGATTTATACTGAAATATAAATTTAGAGTTATAATTCCGCTTACCTGTGTTGTAATTTTTCAAATGTCTGAATCCATTTCAAACCTCCACTTTGCTGTTGATAATCTCCCTATGAGTTTAACAGCAAAGACCGCGTCTCAATTGGAGGTCATATGCAAAAGACATTAATTTTACAATTATACGAACTATAAATATTAATTAGTTAACTAATACCTTAATCCTCTACTAATCCTTCTTCCCTGAATTTTTATTCCCGCTCTAGCCTGAAGCCAAATCCATCTTTACCGCATCTTCCCACCACCACCACATAAGCTACATTCAATGAAATCATGTACAGCTAGCTCTGTTCATCACGTTGAGCAATGAGGAACACAATGGTACTGATGAAAGAAGGTCTGCACCCCTCTTAAAAATTGTGACTTGTTCCTCCTTGCAGCCACAGAAGCGTCGTGAGTGCTAAAAGAAAGCCGAAGCCCCTATGCTTTACTCCCTCGAATGCTCATCGCAAAGAGAAATTCGATGGTGCCCTTCGTTTTGCCTCACTCCCTCTCCATTGTCGATAAGCTCAAGCCTTAGTCGATGACCATGAAATGATAACGACCCCAAACACTGCCGCACTTCACAAAGATGTTGTAAAATGGAGTGAATGAGGCATTAATTTCCTAGAAAATATTAATAGTCTCATGTCTTGTCATAATATTGAAAAATGTTCATATATGTCAAGATGTGAGGGCTATAATAATTATGCGATTGATAAAGGCTTGAACCAAGAGGGACCAACTTAGCGGGTGATGCAATGCACCACCCCACGCCCGCATCCACACACATGCTCGTGCCCACGGGCGAAGTGCATTTGAGGCGTATTGTAGCACTTGGCACTTTGCAGTCTACAGTTCAGTTCAACAAAATTCAAACGGGGTTTTAATTTTTTGCGCCAGCCAAAAAGCGGTTAAAACTGTTATGCCTCTTCAAGCCAAAAGTAGCATCTCAGCAGTATGAAAACGGTTAAAGAATCGCAACCTTTTGGAGAGAATATGACTATCGGACCCTATATACATGCCTTAGAATCTTCTTAACGAGATACATAAAATCAGAAAATATACTCCATCTCCTTCCTCCTCTATACTGTATTTAATTCTTTATCTTTTGCGTTCGTCATCGCTCTGCACTTGCAAGCACTTCCTTATACAGCAGGTCTGTTTTATCTTGGGAATCAAATTGCCTATAACTTTCAGTGTAATAGTGGGAGAAATATTGTTTTAAGGAAATTGTACTCCACTAGACTCAAACAATCCTGAACTCTCGTCGAATCATCAACGTGTTCAGTGATTGTTTAAAACTTCTTTCTTAAACTCATACACTAACAATCTTGAAACTATATTGACCTTTGGCTGTTTCTATAGACGACAATGTCTCAGAAAAGCAACAACAATTCCAAGCCAACAGAAACCATGACAAACGGTTAAAGTGGAACTACAGTTCCAATAGACACACTGTCTTATGGAGAAAGACCAGAAATGTTTACTAGGATGGACTTCAAGCGCTAGTAGCAAAAAATGTTGTTCTATTGAACCACACTAGGACTGCAAAGGTATTGATCGAAGATGCTCCTGTTGTAGCAAAAACCTAGATGAATCAAACACTGATTGATGCAAGCCGTGCATGGAATAACTCAGATTTCATATGCAAAAACTATATCCTCAGTGGACTCAACATCATCTTGTACAATGTTTGTAGTACTGTAAAAACCTCTAAAGAACTATGGTTGGCTTTGGATAAAAAGTACAAAACCAAAGATGCAGGCACAAAAAAGTTCATGGCAGAAAAATTCCTTGACTTCAAAATGATAGACTCAATGACTGTAACCAGCAAAATTCAAGAACGACAGGTTATTATTCATGGACTACGTGATGAAAGGATGACTTTAAGCGAATTCTTTCAAGTTGCCACTGCAATAGAGAAACTTCCTCCATCGTGGAAAGATTTCAAAAACTACCTTAAGCAAAAATGTAAGGAAATGACCATGGAGGAATTGGTGGTTCGATTAAGGATCGAGGAAGATAATAAAAAAATATGAGAAAAAGACTCTACATAACATGATAGCCAGGGCTAATGCCATCGAGACAGAGATGTCCAACAAAAGGAAACATGAGCGTGCTCCTAAAAGCAAAAGAAATTCTTGAAACATTCCATAATTACGGAAAGAAAGGGCACAAAGCAGCCGAATGTCACGAACCTAAGAAGAAGAAGAAGTATGAGAATTTAGAAGCGCATATAATATAAAATTCTGATGGAGTTTCTGACATGGATCAGTGTTGAGCGGTGTTCAAATGCAATCTAGTTGTTAGCTTTAGATAGTGGTCCGTGGACATAGGAGCCACTCGACAATATGTGCAAATAAGTGGATGTTTACAACTTACAAACCTACTACTGAGAACGAACAACTATTCATAGGCAACTCATCCGCTTCAAAAGTCAAAGGTAAAGGAAAGATCATGATGAAATTGACTTTTGGAAAGGAACTTACCTTTTGTGATGTTCTATGTCTCAAAAATCCACATGGATCTTATTTCAAGATCCCTACTCAGAAAAAATGGCTTCAAACTCACTTTTGTGGTTGATAAGTTTGTGTTGTCAAAGAATGGTGTGTATGTAGGAAGGGGTTATGTGAGTGATGGTTTATTTAAGGTAAATGTAATAACCATTATACCAAACACTAATATGAATAAAATAGAACCTATTGCTTATATTTTTGACTCTTCTAACATATGGCATGCTAGATTAGATAATGTGAACTTTGATACATTATGAAAATTGATCAACTTAGATTTTATACCTAAATTTGCAGTAAATTCAAGTTATAAATATGAGATATGTGTTGAAGAAAAAATGACTAGAACTTCCTTTAATCATGTTGAAAGGAATACCAAACCTTTAGATTTAATACATACAGATGTATAAGATCTAAAGATGTTTCAAACTCGAGGAGGAAAGAGGTATTTTATTACTCTCATTGATGGTTGTATAAGGTACTGTTTTGTGTACCTGCTAAGAAGTGAAGACGAGGCATTTGAAACGTCTAAACAATATAAGGCAGAAGTTGAAAATGAACTAAACAAGAAAATAAAAGCCTTGAGAAGTAATAAAGGAGGTGAACATGAACCCCCTTTCGAGGAATTTTGTGCGTAAAATGGTATAACCCATCAAACAACTGCACTATATTCTCCTCAATCGAATGGAATAACAGAATGTAAAAACCATACCTTAAAGGAATGATGAACGCCTTGCTTCTTAGTTCTGGTTTGCCAGACAACTTTTAGGGTGAAGCAATACTTCTAGCTAATTACATTCTGAATAAAGTGTGAAGGTGTCTTGCAAAGGTAGAAATACCTAAACCCAAAAAGGTTAAAATCGGACCTATGACAGTGGATTACATATTCATTTGGTATGATCATAAAAGTAGTGCATATTAATTTTTGGTGTATAAATTTGAAATCAATGACATCCATGAAAGCACCTTGATCAAATCTCGAAAAGTAAGATTCTTTGAGAACATCTTCCCACTGAAAACCATTATTGAAACTATTGATCAAAAGAGACCAAAAGATGCAGAAAGAATAGAAACTCTTGAGGATATGTTACCTCAATATAGGAAAATGATGTTGAACTAGATTTAGAGGGACCGAGAAGGAGCAAAAGACAAAGGATCGCTAAAACCTTTGGATTGGAATTCTATAAACATATGGTAGAAAATTAACCTCTAACATACAAGCAAGCAATGTCATCTCCCGATGCTCCTTACTAGAAGGAAGCCATCAATAATAAAATCGAATCCTTTCTGCAAAACTACATGGGAACTACTAGACTTACCTAAAGGGTCTAAAACATTAGGGTACAAGTGGACCTTTAAGAAAAACCTAAAAGAAGATGGCTTAATAGACAAGTATAAAGCACGACTTGCAGCCAAAGGATTTAGACAAAAAGAAGATCTAGATTACTTCACACGTAATTACCAGTAACTAGAATAACATCAGTTTGGATGCTTATTGCAACTGCATCCATACTAAATTTGAAAATACATCAAATGGATATAAAAACTGCATTTTTGAATGGTGAACTAGAAGATGAAATATACATGCAGCAACTTGAAGTTTTTTTAGTCCCAGGAATAAGGTGTGCAAGTTAGTAAAATCAATTTATGGCCTCAAACAAGCACCAAAACAGTGGTCTGAAAATTTTGATGAAACTATGATATCAAATGGATTCAAGATAAATGAATTAGATAAATGTGTCTATGTAAAGCTTATAGATATTGTATATGTTATTGTTTGTCTTTATGTTGACGATTTATTAATACTATGTAATAATAAGGCCATAATAAAATCTACAAAGGATATGTTATCCTCTTGATTCGACATCAAAGCCCTAGGAGTGGCTGATGGGATTTTAGGTATTATAATCATGAGAACATCACAGGGATATGCATTAACTCAATCACATTACATTGCTAAAATACTTGAAAGGTTCAAACAATAGAATATAACTTCTGCAAAACTACTGGTAGATCTAAACCAAAATTGGGTTAAAAACACCGGCGATATTTACAAGCTTAAATACTCTCGTATACTGGAAAGCATCATGCATGTCATGAATTGCACAAGACCTGATATTGCATACACTTTAAGTAAGCTTAGTAGACATACCAACAATCTTTGTCGAAAGCAATAATTAGAGTTCTAGGGGTACCTAAAGTACATACAGAACTATGGATTACATTACACAAAGTATCCTTCTATAATAGAAGGATACAGTGATGCAAATTGGATAACAGGTTCAATTGACATAAGGTATACAAGTGGATATTTGGTTACATTAGGAAATGGAGCAATTTCATGGAAATTGTCCAAATAGACTTGTATAACAAGGTCAACAATGGAATCGGGATTCATTGCTATTGATAAAGCCGTATGAGAAGCTGACTGGCTTCGGAGTTTTCTATAAGACATTCCAAATGGGATAGTCATGCGCCTTCAATATGTATACATTGTGATTGTTAAGCAACTATTTGTAGAGCTAATAGTAGCCTATACAATGGTAAGTCTAGACATATTTGTCGTAGACATAAAACCATGAGACAACTTCTCTCTAATGGAGTTATCAATATAGAGTAGGTAAGGTCAAAAGATAACATTGCGGATCTACTAACAAAAGGCTTGCCTGTAGAGAAAGTTCAAAACTTATCGATGATAATAGGTTCAAAGCCTATAGAATTGTAACAACACAAACTTTTAATCTTGAATTAATTAGGAAAATAAGCAATTAATCGATAATTAAATAAATAATCAAGCGAATTAAAGCAATGTAAATTGCCAACATTTCATTTGGACTATTAGAGAGAGGCGCACATGACAACATTACCTGAAAGTTGTAAGAAAGAAAATAAGCACTTTTGAGTAATAATTTGATTAAAAATGATTTAAGGTGTTAAATTGATTTAATTTGATTTTGATGAGTAAAATATGTTTTAATATGAATAAAAATCTTAGATAATGTGTTAAAAGCGAATAAAAATGAGTTTTGGCCAAAAACATCATTTTTGACATGTTATGTCAATTTTGACAAAAAATGAAGTATAAAAAGGAATTTAAGCGAATTAAAAAGAAAATAATTATTATTTAATATATTAAATTGATTTTAAATGGTTGTATCATGTTAGAACAATGTTTAAAAGTACACAAACATCACAAATGTGAAAAATTTACTTTAGAAAGACCAAAAATACACTTTTGTGCAACATGAGATGATTTTGTGCATGATATTGCAAATAAAGGTAAAAAATTAAGCAAAATAACAATATAAATAGATTTTATATAATAATTTATAAATGTGATGAAAATATATAATTTATTTATATTTCACAAAATCATATTTTTTTGCAAGTTCTGTTAAAATTTGTTAAACTAGTTTTGTTAAAATTGTGGGTTAGAGTTGTCTTGTGAATAGTTAGTATACATGATTTATATATTTTATACAAAGAAGAAAAGAGAGAATAGAGCATGTGCATAAGCAAAGAATATATCTTTGTATTCCTACAATCTATTCTTGCCATGTGTATCTATACAAGAGAATTCTACACTTTTCTTTTTGCTAAGAATGCAAACAATCTTCATCTCATTTTAATATATACAACACCAAAACTTCCACCATATACATATGATCTCATTTTTTACTTTCCACTTCATCAACCATGAAACTCTCTTTACACAAAATCATGATCTTATAAAATCCATATTAAATCAAATAAAAATAGATAAAAATAAACCAATTGTTTGAGAGTGCTAACAAACCCCTCGGGAAGGTTTAGTAATAAGGAGAAGCAAGAAAATCAAGTGGTTCAAGCAAGAAAAGATGGTGAAAGAAGAGGGAAAAACTAGTGTAAAAGTGCAAAATAGAAGAAGTGCAAAAGTGATCTAGTTGCTATTTTAAGAGCTTCAAAAGTGAGTGAAACTTCATAATCTTCATAGTTGATCTTTTTATTTGGATAGTTGGTATGTCGTACTTGAAATCTCAATTTAGTTTGGTAATGTTTGATGTTCATAAAGTAGAAATTTTGTAGCTAAATTTTGACAAAAGTTTTCTGAAACCAAGTTGCAAAACAAAATTTTGTGAGAGAATGAGAGACAGTTGGCTGTGCCGGAGAGGTGAGAGGCTGCGCCAGAGGAAAGAGGTGGTGCTGGGCTTCGACAGTAGTTGGCCCCGACCACTGTCGTGGCCCAACAGCCCCACTGCTGCGCATGGCAGTAGTAGTGATGTTGCACTTTCGTGCAATAGCAAGCTGTTGTAGCAGCTGGCCAGAGGCTAGGCCTCTGGCAGGTCTGACCTAACAGGACCTAGTCCGGTCAGGTGTAGATAGGTTGGGCCCACCTGGCCCAGTCGCAGCCCAAATGGGCTGTGCATGTGCAGAACCCATCTACATATAAAAAAATTTACATAAAAAAATAGAAAGAAAAGGAAAAAAAGAGAAAAGAAGTAAATGGAATAAAAGGAGGAAGAAGCTTTAGTCGGGATATAGGAGTGTATGTGTGAAGTGTGTGCAGGAGTCTGTGCGCAGCATGGGCTTTTGCACCTATAATATGTAAACTAGTATAAAAATCATCATTTTGAAGTGCGAAGAACTTTCAAAAGAAATTATCACTATTTTTCTAAAATAGTTGTTGTAATTAATTGAGAAAATTTATGTTCTAAATTATTATTAATAATAAATAATAATAATAAAAGAGATGTTTTGTCGTTAGGTTAAATTGAAGTGTTCTATAAAAAGATGGAAAATAAAGAGGAATCTATTTAGATAAAATTTCTTCATCTCATTAATTTATTAACATATATATATCTAACATATATATATACGCGCACACACAGCTATATATATATATATAAATATATTGATGTGTGAATGAATGGTTGTTGATTGTTTGTTGCGAACGAGATGAAGTAAAATTCAACGTTGTGCTGAAGTATAAAATAATGAAAATGAAAAGTACTGAATTGGGAAAAAGGTTTAAGAGCAGAGTGAATTAATAAATAAAGTAGATAATTATCTAATAGTGATGAATTACATGTGAGATGTATAATTTTATTTTAATTTTATTTTAAGCGAAAATATGATTATCTCCGCTTTTGAGTGAATCGAAACAAGCAAAATTCCTTATATGAATGCAATGGCCAGAAGTTTGCTAGCCTCATCCTAGCTTGACCGACCGTGGGATCGTACCCTGATGGTTGTGATGACTTGGCTCTACTGTCACATGGTCATAGTCTGCTGCACGAGGCAACGAAACAAGGAGAACAGATGGAGAGGTGGTAGACGATGGGAGCGAGGAACAAGGAAGCAAGGAGACGACATGTATTTTGTGCAGCTAAAGACTGGTGAGGACGCTCACATAAATTTACGGGTAGGGTCTTCCTTTGAATTTGAGAAATGATAAGGCTCAGGTGTAGACTATGCTTCTCGCAGTAGGATTAATTAAGGCGAAAAGATATGATAAAGTAGATTTAATGAGTATAAGTGAATAAATATAAATGGGTGAATGTTTGATGTGTGCGATGAATGTTTATTATGATATAGATGTTTTATATTTAATATTATGATTGCATTTCCCAACTTGCTATAATCAGTTTATTTTTCATGTTTCACTCACAATAGACTTCTAGTCTGATCCGTTAATTATATTTTCACCGAGTTCTACAGCTTAGCAGGTATGGAGACACTTCTACCACTGCATCTTAGCATTTCAGTAGGACCTTATCTATCTATATACTATTAGTTCTATTATGTAGTTGATTTCGTAAGGTGTTTGTATTATAGTAAGTATGGTTGTAGCTGATATGTCAGCAGTTGTAAGATTTCGATATGTTTTAGTAGGGTTGTAGTATGGTGGTGATGTAGACTTGTTATGTAGTATATGTGATATATGATGTATATTACATTTTATCCTGTTCGACTCTGCGTTATAGTTAGTATTACTTCTGATTGTGATTGTATTATTCTATCCTTGGTAATCACACGTGTTTATCGCTTTGTACCGAGACTGTTTACATCGTGATGAGTTGTGTATCTTTATTTTGAGACGTATTCAGTTTTGGTCCAAGAGAATATTCATGTGTGAATCACCCACATTACCCCATTCTCTGTATTACAGTATTACTCAGTAATACTCTTAGGTAATGTAGGTATAGAGGTGGGGTGTTACAAGAATTACCAAAAGTTTTCCTCAATGAAAACCCAACCTAGCTGAATGGAGATCCCAAGATTTAGGTTCAAAGGGACAACTAAATTTAGGATAAACTTAGCTGGTAAATATTCAAACCATTCCTATGCCGGTGCAAAACCCATCATAGAATATGTTAAGATTAGCTTTTAATAATGTCCATAATTGGTATTTAAGAGAACCAAGTGGAGCATAGCGGGATACTCTTTTTAGAATCACCTACTGAGTGCAAAGGCACCACTTCAAAGAGAACCGCAAAGCCAAATTCTCTAAGCACACATGAGACGAAGTTGGTGTTCATGGAAAAAATGAACACTATGACGACCGCCCTACACCACCGGCACTTAGTTAATTAAATAGTGCACTGCTGACATGCGCGGCCGATGTGGGATGATCATCAAAGGTTGAGAATTAAAACATCACACAAAACATGTCGTATATCTCACAGTGCATGGAATAAATATAATATACGTCATAGATATAAAACATGGGGAAATAGTAAAGTAAGTGAACCAAATATCATAGTACAAATGCACAGAGTTATACATCAAGTAATACAGTTTATACAAAACGGAAATAATTTCGAATATCTGTCTCATAATAATAGTAATAAGCAAGCACTTTCAAGGCTCCACGGTGTTACATGGCTGAATAAGCATAGAAATCCATATATAATACGAGACAACTCTATCCAGCTCGTCCTCTACACATCAAGTGCATCGCATCTAGACTTTCTATCTAGTCTACTCATTTATGAGTACCTAAGGTAATAAGAAGTAAAGCATAAAACCTAGGGTCAGACAACAGTCTAGTATGAGCGGTAAATGAATCTCAAAATATTATACAAGTCGATATAATAAGGCAGAGTATACGAACATACCTAACTTATTCCTACAACCAAAGAGTTAGCACATGACAAACATAATATGCTACTCTACAATATCATACAGGTATACTACAAACTAAATATGATAACATGTGTCCAAGTATCCCTATCCCCAACAATAATCCCCAGTGACATCCGTAGAGTGATAAATTATGGAAGAAGACAATCAAAGCAACCATAACATCCATCAAACAATCCTCACTATCACCTAATGTGCTCTTGATATATGATAACTTATATGGCCTTTCTCATGTTAAGGACTAATGGAAATCTCTGTTTTTAGGGACTAATGGAAATCTTTGTTTTCAATGTAATCATTTTTAACCTAAAGCTGATACTCGACCCGTTCCCTTGGCCCAGGGATATAGATCCTTTCCAATGATTCGGGGTAGCATTTCAAAGTACCCATGACTGCATTCATAATATCCATGCTTTCGAGTACATCAGAAAAACGCTCCAAGTATTAATGATCCTTAAAACGCGTACCCGAGCCCCTTTATTGCTCCATCTAGTTTTCATTATTCTTGAGGAACCATTATACATTCCTCCATTCCATGATAGAACCATTCTCACATTTTATCCATGGCTCACCCTTCCTAGAACCCACCCTTTGTGGAAAACATTCTCATGACCTATAGGACCTCCACCCCCCTTCTGGAAGTTCCACCATGTACCCATCAAACTCGACCTCTTTATATCGATCGGACATCTCGGTACCGAGAGGTGTACTTAACCAAATATTGGTCAAGTTTTCTTCCTTCTATTCTAGAACTCCATCTTCTAAGCGTTTGGACCCCGACCACTCCTCTTAAAGCTCTCAACGTAAAATCCAAAGCTCTACTACTAAGTCCAAAAGCTCTTGTTTCATGCCCTCCAAAGCTCTCGGTGCTTGATCCATCACTTAGCCAAACTTTGGTACTTGCCTTCTGCTCATCACCCTAAGCCCCAATTGAAAGAACCATGTAACACCCTACCTCTATACCTGTATTTTCTAAGAGTATTACTAGGTGATACTGTCAGATGATACAGAGAACGAGGCTATATGGGGTATATATGCGACTATTCTATTGGGTTAACAATGGTACATATCTCCAAAATCATAAACAAATCACGTATACATACATAGTATCGACACAAAGCAATAAATACGTGTGCCACCAGGTTAGAACAATACACAATATAAAATAAATCGTAGAGCCATCCATGTAGCGATAACATAAAATAATAAATATACACGAGTCCAAGTGATTCCACAAAAATAGTCAAATACGCACTTATACCAAAAATATACATAACATGTCCAATACATACATCTTAATCACTTGTGAACACATGTAGCTTCAAATATACATATAACACACAAATATGCTATCACCATCTATGCCCAACATCCATATACTAGCAATCTGTCCCTGAATCTGAAATGTCTCGGACTAACCCGAGTATTATATAAATAATACACGGGTCAGACTATGTCTAGAATGTGGATGTCAATATAAAATAACATCTGGCATAGTATAAATAAGTGCAACACAAATGGTTCGTGCATATCTCAAATGTCAACATATTTCAACCCAATCAAGCAAATTCAATCAACACACTAAACGCACATAAAATAAAGTGGATGATATAAATATAATCTAATAATAATGATGCATAATGCTCATCAACAATAGGAAAAGACATGCTCTCAGTGATCCCCTTGATTATCTCTCAGATAATCATAACGTTGACATACTTGGGTTCGTCTCTCTTAATAAATTTATAAAATTCAAAATAATCATCCAAATCAAACGAACACAAAATATAAATATAGCATACCCTTGGTAGCAAAATCATCTCTCAGATAACCATATAAAAATAGGTACAGTGTCCAACTCCATGCTATTAGAATCTCTAGCTATCCTCGATAGCTGTACAATTAATGTGTACGGGGTTACACAACTGCAAAGACTCTCGGCCTCATAAATAGTCCAAGAGATCAGTAACCACAAAACCATCATCTAAACCTTCAACCTTAGTAATCGAATTGGCTCTCAGCCATTGAAATAATCCTACAGTCTCTCAGACCTCTACTAATCCACTCAACTCTCAATATCATGAATAATCATCAGGACACTCAGTCCTATATGCTCTCAACATCATAAATATCTATTCGACATCGGTCTCGACAAATGATCAGAATGGCCCTCAACTGTAATTTTGCTCTCAGTCAATAACTCAATAATCTTATATAGGTGAATAAGCAAGTGTCTATAACATATCATGCTATCTTATAAATAATAACCAAGAAAGAGACTAACAGCTCTCAGCTTGCTCCAGAAGCCTTCCTCACACACTATCAGCGCTACTCCTAAAATCTTAGTTACCTCGACAGCCATCGTGACCCAATATCCATCAAGTGTAAGACTACGCAATGCATTAGTCATGACCCTGCAAGTGCCCCTAATGGTAACAGACCATTGGCCTATATGATACAAGGGCAGTGGCATTCAGCCATAGCTCTCAGCCATATACATCAACACGTGTCACATATTCGAGGAGCGACCCCGAAATCAGGCCGTTAGGATGGGTACTAGCCAATCTAGTTTACTCCCTAAGATATAATAGGAGTTCACATAATAAATAGAAACTCTTATAACTCTCAGCCTGCACGCTCTCAGCGTGCATCACCAAAAATATAATACCCCATATAGTCGACCTTGTTAGAGTGACATCTACTTATAGAAAGTAACCGAACAAATATCAGCTCAGGCGTCCCATACCACTTGATGTTATTCACCTATTTACTCAATGCTCGTAGATTGCACTCATCGTCGCATAATTATTCTATACAATAAGTCTAAAGAATAACCAAAGAAATATTACTGAATGCCTCATCCCAACGGTATTATAACTCTGTTATTCAAATTCCTCGTTACATAGAAATATAATCAATCAAAACATACAATTCTGTTAATTATTCGAAATGGGTTTAAAATACATATTTCCCAAAATCATCAAAACAATTTCAAATATAACTTTTCAATTGAAAGGAAACCAAATTATAAAATTCCCATTCTTCCTTTAAAAATCCATTTATAGTTTCAAATAAATATTCACAAACTTCTTGTTTAATTACAAGGAAATCTATAAATTACAATTCAATTCCAAATCACTTAAAATTTACACCTTTTGTAATAGCATAATTCAAATATATATATATATATGTATGTATGTATGTTGTGTGTGTGTGTGTATCCCCAAAGGCTTTTTAAATGATTTCCTTTGAACGAAGGATTTAAAAAATCTCATTTCCAAATAAGGATTTCTTAATTTAAAGTAATTTCACAAAGCCATAATTTGATGTCCTAATACCAATGTGTTTAAAACCAAAATTTATATTTCTAATTGTTTAAAACTATTATTATTATAAATAGTTCATTAAATCAAAATTATATCTTATATAATTATTTTCCAAATATTTAATATCATAGCATCGATTTATACGATTTGTTTAAAATTTCCTTTCAAAATAATTCAATTCCTTTTTATACAAAATTAGTCAATTACAGTAAGATATATTACTTCCAAAATTTTACTTAATAATCAATTCCATAAATGATAACCTCCATTCAATAATTAAATTGCATTCAACTTATTATTACGTTAAAATATTATTTACAAACTTTCAAATTTATTAAATTCAAGTAGAATTATTAAATCATTTTAAAATATAAAATTTTATTTAAATTTTATTTAAATTTTATATTAATCATTTAATTTTTTTTTAGAATCAACAATAATTGAAAAAAAGGTAAATTCTCGAAAATTCAATCGTTTAGTCAAATCCTGCAAATCATCACTTTTTTATTTTCTATTAATAACAACATTTTCAATATTAAATCACAACTTATATTCAAAGCTTATAACTTCAATTCACTATCCCCTTCCGATCAATTTCAAGTACTATTCTGGCTATTTGCAAACATTTATTTATTATACAAATAATATAAAATGTAAGTACCATCACAACAATGATTAATCAAGGACTTACAACACAAGTTCAACCAATTCAATCCTAATCAACAAAAAAATCATTGTCAAAAAATCAATAAGAATAGAGGAAAGGAGCATTTAGACGATAGTTATTAGTTAAATAGGTAACTCACCTCAAATGACATTAGAAATTCTAGACCCGAGCTTCACTGCTCTAACCCATCTACAAGTACCTCCGCGCATGACCACGTCCACCATATCAATAGGCGTACACGTCCAAGTTGCGCCTCTCGCAGTCGCCTGATCATGCACGCACCGTCATGCCTCCAAACTAACTCCATCTTCTGACTCAGCCCCATCGAGTGCCTCTCCGTCTCGCACGAATGAACCAAGGTTGCTGCCCTTCCTCGTCAATGCACATAGCCACGTCAATATGAAGTGTTGCTCCTCTCATCCTCCCGAATCATGGCAGTCGCATAGCCCTCATCGCAACATGTTTTTTTAATCGAGGACATGATTTGAACTTGAGGGATTATGGCAAACTACAGGAAAAACGGGTTGAAGAGGGTTTATGGGTTCAGGTTTTGGGATTGAGGGTGAGTGAGGATTCTAGAACAAGAATGAAGATGGGCTTGGGCCCGACTGAAATAATTTTGGGCCTTGAGTTAATTCAGTTCAATCCAGTTTTATTTTCCATTCAAACTTAACTTTTAATTCTCGATATTTATTTGTAAATATACTTCAATTCATTTCAAATTAATCTACACTTCAATATACTGAATATATTTCGATAACCGCTCAACTTCATTCAATTCAATGCCTGCTTATTAATTTACCACTAATTTAATCACATAACAATTATTTACACTTATAAAAATATTTGGTATTCAATAAAACAATTTATTTAATTTCAATAATTATTCGAAAGAATTTATGAATTTAATTTAAGTTATTAAATCAAAATCTTTTATTAAATAAAATTTAATTGACTAAAAATTTATTTTCAAAATAATAATTATCAAAAATGGAATTGAAATATTTTATTTCAATTAAATTTATTTAATTTATACGGTGTAGAAAGCAGGGTTGTTACAAACCATCATACATCGAGCCGATTTCCACTATAAAAAAGCTCTCGGTACTAACATGACCTCTCGGTACCGATCTCTATACTTTGCTCCAATCTCGATGCGACTTGAATCCTTAACTCCTTCCATGCTCCAGAGCCTCCTCTCAAAGTTTCATCCAATTCTGACCATCTTTGCCTTCAATTTGCTGATTCAACCACTCATTTCCTAACTACATAAAAGCACTAGCAAACCATATCAAAGCACAACATACAAACATGGAATATCATATATATATACATCCACTCATAGATGTAATACATAAGAACATGATAATCAAACAAATCCAAACCTAAATCTAACTTTACACTAGCATATGAATATGAACAAAAGAGGTTGCAAAACCATTTAAAAACCATTTTAAATCAATTAAATTTCGGCTATAAACATATGTTAAAATCTTTTTAAAGTTAGAAAACAATCTAGGGTTAAAATCATGTTAAAAACATCATTTTTAACAATATAAACATGAATAGTAGAGCAAGAGGTCAAGAACCACTCACCAAATATCTAAAATATCAATTCCTTCTCATAGATCTAAAGTGGACAGCAAGGAAGAGGAATGCAAATCAGCCAAAATGATAATCTCAAGCTCCTATATTCTAATCACCCCTCTAATTGATGATTTGGCTGAGGTTAGTAAGGAAAAGGTAGGATTTTTGATGAAATTAGGGTTAATGAAGGTTTAGAGCTAATTTAAGGGAAGATAGAAATGACTTAGATCGGTTTCTACATCCTCCCTTAGCACAGTTTTCGAGGGGGATTAGTGGGCCTAAGCATTAGCTTAGTTAATTACTAACAAATGCAGGTCAGCAATAGCCAAAATTTAAAACGGCTATAATATTCAAACGGTAAGTCCGTTTTTCTGTTATGACCACTCTATGGAATGAGAAACCATCATCTTGAAGCAATGGAAGTGGTTTGAGATCCTAAATCGGCTACTATCATAAGTTATAGTCCAAAAAATATTTTTAGGGTCAAAATGGTCGCATAGAAATTCGGCTAATGTCATAGATATGTAAAATATCCCCAGGAGTCATTTTCCAAAAGTTTAGAGTCATATGACTTTATATAAATAAAATAAAAATATTTTACGATCCTTTGATACGTAAGATATGGGCCATTACACTACCCCTTTTATGAATTTCACTCTCTAAATCCCCAATTAACTCAAACATAGTTACCCTGCATGTCTAACAAATCATATGCAAAATATCAAACAAGCAGCCATGCAACTAGTAATGTAGGTAAGCCTATTCTAGCATGCAAGATAAATAACTATCCTATATGATATCAAAGATGAAAGTAAATACGATAAATAGTAGACCTTACCAAACAAAGAGCTCCAGATAGGTAGCCTTCATGCTCTCCTCAGTTTCCCACGTGCAATCGCCTTCACTTTCGCCCCATTGAACCTTCACTTACTCCATCGTCTTCCTCCTTAGTTGTTTCATTTCGCGTATGACAATACAAAAAAGCCTACGAGGCCTCGAAGCTTCTGGTTCAGTCTCGGTACCATCAAGTTGATCCAGTGCAATCATCACGCCCGAGTCATGCACAAACTTTCGCAAATGAGAGCATATAAGATGTTGTGCACAACCAATATCTTTTGAGGTAAGTCAACCCTATATGCTAGGTTCCCAATCCTCTTTACTACCGGAAAAGGACCTACGAATCTCGACCCCAACTTACCCTTACTACCGAATCAAATAACATTCATCAAACACCATATCATTGATAGAAAACTCTAAGTATCTACATCTTCTGTTAGAATAGCTCTTTTGTCTATTCTGAGAAGCTTTCATTCATTGTTGAATGATCTCCATCTTCTTTGAGGTTTTACTAATCATATCTAGCCCAAGTATAAGTTTCTCGCCCGCCTCCCACCAACGCAAAAGGGCGTTACATGGTTAGCCCTACAATTCTTCAGATCGTGCCATACCGATACTAGAATGATAGCTATTGTTGTATGCAAACTCCACCAAATGCAGGTGATCGTCCCAAGAGCCTCGGAAATCGAGTATGCAAGCCCGCAGTTGATCCTTCAATATACGGTTCACTCTCTCGATCTACCCATTAGTTTATGGGTGTTAAGCTGTACTAAGATGCAGCTCGGTCCCCAACACCTCTTGTAAACTCATCCAAAACCCATTAGTGAACAACTGGTCCTGGTTGCTCATAATGCTCTTCGGCACACCATGAAATTGTACAGCCCATTTCACATACAACTCGGCCAGTTTGGCTGCCGTTCTACTTGACTTGATAGGTATAAACCTAGTGCTCTTGATCAATCGACCGACTATGACCAAAATGATGTCGTACCCTACTCGAGTCCTCGACAGTCCATCAATAAAATCCTTCGATACTTACTCCTACTTCCACTAGGAAACTTCAAGCAGCTGTAGTAATTTGCTGGCTTCCTTTTCTCCATTTTCACCAATTGGCGGTTCATACACCTTAAGATGAATGTCCTGACATCCTTCTTCATCCCCTTCCAATAATAGATCTGCTTCGTGTCATGATATATCTTATTACCACCGAGATGTATGGTCAACTTAGAATGGTGGCACTCTCGTAGCACCTCATCTCGTAACTCATCAACATCGGCGACAAACAATCCCCTTCCTTATGGAGCCAACATTCTCAGTCGAGTCCATATTACTTCATATCTTTAGACTATACTATTCTTTTTATTTTTACCATGATCTTAGCTAGTCTAGCATTTTGCCTCTGATTAGTACCGATCCACTCAATCAAAGTAGGTCTGATTGTCAAACATGCCAACATCTCTGGTTTTAACTTGCAATGAGGTCTAAAGTCATAGCCTACAATATACACCAATTGCTTCCACTCCATGAACATCGCTCCCAAACTGGCATGTCTTCTACTCAATGCATCGGCAACCGCATTTCCCTTACGAGGTGTATAGGAAATGCTAAAGTCATAGGAGGCCGAGAATTCTAACCATCGCTTCTAGTGAAGGTTGAGATCCTTCTGGGAAAAAAGGTACTACAAGGATTTGTAGTCCGTGAACAGCTCGAACCTTTCTTCTAATAGATAATGCCTCTAAATATTCAAATCAAACTCTATCACTGCTAACTCCAAATCATGAGTTAGATACTTCTGCTTGTCTGACTTCAGCAGTCGACTAGCGTAGGCGATAAAATACGCTTTTTGCATCAATACTGCACCTAATCCAGTACCATATATATCTGTGTATACTCTCAGCTCCTCATTCCTGCTTGAAATGGTCAATACAGGTGCACTCATCAACCTTTCCTTTAGGCTTACAAATGTATGCTCACATTTCGCATTGAAAACAAAAGTCTTATTCTTCTTCGTCATATTAATAAACAGTGTTACTACTTTCGAGAAGTGCTTGATAAAAGGTCTATAATATCTTGCCAATCCTAGGAAACTCCTTACATTTGTAGCATTCTTGGGTTGGCTCCAATACCAAACCTCTGCCTCCTTGGTAGGATCTGCTACGATGCCCTGCTCAGAGATGACATGACCCAAGAATCTCACTTTACTTCTCTAGAAGTGATATTTCGTAAACTTTGCTTTCAACTTGTGCCTCCTCAACACCTCAAGCAAAATCCTCAAGTGCGTCTCATGTTCCTCCTCTTTTCTAGAATAGATCAGAATATCATCTACGAATACAAGTACGAACTTGTACAACTGATCCCTGAAAACACAGTTCATAAGATAAACAAAGTATGCTGAAGCATTGGTTAGCTCGAATGGCACAACCAACCACTCATAGAAACCAAACGGCATATGAAACGCGGTGATCGACATGTTCTCCTTCGCTACTGTCAATTGGTGAAATCGCATCACCAAATCCAATTGGGAGAATACCTTCGCACCATGGATTTAATCAAACAAGTCTTCAATACATGGGAGTGGATTTTTTTTTCTTTGTCACCTTATTCAGCTCGCGGTAATTTACACACAACCTGCCTTAGTGGCTAATACTATAGGTGCACCCCACTCAGATATACTTTTATGAATGAACCCTCTCTTCAACAAGTCACTTACTTGCACCTTAAACTCCCTTTTATCTTTGGGTGCCATACGCCTCAAAGGCATAACTATCTATCTGATATCCTTTGTCAAGTCTATACGAAACACAATCTCTCTATGCGGCGATAATTCGGTCACCTCCTACAACACATCTGAATACTCTCTAACGATAGGTACAGATGACAACCCATCCTATGGAACCTCGAGCGATAATAGAAAGCTAACCATAACCCCATCCTCCCTTAGGCTACTAATCACTATCATCCGCCCCTTCATAGCCCCGATCATCACCAATAGCTTCTCGTAATCCACTACTACCGCATACTTCCTTAGCTAGTCCATCCCTAAGATAATCCTAAACCCAACGAAATTCAAAATAAAGCAATTACAAACAAAAGAGCATCCATGACCTGATAAGACAAAACCATAACAAACCATACACAAGCTAGTAGAGTCCGCAACAGGGTTCGTCACAATCAAGGGTCGGTTTACAATTTCTTGTTTCAATCCCAATTTATTTACTAGGTCACTAGATATGAAGGAATGTAAGCCCCGGTATTGAATAAAATATGTATGGGAACATCACAAATGGAAAGCATACCTTGAATAACAATGCTCTTCATCTTCTCTTTTGACGAGGGAGCACTTGACGAAGTCGGGACAACGTCCAAAGCATATGCCTTCACAACCTGCTTCTGCTATGTTGGTTTTGGACAACTTTTTTGCATTTGTCCGAACTTGCCGCAGTTGTAACACTTCTTCTTCCCATCAGCTTTGTAGTCTCTGATTAGGTGATCCTTGTCTCCATAACCAAAACAAACGAGTTCCCATTTAGCTTCTTCTAAGCATTCTCCCTTGAAACCGCTTTCTCTTTACATTCCATTTCTACTTGCCTTCACTGCCTTGTTGTGATTTTGGTTCTTCCTTAGCGACAATAGTTGATTTGAAATTGGGTATAAACTCTCCAGGCGAAGAGCTTTCTCGACAAGTCTCTCGAACGGCTTATCGATGTGACTCACCTACCTTTCCACTAAATAGTCGTCCAAACCCATAAGAAATTTCTCATTCTTCCTCAACGGAGATGAAAGACAACCCATACTTTGATAAAGCATCGAACTCAACAATATACTTGGAGACAGACATATCTTGTACCTTTAGATTAGCGAATCTCCAGAATAGCACCGACTTCTGGGAAGTTGGAACAAACTTCTCCTCAAACCTAGCCTTGAACTGATCCTCGGGTGTAGCAATAGTAATGGCATTCCACCAGTTCATGGCTTGCCATTAAAGCTTTCTAAAGACCAGCTTCCTTTTCATGGCATCGTCTACTTCCATGTCAAAGATACGTTTGCAGGTGTCTAACCAATTCTATATCTTGATGGCCGACTTAGTTCTAAGGAATGGCTTTCCTCCCAAGGTAATCTTTGCATAGCTTGGCAAAGTCCATCCTCGACACCTGCACGTGAGAACCACCACCAACATCAATATTTGGAGCGGCCGCTTGGGCATTCTGCAGCATGTTCGCCATCATCACATTAAACATGGCTTGCAAGTCAGGGTTAGTAGCCCCAAACCTAATCCTTCCTCAACTCTAGAGATAGAGTTCCTCACGGTGCTTCTTCTTTGTCAGCTCATTCTCGATCTGTAACAAGAATGATTAGTCTTTCAAAAAGAAAACCATATCGATGGTACTCCTCTATGCATGTGACTTATAGATTATATATACTATTATATAGTTTTGAAAACTAAAATATATAACAAGTACGCGCTCTCTCATGTGTGTGTGTGTGTGTTTCGATACAGTCTAGGGTGATAACCCCTTCCTTATCTCTACTGGACCACGATATCAACTCAGGTTAATTGTGTAACTTGGCTATAATACCCAATGTGACGACTACCTTACACCATTGACATCCAATGTAATTATATGGTGCACTGCTGATGTGCCCGCTCAACGTAGGACGATCATCAACGGTTGGAAATGAAATAAAACATCATACAGAACCTGTAGTATATCTCATGGTGTATAGAATAAAATATAATATACATCATAGATGTAAAACATGAAAGACGATAATAAATAATTCATCCAAATATCAAAATACAGATCCATAGAGTTATACATCAACTAATTGAGTTCATACAAAACGGAACTAAACTCGAATAATTGTCTAATAATAATAGTAATAAGCAAGCATTATCAAGGCTCCACAGTGTTACACAATGGAAGAAGCATAGAATTCCAACTCGTTCTCTGCACAACTATTCCACCGAACCTAGACCTGCTGTCTAGTCTACTCATTTAAGAGTACCCAAGAAAACAAGAAGCAAAGCATAACACCTCGGGTCAGACAATAGTCTGGTGTGAGTGGTAAATGAATCTGAAAATATTATAAAAGTCGATATAGTATAGAACAAGGGTATATGACCATACCTTACTAGTCCATACAACCAAAGAGTTAGCACATAACGAACATAATATGCTACTCTACAAATATCATAAAGGTATATTGCAAACTAAGTATGATGCCGGTGTCTTGGTATCCTTATCCCCAACACCTATCTCCAACGACATCCCTAGAGTAAAAGACTATGGAAAAAGATAGTCAAAGCAACCATAGCATCCATCAAAAGATCATCAGTATGATAACTCGTATGGCCTTTCTTATGCTAGGGACTAATGGAAATCCTAGTTTTTAGTGTACTCATCTTGAGCCAGAAGCTAATAATTGGACCTTTCCCATGGTCCATGGTATACGGATCCTTTTCAATAATCCATGTAGCCTTTAAAAGTACCCATGAGTGCATACATAATACCCATGCTTTCTATGACATCAGAAAACACTCCAAGTATAAACAATCCCTTAGCACGTGTATCCAAGCACCTTCTTTGCTCCATATAGTTTCCATTATTCTCGAGGAACCATTACACATTCCTCCATTCCATAATAGAACCATTCTCACATTCTATCCATGGGTCACCCTTTCTAGAACCCGCCCTTTGTGGAAAAACATTCTCACGACTAGCTCCTTTCCACTTCGAGCCACAATCATCGGAATCCAACTCCATTCACCATCGAGTTTCCATCATCGAAGTCCCGAAGCTACCTTTATGCTACCAAATCGCCATCAAACCCAAGCGAACAAACACCTTCAGCATGACCAATAGTGCTTCTACTCCCTCTTTTGGAAGTTCCACTTCGATCCCATCAAACTAGACCTCTGGGAACCGACCTGACTTTTAGGTACCTAGAGGTGTGCTTAACCAAATATTGGTCAAGTTTTCCTTCTTCTATTCTACTGCTCCATCTTCTAAGTGCTTAGGCCCCGACCACTCCTTTTAAAGCTCTCGACTTCAACTCTAAAGCTCTAGGTGCTAAGTCCTAAAGCTCTTACATCCATGCCGTCCAAAAATCTCGGTGCTTGGCTCATCACTTAGCCAAACTTTGGCACTCACCTTCTGTTCATCACCTTATGCCTTAACTTGAAGAACCATCACACATCGATCTATTTTCCACTGCATAAAAGCTCTCAGTACCGACACAACCTCTCGATATCGACTCCTATACTTTGCTCCAATCTCGATGCGACTTGAATCCTTAGCTCCTAGCATGCTCCAGAGCCTCCTCTCCCAGTTTCAACCAATTCCGACCATCTTTGCCTTCAATTTGCCAATTCGACAACTCCTTCCCTAGCTACCTAAAAGCACGAGTAAACCATATCAAAGCACAACATACAAATATGGAATATCATACATATACATCCAGTCATACATGCAATACATAAGAACATGGTAATCAAGCAAATCCTAACTTTTACAATAGCATATGAATATGAACAAAATGAGTTGCAAAACCATTTAAAATCAATTAAATTTCAGCCATAAACCTATGTTAACATGTGTTCAAAGTTAGAAAACAGCTTAAGATCAAAATCATATTAAAAACATCATTTTTAACGATACAAACATGCATGGTAGAGTGAAAGGTCAAGAACCACTCACCAATAACTAAAATACCAATTCCTCCTTTTAGATCTGAAGTGTACAATAAGGAAGAGAAATGCAAATCAGTCAAAATGATAATCTCAAGCTCTTATATGCTAAACACCCATCTAATTGATGAGTTGGCTACTATTAGTAAGGAAAAGGTAGGCGTTTTGATGAAAATTGGGTTAATGGAGGTTTAGAGCTTTTTTGGGGAAGGAGGAATCGACTTAGATCAGTTTCTATGGCCTCCCCTTAGCAAATTTTCGAAGTGGATTAGTGGACCAAAGCACGAGCTTAGTTAATTACCCACTACTGTAGGCAAGCAACATCCAAAACTTAAAATGACTATAACTTTCAAATGGTAAGCCTGTTTTTCTATTATGACCACTCTATGGATTGGGAAACCATCATCCTGAACCAATGGAATTGGTTTGGGCTCTAACTTGGCTCTTATCAAAAGTTATAGTCTAAACAAGATTTTCAAGGTCAAAATGATGACATTGATATTCGGTGAAAATCATAGATGTGGAAAAATGTCCTTAAGAGTCACTTTCCAAAATTTTAGAATCATACAACCTCATATGAATAAAATAAAAATATTGTACGATCCTTCGATACATAAAATATGAGTTATTACAAACACAAACAAAGAACTAAGGAAAATAAGAAACCATTATTATGTTTTATCCGTAAATCAGACTTACACTAAAAGGCTTACACTTCAAAGTTCATAGAGTCTACTGATTCGCTAGTAAGTCAAGAAAGAATTCATTAGGAAAGTTCAAAGTCACGTGCTACTTTAACCGATGTAGTAATGTTTCATTTAATTAAGAACACCGAGCAAATGCTCATTAGTGTGAGGGATTATTAGAAAATGGAGTGAATGAGGCATTAATTCTTAGGGAATATTAATAGTCACACATCTTGTCATAAATATTGAAAAATATGCGCATACATATATATACATGTAAACATATACATATACATATACATATACATATATATAAGATGTGATGACTATAATAACTATGTGGTTATTAAAGGCTTGAACCAAGAGAGCCCAACTTAGCAGGTGGTGCAACGCACCACTCCGCGCCTGTGCCTGCGTCCATGCCCATGCCCGTGTATGGGCGAATGAGCATGTAAGGCATGTTGTGGCACTTAGCACTTTGCAGTGGCAGTTGGCAATTCGGTAAAATTCAAATGGTATTTTTTACCTTCTGTGCCAACCAAAAAAAGGGTCAAAACCGTCGCACCTCTTCAAGCCAAAAATAGCATCTCAACAGTCAAAAAATGATTAAAGGGTTGCAACCTTTTCGAAAGAAAATGACCATCAAACGCTATATATAGGCCTCAGAATCTTCTGAACTAGATACAGAAAATCAAAAATATACCCCATCTCCTTCCTCGTCTATATTGCTTCTAATTCCTTTTCTCTTGCGTTCGTCCTTGCTCTGTACTTGCAAGCATGACCTTACAGAGCAGGTTTGTTTTTATCTTGGGAATCAAATTGCTCAGAACCTTTTGTGCCATAAAGGGATCAATATTGTTTCAAGGAAACAATAATCTACCTAACTCGGATATTCCTAAACTCTCGACAGATCATCAACGCAGCGAGTGATTGTTTAAAACTACTTTCTTAAACTGACACACTAACAAAAGCCACCATCGATTTGAGGCCCTCCTCTACACGAGTTCAAAGGATCCATTCCCATGTTTTGTAACCCTTGATTTAATAAAAGAATGAGGAGCTTTATAGGATTCACTATTGTATGGAGGGGGAGAGTGAAAAATGTGCGAGGGAAAATATCTTAAATGATGGCGAGTGTACATAGATTTTTTATTAAATTTCTTAAATAAATCATCATACCTATCGATCTCGTAAGATCACACGATACATCGAGTCACTACGAAACTCGTAGGTGCAATCACCTAATTTTCTCAGTCTTGATGGTATAAATTTTTTCTCTATCCGTGACAGCTCTTTGGGATGATAATTACATGCATTTGGATGTCGTTTTGTTCATTGGATCACCCGATTCCAATAACTTCAACCACACATCTTATAATGAAGTCCTTATCCCCGAAGTATATAACCATATGTAAATCGTAAAAGTATAGTGACTCTAAATATAATGATATTTATATTCATATTGATTCGCAACATTGATCTAGACTCCACAGAAGTAGTCTCGAATTTTAATTTGACTGTATATGAAAAAAGATTTCGGACCTTCAGTTAACTAACGATCTAATATTTAAATTAATTATTTAAATACACAGTCATTAAAATGCATATTGTTACAATATTAATATATGATTAATGTTAAATGTTCTGCATAAGGAAAGGCATCAAATGTTGAAGTTTATTACCTAATACAACAATTTTTTTAGGGACTCAACAACATACCTGATTGTAACGACCCAAATTTTTTGTTATTAGATTTTAAATTTTTAACTAATTTTAAATATTTAAAATAATTGAATTTTGGAATTTAATAATTTATAATTCAAATATAGGGAATAATTTGATATTTGAATTGTGAATTAAATGTCAATTAAATGGATTTAATAATTTTATTTAACTCCTTTTAATTAATAAATAATATTGGAGAATTGTAAATTTATTTACAAATGTAAATAGACCGGATAAATATCGATAATTGAATAATTAAATCTGTGAAATTGTCGTTCCGAGGCGCAGTCTCGAATTTTGATGAAACTAGTTTCATTGGATCCATAATAGTGAATTATATTACGCCATAGAATTTTGTAGCGATCAGACGTATCGTTTGGTCGTGCGAGATCGAAACGCGTTGAAATTAATATCGAAAACTTAATATAATAACTAGGTCCAAAAACTTATCTTCTACATACGATCGAATTAGGTCTCGAAACAAGTTCCATTGCATTTGGAATTGGGGTATAACATATAGAATGCCAGGCGGCACGCCTCGTTTGGAGTTCAAGATTTTCGAGTATGTTTTGTGGAATAATTTAAAATTAAAATAATACAGATATATTTATATTCAGCCATATGTATGCCCATACCCCATCACTATCAAACCATACCCATGCCCATACCCTTATATGCTGGCCCATGCCCTCATCTTCCTTTATATGCTTCACTGTTATCAACAGAGGCATTTTTCTTTTGACTCAAGAATTCAATAAAATAAAATAAAAATCTATACATAACTAAAAATCAAAATTCTAGATTTATTGAATTTGTATGGTGTTTAGCTTCGCCTGGGCTTGCTGTGGTGGTGTTCGATAACTGTTTTGGTGAAGGCCATTGACGGCAGTCGTGCTAGGGTTGGGATTTTTAATGATCATGGTCATCGATTCGATGAGCGGAGATCGGAATTGCTTTTAACGTTGGATATCGCAGCTCTGGATGAATTTTGGGCGTGTGCGGTGATGGATTGTAAATCTCGACCAGAGGCAGGTCGATGTAGAGTTACAAGCAATGTGTTTTTAATGGTGGGCTTGGGTGCTTGGTGAATGGCTCGGGCGTGTGGAGATTTCGAAAAGGGAACCAACGACAAAGACGTATTCGAAAACCGTTAAGTAATTCTCCGTATCAGTGATTTTCTTGCACGCGCATTTAAATGGGGATACCCTGTACATGTTCGGTGATGTTGAATTGGGGAAGATGATAAGGGGGGCAAACTTGTAATTTTTGTGTAGTTGTTTAACTTTAATTTAATCAGATAACTTATAAATTTCATATCTCGCTCACACAAGGTCGAATTCAGACGTCGTTTTTGCGTTGGACTCATGTCATCGAGATATTTGTGATGGATTTGGTTTGGATAGATTTGGAGCAAGTGAAAATTTAGGCTAGAATCGAACGGCCGTTCGGTTTTAGTCCAAAATCAGGATGATTCGGCGAGAATGAAAATCAATGTGAGTTTAACTCACATTAAATTTTATTATATCATATCAATGATATTATAAACGTTTATTGATTACTTGGATGTTAATTATATTGTTTGATTGATTATTTGGTTGAATTACCTTGTGGAAATGGATGACAGATTAAATTGATCGTTATAAACTCATATGATTATCTATATCTTATCCATAATCATTGTTTTGCTGGAAAAATCTATATCGAGACCCAAAGGGGTTTTCTCACCCATAAATTATTTATTTACATCCATATGCTATTTTTGATGGTTAATTGAAATTAATTTCAGATATTCCATTTAATAGTTTAAATGTCGTTATAGCGATTTTCCGCTATACCGTCGTTTATTAAATTTCATCCCTAAAACCCTATCGTATGAACTTGAGCTTGTGTTTCCGCTAAAAAGAATATTGAAAATTTATTAATCATTTTGATTAATGTTAATTTAAATTAATTAATTATTTAAATTAATTAATTTGAGACTAATTAACCAATTTAATAAATAATGATTAAAATTTGGTTTATATTTATATTTAATTAATCATTTTGGCTAATGATGATCAATTAATCGTTTTAACTAATGATTATTTGAGTTTAATTAATTCTTTTAATTAAGGATAATGGAGTTAAATTAATTTATTGAACTTAATTAATTATTTTAATTAATGATAATTGAAATTAATAATCATTTTACTTAATGATATTTGAAAGTAATTAGTCATTTTAAATAATGATATCTGAATTTAGTTAATCATTTTAATTAATGATTGTATAAAATTTAATTAATTGTTTTAACTAAAGATATTTGGAATTTAGTTAAATCATTTTAATTAATTTTGTTTTATAATTAAATAAATCATTCTAACAAATGATATTGTAATTAATCATTTTAACTAATGAAGTTTTGAATTTAATCAATCCAATTAATTTATTGATTATTAGAACGTAATTAATTGTTTTAATTAATGGAATTTAAAATTACTTATCATTTTAATAAATGATGTTTAAGATGACTTATTCCTTTAACAAATGGTTATTTGTATTTAATTAATCTTTGTAATTAATGATATTTAAAGTTAATTAATCAATTTAATAAAAGTGATTTAAGTAAATTATCTAATATAATAAAATTGCTTTAATCAACTGATTTAAAGTTAAAAACTGATTTAATAAAGATTTTTAAAGTTGATTTACCAATGTTATAAAAGTGTTTGGAAATAATTATCTATTCTATTATAGATAATGGATTTGTTTATTTAAAAGAGATTTTAAATGTGATTAATTATCTTTTGGAATAATTAATATTGTTTTAAAGTTATGAAAAGGAATTGGAACTCGATTATTGGGATGTTAAGTTGGATAACCTTCTGGGTATTCGATCTGATGTTGGTTTAGGCCTTCGGGGTCGCGCACTTTGAAAAATTATTCTCTTAACATTTTAACAATCATGAACTAATTCTAAAAGTGTTTTACCAAGGTGGAAATATGGAAATCAAGAACAAGTTCAGTTCATTTTTAAAAGAAAACGTTTGATTCGTTTATGGAAATGAATTGTTTCCCTAAAGCGAATCACTTATATGGAAATAATTTACTTGTAAATTAGCACTAACATCGAAGAAGTGAACTTGTCGCTATTTCAAAATTTAAGAGTAATCGTTGTATATGACTTTGAGATTACACTGTCTTGACTTGTCCATATTACTGTTAACCAAGAAAAGGTACAAGTTTGAATTCAATGAGTGGTGATAAGTGTACAAGACTTAATTTCCATATACTATCGTTTTATATCCTCGATAGTTGATATCTCAACTATCGGTTACTTCAGCTTCTTTGATTTGTCATTCTTAGATGATTTATAGCTCCATTGAGCTTTGTTATCCTTTATCGAAAATCACTAAAACCAAGGCGCGAAAAAGGAGGGATAACCCTCCAATTCATTATGGTGCTTTCTCATTCTAAGATGATTTATCACTGATATCCAACATCGGAAAAGCTAAAACCAAGGCGTGAGTGGGAGCCAAGCCATGTGGGTCGCACCCATCAGGGTATGTTCACATCATCTAGAGAGGTTTCGGCATGCATGCATTGATGTGAAATATTCAGCTGCTCCTGTGAAGTGGGGTCCAGCTTGGAAGTTTCCGACAATGACGTGTGTGCTCCCAAGTATATTTTGTCTAGAGTATACTTTCATGGAAGGGAGAACACCCTCCTAGTTACTTCGGAGAAATTCATTTTACTTATTTGATTCGAACCCATGAATCTGTTTTTCTGTAATTGCAATGGGAAGAATCAACCACCCTTCATTATGTTCTATTATAGTTTTTAGTCCATTCTATCAAGTTTGGATTGTTACCTTATTCTGTCCATTCTATCAAGTTGGACGGTTACCTTATTCTGCCCATTCTATCAAGCTTGAATTGTTACCTTATTTAGTCCATTCTATCAAGTTGGACTGTTTCCTTGTTCTGTCCAGTTTGGATTTTACTCGGTTTATTTCCATTCTTTCAAGTCTTTTTTAATATTATTCATGTTCATTCATTCTGGGATTTGTTCTTGATATTTATTTCTGCTCTTGTCAGTATGGATGTTATTCTTGTGAGGTAAAAACCAATTCCGCATTAGCAGCATGGTCTCACATAACTTTTATATGATCCCCATTATTCGAGTTATCTCATGCTGGTATTTCAAGACTGATCCGGGTGTTATTTATTTATAATGCTCGGGCCAGCTCAAGTATTTTCCAAGGTGGTCCATGGTGTTATGGAGGTCTTGAAAGGGAGCTGAAGATTCACCTATCGTAGTTTTTTTTCCGCTGTATTATACAGTATACCTATTTGCATTTGTAAGTTCCAGATTTTATAACCGCCAACTGATAAGGTTTGTTTTTAACTCTGGTATACTCTGTACATTTGGAGTGACAGTTTCTAATATCCATGTTATATTATATGTTGTCGATTTTGCTATGAGATTCTGTTATTCTCTGTTCTCTATTCTTTCTTTTTATTTACCCTAACAATCCGCCCTTTTATTGATTGGATGTGCGACATTAGATCCCAACAACCTCTTAGATCTATCTCTATATATCTTTATACCTAGTACATAGGCTTCTTCTCCTCGATCTTTCATGGAGAAGTTCATGGAAAGCCAAGCTTTCACCAATTGTAACGACGAAATGTCATTTCCAATCAACATAAGATCGTTGACATATAGCACTAAGAATATGATAACATTACCCTGCTACTTTTTTTATATGCATGCTTCTTCTATGTTCTGATAAAAACCAAGCTATTTGATTACCTTATCAAAACACTTTTTCCAACTTCTTGAAGCTTGTTTAAGTCTATAAATGATAAATGGACTTCAACAATTTGCAAGCCTTGCCTTCACTCGCATTGACTACAAAACCCTCGTACTACGACATATATAAGGTTTCTTCTAAATCACCATTTGTCGTCTTTTAATCCATTTTCCATATTATATATTCATAGAATTAAGCTATGGCTAGCATAATACGAATGGATTTAATCAAGGCTATGGACGAAAAGTTATTATCGTATTCAACACCATGAATTTGATGGAATCCTTTCGCAACTAGCCTAGCCTTATAAGTCTCTACTTACCAATCTGCATTTTGCTCTTTCTTAAAAATACATTTGCAGTTGATTGGTTTTATCCCTTCGGGTACGTCCATAAAAGTCCATACTTTATTTTCACACATGGAATCCATCTCAGATTTCATTGCTCCTAGCCAGGTTGTAGAGTCTTTACTCTTTAGTGCTTGTTGGAAAGACAGAGGAGTTTCGTCATCTAATACATAGTTCTCCTTCTCGTTATCCATGAGAAAACCATAGTATCTCTCCGGTGCATGGGATTCCCTACTAGACCTTCGAATAGGTTGCATCTTTTCGTTTACAACTGAACTTGGTTCTCCCACTTGTCCGGCCTCAGTGTTTACTTCTTGGATCTTATCGAAGTCTACAACTTCGTTGATAATTTCCTTTGACAAAAATTCCTTTTCTATAAAGAGAGCATGCCGAATACAATAACTTTTTTCCTCGATATTGTAGAATATATATCCCATTGAGTTTTGGGATATCCTATAAACTTACACAATATTGATCTTAACTCTAGTTTATTCGGACCAACGTGCTTAACGTATGTCAGATAATCCGACACCTTCAAATACTTGAGTTAGGATTTCTTACCATACCACATCTCATGGGAGTTTTAGGCATAGATTTAGTGGGAAATAAATTCAACATATATGCTACGGTTTCTAGGGCGTATCCCCAAAAGGATAGAGGTAACTCAGCTTTACGCATCATAGAACAAACCATATTAATAGGGTTTGGTTTCTTTACTCTGACACACCATTGTTTTGAAGAGTATAATGTAGAGTAATCTAAGAGATAAACCTATTATCTTTTAAATAAAGTTGGAATTCCTATCAAATGTACTCACCTTATTGATCAGATCGAAGGTTCATAATCTTAAGGATGGTTGGGTTTTCTGCTACATTTTTATACTCAACAAATTTTTCATATACATCAAATTTGTTCTTCATAAGATACACATATCTCAGTCTTGAGAAATCATCAATGAAGGTAACAAAGTAAGAACTATCATCCTAGGTGATTATAGGCATTGTGCCACATACATCACTATGTTCTAACCCTAAGACTTCGTTAACTCTTTCATTGCTCTCACTGAAGGGGTGCTTGGTTATGACTCACACATGTTAGTTATTCATAATTTAGTGATGGCACAAAACCTATGGTTTTCAGCTTGTGTCGTCTCTCACTAATATGACCTAGCCTACAATGCTAAAGATAAATATCATTTATATTTTTAGAAGAATTATTCATAAAACACACATAATTAGTATTAGTCACATAATGCCATTTTCAAGAACATCATTGCAGAATTTATTTCCATTCAAACTAATGTTCAAAAAATTATTCACATAATGAAATATATATCTAAACTCATACAATCTAGAAATAGACATAATTCCACAAATAAAGTCTTTTACAAAATACCAATTATTTAATATCAATACTACTACACTAGACATACATAAATGATAATCTTCTACTGCCATTGCATCTACAAAAGATCCATCAACAATTTGGAGTCTCATTTCTCCTTTTGCCACACGATGCCAGTTCCTAATCCCTGTAACGAATTACATATATGAGTTCTAGATTTAGTATCTAAAATCCAAGACATTTTATTGATACAAAATAATTTTGAATCATAAATGTACCTGACAGAGCTACAGAACCTTTCCTCTTTCTTTCTCTAACAACCTTTAGGTGATCGGGACAGTTCCTTTTCCAATGACCTTTCTTGTGGCAGTGGTGACATTCACCATTTTCATCAGTCTTCTTACTTTTCTTATACTTCCTATCTTCTCTTTTTCGCTTCTTTAAATCTTTCGAAGATAATGCACCACCCATTATAGCAAGCAAGTCCCTTGATCCTTATATGCAGACTCAACCTGCCTCAATATATTGAGGAGCTCTACGAGATCTCATTCAACTAGTTCATATTGTAATTTAGTATGAATGGTTCATACTTAGGTGTAAGAGAACCGAAGATCAAATCAACTTCTAATTCATTGCTTATCTATACGTCCAATTGTGAAAGCCTATCAATATAGTCCTTCATTTGTACGTAACTGTCCACTTTTTGTCTTTTAGTAATTTTGGTATTGAACAGCTTCTTCATAAGCTCGACCCCTGCAGAACGTGGCTGTTCACCAAACATAGCCTTCAGACTATTGAATATCTCATGGACATAAATGTTTTTGTGCTGCTTTTGCAATGTCTTGGCTAACGTAGATACCATGAGAAATTAGGTGATCTCTAGGTTAGAAACACATTTCTCTTAAGCAAGTCCAAGTTTGCGGTTCGCATCATCAACCGGTTATTCTTTAGGTTCATATGTAATAGCCGACCAAAGGCGCTCGTAAGTCCATGCTATCTTAATTGCTCTTAGCCAATCAATATAGTTTGGTCCATTTAGAAAATAGTTTTGGAGTTAACATTTTATGCGAGTTTTAGTTAGTAGATTATTATGATAATATCATAGTAGATGTTCTTATAAGATTAGTAAGGTTAAACTTTATGTTTCATTTTACTAATAACCTCCCACTGGCCTTTTATGTTTCGGCAAACCCAAGTTGCAACAAAGAAATCTTTCAACTTCATTAGTAGGTGTTAGGATTCGTCCATCTTAGAATTATGACCTTGAGTTTTCTCAACAAGTCATAGCTCCAAAGAAGATGGATAACTCCTTATCGGTTGTATCGTATACAACTCCTTATATGTGGTACCTTGCCCTAATTTCACTTTGACATTGAGTTTTCTCAAAAAATCAAAATTAAATTATTCACTTGCACCTACCATATCACGACGGCCGAAGTATAGTATATGTACCTTGAGTTTGCTCAAAAAATACATATAATCATCTTACCTTATCTATTTAATATATTAATAATACTATACAAAACATCCATAACTTGAGTTTGCTAAACAACCAAGGAGTATGCAAGTAATTTATTAATATATGGTAGAGAACAACATTATATTTTTTAGCAAAGGCTAGCGGGGTTAACAGGACCCCTACCTGATTTTATTGCAAATCACAACAAAATAAAAAATGCTTAGAACAAGCTCCAAGTATAAACAGGCACACAAGGAAAAACAATGAGGCGTAAAAAAGGGCATACTCGAAAAAAAAGACAGAGAAGGAAAAAACAAAAAAACCCCGAAGCAACCACGAAGTCAGCCCCAAGCAGCTACCAAGGCAACAGGAAAGTGAGAATTTCTCAACATGGACTAATGCATGTTATTTTTGAGTGTGTTCTAGAGAACCACAGCTGTACTTCTTTTCTGTTCAAAACATATCATGTTCCTTTCACGCCAAATCAATGACCCTAGACTTCATTGTTCTCTATTTTGTAGCTTTATAAATCAAAGCCAGGTCTATACTTGATGAAGTTGAGAACATAGTACAACTAACTATTTCCATCATATGTTTCCATATCAGTAAGTTGTTTGCACTAGCAAAAAAGGTGTGATCAATGGTTTCAATTGAGTCATGGTAGAAGTGGCACTGATTTCCAGTCTGCAAAAGTCCCATATACATTAAAACATTTCTAGTAAACAAGGCACATTTCAGAACCTTCCAAAGCATCAAATTCTCCTTAGGTGTGGCATCATCATTCCATATTATTTTCCACCACCTGCATTTAGGAAGAGTCTCAAGCATAGAGACTGGTCCATAAACTGAAAAGACTGAATGAGTTTCCCCCCCCACAAAACCTAAACAGTACAAACTGAAGGGTAGGATCCCCTCTGCACTTGAATCCAAACTGCTCTAGTAATCTGATTAGAAGTGTATGGCAAAACAATATGGCCATGAACAATGTAGTCAGAAGTCTTTGCATCCCAAGGAATTCAAGACTGTCTAATATGCTCATAATTCAACAATTTAGAAAGAATAAACCAAGGAGCAAACAATCGATCGTGCCAGAACTTGACTAAATAAGAAACAACCATTTTTTGAATAATGAAGGGGAGGAAAACATATCTCAACCCAAGCAATCTACGCCAAGTCGAAGATTCATAATCCTCAATATATTATATTGAGTGATATCAACTTATGGAATAATATACTTCTTATGAAATACCATCGTGATTTAAGTGTCGGACACATCGAGAATCACAGTATATGTACATTTTCATGTGTTTTTATTCCTTAAGTCTATTTAAGGTTTCTTATGTTCCACCTTTAGTTTATACATTCATATTATACAAGTTATAACATTTATAGTTTAATTAGCTTATATAATGTCTTATGTATAATATTATATTAATTAAATCTTAATTAATTAATTTTTAATTAATTAAATCTTTAATAAATTGTTTATTATTCAATTTTAATGTATTATATTGAATATTTATATTCATATATACAAACTTTACATTGATGCACATATATCATATATATATATATATATTAATATATTAATAACTTTTAATTAATTTATCTAATTAAACTATTTAATTAAATTTCATTAATTTTGAAAAATTGTTTTATATACATACATGCGTACTTATATTGTCTTAAATATTTCAAGACAACATAATGCATATCGCTATATATTATACATGCATATATGTATATTGTTTAATTAAATTATTTAATTAATTTAATTCTTTTATTAATCTTATTAATAAACATAATTTTGACATTAATTTATATTTATTTTAAAACATTTTGAATTTTTTTATTATATTATAATTTATATTATATATATTATATTTAACTTTTAAATTTAAAATCTATATTTTTAGTTTTCAAACAATTTTGAAAATTAGCCTAAGGCTCAATTCAAATTGGACTTTTTCTATTAGAGACAACCTTTAGGCTCACATATCCTGCGGGCTAGGTTGGTAGCCAAGTAGGGAAGAGTACTTGATTACTCAAATCCAATCCTTCGATACTTCTTTTCTAAACACCCTACCACCTAGGCTGTGGATTAATTTGTTAATTGTAACACCAACTAATTTGGACCGCATAGGCTATTGGGCTCTGATACCATTGTTGAAACTTGGCCAGCTCGTAGAGGAGTAATTATGTATTTCAATTTTTTACCTATTTCGACCTATAATGGGCCTAGTACTCTAATTTATTTAGAAATTTTCTAAATTTTTCGTTGAATAAAACAATATTTTATTTTAATTTATAAATATTTTTTATTTTATACAATTTGTTATATTTCATATAAGTGTATCACATACACATATGTATGTGTGTGTATGTGCAACATGTTAATGTGTACAAGGTTTGACATGCCCGTATATAGGTGCTGGCATTTACACCATAAAGAACATGTTACCCTTGCATGTAAACTAATATATTGTCTAAATGTTTGTATATATATGCATCAATTATTGTATAAATAAATATATATATGTGTGTGTGAATTATAAAATATTGATTATAAATTATTTGTATAAATCATTTATGAAATATATGCATTTATATATAATATAATTAAATTCCAAAATGTGTATAAATACTGATTTATAAAATAATTTAAAACCTTTATCATATATTATGAAAACTAATAATTTTTTAAATTTATACATATACATAGATATATTATATACATAAGCATATAACTAGTTCGTTAATATATGTACACATACACACACACACATACATTTTTGCTACTACTCAGGGCCAAGTAAATATATTTTTTTATTTTTTTTCAATTTAAATTAACTTTAAATATTAAACCCCGGTGGATTTAATAATAATAAAAATATTAAAAAATCTTTTTCAAAATCAAAATGCACATTTTATATTATATAAAAAAATCATAATATTATATTATTTGTAAATGTAATATAAATATATTGTTTGTTTAACTAATATTAAATCAAATAAATACTTATATCTCTACTAATAATACAAATACTTTGATTTGGTGAAGCTTTTTCAAACTTCCCAAAAACCCCTTCTCCCGAATCTACGTTCAAGGTGACAGACAGGGCAAATCCGTCTTCTGCGCGCGCACGTTCTATTCCACAACATCATCCGTTCACTCCTCTTCCCACTTTCTCCTCCACCTGTCTTCCACAGCTTTTCAACTGCCTTTTCCCCCAAATATTCTCGTCCCACACACTTTCTCATCGGCTCTTCTTCCTCCCTGTACCGTTCCCTTCCTGTTCTGCCTCCCTAAAATCCAGATCCGATGCCTTCCGCTATAGGTCGGAGAACAACGGTCAATACTGTCCAACTTCCCCCACCCCTTCAACATCTTCAACCACAATTGAGCCCCATGTCGCCTCTCCATCTAAATCTACCAACTTCTCTTTGGTTTCCGCTCTTCCATGCTATCATCCGGATTTGATGCCTCCCGAGGTAGCTTGCAGCCTACGGTTGAACAACGGTAGTATAACAATGAATATCATGGAATTCAAACTTTATACAACGCCTGCAGACCGTACCTTGGCATAGCAGCTCTATCAACAATTATCAATAGGTAAAATTTTAGTTTTTATGCAAATTTTTTTGTTGTAACACATACATATGTGATCTAAATTAGTAAGAAAAGAGAATTGATAATAAAAGTATAAACTGGATGTTAAGTTTCCAACTACCTACTTAGCGTACAACAGCTATTAGGTTATGCAACCATTTCATGGAACCAATAAGATCATGTACAAATGGTTCAAAAGTGACATTGAAAAAGAGTGTCAGCAGATGAATGATTTCTACCTAAGAGTTCTGATTACATGTATGCTAATAGCTGTTTTTTTTTACTGCTTTCTGCTGATAAGAATGACAAAAGGCTGCAGAAACAAAAATTTTCATGACTCACATACGGATCTCTTCATTTCATCAACATATGTTCGTATTACTGTTCCTGTTCTGTTTGCATCCATTGTTTTAAATCTTTAAGCCTGCTGCTGATCTACTGTCGTCTGTCTTTGATATTCAGAATTGAGGAATATCATTCCCTATGGGGTTGTACACTGATCTGGGTTTAAGAATGGTGAACAAGGCTTGGTAAGGTTTCCTCTCTGGCTTTTCATGTGGTTCGGTAGTATATTAAATCTATTGGTTATTTGAGTTTGTGATTTTATTCCATACAGTTTCTTATGTTTTTATGAGATATTGATGGAGAAGCTTGGATCTATGTCTGTTAACTGCGGTTATGGGTAAGGTTTCCTTTCTCTTTTTTCATTAAGCTTGAATTTTTTTTTTCAAATTGTAATTGTAATATATTCATGTGTAATAAAATTATATTATCTGAATTTTAACAAATTTTGCCTTATTTTCCTATGTTTCCATGAGATATATTTCGTGATTTGGTTTTATTTTGAAAAACTATTATGTATTTCATTCACTAAGATATGCTTTTCATGCTTTCAAATCCTTTACGATGCTAGAGCTGTATCAGTTTACTGTCGTAGAGTTTACTTTGTTGTCGATGCTTCCTATTACTGTATGTTTCAGCTCTAAAAATTAACATATGCAAACTAAAATATCCCAAACTACCACATGATTACCCATTTCTCTTATGAGTTTTCTCTATTAGTGGATATAAATTAGAATATTGCTTTAGTCGTTTATACACCTGCTGCATGTCAGATATTAGAGAAAAAGTTGCTTTTCATGCTTTCAAATCCTTTACGATGCTAGAGCTGTATCTGTTTACTGTCGTAGAGTTTACTTTGTTGTCGATGCTTCCTATTACTGTATGTTTCAGCTCTAAAAATTAACATATGCAAACTAAAATATCCCAAACTACCACATGATTACCCATTTCTCTTATGAGTTTTCTCTATTAGTGGATATAAATTAGAATATTGCTTTAGTCGTTTATACACCTGCTGCATGTTAGATAATAGAGAAAAAGTCGCATAATTATGCAAGGAAAAGATTACCGAAATTACAATAATTTTTCCGTCTCTATTGACAAATTCAACAGCTGACTTAACCCATTGTACTTGATTTTTTATATAAAACCAATTATGTACTCAAATCAAATTAAAGATAAAAACAATGCAAAGTCTACATAATATATACACCATTAGCACTTAATATAATAATCTTGAATTGCCACTGTTTGAAAATCAATGATTAATAAAAATTTTGACAGAAAGAATGTATTGGATTAAAGAACTAGAGAAGAAAAATGGAAATTTTCATCTAAGAAACAAAATATATACACCATTAGCACTTAGTTTAAGAATTTTGAATTACCCCTGTTTGTAAATATAGGGTTTAAAAAATTACAAAGAAGAAAAATGTATTAAGATGAAAGAACAGATTAGAAAAGTGGGGCCATTTGGAAATGTTATTCTTTTCTGGGGTAACACCAAAATAATTGGGTATATAATTCTTACAGTTTTTTAGGGGGCTTACTCAGTATATGTTAGAGATGAAATAGAATTTTCCTAGATTGTTACTAGAAGTATTGACGCAGCGGATTAATCAAAAACAATGTAGATCGTTGAATGTAGCAATCGGTGAATTGGAAGATGCTGAAATGCCCAAATTCGTTGATCCGAAGATACCGAATTCTAGCTATCCTGAACTCGTTGATCGCGCACGATACCGGGTTCGAAGATCTTCAATTCTTCAAGCGTTGATCAAGCGCACTTGATTCCGCGAATCGGCTTCTACAATCGTTGAATCGAGCGCACTCGATTACCCGAAAGAGGAGATAGGAGATTACACTCAACTACCAATTTGAATGAAAGCACAAAGCAATCAAAAGAGAATTTTATTCAATATTCAACAACCCTTTTACAAATGAGACTCACGGCCTATTTATAGGCGAACAATTTTACAACAGAAATTTCTCCAACTCCTAAGTCGTTTCCGACTCATAGCTACGCTCTACGACTCATCATAAGTCGTATACGACTCATCACATTACAACATGACTTACGACTTATACAAAACGTTACAATACTAATCTTCAACGACTTATCAACATACAACACGACTCAAAAGTAAACGACTCATAATCAGACGACTCATCTTAAGTCGTTTACGACTTATCAAATTACAACACACTACGACTTATGATTTAAAACAGATGCGACTTAGAAAACAATCGGTTCAGATTAACTCGTCAGGAGAATCTACGGCATGGATTAAAGCGGCATCAGAATATACAGCTCCAGGCCTCTACGACTTAACCCAGTTTTGATAAGTCGTGGACGACTTATACCAGCCTCGCCCTTGAGTCGTGGATGGCTTATCTCCTCTCCTTCCTTGAGTCGTAGACGACTTATCACTTGTGTATTCTCCCCCTTGAGTCGTGAGCGACTCATCTCCCTGTTAAGTCGTAGACGAGTTATAGTTGCTTCGTTAAGTCGTAAACTCGTCACATCTTTCCCTTTGGTCTTCCAGTTGAGTCGTGGACGACTCATCACCGCCTCCTTAAGTCGTAGACGACTCATGCCTGTCTCTATGAGTCGTGGACGACTCATCACCGCCTCCTTAAGTCGTAGACGACTCATGCCTGTCCCTATGAGTCGTGGACGACTCATCACATTGCCCTTAAGTCGTAGACGACTTATATCTGCCGTGTTAGTTTTATCTCGTGGACGACTCAGGACTTCATCTCTGGGTTTAGCTGCATCATCCTCCCCAGGTTGAGAGAAATTCGACCTCGAATTTGCACACTCTTCATTCCCAACAAACTCATCCCCATGATATGGTACGAGATGCTTAACATTGAATACGTCAGATGTATACACATCATCTGGCAGCCTTAGTTTATAAGCATTTTCATTGATTCGTTTCACAACTTCCACTGGACCAATTTTCCTGGCTTTCAACTTGTTGTATGCGCCCACTGGAAAACGATCTTTTGTTAATACCGCATAAACTATATCACCTTCATGAAACTCAACATTCCTTCGTTTCAAATCTGCAGATTGTTTATATTTCTCATTTGCTTTCTCTAATTGTTCTTGAACGATTTTATGACACTCCGTCAGCCCTTTAACAAAATCAGCAGCTTTCTTAATTGTCTTCTTTGATTGTGGCACTACCGTTAAGTCCAACGGTCCCTTCGGTAAGCTCGAATATACTATTTGAAATGGACTGAACCCAGTACTTCGATTCATAGCATGATTATGAGCAAATTCTGCCTGGCATAATTTCACATCCCAACTCTTCAGATTATCTTGTACAAGACACCTCAACAAGTTTTCCAATGATCTGTTGACCACCTCAGTCTGTCCATCCGTTTGTGGGTGATAAGCACTACTAAATTTCAGCTTCGTTCCGACCATTTTCCACAAACTCAACCAAAAATGACTCAGAAATCGAGTATCTCTATCCGACACAATAGATTCTGGCAATCCATGAAGTCGATAGATCTCCTTGAAAAACATCTGAGCAACATGAACAGCATCCGCCGTTTTCTTACAAGCAATAAAATGTGCCATCTTCGAAAATTTGTCCACCACCACATATATGGAATCGTTACCACGCTGTGTCCTCGGTAATCCCAACACGAAGTCCATACTCACATCAACCCATGGTTTATTTGGTACAGGTAATGGCATATATAAACCAGCATTAGTCGCAGTTCCTTTCGAAACCTGACAAATATGACAACGCTCCACAAACCTTTCCACCTCTTTCCTCATTGATGGCCAAAAGTAGGATTGTGAAATCAACTGCAATGTACGGTCTCTCCCAACATGTCCCTCTTCGTGTAACTCCTTGATAATCTTCATTCTCAGACTACCCTCTGGTATGCACAATCGATTTCCTTTGAACAGAAAACCATCTACTATCACGAAATCATCCGTCTCTCCCTCCTTGACTTTTTCAACAAATTTTGCAAAGTAAGGATCATTAGTAAATAAGTCTGGCAACATTTCAAACCCCGTCACTTCAACCCTTAGTGCAGTCAACAAATGACTCCTCCTACTCAAAGCATCAGCCACACGATTTATCACCCCTGACTTGTGTTTAACAACAAAAGTAAACTGTTGCAGATATGCGATCCACGATGCATGTCTCGCTGAAATCTTGTCTTTCCCTTGCAAATGCTTCAATGCTTCATGATCAGTATACAGAACAAACTCCTTCTGAAATAGATAGTGTCTCCAGTGTTTAATAGATTGTACAACAGCATAAAACTCCACATCATATATACTGTATCGCATCTTCGCTCCTGACAACTTCTCACTGAAATATGCAATAGGACGCCCCTTCTGACTCAACACCCCTCCAATCCCAACCTTAGATGCATCAGTATGTAGTTCAAACACCAACTGAAAATCTGGTAATACTATAATTGGTGCAGTCGTCAGCAATTCCTTGATCTTCCCAAAAGCAACCCCTGCTTCTTCTGACCATGAAAACTGTTTGCCTTTCATACAATCTGTAACAGGCGCCATCACACTACTAAAGTGTGGAATAAACCTTCGATAAAATGAAGCCAACCCATGGAAACTACGTACTTCCGTTATCGTCTTGGGTTACGGCCAATCTCTAATCGCTTCAACTTTACTTTGGTCAACCTGTATCCCTTTCTCCGAAACAACATATCCCAGAAATAACACGCTATGCGTCATGAACACGCATTTCTTCGTTGCAGCATAGAATTGTTCTTGTCGCAATACCATCAGCACTTCTCTAAGATGATTCAAATGTTCATCTGGACTCCCACTGTAAATCAGAATATCATCAAAATACACCACCACAAATTTCCCAATGAACGGTCGAAAAATCTGATTCATCACTCTCATGAAAGTACTCGGTGCATTGGATAAACCAAATGGCATGACCAACCATTCGTATAGACCCTCCCTGGTTTTAAAAGCAGTCTTCCACTCATCTCCTGGTCTGATACGAATTTGATGATATCCGCTCTTCAAATCAATCTTCGAAAATATAGTAGCTCCGCTTATTTGATCTAACAAGTCATCCAACCTCGACATTGGAAATCTATATCTCACGGTAATCTTATTCAATGCTCGGCTGTCAGTGCACATCCTCCATGTCCCATCCTTCTTGGGTACCAATAAAGCTGGTACAGCACAAGGACTTAAACTCTCCTGCACACGCCCCTGTTCAAGCAATTCCTCTACCTGCCTCCGCAACTCTTCATGTTCCTTCGGACTCATTCGATAATGTGGTCTGTGTGGCAACACTGCTCCTGGAACAAGATCTATCTGATGTTGTATACCCCTCAACGGTGGCAACTCCGTTGGCAACTCTTCTGGAAATACATCGTCAAATTCTTTCAAGACTGGTTTAACTTCTTCTGGAATTTCAACCTCTTCACTACTCTCTCGTCCAATCAACAAGAATACTTCAGGATCTTCCTCAACCTCCTTAACAAACTCCTTCAAGGATAATAAAATTTTCAGCTCTTCAATTTCTTTTGTCTTACTTCCTCCTTGTGGTCTCTTCTTTGGAACTAGGATAATCTTCGTGCCTTCAAACATAAAACTGTAGCTATTGGTCCGACCGTCATGTTGTACTGCTCGATCATACTGCCATGGTCTTCCCATTAATAAGTGGCAAACATCCATCTCTACTACATCACACCATATTTCATCTTTGTATTTCTTCCCAATAGAGAATGGTACACGAACTCGTCTATCCACTTTCACTTCTCCTCCTTTTCTCAACCAAGCTAACTTGTATGGACTCGGATGTTTCTCTGTCTTCAATTTCAACTTTGTCACAACCTCGGTCGAAATAATATTATCACAGCTTCCTGCGTCAATTACAAACTTACACACCTTCCCCAGAATAGTACATGTTGACTGAAAAATATTACTTCTCAACCAACTAGCTTCCTCCTGCTTCGGTGTTAAACACGATCTTCTTAGCATTAGATTACAACCTTCATCTCCTGACGCAATATCCTGCTCATCCTCCTCAGCTGGATTAGAACAATCTCCATCAACATCCTCATCGTCAACTTATGCAATCATGGTTCTCTTCTTTGGCTTTGGACACTCACTGCTTTTATGACCCAATTCCTGACAATTGTAACATTTGAAACCATTGTTAACCCTTGTCTTCTCAACCTCCTTCACCACTGGTCTACTGATAGGTTTAGAAACATTAGAACTTCCTCCAACACCCTTCGCTTGATTGTTAGAATTAGTAAACACACCACTTCCTCGTCTCCCTTGTTTTTCCCAAGCCAACGCTTTCTGATGTGCTTCTGCCACAGATCTTGGATCGAACATATTAACCATATCCTGAATCTGCATTCTCAATCCCCCAATGAACCTAGATGTCAGCTGCTCTTCTGTTTCCATAATATCGTTCCTTGCAATAAGTTGATAGAATTCATCAGCATAGTCATTAACTGTCTTTGTGCCCTGCCTCAAGTTCTGCAAACGTTGATACATCAAAGATTGATAATTGTATGGTAAGAACGTTGCTTTCATCAGTTTCTTCATCTTCTCCCAAGATTCAACTTTTGACTTTCCCATCCGATCACGTGTAAGTTTGGTCTGCTGCCACCATGCCAAAGCTCTACCCCTCAGCCTCGTAGCAACCAACTTCACTCTACGATGTTCTGGAACTCCTTTGAAGTCAAAAATCTCCTCAACATTAGCCACCCAATCTAGAAATTCCTCTGCTTGCATACCACCTTTGAATTCAGGAATTTCAGTCTTCATCCCCGACTCCCACTTGTGATCATATTCAGAATAGTTTCTTCCTTGACCTCTTCCTTGAATACTACCACCATCATACTCCTCTTCAAAATCAGATGCATAACGATGTCGATTCTGACCACCAACATCTTTACTACCATTACGCCTTCCACCTTCATCCCTTCTATCGACATTCCTCCGTTCACGATCATTCACGTTCCTCCCACGCCCTTGATCATTTTCAACACTTCTGTCTCGATTGGAATGTGGCGAGACTCTACTACCCCCATGGTTGGATTCTGGTGAAACCCTTCTCCGATTTTGATTCATCTCCGTCATAAGCCTCTCTAACCGGCCAATTCCTTCGTTAAGCTTTTCACTAAAATTCTCATTGATTCTTTGTTCCATCTCATCAGCTTCTTCTCTTCGATACAAAGCTTCTACGTTTTGGTGGCGATTAGCTCTTCTTGGCGGCATACTTGAAAATCTTCCAACACTTCAAAATTCAAACACAATTCGGACTTTGATCCAAAATGAAACGGATCGAAAACTTCCACTTTGTAGCAAATCGCGATGAACACGATGGACAAAGTTTCGGCCTCCAATGCAAATCCGAACTTCAATCTTCAAATCAATGCGAACAACTTCACTTGCTCATGGCTCAACTTCAAACTTCTCGGCCAAACAACTTCAAACTTCAAAACTTCTTCAAAATGATTAGGCTCCAAGTCTCGATCTAACTATGATTGGTTAGAACAAGCTCTGATACCAAAACTGACGCAGCGGATTAATAAAAAACAATGTAGATCGTTGAATGTAGCAATCGGTGAATTGGAAGATGCTGAAATGCCCAAATTCGTTGATCCGAAGATACCGAATTCTAGCTATCCTGAACTCGTTGATCGCGCACGATACCGGGTTCGAAGATCTTCAATTCTTCAAGCGTTGATCAAGCGCACTTGATTCCGCGAATCGGCTTCTACAATCGTTGAATCGAGCGCACTCGATTACCCGAAAGAGGAGATAGGAGATTACACTCAACTACCAATTTGAATGAAAGCACAAAGCAATCAAAAGAGAATTTTATTCAATATTCAACAACCCTTTTACAAATGAGACTCACGGCCTATTTATAGGCGAACAATTTTACAACAGAAATTTCTCCAACTCCTAAGTCGTTTCCGACTCATAGCTACGCTCTACGACTCATCATAAGTCGTATACGACTCATCACATTACAACATGACTTACGACTTATACAAAACGTTACAATACTAATCTTCAACGACTTATCAACATACAACACGACTCAAAAGTAAACGACTCATAATCAGACGACTCATCTTAAGTCGTTTACGACTTATCAAATTACAACACACTACGACTTATGATTTAAAACAGATGCGACTTAGAAAACAATCGGTTCAGATTAACTCGTCAGGAGAATCTACGGCATGGATTAAAGCGGCATCAGAATATACAGCTCCAGGCCTCTACGACTTAACCCAGTTTTGATAAGTCGTGGACGACTTATACCAGCCTCGCCCTTGAGTCGTGGATGGCTTATCTCCTCTCCTTCCTTGAGTCGTAGACGACTTACCACTTGTGTATTCTCCCCCTTGAGTCGTGAGCGACTCATCTCCCTGTTAAGTCGTAGACGAGTTATAGTTGCTTCGTTAAGTCGTAAACTCGTCACATCTTTCCCTTTGGTCTTCCAGTTGAGTCGTGGACGACTCATCACCGCCTCCTTAAGTCGTAGACGACTCATGCCTGTCTCTATGAGTCGTGGACGACTCATCACCGCCTCCTTAAGTCATAGACGACTCATGCCTGTCCCTATGAGTCGTGGACGACTCATCACATTGCCCTTAAGTCGTAGACGACTTATATCTGCCGTGTTAGTTTTATCTCGTGGACGACTCAGGACTTCATCTCTGGGTTTAGCTGCATCAAGTATACTAAGAAGAAAAAAAATGAAGATGTATTATAAGACATGTTCTTACCAAAAATTCATAGATCCCAGCTGAATTCACACATGACAAGTATATTATCAAATGTATATGCTTTATGGCTGATTTCCCACAATCATATAAATCCACTGTTAATTTTTATTTATAAGATTCAAGCAAAATTCATAACAGTTTTTGTGTTATTAATTTGTGGTGTATTTCAAGTGACAGGAAAACAAGTGTTGTCCATCTATCTCAAAGTTGTAGAAAGTTCATACTTCAACAGCTTGGATAAGGCATGTATTCATTTCTTATTACACAAATGAAATTCAAATGTAAAATTTTAACAACCAAACTAAACTGTAACAGACAATTAAGTTAATGGACGAGGTCGAGGAACTATTTGTAAAGCACTTTGCAAAAGATGATAAGAGGAAAGCAATGAAATACCTCAAACCTCAAAAATGTGAAGAATCACATGCAGTTACATTTTTCATTGGTAAGTATGAAAGTCGCACTATATTTTGGAAGTTAGTAAGGTTGCAATACACGTTAGAACAACTGCACTATTGTATCCTGCATGGATAGACCAACAATTTGTTGTTTATAGCATTGTTTGCATTCGCATGCACATAAGGTCCAAGGAAAGCAGATATAATTCTATTATATGTTGATGAGGGTATTGATGTAAGCATGAAAGGGAGGAAAGTGTTTTACCATACTTAAAATTTCCATTTTTGTACCCTTAAACATGTAGCTTTGTTGAACAAGGATTTCAATTGGATTTTGAATAGTTTAATAATAGGTTTTTGGCTTACATTTCAATTTCGATATTGATTCCTATTAGGCCAGTTATTCTATTTTAGATTTTATAGTGTGACATTTGCTTTTTGTCCTATATTATTTAGAATTTTCTTCTGTACATGCTAAGTTCTTCAGTTTTGATCATTAGCATTTAAGTCTTGAATTCCTGTAGATGTTATACACTGTCTTTTATTAGCTTTCTTTTACAAAGAAAAGTAATGCAACTTGATATCAGTTTTCACTAGAAATATAATTCTATGCAAAATTGGAAGTATTGCTTTGTAGATATTAATGCAAAAGAATCTATGGTTTGTTCTATGGGACTTGAAAGCGAAGTGCAGCTGAGAAGATGGTGGTTAAATGATCAAAAATACCAACGTTAATGTAAAAAAAAAATTGTGCATGTACGCACATAAAAATGCAACATCACATACAATGTCATTTCGTAAGGTGACAAAAATACGTCACTTCCTTCTTTCATTACTATAATCTCTCACAATATCATAATTGTAATAAAGACAAAATACGTCACTTCCTTCTTTGCACACGTCCAACGGGCGTGCCACCATACTTGTATATATAATAGATATTTTTTTACTGTCGAATGGCTTTTAGGTGTGTACAAAATTATAAAAAATTAAACATATATTTCGTATGAATTAATATTTTACAATTAGATTTAATCAATAAATCATTTAATAATAATATTTCAATAGTAAAAAATATTTTTTTTGTGAGTAATAATAAGATATCTAAAAATTTTTTATGCGCACACACATATAAACATCAATATATTATAATACAGTAACATACTGATTCGTGGTAAGGTCTATCAAGCTAAAATAAGATCGGTTAATTAACTGAGCAATTAAGAATATTAATAAATCAAAAGTATACCTCCCACCAAGGCCTAAAGATCATACGTTAAATGGATGAAATGGCTTCTTGAATCAAATTCCAAGTTCTAGAGTTCCTGGCTTCCAAACTACTTTACCATCAATGATCGAATCAAAGTGTTTTGACTTGATTTATGCTTGGATAATTTAAGATTTGGAAGGGGGTATTTCTGGCTATAAATTGCAGGTTGGAGGAGGAGTAAAAAAGTCTCTTTTGAATCAACAGAGAGTGGCTTATTTAAAAGGAGATAGGAGAGTGAAAAATGGATCATAATTCCTAATATCTCTCTTACCATTTCCGCTTTATTTTCATCAAAAATCACCTAGCCACATCATATAAGGTCAGTCTCCCTATGCAATCATCGTAGCCAAAATTCCAAGCCACCTTTGGGCCTCAAAAAAAATTCTAAGCCTAAACTATGTTTGTTGCATTTAAATCTAAATTTAAGCGCGTACCGATATTATATATCGATCAATATATTTATAACTAGTATAAATACACTGTTTAACATTGTTCAACGCATCAAATATAAAATTTTATAATTAATATTTCATAAATATTTATCAATTTAATTAATTTATAATAATTACAAATTATTTGAATCGGGTGGTAAAAAAAGTATTCATCATTTCGTTTGTGCGACTCATAGGTGTAAATTTAGCCTGCAACTAATATCGAACAATTTGAATACTAACGCTTACACGTCGCTTACGAGGTGTTGTGACATTATAGCCAAATTTATCGCTTATTTGGTTTTGATAAAATCCAATTTTACTTTATTAAGCGTTACCCAGTGGTGACAATTATTTACGCCAATTCTCTTCGTCAAATTATATCACTTTGGACTTAAGGAAATTGGTAATGGTCAAAATTCTAATATCGTCCATATTCGACTCTATAGTCTAAACACAAAGTCCTTGGTTCAATAATAACAATTATTATTAACCACACTATTCTAGCCAAAGATTTTGACTTTGAGCATACTCCAGTTCACTGTGATACTAACCCCATACAATTGAGGAGACGAATCTTTTCCCAAATTGTAACGACCCGAAAATTTTAACAGTTTTTAATATCATAATTTAAACTGAATTTTGTGAAATTTTGAATAATTTAATTTGGAAATTAAAAAATTGATATTTGGAATACGTCTATTTAAACATAGCAAATGGTAATTTTTCATCAGATAATATGGAAGTTTATTTTATCGTGTAATTTTATTTCAATTTAAATCAGTTAATTTGATAATAATAAAACATTTTTCAAACTTGAATATTTATATAATAAATTTGTAAATCATCTTCTGAGTGAGACGTCATATTTCGTTTCGCAAAATTTGGACTGCTATTGCTCCGTTTATCTTATTTTCAGCGTTTTAGCAGCATTTTCGGTACCCATTATCGACTTTTGATAGGATAATCGTACCACTAATATTTATATACCATTTTGATCGTCTCGTTGTGCTGATCTCTGCGGTATATTCAATTCTGGGTTTTGAAGTCCGGTACGCAGCGGAATCCACGAAACGGTAACCGTATCGGTACCGGTTTTGTGCCTCTTGGTTTTTTTGTAACCCTTCATATCGGCACCGTTTAATCTAATGGACATTGACCTCTTTTATACAAATTTAAGTCGTGACCTTTTGTCTACAATCGGTTCAAAAAAAAATTTCAATTCGTTCATTTATTTTTGTTTTGATTCCTTCTTTCTACCTTCATCTTTCCCCTTCCATTTTATTTTTCTGCCTAATTGCCTGCTCATTCCCTATCTTCCATCGTTTCGCACTTTCCCCTCCACGGTCGCAGCAACTCACCCCGAATCAAGTCTTCACCCGCCTTGCCGAAGGGCACCATCTTCCCGAACACCTTCGGCCATCACTTCCTTCCGCAACCACTCAATAGCCTTGCTACCATTCCACTCCTCTACAACCGAGTTCAGTCTCACGCCATCGTGCCTATGCCTCCCTGCGTGACAACCATAGCCTCCTTGCCGAAGCCTAGCATCGCGTCAGTCTCTAAATCAATCCGCACCCAAGCAGCCTTCGGCTTTCTTCCCCGACAACTCACTTCGCCCCTCCCCTTGCGGCCCTCTGATTTTTATGGCAGTGAGTATATGTATATTAAGTTATATAAATTTTGATTGTAGATCTCTTTTATAGATAACTATATATAACAGTTTCGTATATATTTGTATATTTAGTTATAATACATAAATGTTTATATTTCTGTTTATATACATTATATTATAAGGTATGTATGTTTATATACATGGGCATTCTTCATATATATTTAAAGATCTGGTGATATACAAAGTTATTTAAGTTTGTATATAAGTTGTTGAGTCTATATATGTCATATACATGTACTGGTTTTGCTGTGGGATTATTGTATTTGCAGGTTATATATTGTACTAGTTTATATTTTGGTTTTGCTGTGGGATTGTTGTAGGATTTTTGTATATTAAGCTACAGCTCATTTCATCGTCAAATCATCTCCAGCCTCGAAAGGTGACCAATCACTCACGATTAACATTCTTATATTTATTAAATTTGATTTCATTTGGAACAACAATTGAAATATGTTGTTGCTAGTTATTTAAGTGCTATATATATGATATGTTATTATCCGTAACTGCTCACCTGTGACATCTGACACCATGATATGCTATTTATATTTTATCTGTTATTAATGATATATGAATGTTGTTGATATGTTATATTATTATCATTACTGTTCTCACTCTGCAAGTTCCTTATTAGTATAGAATTCCCTATGGGTTGAAATGATACATACCCGAACGATATTGTAGAATAGGAGAAAATCGTTATGGGTTGAAATGATAAACCCAAGCAATTTTCATTGAATTGAATTTGGGATTGCGGGTTGAAAAGATATATACCTGTAGATATTTAAATTGCGGATTGAAATGATAAATATTCGTATCACTTGACTATAGGATAGAAAATTTACATACAGACATCGTTGGTATATATATATATTTTGAAAATGATTTCCAAGGTTTTGAAAAGAAATATATATGGTTTTAATAAATATTAATTTTAAGGTATTATATTTTTAATATAGATTTTATAATAATTTTAATAAATTAAGTTGGAAAGAGAAATAGAAATTAATTTGAAATCTATTTGAATTTTACTTAAATAAAACCGATTTGAAACTTAATAAATTTGAGTTTTTAAAGATATGATTTATAACTTGATTTTGATTTAAAGTGATTAAATGAATATTTTAAGTCAATAAATTGAAGGGAATATTTAGTTTATATAAATTGTAATTTAAGGTTTTATTTAAATGATATTGGATTGACTAAGTGAATTTTTCAATATTAAATAATGTTAAAGTTGAATTTGAAATATAAATGAATTTAAGCTTTGAAATCTATTGAAATTGAAATGGTTTAAATTGTAGTTTATATATGTATTTGAAATCGATATAAATTTTAAATGGTTTTGAACTGAATTGAAATTGGTGAATTGAGATTAAATTAAATTGAATTTTGGAATTCCAGTTGATCTGAATTGATTTGTGAAATTTGAGGAAACTATTTTTTTTATTTTATATAAAGTATTTTAATATATAAAAATATTTTACTTTATGAATTATTTTTAATATAAACTATTTTTAATATAAAACTCTTTTAATATACTAATTATTTTAATATAAACTATTTTTAATTTATAACTATTTTAATATACAACTATTTTATTATATAAACTATTTTATTATATAAACTATTTTTATTTTTTTTATAATCTATTTTATTACATATACTATTTTCTATAACTAAATTGTTTGAGTGGAAAGTATTATGATTTTCAAGTGTTATTGAAAGTCTACGGGGTGGACCATGTAGTGTATATGCAAGTATATGTAACAAAATATATGATGCAACTATAATAATATTAATCTAAGTAAATATAGAATAAGCACACCAGAATTTTATACTGGTTCGGACCTCCTGTCCTACGTCCAGTCCCGAAGATCCCCATCGGAATTCGACTATCAATATCCCTTGCTTCGCCCGGAGGAATAGGCTTGGTTACAATGAGTTGTTCTTATCAAATGTGTGTTCTAATATAACACAGATGTTGAGTAATTAGTACAATTGCTTCCAATATATTTCTAAGGAATATTGTCTGTAAAGAACTGAGTATATGGAAGAGTGAATACAAGTAAAGATTGCTAGAGTGCAGAGATCAAGAATAGAGTATAGAATTAGAAAGCATAAGTAAGTGAAGTAGTTCTTTCTCTCTTGATTCTTGATGCTATATATAGTTATAGATAGGTATCTTGAGTAGTTACATCCATTAATGAATGCTCTAATAGTTGCTTCTATTGATGACGAAGAGTTGCGGAAGAGAAGCGGAGATGTCCATTCGTATATGGCAGTTGAAGCTCATTTCTGAAGTTCGAGTTTGAATTTAGACGTCTGGTATTTGTATCAGACGTCTGATACTATATATTTTTTGAATATAGTAGAAGATCAAACGTTTGAGTACTATTACCAGACGTCTGGTTTAGCCTGATAGTTATTCCAGAGAATTATTTCAGACGTCTGACTTGTGCACCCAAACGTCTGATATGGTGCATGTCAGTTTTTATGCATTCTTTCTTTTGCATCTTTGTACCTATCGACTTGTAGTGTCCTTTGAGCCTCGTTCTTGTCTTTCTAGTGATGTTGTTCTAGCAAGTACCTATATATATAAATATATATGTATATTTGATTTCCATTGTATAGTTGTTGTCATCGAAACAGTAGATTGAATTTCCTAACATTCTCTCCCTTTTTGATGATGACAACTATACAATGTACTTAGATATAATTTTTATAACTCTCCCCCTGAATATGTGATTACCATTATTTCTCCTCCTTTGGCATTATCAAAAAGTATGAAAATCTATAATTTAGATAGCATGTATACATTATTAATCTCTCATTTTTACCAATAACCGGAAGGTTATATCAATTATAATTACGCAGAAGTATCAAACCAAAAGGCATTTTTTATAATCATTAAACACAGTAATTACATGAGTAGATTTTTGATTACAATACAAAAGATATATCCTAAAAAATATCTAAGAATCTTTTAGGGAAGCTTTAGCTTGAGCATCTCCTTTATCTTCATCCTTGGAAGGACTAGCTAGTTTTCTAGGAGATGTTGGAGTATGTTCGAAAGGTTCTTTTTCCTCTTCAAAAAGTTTAGAGTGTTTTGAAGGAGGAGGAGAAAAAACTAGGGTTGGCCAATCTTCCGAAGGTGGTGTAGGACCACGAACTCGTTGAAGAACCTCTTTTAGAACAGATAATGTAGTTGAAAGTGACGTTTCAACTGTGGCTAGGCGAGAAGCAAATGTTGTTTCAAAAATATCAATATGTTTAGCCAATAATTTTTGATTTCTTGATAAAATGAGTTGATTTTGGAGAGTTAAGTCTCGAACACTTTCATTCGGATTATTCTCAGTGCGAGTCTCCAAAATATCGTCTTGGCAAGAATAATCAAAAGGTGCAGGAGGAGGAGGAGTATGCTTGCGATGTTGCTCTACCTCTTGTGATGGTTCAGGTTGTTGTAGGGGTGGAGGGATAGCTTAGCTATCTTGTTGACGACGTTGCGTCCATTCTTCAAATGACATAAAATCCGGAGGATTTTCTCGTAAGTGCATAAGAGAGAAGAATTTTGTGGAGGCGTACTTGGGAGATATCTCTTCAAAAGTTGATAAGTATGAAGGAATGTTGTGAGCTCGCAGAAGACGCATGATGTAGGTAGGTCAGATAATGGATGGGCGTAATCGAGTCCAATAATGTTTGAGCTCGTCAAATATGAATTTCGCCCAATTAACCCTTGTACCACTAAAGATAGCATATAGAGCTTTGTGCTCTAACTCTGTTATTAGCTCATGGCTACCAAGGCGAGGAATGATTGTGTTGATAATTATCCTAGTGAGAAGTCTCACCTTAGGTCGTAAGAATTTGGAAGCAAATTTTGGCATTTCATCTTCCCAAATTTGATGAGTAATATTATCCCTTGGTTTGAGATGCATATCCGGAATGTTATACAAATCTTCTCCGGAGTCCGAACACCCTAGAGTATGGCCTATAATTCCTGGAGTAAGTCGAATAGTGTTGCCGTAAAAACTTGACCAAAGCCAATTATCATCATTTTTGGTATTCCAAATGGCAGTGCTATCTAGATTAGCATAGAAAAGGAATATCGCAAGCTGGTCGATTTGGATATTATTTGAATTGAAGGAAATCAACTGATGTAACCCTGCATTTTCACATATCTCATCCAAATCATACATAGGATATTTGAGTAAATTATAGAAAGGACCTGTATGTAGCTTCTTCTTCTGAATGTCTTCATATATTTTGATTGAATGAGGTACTCGATTCATCCATCTCTCAATTTGATCATCAAAGCACACTTGCGGGTTGGATGAAGTAGCTTGGTCTTGCTTGCGTTTAGAAATTTTAGGGTTTTTAGTTTTGGGCGCCATGAGATTTGAGCGATTTTGAGGAGAAATCGGTCTTGAGAATTAGGTATTTGAAATTGGGAGATAAATGAAATGAAACGCGAGTGAGAAACATGGAAAAAATGGTCGTTATAAGGTGATTTAAGAGTGTCGATTGAATTTCAGACGTATAGGAGGTGAATCAGATGTCTGATTTTACCTAGTATGAAGACATTAAATATGTTCATACGTCTGGTTGTTGGTGGTAGACGTTTGGAAAAGATAGAGTTGTAAATTTTGGAAGACGGAGAGTTTTGTCAGACGTCTAGATGTAGAATCAGACGTTTGAATTTGACCATGTTGTTAAGTTCAGACGTCTGGTAATAGTTTAAGACGTCTGAAATAGATCGTTGTGTATTTTTATGTGGCAGAAACAATTTTTAGACATCTGGTTGGTTATTTCAGATGTCTGATACAAGCACAGAGTTGAAAAATTGTGTGATACAAGGGTGTCAGACGTCTGATGGCATTGTTCAGACGTTTGAAATATCTAGTTTGTCTTAAAATAGCCTTATTTTGAAGGGTGTTGCTTAATTTTCGAGAGATTGATTTTGGTGAAACATAATATTATTATTTGTGAAAAAGAATACAAATATAATTAGATAAAAATATAATGAGAATAAGCAAATTTATTTAGATGAAGATGGAGCATTGCGATCTTCAGACTTGCTGTCACTTCATGGCTTGAGTGGAGACCAAATATTTCCAAGTTCGTTGGTTCTTGGGGAATCAGAGAGTTGCCTAGGTGGAGGATCCCAAGGTGTACGACAAGAGGCAGAAGGATCCAAAGGATTGCAATGAATCGGAAGTGGTTCATGTACATCTTTCTTTCATGAATTGCAAAATTTGATCGCTACTTGCTCCAGAAAACTTAGTCGTCTTACAGTGACTTTTTGTTCGAAATATAGTTCTCGCTGTAACTCTATTTGTTGTTTTTGATAATGATGTATATCATCGATTTTCTCCTTGGTGTTAGGAGATCCAAATAGTGATCGTTTGGATCGTTTTTTGTCGGGAGTGAATCCCGTGTGGTAGGAGGACCACTTATAAGTCGGTTCTTGACCTTGTGTAGGAGTAGGAAGTCGATGAGGAGTGTCCGCTGAACTATCCAAGGTTGGTGTTGAAAAAGAGAGGTGAGAGTTGTCGGAAGACATGTTTTTGTTTTGCTTTTGTTTGTTTTTAAAAGGAACCAATATAAAATCTGTATTTTATTTGTAACAGTAGGAGCTATTTATTCATGTTTTAAAAAGTTATAAATAGTTATTTTCAATAAACAAACATTCTTAAAAATTGTTGGTTAGTGTTACAAGATTTTGTTTGTGGATTAAAACTTTTTAACTAAAAATAGAATGAATGAAACTTAGAATTAGCTGATAAGATCATTAAGAGAACATATTCCTAAATCGTGTCGTAGTTTAACAAACGTTTGTTCATTTAGTGGTTTTGTGAAAATATCTGCTATTTGATTCTCAGTATTTACGTATTCTAATGTAATAATTCCTTTTTCTACATTGTCGCGTAAAAAGTGATGTCGTATATCTATGTGTTTAGTACGTGAGTGATTTACAAGGTTTTTCGATAAATTTATTGCACTTGTATTATCGCAATATATTGGTGATTTATCGATAACTTTTCCGAAATCCTTAAGCGTTTGTTGCATGTATATCACTTGTGCACATGCTAAGGCTGCTGAAATATATTCGGCTTCACAAGTGGATAAAGAGACACAGTTTTGCTTTTTGCTAGACCATGAATCCAACGATTGTCCGATAAAATGACACGATCCACTAGTACTCTTACGATCTGTTTTACATCCACCGAAATCCGTGTCACTATATGAAACAAGTTCAAATGATGATACCTTAGGGTAAAACAAACCGTAATCTCTAGTACTAGATAAATATCGTAAGATATGTTTAACAGCTCTTTGGTGAGACTCTTTTGGTTTTGCTTGAAATCGGGCCCAAAGAAATACGCTCATCATAATGTCGGGTCGACTAGCCGTCAAATATAGTAAGGAGCCAATCATACTACGATATAATTTTTCATCAAAATCTATTCCATTATCATCTTTTTCTAAGTGAACACTAGTACTCATTGGTGTTGGTTTGCTCGAAGTTTTATCCCTTCCAAAACGACGTAATAAATCGTTACAATATTTTTCTTGATGAATAAAAATACCATTTTCAAGTTGTTTTATTTGTAAACCTAGAAAGAAATTTAATTCACCCATGTGAGACATTTCAAATTCACTTTTCATAATATTAGAAAATTGAGTACAAAGGTTTTCGTTAGTTGAACCAAAAATAATATCGTCTACGTAAATTTGTATAACTAAGATGTCATTATTTTCTCGTTTGATAAATAAAGTCGTATCTATTTTACCTATTTGAAAACCAGATGTAATTAAATGATTCTTAAGACGTTCGTACCAGGCACGGAGGGCTTGCTTTAAACAATATAGGGCTTTGTGCAATTTGAAAATATGATCGGGATATTTTTCGTGAAAAAATAATGGAGGTTGTTCAACATATATGTTTTCTTTAAAAAACCATTTAAAAAAGCACTTTTGACGTCCATTTGAAATAATTTAAAATTGTGATGACTAGCAAAAGCAAGTAATGTGCATATGGCTTTGAGTCTTGATACTGGAGCAAAAGTTTCATCATAGTCGATACCTTTTTCTTAATTATAACCCTGAGCGACTAAACGTGCTTTATTCCTAACTATATTTCCGTTTTCATGTGCTTTGTTTTAAAATACCCATTTTGTTCCAATAACTGATTGATTTTCTGGTCTTGGTACTAATTCCCAAACATTATTACGTTCAAATTGATTTAATTCTTCTTGCATGGCTATTATCCAAAAATCATCGTTTGAAGCTTCTTTATAATTCTTTGGTTCAAAATTTGACACAAATGCAATATGACTTATTTGATTAAGTTGATTTCTAGTTACTCTGGAATTAAGATCCCCAATAATATTATCTTTTGGATGATCTTTTAGAATTCTAGGGGGTAACACTAGAGTATTATTTTGTACATTTGTCTCATTATTAGATGAGTTTGTTGTATTTGTTATAGGAATAATTTCTTCATCGTCATTAGTATGATTGTTAAGGAAATTTTCATCAAATGAAATATGTAAACTTTCTTCAATTATGTTAGTATGTTTATTAAAAATTCTATATGCCTTGCTACGATCCGAATATCCAACAAAGATTCCTTCATCGGCATTCAGGTCGAATTTTCCTAAATTATCTTTTGTATTTAATAAAAAAAATTGATCTGAAAGTTTTAAAGTATGATACTTTAGGTTTTCTTCCAAAAAACATTTCGAAGCAAGTATGTTTAGTCATAGGTCGTATGGTTACCCGATTCAAAACATAACAAGCCATAGCAATAGCTTCAGCCCAAAAATGTTTTGGTAAACCACTACTATTTAATAGTGTTCGTGCACATTCTTGTAACGTACGATTTTTTCTTTCTACTACACCATTTTGTTGTGGTGTGAGGAGAAAAGAAAATTATGATTTATGCCCTTTTTATTAAAAAAATTAGTAAAAAGATCATTTTCGAATTCTCCACCGTGATCACTTCGAATATTCTTAATTTTCAAATCCATTTGAGTTTTAATATTTTTAGCAAAAATTTTAAACATACCAAAAGTGTCACTTTTATTTTTTAAAAATAAGGTCCAAGTATATCTTGAAAAATCATCAACTATTACGAAAACATATTTTGTTGTGATTTATAGATCGTACTTGAGTTGGACCAAATAAATCTAAGTGTAATAATTCTAATGGTTGTTTTGTAGAAATATTATTTTTAGATTTAAAAGGGCTTTTCTTTACTTTACCGATTTGACAAGCGTCACGTAAATTTTCTACTTTATAATTTATTTTAGGTAAACCTCTAACTTGCTCATATTTGCTAACTTATTAATATATTTAAAATTAATATGACAGAATCGCTTATGCGATAACCATGGATCGTCATGTTTGGCGGTTAAACATAAGTTTGAATTTCGATTTATATCCATATTTAAGACATAAATATTTTTGTTTCTAAAACCCTAAAAGATAAGTTGTTTGTTATTATCGAAAATATTACATCTATCTTTTTCGAAATTGATTTGAGAACCTTTATCGCATAATTGACTAATGCTAAGTAGGTTGTGTTTTAAATTTTCTACTAACAAAACATTTGTAATAATAGGAGAGTTAGAAATACCAGAGTTGATGACTTCTTCGATGCCAACGACATATCCTTTTGAGTTATCTCCAAAAGTTACTGTTCCACCATCGTTATATGTTATATTTGATAACATTTTTGCATTTCCGGTCATATGCTTAGAGCAGCCACTATCAAGTATCCATTTCTCCTTATTTTTTATTTTGGGTACCTGCAAGATAAAAATGATTTAATTAGTACCCATATACTTTGTTAGGGTCCTAGATGTTAGGAGAAGTAGGTAGCCATACCCAAGAAGGTTTGGTACCTTTATGAATATAATTTTTATTATAGACTACGTTATCTAGAAAATTATTAATATGTTTTTGTCTAATTAATTTATTATTTGTTTTAGGAATCCAAATTTTTATATTTTTGGTATTTGTATTAGACTTAGGTGATCTTTTAGTCTTTTGATAAATAAAACTATATTTCTTAATATTATTCCCTTTTTGTTTAGGAATATTTCTAAATCCTTTTCCATTTCTATTACCTGAAGGTTTTGAAGTTTTGATGAGATTTTCCAAATCTTGTTTTCCTTTGTTAAATTTTGAAACATTATTTGTAATTTTATCTATTTTTTCTTTTAATTCAAAATTTTCAATTTTCAATGTTTATATATTACTTTTCAAGTTGATATTTTCATTTAACAAGTTATCCTTTTCTAGTTTAACTTTTCTAAAGTCAATAGATGTAGTCTCATATTCAACTAAACTACTTTTATTTTTTCTTAAGATAATTCTAGTTCCTCCTCTAAAATAATTTTTTCATCTTTTAACATTTCTATATCAAGTTCTAATCGATTTATTTTGGCTATGTGTTCTTTATTCAATTTTTTAATTTGTCCAAATTTATCATCTAATTCTATGCTAAGCTCTAATAATTCATCATAGCTAATTTTGGGACATACCTCAGTAGTTTGTGCCATAAAACATACATTAGCTTGTTCTTTGTCACTATCGCTGTCACTATCTGATGATGATGAAGAATCTGAGTCATCTCATGTTACTTTGAAAGCTTTCTTCTTTTTGAATTTTTCAAATTTGTTCTTCTTTTTATCATTGTTGAGCTTGGGACAATCTTTCTTCATATGTCCAAATTGATCACATTCATAGCATTTGATTGACAATTGATTTGTTGAGCTTGATTTTCCTCCTTTCTGAAATCTGGTCATTTTCCTAAACTTCTTGAATTTGTTGTAATTTTTGGCAATAAATACGATTTCTTCTTCGTCTAAGTCAGAGTCTTCATTTGTTGCTGGAAATGCTATGTTTTTCTTCTCCGAATTTTGTTCTTTTCTTGCCTGCAAATTAGCTTCATAGGACATTAAATTTCCTATCAATTCTTCAACTAGAAGTGTTGAGAGGTCATTAGCTTCTTCAATAACTAATATTTTTTTCCCACTTTGGAGTTAAAGAATTGAGTATTCTAGATACTAAATCAAAATTTGTGAATTTAACTCCTAGTGCCATTAAATCGTGTTGAATAGTTTGGAATCTAGAGTACATGTCCACTATAGATTCATTTTGTTTCATTTTGAATGATGAGAATTGATTTTGTAAAATTGAAATTTTAGTTTGCTTAACTTTGATCGTGCCTTCGTGTGTAACTTGTAAGGTACGCCAAATATCATATGCAGTTTTACATAACATGACACATGAAAATTCATTCTTATCTAATGAACAAAATAAAACATTCATTGCTTTGGCATTATTAGAAGCTGCGGTTTTTTGTGCATCATTCCATGTGTTCATAGCAGTGTTAGGTGCTTCATATTTATTTTGAGTGGCTGACCAAATTTCTAATCCATTAGCTTCCATAAAAATTCTCATAGGTGTTGATCAATATGCATAATTAGAACCATTAAAAAGTGGGGGACGTGCTGTGGATTGGCCTTCTTGAAAAATACTTGCCATATTAAATTGATTCTAATATGTGTTACTATACTTTGATCAAACCTTGCTCTGATACCAATTGAAAGTCTACGGGGTGGATCGTGTAGTGTATATGCAAGTATATGTAACAAAATATATGATGCAACTAAAATAATATTAATCTAAGTAAATATAGAATAAGCACACCAGAATTTTATACTGGTTCGGACCTCCCATCCTACGTCCAGTCCCGAAGCTCCCCTTCGGAATTTGACTATCAATAACCCTTGCTTCTCCCGGAGGAATAGGCTTGGTTACAATGAGTTGTTCTTGTCAAATGTGTGTTCTAATAGAACACGGATGTTGACTAATTAGTACAATTGCTTCCAATATATTTCTAAGGAATATTGTCTATGAAGAACTGAGTATATGGAAGAGTGAATACAATTAAAGATTGCTAGAGTGTAGAGATCAAGAATAAAGTATAGAATTAGAAGGCGTAAGTAAGTGAAGTAGTTCTTTCTCTCTTGATTCTTGATGCTATATATAGTTGTAGATAGGTATCTTGAGTAGTTATATCCATTAATGAATGCTCTATAGTTGCTTCTGTTGATGATGAAGAGTTGCGGCGAAGAGAAGCGGAGATGTCCATTCGTATATGGTAGTTGAAGTTCATTTATGAAGTTCGAGTTTGAATTCAGACATCTGGTATTTGTATCAGACGTCTGATACTATATTTTTTTGAATATAGTAAAAGATCAAACGTCTGAGTGCTATTACTAGACATCTGGTTTAGCCTGATAGTTGTTTCAGAGAACTATTTCAGACGTCTGGCTTGTGCACCCAGATGTCTGATATGGTGCATGTCAGTTTTTGTGCATTCTTTCTTTTGCATCTTTGTACCTATCGACTTGTAGTCTCTTGTAGTGTCCTTTGAGCCTCGTTCTTGTCTTTCTAGTGATGTTGTTCTAGCTACCTGTATATATAAATATATATGTATATTTGATTTCCATTGTATAGTTGTTGTCATCGAAACCGTAGATTGAATTTCCTAACAGTTATGATTTCCTAAGTGTTATGGTTTCAAAATGTTATAATTTCAGAAGTGTTATAATTTTGGAAAGTGTTATGATTTGGGAAATGAATATTCTTTAAGTGAATAAGGATATCGTATTGATATGGATTTGAAATGATACGATATTTTGAAGTGACCACGGTGTTATAATAACGTTTGGTTGTTAAAGAGACCGGGATCAGATATTATCATACTCTCTGCCAATACCGAAAACCACTTTAACAACTGTGTACGTGGTGGAGATTCCAGAATGAAGTAGGATGGTTTGGTGGCGATTCCATATGGTATTTACGTAGCCCTGACTCCCATGAGTCAGCTTGATGCGGCTAAAACAGGAGCCACGCCGGGCCAAGTGAGGTCATTCCTCCGATCGAACACATTTCTTCGATACCATTCTATTGCTTTTGTTATTTGATTGGGTGCACCCTTTTGATTTGGGAGTATATCACGAGGTGGGCGGTAGTAGCTACTATGCGTTACCACCAGTCTGGATACGCAAACGGTATATCTACCCTGGCGTTGCCTCGAGTGACTTGTTGCATGCCCTATCGCGCCTTCTACGAGTTTGGTTTGTACCATACTTATGGAGTGCCCTCTGATAGCCCTCCACTTTACGGAGGAATTACGGTACTATATAGACTATGGGAATATATAAAATGTGTTAAGGGGGATATGGGTAACGCCTTAACGCTTTTTTAATAGTTTACTTTACTATAGACATTATTATAATAGCGTATATTACTACATAGTAGATAGTTCCACGGATCCTTAGAGGATGAAAACCCCAAACATCCTTTAAGTTGCTTGTATTTTAGTTGACATTTCACTTGAGTTGAATTTATTAATATAAGAATGTTAATCCTGACTCGAGTGTTTTATGTTTTGCTTTACGCTCGGGTCAGACTGTGCGTCACAGCATTTGAGACTCACCTTTGGAGTTGGAACTTCACTTGGAGATCCATCTGTATCTATTCAGCTTTCATCTATCCAGTGGTTTTGTTCAAACTTGTCATCTGTTTGTATTCGAGACTACATTGTATTTGATATATTCTGTTGTATTTTATTTCAAACTCTGTTGTTTATATAGTAGCTTCATGAACTACTATTTATCTATTCCACTACTTATTGTTATATTACTCTATGTCTGTTATTCTATGATTTATTTATTTACTGTATATGCTGAGTTTTGCCAAATATAAAATTAATAATCTGATGTTTTGAGCAATTCATGTCCGACATGTGCGGATGCGAAAGGTTCGAAATAGCAGGTCGTTACAGTTGGTATTAGAGCTGTGGTTTTAAGAAAAACTTAGCATATGTAGTAGAATTAATTACAAAATCACCTTCCTTCGAGCTTGAGTCCTTTCCTATTTGATTCGAATTTCCTTTGAATTTTAGAACATTCCTCGTTCTGAGATTCATTCTTGTCTCTCCCTATTTGTGTTTTCTTGATTCTAGAGCATCCCATAACTCCACTGCATGATTTGTAAAGGGGTGAAACTCCTTTACAACATGCATTGATTCACCGGAGACTTCTATATCCTCGGTTTAGATGCTGCTACCTCTTGCTATGCCCGAATTCTATTCTCTTACAATCAAATGTCGATTTGCTTCAGAATTCTACACCGATCTTATTTTTAATGTCTCGGTGGACCTGGTTAAGGTCGCCCGCGATTAACTTTAGCATATCCATCTTTTCTCTTTTGAAATTTAATTATCTTATCTCCCATTCAAGCCTATTTTCTTGTTAGAATTCTCTTTGATTAGGGTTCCCTTAGATTTAGATCTCTATCCTTGCTTTGAAATCAATCATTGAATCATCAAGTGAGGGAGTGTATTTGTAATTAATATAAAAATGGTTTATATATTGTGTTGTTTGAGTTGTTAGGTTGATTTGGGGTTTCGATCGATTCGTCTGATCAACGATATCGATAGGAATTTCAAAACACTTGAACATAGCAAACTAACACAATATAATTTTGTATGATTATATTATATATAAGTATAAGTTCTGAAAATTTAATAGTTAAATGAATTGGTTGTTAGAAATGATAATATTTGATTTTCATTTATTGTTTTGTAAATCATTGACTATTCCAACATATAAATAAATGAAATTATAAAACATGGTTTATAAATTGATTTGGAATTTAAATGAATTTAAGTTAAGAATTTGAGAATTCAATTTCCGATATTTTCAAATTTTGGTTTTCAAGGTTTGGAAAAATATATTATTTGAAAAGTATTTTCGAATGGAAATTGTTTCAAAAGAAAATTTTTAAAGGAATTAAGTCTATACTCTCTTCGTTTGTTGCTAGAAAATAATTTTGGTGATGACTGCAACATCATCAACATTCATTTTCGAGTTTCAAAGTGGAGAGACGAGTTAGTAGCTTTGCTACACTTTTGTTTGGAAAATGGATTTGATTTGAATTTCTTGAATATGATTTGATTTATATAATATATGTATCTATTTATTTCAAAGTGTAAAATGAAACCGGAAATTTATCCTTAAATTCTGTGTAAAGTGATGGTTTTCAATTATTAAAATGAAGCAAGATTTCGAATAATTGGAATATCTAAAATGATAAAAGAAATTTAACCAACTTGAAATAGCTGAATTTGAATAAAACTTATTTGTATAACACTGAATTGTATTCTAATATATATAACTTGCGTAAAATATTCAAAAAGTTAAAATGTTAGGGTATAATAAAGGGTTGTACAAGAAGAAAACTTATGTAAAAAATTGTTCAAACCAAAATCTGGCTTAATATAAATGTTGTAGATAAAAGAAAATTTGTATAGTGTTTAATTACACTCTGAAACATTAATATAACTTACCTAGGAAGTTTAAATGTAATTAGAATGTAATTGGATAATATACACTATGATATAAGTAATAGGATGTCCAAAATGATATTTTGTTAAGGGAATGTATAAAATAAATTGGATAATAAATTGAATAATAAAAAGGGAATAAATTTGTTGAATAATATGTGATTATAATATGTTTATTACACTTAATATATGTGGAAAAATATGTTAAGTAAAATAAATTTAATAAATAAACGAGAATGCTAGTTAAGAGAACAAATATAGACTTAAGAATAGTTGAAAGTGAATTTTAGTGGAATCAACTTAGCTGAAGATAAATGGATAAAATAAACGAGTTGAACCAAAAATGAATTTGTTTGAAAGAAATGTTGATAAAATGAAAGAAAATCAAATTTTAAATTGAATGACTATCTATTAGTTGAATAAAATGGATTAAACCAAACCGTTGGATATTAATTTATTTAAAATTAAATTTATATGGTTCTGGATAGTTGGAGTTGAATGTTAAGGTGGAATTTACTATAGCTTGATCAAATAGATTTAATAAATAATAAAACAAATTTTGTTGTGAATTTTTTTTAATAAGGGTTAATAAATTGAAAACAAATCAATTGAATAAAAATATATGGAAATGAAATCAATCAAATGTGAACATAATAAATTTAATTGATTAAATAAAATGAATTGGAATCAATCAATTGGGTATAAATCACTTTTAAAATAAATGAAGTCTATATGGTTTTAAATTAATTGTTGTATTTGGTATTGCAATCTATTTTCTTTCTGGTTGTTTCTATTCTCCTACCTCCTTCCTTTTCGGGGACGAAAAGTTTTGAGTGGGGGAGAGTGTAACGACCCGAAAATTTTAACGGTTTTTAATAACGTAATTTAAACTGAATTTTGTGAAATTTTGAGTAATTGAATTTGGAAATAAAATAATTGATATTTGGAATATGTCTATTTAAACATAGCAAATGGTAAATTTTCATCAGATAATATGGAAGTTTATTTTATTGTGTAATTTTATTTCAAACTAAATCAGTTAATTTGATGATAATAAAACATTTTTCAAACCTGAATATTTTATATAATAAATTTGTAAATCATCTTCTGAGTGAAACATCATATTTTGTTTCGCAAAATTTGGACTACTATTGCTCCATTTATCTTATTTTCGACGTTTTAGCAGCATTTTCGGTACCGATTATCGACTTTTGATAGGATAATGTACCACTAATATCTATATACTGTTTTGATCGTCTTGTTGTGCTGATCTCTGCGGTATATTCAATTCTGTGTTTTGAAGTCCGGTACGCAGCGGAATCCGCGAAAACGGTAACCGTATCGGTACCGGTTTTGTGCCTCTTGGTTTTTTTATGACCCTTCATATAGCCATTGTTTAATCTAATGGACATTGACCTCTTTTGATACAAATTTAAGTCGTGATCTTTTGTCTACAACCAGTTCAATATTTTTTTTCAATTCGTTCATTTATTTTTGTTTCGATTCCTTCTTTCTACCTTCATCTTTCCCCTTCCATTTTATTTTTCTTCCTAATTGCCTGCTCATTCCCTATCTTCTATCATTTCGCACCTTCCCCTCCACGACCGTAGCAGCTCACCCCGACTCAAGTCTTCACCCGCCTTGCCGAAGGGCACCATCTTCCCGAACACCTTCGGCCATCACTTCCTTCCGCAACCACTCAATAGCCTTGCCACCATTCCACTCCTCTACAACCGAGTTCAGTCTCATGCCATCGTGCCTCTGCCTCCCAACGTGACGACCAGAGCCTCCTTGCCGAAGCCTAGCATCACGTCAGTCTCTAAACCAATCCATGCCCAAGCAGCCTTCGACTTTCTTCCCCGACAACTCACTTCGCCCCTCCCCTTGCAGCCCTCTGATTTTTATGATAATGAGTATATGTATATTAAGTTTATATAAATTTTGATTATAGATCTCTTTTATAGATAACTATATATAACAGTTTACTATATATTTTGTATATTTAGTTATAATACATAAATGTTTATATTTCGGTTTATATACATTATATTATAAGGTATGTATGTTTATATACGTGGGCATTCTTCATATATATTTAAAGATCTGGTGATATACAAAGTTATTTAAGTTTGTATATAAGTTGTGGAGTCTATATATGTCATATACATGTACTGGTTTTGCTATGGGATTTTTGTATTTGCAGGTTATATATTGTACTAGTTTATATATATATATATATAAAGTTGTGCAGTACTTTAGTAGTATATATATATATAGTTTTAATATGACAGTTTATATATGTTTTGCAGCACAAATATATTTACAGTAATATGTTCATCTCAAATTATATGTTATTTAAGTTTTGATTTGTCCGTGTTATATACATAAGTATATATGAGTTTATATATATATATAGTAAGTTGTATTGTTATAGTATATAAAGTTATAAAAGTTATATACATAGTTACAGTGTTATATATGTTTGTTGTTGGATTTATATGATATGTGTTTGTATTCTGGCATATATATATATATATATTTCTGTTTTGTTATAAATGTTATATTATACAAGTTGTTATATATATTGGTTAATATATGCCTTTGTTTTGCTGTGTACAGTAGTGCTAAGTTATATATAATATGTGTATAAGTAAATATGTTATATATAGGTCTGTATTGCCTATATGTTATAGTAGTATTGTTTTAAAGTTTATGATATGTGTATATGTAAAACAATATTGATTTTAAGTATAAACAACGATTTTAAAAATGCATATATATTTAATTTAATATGTGTAAGAATTTAGAATATGATTTTTATATACATATAAATAGTTATATATATATAGTTATATATATAAGTTCACTTATACCATTGATCTTCATCAATCCAGTTTGATTCGATTTCGTCAATTCCGAGCTATCAGCTCTGCTCATCAAATTTGTGTTTAATTGTAACGACCCAGGGTTTTGCACTAGTTAATTATCGTCATTAGACGATAAAATTTGCTAGCTATTTACTATTGGGAGTTTTTAATCGGATTGAGATTCTTTTAAAAATTTGAAATAAAAATTGGTTAAGGTTTATGTGGGCTTTAAATAAAATCTTGGCCCACGTTTTTCACTTAGTGATGTGTTGTTATTAAAGGCAGAAGCCCGTTCCCTCCTCCTCGATTCATTTCTCTTCGCAAGACCAAATCAAAACAACGAAAAAATGGCTGCTAGGGTTCGTTATTTCCCGAAGCCTTGTCAGGCGCCGTGCATAGGCGAGCTGAGTGGGAGGGGGAAAAGGGGAATTGCGGTGATGGATTTGCGCTCTTCAAGATAAGGTGAGTGATTTTCACTCATGTAACGACCCGTAAATTTCAACTGTTTTAATAACGTAATTAGTTGAAATTTTATGAAATTTTAAACGATAAAATTTTGAAATAAAAATTTTATATTTGGAATACGTCTAGTTAAACATAGCAACTGGTAAATTTTCTTCCGAAAATATGAAAGTTTATTTCGCGCGTAAATTCACTTCAATTTAATCAGTTAAAAAGCGATGAAAATAAAATATTTCCGAAACCTAAATATTTTTACATAGAAAATTCTAAACCATCTTCTGAGCAAGATGTCAGTTCGTCATTTTTCCAAATTCGGACATCTATTGCTCCGTCGTTCTTATTTTCTGCAAAATAGCAGCATTCTGGTACCGATATTGATTTTTATCGGATGATCGTACCACTGATATCTTTATACCATTTTGATCGTCCCGTCATGCTGATCTCTGCGGTATATTCGATGGCGCGTTTCGGTGTCCGATACGCAATGGAAAAATCGGTAAACGACTTCATATCGGTAACGTTCGTGATATTTTTGTAACCATTTTCTAACCTATTGTTCTCCGTGTCCATTCACATGTCCAACGGTTGAATTTGGAACAGCTCTTTGCTTTTATTGATTCAGTAATTCTCGTGCTGCCCAAACAACAATAAATGCTTGTTAGCTGAAATTTTGGATGACCGTTGCTTTTCTAAATGCTACTTTTCTAGAATATATTTATTTCTCACTGTTACGTTTCCTCTTCTCTCCTCTTTATTCTGAAATCTGGCCTTCCATTTTTTCAGTTTGCATTTTTTCTTCACCATCAGTTCCCCACCTTTCCTCCTTCTGCCCATGCATTCACACGGTCAGCCATCAACCCTCCCCCGAAGCTATCAACTTCCTCCCTCCTCCAAGCAACCAAGTTAGTCACCTCGTACTGTCCTCCTCCAGTTCATAACTGCCGAGACCCGTTCCCGAACGCCACACCCACACACGCAATCTCTTCCCCTCCCTGCCTCAGCCCACGCTCGACTACCCTCCACCTTTCCGCCATCATGCACCGCCCATCTCCAAAGCTCCGCCTTCCACCACGTGAAACCACCACCTCGCCTTGCACCAGAAAACCCTATTCGCCCCTGCTACCTTGTTCGGCAGCCCGTCCCTCTCACCGACAAGCACAGCACGCACGACACCACGCCGCAACCCTTGCCGAACTCCTCCAGTCGGTCACCGTGTGAGTAGCCTCTTAAATTCGCTGATAGCTTCGCCCTTCTCCTTCTTCTGTTATATAAGTTATTTTAATATAAGCTGGCATATATAAGTCATATATTATATACTTGTTCACTTTTTATATATGTTGTATACTATTCTTATTTTAATATATAAGTAGTGTCAGATTTATGAAATATGTGGGTAAATATGTCTAGGTTGGGTTCATGTTTCCAGTGCCTCACGTGAGCAAGTTTATACATGATATATAATATGTGTTGAACCGTACCTATGTATTCATCTTTGCATAAATAATTTACATACTAGTTTTATAAACTAGGGGATTATTGTTAGAGAGTCTATACGTGAGCTGTAAAGGGTAGTTGATGTCAGAGTATATACATGTAAGTATATATATATTTATACAATGTTGGTCTGTATATGTGCCAGTTTGTAGGTATAGTTTGATTTAGCATATACTTGTTATATATATAGTGCTTTGGCTGTTCGTCAATAAGTTTAAAATGAAAGGATTTGAAACAACATTTATATCTATTTATATTTATTTTATAAATGGTGGTTTAAGTTAAATATTGACTTTAAATAAAATATTAATAATAATATATACACTTTTGTTCGGTTATATCAAACTAATTTGGTTTGTTTCATCAATTCCTCTTTATCAGCTTTGATCGTCAAATTCGGGCCAACCTTGATTTGCTTTGAAAGTCGTGCTTGCATTCATAACTCAACCTCATCGTCTATATCTCTAGCCTCGAAAGGTGAGCACTCACTCACGATTAACGTTCTTTTATTTATTAAATTTGATTTCAATTGAAACGACAATTGAAATATGCTGCTGTTAGTTAATTACACTGTTATATATGCTATTGCCTGTATCAGTTCACCTGTGACATCTGACACTATTATCTGTTAATTTTTTTTATGCAATGATAATACAGTTTGGCTGATAATTTATTTATTGTTGATGTTTCTAGTGGACGTTAAATTGTTAATGTTAAAATGATAAACAATATGAAATTGAACTTGATATAGGATAATTAAATGTTAAATTTGATTAACTGACATTTGTATAGTATGACCCCTTTTAATTGTTAAATTAATTGACATGTAGAATAGTGATAATTACACTTTGAACCATTGAACGTATATTTGATTAATTGTTGTAGTGCTAAAATTGAAATCGAATGACAATTGAAGAACCGTATAAATATTAGTGTAATATAATCTTTAATCTACATGAAATGATAGTGTAGATTCTAGAGATAATTTTATTAATTCGTACAAATAACAATGCGAATTAATACGGTTATTTCGGGATTATTTGAATTGATTATTGGATTGATATTGGTTGTTGTTATTGTTTATTTACTTTGACACCATCCCAGTTATCACACTGCAAGTTCCCTTTGTTATGCTTTGATTTTTGAATTGAATTGGAATCGGGTTGAAATGATAAATACCCAATTTGAACTTTGACCTAGGATAGAAAAATAAATAAAACCCGATTGGTCAATAATTTGGTTTAAAAATAAAACGAAGATTTTATTTGAATAAATAATATGGTTTTGAAATGAAGTTGAAATTTGAATTTTTAATGAAAGGAAAATGTTAATATTTAATAATCTGAATCAAAATATTAACAATGTAATTGATGAAAGAATGTTGTTTAATTCGAGAAATGATTGAATTAAATTTGAAATCATAATTAAGTTTGAAATTATAATTGAGTTCGAAATTATTAAACTTTGAAATTATTTAATAATTAAGTTTTGAATTATTTAATACTTAAATAAGATTAAATTATTTAATGATTAGATTGAATTGAATTCTTTAATAAGAAAAAATTGAACTTTGGAATAAGTGAATTTACTTCGTAAATAATTGAAATTGAGTTTTCTTTATTAATTAAGTTTTTTGGAAAATTATTTAAGAAAGTAAATAAGTGAAATTGAATCTCTTTATCAAGAAATAAAATGTGACTTATTGAAACTAATGTAAGACTTGTAATTGAAAGAATTGATTTGACGAATTGAATTTAATTCAAAATTGTAAGTTTTGATTTAATGAAATTGAACTTAAGAAATTGATTTAATGATTTGGAAATTTAATAGAAATTGTTTTGAATGATAAAGTAATTTAACGATATTGAATGAAATCGATAAATGAATGTAAATTGATTTGAATGTTAAACTAAATTGATTTAAATGATTTTTGAAATGAAACTTATATACGAACTTGAATCAATATTTGAATTGTTTTAAATAGAAATTGAAATTGTATTATAAGATTTTGAAATGATAATTTGGAAGTTTTGAAACGTAAATTATTGGAAATTGGTTTTGAAAGACAAATGAAATGTTGATTTACGAATTCTATTGAAAATTGAAATTGAATTTGATTTGGTTTTTGAAATGTATAAACGACCAATCGGTATAATAATTACGAAAGTTATTAAAGAGACCGGAATTCGGTTATGGATATACTCTCTATCTAAACCGAAAACCACTTTAATAACTATACGCGGAGTGATGATCCAGAATGAAGTGGTTGGAATGATGTACGTGATGACTGAAGAAAGTGAACGATAATGGATAGCCTTGACACTTGTGTCAAATTGGAAATGACTAAAACAGGAGCTGTGCCGGGCCAATGGAGGATTAGCTACCTCAAGTGGACACACTTCTTCGAACTACTTATACTTGTTGTCGATTGGTGCACCCTTGATTTTGGGAGTGTTGTTTCACGGTGTTGCGGGCGCTGCGGCGTTGCGTTCTCACCAGTCCGGATCAGGCGAACGGTAGTATCACTACCTTGGGTATAGCCTCATGTGCCTTGTCATACTTGTATTCCATTTATGCGCGACCACTACGATTTTGATTTGTACCTTTAGTATATGGATTGCCCTCTGGTGACTTCCGGTTTTGGGAAAACTACGGTCTTGTATATGCTTTTGGGAATAATAATGTGTTAAGGGTGGAATGGGCCATGACTTAACGCTATTTTGATATCTTTATATTACTGATAGACATTATCTACTTATCGTACACTACTACCTAGTAGATAGTTTAACGGATCCTTAAAGGATGGTTATTCCAAACATCCTTTGAGTTACTTGTATTTCAATTGCTATTTCACTTGAGTTGGATTTATTAATATAAGAATGTTAATCCTGACTCGAGTGTCTTGTGTTTTTGCGTTACGCTCGGGTCAGACTGAGTAGTTCAGCTTTCGAGACTCACCTTTGGAGTTGGAGCTTTGCTTGAAGATCCAGCCACCTATTTTGCTTTCAGATATTCGATGATTCCAGTGATGTATTCTGATTTGTCTCTGATGTATCATATTACTCTTCCGTTGTATCTGGTTTAACTCTGATGTATCGTATTACTCTTCTGTTGTAAACTCTAATGTATCTTATACATTTATATAGTAGCTTCATGAACTACTATCTCTTTTATTTCCGCTGCAATTATTACTCTGTGTCTGTGATCTGTGATATTTTATTTACTGTATATGTTCAGTTTTGCCAAATTTAAATTAACAACGCGGTATTTTGAGCAATTCAAATTCGGCATGAGTGTCTACCTATACACTTATAATGGATGCGAATGGTCCAAAATGGCGGGTCGTTACAGTTGGTATCAGAGCTTTGGTAGCTCTAGGCAAAACTTAACATATAGGGTAAATGTATTTACGGAATCACTCTCATTCGAGTTTCAATCTCTACCTTTGACTCTATTCTTTTGAATTTTGGAACGTTCCCCTCGGTTCCGAAATTTCATTTGTGTCCCTCACTATTCGTCTTCTTTCAATTCTGGAACACCCCATAAATCCATTTTGAATGATATCTATAATAGATCGGCGGTCTTGCCAATCTTCGAATGATTCGTAAAGGAGCAAAACTCCTTTACAATAGGCATTGATTTACCGGAGATTTCTGTATCCTCGGTTTACGATGCTATCTATCTCCTGCTATACCTGAATTCTAATTCTTGAGATCGAATGTCGATTTACCTCGGAATTTTACACCGATCTTATTTTTCAAGTTACGGTCGACCCGGTTAAGGTTGCCCGCGATTTATATAAACTTATCCATCGCCTTATTTTGTTATTTAATTATCTCGTCTTTGTTCAAACCTATCTTCGAATCGAAATTCTCTTTGATTTGAGTCCATCATGATTTGAATCTCTACCCTTGCTTTGAATCATTTTTTTATCGTCGAGCGAGGAAGTGTATTGAAAATTAATTTGAAATATCGTTTTCAAATTGATAAATAAATAAAATAGTTTTGAATGATTATATTATATAAAAATATAAGTTTTCTGAGATTAAATTATTAATGAATTTGTTGTCAGAAATAATAATATTGGATTTTCATTTATTGTTTTGTAAACCATTGACTATTGCATAAATATATATAAATGAATTTATAAACTTGGTTATAAATTGATTGGAATTCGAAATGAATTTAATTCAGAAATTTGAGAATTTATTGGTTTTCGGTGATTTCCAACTTTGGGTTTAAAATTTTAAAATGTATATTATTGAAAGTATTTTCGAATAGAAATCGTTTTCAAAGAATTTTTAAAATGTTGAAATCAGTACTCTTCTCTTTGTCGCTGGAAAATAATTTCGGTGATGGCGGCCGCATCATCGACATTCATTTTCGAGTTTCAAAGTGAGGATACTATTCTATTGCTTTGCTACGGTTTTGTTTTGAAAAATATTTTGATTTAAATTTCTTCAGTATATTTTGATTTACATATATATAGGTATCTTATTTTAAAATTTAATTTGATTTGATATAATATATTATATATATCTCTAAATTGTTTAAAGTAAATCGAAAATCTAATTCTTAAATTTTGTTAAAGGATGATTTTAATTATAAATAAACCAGAACTTGGAATAAATATTTAAATTTGAGATAATTGAATTTGAAAATTTTATTTGTATAGTACTAAATTGCATTTCAATATAACTGATCTAAATTTTTCATAAGTTAAAATGTAACTGGATAATATACAATATAAAATAATTTTATAAATAAAATTTGAGTGTTTATAATAAATGTTATACACTAAATTTTGATTTTAAAAATGTCAATAGAGTTAGATAGGATAATAAGTAAAACTTAGTTAATAATTAATAAATTTGTTTTGAAAGAATTAATAAATTGAAATTTGATCTACTTATGAAAATACCTTGAAATTGAAATCAATTAATGAATATAAATTAATTTAAATTTAAATTTATATGGTTTAAATTAATTTATATGGTTTAAATACATGTAATAAGATATATTAAGTGAAATAAACTTAATAAGAATTTGGAATAAAGAAGAATTTAAATTGCTAAAAAAATATATGATTATAATAAAAGACTATTCAAGTCTAGGGTTTTAGAAAATTGTAAATTGAAAAGATGGGATAATAAGATAATGAATTTAGAAATAGTTGAGACTGATTTTAGTGAAATCAAATGTTGAATATCAATTAATTTAAATTTGAATTTATATGGTTTAAATTAATTGTTATTTTGTATTTCAAATCTGTTTTCTTTCTGGTTGTTTCTATTCTCCTACCTCGTTCCTTTTCGGGGACGAAAAGTTTTGAGTGGGGGAGAGTGTAACGACCCGTAAATTTCAACTGTTTTAATAACGTAATTAGTTGAAATTTTATGAAATTTTAAACGATAAAATTTTGAAATAAAAATTTTATATTTGGAATACGTCTAGTTAAACATAGCAACTAGTAAATTTTCGTCCGAAAATATGAAAGTTTATTTCGCGCGTAAATTCACTTCAATTTAATCAGTTAAAAAGCGATGAAAATAAAATATTTCTGAAACCTAAATATTTTTACTTAGAAAATTCTAAACCATCTTCTGAGCAAGATGTCAGTTCGTCATTTTTCCAAATTCGGACATCTATTGCTCCGTCGTTCTTATTTTCTGCAAAATAGCAGCATTCTGGTACCGATATCGATTTTTATCGGATGATCGTACCACTGATATCTTTATACCATTTTGATCGTCCCGTCATGCTGATCTCTGCGGTATATTCGATGGCGCGTTTCGGTGTCCGATACGCAATGGAAAACTCGGTAAACGACTTCATATCGGTAACGTTCGTGATATTTTTGTAACCATTTTCTAACCTATTGTTCTCCGTGTCCATTCACATGTCCAACGGTTGAATTTGGAACAGCTCTTTGCTTTTATTGATTCAGTAATTCTCGTGCTGCCCAAACAACAATAAATGCTTGTTAGCTGAAATTTTGGATGACCGTTGCTTTTCTAAATGCTACTTTTCTAGAATATATTTATTTCTCACTGTTACGTTTCCTCTTCTCTCCTCTTTATTCTGAAATCTGGCGTTCCATTTTTTCAGTTTGCATTTTTTCTTCACCATCAATTCCCCACCTTTCCTCCTTCTGCCCACGCATTCACACGGTCAGCCATCAACCCTCCCCCGAAGCTATCAACTTCCTCCCTCCTCCAAGCAACCAAGTTAGTCACCTCGTACTGTCCTCCTCCAGTTCATAACTGCCGAGACCCGTTCCCGAACGCCACACCCACACACGCAATCTCTTCCCCTCCCTGCCTCAGCCCACGCTCGACTACCCTCCACCTTTCCGCCATCATGCACCGCCCATCTCCAAAGCTCCGCCTTCCACCACGTGAAACCACCACCTCGCCTTGCACCAGAAAACCCTATTCGCCCCTGCTACCTTGTTCGGCAGCCCGTCCCTCTCACCGACAAGCACAGCACGCACGACACCACGCCGCAACCCTTGCTGAACTCCTCCAGTCGGTCACCGTGTGAGTAGCCTCTTAAATTCGCTGATAGCTTCGCCCTTCTCCTTCTTCTGTTATATAAGTTATTTTAATATAAGCTGGCATATATAAGTCATATATTATATACTTGTTCACTTTTTATATATGTTGTATACTATTCTTATTTTAATATATAAGTAGTGTCAGATTTATGAAATATGTGGGTAAATATGTCTAGGTTGGGTTCATGTTTCCAGTGCCTCACGTGAGCAAGTTTATACATGATATATAATATGTGTTGAACCGTACCTATGTATTCATCTTTGCATAAATAATTTACATACTAGTTTTATAAACTAGGGGATTATTGTTAGAGAGTCTATACGTGAGCTGTAAAGGGTAGTTGATGTCAGAGTATATACATGTAAGTATATATATATTTATACAATGTTGGTCTGTATATGTGCCAGTTTGTAGGTATAGTTTGATTTAGCATATACTTGTTATATATATAGTGCTTTGGCTGTTCGTCAATAAGTTTAAAATGAAAGGATTTGAAACAACATTTATATCTATTTATATTTATTTTATAAATGGTGGTTTAAGTTAAATATTGACTTTAAATAAAATATTAATAATAATATATACACTTTTGTTCGGTTATATCAAACTAATTTGGTTTGTTTCATCAATTCCTCTTTATCAGCTTTGATCGTCAAATTCGGGCCAACCTTGATTTGCTTTGAAAGTCGTGCTTGCATTCATAACTCAACCTCATCGTCTATATCTCTAGCCTCGAAAGGTGAGCACTCACTCACGATTAACGTTCTTTTATTTATTAAATTTGATTTCAATTGAAACGACAATTGAAATATGCTGCTGTTAGTTAATTACACTGTTATATATGCTATTGCCTGTATCAGTTCACCTGTGACATCTGACACTATTATCTGTTAAATTTTTTTTATGCAATGATAATACAGTTTGGCTGATAATTGATTTATTGTTGATGTTTCTAGTGGACGTTAAATTGTTAATGTTAAAATGATAAACAGTATGAAATTGAACTTGATATAGGATAATTAAATGTTAAATTTGATTAACTGACATTTGTATAGTATGACCCCTTTTAATTGTTAAATTAATTTACATGTAGAATAGTGATAATTACACTTTGAACCATTGAACGTATATTTGATTAATTGTTGAAGTGTTAAAATTGAAATCGAATGACAATTGAAGAACCGTATAAATATTAGTGTAATATAATCTTTAATCTACATGAAATGATAGTGTAGATTCTAGAGATAATTTTATTAATTCGTACAAATAACAATGCGAATTAATACGGTTATTTTGGGATTATTTGAATTGATTATTGGATTGATATTGGTTGTTGTTATTGCTTGTTTATTTACTTTGACACCATCCCAGTTATCACACTGCAAGTTCCCTTTGTTATGCTTTGATTTTTGAATTGAATTGGAATCGGGTTGAAATGATAAATACCCAATTTGAACTTTGACCTAGGATAGAAAAATAAATAAAACCCGATTGGTCAATAATTTGGTTTAAAAATAAAACGAAGATTTTATTTGAATAAATAATATGATTTTGAAATGAAGTTGAAATTTGAATTTTTAATGAAAGGAAAATGTTAATATTTAATAATCTGAATCAAAATATTAACAATGTAATTGATGAAAGAATGTTGTTTAATTCGAGAAATGATTGAATTAAATTTGAAATCATAATTAAGTTTGAAATTATAATTAAGTTCGAAATTATTAAACTTTGAAATTATTTAATAATTAAGTTTTGAATTATTTAATACTTAAATAAGATTAAATTATTTAATGATTAGATTGAATTGAATTCTTTAATAAGAAAAAATTGAACTTTGGAATAAGTGAATTTACTTCGTAAATAATTGAAATTGAGTTTTCTTTATTAATTAAGTTTTTTGGAAAATTATTTAAGAAAGTAAATAAGTGAAATTGAATCTCTTTATCAAGAAATAAAATGTGACTTATTGAAACTAATGTAAGACTTGTAATTGAAAGAATTGATTTGACGAATTGAATTTAATTCAAAATTGTAAGTTTTGATTTAATGAAATTGAACTTAAGAAATTGATTTAATGATTTGGAAATTTAATAGAAATTGTTTTGAATGATAAAGTAATTTAACGATATTGAATGAAATCGATAAATGAATGTAAATTGATTTGAATGTTAAACTAAATTGATTTAAATGATTTTTGAAATGAAACTTATATACGAACTTGAATCAATATTTGAATTGTTTTAAATAGAAATTGAAATTGTATTATAAGATTTTGAAATGATAATTTGGAAGTTTTGAAACGTAAATTATTGGAAATTGGTTTTGAAAGACAAATGAAATGTTGATTTACGAATTCTATTGAAAATTGAAATTGAATTTGATTTGGTTTTTGAAATGTATAAACGACCAATCGGTATAATAATTACGGAAGTTATTAAAGAGACCGGAATTCGGTTATGGATATACTCTCTATCTAAACCGAAAACAACTTTAATAACTATACGCGGAGTGATGATCCAGAATGAAGTGGTTGGAATGATGTACGTGATGACTGAAGAAAGTGAACGATAATGGATAACCTTGACACTTGTGTCAAATTGGAAATGACTAAAACAGGAGCTGTGCCGGGCCAATGGAGGATTAGCTACCTCAAGTGGACACACTTCTTCGAACTACTTATACTTGTTGTCGATTGGTGCACCCTTGATTTTGGGAGTGTTGTTTCACGGTGTTGCGGGCGCTGCGGCGTTGCGTTCTCACCAGTCCGGATCAGGCGAACGGTAGTATCACTACCTTGGGTATAGCCTCATGTGCCTTGTCATACTTGTATTCCATTTATGCGCGACCACTACGATTTTGATTTGTACCTTTAGTATATGGATTGCCCTCTGGTGACTTCCGGTTTTGGGAAAACTACGGTCTTGTATATGCTTTTGGGAATAATAATGTGTTAAGGGTGGAATGGGCCATGACTTAACGCTATTTTGATATCTTTATATTACTGCTAGACATTATCTACTTATCGTACACTACTACCTAGTAGATAGTTTAACGGATCCTTAAAGGATGGTTATTCCAAACATCCTTTGAGTTACTTGTATTTCAATTGCTATTTCACTTGAGTTGGATTTATTAATATAAGAATGTTAACCCTGACTCGAGTGTCTTGTGTTTTTGCTTTACGCTCGGGTCAGACTGAGTAGTTCAGCTTTCGAGACTCAAATTTGGAGTTGGAGCTTTGCTTGAAGATCCAGCCACCTATTCTGCTTTCAGATATTCGATGATTCCAGTGATGTATTCTGATTTGTCTCTGATGTATCATATTACTCTTCCGTTGTATCTGGTTTAACTCTGATGTATCGTATTACTCTTCTGTTGTAAACTCTAATGTATCTTATACATTTATATAGTAGCTTCATGAACTACTATCTCTTTTATTTCCGCTGCAATTATTACTCTATGTCTGTGATCTGTGATATTTTATTTACTGTATATGTTCAGTTTTGCCAAATTTAAATTAACAACGCGGTATTTTGAGCAATTCAACTTCGGCATGAGTGTCTACCTATACATTTATAATGGATGCGAATGGTCCAAAATACTGGGTTGTTACAACTCACGTCCTCTAATTCAATCTTAAGTATTTCATGCATGGTTGTGATGATTTCCGACTTCTTCAATTTCGTATATTTGATGTTTCCTTGATTCGCACGGCTTTGAACGATTTCATGATTGCCACGGCTTTGGTTTAAACTGTTCGATATTTCCGTTTTTTTTGCTGTTGACTCAACATTGCTTTGATGCTTGAGATTGACCCTTGTCTTTGTGGCTTCGGCAATGTTACTGTACTTGTGCAATTTTGTGATCATCTGGCTTCGACTTGTTCTACTGTTCCATGGCTTCGGCATGATTGTTCATAGTTGATTTTTGTGAAAATATTTGCTTCCGGCATTTTGTTGACTTCGGCCACTTGATATTGATACTATCGTTCCATGATTTTTGAACTTGCTATTGTTAAAAATATTCGAGTTTGACTTCGGCCTGACTTTGTTATTTTTTGAATTATTGTTTGGTTATTCTCTATTGCATTTTGTATCACTTCTGACTGTTGACATTACTATGTTGTTTGGATTAGCTTGTGTACTTCACTACTATATGTGCACTGTGCTTTGAGTCTGGTACCTTGATTCACTGTTGTCTGCATTTGTTCGTATACTTATCTTCATATATTTAAAACTGCTGTCACATTCACTTGTGTACATTGTAGTCTTGGTCGACCATTTCGATTCACTGGTCTTTGGCTTGTGAACTTTCTGGTTGTTTGTTTATGACTTCAACATTGCTTTGTCTTCGACATTTCTTTTTCATGTGTGATGAGTTGCTGCCATGTACATGAGTTTGGTATGTTTGTTTCACTAGTCTGGTTGGTCTTGAGACTGTAGCATTTCCATATGAACTGGTATGTGCTTGTGCACATATTCTATTTGTCACTGCTGCATTTGTCTTTGTACATTTGATGTTTGCTGCTTGGTCTTCGATTTCATGTGTACGACTTGAACTTTGGTCGAGGCTGGTGTTGCACTGGCTTTATACATATTGAACTTTTATAAGCTGCTGCTTTAATGTATAAAGTAATGATTGTACACACTTATATATAGTTGGTATATATATACATATTTATATGTATATGTATATAGCTATGCATGCGTGTGTTTTGATTCGAATTATTAATTGATTGTACACACTTACATATAGTTGGTATATATATACACATATTTATATGTATATGTATATAGCTATGCATGCGTGTGTTTTGATTCGAATTATTAATTGATTGGGTACACACTTATATATAGTTGGTATATATATATATACATATTTATATGTATATGTATATAGCTATGCATGCGTGTGTTTTGATTTGAATTATTAACTGATTGGGTACACACTTATATATAGTTGGTATATATATATATACATATTTATATGTATATGTATATAGCTATGTATGCATGTGTTTTGATTTGAATTATTAACTGATTGGGTACACACTTATATATAGTTGGTATATATATACATATTTATATGTATATGTTGATAGCTATGTATGCATGTGTTTTGTAGCGTTGATTGCCGCAACGCGCTTACTGAACTATACACACTTAGTTGTGCGATTGAGTTTAGTTTAAATATTTGGAGTAGTGATGACGTCACATTCTGCAGTGGCGAGGCAGTGTACGTGAGCGTGTATTGCAGCCAATCAGAATTGAAGTATATGACGTCATATTCTGCAGTGGCGAGGCAGTGCACGTGAGCATGTACTACAGCCAATCAGAATTGACATTTTATTGGATAATTTCAATTGCTTGAATTGATTCGTGTGGCCAATTCAATATACTTTGAAATTGTATTTTGATTTGGTTTAATTTGATTATTTTGTTGTTATCTAATTATCTATTAAATAATTAGATTATGTTGTTTCTAATTATCTTCATCGATAACTCTTCTATTTATCTTTATTGATAATCAGATTTTGCTGTTAATTGCTGTTTATGTAACTCTGTTGTTTCTAATTATCTTCATCGATACTATATTAATATAACAGCGAAGCTGAGATCTCATATAGATTTGGCTTGCTATAACTATGTCCTTGAGGAAGTTCAAGTTGAAGAGAATACCCGCGAAGCTTAGGAGAGGGTTCCTGCCTTCCCATAAGAGGAGGGATAAGGTTGGTGCCACCGGCTGGGTTGGCGTTAGCTACTTCTAATTCTAAGGGATAAGGTTGGCGCCACCTTATCTTAGGCTGACCGGTTAATATAATCACTTACTTGACTTGGCGCATACTCCTACGATTTGCAATCGCAAGCACCTTAGTATTAAAAGGAGAGATGCATTGACGATGAAAGGTATTATTGAAACACTTGTTCGGTCACGATAGATGAAGTTCTCATTCCAGTCAGGAGAAGAGTTCTTCTATTTATCTTTATTGATAATCATATTTTTTGAATTTTCTATTAATACTATTCCGCTGTTTGTAATTATTTTCATTAATAATCCTTCTATTTACCTTTGTTGATGATTTGGCTTTGCTGATTCGCTGTTTAAATGCTGTTACGCGGTATATTTACCGTTATCTGATTTTCTTATTAGAGGATTGGATATGCGGGATTTATTGTCATTGTCGTCTATTTGTTATTTAATTATTATTGCTTCCGTGCATTAATTACTGAGTTTGAATTAGACTGATCCGCGTATTATTTTCTTTTGAATTAATACTCGGGTCAGACCGAGTTATTACAGGCTATTGATATCTCACTTTGGGATGCTGCTTGAGCTATGAAGTCTCTTCATATCTTTTGGAGTAGTCTGTGTTATTTTATAGGATGACATGTATTCATGTATATTATTTATAATAGTGTACTTATGTATGTAACTTCCAGCGTCGACAGTTGTAGTCGTATCACATGTATTGTAACTGACTTCAGTTATATATGTGATTTTATATTATCTGTGTTCTGTATTTAGCTTATCTGTGCTATTATTATATATGTTGTCCTGAACTATTATGAACCATCGTAGCTCGTTTTATACTGGAATTGAATATGTCGATGGGAGTAAATAAATGAAGAGATGAAAAAAAAATATACCACTCCTTTCGAGATAACCAATACTAGTGTAAGGCCTGACTACGGATGGCTGCTCCTATCCAGCCTTATTCTTCGTAATAACAGACAGTATTTCCTTTTGATACTCTTTGTTATTGTGAGCATAGAGGTGGGGCGTTACAATTGGTATCAGAGCAGGGGTTCATGGACATAATATATAATAGAACTTAGATAGAACATGTGTTACAACTATTTGTTGATGTTTTTATTTTTGCCTTTGAGTCAAAACTAAAGTTTTGAAAATATGACGAATTTTTTTTAAATATTTTTATTTAAAAATAAAAGCGCAATTGAGTTTTGATGATTTGATTAATTTGTGTTATGTTTATCAAAGTGCGCAGCGGAAACAGTGAGACTGCCTTCGTTGAGTACAGTTGATAACCCTTTGATTTAAAAATCAAAATATGAAAATGAAATTTGTTAACGGTAAAAAATGAACGCTAACACCCGGTGTGTGTAATAAACTTGTGAAAGCACCACCCGTTGGTACGGGAACAGAATATGAGCTGAGAATAGCAGAAAAACAGTAAATGAACAACAGATTTATAGTGGTTCGGCCCGTAATTGAGCCTACATCCACTTTATAGTCTTTTGTTGCTGATTTGATTACAATTCGATACAATATCTCTCTAAATACAATACAATTTGATCATGAAATCATTCTTGACTACTAGCTCGATCTTTAATGATGAAACTCGATGAATCCGCGTTGGATGTTAGGAGCTCTTCTCTAAGATCGTTGTAGTATCTCGAATGCTTGAAGACCTTTGATTGCTGAAAGAGAGGAGGCTTCGACAGCGTAACGGCGCTTGGAGAAATAAATGGCCAAAAGTCCTCTTCATGTTGGAAGTGGTGGGGTATTTATAGTAGCTGATTTGAATTCAGAAAATTCGCCTAAGTCTTAGGTCGCGTACGACCTTAGTTAAGTCGTAGGTCGCGAGCGACCTAAGCTAGGTCGCAGTCTCCTTGCGGCTTAAAAGATTAGCTGGTGAAGCAGTTCTTAGCTTTATTTGATTAAGTGGCAGGTCGCAGGCGAGTTAAGGGATAGCTGTGGGAGCTCTAGGTCGCTGAATCCCTAACTCGTTAGCCTTTTAGGTCGCAAACTTCTCCCAAGTCCTTAGGTCGCGAACCTTTCCTGTAGCTAGGTCGCAAACTTCTCCCAAGTCCTTAGGTCGCGAACCTTTCCTGTAGCTAGGTCGCAAACCTTTCCAAGTCCTTAGGTTGTTGAGTTCCATAGGTCGCAATCCTTTCTGTTGCTGTTAGGTCGCGAGCCTCTTATGTTGTTAGGTCGCGAACTTCTTGTGCTGTTAGGTCGCGATGCTTTCTTATAGTTAGGTCGCGGCATTCCTCTGTAGCTAGGTCGCGAACTTCTTAGGTCGCAACTTTTCCTTAGGTCGCAAAGCCTCCTAGGTCGCTGCTTTTCCTTCAGCAGTTAGGTCGCAAGCTTCATTGACTCGCTCAATATTTTAGGTCGCTTCTTAATGGGAGTTAACATTTGCCCCTCGAAGTACGGGCCGAAGTCATAGGTCGTGTGCTTCGACTTAACTTCGCTAGGTCGCGAGCGACCTAAAACACTAACTTGCTTGTCTATTCATCTTCCTTTCTTGGTTTCGTATAAACCGGTTAGGTCGCTTCTTCCTCCCTACTCTACTACTTCGATCCCTTGCTGCCATTGACGAATTTTTCGAGTTTTTCAAAGGCGAATTCAACCTATTCCGGTCATCGATTCTTCCTTACCATTACATCCCGTAAGTGAGTTTGACATCCATCCTATCATAATCATCGTTTAATCTTGAATCCCTGCTTTTTCGACCTTAGCCCCATTCTATGAGTTGTGCACCGTTTCAAGCGGCTGTCGTGGTTGATTCTCGATAGTTGCTTTGGCTGATTCATGAGGGCATAGTAATGTGTTGGATCTGCGATGGATTAGGGATGTGTTGAATCGCTCTTGGTATCTTTTGATGAATTGAAGGGGTGAGGAAGGCGATGGGTTTATAGGTGTAATTGATAACGGGTTATAGGGTTTGGTGGTTTGTGGCGTGGAGAGGAAGTTAGCAGTAAGGGTTTTAGGCGACTTAAGACTATTCGCGACCTAAGGAAGACTGGAACTTGTGTTAGGTCGCTGAACGACCTAACTTTCCTGTGACATAAGCTTTAAATCGCAGCCGAGTTAGGACTTGATCAAATCTGCATTGCTTTTAACCCTTCAGTTGCACTGTGCGACCTAAAGGTGCTTCGACCAAGAATAGGTCGCCGAATGACTTAGAACTTAAACAATTCTGCATAGCCCTGAATGCTCTTATTTGCCCTGCACGACTTAAAATCACTCCAACTTATGTTAGGTCGTGAACGACCTGGGACTTAGAAATTTAGGCAGAATTGGGCTGATTTTTTGAATTGTTTTAGACTTTGTTGTACTTCTTTTCAGATTGCCTTAACTTTAATGCTGATAACCTGTTTAGAAGAAATATTCACAGAAAAAATGGGACGAATATACTGCCATTGATTGCCCACACCAAATGACAGATTAGTTGACAAAGAATATCAAACTTAAATGAACTTTGCGAATGAAATGTTGTGAACTAACAAATCTAAGTGAAGTATTAAAGCAAAATTGAAACGATCAACTAAAGCTGATTCATTTGCATCAACACAACACTATTCTTGGACTTAAGATATCAAGCCCCGAAACTTTATAATCGACAAGTATCAATTAATTTAGTTTCATTTATATTTGCTTGTTATTGCGCTAGTTTTGCACAACACTTCACTCTTTTTTAGGAAACGTGCACCTTAACATTTGATCGTCCAGTTCCTTGTGTAGAATGGCATCCCAACAGGAAGACTTGGAAATAGCTGGAGAGGCTTTTCCAATTGCTACTCCACTGAACGACCCTCCGGAACGGACTTCTACTACTTTAAGCCACAAGATCTTCAGACAATTGTGCATCCAGTTCGGCATTGCCGAAGCAGATGCTTTACTTCCTGGGTCAAGCGACACTGCTGACAGGCCGCCTCTTGGCTTTGTTGCCGTGAATCGTCAGATGTGCTTGAGCGGAGCTATTCCGCCCTTTAATGATTGTCTTCGAGAACTTCTCCTTCGGCTATCTATCTCCCCTTTTCAACTGCACCCTAATGGATACTCCATCCTGCTGGGACTGTGTGTGCTTTTCAGGAGGACGTTGGGCCGTTTTCCTAGTTTTGCCGAAATTCGCTTCTTGTGCACATTTGTAAAGAACAAAGATCATCCCTCTATTACACTTGTGAGAAGTGCCAGGAACCGCAAACTAATTCTGGACTTGTCTGAAAGTGCCCACGGATTTTTGACTCAATTCTTTTATGTCCGCTGCCCTCCGGGATTCTACGCCATTTGGAGAGTGGGAAGTACGATTATCTATCTTTCCGATTTGTTCTCAAAACTTTTCAGAATTCGAACTGTCAAATGCTTAACTCCATTCTTTCTTTTTTGCAGCACTTCCTCCCCCACTTCGAGATGCCAGTCACAAGGTGACTTTTGAGAGGCTTATGGCCGTGCCAGTCGAGGAGAGAAGTGTTCAATTTTTATTGAGAGATGAGTTCCTCCACGAATTTGGACTCTTACATCCTTCCCGTTCCGCTCAGCCACATGAAGTCCCTGATTCTCCTGCTGAGGAGTCGGATGCCCCTGTTCCTTCTGAAGAACCTTTATTGCAAGAACTTACCGCTGAGACTTCATTGGTAAAATGTTCTACTCGTCCCGACATTGCTGGGACGTCCAGTAAGTTAGCACTTGCCCTGGTTGTTGAAGAGGAGGAAAATCTTCACACTGTTGAAAAGACGGCTGAGATGGAAATTGAGAAAGATAATTCTCCCATGCACCATGGCGATGATACTTTCGATAGTCTGAGCGACATCATGATAACCTCTCAGGAGCTCTTTAAAGATGATGTTTCTAAAGTGGTTCCTCCTGTTATCGAAGCAACTTCTTCTTTGCAACAATCCACAACACCTTCTACACAACTTATTGCCATTTCTACACCCAAAAGTGGTTTGTAGTCTGACGCGCGTAGTTTACACATCACACACACTTAGAATTTTGGTACTTATATGCACTTAGCTTCTTCAACTTGAGGATTTCTAAAACTGGTCTTTTTCTTCAATTTCAGGTTCTCTGATGGGGCGAAGCGGCTCTTACTTCAACAAATTTCAGCGCTACGGAAGCCGTGAAGCTTACGACTTTAGGAGTTATATCAGTGCCGTGAAAGAAACTGATGAGGAGAGAGCTGCTCGAAAGGCTTATGAAAGGCGAGCTCATGAAGAGCGTCGCCGGAGAGAAGATGAGGAATACTACGGGAGAAGGGACGAGCAACATGACTCTTCTCGCAGAAGCGACGATCCTTATAAAAGGAAATCTTACGACGATAAGGGGAAGAGTCACACTTCTGATGATTCCAGTAAACGTGCCAGACTTGGTGAGAAAGACACATCTAACATCTCGGAAAAGACAACCGCTTCTGTTCCTCCTAATACATCTTCTGGTTCTCCTGCCCTTAAGGAATCTGACATCCAGACCATCATTAATAGGCCACAGTACCAAGCTGGAGATGGTCCTCCCACACTCCAGAGCCGATTTCCGAACTGGTGTCTGAAAGGAGTGCGTTTTGATTTGGACTTGGTCCCCATTGACAAGCAGGCGATGCTGAAAAATGTCGATGCTGTAAAGCTTGACATCGAAAGAATGTCTGGGTGGCAGAAGCTGGTTGATGAACTCCAAAGAGTCAACCATCTGAATCTTGAAGCGATGATGACCATGGAAAATGATAAGTCTGAGTGGGACAAATGGCATAAACAGCATGACTCGGAGATGAAAAGCATTAGCGATGGTTATGTGAAGCTCGAAGCCGAAGTTGAAAGGCTTAAAAAAGAGCTTGCTACTTCTTCCACTTCTTATTCTCAGAAAGAGGAAATGCTTCAAAAACAAGTCCGAGACGCCCACGCTGCTCAGAGGGATACTGAAGTCAAACTTGAAGCAGAACAACATGTTACTAGAAAATATCGTGATGACGCTGCTCATCTTCAGGAGAAACTCAGCTCTCAAGACTTAGAAATTGCTAGGCTACAATCCCAGTTACTGAAGACTGAAAGAGAACGTGATGAAGTTCTCTCTGGTAAGGCTGCAGCCGAAGAATCCCATAAGGCGACCCTAGCCACCGTTGATGCGACCCTGTTCGACTTCTATATGCATTGTGTCCTGGGGCGTGGGAGCCTTTCATTTTTGGGACCAGAGTATGAAGTCACTCTAGCGGAGGTGTGGGAGGCAATCATTGACTTATTTGGTGGTGCCGGATACTCCGAAAAAGATCTTCAAGCTACCTACCTAAGTGAGAGCGATCGCGATGCCCTTGCCAAAGGAAAAGAGCAGCTCGTCCGAGTGCGGGCCGAAGCGACGGGAGAGAAGCTTCCTGGGAAAGAAGCACCCCCTATTGCTCCTGCTTATACTTCGGCTTTAGCTCATGCGGATATTGCTGGATCTAGTTCTCATTCCACGCCTCCCGCTAAGGTTGACACAGAAACTGTAACCACCCCTACAGAGGAAGAGGCAATGAAAGACTTCCAAGCTCGGGAATTTGAGATTGATCTCGCTAAACCGGCTTTTCCAGGTAACTTTGACAATTCACGGTTTTCTTTTTTCTTGGAGAATACTGATTTCGATATCTTTAATTATGCAGCAGACGCCCTAGAAACTGCCCCAACTCTTCCTTCTTCAGCTGCCGTTCCTCCTCCTTCTCAAGTTATACCTCTTCCGGCTTCCCAACCTGGTTCACAGGAAGAACCAATAGCGGCCCTTCAAGGTTTAGATGAACCATCTGCTTCCGAAGAACAGAAGGCAGAAGGTTTGGAAGATAGCGAGAAGACCCCGGAGCAGTCTTTCGATTATGACACAAAGCTTTCTACATTTCTTGCTCCGGGGAGTGAGTCTTCTTCCAAGAAGAAGGGGAAGCGTGTGGTTTCAAAGAAAGGAAAGAAGAGTTCTTCTGCTGCTGGGGATGAGGCGGAGATGGAACCGTCTGAGTCTCTTCCTCCTTCTTCTCCGACGCGGCCTTCGAAACTTATTACCCGACCGGGTAAAAGCTCCAAGGGTGGGAAAAAGGAGAAATGAGTCTGTTTTTGCATTCTCTGCTTTTTGTATTGACCGGGGATTGTGCGGATACCGGTCTCCGCTTCTTTTTGTAACCTGTACAATGTAAAAATTTCTCATAGTATTGAAATAAATAGATATTTTTCTTGTACAAATCCTTGTGTATGTAGGAATACATCTGTTTTTCATTTGAAGTATAGAGTAAACGATTCTTTTCACTTGTACAAATTTTCTGTCTGTGTTTCAAGAACGCATTTACTCCACATCTTTATTACGTGATATTGCAATGAACTTGTGGTATGTTGCTTGTATATTACTTTTATTAATGTAACTGAATTGTATAGTGTTGCCCCCACACCACAAGTATATTGTAATATTTCTTGATTTCACAAGACCGATACTCTTATTTTAGAGAATAACTTTCCACTTTTTTAGGGAAGAATTATTCTGCTTTTAATAGAGTATATCTTGTCTTTGGAGAAATCTTTATTTTCTTTTTCCTCCTGAAGAACATTTCGACTTCTGGGAATGATCACTTTTATTTGTTTGAAAGTGAATTTTTCCTGCATAGTGAAATGAACTTCTGCAGAAGGTTTTGATTTTTGTGCCCCAGTAAAGGGTTTATTTTTGGTACTTCAAGCAAGGTGAAGTACGCCTTTGAAGAGGTCTTTTGGTCTCCGAAGAGAAGCAGTTTTGGTCTCCGAAGAGAAGCAGTTTTGGTCTCCGAAGAGAAGCAGTTTTGGAATTTCATCTCTGGTGAAGTGGGTCTCCGAAGAGAAGCATTTTGCACTTCTACACGGGTGAAATGTGCCTCCGAAAAGGGCTTTTGCCTCCGAAGATGGCTTGTGCCTCCGAAGAGGGCTTGTGCCTCCGAAGAGGGCTTGTGCCTCCGAAGATGGCTTGTGCCTCCGAAGAGGGCTTGTGCCTCCGAAGAGGGCTTGTGCCTCCGAAGATGGCTTGTGCCTCCGAAGAGGGCTTGTGCCTCCGAAGAGGGCTTGTGCCTCCGAAGATGGCTTGTGCCTCCGAAGAGGGCTTGTGCCTCCGAAGAGGGCTTGTGCCTCCGAAGATGGCTTGTGCCTCCGAAGAGGGCTTGTGGTTGCCTGGAAGTTACTTTCTTATGGTCGGAGGGGTCCATGGGACAAGCGTAAGTCGTTCGATTGGATGTTTGTTTGTACAAACGATCGCAATTGATTAACAAGGTGCCCCTTTTTGGTAGTCCCACCGATCTTTTTGATTGAGGAAAGCTCTCCATTTATTGGCGTGCCTCGTCAGAGGGCTTTGTTGACCCTTGGGAAGGAGCATCAGTTGGTTGGTGTGCCAGGAAGGTTGCGTCTTAGGGGCAAGTAGATCCATGGGATGGACACAAGCTGCCTGATCGGATGCATCACAATCAGCCAGCGAGGGTCTTATTCCTTCTGCTCGGGAAGGTATCCCTTTAGTGGATCTACCTGCTTTCCTGTTGAGAGGCATACCTTCCTTTGGCTGCTTCCATGTTTGCCTGCTCATGTTGTATCATCATCCGCCAGTCTGCGATCCTTTATCATCGTTTCCAAGCGCGTGTTCCTTTCTTTTGCAAGTAAATTGCTTTATCCGAAGAAGTAGACTTCACTGTTGAATGACTCCACAGAGTAAACGCAAGTTATTTGGTTGGATGCCTTTTTATATTAACGATCGCAACCAGTTAACGAGGGCTTGACATAGTGGAGCCGTCAACTTTTTATGTGAAGCTCCTCTTGTATGGGATTTGAGTTTGAAATTTGCTAAATGATTTGTAAGGATCGCTTAGCTTTGCGATGGGTGAGCTTTGCTTTAATGGCCTGTAGTATTAGATCGATATTTTAGCAATACATTTAGAGTATTTACACATCGAAATATAACAGGCATTTTATAACAGAAAACACAATGCATAGTTTTTCATTATTGAGTCACGCTGATTTCTCAGCGGTTTACAATGCAGAAGTTACACATCTATTATTATCTTTACACATTCAAGCAATGCTGTTAAGTAAAAATGAATGCTAGTTATTATTGTTTCAGAATCTCCAAGCTGGATTTCCATTTGTGCTTGATTCATAGCTTTTGGATTTTTATGCCAGAGAAAGTGAGAGATGCCCCAGCCGCAATTTTGTGGGTAATTAGTAGTCATCCCAACTTCTGCTTGCTGGGTATAATCCGCTTGTGATGGCATTAATGACAAGCTTTTCTGAATCTTGCACTGCAGTGTTGTTGTGAGAATCGGATTGATGGGTAGGATGTTGTTGATCCCGAGTGGATGAGGTTTGATTGACTCCGCTTTTCTTAACATATTGTTGGAGTTTACCTTGTTCCAACAATTCTTCAATCACTTTCTTTAACTGGCGACATTGGTCAGTGTCATGGCCAGGTTGATTGTGAAATTGGCAGAATTTCCCATTACTCTTTGCACCTTTCGTCATCTCAGGTGGCTTAGGATACTGGACAACGTCTTTTGTTGCAAAATAGATATTCCTTGGTGTATCAGTTAAAGGGGTATAATCTGAAGAATTAAAGCGGCGAGGTTTCTTTTCATTTCCCTGGTTCTTTCCTCCTTCATTCTCCCTTTTCTGACTTTCAGATTCTCTTTTCTTAGATAGGACACTGTTGTTATTAGTTTGGGCAGCAACCACCTTTGACGTCGTAGAAAGGTTTTCAAGGCGAATGAACTCGTCGGCCTTTTTATAGAATTTATCAAGTGAGTTCGGTTCCTTCATCTTTAGCCATATTCCAAATTTACTCAATTTATCAATGGCTCGCATCAAATAAGTCAGGATCATGCGTGGTTCCGCATTTTCTACTTCGGTTAAAGCTATATTGAAACGGCTCAAGAAAGATTTGATTGATTCTCCGGGCGCTTGTTCAAGGTTAGACAGTGACATTATATCCTTAGCTTTTGAAGCATACAATCTGAACTGTTCCTTGAACTTTTGTGTTAAGTCGGAGAACTTATCTACAGACCGAACTGGAAGCTTTGTGAACCAAAGCAAAGCCACACCTTCCAGGTATACCGGAAAGTACCGACACTTGATCTCGTCTAATGCTCTTGCACCGGTCATATGCCAATCGTATTTGTACAGGAAATGATTAGGGTCAGTGGTTCCCCTATAGGCTTGGATAGTAGGAGGTGCAAATTTCCTTGGGAATTCTGCTCTCAAGATCCTTTCAGTAAACGGAGTTCTGCTTGGCGCAAATCCCCAGTCAGCCTCATCCTCTTCCCTTTGCATGCTCTCTTTCATGATGCGGCCAACCATTTCAGACAGGTACTCTTTATTGTTCAAAGACACCTCCGGGCAAGCACCAGTTCTTCCCTCGGAAGTTTGCCCGGGCATATGTTCATGACAAGTTGGTTGGGGCCTAGAACCATCAGCTTGGAAAGGTGGCGTTTCAGGAAGGGTGGTTTGATGGTTTTCTGGTTGACGATTTTCCCCAAGCAGGGCAGTTATCCTATCCATCATCAAAGCATTTTGAGTTTCAATTTGTTGGTATAATCCAGAAACTGCGTCATCCAATTCAGCCCTGGTGACTCCAACGGTTGGAGTTGCTTGATCTGTTGTTGGGGAAGCGAAAGTCCCTTCGTGAGCATTTCCGGATCTGACGGGTCTACCTCTTCTTCCAGGAGCCATTATCTCGGATCTGGTTTTTTTTTTTTTTAAGAGAGGTTCTTTTTATGAATCTTTGCGAAGCAACGGTGGATGATTGCCTGAGTTCAATTCTCAGTGAAAGCACCAAAATGTTAACGGTAAAAAATGAACGCTAACACCCGGTGTGTGTAATAAACTTGTGAAAGCACCACCCGTTGGTACGGGAACAGAATATGAGCTGAGAATAGCAGAAAAACAGTAAATGAACAACAGATTTATAGTGGTTCGGCCCGTAATTGAGCCTACATCCACTTTATAGTCTTTTGTTGCTGATTTGATTACAATTCGATACAATATCTCTCTAAATACAATACAATTTGATCATGAAATCATTCTTGACTACTAGCTCGATCTTTAATGATGAAACTCGATGAATCCGCGTTGGATGTTAGGAGCTCTTCTCTAAGATCGTTGTAGTATCTCGAATGCTTGAAGACCTTTGATTGCTGAAAGAGAGGAGGCTTCGACAGCGTAACGGCGCTTGGAGAAATAAATGGCCAAAAGTCCTCTTCATGTTGGAAGTGGTGGGGTATTTATAGTAGCTGATTTGAATTCAGAAAATTCGCCTAAGTCTTAGGTCGCGTACGACCTTAGTTAAGTCGTAGGTCGCGAGCGACCTAAGCTAGGTCGCAGTCTCCTTGCGGCTTAAAAGATTAGCTGGTGAAGCAGTTCTTAGCTTTATTTGATTAAGTGGCAGGTCGCAGGCGAGTTAAGGGATAGCTGTGGGAGCTCTAGGTCGCTGAATCCCTAACTCGTTAGCCTTTTAGGTCGCAAACTTCTCCCAAGTCCTTAGGTCGCGAACCTTTCCTGTAGCTAGGTCGCAAACTTCTCCCAAGTCCTTAGGTCGCGAACCTTTCCTGTAGCTAGGTCGCAAACCTTTCCAAGTCCTTAGGTTGTTGAGTTCCATAGGTCGCAATCCTTTCTGTTGCTGTTAGGTCGCGAGCCTCTTATGTTGTTAGGTCGCGAACTTCTTGTGCTGTTAGGTCGCGATGCTTTCTTATAGTTAGGTCGCGGCATTCCTCTGTAGCTAGGTCGCGAACTTCTTAGGTCGCAACTTTTCCTTAGGTCGCAAAGCCTCCTAGGTCGCTGCTTTTCCTTCAGCAGTTAGGTCGCAAGCTTCATTGACTCGCTCAATATTTTAGGTCGCTTCTTAATGGGAGTTAACAAAATTAATTTTCATTGTGTTGTTTAACCATTGGTTAAATAAATAAAATAAAATTTCTAGATGGATTAGAAATAAGAGTATTTATTGGAATTGAAAATTCTTGTAAATATAATATGATTGTTTATGGATTGTTGCTTGGTTGTATATTTAAAGAATGTTCATGTTTTGAAAATGGACATTTCTGCAATCAAGTTTAAAATTCCTAAAAAGAATTTAAAAAGTGATTTGTACTTTATTGTATCAATCGCCTGATGAGTAATTAATAATTCTAGTCGATGCGTCTGATCAGCGTCATCGATAAGAGTTCCTAAACACTTGAGAGACAATGTGATACATATTTTGGTATGAAAGTTAATTTTTTATTTGTTGTTTTTAATTCATTCATGAATTTTGTTTTTTTCTAATTATCTTCAATGATAATTCTTCTATTCATCTCTGTCGATAATTAGAATTTGCTGTTGTGAATTCTGTTGTTTTCTAATTATCTTCAGTGATAATATTTCTATCCATCTCGGTCGATAATTAGAAATCGTTGTTTGTGATTTTTGTGTTTTCTAATTATCTAATTGATAGTTAGATTTTGCTGATATTGTGTTGATGCTGTTACTTAGATGTGTTATTTTTGTTTTCTTTGAAATTTTGAATCCGATTTGAGGATCTGCAGCGATTGCAGTTATGTAATTTTGTTGAGATTTTTGCTGGTTTTCTTTTATGCTAATTGCATATTTGATTAGATTTTTGCTGTTTTAAATTATCTTCATCGAAGATATAGTCGAGTGATTTCTTTGTTTATATTGTCATAAGATGTTGTTGTTTTCTAATTATCTTCAGTGATAATTCTTTTATTTATCTCTGTCGATAATTAGTCGTTGCCATTATGACTGTTTTCGCTGTTTTGATGATTTTCCACGTGATTCCATTCGTTTAAAATAAATGGTTTCAGATTGTTTTGTGTTTTCAAAGGAACGAGGAATCGAATTAAATGTTTTAACAAAAGTGCGGACTATGAACCCTCACTTTTATTAATTCGATTAATTCTGGAATTGTTCATTTGACTACATCGAACAACTTTTATAAAATACCCGTTTTTGCACTTTCAGTCAACGAGAAAGAGAGTTAAACGTCGTAGCAAAAGTGCGGACTATGGACCATCACTTTTACTAAAACGGTTAATTCCGGACTCGTTAATTGAATCATACACAGTGGAAAGTAGCTAGTGGTTAGTAAGCTGTTCAATGCGAACGTGTGGTATGGGACACACTGTTAACATTATTCGGATCACTAACCAAAAGTTAGTGACACTTATGTGGGGCTTTCGGGCTCAGGACCTTCGGGTTCTATGTGGGGTTTTCAATCAATGAGAAAGCGACTTAAACGTATTAGAAAAAGTGCGGACTATGGACCCTCACTTTTACTAAAACGGTTAATTCCGGACTCGTTAATTGAAACCCAATCCATGGAGTTATCTATCATTAGTAGATGGAGGTGAACACGTGGTTATTATATACACGATCGTTGTCACTGATGAGATCTGCTGATTGAGAGTTAGCGACACATTTGCTGGACCTTCGGGTCAATCACCAGTACTAGACCTTTGGGTCATTTGTTGGACCTTCGGGTCATTTGTAGGGCGCCAAAAAAATTATAGTACTCGGTGAGGCTTCGGCCATTTGCTGTTGCACGTGCGGTGCGGTTTAGGCTTATCACTTAAGCTCACCATTTGCTGGGATCGATCCACTAATAGCTATCTCTAATTATCTAATTGGTAATTAGATAGTGCTAATTCGTTGTTTCTAATTATCTGCATGTAATTAGATATTTGTTGATTTGAGTTCTAATTATCTTTGTTGATAATTAGATTATGTTGTTTTCTAATTATCGTATCGGTAATTAGATATTTGTTGATTTGAGTTCTAGTTATCTTTGTTGATAATTAGATTATGCTGTTTTCTAATTATCGTATCGGTAATTAGATATTTGTTGATTTGAGTTCTAATTATCTTTGTTGATAATTAGATTATGCTGTTTTCTAATTATCGTATCGGTAATTAGATATTTGTTGATTTGAGTTCTAATTATCTTTGTTGATAATTAGATTATGTTGTTTTCTAATTATCGTATCGGTAATTAGATATTTGTTGATTTGAGTTCTAATTATCTTTGTTGATAATTAGATTATGCTGTTTTCTAATTATCGTATCGGTAATTAGATATTTGTTGATTTGAGTCTAATTATCTTTGTTGATAATTAGATTTTGCTGTTTTCTAATTATCGTATCGATAATTAGATATTTGCTAATTTTGCTGATTATGAGATTTTCTAGCCTCTGATTGGTTCTATATTATGTGATATGTAGGGATCCAATTTTATATTGTGATCCATTTTATGCTATTTTCTAGTTATCATTTTATTGATTTTTAGATTATGTTGGTCATATTGAATTGTTGTTTTCTAATTATCATCATTGATAATTCTTCTATTTATCTCTGTTGATAGTTAGAGTTTGCTGATTATGAAGTTCGTTCTTTCTAATTATCTTGTTGATAATTAGGTATTTGCGGTTTTGCGCTTTGTAATTTTGTGTTTTCTAATTATCTTTGTTGATAATTAGATTTTGCCGTTTTCTAATTATCATATTAATAATTAGATATTGTTGTTATGTGATTTCTGTATTCTAATTATCTAATTGATAATTAAATATGGCTGTTAATTGGATTTATTCAGTTTTGCTGTTTTCTGATTATCCATTTGATAATTAGATTTTTGTTGAAAATTTGTGAATTTCTTTTATGAAATTAAAAGATTTCTTTGGCGTTCGTATTCTTAACCTTAATTTTTCTAGCTTAACTAGTTTATGTTAGAAAAATAATTGTTATGGACGACTTTAATTACGAAAATTGCGAGGACGCAATTTTTATAAGGAGGGGAGTCTATAACGACCCAGGGTTTTGCACCAGTTAATTATCATCATTAGACGATAAAATTTGCTAGCTATTTACTATTGGGAGTTTTTAATCGGATTGAGATTCTTTTAAAAATTTGAAATAAAAATTGGTTAAGGGTTATGTGGGCTTTAAATAAAATCTTGGCCCACGTTTTTCACTTAGTGCCGTGTTGTTATCAAAGGCAGAAACCCGTTCCCTCCTCCTCGATTCATTTCTCTTCGCAAGCCCAAAACAAAACAACGAAAAAAAATGGCTGCTAGGGTTCGTTATTTCCCGAAGCTTTGTCAGGTGTAACAACCGGGGATTTTAAATTCTTTAATCATCGTCAAAATGACGATCAAACCGGTTGCAAATTGTTATTGGAATTTAAATCAAGTGAAATTCTCTTGAAAATTGTTAAATATGTAGGTGGGCTGTAAAGTTAAATTGGTAGCCCACGCCTTCATTCGTTGTTCTTAGGCCGAGATGATAATATTCGATCGTTTCCCCCTTTTCGTTCATTTTTCTCATTTTTCGAAACCCTTACTCAAAATAAATCGAACGAGAGAAAAAGAAAAATGGTGGCGCTCGTTCTCTTCTTCGTCCCTCTGGAAAACTAGGGTTTCAAAAATAAGGGCTGCTCGTCCTTCGCTCGTCCTTCAATTCAATAGCTAGGGCTTTAGACGAATCGAAGAAGACAACTGCTGAAGCTCGATCGAAGGTTCGCGCTTGCCTTGTCGATCGACGTCTCCTTCACTTCGCTCGCGGCAGCTTTAGGATAAAGTGAGTGTTATCCACTCACATCTGATTCAAATGCCACGTTTAGATAGTTCGATTGTTTTGTTGATTGATGAGTTTTGAGTGATTCATTCGCTCACATCTACCTCAAATTCTCGGCTTTGAACTCTCTGATATTTGGTTGAATTCGTCAGTTCAGTTTGCTTGCAGTTCGATTTTTAAGTTGTTTTGTATGGATTTGGATCTGTTGAATTTCGTGGTTGACGACTTCGACATTGAGCTATTCGATCACTTTCCTTGCTACCTTGGTCATCACGATGTAGACTTATGACCTGTTTAACTTCGATTTGATTTGATTTCCATTATTTGATGGCTTCGGCCTTAGTATTGGTTCTTAAAATGCTGATGTATTTGTTCGAACTCACAACTACGTTTGGATTTGAATCTTGGGTATTTTGTTTCTCTGATAATTTTATTTCGATTGCTTAAGTGTCGAGTTTGTTTTCGCTGCATATGTGTTTGATTGCCTCAGTGTTGTATTTTTGATACAATTTTCATACTCATGATTTTACTTTAAGCTACAGTTTGGAATCTCCTCTGTGTTGTTTTTGCACTACACCATTTATGATGACTCGAACGTCTCGTTGATAAGTGCATTACCCTTAAGTATTATTCATGTATCATTAGCTTGTTATATCTGCCTTTGTTGGACTTTGTGACATTTGCAGTGGATTTTGTAGTTTGAGTTTTTGATTGATTAACCTGAACCTGCACTAGATTATTGGTTGTCACATTTATATCACTTGAGAATGTTATGCAGTTGGCTTCACTGTAATATGCCTTAGCCTTGCTTGTGCAGCACCATACATCAGTTGCATCCATTGGGTTGTTGACATCACTTGCTTGACCCTTTCATTCTGCTATTGGTTGGTCAACACTTGCTGTTGTAGTTTTAGCTGCAATCTTAGTTTGAATATCGAGTTGTACTCATATATGTTGCTTGGTTGTTCTGCAACTCCTTGCAGCCACCCCTGTTTTCATGTTAGTCCCTATGCTTGAACTTTGATTGGTTGAAGCTCTGTTGCCTGGTTCACCTCAGTTGATTACATTGGAGACTGACACTGCTCAGTTGCTTATGTCGACCCTATTTCTTTGTTGCACTGTTTTCTGTCATTTTTGTTGATGCCTTTGTAGTCTGTTCCAGTCATCACTTCACTGCCTTTATGTCATTCGAGTTGCATACTTCATGTTCATATGCATTTTTAGTTGAAACTGATATTATCCTTTCAATGTTGCCGATGTTTCATTGTTATTGGCCTGTGTTCGGTTGTTTGCTGGGCCTTGCTAGGCCGCCTTGTCTTTGGTATACTGCCCAGTTCATAATGTTGGCATCGATTTGTGTTATCCCTATCGTGTTTACACTTCCTGTCGCACACCCGTGCATTCCAAAGTATATACAGTGTTGTTCTTTGTATAGGTGCGTTTGATATATCTCGCAGTTGTATTCACTTAAGTTCGTTATAACTTGGTCATCATTTTATGTTGTCTGCACTTGAACAGAGCCTTGTGCGTGTTCACTTTAGCTGCACTTGGGCCACTTGTGTCCTGGTCCTTGACTTGAATAAGTTGTATTCACTATAGCATGGCCATCCAGCCTTTTTATATGTTCTCTGTCTAGTCTCTAACCATCTCTGTTGTTACCTGATTTCGACTTTTGGTTATTACTGCGGTATGATTATGATGTTAATACTGTCCAGTACAGTACTATATTTATGTTTGCAATTTGTTCATTCGGGTTTTGAGGCTGTTTGCACGCAGTGCAATGTAGTCATTTGTGTTGTTATCACACTTGAGTTGAACCCGATTCGGGGTTTGACCTTGTGATCAGTTGTGACTTTCACTGAGCTTTTGTGTATCTCCTACGATAGTGGCGAGGCAGTACACACGTGCGTGTACTGCAGCCCTATCAGATTTGACAGTTTTAAATTGATTTAGTCGATTTGATAAATTGTTTATTTATCTCTGTTGATGATTTAAATCTGCTGATTTTTGTTAAACACTGTTAAGTGTTATATTGACCGTTATCCGGTTTCTTTGTTTAAAGAATCGGATAGACGGGAATTATTGTGACTGTCGTCTATTAAAATTATTACTGCCTATATGCACTAATAAACTGGTTTGAATTAGACTGACCTGGGTATTATTTTCTTTTGAATGTAATACTCGGGTCAGACCCGAGTTATTTCAGGTAGTAGATTTCCTTCTTTGAGTGCTGTTCGGGATTTGAAGACTTTTCATATCTTCTGAAGTTGTCAGTGTCATTTTGTAGTAGTCGTGTCATTGTATAGAACGATATGTATTCATGTATATTAGTCAATAATGTACTTGTATATATAACTTCTAGAGTCGATAGTTGTAGTTGTATCATATGTATTGTGTCAACTATGTATTAACTGACATCAGTTATATATATATGAGACTTTTGTTTTTATCTGTGTTCCGCATTTATATTATCTGTGTTATTGTTATATCTAATGTCCTAAACTATTATGAACCATCGTAGTTTGTTTTATACTAGTATTGGGAGTGTCGATGGGAGTAGATAAATAATAGATGAAAAATAAAAAGTATATACCACTCCTGTCGAGATAACCAATATTACTGTAAGACCAATTACGGATGGTCGCTCCTATCCAGCCTTATTCTTCGTAATAATAGACAGTATTTCTTTTAATACTCTTTGTTATTATGAGCATGGAGGTGGGGCGTCATAGTTGGTACCAGAGCTTGGGGTTTATGGACATAATATAAAACTTAACTCGGATGGAACATATGTTACAACTATTGGTCGATGTTTTAATTGTGTTTGAGTCAAAACTAAAGTTTTGAAATTTGGATGAAATTTTTAAATATCTTTATTTAAAAATAATAGTGAAATTGTGTTCTGATGATTTGATTGATTTGTGTTCTGTTTATCAGAGTGCGCAGCGGAAACAGTGAAACTGTCTTCGCTGAGTACAACTGATAATCTTTTTGATTTAAAAATCAAAATACGAAATTGATATGAATTTCATTTGTTGTTTACATAGCTGTAATTATTTTGTTTCTTTGAGAATTTCGAATCCGAATTGAGGATTCGAAGAAATTGCAGATATGTGATTTTTGTTGAAATTTCCGCTGGCTTTCTTTTGTACTAATCATCTAGTGATTAGATTTTTGCTGTTTTGAATTATCTTCATTGAAGATACATTTGAATGATTTTTTTGTTCATTTTGTGGTACGTGCAAAAATTTGAATTGCATGTTATTGCATTTATTTTACGTTGAACCGATGCTTGGTTATGATACGTATTTTGTTGCCGTTATTTTTATAACGGACTTTTTACACCAATGCTGAATTTTTGAGGCACGGTGTTTTGTTGACAATTTTAATGAATGAAAATTCACTGATGTCACATTTTGATGTGAATTCTTTTGATGAGATATTTGATGTTTTAAAATTTCTGTCGCTTTGACTTCAGTAACAGCCAAATTTTTAAAAGTGGATTTTCAAGCGGTTATTCCGCAATGCTGATTTGTAACCGTTTTTACGGTATTTTGAGAAGTACAATTTCCTTATCGAAATTGTTACTGATTTGCTGTTTTAATCACATGATTGGAAAATCGTTTTAAAATGAAAATTGTTTTATAAAATTTTAGCAGTTTGCGTTTTCAAAAGAATGAGAAAGCGACTTAAACGATTCAGCAAAATCGAGGATTATGACCCCTTTCTTTTACTGTTTCGCTTAACTCCAGACTTGTTCAGTTGAGAATGTGAATTGTTATTTTTACAAAATAAATAAAAATTGTCTTCATAAAATTTTACAGTTTGCGTTTTCAAAAGAATGAGAAAGCGATTTAAACGTTTCAGCAAAATCGAGGACTATGACCCCTTTCTTTTACTGATTCGCTTAATTCCGGACTTGTCCGTTTGAGAATGTAAAATGTATTTTTACAAAATACACAATTTTGCACTTTCAAGGAAACGATGAAGAGAATTAAACAATTTAGTAAAACACGTGGTATGGGACATGTGCGTTTGCTATTTCGGTTAATTCCGGACTCGTTAATTGAAATATTTGATGATTTCGTGTGCTTTCGAGCCACTATGAGGACCTTCGGGTCATTTGTTGGACCTTCGGGTCATTTGTTGGGCTTTCGGGCCACTCTGCGGACCTTCGGGTCAAATACCAGTACTAGACCTTCGGGTCACTCTACGGACCTTCGGGTCAATCTGATGGGCGCCAAAATTATGTTGAGTACTTGGTAGGCTTCGGCCACTCTGAGATGCACGTGCGGCGAATTAAAAACTCGCCATCTGATGGGATCGATCCAAGCTTTTATGTTGATTTTCTAGTCTTCTTAACTGATTTCTAGATATTTGTTGTTTCGAATTATCTGCAGGTAATTAGATATCTGATGTTATGAGGTTTAATTATCGTATCGATAATTAAATATTTGAGATTCTGATTATCGTTTTTGATAATCGGATATTTGTGTTTCTAATTATCGCTTGTGATAATTAGATATTTGTTGATATGAGTTCTGATTATCGTTTTTGATAATCAGATATTTGTTGTTTCTAATTATCGCTTGTGATAATTAGATATTTGTTAATATGAGTTCTGATTATCGTTTTTGATAATCAGATATTTGTTATTTCTGATTATCACTTGTGATAATTAGATATTTGAGATTTAATTATCGCTTTTGATAATTAAATAATTGCTGATTTGAGATTTAATTATCGATTTAGATAATTAAATATTTGTCGATATGAGATTTAATTATCGCTTTTGATAATTAAATATTTGCTGATTTGAGATTTAATTATCGCTTTTGATAATTAAATATTTGCTGATTTGAGATTTAATTATCGCTTTTGATAATTAAATATTTGCTGATTTGAGATTTAATTATCGCTTTAGATAATTAAATATTTGCTGATTTGAGATTTAATTATCGCTTTTGATAATTAAATATTTGCTGATTTGAGATTTAATTATCGCTTTAGATAATTAAATATTTGCTGATTTGAGATTTAATTATCGCTTTTGATAATTAAATATTTGCTGATTTGAGATTTAATTATCGCTTTAGATAATTAAATATTTGTCGATATGAGATTTAATTATCGCTTTTGATAATTAAATATTTGCTGATTTGAGATTTAATTATCGCTTTTGATAATTAAATATTTGCTGATTTGAGATTTAATTATCGCTTTTGATAATTAAATATTTGCTGATTTGAGATTTAATTATCGCTTTAGATAATTAAATATTTGCTGATTTGAGATTTAATTATCGCTTTTGATAATTAAATATTTGCTGATTTGAGATTTAATTATCGCTTTAGATAATTAAATATTTGTCGATATGAGATTTAATTATCGCTTTTGATAATTAAATATTTGCTGATTTGAGATTTAATTATCGCTTTTGATAATTAAATATTTGCTGATTTGAGATTTAATTATCGCTTTAGATAATTAAATATTTGCTGATTTGAGATTTAATTATCGCTTTAGATAATTAAATATTTGCTGATTTCGAATTTAATTATCGCTTTAGATAATTAAATATTTGTTGATTTGAGAAATTTGATTATCGTTTTTGATAATTGAATATTTGTTTTCTGACTATCGTATGAGATAATCAGATATTTGTTTTGTCTTCTGATTATCGTTTGAGATAAGTAAATAATTGCGATTTGGAAATTCAATTATCGTTTTGATGATTGAATATTTGCGACTTTTGAGATTTGAGCTTCGTCTTTTTCTTTGGCGATTCAGGTGAGTAATTTGATTTACTCACATTTAATTCGTGCTCTGTATGGGATTTCTGCTCTGTTTTTCCTTCTCTTTTAGTTGCTGGAACTCGATTGTTCTTGCTTTTGTTAGTCGTTTGATTTTGATCCCTGATTCCCACGATGTCGATTCTTTCGATTTGAAGCAGTCGAACCTTTTGATCTTGTATCTTATACTTCCCTGCTGACATTTGCTTTGCTTATGCATTCGATATTGCCATGCTCTTTGGGTTGTTACCTTTTTTCCAATTATTCCTTATGATTGCGAGGACGCAATTTTTATAAGGAGGGGAGTCTGTAACAACCGGGGATTTTAAAATCTTTAATCATCGTCAAAATGACGATCAAACCGGTTGCAAATTGTTATTGGAATTTAAATCAAGTGAAATTCTCTTGAAAATTGTTAAATATGTAGGTGGGCTGTAAAGTTAAATTGGTAGCCCACGCCTTCATTCGTTGTTCTTAGGCCGAGATGATAATATTCGATCGTTTCCCCCTTTTCGTTCATTTTTCTCATTTTTCGAAACCTTTACTCAAAATAAATCGAACGAGAGAAAAAGGAAAATGGTGGCGCTCGTTCTCTTCTTCATCCCTCTGGAAAACTAGGGTTTCAAAAATAAGGGCTGCTCGTCCTTCGCTCGTCCTTCAATTCAATAGCTAGGGCTTTAGACGAATCGAAGAAGACAACTGCTGAAGCTCGATCGAAGGTTCGCGCTTGCCTTGTCGATCGACGTCTCCTTCACTTCGCTCGCGGCAGCTTTAGGATAAAGTGAGTGTTATCCACTCACATCTGATTCAAACGCCACGTTTAGATAGTTCGATTGTTTTGTTGATTGATGAGTTTTGAGTGATTCATTCGCTCACATCTACCTCAAATTCTCGGCTTTGAACTCTCTGATATTTGGTTGAATTCGTCAGTTCAGTTTGCTTGCAGTTCGATTTTTAAGTTGTTTTGTATGGATTTGGATCTGTTGAATTTCGTGGTTGACGGCTTCGACATTGAGCTATTCGATCACTTTCCTTGCTACCTTGGTCATCACGATGTAGACTTATGACCTGTTTAACTTCGATTTGATTTGATTTCCATTATTTGATGGCTTCGGCCTTAGTATTGGTTCTTAAAATGCTGATGTATTTGTTCGAACTCACAACTACGTTTGGATTTGAATCTTGGGTATTTTGTTTCTCTGACAATTTTATTTCGATTGCTTAAGTGTCGAGTTTGTTTTCGCTGCATATGTGTTTGATTGCCTCAGGGTTGTATTTTTGATACAATTTTCATACTCATGATTTTACTTTAAGCTACAGTTTGGAATCTCCTCTGTGTTGTTTTTGCACTACACCATTTATGATGACTCGAACGTCTCGTTGATAAGTGCATTACCCTTAAGTATTATTCATGTATCATTAGCTTGTTATATCTGCCTTTGTTGGACTTTGTGACATTTGCAGTGGATTTTGTAGTTTGAGTTTTTGATTGATTAACCTGAACCTGCACTAGATTATTGGTTGTCACATTTATATCACTTGAGAATGTTATGCAGTTGGCTTCACTGTAATATGCCTTAGCCTTGCTTGTGCAGCACCATACATCAGTTGCATCCATTGGGTTGTTGACATCACTTGCTTGACCCTTTCATTCTGCTATTGGTTGGTCAACACTTGCTGTTGTAGTTTTAGCTGCAATCTTAGTTTGAATATCGAGTTGTACTCATATATGTTGCTTGGTTGTTCTGCAACTCCTTGCAGCCACCCCTGTTTTCATGTTAGTCCCTATGCTTGAACTTTGATTGGTTGAAGCTCTGTTGCCTGGTTCACCTCAGTTGATTACATTGGAGACTGACACTGCTCAGTTGCTTATGTCGACCCTATTTCTTTGTTGCACTGTTTTCTGTCATTTTTGTTGATGCCTTTGTAGTCTGTTCCAGTCATCACTTCACTGCCTTTATGTCATTCGAGTTGCATACTTCATGTTCATATGCATTTTTAGTTGAAACTGATATTATCCTTTCAATGTTGCCGATGTTTCATTGTTATTGGCCTGTGTTCGGTTGTTTGCTGGGCCTTGCTAGGCCGCCTTGTCTTTGGTATACTGCCCAGTTCATAATGTTGGCATCGATTTGTGTTATCCCTATCGTGTTTACACTTCCTGTCGCACACCCGTGCATTCCAAAGTATATACAGTGTTGTTCTTTGTATAGGTGCGTTTGATATATCTCGCAGTTGTATTCACTTAAGTTCGTTATAACTTGGTCATCATTTTATGTTGTCTGCACTTGAACAGAGCCTTGTGCGTGTTCACTTTAGCTGCACTTGGGCCACTTGTGTCCTGGTCCTTGACTTGAATAAGTTGTATTCACTATAGCATGGCCATCCAGCCTTTTTATATGTTCTCTGTCTAGTCTCTGACCATCTCTGTTGTTACCTGATTTCGACTTTTGGTTATTACTGCGGTATGATTATGATGTTAATACTGTCCAGTACAGTACTATATTTATGTTTGCAATTTGTTCATTCGGGTTTTGAGGCTGTTTGCACGCAGTGCAATGTAGTCATTTGTGTTGTTATCACACTTGAGTTGAACCCGATTCGGGGTTTGACCTTGTGATCAGTTGTGACTTTCACTGAGCTTTTGTGTATCTCCTACGATAGTGGCGAGGCAGTACACACGTGCGTGTACTGCAGCCCTATCAGATTTGACAGTTTTAAATTGATTTAGTCGATTTGATAAATTGTTTATTTATCTCTGTTGATGATTTAAATCTGCTGATTTTTGTTAAACACTGTTAAGTGTTATATTGACCGTTATCCGGTTTCTTTGTTTAAAGAATCGGATAGACGGGAATTATTGTGACTGTCGTCTATTAAAATTATTACTGCCTATATGCACTAATAAACTGGTTTGAATTAGACTGACCTGGGTATTATTTTCTTTTGAATGTAATACTCGGGTCAGACCCGAGTTATTTCAGGTAGTAGATTTCCTTCTTTGAGTGCTGTTCGGGATTTGAAGACTTTTCATATCTTCTGAAGTTGTCAGTGTCATTTTGTAGTAGTCGTGTCATTGTATAGAACGATATGTATTCATGTATATTAGTCGATAATGTACTTGTATATATAACTTCTAGAGTCGACAGTTGTAGTTGTATCATATGTATTGTGTCAACTATGTATTAACTGACATCAGTTATATATATATGAGACTTTTGTTTTTATCTGTGTTCCGCATTTATATTATCTGTGTTATTGTTATATCTAATGTCCTAAACTATTATGAACCATCGTAGTTCGTTTTATACTAGTATTGGGAGTGTCGATGGGAGTAGATAAATAATAGATGAAAAATAAAAAGTATATACCACTCCTGTCGAGATAACCAATATTACTGTAAGGCCAATTACGGATGGTTGCTCCTATCCAGCCTTATTCTTCGTAATAATAGACAGTATTTCTTTTAATACTCTTTGTTATTATGAGCATGGAGGTGGGGCGTCACATCAGGCGCCGTGCATAGGCGAGCTGAGTGGGAGGGGGAAAAGTCGAATTGTGGTGATGGATTTGCGCTCTTCAAGATAAGGTGAGTGATTTTCACTCACATCCTCTAATTCAATCTTAAGTATTTCGTGCATGGTTGTGATGATTTCCAACTTCTTCAATTTCGTATATTTGATGTTTCCTTGATTCGCACGGCTTTGAACGATTTCGTGATTGCCACGGCTTTGGTTTGAAACTGTTCGATCTTTCCGTTGTTTTTGCTGTTGAATCGACATTGCTTTGATGCTTGAGATTGACCCTTGTCTTTGTGGCTTCGGCACTGTTACTGTACTTGTGCAATTTTGTGATCATCTGGCTTCGACTTGTTCTACTGTTCCATGGCTTCGGCATGATTGTTCATAGTTGATTTTTGTGAAAATATTTGCTTCCGGCATTTTGTTGACTTCGGCCACTTGATATTGATACTGCCGTTCCATGATTTTTGAACTTGCTATTGTTAAAAATATCCGACCTTGACTTCGGCCTGACTTTGTTATTTTTTGAATTATTGTTTGGTTATTCTCTGTTGCATTTTGTATCACTTCTGACTGTTGACATTACTATGTTGTTTGGATTAGCTTATGTACTTCACTGCTATATGTGCACTGTGCTTTGAGTCTGGTACCTTGATTCACTGTTGTCTGCATTTGTTCATATACTTATCTTCATATATTTAAAACTGTTGTCACATTAACTTGTGTACATTGTAGTTCTGGTCGACCATTTCAATTCACTGGTCTTTGGCTTGTGAACTTTCTGGTTGTCTGTTTGTGACTTCAGTATTGCTTTGTCTTCGACATTTCTTTTTCATGTGTGATGAGTTGCTGCCATGTACATGAGTTTGGTATGTTTTTTTCACTAGTCTGGTTGGTCTTGAGACTGTAGCATTTCCATATGAACTGATATGTGCTTGTGCACATATTCTATTTGTCACTCCTGCATTTGCCTTTGTAGATTTGATGTTTGCTGCTTGGTCTCTGATTTCATGTGTACGACTTGAACTTTGGTCGAGGCTGGAGTTGCACTGGATTTATACATATTGCACTTTTATAAGCTGCTACTTTAATGTATAAAGTAATGATTGTACACACTTATATATAGTTGGTATATATATATACATATTTATATGTATATGTATATAGCTATTTATGCGTGTGTTTTGATTCGAATTATTAATTGATTGGGTACACACTTATATATAGTTGGTGTATATATATACATATTTATATGTATATGTATATAGCTATGTATGCGTGTGTTTTGATTTGAATTATTAACTGATTGGGTACACACTTATATATAGTTGGTATATATATATACACACACATATTTATATGTATATGTATATGTATATAGCTATGTATGCGTGTGTTTTGATTTGAATTATTAACTGATTGGGTACACACTTATATATAGTTGGTATATATATATACATGTAACAGCCTAAAAATTTTAACAAGTATTTTATTCATTTATTTAAAGCCTGTGGCGTTTGATTTCTTAAAAATATAATTTTGGAAAATTTTCTTGTAATGATTTCTATCAATTGTCCAAATTGTAATAAAAATAAACAATTTCTGAAATTTGGATTTGGATAAAAAGTTTAACTTTAATAGAAATTTTAAATTTTTAAAATTTTGTAATTCTAACTGCCAAATTTTCATCTTAAACTGTATACAATTGTGCAACATTTGTTTCACTTTTGTTTCGGTCAGATTTGTTGTATACTTTTAAAATTTAGTAATAATTAGTGTGAAATGGGAAATAAACTTTACATTTCTTTTACGTATATTTACATCTGTTCCTTAACTTTATATTAATCAATCAAATGGGTGAAGCTAAATCAAATTTTATTAATTATGGTATAATAGCTATTAAATTTTGGTTTAAAGTGATGGGTTATTTTCCTAATAGAAACGTTAGTATTTTAAATTTATTTAATAAGAGAAACAAATAAAATTTGTGCGTTACTTTGGGCATTACATTTTTTCGTTCGTTTGTGTTTTTCTTTGTCTATTGATTTTATGCGTTAGCATTTCAAGTTCTTCAGCCATGTATATTTCAGTTTGGAATTCGAAATCTTGCCCAAAATCTTGCACGTGAGAATTATTTCTTTCCTTGCCTTCCGTTCGTTTCTTGCCATTTAATAGAAATAAATGCCTTAAGTTAAGTGCCTTAATTCCTCTATCGTTCAAAACATTAAATATTGACTTCTCTCCACTAATCAAGTGAGCAGCTGTTAATATATATTTCAAGTTCAAAATTTCCATACCACAAATTATTCATTTTGCTTCCATCAAAATTTGCGTGAGCATCTCCTGAAGGTATGAACCAACACAAGCTTTTCCTTTCATTTTTTTGTTTGTTTTGTTGTTTATTCTCCTTCCCTGCTTTACTTTTTCCATTGACTACTCCATCATTTCTCGGCCATTCACCATGACCAGCCACAGCCACCACCAATAGTTGGCCTCTCCCCTGAGACATGATTTTCCGACCGAGAATTCAAGCCCAGTCCACCATAAACTTTCGCCTGTAGCCTCGGCCATCCAATACTTCCTCCACCACCACCGAACCCCCACACCTCCAACCCTATGCCAGACCGAGACCAGCCACCACCTCCAACCCCATGCCAGACCGAGTTTTTGTTTTGAAAAAAAGAAATAAACAAAAACTGCTTGTTTTCTTTTTTTTCACCTTTGTTATTTTTTTTTGAAGTCATAGTCTATTTTCCACCGAGTCTTTGAAATGAAAAATTGCCTTTTTGTCACTTTTGTATTTTTAAGTCAGAGCCTATAATTCCACCGAGCCCTTCAAACCTTGAATACGGTAAATGGTCGAGCTATGTGGCTATGGGTTGAGTCGTATGGTGAAGTGGTCGAGCTATTTCTTTCTATTTTTCAACTTGTTTCCTGTCTGCTTCATTTGAAAAATTTGTTATTCGTATCCGTACTTAGATTTGTTTTATTTATGTTGTTTCAATATTTGAATCTAGTTGGCGCATCCTCTAAAAACTGATCGTGCTTTCCGGGTGCTTTTCGATAGATAGCGTATTTCCTTTTTGAATCAAATCTCCAGCTCCGTAGAGGTGAGTAAATCTCACACGAATATTCATACTTATATGTTTGTGAAACGACTGCAACTGAATGTGTAGAAAATAAATAAATAAATAAAAATGATGTTATAATTACCTGTGATTATTTATATATGATGTTAAACTTGTTAAAATTGCATAACATATCATCTGTTATAGTTTGTTCTTATTTTACTGTTATTCTATTCTGTTAAATCACACTGCAAGTTCCCTGTAGAATAGAATCACTATGAGTTGAAATGATACATACCCGAACGGACTTTAGAATAAGGGAGATCGTTATGGGCTGAAATGATAGGCCTGAGCGATTTTCGATTTAATTTTATTTACTTGGGATTGCTGGTTTGAAATGATAAAACCCAGATTTTTCTTTGTAAACTACGGATTGAAATGATATATTATCCGTATCACCTTATGTGATAACCCGGATTTCTGAACATCTGTAATTGATATAATAATTGGGCAAATTAATAGAAATACTGAATTATAGATTTGACAAATAAATCTGGTAATGAATATTTATATTTGGGTAAGTATTGCATGATAATATCTTAATATAATCACTTAGAATTTACATTTTTTTTATTATTTTCTTTTAAATCAAATGATAATGTGTTGTTATAAGAATATATATATGAGTAGAAAATAAATTAGAATTTGAACTTGAATTAGGAATTCAAAGAATAAAATATCTTAAAAATAAATTGGGTTTAAAAATGTAATATTAATATAATATGAATATATATTAAAACCTCTTAATAAAATAAAATTACTTAAGTGACAAGTGTTAATTGATAAACCATTTAATGTGACAAATGTTGAATTATCTAAACAAGTGGCATTTTTAGATTAAATCTTCTTTTATTTTTATTAAATGATTTTCAGCCTAAGTGCATATACTTCTCTCTATCTATTTCTTTGGCAAAATTTAAAAGCAAAGAAAATTTAGTAATCTCAGATCTGAACTAAAATAGAAAAGAAAACTTCAGCCTACAAACCAAAATTCTCAAAATAAAACTCCCTAAACCAATATGATAATCATTCCTCTCTAAAAAAACAATAAGTAATCGAATTCCTCAAAATCAAAACAAAGACCTGTAATTCAGTTTCCAAAATCAGATGGAAGCCTGTAGCCTTCTTCAAAAGCCTGCAATTTCTGTCTCAAACAAAATCTGGAGTTTGTCTTCTGCAATATAGAATCTTGGACCTGCATGCAAGTCTAAAACAACAGCATCACAAGTTTATCAAAAGCAAGAAGATTTGACATTATATTTTCAAGTCTTCAAAACTGTTTTCTAAAAGCTTTTTCAAAATGGAGACTCTGCTCTTCATTTCAAAACAGGTGAGTAAACAAATTTAGTTTAAAAAGCTTTAATCTATTTATATCCATGTCGCATGCAGAAAATTTATGTTTGATTAGGCAATAATGGTTAGCATGTGGAAATTTATGGTCTTATGAGTATATGTATGTTGTTATCTCTGTGTGCATGTCTGAAATTCATGGATTATGCTCTGTTTTTTTCTCTATTGGATGCAAACAACATTCAAAAATATAGTGTTTTGTCTCTGATCAATTTTAGGTTGAAATGTTTGAACAAAAGTTGTTTAAAACAATTAGATATAAATTTTAAAATAAATATAGTAAGAATCAAAGGCTGTATCAACCTAGGTGCTCATATAATCAGTAAAACTTGATTTGATTAAATTTTCAACGTGAATAATTTGCAAATTCGAGGTTATAATCTGGTTTATCTTTAAGAAATAGGATTTTTAAAACAAAAATTGTAATTTTTAGATTAGTATTTGAGGTGCAGTTCAAAGTTGAACTGAAAATGGGTTTTGAGCAATGTCAGATGGTCGGAGGACTTTTGATTGTCGGGAATTGGACTAGAGACGGAGGAAGGCCTGACGAGGTTGGAAAAAATGGTGATTTTGGTGATAGATCGTCGTGGCGTCGGATTTGGGGTGAACTAGGGTTTAAAATCGTGAGTGGAAATCATGTCGCCGTGGAGTCTCTGACGAATCGAGTGGTATGGGATCAAGAGGGATGGCTACGTGGGAGGTTTGCGGTGATGTGGCCGGTGTTTTAGATGGTACGGTGGTCGGCGTCGTGGGTTCGATGGGTTTTTAGGCGAAGCTGTTGTTCCAGGAATGGCTCGTACCCCTCGATTTTGCTATTGGGTTTGGGATCAGGATTGGAAGGTCGGAACTTGGTCGTGGGACGACCGTTGATGAATGGGAAGTGTCATCGATGAGCGACGTCGTCGCGACCACCTGTGCACGTGCACAGCGTGGATCTTGGTTGTCAGAATGATAAATTCACAGTCGACTCGAAGGATCACTCGGGTAGGGAAGGAAGTGGCTCGGGAATGAATGCGTGTACGTGAGAGCTATGGTATAACAGTTTTTTTTAAGTATTTAACTAAGTTTTAAATAAAAGAAGGAAGGTAACTCGGGAGAAGTTTGGAGAGTCTCGGGTACATGTTCGAGTAATACCAGGATTTCCTCGGGTAAGTGTTTTAATTCTCAAAGTTTAAGTTTAACAGGTTAAGTTAAATTTAATTATCGTTAAAACTATTTTAAGTAAAAATTGATTAATAAATGTTTGATAATTAAGTTGAGGAATTTATTTTAAGGATAATCCTTATTTGTTTTTAAACTTAATTAAGCAATGTAATTAAAGTTAATTAATCATTGTAATTAACTAAAGTTAGTTAATTAAGTGGAATTAATCTATGTAATTAAAGTTAATTAACTGGTTAAGATAAGAAAATTAGTAAGTATAACTAATTAATTATAAAGTAATTAAGGATTAATTAAGAATTTAATTAAGGATTAGTTGATTAATTAAGAATGGTTAAATAATTTAATAACAAATGGTTTGCAATTAACCAATGATAATTAGTTAAGTTGAATAATTAATTCATAGTAAAGTAATTAAGGAAGGATTACTCAGTGTAATTAAATAAAGGATCAATTTAAGTAAGTAATTAAAAGATAGTTAATCCTGAATGTGATTAATTAAAAAGGTAATTAACGAAAGTAATTAGAGGATCATTAATTAACTACTGAGAGTAATTAAGTGAATGGTTAAAGAATAATTAATTTATGTAATTAATTTAGGGCTAATTACTCAATGTAATTAGAGAATGATTAATCAAGAATGATTTATTGAGGAAAATAATTTAAGATGGTTAATTAATTGATTTATGATTAATTAATGTTGGGTAAGCAGGATTTAAGGTAATTTTAAGTAATTAAAGTTGGAAATTAAATTGAGATTTAAACATCTAATTTAGCTTGTTCATGGATGATTGAAGGGTATTTTAGATTTATATCTAATCTAATAACTTGTTATGTTGTGATATGCTATGATGGGTTGAACTATGATAGTGTAGGTTACCTATCTGGGTTGGATTGTTATGTGATATGATATCATGGATATGAATTGTTTGTTTTAAAACTTAACAATTGGATTAGAGATGACATTGAATTCGAAGAAACCGAGGTCGGGTATCGGTAAATACCCGAAACCACTTCGATTAGAATCTAAACTCTTATTATTATTGATATGTGAAATTAAATAGGCTGGAATGGAATGAATTGAGTAACAGGAATATTTAACCTGACAATTATTGTGTATGATAAATGATTGACTGTAAGAACTCGTAAAAGTACGAGTTACCCCGGGTACTCACTTAAGTTTATAGCTTGGTATTTCACATTATGGGTTTACTCACGCTGGTTTCCAGCCTGACCCGGGTGTTACTTTGATGTAATGCTCGGGTCAGACCGAGTATTACAGATTTCCAGGTAAGGACGTTCTGGAGTTCAGGAGGCGAGCTGGATGGCAGGAACGTATGGAGTGTATTCCGCTGTGTATATGAGACTGTGTAGTCTGTATAGATTGTAGTCTGGAACAAGTTGTATAACTGTCCAGTCATTTGTAAATGTATAACTCTGATGTATAATGTATAAGTGTATTGATACAGTTCTTTTTGTAAAACTGTTGTTTATGTGATATTATATTTTGATCCGCTGCGAATGTGAGGTTTCTATGTTTTGTTCCTGTTTCTTCTTCTTTCTCTTTCTTTTCTTTTCTAACTATCTGGAATTTTCGGGATCGAAATTTCCGGGTCGTTACACTTGGTATCAGAGCTGAAGGTTAAGCGAGAACCTTGGCTCTGTTGAGATTACTCGTTAAGGATAGGGTCAATGGTACCCTAGAACGAGTTGAGTGTATATATATATATGAGAGCGTACTTGTTATTTTCTTATATAAAGGTTTTAAAATGATTATAAAAATAAATGATTTTTATATAAGTTTATCTTTTGATATATATAGAAATAATTTTCTAATTATTAAATATATTAAAGAAATTGGTTGTTAAATCATTGGAATTAAATAAGATAATAAGAATTAAGTGGTAATAGAAATACAACCAAATTAAAATTGAATAAAGTTAAGTTTGAAATGAATTCAAACTGAAATTAAAATCTTGAATTTGTAGAAGTGTTATCAAGAATAAAGATAATAATGAATTGCTTTTCAGATATGATAATCCTGGTTATTATCATAAATGGTAGTTGTGATTAATAAGGAATGTTGTTAATAATTAAGCAAAATGAAATGTTTTAGAGAAATAAAATTTTAGGTAAGTATGACTTATAAATTGGAATTGAAGATAATTTGAAATTGTGAAATTTTAAATCTAAATCCAGAAAACTTGAAATTTGTTTTGAATTAAAAACCAAAAGTGGTTTAAAATTTTAAGGTATAATATTAAGGATGATTTGAAATAACTCTTAGTGTTGAGTTTTAAATTGGATTGTGATATGAAAACCCAAAGTGATAAGTTTTTGAATTTAAGTGGGAAGAATATTAATCTAAAGTTTAAAATTTGAATGGGAATTCAAATTGTGTAAAGTTGACTGGATTAAGTAAATTTAATTTAACTTGGAGGGAGTTAAATAAGTTTGAATGAATAACTTGAATTGGAAATTTCAAGATGAAATTGGAATTTAACATGGGAAGTTAAATGATTAATTTAAATGGGAGTTATGAGTAATCTCAAAATGGGTTTGAGATCTAGAAATAAAAAAATGGATAATAAATTAGAATCTGAAGATTAAATTGTTTTTGAATTCTTATTTGAACTTTGTAATAAGTTAAGATAATTTTAAAGTGGAATTTTGAAATTTGATTCAAAAATTAAATGGTTTAAAAATTTAAGTTGTTAAATTAAAAATAAAGGTTGATTTGATTTGACTTAAGAGATTAAATCAACATTTAAAATATTTAACTCGAATTTATATAATTCGAGATAGTTTAAAATTGAGATTTAAATTGAATTAGTTCAAACTGAATTTGATTTGAATAAATGGGAATTGTGATTTAAGATGAATAAGTTTTAAATACGAATGGAAAATTTGAATTGAATTAATTTAAAATAAAAATTGAAGATTGGATGAGTTCAAAAATTCAAATGGGAATTGGGATTAATTCATATAGAAATTGAAATGATTTGAAATTTAAGTGGATTCAATTTGAAATTAGTTTGAATAATTTGAAATTGTAATTAAAATGAATATGTTTAAAATCAAATGGAATTTGATTTGAAATTTGGAAAGGAATTAAGGTTAATTCAACTTGAATTGGGATTTAATAAATTTCAATGGAAATTGAAGTATTGAGTCAATTTAAATGGAAGTAGAAATTTAAATTGAATTGACGAGGAATTGAATGGTTTGACTCTGGACTATTTTCAAAGTAATTTGTTTTAATATGAACCTATTTTTTTCAAACTATTTACTATACAATCTTTCTTCTTAAACCCCAAACTATCTATACTTATTTTACAATTATTTTAGAATTATTTAACTATTTTGAAACTGTCTTATAAACTAATTACTATTTTTCAGTTATTTATATCTAATCACTATTTTAAAAACTATTTTGCAATTATCTAACTATTTTATACTTACTTAACTATTTTACAAACCAATAACTATTTTTCAACTACTTATCTATTTTAAACTTTTTCAAACTATTTTTAAATTTAAATTGGTCAGAGTTCAAACTGTTTGTAATTGAAGTAATAACTCAATTTGAAATGGAAACAATTGAGAATAAGTGAATGGAATTAAAGGAAATGTGAATAGAAAAGAGAATTGATTTGGATAATAACCAACAAAGATAAATACGTAGGATATACGTATATTATTCTATTCGCATAGTGATTTGATCCAGATTCGAACACAGAATTTCGAGATAGTATTATCGATCCGAGTTGGGATTTTTCGCTCGATTTTCGACGGCGAACCTGGATATGGATTTTTGATTGGTTCTGGATATTCTCTATCATAGTTGTGACTATGCAAGGAGAATGACGGTTTCTAATCAAGAAACCAGATCTGAGTCCGCACTTGGAAGTCGGGTGGACGATACTAGTTCGGAAGTGAAATTGTGTGATCGATTGAGCGATCAGATTGATATTGTGTACGGATGATATGTGTACATCGTACGAATTTGAATGAAATTGATATTGAAGATTTGTGGATAAGAACTGTAAAATGGTTTTTGAAAAGAAATATGGTTAATAACTTTATAAAAGATTTATCAAATGTGAATATTTGATTTGGAATAAAATAAAGTTATATATCCTTGTTGTATAAGGTAAATCTTCCCTTGTTGAATCTATTGCTAAAAGAAAAGGGTTTTGAAATATTTGAAGTATAAAAGAGGTTTTATACAAAGTTGAAATGATCCAAAGATTTTAAAAGTTATATATATATCTATATCTATATATATATATAAAGGATCTTATGAGAATGATTTTGAAAAAGGTTTTTGGGAACCTATGAATTTGGAAAAGGCTTTTGATTTTTGGGAAAATCAATTTTGGGAATTTGGAAAGCCTAATTTGGGAATTATCGATTTTGGTAATCGATTTTGTGTAAAGGAGATTTTGATAAATCATAAAGGGTATGATTTGAAGATACTATAAATGTATAGTATAAAATGTTTTGAGTATAGCTCTGGGGAAAAAGGCGCTTCCTTGAAATGAACTTCTCAGGAGTGCCACTGGGTGGTACTGCCTTGAACCCCAAGGGGGGATTCTAAAGTTGATCCTGTGAGGAGTCCGGACAAAACTAGTTCCTGAGGATTATTTGTGTAGCGAAAGTCGAGGGGCTGGTGCCCACAGAGTCATTTGAGTTATGCTGTGACAACAATTTAACTCAATGTCACTGCGATCTACTGCAGACCATAGCGGAAGTCATGTGTGCCGCTGAGAGCCAACTGTCTACGTTTGATTTTATATCGGTAGACTGTGACACTATGGTAACATAGCGAAAGTCGTTTGTGCCGCTGAGAGCCAACAGTCTGCGTTTGATTTTATATCGGTAGACTGCGACCTATGTGGGAGAAGTTTCATTTTGACAGCGAAATCGTGTGTGCCGCTGAGAGCCAACAGTTACATGGACTTTTGCTGCGACGGCAACGTAACCCTGGATGTAACTGCGATCTGTTGTGGGTTCCATGGTGTAATCAGTTACATGGACTTTTGCTGCGATGGCAACGTAACCCGTGATGTAACTGTGACCTTGGATGGGGGTGATGATTTCCAGAGCATTCTCACCAAAGATATTTTCTCTATTTTCAAAACTGTTTTCCCTATTTTCAATAAAATTATTTTCCAAGTATTTTCACTAGGTATTGAAAACGGGTTTACCAAGTACTGATAGATTTTCAGTCTTACGCCTGATCAACGTATGACCGAATTTCTGTGAGAACAAGGATGGACTGGTTGAGACATCGAGTTATAAAAAGAATTTTTATAAAAACTATTTTGATAATATTATGTAAATTTCTAAAAATGTTTTGAAAAATTTAAATAAAAAGAGTTAAGAGTTAAGATGTCTAAGGAATAATTTAACTGATAATCAACATTGAAATAAAATTCTTGCTTCGTTCTTTTTCGAGGACGAAAAGATTTAAAGGGGGGAGGAATGTGATAACCCGGATTTCTGAACATCTGTAATTGATATAATAATTGGGTAAATTAATAGAAATACTGAATTATAGATTTGACAAATAAATCTGGTAATGAATATTTATATTTGGGTAAGTATTGCATGATAATATCTTAATATAATCACTTAGAATTTACATTTTTTTATTATTTTCTTTTAAATCAAATGATAATGTGTTGTTATAAGAATATATATATGAGTAGAAAATAAATTAGAATTTGAACTTGAATTAGGAATTCAAAGAATAAAATATCTTAAAAATAAATTGGGTTTAAAAATGTAATATTAATATAATATGAATATATATTAAAACCTCTTAATAAAATAAAATTACTTAAGTGACAAGTGTTAATTGATAAACCATTTAATGTGACAAATGTTGAATTATCTAAACAAGTGGCATTTTTAGATTAAATCTTCTTTTATTTTTATTAAATGATTTTCAGCCTAAGTGCATATACTTCTCTCTATCTATTTCTTTGGCAAAATTTAAAAGCAAAGAAAATTTAGTAATCTCAGATCTGAACTAAAATAGAAAAGAAAACTTCAGCCTACAAACCAAAATTCTCAAAATAAAACTCCCTAAACCAATATGATAATCATTCCTCTCTAAAAAAACAATAAGTAATCGAATTCCTCAAAATCAAAACAAAGACCTGTAATTCAGTTTCCAAAATCAGATGGAAGCCTGTAGCCTTCTTCAAAAGCCTGCAATTTCTGTCTCAAACAAAATCTGGAGTTTGTCTTCTGCAATATAGAATCTTGGACCTGCATGCAAGTCTAAAACAACAGCATCACAAGTTTATCAAAAGCAAGAAGATTTGACATTATATTTTCAAGTCTTCAAAACTGTTTTCTAAAAGCTTTTTCAAAATGGAGACTCTGCTCTTCATTTCAAAACAGGTGAGTAAACAAATTTAGTTTAAAAAGCTTTAATCTATTTATATCCATGTCGCATGCAGAAAATTTATGTTTGATTAGGCAATAATGGTTAGCATGTGGAAATTTATGGTCTTATGAGTATATGTATGTTGTTATCTCTGTGTGCATGTCTGAAATTCATGGATTATGCTCTGTTTTTTTCTCTATTGGATGCAAACAACATTCAAAAATATAGTGTTTTGTCTCTGATCAATTTTAGGTCGAAATGTTTGAACAAAAGTTGTTTAAAACAATTAGATATAAATTTTAAAATAAATATAGTAAGAATTAAAGGCTGTATCAACCTAGGTGCTCATATAATCAGTAAAACTTGATTTGATTAAATTTTCAACGTGAATAATTTGCAAATTCGAGGTTATAATCTGGTTTATCTTTAAGAAATAGGATTTTTAAAACAAAAATTGTAATTTTTAGATTAGTATTTGAGGTGCAGTTCAAAGTTGAACTGAAAATGGGTTTTGAGCAATGTCAGATGGTCGGAGGACTTTTGATTGTCGGGAATTGGACTAGAGACGGAGGAAGGCCTGACGAGGTTGGAAAAAATGGTGATTTTGGTGATAGATCGTCATGGCGTCGGATTTGGGGTGAACTAGGGTTTAAGGTCGTGAGTGGAAATCATGTCGCCGCGGAGTCTCTGACGAATCGAGCGGTATGGGATCAAGAGGGATGGCTACGTGGGAGGTTTGCGGTGATGTGGCCGGTGTTTTAGATGGTACGGTGGTCGGCGTCGTGGGTTCGATGGGTTTTTAGGCGAAGCTGTTGTTCCAGGAATGGCTCGTACCCCTCGATTTTGCTATTGGGTTTGGGATCAGGATTGGAAGGTCGGAACTTGGTCGTGGGACGACCGTTGATGAATGGGAAGTGTCATCGATGAGCGACGTCGTCGCGACCACCTGTGCACGTGCACAGCGTGGATCTTGGTTGTCAGAATGATAAATTCACAGTCGACTCGAAGGATCACTCGGGTAGGGAAGGAAGTGGCTCGGGAATGAATGCGTGTACGTGAGAGCTATGGTATAACAGTTTTTTTTAAGTATTTAACTAAGTTTTAAATAAAAGAAGGAAGGTAACTCGGGAGAAGTTTGGAGAGTCTCGGGTACATGTTCGAGTAATACCAGGATTTCCTCGGGTAAGTGTTTTAATTCTCAAAGTTTAAGTTTAACAGGTTAAGTTAAATTTAATTATCGTTAAAACTATTTTAAGTAAAAATTGATTAATAAATGTTTGATAATTAAGTTGAGGAATTTATTTTAAGGATAATCCTTATTTGTTTTTAAACTTAATTAAGCAATGTAATTAAAGTTAATTAATCATTGTAATTAACTAAAGTTAGTTAATTAAGTGGAATTAATCTATGTAATTAAAGTTAATTAACTGGTTAAGATAAGAAAATTAGTAAGTATAACTAATTAATTATAAAGTAATTAAGGATTAATTAAGAATTTAATTAAGGATTAGTTGATTAATTAAGAATGGTTAAATAATTTAATAACAAATGGTTTGCAATTAACCAATGATAATTAGTTAAGTTGAATAATTAATTCATAGTAAAGTAATTAAGGAAGGATTACTCAGTGTAATTAAATAAAGGATCAATTTAAGTAAGTAATTAAAAGATAGTTAATCCTGAATGTGATTAATTAAAAAGGTAATTAACGAAAGTAATTAGAGGATCATTAATTAACTACTGAGAGTAATTAAGTGAATGGTTAAAGAATAATTAATTTATGTAATTAATTTAGGGCTAATTACTCAATGTAATTAGAGAATGATTAATCAAGAATGATTTATTGAGGAAAATAATTTAAGATGGTTAATTAATTGATTTATGATTAATTAATGTTGGGTAAGCAGGATTTAAGGTAATTTTAAGTAATTAAAGTTGGAAATTAAATTGAGATTTAAACATCTAATTTAGCTTGTTCATGGATGATTGAAGGGTATTTTAGATTTATATCTAATCTAATAACTTGTTATGTTGTGATATGCTATGATGGGTTGAACTATGATAGTGTAGGTTACCTATCTGGGTTGGATTGTTATGTGATATGATATCATGGATATGAATTGTTTGTTTTAAAACTTAACAATTGGATTAGAGATGACATTGAATTCGAAGAAACCGAGGTCAGGTATCGGTAAATACCCGAAACCACTTCGATTAGAATCTAAACTCTTATTATTATTGATATGTGAAATTAAATAGGCTGGAATGGAATGAATTGAGTAACAGGAATATTTAACCTGACAATTATTGTGTATGATAAATGATTGACTGTAAGAACTCGTAAAAGTACGAGTTACCCCGGGTACTCACTTAAGTTTATAGCTTGGTATTTCACATTATGGGTTTACTCACGCTGGTTTCCAGCCTGACCCGGGTGTTACTTTGATGTAATGCTCGGGTCAGACCGAGTATTACAGATTTCCAGGTAAGGACGTTCTGGAGTTCAGGAGGCGAGCTGGATGGCAGGAACGTATGGAGTGTATTCCGCTGTGTATATGAGACTGTGTAGTCTGTATAGATTGTAGTCTGGAACAAGTTGTATAACTGTCCAGTCATTTGTAAATGTATAACTCTGATGTATAATGTATAAGTGTATTGATACAGTTCTTTTTGTAAAACTGTTGTTTATGTGATATTATATTTTGATCCGCTGCGAATGTGAGGTTTCTATGTTTTGTTCCTGTTTCTTCTTCTTTCTCTTTCTTTTCTTTTCTAACTATCTGGAATTTTCGGGATCGAAATTTCCGGGTCGTTACACCTTACCTAGGCTAGAAAATATTATACACACCCGTGGTTATTTTCTGTATTTTTCTACATACTTTTAAATATTTTAAAATTTGTAATAATATTAAATTGATTTAAATTGAAATTTTAAATTATTTATTTAAGTGGAAATGATTTTTATGTGTAATAAATAAAAGGATAAAAATAGTGATTTTAAAATATAACTTGAAATTGAAATTTATTGAAAAAAATGGAAACTTAAGTTAATTAAGTTAAATTGAAAAATTTAGTTTAAATGGTGGAAGAATGGGGATTTAAAATTTAGTGTTGAAAAAAAATGGTTAAAGGTGGAAAACGGGAAAATCTACACACTTGAATTTTTATAAGTAAATTTTGGAAATTTTGATTTTTACTTGAAAAATCTTTCCTTATAAAAACCATAAGTTAAAGGATTTAAGTGAACATTTTTAATGTGAAATTTATGATTTTATAAGTTTAAATGGATTTAGATTGAAGTTTATTTATGGCTGGAATTGCACTTAAAACCTGGAAATTTAATTTATAGCACTTTAGAAATGCGACCATTTCTGGAAATGAACAAATTCTGAACTAAGTAGAATCTGCAGCACTTGTTAAGTGCTGTGGTTATATAAATGAACCAAAAGACTAAAATAAACTAAGGCTGTGATAGCACTTGGTAAGTGCTGTTGTAGCAGGAACTAAAATTGAACCTGAAACTAATAAAGGGGCTACTGTAGCACTTGTTAAGAGCTGCAGTAGGCTGAAATATGATTTTTGTTTAAAATTGAACTGTTACAGTAGTTTATAAATGTTGTCTTTGCAGAATTGAATTGTTTTCAAATATAACTTACCGCAGCACTTTTTAAATGCTGTGAAAGCTGAAATTTTAATGTTTTATTGTTTTTAAGTGGATAAATGAACTCAGAAAAGGCTAAAATTTTGGGAATTTAATATTTGATTTAAAAGAATAATGACTTTGTTTTTTTGGTTTAAATTGAAGTATTTTGATTTGAAATATAAACTGTTTTAAATTTATAACCACGGGTTATAATAACGTTTGGTTGTTAAAGAGACCGGGATCAGATATGGACATACTCTTTGTCGGTACCGAAAACCACTTTGACAACTGTGTACGCGGTGGATTTTCCAGAATGAAGTAGGATGGTGGCGACGATCTTAAGGTATATACGTGGACCCAACTCCCATGAGTTGGCATAAGGTGGCTAAAATAGGAGCGATCGACGGGCCAATGAGGTAGCACCTCTGATCGGACACACTTCTTCGATACCATTCTATTACTTGTGATTGATTTGGTGGCCACCCTTGATTTGGGAGTGTTGTTCGAGGTGGGCGGTAGTGGCTGCTATGCGTCACCACCAGTCCGGATGCGTAATTGGTATATCTACCCTGGCATTGCCTTGTGTGCCGTGTCACCTACCATATCGAGCTTTACTACGATTTGTGATTTCTCCCGTAGCCTGTGGAGTATCGAGGGTAGCCCCCATTTTGGGAGTATGCTAATACTGGATAGACTACTGGGACTATTACGTGTTAAGGGGAATATTGGGTCACTCCTTAACGCTATTTAAAAGTATGTTTATTTTATTATTAGACATTATTATAATAGCGAATATTACTACATAGTAGATATTTTAACGGATCCTTAAAGAATGGGCGATCCCAAGCATTCTTTAAGTTACTTGTACCCTTATTGCAGTTCACCTGAGTTGGTTTACATTGTATAAGTATGTATGTCCTGACTCGAGTGTTTATGTTTTATTTTTACGCTCGGGTCAGCCTGAGTATCATTTGGACTTCATCTTCCCGGAGCTAGGACTACTGGAGATCATCTTTATCAAGCTGCTATCTATTTTGCTATTCAGTCTTTTATTTTAGCCTATGTAATTTGAGACAAATGAATTTGGGATTTTCTATAGTTGTTCAAACTGTATTGGTTTTAGACTATGTAATTTGTACTTGTTTTGAGACTCTGTATTTTAGTGGCTTCATGAACCACTATGGTTATTTTAAATTCTGCTGCGAGTTATTCTGATATATTTCCGTGTCTGTGATTCTGTGAATGATTTTATTTGCTCCAAATTTTATTACAATCTATTATTTTGCATTATTCAAATCTGACATGTGTGGATTATTGTCGATTTGAATGGTCCAAAATAGTGGGTCGTTACAGTTGGTATCAGAGCTTTGGTTTTAGGCAAACTTTAGCCTATGGAGCAAAAACTCATTAGAGATAGGGTAGAAATACCCTGGAATGAGTGAAATCTAACTCAGAATCATTTCTTTGTGAGTGATAGTATTTTCAAAGTAAAATTATTTTTAAAAATGATTTTAAATGATTTTTCAAATGATTTTCAAATATTATTTTGATATATAACTTTCTTGTTTTAAGAGGCAAATTTTCTAAACTTTCTTCTTTCCGTATCTACCTTGTTAGAAATTTTGTTCTTAGGATATTCATCCAAGTGATCTTATCGTGTCTTATCTTAGCTTATCTTTGTCTTCTCTGTACCTTCGTCCTAAATTCATTCTTGATATTTCCAGGATGAATCGTGGAAATGCTAGAGGTAGGGGTCGTGGTACTGCCCCAGCTCCTCCACCTGTTGCACCTGTTAGGTTTACGATTCTCTGTAAGGAATTCTCTCAGCTCGGTGGTACTGTTCACCGGTTCAGAGAGTATTATCGAAGCCCAGCAATGGTTACGAAGTTTGGAGAGGATATTTACTGGTCTTGAGATCACTGATGCCCAGAAGCGTCAGTTAGCAGCATGGCAGCTGCAAGAGTCAGCCTTAGATTGGTGGGAGTCTGTTACGGCTCACACTAACGAAGGTGATCTTTCGTGGGAGCAGTTCAGGTATCCTTTGTGTTATCTTGAATTTTCCCCATTTCCTTTTTCTTTTGAATCTATCTTAAGTTCGGTTTCTGTATCTTCTTTCAAGGGAGGCTTTTGTGGCAAAATGGATGCCCGAAGCCGGGAAATCTCAACTTTATCGTGAATTCATGGATCATAAGCAGGGTACTATGTCTTTTTCAGAGTATGAGCGGAAGTTCAATGAACTTTCCAAATTTGGTCCCGGTCTTATCAACACTCAGCTAAAGAAAAATGAGAAGTTCATAGCTGGAGCTCGCCCAGAGTTCTACGACCGTCTTATTTCACATGTTCATAGAACTTTTACTGAGCTAATGGATATGGCTATTCGCTATGAGAACCCTACTTCCAAGGGTCCTTCCGCTTCTGGTGCTCATGTCTCACAGTCTTCCTCTGCAAATTCCAAGAAGAGAAAGCCCAACTTCCACCAGCAGAAGAAGAATTGGCTCAAACATCCGGGCTTGGGATCTTCATCATCTTCTCCTTCTCAGAGGCACCCTATTGACCTATCCACCATTACCTGCTTCAAATGTGACCAGAAGGGACACTATGCTAATAGTTTCCCTACTTCGGTTAGTGTTGATGTTCCTCCACCTCAGGTAAATAGGAACAATCTTTGTCATGTTTGTCTTCAGCCAGGTCATTTTAGGAATGACTGTCCTTTATATCAGAAGGGAAAGCCATCTGGTGTATTTGCTGTCACATCTGCTTCTTCACCTGCTGCACCTGCCCTTGCTCCTAGTGATGATCAAGGTACTCTTCAGGGCACATTTACTTTATTTCATCATCCTGTTCGTGTTTTATTTGATACTGGAGCTTCGCATAGTTTTATTTCTGATAAGTTGTGTGATAAGTTTGAACATCTCCTTTCTCCTGAGTATACTTCTGTCCCTTTATGTGTTTCAAATCCTATTGGTGGTCCCGCAAATCTTAATAAGATTTGTAAACATGTGAAACTCTTTCATTCTGGTTATCGGTTTTCCGGAGATTTCTATGTTCTTGGTTTTGATGCTTTTGATTTATTACTCGGAGATTATTTGCTTGATAGACATGATGCCCGTATCTCTTGCAAAGCACGTATCGTGACTCTTGTAGGAGATAAGGGTGATCCTTTGGTTATTCAGTGCCGCATGCCTTAGGATTTTGCTGGAAATTTTATCTACTCTTTGGATTCTTCTCCTTTTGATATTCAGTCAACTCGGGTAGTCAAACTCTATCCCGATGTATTTGGTGAAGTTACTGCTTTACCTCCTAGGCGGGAAATTGATTTCCGCATTGATCTTATTCTTGGAGCTCGACCTGTAGTTCTTCCTCCTAGAAGAATGGCACCCCGCGAGAAGGTTGAGTTAAGGAAGCAAATTGAGGACCTGTCTTCCAAGGGTCTGATCAGACCTAGCTATTCAGAATGGGGAGCTACGGTGGTTTTCGTCACCAAGTCCGATGGTTCTCTCCGGATGTGTGTTGATTATAGGGAGATGAACAAGCTCACTATGAAAAACAGATATCCAATGCCTCGCATCAATGATATGTTTGATCAGCTTTATGGTGCTACTGTTTTCTCTCAGCTAGATCTTGCCACGGGTTTTCACCAACTCAGAGTTGCCGAGGAAAGTATTCCCAAGACTGCTTTCCGTACTGAGAATGGATTCTTTGAATGGTTAGTCATGCCTTTTGGTTTGACTAATGCCCCTGCTTTCTTTGTTGACTTGATGAATCGTGTTTTCCGTGGTGTGCTTAATAAATTTGTTCTAGTCTTTGTTGACGATATTCTCATTTTCTCTAAGTCTGAAGAAGAACATGAGTCACATTTGAAATCTGTTCTTGAGACTCTTCGAAATCATCAGTTAAAGGCTAAATTTTCCAAATGCCATTTCTGGAAGGATGAAGTCTGATTCCTCGGGCATATTGTTTCTGGTAATGGAGTTTCTGTCGATCCAGTCAAGATCACTGTGATCAATGAAAGTCTCTCTTCCTTCTCCTTCCTTGTCCATCCAACTATTATATCTTTCCTATTATCCTTCTATCCCTATTCTGTACAGGATTGGGAAACTCCTAAGACTCCTACTGATATCCGTAGTTTTCTGGGCCTTGCCGGTTATTACCGGAGACTCATTGAGAATTTCGCTCGGATTGCTGCACCTCTCACTGCTTTAACTCGGAAGAATGCTAAGTTTATTTGGAGTAATGAGTGTAAGGCCGCATTCAATGAGTTAAAAGACAAGCTTACTTCCGCACCAGTCCTTACTATTCCAAGTGGAAATGAGGGATTAACGGTGTACACTGATGCATGTCGAGAAGGTTTGGGAGCTGTTTTGATGCAGGATGGTAAAGTGATTGCTTATGCTAGTCGACAGTTGAAGACCCATGAAGTAAATTATGCTGCCCATGATCTAGAGTTGCTTGCTGTTGTTTTCGCTTTGAAGCTTTGGAGACATCATCTTTTGGGTACCAAGTTTGAGGTTTTCACAGATCATTAGTCATTGAAGTATATTTTCTCTCAGAAGGATTTGAATCAGAGACAAGTTAGGTGGTTAGAATTCCTTGCTTCTTATGACCTCGACATCAACTATACACCGGGGAAAGCTAATGTTGTGGCGGATGCTTTGAGTAGGAAGAAGGCTTTGTTGTGTCAGCTTGTTGTTTCCTCACCTCTTGTGGATCGTATTATGGCTAAGCAGGATGAGGATGAGAGGCTTAGATCGATGAAGGAGAAAGTTCGTAGTAGAGTTGGAGGTAGTAATCTTGATGGCAGTGGTGCTCAGATTGATGATAAGGGTATGTTAAGGATTAATAATAGGATTTGTGTCCCGAATGTTGATGGATTGTGTCACGACCCGACTTTCTAGCCACAGAAAGACGTATCATGAATTAAGAAAGAAAGGGATAGAAGAAGAAAAGAAAAGAAAGAAGAAAGAACAACAACATCAGATACTCGCAGCGGAACGAATGAAATATAATATATCACATAAAATATTACATAGTATCATATACAACAGAGTTACACAACTATACATCTCATATTAGACAGTTATAAACATCTATCTATCATACATCTCTATATATCAATACAATACAGACACAACTCTAACACAGCGGAAACCATAATATCTACACGTTGAAGCCACCTGCTCCAAATCTCCTCCAGCATTCGTCAAAGCTAACCTGAATCCCTCGACTACTCAATACAATATTGAGTACCCAAGAGTTTAATAAAACAGAAAATAAACACTTGGGTCAGACATGGGTCTGGTGTGAGTAAACGGTTTAAACTTGTTTAACTTTGAAAAACCTTTGAAAGAAAAGGTATCTCGTAAGACTCCGCGCACATAAACACGGAAATGTTTTTACCTTACGATAACCAAAACATTTGATAGGAAATCCGATTTTATTATAATAGGGTCTAGGGTTTTCAAATAAAATACAGAAATAGCTGGAATGCTTACATCTCACGTTCCAACATAGTTGGGCACAACTAAATCGTACGGCACTTATTGGATTTTGGATTCCATACAATGGCAGGGCTACTGGGGTACCGCCCGTCACAGTACGTGGCCTAGATCAACGTACCGAGGAGTACGCCCGCTCCCCTGCAACACAAGGCCGGAACATCCCTTACTGGATAATTCCCGCATAAGAAACCCCGCGGTTGTAGCTAGCAACCGCCCACACAGCCGAAATAAAAAGAAGGGACCTCTAGACAGGGGAATCTTATACTACTTGGGTGCTACCCACTAACCTTGCTGCACCTCCCCTGTTTTAGCCATTCCCGGTTGATGAGGCTTGAGGCTACCATTACCTTTAATCAGAACACATCACTTAGAATGCTCATCGTCCACCTGACGATGTGCTGAAAGCATTCAATCCATACAAGTTCGTTCCGGGTTCGAACGAAACCGAAGGCATTATCTCGTTACACTCGTTTTGGAATCACCCTCAGAGTTAACGACAATAACCCTTGCACTCTGAATCTTCATCTTCACTTGATTCACGACCTATCGTTAATTTGGATCGATGTGGTATTCGGGTCTCCAGACCTGGAAATCCGGTATACGGAAACCCGATCCCGGTCTCATCGAAATCCAAAGCGTATCTTTTAAGGCCAAGTTGTTTTAAAGGTTAAAACAAATTCAATTCATTATCTTTATACACAAAGAAAGATAATTCACAACAGATAATCAACATTATCAGATAATCCATACAATTCAACTAACATCCATATCATACAGCATATATCTCATCAGAGATATCAATCAATGCCAAGTATTCAATACTATCACCCATTCATAAGTAATGATTTATATTATCTTTTAATTAATTTAAAGAATTAAATTAATTACTTCATTTTATAAATCCTTCTCACTTAACCATTAATTAATTACAATTTAATTAATTAATCATCTTTTAATGATCTTCTTAATTAATCTTCCTTGATTAATTATACTTTAATTACATTCAAGTAATTATCCTTAACCATATACAGTAATTAACTTTTAATTACTATCATTAATTACAATAATTAATGAACCTTCATTAATTAATTAAGCATATAATTAAGCATACTTTAATTAATTACTTTCATTAATCAACCTTGATTAATTCATTAATTAAATAATCCTTACTAATTAATTAACCTTTTAATTAATTAAATAATTAATTTTAATCAACCACTTCATTAATTAGTCTTAATTAATCATAAACGGTAATTAACAATTTGTAATTGCTTATCTTAATTAATTACTTCTTAATTAATTATATTAACCTTGATTAATTAATCTAATTAATTAATCTTTAATTATTTCATTAAGTAATTATTAATCAATTTAAATTAACAAATAATCCTTAATTAATTACTTTATTAATTAATTACTCTTAGTAATTAATCTTAAATTAAACACATTTAATTAATCACATTTATTAATTAACTAAACTAAAATTAAGTAATTAATTCTTAATTACTTACATAAGTAATTATCTTCTAATTACTTGCATTAAAAATCTTGATTACTTTCTTAATTAATTACTTAACCAAAATTAATTCCATCATTAAATAATTCTTAATACTTTAATTAATTAATTACTTCATAATTAATTAACTTTAAAATAATTATATTAATTAATTCCTTAATTGATAACATTAAATGATTACCCATTAATCACTTCAACTAATTACTTCCATGAGTAATTTTCCATTAATTACTTCCATAAGTAATTACATTCAATAATTAACCATTAATTACTTCTTTAAGAATTTACACTTAATTAATTCATAATTAAGTGATTATTTAAAAATTAAATAAATAATTAACTCATTATTTAAAATTAATTAAACAATTAATTAATTAACATCTTATATTTAAAAATCCTTAATTAAATAAGAAAACCATTTATTTTAATTAATCTCTACTTATTAACAAATCATATTTAAATTAAGTATTCTTAAATTCATATCAATACCAATTTAACCTTATTATCCTTATAAATAAATTATTTGAATTATTTTAAATCTTATTATTCAAAACAAATTATTTAACTTGATTTACAAAATCATAATAATAACCTTATTTGGAGATAAAGTATTTATAAATCATTTTCAGATTTACCAAATACTTGAAAAAAAAACTTGTTTATTCTTTAAATTTTAAAACCCAAATATGATTTTCTTTTAAAATCTCAAACCCAGGCTACTAGAATCAAAACAACCCGAGTAAACCCCTAAAAACCCCGAGTCTTTCCCGAGTCCCTTGGCAACATCATCCACTTCGAGTTTTCACGCGAAAATCACGAGACCGTCTCGAGCTTCACTCTTCTTCCCCAAACTTTCGAACTCCAGTACACCCAAACGTGTACACGTGCACGTGGTGCACTTGCACCAACGTCTCCGACCACAGATGATCGTCGCGATGCTCCTCTTCGACTCCACGAACCCACGCGATCACTACTCCACACCCAGATCGACGAGAATCTCTACGAACCAAAAACGAGCCTCTCGAGCACGAGTTAAAACTGGAACCCAACTCCAGTGTCGAAGAAATCGCTTCGCCGCCGTCGATCAAGTTGACTGGAAGCTCCAGTATTCCTTCCAGAGCACCGTAGCATCACTACTTCACCATTCTTCCACTCGCGATCGCCTCCGATCAGATATTCCAGTCTCAATGTCACGACAATCGAGCCGAGCAACATTTCAAGCTAAAACCCTACTTCGTTCGAATTCGATCAATTCAGCAAATAAAAAAAAATCGATAGTATTTTCCCATCATCCTCCTCATATAAGCAAGCTCCGACCAAAGTTTTGCTTTCGCTCATCACGCCGATCAACTCAATTCGACAAAAATGACGAAACTGACCAACTCCACATATCTTGACGAATACTATTCTAAAAATTATGATATTCACATTAAAATTCATCATTTGTAAATACAAATCATATTCTATAATCACCGATTTAAATTAGTATAATTGATTCTACCCATTTTTCGATTAGCCCAGTAAACTATAAATTTTGAGATGAATTCTTGGTATATATCTCTGAAACTATTTTTAAAATTTAGCTTATATACTTACAATCAATTTCTATTTACAAATCCTAACCTACCATTATATATATGGAAAGATATGAAATTTGTAAAGGTAAAACAGGAGTTCGAGACAAAGACAGAGAAACATTTACATACTATTTTCACAGACTATCTTTATATATGCAACATTCACATTCAACATTCAATTAACATCTTAAACTAGACTACCATTACTACAGACTAAAAACTGTTTTCAAAATATGGTTTACTCACCAATTTATAAGCATAGAACAGAGAGCATATTCCATGTTTGTTTTACTTCACAGGCATTCAATCACACATAATACAACATGCATCCAATTCAATTTAATAATCCAGGAAGACATCTTGATTTTCATACATATATCAAAGAGAAGAACAAGATTTAAGCTGTTTTTAAAATCTGTTTACTCACCTTTTTTTTCAGAGAATAAAACAGAGTAGTGTTTCCAGGCTTTTGTTTTCAATTTGAATTCTTGAACTTGTATTTGATTTTGTTTCTGGCAATACTTTTGATTTGAATTTTGCTTGCTGTTGAAATCCCTTGCATGTTTGTTAATAGTTGAAATCTGGAAGCTTGATTGTTGTTGTGATACTTTGCATGCTTGATCTCAGGTTGAAGATGAAATCAGGCTATTTTACTTTCTTTTGTTTTCAGTTTTTAGTTTATTAGAAAAGAGGAGAAAGAGTTTTGGAAATGTTTTGAACTGAGAAAAATGTTTTGAACTGAAAGAAAAATGCCAGGCTTCTCTATACATATGTCATTTAAGATAATTTAGTTTTCTAAATTTTCAAATAATTATTAAATGAAGGCCACTTGTAATTTTTATAAGTTAGACAAATGTCCATGCATGTTTAGTTTTCTTACAAATGTTATTACCATGTGTTAAGATATTAACTGTAAAGACCCGCAAATCCGTCTTCCGAAAACCCGACACTGCTACGTCCACTGTAGCAACTGTCGAACGATCGGGTGGCGGAAACGCGAACTTTAATGTTTAAAAGAAGAGATAGAAGAAAAGATAGAAGAAAAAGAGAAGGAGAAGAAAGAAGAGAACAACACATCAGAACAGAGACAATATCAGAATCTTACACATCGCAGCGGAACAATATATAATAGATAACACTAGTCTTTTAAAACAAAGAACTATATCAGTTTATATATACATCAATCATCAGAGTCAATATACAACAATGGACAGTTATATAAACTTGTCCTCATACAGAATACACAGCGGAATAAATACTATCAGATACAAATACTACGTCTCGTCATCCAGCTTATCTCCAAGCTCCAGAATATCCAGAATATCCTGATAACATAACTCTAGGCTGCCCGTGTGGAAATTGGTGGGCACCCAGAGTTTAGAAGGGAACAATAAACTCCGAGTCAGTCATGGTGACTGGTGTGAGATCGAAAAACAGTTATTCTTTAAAATAAACAACAGGAAAATTTTAAAGTCAATTCGAAATGCTTTTGGAAAATGAAACTACCATAAGACCTCCCGCCACACACACAATGCAAACGCAGACTTGGAGGAGATTTCTTCTTATGATAGTCAAAGATGCTTACTACGCAAAAATCAAATTCTTTTTGATATTATTATTAGTGCATAGTGTAGAAAACATTTCGAAAGTAGAATATAAATCTTAGCCAGCATAGGTACCATTATAGTATGCTTGCTATAGCTACCATATTAAATGGCAGGTTCTACAACTAAAACCGTACAAGGCTCGTATTGTTTCTTTGGATTTCCAACAAATGGTCAGGCTAAGGAACTTCCTTTTCCACGATGGGTACGTCCCTGGAATAGACGACCCGAGAACCTAACCGGATCTCTGCCAACACAAGGCCGGGTTACCTCTGCAAAAATAGGTAACTACTGACACGCGTATGCCATCCCCCGATCGTCACCGATCTTCCCGAGGATCCCCGATTCGCAACAACCACAAAGAAATAAATTTTGCAGCAACCACAGAGGTTAAGTATCTGGGCTCCATACCATGATACCACCTTTATCCAGAAGGAATGACATACACTAAGGGGCGCTACTCCCTAGAACCTTGCCGCATTCGTCCTGTTTCGACCATTTCCGGGGTGTGAGGCTCGACGAAGTCTCGTCCACAAAGCTACGCTTTCTCAAAAAGCCCTGCTTCGGGTCAAACAAAATGATCAACCTATGATCACAAAGATATAAGATCAAATAAATGATCATATCACAAATGATCAAACACTGATCATTTCACAGCAACACTCAGTATGCCACGTTACCAAATTGGGATATATCGCTGATAAATTTCAACTACATAACCTCTGAGCTCGTACGTCTCAGAGAAGGGTGTTAAGCTAAGAGAATAAATTCTCCGCCACCAACAGAAATGTATTTGAAAGAAATCAGCTTTATATCTCAAATTGTAACGTCAGACACACAATCCATACAAGTCTGTTCCGGGATCGAACAGAACCGAAGGCACTTCTCACGAAGCCCTTGCATATCCGGATAATTTTCAATCACGTCAGGACTTCCCGTCACTAAGGGTGATAAAACCTCTAAATCGAAGATCAGTCGATGTAGAGTAACTCGACGGTAATCCTTCCGTTTTCAAAAATATCCGGTCTTCAACACCGGTCTTCAAATGCGATTCATAACGACGTATCACATATTCGGAATGGGTTATACGACCCCATGGTCCTTTCCCGGCTAACCCAAATAGTGAGCGTTTATTCAAAAATAAGTGTGGCATTCAAATTCATCCAATTCACAATAAATACCTATCTAAAGGTAAATATTGATAGTCGGTTATTTAACTATCAATAAAGATGCGCAACATCATCAGATTCCAAATAATTTTCCAAATTATTTCATCTTCCAAAAATATCTTTACTAGATATATAATTTCCACACTTCAAAATAAATCAATATTTATTTTTAAAACGAATCCCCATTTCTTTTTATAAATTCCATAGTGAATTTATACTTATCGAATATCTACCGATATTCGATTTTTCAAATCGATTTCAATATTCAATTTTGATTTATCTTTAAGAAGATAAATTCTCAAAAACGTTTCTTTCGTTTTGGAAAACATTCCCATACTTATTTAAAAATAAGTCAGTAATTCACAAATCCATTTATTTTCAACATTTGAAAATATTCGATATACTTAAAATCAAATTAAGTATACATTCATTCTTTAAAGAAATCTATTTTCTATAACAACATCAATTTGAGTCAAAAACGAATGTTACGTAAAACATCGTTACGACGACTCAAAAATCACTAGTATAGGGATTCGAAATTAATATAGATATGTAAATCCCAATACTAGATAAAAACATTTCCTTTCGGAAATCATTTACTATAACAACAGTGTTATAGTCCACCATTTCCTTATTTCTCGAAAACGCCTATTTCAACAAGAACTGTTGAAATCTATGCTTTCGATTCACAATACATTTTAAAACATCTTTAAAATGTTTAACTTCATTTTTAATATCACTTCTTCAAAAACGTATCCATTTTACTTAACAATATATTCACTGTCCAAAATCGTGAATATATCTTCTTTAAAAATCTTCTATATTTAATTTCTCAAATCCCATTGATTTCGAATTTATAAAACAACGTTTATAAATTCTATTTCTATTTTATAACAACTTCGATTTAATAAATCTCCTTTTATTTACAAGTTCGATCAATATTCCATTTAAAGGCAAAAAATCAAATTTATAAGTTAATCTCTTATAAATCTTTTATGCTACCGTTTCATCCATTTTATAACTTCATACTTTATAAATCTATAAAATTCATATTTTTCTCAATTAATAATTCTATAAATCTCATGTCTTTACAATTTATAATTCTATAAATCTCTAACACTTATAAACACTCGTTTTAAAATTCCAACACTTTAAATTGATAAATATCAATTCTGTACATCCTTTATATACATCATTTTTTGTAATTCAAAAGAAATCCAAACTTAAACTATTTTATAAATTACTTGGCTATTTATTTCAAAATCACTTTTCAGTTATATTTCACAATTTAAAATTTTCATAACTTTAAATTTATAACATTTATTTATTTAAAGTAAACCAATTCAAAGATTCAAATAAAACGTATACTTTCAAATAATCACTTTTAAAATCTCTTCTTAAAATTAAATTCGTTATTTTTAAACTTCAAAATTTGAATCCGATGATGCAACAGCATCAATTGGTCAATCACAACAACAACATCATATATCAACATATGATAACAGAATATACATCAATCCTGTAAATAAATAACTACTGGTGAGGAATCCAGTTGGATCCCTCCAACCTGTTTCCCTGCATCCAAAAATGTTAGCACAATACCAATTCCGCTCCAGTACGGAATTATCGCGGTATATAGGTTTTTATAAATCCGCTTACTAACGGCGCAATAGGGTCTCATCCGCTATACGAGGCGGGAAATCATCAATCCAATATATACATATGCCAATATGTATATACTGCTATATATAGATATATATCCTATTATATCTAATAGCACATTCAATAGCAATCAAAACAAATCAATCAATAACTGAAAACAAATCCACTTCAATTTGAGTGAGAGAAAAATCTCACCTTAGCTTTTTAATTTGCATTCCATTCCAATCCTTCTTTTGTTTTCTTTGTAGTTTTAGACCTTGTATATCAATTATATAATTTTATTAATATTCGAATCAATTAAACAATTAAATTTTTCCTTTGATAAATTTAATTAACCAATTTTTTTAATTTAAATTAATACTCCTAATTTAAAAAAAAAAAAAAATTCCTTTTAACAAATTTATTTGACTACAAATAAAATTTAAACTAAATTTTCTTTAATATATTATTGTTTTTATTGATAAAAATCAATTTCCTTTTATTGGACATACCAACAAAATTTTCTCTGAAAATCATCTATATAGATTTTAAAAATCTATTTTTCTTCTCAACTTCATCTTACTGAAAAATGTTTATATACATTTTTTTCCTTTACTGTAAAAATTCCTGTATATAGAAATTTAAGAAGAATAATAAAAATACCTCACCAAACGATCGACCAAAAGTCCTTGACCTTACTGCCAAGCTCGAAAATGAACCAACCCCTAGCCGAGTTCAACTGCTTTGACTGAAACGCGATCGCTCCTCGCGAACCCCATCGTGAGTTCGCCTCGATTCGCACTGGCCTCGCGACCCGAAGTCGATGACGACAGCCAACCCAGAATCGCGAATACCTTACTGCCCTGAGAAGCTGTCGTACAAGCCCTAGATCGATGACAAGCTCTTCACTAGACCACGACCGAAACCCTAGCTGGAATCGCCTCTCCATCTTCGAACCCCCCCAACTGCTGCAGCCGCCCTAGGCTAGCGAGCTGCTCCATCTTCATCGACGAACGCGGCCCACGATGGTGATAAGGAAGAAACCCTTAATCGCGTCACGCCTTACGACTTGAGTTGTCGCCATCGCCATGGCCACGAGTACGCGCATCCACCTGCGCTCGCGACATCACTCAACTGCCCAATCTCGCGATCGATCGAACAAAGATCTGCACTTGTATCGCGATTCGATTTCCTTTATTTTATTTTTCCCGAGCTCGGTCGAAACAATTGAAGAAAAGGGAACGTGATTTTTTTTGAACTTGTATCAGAGAAGCACGAAGGTTTTGGGGACGAAGCGGCTTGATTCCCTTCTGCCATTTTTTTTTTTTTGAACAGGTGAGGGGGACGAGGTATTTTGAAATGAACGAAGTATGGGTTTGCACGATATTCTTCGTGATCTCGGCGTGAATGTAGGCGTGAGTAAAGGAGAAAAAAGTAGCTGACGTTGACCAAATAAAAAAAAATTTAATTTAAACTGAATTCAATTTAAATTGCAATGCGTTTAACCGCCGTACTGTCACAAAACAACTCCGAAAAATATGAAAACTGAAATCCGGTAATAACTCGATATCACGGACCCAATGGAACTGGTTTCGTCGAATTCCGAGACTGTTTGAAAATTGACTATTTTTAAATATCGGTTTGAACGATTATTTTCAAAACTGAACAATTCACTTCCAAATTCGTTTCTGAAGATTCTATTATCTTCAGTATCATCTATATGAATTTTACAAACTTTTGAAATATTTTTAATCGGTCTAAATTTGGAGATTCAAATTTTTATCCAGTTCAATAGATTAAATTATATAATTTAATCGCCAAATTCAAATCTAAATCGGGGATTCAAATTAAATCATCGCTCCAATATTTAAAATTAATTAAATATTCTCAATTTAATTTGTTCGAAATTCTGGGTCGTTACAGACTTCCCTCCTTAAAAGAATTTCGTCCTCGAAATTACAAGTTAGGAAAAATGTCCTTAACTCGTCTACTATTTTTCACAATCCAATAGTTTTATCAAATTCTTTCAAAACAAATCTTCTACTAAAGATTCGTTATCATTTAACTCGTTTTCCAACTTCAATTATAGTTCAAAACAACATTGTTTTACTTCAAAATTCAAATTCGAGTTTAAATTCAAATTTAAACTTCCAAAATTTCTCAAAATTTTTCTAACACTCGAAATTTTCGAAAAATTTCGCCAGCGTCTCCTTTGCGCGGCTAATACGGCACGACTACAAAACGTCCCTACGGACTCTCAGATTTCAAAAAGAAAAAGAAAAAGCCAAGCGGCTAGAGAGAAATCATCAAAAACTCATATTAAAACTCAAATACATACCTTTTGTCGAGCAATTCGAATTCTCTTTGAAAATCAAATCCAATTCATTTATACCTGTATATCCTACTAGCCATTATATCTAGTTACAGCATTCAAACTATTTTGCAAATTCTATTACAAAATTTTCAATAACAACTGCTTATACATCTTTACTTCACTGTTGAAGTTACATATTCATTATCGTTCAATTTTGCATTTTCAAATTCATTTGAATTCAATTCACAATTTCAATTCAATTTAACTTCTGAATATTGAATTTATCAATTATCTTTCCTTTTATTCAACTGCACTATTTTAGATTAGTTTCATTTACTAATCCATCATTACTTTATTCAAATTTGCTTTCAATTTTTATTCACTTACAATTGTGAATTCTATTTATTTGAAATTTATTTCTTCTTACTTGAATTTATTTGCGATTCCGAACTATTCTTTTATTTAGTTCACAATTCAAGTTTCAATTTAACTAATTCAACTTCCATTTAAAACAATTTGGCAGCAATTTCTCTTTTGGAAACCCGAAAATGAATTCTAATGATGTGGCCACCATCATCGGGATTATTTTCCAGCGACCGAAAAGAGTTTAGGGCTTTCAACTCTCCAAAATACTTTTCGAAACCTTTGAAATTCATTTTCAAATCAAAAAGAAATTAAACTTTACAAATTTCCAAAATTTTCAAACTCCTTTTCAAAACCTTTCCAAAAACTTCTGTGGAATTCCATTTCGAATTACAAATCACATTTATAATTTACATTCTCAAATTTCATTTGTAAATCACATTTACAATTCATATCCATAATTTTATTCTTATATGAATTTATTTCCAAATCTTTGGTTGTTATTTTCAATTTCTTATTCGATTTCAGATAACAATGATAATGTTTCAATGTTATTATTTCCTAACAACCAAACATCCATATACTATAGTATTTCATAGAAAAATCATTTCTTTTTTTTTTTCATACAAAAATAGTTTTTGGGTAAAATTATTTCATTTACCCTATTTTAAAACAATACTATGTCGTCTTGCCTCGTTTAAGTGTTTAGAAATCCCTATCGATAATATGGCGTCCCACATACCGACCGAAATTCACAAACATCTCAACGGATAAGCAAACACAATATAAAACATTTTTTATATTCAAATAACAAATACGCGCTCATATCTATTATTACACTCAACTCATTCTAGAGTACTGCTGACTCTATCTCTAATGAGTAACACCCAACAGAGCAGGGTTGTCGCTTAACCATATGCTCTGATACCAAATGTAAAGACCCGCAAATCCGTCTTCCGAAAACCCGACACTGCTACGTCCACTGTAGCAACTGTCGAACGATCGGGTGGCGGAAACGCGAACTTTAATGTTTAAAAGAAGAGATAGAAGAAAAGATAGAAGAAAAAGAGAAGGAGAAGAAAGAAGAGAACAACACATCAGAACAGAGACAATATCAGAATCTTACACATCGCAGCGGAACAATATATAATAGATAACACTAGTCTTTTAAAACAAAGAACTATATCAGTTTATATATACATCAATCATCAGAGTCAATATACAACAATGGACAGTTATATAAACTTGTCCTCATACAGAATACACAGCGGAATAAATACTATCAGATACAAATACTACGTCTCGTCATCCAGCTTATCTCCAAGCTCCAGAATATCCAGAATATCCTGATAACATAACTCTAGGCTGCCCGTGTGGAAATTGGTGGGCACCCAGAGTTTAGAAGGGAACAATAAACTCCGAGTCAGTCATGGTGACTGGTGTGAGATCGAAAAACAGTTATTCTTTAAAATAAACAACAGGAAAATTTTAAAGTCAATTCGAAATGCTTTTGGAAAATGAAACTACCATAAGACCTCCCGCCACACACACAATGCAAACGCAGACTTGGAGGAGATTTCTTCTTATGATAGTCAAAGATGCTTACTACGCAAAAATCAAATTCTTTTTGATATTATTATTAGTGCATAGTGTAGAAAACATTTCGAAAGTAGAATATAAATCTTAGCCAGCATAGGTACCATTATAGTATGCTTGCTATAGCTACCATATTAAATGGCAGGTTCTACAACTAAAACCGTACAAGGCTCATATTGTTTCTTTGGATTTCCAACAAATGGTCAGGCTAAGGAACTTCCTTTTCCACGATGGGTACGTCCCTGGAATAGACGACCCGAGAACCTAACCGGATCTCTGCCAACACAAGGCCGGGTTACCTCTGCAAAAATAGGTAACTACTGACACGCGTATGCCATCCCCCGATCGTCACCGATCTTCCCGAGGATCCCCGATTCGCAACAACCACAAAGAAATAAATTTTGCAGCAACCACAGAGGTTAAGTATCTGGGCTCCATACCATGATACCACCTTTATCCAGAAGGAATGACATACACTAAGGGGCGCTACTCCCTAGAACCTTGCCGCATTCGTCCTGTTTCGACCATTTCCGGGGTGTGAGGCTCGACGAAGTCTCGTCCACAAAGCTACGCTTTCTCAAAAAGCCCTGCTTCGGGTCAAACAAAATGATCAACCTATGATCACAAAGATATAAGATCAAATAAATGATCATATCACAAATGATCAAACACTGATCATTTCACAGCAACACTCAGTATGCCACGTTACCAAATTGGGATATATCGCTGATAAATTTCAACTACATAACCTCTGAGCTCGTACGTCTCAGAGAAGGGTGTTAAGCTAAGAGAATAAATTCTCCGCCACCAACAGAAATGTATTTGAAAGAAATCAGCTTTATATCTCAAATTGTAACGTCAGACACACAATCCATACAAGTCTGTTCCGGGATCGAACAGAACCGAAGGCACTTCTCACGAAGCCCTTGCATATCCGGATAATTTTCAATCACGTCAGGACTTCCCGTCACTAAGGGTGATAAAACCTCTAAATCGAAGATCAGTCGATGTAGAGTAACTCGACGGTAATCCTTCCGTTTTCAAAAATATCCGGTCTTCAACACCGGTCTTCAAATGCGATTCATAACGACGTATCACATATTCGGAATGGGTTATACGACCCCATGGTCCTTTCCCGGCTAACCCAAATAGTGAGCGTTTATTCAAAAATAAGTGTGGCATTCAAATTCATCCAATTCACAACAAATACCTATCTAAAGGTAAATATTGATAGTCGGTTATTTAACTATCAATAAAGATGCGCAACATCATCAGATTCCAAATAATTTTCCAAATTATTTCATCTTCCAAAAATATCTTTACTAGATATATAATTTCCACACTTCAAAATAAATCAATATTTATTTTTAAAACGAATCCCCATTTCTTTTTATAAATTCCATAGTGAATTTATACTTATCGAATATCTACCGATATTCGATTTTTCAAATCGATTTCAATATTCAATTTTGATTTATCTTTAAGAAGATAAATTCTCAAAAACGTTTCTTTCGTTTTGGAAAACATTCCCATACTTATTTAAAAATAAGTCAGTAATTCACAAATCCATTTATTTTCAACATTTGAAAATATTCGATATACTTAAAATCAAATTAAGTATACATTCATTCTTTAAAGAAATCTATTTTCTATAACAACATCAATTTGAGTCAAAAACGAATGTTACGTAAAACATCGTTACGACGACTCAAAAATCACTAGTATAGGGATTCGAAATTAATATAGATATGTAAATCCCAATACTAGATAAAAACATTTCCTTTCGGAAATCATTTACTATAACAACAGTGTTATAGTCCACCATTTCCTTATTTCTCGAAAACGCCTATTTCAACAAGAACTGTTGAAATCTATGCTTTCGATTCACAATACATTTTAAAACATCTTTAAAATGTTTAACTTCATTTTTAATATCACTTCTTCAAAAACGTATCCATTTTACTTAACAATATATTCACTGTCCAAAATCGTGAATATATCTTCTTTAAAAATCTTCTATATTTAATTTCTCAAATCCCATTGATTTCGAATTTATAAAACAACGTTTATAAATTCTATTTCTATTTTATAACAACTTCGATTTAATAAATCTCCTTTTATTTACAAGTTCGATCAATATTCCATTTAAAGGCAAAAAATCAAATTTATAAGTTAATCTCTTATAAATCTTTTATGCTACCGTTTCATCCATTTTATAACTTCATACTTTATAAATCTATAAAATTCATATTTTTCTCAATTAATAATTCTATAAATCTCATGTCTTTACAATTTATAATTCTATAAATCTCTAACACTTATAAACACTCGTTTTAAAATTCCAACACTTTAAATTGATAAATATCAATTCTGTACATCCTTTATATACATCATTTTTTTGTAATTCAAAAGAAATCCAAACTTAAACTATTTTATAAATTACTTGGCTATTTATTTCAAAATCACTTTTCAGTTATATTTCACAATTTAAAATTTTCATAACTTTAAATTTATAACATTTATTTATTTAAAGTAAACCAATTCAAAGATTCAAATAAAACGTATACTTTCAAATAATCACTTTTAAAATCTCTTCTTAAAATTAAATTCGTTATTTTTAAACTTCAAAATTTGAATCCGATGATGCAACAGCATCAATTGGTCAATCACAACAACAACATCATATATCAACATATGATAACAGAATATACATCAATCCTGTAAATAAATAACTACTGGTGAGGAATCCAGTTGGATCCCTCCAACCTGTTTCCCTGCATCCAAAAATGTTAGCACAATACCAATTCCGCTCCAGTATGGAATTATCGCGGTATATAGGTTTTTATAAATCCGCTTACTAACGGCGCAATAGGGTCTCATCCGCTATACGAGGCGGGAAATCATCAATCCAATATATACATATGCCAATATGTATATACTGCTATATATAGATATATATCCTATTATATCTAATAGCACATTCAATAGCAATCAAAACAAATCAATCAATAACTGAAAACAAATCCACTTCAATTTGAGTGAGAGAAAAATCTCACCTTAGCTTTTTAATTTGCATTCCATTCCAATCCTTCTTTTGTTTTCTTTGTAGTTTTAGACCTTGTATATCAATTATATAATTTTATTAATATTCGAATCAATTAAACAATTAAATTTTTCCTTTGATAAATTTAATTAACCAATTTTTTTAATTTAAATTAATACTCCTAATTTAAAAAAAAAAAAAAAATTCCTTTTAACAAATTTATTTGACTACAAATAAAATTTAAACTAAATTTTCTTTAATATATTATTGTTTTTATTGATAAAAATCAATTTCCTTTTATTGGACATACCAACAAAATTTTCTCTGAAAATCATCTATATAGATTTTAAAAATCTATTTTTCTTCTCAACTTCATCTTACTGAAAAATGTTTATATACATTTTTTTCCTTTACTGTAAAAATTCCTGTATATAGAAATTTAAGAAGAATAATAAAAATACCTCACCAAACGATCGACCAAAAGTCCTTGACCTTACTGCCAAGCTCGAAAATGAACCAACCCCTAGCCGAGTTCAACTGCTTTGACTGAAACGCGATCGCTCCTCGCGAACCCCATCGTGAGTTCGCCTCGATTCGCACTGGCCTCGCGACCCGAAGTCGATGACGACAGCCAACCCAGAATCGCGAATACCTTACTGCCCTGAGAAGCTGTCGTACAAGCCCTAGATCGATGACAAGCTCTTCACTAGACCACGACCGAAACCCTAGCTGGAATCGCCTCTCCATCTTCGAACCCCCCCAACTGCTGCAGCCGCCCTAGGCTAGCGAGCTGCTCCATCTTCATCGACGAACGCGGCCCACGATGGTGATAAGGAAGAAACCCTTAATCGCGTCATGCCTTACGACTTGAGTTGTCGCCATCGCCATGGCCACGAGTACGCGCATCCACCTGCGCTCGCGACATCACTCAACTGCCCAATCTCGCGATCGATCGAACAAAGATCTGCACTTGTATCGCGATTCGATTTCCTTTATTTTATTTTTCCCGAGCTCGGTCGAAACAATTGAAGAAAAGGGAACGTGATTTTTTTTGAACTTGTATCAGAGAAGCACGAAGGTTTTGGGGACGAAGCGGCTTGATTCCCTTCTGCCATTTTTTTTTTGAACAGGTGAGGGGGACGAGGTATTTTGAAATGAACGAAGTATGGGTTTGCACGATATTCTTCGTGATCTCGGCGTGAATGTAGGCGTGAGTGAAGGAGAAAAAAGTAGCTGACGTTGACCAAATAAAAAAAAAATTTAATTTAAACTGAATTCAATTTAAATTGCAATGCGTTTAACCGCCGTACTGTCACAAAACAACTCCGAAAAATATGAAAACTGAAATCCGGTAATAACTCGATATCACGGACCCAATGGAACTGGTTTCGTCGAATTCCGAGACTGTTTGAAAATTGACTATTTTTAAATATCGGTTTGAACGATTATTTTCAAAACTGAACAATTCACTTCCAAATTCGTTTCTGAAGATTCTATTATCTTCAGTATCATCTATATGAATTTTACAAACTTTTGAAATATTTTTAATCGGTCTAAATTTGGAGATTCAAATTTTTATCCAGTTCAATAGATTAAATTATATAATTTAATCGCCAAATTCAAATCTAAATCGGGGATTCAAATTAAATCATCGCTCCAATATTTAAAATTAATTAAATATTCTCAATTTAATTTGTTCGAAATTCTGGGTCGTTACATTAACACATGTCCTTTAATATATTAAATAAATTTTTAATTAATTTAAATGTTAATATAAAGCTTTTCATACTTACTTTATTAATTACTAACATTTATCTTAGTATATGTATATATATAAACTATTTTTAGAGAAAAATATTATAAAACCAAATACCCTTGAAAAAGTATTTATATTTTATTAATTATGTAAATATGGATTTATATAAATTCATTTACTTATTTACAAACTATTTTAGTTTAAGAGATATTTTAAAAAGGAAAGTTTATTTAAAACCATATATACACACTTATAACCATTTTATACTTATTAAAAGAAAACCAGATAAAAATAAATCTTTTATTAAATCTTATTTAAACTATCATATTTTTAGAAATAATAATTATCTTATATTTTGAAAACAATTGAATTAAATCTAAACTAACCTTTGAAAAATATTAATTTTAAAACAAAGCTTTAAATCATAATTCATACATATATAAATTATCAATACAGATTATTAAATTTATACTGCTCAAAAACCCGGGATATCACATTCCTCCCCCCTTAAAATAATTTCGTCCCCGAAATTAAAAACAAAGTTAATTTAATAACCCTGCAAAAATTTGACAGCAAAGCATACCTATCATCCAATTACTAACAACCAAAGCATCCAATCAAACAATTAAACCTAACTAATTATCCTGATACAAATCAGAATAAATCTTACTAACACTATCTAGAGTTTCCCCGGATATAAATCACCGGGAGACCCGCTCTATAGAATCTAAACAAACTACACCCCATAATCCAGAGCTTCCCTTATCTCTAGATCCACTAATCTGAACAGAATATCAGATCACACCCAAGTCCAGCTCAAACTTCCAAATCCATCTGAACTGCAGATCCTATAACCAGCGATGAATCATACACGTACTCCCTCAGAGATACGTGAAATACAATGAATTCCAGCTATCCAAACTGGCCATTCAATCCTGTAGATCAAAGAACTACTCCTCTCGAGAACACAGGAAAATCCAAAATACTTCAGTGCTAGCTTCCAGACTTACCAATCTTATAGCTTTATAATCGGAGAAAAACTTAAACAATTTCCAATCTCCAACTCCGAATTCCAAACTCCTTGTCTCATATCTGCATAACTCACTAGACGATTCCTGGGCTACCTCATCTCTTCCTGATCAGCTTAACCTTCGCTGATGCTTCTTGAAACAATTCTGGACCAAGAACAAAATGATCTCTAGATCCTATCAACAAGATGATCCTTCCAAAATTTGCTGAAATCCAAACTTGAAAAATAGATATGACCAATCCATTTTAAAAAAAATTCTGAGCTGCTATACCAACTCTTCTTTCTCTAAGAACCATCCTACTACCAGACTAACCACCGGTATCGCTTCTGGAATCAAGTGGATACGGAACTCAAACTCTAAATGCAGACAAACTTTTACTTCCTCGAAGACATCCGGAAAAATCTCTGACTACTTCAGTAGCTCCTACTTCCACATGAGAAACCTTAATCAAACAAAAGATTACCCAAGATAAATTCCCAAACTAATCGCAAGTCACTTTTGTGATCCTACCTAGTTCAGATTCCAAAGAAACTGTTCTCTCTTTACTAATTAAAAAGAGTCTTAAGCTTTTCCAAACAAGGTTAACCCTTCAAGAAAGCCTTCACCATCTTCCCGGACTGTTGATAGAAGAACCACAAAGATTCTTGAACCATCGGAGAAACGAGCCACACTGCTGCTTCCAAATTCTATCTCTAGAATACTGCTAAGCCAAAGACCTCCTCGTCAGCACACCCAACACTTCGAGTTGCACTGCTAACACAGCTAACCAAAAACTTCTAATCCAAAAGCTTCTCAAACTAAGACCATCAACAAACCTCACAACGGACCTCCAAGATGGCAGACGTCCCAAAAGAATCTCGGGACTTCAAACCAACACCAACTTATTCTTCTTAAGGGAAACAATGAGACCATGTCCGAAGAAACAACTAATCGACCTTAGTCCCATACTTCAAAACAGATAAAACTCTCTTACTCGATATCCAGAGAATTCCTATACAGCCGAGTCTTTCCTGCGGTAGACATCAACTGTTCCTCCAATACCTTCTTGATCTTGCTCCAAAAAGAACATCTATTCTGGGAACATCAATAGATACTGCGTTTCATCACATAGCTGCTCCTTCCTGAAGTCGCCAAGCTACCTTTACTTACTTCTGCACAACCGACAGATTCAAGTCTAGAAAATCTGCTCACCCGAGCTCAACCAAACTTATACTAAAAAAATGGACTCCGAATCTTGAAAAATATTTTCTTCAGAGATCCGAGAAATCCTTACACCAAACTGCCCAAACTTACTCGAGACGGTATTAGGTCTACAGTCTCGACAGATACTCTTCCAACCTCAACATTCAGACTTCAACCAATGGTAGTCGTGTTACACACACCACCACCCTATCTACCTTTATAACTCATATTGGAAAACCCGAACAGATAATCCAACACATTAGGTAGATATATATATATATATATATATATATATATATAGTTTTAAAAATTACAAATACGCTCTCTCAAGATAGACACCACTCCAGAGCTAAGGTATTCACTCAACCTAATGCTCTGATACCAACTGTCACGACCCGACTTTCTAGCCACAGAAAGACGTATCATGAATTAAGAAAGAAAGGGATAGAAGAAGAAAAGAAAAGAAAGAAGAAAGAACAACAACATCAGATACTCACAGCGGAACGAATGAAATATAATATATCACATAAAATATTACATAGTATCATATACAACAGAGTTACACAACTATACATCTCATATTAGACAGTTATAAACATCTATCTATCATACATCTCTATATATCAATACAATACAGACACAACTCTAACACAGCGGAAACCATAATATCTACACGTTGAAGCCACCTGCTCCAAATCTCCTCCAGCATTCGTCAAAGCTAACCTGAATCCCTCGACTACTCAATACAATATTGAGTACCCAAGAGTTTAATAAAACAGAAAATAAACACTTGGGTCAGACATGGGTCTGGTGTGAGTAAACGGTTTAAACTTGTTTAACTTTGAAAAACCTTTGAAAGAAAAGGTATCTCGTAAGACTTCCCGCACATAAACACGGAAATGTTTTTACCTTACGATAACCAAAACATTTGATAGGAAATCCGATTTTATTATAATAGGGTCTAGGGTTTTCAAATAAAATACAGAAATAGCTGGAATGCTTACATCTCACGTTCCAACATAGTTGGGCACAACTAAATCGTACGGCACTTATTGGATTTTGGATTCCATACAATGGCAGGGCTACTGGGGTACCGCCCGTCACAGTACGTGGCCTAGATAACGTACCGAGGAGTACGCCCGCTCCCCTGCAACACAAGGCCGGAACATCCCTTACTGGATAATTCCCGCATAAGAAACCCCGCGGTTGTAGCTAGCAACCGCCCACACAGCCGAAATAAAAAGAAGGGACCTCTAGACAGGGGAATCTTATACTACTTGGGTGCTACCCACTAACCTTGCTGCACCTCCCCTGTTTTAGCCATTCCCGGTTGATGAGGCTTGAGGCTACCATTACCTTTAATCAGAACACATCACTTAGAATGCTCATCGTCCACCTGACGATGTGCTGAAAGCATTCAATCCATACAAGTTCGTTCCGGGTTCGAACGAAACCGAAGGCATTATCTCGTTACACTCGTTTTGGAATCACCCTCAGAGTTAACGACAATAACCCTTGCACTCTGAATCTTCATCTTCACTTGATTCACGACCTATCGTTAATTTGGATCGATGTGGTATTCGGGTCTCCAGACCTGGAAATCCGGTATACGGAAACCCGATCCCGGTCTCATCGAAATCCAAAGCGTATCTTTTAAGGCCAAGTTGTTTTAAAGGTTAAAACAAATTCAATTCATTATCTTTATACACAAAGAAAGATAATTCACAACAGATAATCAACATTATCAGATAATCCATACAATTCAACTAACATCCATATCATACAGCATATATCTCATCAGAGATATCAATCAATGCCAAGTATTCAATACTATCACCCATTCATAAGTAATGATTTATATTATCTTTTAATTAATTTAAAGAATTAAATTAATTACTTCATTTTATAAATCCTTCTCACTTAACCATTAATTAATTACAATTTAATTAATTAATCATCTTTTAATGATATTCTTAATTAATCTTCCTTGATTAATTATACTTTAATTACATTCAAGTAATTATCCTTAACCATATACAGTAATTAACTTTTAATTACTATCATTAATTACAATAATTAATGAACCTTCATTAATTAATTAAGCATATAATTAAGCATACTTTAATTAATTAGTTTCATTAATCAACCTTGATTAATTCATTAATTAAATAATCCTTACTAATTAATTAACCTTTTAATTAATTAAATAATTAATTTTAATCAACCACTTCATTAATTAGTCTTAATTAATCATAAACGGTAATTAACAATTTGTAATTACTTATCTTAATTAATTACTTCTTAATTAATTATATTAACCTTGATTAATTAATCTAATTAATTAATCTTTAATTATTTCATTAAGTAATTATTAATCAATTTAAATTAACAAATAATCCTTAATTAATTACTTTATTAATTAATTACTCTTAGTAATTAATCTTAAATTAAACACATTTAATTAATCACATTTATTAATTAACTAAACTAAAATTAAGTAATTAATTCTTAATTACTTACATAAGTAATTATCTTCTAATTACTTGCATTAAAAATCTTGATTACTTTCTTAATTAATTACTTAACCAAAATTAATTCCATCATTAAATAATTCTTAATACTTTAATTAATTAATTACTTCATAATTAATTAACTTTAAAATAATTATATTAATTAATTCCTTAATTGATAACATTAAATGATTACCCATTAATCACTTCAACTAATTACTTCCATGAGTAATTTTCCATTAATTACTTCCATAAGTAATTACATTCAATAATTAACCATTAATTACTTCTTTAAGAATTTACACTTAATTAATTCATAATTAAGTGATTATTTAAAAATTAAATAAATAATTAACTCATTATTTAAAATTAATTAAACAATTAATTAATTAACATCTTATATTTAAAAATCCTTAATTAAATAAGAAAACCATTTATTTTAATTAATCTCTACTTATTAACAAATCATATTTAAATTAAGTATTCATATCAATACTAATTTAACCTTATTATCCTTATAAATAAATTATTTGAATTATTTTAAATCTTATTATTCAAAACAAATTATTTAACTTGATTTACAAAATCATAATAATAACCTTATTTGGAGATAAAGTATTTATAAATCATTTTCAGATTTACCAAATACTTGAAAAAAAAACTTGTTTATTCTTTAAATTTTAAAACCCAAATATGATTTTCTTTTAAAATCTCAAACCCAGGCTACTAGAATCAAAACAACCCGAGTAAACCCCTAAAAACCCCGAGTCTTTCCCGAGTCCCTTGGCAACATCATCCACTTCGAGTTTTCACGCGAAAATCACGAGACCGTCTCGAGCTTCACTCTTCTTCCCCAAACTTTCGAACTCCAGTACACCCAAACGTGTACACGTGCACGTGGTGCACTTGCACCAACGTCTCCGACCACAGATGATCGTCGCGATGCTCCTCTTCGACTCCACGAACCCACGCGATCACTACTCCACACCCAGATCGACGAGAATCTCTACGAACCAAAAACGAGCCTCTCGAGCACGAGTTAAAACTGGAACCCAACTCCAGTGTCGAAGAAATCGCTTCGCCGCCGTCGATCAAGTTGACTGGAAGCTCCAGTATTCCTTCCAGAGCACCGTAGCATCACTACTTCACCATTCTTCCACTCGCGATCGCCTCCGATCAGATATTCCAGTCTCAATGTCACGACAATCGAGCCGAGCAACATTTCAAGCTAAAACCCTACTTCGTTCGAATTCGATCAATTCAGCAAATAAAAAAAAATCGATAGTATTTTCCCATCATCCTCCTCATATAAGCAAGCTCCGACCAAAGTTTCGCTTTCGCTCATCACGCCGATCAACTCAATTCGACAAAAATGACGAAACTGACCAACTCCACATATCTTGACGAATACTATTCTAAAAATTATGATATTCACATTAAAATTCATCATTTGTAAATACAAATCATATTCTATAATCACTGATTTAAATTAGTATAATTGATTCTACCCATTTTTCGATTAGCCCAGTAAACTATAAATTTTGAGATGAATTCTTGGTATATATCTCCGAAACTATTTTTAAAATTTTGCTTATATACTTACAATCAATTTCTATTTACAAATCCTAACCTACCATTATATATATGGAAAGATATGAAATTTGTAAAGGTAAAACAGGAGTTCGAGACAAAGACAGAGAAACATTTACATACTATTTTCACAGACTATCTTTATATATGCAGCATTCACATTCAACATTCAATTAACATCTTAAACTAGACTACCATTACTACTGATATGAATTATAGGGTCAGACTAAAAACTGTTTTCAAAATATGGTTTACTCACCAATTTATAAGCATAGAACAGAGAGCATATTCCATGTTTGTTTTACTTCACAGGTATTCAATCACACATAATACAACATGCATCCAATTCAATTTAATAATCCAGGAAGACATCTTGATTTTCATACATATATCAAAGAGAAGAACAAGATTTAAGCTGTTTTTAAAATCTGTTTACTCACCTTTTTTTTTCAGAGAATAAAACAGAGTAGTGTTTCCAGGCTTTTGTTTTCAATTTGAATTCTTGAACTTGTATTTGATTTTGTTTCTGGCAATACTTTTGATTTGAATTTTGCTTGCTGTTGAAATCCCTTGCATGTTTGTTAATAGTTGAAATCTGGAAGCTTGATTGTTGTTGTGATACTTTGCATGCTTGATCTCAGGTTGAAGATGAAATCAGGCTATTTTACTTTCTTTTGTTTTCAGTTTTTAGTTTATTAGAAAAGAGGAGAAAGAGTTTTGGAAATGTTTTGAACTGAGAAAAATGTTTTGAACTGAAAGAAAAATGCCAGGCTTCTCTATACATATGTCATTTAAGATAATTTAGTTTTCTAAATTTTCAAATAATTATTAAATGAAGGCCACTTGTAATTTTTATAAGTTAGACAAATGTCCATGCATGTTTAGTTTTCTTACAAATGTTATTACCATGTGTTAAGATATTAATACATGTCCTTTAATATATTAAATAAATTTTTAATTAATTTAAATGTTAATATAAAGCTTTTCATACTTACTTTATTAAAAACTAACATTTATCTTAGTATATGTATATATATAAACTATTTTTAGAGAAAAATATTATAAAACCAAATACCCTTGAAAAAGTATTTATATTTTATTAATTATGTAAATATGGATTTATATAAATTCATTTACTTATTTACAAACTATTTTAGTTTAAGAGATATTTTAAAAAGGAAAGTTTATTTAAAACCATATATACACACTTATAACCATTTTATACTTATTAAAAGAAAACCAGATAAAAATAAATCTTTTATTAAATCTTATTTAAACTATCATATTTTTAGAAATAATAATTATCTTATATTTTGAAAACAATTGAATTAAATCTAAACTAACCTTTGAAAAATATTAATTTTAAAACAAAGCTTTAAATCATAATTCATACATATATAAATTATCAATACAGATTATTAAATTTATACTGCTCAAAAACCCGGGATATCACAGATTGAGACAGGAGTTACTTCAGGAGAATCATCGGTCCAGACTTTATATTCATCCAGGCGTGACCAAGATGTATCAGGATATGAAGAAGTTGTATTGGTGGAGAGGTATGAGGCGTGATATTTCCATTTTTGTTAATAGGTGTGCGACTTGTCAGCAAGTCAAGGCAGATCATCAGAAGACCCCTGGTTTATTGCAGCCTCTTGAGATTCCCAATTGGAAGTGGGAACAGGTTTCTATGGATTTCATTGATGGTTTACCGAGAATTAGGAAAGGTAATGAGAGTATCTAGGTTATTGTGGACAGATTGACCAAATCAGCTCATTTCATTCCGGTCAAGTCTACCCGTTCAGCTTCTAGTTTGTTTGAGATTTACATGAGGGAGATTGTTCGTCTCCATGGTGTTCCTCTCAGTATTGTTTGTGATCGTGATCCTATCTTTACTAGTAGGTTTTGGAAAGCCTTTCTGGATTCTTTGGGTACTCGTCTGAATCTGAGAACTGCTTACCATCCACAAACCGACGGTCAAATTGAAAGGGTGAATCAGATTCTAGAAGATCTTCTTCGTACTTGTGTGCTTGATTATGGAGGATCTTGGGAAGATCATCTCCATCTTGTCGAATTCACCTATAACAATAGTTATCAGTCCAGTATTGAGACGTCTCCGTTTTCTTCTCTTTACGGACGACCTTGTAGATCTCCTTCTTACTGGATTGAATCCGGTAATCGTTTGGTTCTTGGTCCTGAGATGGTTTTAGAGGCTTCTGAGAGAGTTGAAGAGATTAAGAGGAAGATGAGGATTGCTCAAGATAGGCAGAAGAAGTACGCTGATCGTCGAAGACGGAGTTTAGAGTTTGCTGTTGGTGATTTGGTTTTCCTTAAGGTCTCTCCCTTAAGGAATGTTATTCGGTTTGGGCGTAGAGGGAAGCTTTCTCCTAGGTTCATCGGTCTTTTCCGCATTATGGAAAGAATTGGCGCTCTTTCTTATCGTCTGGATTTGCCCGAGAAATATTTTGGAATCCACAATGTATTCCATGTATCTCATCTTCGTCGCTATCTGCATGATCCATCTCTTATTATCCAGCCTTCTGCTCTTGATACTTTGGATATTGAGCCAAATCTGACTGTTGAGAGGAAGCCACTTCGTATCGTCGATCGAGGTACGAAGCAGCTAAGAAGGAAATCTGTCAACCTGGTCAAAGTGCAGTGGAGCACTGATGAACGGAATTGCACCTGGGAGACGGAGGAGAGCATTCGTGCTTCGAATCCGGAATTGTTTATTTCAGGTACTTTTGCTCCACTGTCTTATCTTTCTTTGTTTTCCTTTTTCGTTCCTTTTCAAGGACGAAAAGTTTTGAGTGGGGGAGAGTGTAACAGCCCAAAAATTTTAACAAGTATTTTATTCATTTATTTAAAGACTATGGCGTTTGATTTCTTAAAAATATAATTTTGGAAAATTTTCTTGTAATGATTTCTATCAATTGTCCAAATTGTAATAAAAATAAACAATTTCTGAAATTTTGATTTGGATAAAAAGTTTAACTTTAATAGAAATTTTAAATTTTTAAAATTTTATAATTCTAACTGCCAAATTTTCATCTTGAACTGTATACAATTGTGCAACATTTGTTTCACATTTGTTTCGGTCAGATTTGTTGTATACTTTTAAAATTTAGTAATAATTAGTGTGAAACGGGAAATAAACTTTACATTTCTTTTACGTATATTTACATCTGTTCCTTAACTTTATATTAATCAATCAAATGGGTGAAGCTAAATCAAATTTTATTAATTATGGTATAATAGCTATTAAATTTTGGTTTAAAGTGATGGGTTATTTTCCTAATAGAAATGTTAGTATTTTAAATTTATTTAATAAGAGAAACAAATAAAATTTGTGCGTTACTTTGGGCATTACATTTTTTCGTTCGTTTGTGTTTTTCTTTGTCTATTAATTTTATGCGTTAGCATTTCAAGTTCTTCAGCCGTGTATATTTCAGTTTGGAATTCGAAATCTTGCCCAAAATCTTGCACATGAGAATTATTTCTTTCCTTGCCTTCCGTTCGTTTCTTGCCATTTAATAGAAATAAATGCCTTAAATTAAGTGCCTTAATTCCTTTACCGTTCAAAACATTAAATATTGCCTTCTCTCCACTAATCAAGTGAGCAGTTGTTGATATATATTTCACGTTCAAAATTTCCATACCACAAATTATTCATTTTGCTTCCATCAAAATTTGCGTGAGCATCTCTTGAAGGTATGAACCAGCGCATGCTTTTCCTTTCAATTTTTTTTTTGTTTGTTTTGTTGTTTATTCTCCTTCCCTGCTTCACTTTTTCTGTTGCCTGCTCCATCATTTCTCGGCCATTCACCATGACCAGCCACAGCCACTACCAACAGTTGGCCTCTCCCCTCCGACATGATTTTCCGACCGAGAATTCAAGCCCAGTCAACCACAAACTTTCGCCTGTAGTCTCGGCCATCCAATACTTCCTCCACCACCACCGAACCCCCACACCTCCAACCCCATGCCAGACCGAGCCTTTGTTTTGAAAAAAAGAAATAAACAAAAACTGCTTTTTTTCTTTTTTTTCACCTTTGTTTTTTTTTGAAGTCATAGTCTATTTTCCACCGAGTATTTGAAATGAAAAATTGCCTTTTTGTCACTTTTGTATTTTTAAGTCAGAGCCTATAATTCCACCGAGCCCTTCAAACCTTGAATATGGTAAATGGTCGAGCTATGTGGCTATGGGTTGAGTTGTATGGTGAAGTGGTCGAGCTATTTCTTTCTATTTTTCAACTTGTTTCCTATCTGCTTCATTTGAAAATTTTGTTATTCGTATCCGTACTTAGATTTGTTTTATTTATGTTGTTTCAAGATTTGAATCTAGTTGGCGCATCCTCTAAAAACTGATCGTGCTTTCCGCGTGCTTTTCGATAGATAGCGTATTTTCTTTTTGAATCAAATCTCCAGCTCCGTAGAGGTGAGTAAATCTCACACGAATATTCATACTTATATGATTGTGAAACGACCGCAACTGAATGTGTAGAAAATAAATAAATAAATAAAAATGATGTTATAATTACCTGTGATTATTTATATATGATGTTAAACTTGTTAAAATTGCATAACATATCATCTGTTATAGTTTGTTCTTATTTTACTGTTATTCTATTCTGTTAAATCACACTGCAAGTTCCCTGTAGAATAGAATCACTATGGGTTGAAATGATACATACCCGAACGGACTTTAGAATAAGGGAAGATCGTTATGGGCTGAAATGATAGGCCTGAGCGATTTTCGATTTAATTTTATTTACTTGGGATTGCGGGTTGAAATGATAAAACCCAGATTTTTCTTTGTAAACTACGGATTGAAATGATATATTATCCGTATCACTTTACCTAGGCTAGAAAATATTATACAGACCCGTGGTTATTTTCTGTATTTTTCTGGACACTTTTAAATATTTTAAAATTTGTTATAATATTAAATTGATTTAAATTGAATTTTTAAATGATTTATTTAAGTGGAAATGATTTTTATGTGTAATAAATAAAAGGATAAAAATAGTGATTTTAAAATATAACTTGAAATTGAAATTTATTGAAAAAATGGAAACTTAAGTTAATTAAGTTAAATTGAAAAATTTAGTTTAAATGGTGGAAGAATGGGGATTCAAAATTTAGTGCCGAAAAAAAATGGTTAAAGGTGGAAAACGGGAAAATCTACACACTTGAATTTTTATAAGTAAATTATGGAAATTTTGATTTTTACTTGAAAAATCTTTCCTTATAAAAACCATAAGTTAAAGGATTTAAGTGAACATTTTTAATGTGAAATTTATGATTTTATAAGTTTAAAAGGATTTAAATTGAAGTTTATTTATGGCTGGAATTGCACTTAAAACCTGGAAATTTAATTTATAGCACTTCAGAAATGCTACCATTTCTGGAAATGAACAAATTCTGAACTAAGTAGAATCTGCAGCACTTGTTAAGTGCTGTGGTTATATAAATGAACCAAAAGACTAAAATAAACTAAGGCTATGATAGCACTTGGTAAGTGCTGTTGTAGCAGGAACTAAAATTGAACCTGAAACTAATAAAGGGGCTACTGTAGCACTTGTTAAGAGCTGCAGTAGGCTGAAATATGATTTTTGTTTAAAACTGAACTGTTACAACAGTTTATAAATGATATCTTTGCTTAATTGAATTGTTTTCAAATATAACTTACCGCAGCACTTTTTAAATGCTGTGAAAGCTGAAATTTTAATGTTTTATTGTTTTTAAGTGGATAAATGAACTCAGAAAAGGCTAAAATTTTGGGAATTTAATATTTGATTTAAAAGAATAATGACTTTGTTTTTTTTGGGTTTAAATTGAAGTATTTTGATTTGAAATATAAACTGATTTAAATTTATAACCACGGGTTATAATAACGTTTGGTTGTTAAAGAGACCGGGATTGGATATGGACATACTCTCTATCGGTACCGAAAACCACTTTGACAACTGTGTACGCGGTGGAGTTTCCAGAATGAAGTAGGATGGTGGCGACGATCTTAAGGTATATACGTGGACCCAACTCCCATGAGTTGGCATAAGGTGGCTAAAACAGGAGCGATCGACGGGCCAAGGAGGTAGCACCTCTGATCGGACACACTTCTTCGATACCATTCTATTACTTGTGATTGATTTGGTGGCCACCCTTGATTTGGGAGTGTTGTTCGAGGTGGGCGGTAGTGGCTGCTATGCGTCACCACCAGTCCGGATGCATAATTGGTATATCTACCCTGGCATTGCCTTGTGTGTCGTGTCACCTACCATATCGAGCTTTACTACGATTTGTGATTTCTCCCGTAGCATGTGGAGTATCGAGGGTAGCCCCAATTTTGCGAGTATGCTAATACTGGATAGACTACTGGGACTATTACGTGTTAAGGGGAATATTGGGTCACTCCTTAACGCTATTTAAAAGTATGTTTATTTTATTATTAGACATTATTATAATAGCGAATATTACTACATAGTAGATATTTTAACGGATCCTTAAAGAATGGGCGATCCCAAGCATTCTTTAAGTTACTTGTACCCTTATTAAAGTTCACTTGAGTTGGTTTACATTGTATAAGTATGTATGTCCTGACTCGAGTGTTTATGTTTTATTTTTACGCTCGGGTCAGCCTGAGTATCAGTTGGACTTCATCTTCCCGGAGCTAGGACTACTGGAGATCATCTTTATCAAGCTGCTATCTATTTTGCTATTCAGTCTTTTATTTTATCCTATGTAATTTGAGACAAATGAATTTGGGATTTTCTATAGTTGTTCAAACTGTATTGGTTTTAGACTATGTAATTTGTACTTGTTTTGAGACTCTGTATTTTAGTGTCTTCATGAACCACTATGGTTATTTTAAATTCCGCTGCGAGTTATTCTGATATATTTCTGTGTCTGTGATCCTATGAATGATTTTATTTGCTCCAAATTTTATTACAATCTGTTATTTTGCATTATTCAAGTATGACATGTGTGGATTATTGTCGATTTGAATGGTCCAAAATAGTGGGTCGTTACAATACATATTTATATGTATATGTTTATAGCTATGTATGCATGTGTTTTGTAGCATTGATTGCCGCAACGCGCTTACTGAACTATACGCACTTAGTTGTGCGATTGAGTTTAGTTTAAATATTTGGAGTAGTGATGACATCGTATTCTGCAGTGGCGAGGCAGTGTACGTGAGCGTGTACTGCAGCCAATAAGAATTGAAGTATATGACATCATATTCCGCAGTGGCGAGGAAGTGCACGTAAGCGTGTACTGCAGCCAATCAGAATTGACATTTTATTGGATAATTTCAATTGCTTGAATTGATTCGTGTGGCCAATTCAATATATTTTGAAATTGTATTTTGATTTGGTTTAATTTGATTATTTTGTTGTTATCTAATTATCTATTAAATAATTAGATTATGTTGTTTCTAATTATCTTCATCGATAATTCTTCTATTTATCTTTATTGATAATCAGATTTTGCTATTAATTGCTATTTATGTAACTCTGTTGTTTCTAATTATCTTCATCGATAATTCTTCTATTTATCTTTATTGATAATCAGATTTTTGAATTCGCAATTTATACTATTCCACTGTTTTCTAATTATTTTCATCGATAATCCTTCTATTTACCTTTGTTGATGATTTGGCTTTGCTGATTCGCTGTTTAAATGCTGTTACGTGGTATATTTACCGTTATCTGATTTTCTTATTAGAGGATTGGATATGCGGGATTTATTGTGATTGTCGTCTATTTGTTATTTAATTATTATTGCTTCCGTGCATTAATTACTGAGTTTGAATTAGACTGATCCGCGTATTATTTTCTTTTGAATTAATACTCGAGTCAGACCGAGTTATGTAACGACCCCGGCTTTTATATATATTTAAATTGATAATTAAAATTAATTTTTGAATAAATATTATAAAATTAATTGTAAATTAATGCGAGTTTCCTCGAACTCAAATAAATTCTATGTTAAATCATTAAAATTTAAATATTGTATATATGTGAATATATATGTATACAGACATATATGATTAAATTTGAATATATATGTGTATATTTGATTTGAATTTAAATCTTAGGTAAATGGTTTAATAATAATTTGAATATATATGTATATATGTATATATATTGAGTTTGAATTAAATTTTAACTAAATGATTTAAATTTGAAATTGATGGGTTGTGTTAGAAAAATAAAATAAATTAATAATAAAAATTTAAGCTAGAAATAAATATGTAAAAAGGTAAATTATGAGATATAAGGTAAATACAATTGCTAAAATTTTAACAACAAGTTAAAATAGAAATTATTCATATTATAAAATAATAAGATTAAAGATAAAATTATATATAAGATAAACTATAACTATAAATAAAAATAGAAATAGGTATGTATGAAGTAAACTATAAAATACAAAGTAACACATTAACTAAAATCTAATAACAAATTAAAATAGGAATTTGTTTATAAAGTAATACTATAAAGACAAGTCAAAAAGAAACAAATCAAAATTGGATGTGAATAATAAAATGAGACATGGCAGGAAATGAATGTACTAGATTTGAAAGGAAACAAAATACGTTCAAGTAAGAAGACACTAAACAAAGTATAAGTATTGAGGCTGAGAAAAGAAAATGAGACACAACAAAAATATGAATATCTATGTACATTCCAATATATGAACGATAAACATGAAAAACAATGAATAAGTATTAGCTTATGAAACAAGCCACCATATTATTATATCAGCCGACCAAATATAAAAATCTCTGATCTTGTATTGTACAAAAAATAAATTATCATCTTGTATTGTACAAAGACATTAATATCACTTGTACAAATATCATCATCAACCTGTAAACTTCTTTTTTTTACATCAACTTCTCATTTCAGTTCGTCCAATCTAAGCTAAGTAAATAAATCCATTTCAAACTGTAACATCCCAGAATTTGGAGTACGTGATTTGTGAACATTTAATTCATTTTAAATGTTTAATGTGGACCCTTAATTGATTTCGTAGTGGATGGATGCGGGTTCAATCATTAAAATAAATTATAAATTCAAATATAATTTGGATAATAATAATTAAATATTCGAAATTGGGATAAAAGGTGAATTTGGGATAAATGATTATAAAAATGGTGTTTAAATGTATTTTTAGGTTCGATTGGTTATAAATAATATTGTTGGATTTTTAGATGATTTTAAAAGTCAATAAATTATTATTTGGAAGTTTATATTAATTTAAAAATGAATTTAATATTATTAAAATGCAATTTAAGCAGATTTGGGTCTGGCCTGAACCAGAATGATTTTTAATGTGATTATAAATTTTATATGATTTATTTTTAAGTCATTAAAATTTTAAAAGTAGAATTTTAAGTGTTTCTGATAATTTCAGAAAATCGCCCGATTTAATAGACAAGTTAAAATAGCCTTCCGGGGCGCTGTCTCGGTATTCGACGAAACCAGTTCCATTGGATCCGTAATAGATAGTTATTATCGGATTTCAATTTTCGTAGCAATCGGAGTTGTTGTTTGACCGTGGCAGCTCGAAACGCATAGAAATCGATTTAACCGATTTAATTTTAAATTGATCGTTTTATTACGTAACTCGTGCATACAATCTAATTAGCTTACAAAACCTGTTCCATGATGTCCGGAACGCAGAAAAACCCTAGGATAGCCTGTCGGAACGTGAGAATTGGAGGTCGTTTGCATTTATGGTTAAATTGAGATACTTTATTAATAAAATAATATTAAATAATATATATATAAACACTTTTATCTTAAACCCTAACCCTATTCAACGAGCCGCCACTAAAACATTTCAATGGCCGGGAGTAACCGGTCTTCTCCTCCAATTTCCATTCAATCTAATTGCTTTCACTCAAAACTTTCTACATGAAAATCGAAGTACTCGGCGATAGCTACAGATCCATACGGTCGTGATGGGTTTTCGCATGATGAGGGCGAAGATATTGGGGCCCGTTCATTGTACGTTTGCACGCGAATCGCGTGGCCTCAAGGAGCTCGAGTTCATCCATATGCCGGCCGAAGGGAGAGCGTGTGGTGAGCTTCGAAGTGGGGTTTTCCGATCGCGTTCACGTTGAGCGAGGAGGGCGCGATGTCGAACCCTAATATCGAGTTGTTGGGTTCGTGCGTTTCTTTTTGCCTGGGAACAATGTCGCGTTTGGGAAGATGGAAATCGCGGGCCTATTTTCGAACTTTGATGTGCGGCCAGATTTTTGTTTAGGTATAATAAATTAAAATTTAAAAGGAAATTTTTTTATAAAATTTTGTTTGAACTTTATAAATCGATAACTATCTCATATGTTATCAGAATTCGACAAATTTGGTAGCGTTGGAATCGCAGAAAAGAGTACTACGCTATGGTGCGGTTTAGGAATCATTCCGGGCAAGTAGAAAATTGAGTTAAATTGAACGTTGTTCGATTTAATTTAAAATTTCGAACGCTCGCCAAAACTCAAGGTGAGTTATTCTCACTCACATCTGGATGCTAGACATTATAAATAGTTGATATTTAAATATCTATGTGAATGGTTGATTATATCTGTGATTATCAGTCTGGTTGATATTTATATTGCGATGTGCTAATATCTGTGATGCAGGGAGAAACAGGTTGGAGGGATCCAACTGGATTCCTCACAATGTAGCAATTATTTTATAATTGATAGTGATACCTGTTTATATGATGTGATTGATAAATCTGGAAATTTAGTTGTTCTGTGACATTGTGGTATAAATTGCAATCACAGAATTAAATTATAAATGGCTAAATTGTGTTTTTACGAAATAAAATGAATTGTTAAATTTAGAATTTCAAAGAATAAAATTTGAAATCGGATTTGAAAGGAAAAATGTAAATTGGGCCAAATTGGGATTTTGAATATAATGGGAAGTTTATGAAATGGGTAAATGGAAAGTATAGTTTTCTGGAGATTAAATTTATGAAATTATAAATTGTTTAAAATAACGGTGTTTATTTTAATAACGACTAATGTTATCCGGAAATTAAAAATATGTTAAAATGGAGTTTCCGACTATAAATTAACAAGTTCAAATGAAAAACAGAATGTTTTGAAATGCCGTATTTCATTGGAATTTAACTAAGTGAATTGGAAATTTGGCTTCCATTGAAAATTCACCAAGATGTTTATTTAAAAATGTTTAAACTATATAAAAAAAATGAATTTTCGAAAATGGAAAAAAAAATTTGTGATTTAACTTCGGAGGAAGTTATAGTTAAGTATGGAATTGGAAATTTATGTTGAAATCATAAATTGACTTGAAATAAATCAGTGGATTTATATAAAAGAGTACTTTGAAATGTTTTGGAACGGGAAGGTGTTTCCCTGGGAAAACCAAGTTAGTGTTTTTAAAGATTTTATTTAATTTAAAAGTTGAGTTTTAAAATTTGTTTAAAGAGTATTTTTAAGAAATTGTTATTTTTAAAGTAACAAACTAATAATTTAGAAATCGTAATGATTTGAGAATATATTAGTAAATATTTTTACGAATGGATTATTTAAAGGTTGGTTTTGACTTAAGTTATTGAAATTAGTATTTTTCTTCTTATAACGCTATTTTGAATTTAGTTAAACTAAAACCCTTATTTTTAAATCAAAGTTTATGTGTTAATAACTAGTTTTCTTCACATATTTTAAATTTATATTTTGAGTAAATAAATAGAAGTAATTTTCATATTTTAAAGTATATTTCAGTATACAGTATTTTAACTGTTTTAAATGCAAATTGTTTTATACTTGGTTATTCCCGATGGGAATAAAGGGTAAAGGATTTACCTTGTAAAGGAAGAGTTTTGGAAAATTGTGTTCAAATGAGTTTTGAAAATGTGAAAATATATCTTTGAAAGATATTAGAAGAAAATAAATAATATGGAGATTATTTATTGTGTGATGGATGTGTATGGATGTTTGTGAACATTAATTGATAGTTAAATCACCGACTATCAATATTGGCCAAATGCGCGATCGTTTCGAAGAGACCGGGATCGAGTTTCCGTATACCGGGATTCTAGGTCTGGAGACTCGAAAACCACTTCGATCCGGTTTGTACGTTTCGCGAAAACGATTTCGGAGTCGAAGATGGAGCAGTGAAGTGCAAGGGCTAGTCGCTACTAATCCTGAGGATATTTCCAAAATGGATGTAGTAGGGGTAGTGCCTTCGGTTCCGTTCGGACCCAGGACGGACTTGTATGGACGAATGCTTTCGTGACATCGTCAGGTGGACGATGGGCATTCTAAGGGATTTGTGCTATAAAGGTATCGTTTAGCCTCGAGCCTCATCAACCGGGAATGACTGAAAATCAGGGGTTATGCAGCAAGGCTTCGTGGGTAGCCCCCACTTGAGAGTAAGGTAATCCCTGTCTAGATGTCCCTTTTATTTCGGCTTAGTGTTGCGGTTGCTGATCCCAACCGTGGGGTGATTTTACTTTGAATTATCCAGTAAGGGATGATTCCGGTCTTGTGTTGCAGGGGAGCGGGCGTACTCCTCGGTACTGTGATCTAGGCCACGTACTGTGACAGGTGGTACCCCAGTGCCTAGTCATTCGTTGGAAATCCATTCTCCCTACGAGCCTGTACGGTTTTGATTGTGCACAACTATTGTTGAAATGTGAGATGCAAGCATTTCAGCTAGATTCTATTTTACTTTCTATAGACACTATTATAATATCAGAGAATTTTAATATAAAAGTGTTTTAGCTATCGTAAGGTAAAAACCCGACATGTTTATTTGTGGCGTGGTCTTACGAGATGCTTTTGTTTTCAAAGGATTTTTGAAACTTTAATAATCAATTGGGTGTATTTATGATGCGCTGGTATTCCAGACTGACTCGGGTGTTATTTTATTATAATGCTCGGGTCAGACCGAGTATATTTCAGGATAGGTTGCTATGGAGCTCAGGGGAGGAGCTGGAGTCCGAGACGTATTTCTCGTACTTGTATTATTCCGCTGCTGTGATTGTTGTATTGACTGATTGACTGGATATTGATGACTGTATTGACATACTCTGATGATGATGTATTGTATATAAACAGATATAGTTTCATTTTGTGTAAAGATCTGTTCTATATGTTATATTTTATCCGCTGCGACTGTGAGGTTCTGATTTTGTTTAGTTCTTTCTCCTTCTATCTACCTTCTTTCTTTTTCTACAATCTGTCTTTTTCCGGCATTCGATCGTCGGCATATTATACTGTTGAGTATTTTGTGTCGATTTTCGAGGGCCGAGAAGGGCGGGTCGTCACACTTGGTATCAAAGCTTAGGTTGGCGACAACCTAGGCTTTGGTGGGAAAATTACTCATTTTTAAATAGAGTCGGAAGTACTATATAATGAGTTGAGTGTAATAATAGCTATGAGAGCGTACTTGTTAGTGGATATAAAATTGTTTTTGTACTGTGTTGACTTATCGGTTGAGTGTTTATGAATTCTGGTCGGTGCGGGAAGTACAATCGTATCGATAGGGGTTTCTAAACTCTTAAACAAGATAAACCGACATAGTATTATTTTTAAAAGTGGGTAAATGAAATAATTTTACCCAAAACTATATTTTGATATAAAGAAATTATTTTTCTAAATTATTATATGTATTGGATGCTTGTTTGGTTGTTTCTTCTATAACCAAATAAGAAATTAAAACATGATCTAAAATTTGAAATGATATATATAAGAAAATAAGAAGTGAAATTGAAATTTGATTTAAACCGGAATTTTGACCCCGGAAATTTTGAAAGGGATTTCAAATGGAATTAAACAAAGTTTTGGGAGTTTGACTTTGTGGAAATGTTAGAAATGTTTTCAAAAGCATTTGTAAGAATGGAGTATATTTTGGAAAATATTTTTGAATGGAATTTGATTTGAGGTGAATTTTGGAAGTGGAAAGCATTGAACTCACTTCAGTCGCTGGAAAATAATCCTGATGATGCTGGCCACATCATTAGAATTCATTTTCGAGTTTCTAAAGTGATGGATTGCTACCAAAATAGTTGGTTATGACATTGTTTGGACTTGTTGGGAAACAAGTGATTTTGGAATTTTCAAAGGAAAATTGTTTGGTAAAAGCAGTTTGTTTTGGAATTTGGTATTTGATTTGAATATCAAAAGAGAAATGTGTTGATTTTTATTTCAAATTGGTTTTGAAATAAATCCGGGTAAATTGAATTCTGGGAATTCTATTTTAAAATAAAAATGTGAAAGTTGAAATGATTCAACTATATAACTTATAAAGGAAAGTTGATTTAAAGAAGAATTGAGTATATATGGAATGTAAATTTACTTTGAATAAATGAAGGTGAATGGAATATATCTGGATTTAACTTATGATAAGTTAAATAAAATTAAGAATTTGAAATTGAATTAAATCTAAATGAATTGGAATTAAATGGAAGTTGAGATAACGGTGGAATGTAAATGCTTATGATTGTGCAAATGAATTCATATTCTTAAGTTATTAAGTGCTATACTTATAATCTCAAATGTGGATTTAAATTTGTGCCAGAAGTTGAATGAAAGAAAATTTATATCTTTAAGAATGCAGAGATACATATATATGAAATTTGGAATTGTGATTATAAAAATGTGGATTGGTTTGAAATGAGCAATATAAACTTACAAGTAAATAAGTTGGAGAACTTGAGAATGGAAGATTTGATTTTAACTCAAGTAAAATGGAATTATAATCACAAATAAAAATGGTTAAATGGAATGGTGAATTCGAACTTAATTTTAAATGGAATGCAAAGTAAGGTGAAACAATTATAAAATATAAAAGAGGTAAGTGAACTGAAGTTAGTAAATAAGTTGAACTTGGATATGGAGAATTAAGATTAAATTGAATTTGGTTTAACTTCGACTAAGATGGAATTAAGCTGAATATTAAAATTTCTGTTGTGTTATGAATAAGAATGAATGCAATTAAATTCTTATTTAAAGTAGTAAAGGAAATGGTTTAAATTTAGGTGGGCTAAATAAAATTTAGATGAACTTGAATTAATTCTGGAAAGGAATTAAATTGAAAATGCATATATAATTTAGTTAACCTTGAATTAAAATGGGATAAGAATTGAGTTTAATGGAAATTTAATTCAGTTGAATGATGTTGAATGAAGTAATGCTTACTCTATTAAATCCAAATGATTGTTTGGAAATAAATCTTGTGTAAGCTAAATTAAATGGAATTTGTATTGCAATAAATAGAATTTTGATAGTTTAGTCAAAATTTGAAAGGTAAATAAAACGCCTGATTTGGATTGGGGTTTAATTTTGGTAATAAATGTTGAGAGTGTGAATGAATAATGGAATTAACTTATAATAGTGATGGTTTGAATTGTAAATAAAATTCAAATGAGAGAAATAATTTAAATGGTCTCTTTGTTGATAAAATAAATCTAAAATGGATTGGATAAATAAACGAAGAGCATTAAACTTTGTAAATGAATTGAAATTGGTTGAATGAGAATCAGATGGAAATAAAATTAACTAGATAATGGTAATATTGTGAAACTACTTAAGCAAATTGAAAGAAACAAATGATTGTGGATGAGCTTTATTAAGAAATTTGAATGGAATTTGTTGGATAATAAAATTGAATTGAAAGTGAAATGATATTCATTAATTATTGTGGTAAATTAAGAATGTATGAGTTGAATATAACCCATGATCGAATGATATTAATATAACCTTGAATTTGGTTAATGGAAATAAAGATGTAAGGAAAATGTAATTTAACAATTACATTGGAAAGAGAAAATATTTGGTTTGTGAACCTTGTAATGGAATAAAATTTATATGAATCCAAGTTGGAAATAATTTTAAATGGTGATAAGCTTAAGTGGCAATTGTTTTGCTTGAATGACATGGAAATTTGCATGTTTTTGCAATTGAGTGTTTAAAAGCAATGGAAATTGATTTTGAATAAATAGAAATGGATGGGAATCTAATTCAAAGAGTTTGTGTATAAAAGTAAGTGAATTAGATTAAAATAGCTAATGGAATTGATTTTGAATCAATAGGAATGAGTTGACATTTTAATAGGTAATATTTGCATATGAATGGAAATGGATTATAAAAGAAATGCAAATATTTCAAGTTTAAAATGAAATTTGATTGTAAATCAAATTTGGAATGAAAGTTAAAATTAAAAATGTAAGAAAGTCATATGTTAATCATATTGAGATAGAAATGAATTGGTTATAATTAATATGGATTGTATGTAGCGAACTTGAATTTAAGGCATTCAAGCGAAATAAAAATGAAGTTTGGATTTGAATAAGAAATTTAAAAAGTGATTGAAACTTTTGAATTGTTGATAAATTATGGTTAACATTGTTAAATTATGAACTATGCTTGGTTTGGTTATGAAATGGTTAGGTTTGGCTTGCAATTACATGGGAAATGTTGTTAAAATGCTCATATCCTGAAACTGATGAGTTTGTTGAGTTTAGTACAGGTACGGGAGGCGTTCGAGAGAGTTGGAGTGCGTATATGCGTTATATTAGCCGCTCGCTATTAAAAATTGCTTAAAAGGTACGCCTACGCCAAAATAATTGGGAAAATGATATATATATTGTGATATATTTTGGTTTCCGGCCGTGTGAGCCGATGTATATATATTTGTGTATCCTGCGATATCGCAGAAGCTCCTCCGTGCAAAGGAGACTCTGCCAAAAATTTTCAGAAATTTTGGGAGTTAGAAATTTTTGGGGTTTTGGGAAAATTTTTAATAACTAGTAAAGTTATTTTGAAATAAAGTTAAAATAAAGGCTTTAGAGTAAATTGTAGCAATTGAGTTTGGGATTGGGCTAAAGGATTTTTGTAACGACCCAGAATTTTTGATAATTAAAATTCGAATATTTAATTGATTTTAAATATTAATAAATGGAATTTAGAAGTCGAATGATTTATTTTTCGAATATCGGGTTTTATTTGATAATTAAATCAATAATTTAATAGTGAAATTCCAGAGATAATTGAAATCTGGATTAAAATGATTGAAATTGATTTGGGAAATTTTATTTAATCATACTGGAGTTATAGAAAGGTTATAGAACTTTCAGAATCGAATTTAGAATTAATTTGTGAAAATTGAATATTTTAATATTTAATTATCGACTGTAAAATAGCCAATTTTTGGGACAGTCTCAGAATTGAACGAGACCAGTTCCATTGGATCCGTAATAGTTAATTATTATCGGATTTCAATTTTCGTATCAATCGAAGTTATCGTTTGACCGTGGCAGCTCGAAACGCATCGATATCGTTTTAATTTTAAATCGTCGAGTTAAAATAGTCATTTTTCAAAAAGTCTCGGATTTCGACGAAACCAGTTTCATCGGATCCGTAATGTGAAATTATTGTAAGATTTCAAATTTCGTAATTTTTGGATTTACCATTTGTCCGGTACAAATTAAAACGCCTCGAAATCGATTTAAATCGGTTTAATTTAAATCGATCGTTTATTGCCATATCTCACACATACGATCGAATTAGCTTCCGAAACCTGTTCCATTGCGTTCGGAACGCGGGATAAACCCTAGAAACGATAGTGACCACACGTAAATCGGATTCCGGAAATCCCGGGATGAATAGTGTTTTCGGTTAGTTTTCTATAAATAGCCCATAGCTCTCAAAGAAAAAATAAAAAAAATAAAAACCCTAATTTGCAAAGCCAGCCGCCACCCCCTTCTCAACGGCCAGGAAATCATCTCCTTCCTCCCCAATTTCCGACCAACCTATTCGCTATCGTTAAAAACTTCCAACATGAAACATCTAGAGATTCGCGAGGGCTTTAATTCCATATGGTAATGATGATAAACGAGGCTACCAATCGCTGGGGATTTGCTTCCAAAGCCGTCGCATTCAAGATCGTTTTCAGGAGGCTGGGGGCGACCGAGCTCCACCTAGCTCCGGCCGTGGGTAGGCGTGGCCTAGGGCGTTCGAATGGTGGTGATAAGATGGGGTGAAGATCGTCGTGGGGGTCGCGTGCGTTAGGGTTTAGGGCGGCGTGGTGGGTTGCGTTCGAACCTGGAGCATGTCGTGAGTGGGAAGAAGAATACGCGTGCGGCCCAGATTTGCTTCAAAGAAATTGAACGGTAGATGATGATAGGGTTTAAAATTTTTAATTAAAATGTTGATTAAGTGATATTTAAATTTGTATTAACTTCAAAGTGTTATAACTCTCTCATACATTATCAGAAAATGACGAAACAAAATGCGTTGGAATCGTATTCGCGAATACTACGTGATGCAATTGGTTTGGAGTTGTTTGGAGTCAATGAAAATTTTGGGTAAAATTAAACGCCTGTTTAGTTTTATCCGAAATAAACCGCTACGACTGTTATTGAAATCACGGTGAGATCTTCTCACTCAATTGAATGTGGAATTATTTACAGTTATTGATTGATGATTGACTGTTTGAATGTGCTATTAGATATGATAGGATATATCTATATATATATAGCAATATATACATATTGGCATATGTATATATTGAATTGATTGATTTCCCGCCTCGTATAGCGGATGAGACCCTATTGCGCCGTTAGTAAGCGGATTTATAAAAACCTATATACCGCGATAATTCCATACTGGAGCGGAATTGGTATTGTGCTAACATCTGTGGATGCAGGGAAACAGGTTGGAGGGATCCAACTGGATTCCTCACCGTATTGATTATTTACAGATATTTTGATATATTCTGTTATCATATGATGATATATGATATTTGACTGTTGTGATGGACTGATTGGTGTTGTTACATCATCAGATTCAGTTTTGAAATAAAAAAATAACGACTTTTACTTTAAAAGGGTTTTTTTAAGTGATTTGTAGAAATATACGTTTTATTGAAATTTTTGAATTGGTTTATTTTAAATAAATAAATGTTAAAATTTTAATGTTTGTAAATTTGTGATTTTTGTGAAATACGACAAAAATGTTATTTTTGAAATAAATAATTGATAAAGATTATGAAATAGTTTAAATTGGAATTGTTGAAGTATTTTAAACAATTCATATAAAAAGATTTATAAAAATTGATATTTTTATAAATTAAGAATATTGGAATTTTGAAATGAGTTTATTAAGTGTTAAAGTCAAATAAAAATGGATTCCATAAGTGGATAGAAATTTATAGATTTATAAATTGTGAAGTTATTAAATGAATAGATTTTGTAAAACAAAAAGATTTATAAGCCATTATCTTATAAATCGGATTTTGACATTTAGATGAGAAATGAATAGATGTTGTAAATAAATGAATTATAAGTTCTTAACTTATAATATAGACTTCCGGTATATAATTGAGATATATAAGTTGAATTGGATAACTTAGAAATCGAAGTTTTATAAATAGAAATGGGATTTATAAACATTGTTTTATAAATTAACATTGAAGTTATTAAAGGAGATATATTCGTGATTTTGAACAGCGAATTATCCTTTAAGTTAAATGTGTAGAAATGATTGAAATGGGGTTAAGTAAATTTTATTCACGATTTTGGACAGTGAATATATGGTTAAGTAAAATGGATTCATTTTTGAAGAAGGAATATTTTAGAAATGAAGTTAAACATTTTAAAGGTGTTTTCAAATGTGTTATGAATCGAAAGCATAGATTTCAACATTTATTGTTGAAATAGACGTTTTCGAAGAATAAGGAAATGATGGACTATAACACTGTTGTTATAGTAAATGATTTCCGAAAGGAAATGTTTTGATGTAGTATTGGGATTTATATATCTATCTTAATTTCGAATCCCTATACTAGTGATTTTGGAGTCGTCGTAACGATGTTTTACGTAACATTCGTTTTGACTCGAATAAATGTGTTTAAAGAGAATGATTTCCTTAAAGAATGAATATATACTTAATATTGATTTAAGTATATCGAATATTTTCAAATGTTGAAAATAAATGATTTGTGAAATACTTATTATTAAATAAGTATGGAATGATTTCCAAAATGAAATGAAACGTTTTGAGATTTTATCTTCTTAAAGATAAATTGAAATTGAATATTAAAAACGATTTGAAAATCGTATATCAGTAGATATTTTGAGATATAAATTCACGATGGAATTTATTAAAAGAAATGGGAATTCGTATTAAAAATAAACGTTGATTTATTTTTGAAGTGTGGAAATTTTATATCTAATAAAGATATTTTGGAAGATAAAATTTTTTGGGAAAATTATTTGGAATCTGATGATGTTGCGCATCTTTATTGATAGTTAAATAACCGACTATCAATAATTACCTTTAGATAGGTATTTGTTGTGAATTGGATGAATTTGAATGCCACACTTATTTTTGAAAAATCGCTCACTATTCGGGTTAGCCGGGAAAGGACCATGGGGTCGTATAACCCATTCCGAATATGTGATACGTCGTTATGGATCGCATTTGCTATATTACAGCATGATAGGGGGTTCTCGCTTCGCGGTTTGGTGGCGAACGGGAGACTCTTACCCCTACATGTCCCTGAGAGGGATGGGTTGGTTAGGCAGAGGCCGTGACAGTCGAGAGGCTGGCCGTAAAAGTAAATGCGAGGTGCCAATGTAAGCCACGGTGGGACTGGGATGGTTGCAAAGCCTACCGGTGGCCGCTTCTTCCGGGATGTTACATTTGGTATCAGAGCATATGGTTAAGCGAGAACCCTGCTCTGTTGGGTGTTACTCATTAGAGATAGAGTCAGTAGTACTCTAGAATGAGTTTGAGTGTAATAATAGATACGAGTGCGTATTTGTTAGTGAATATAAAATTGTTTTATATTGTGATGATTGGTTTGTTGAGTGGTATATGGATTCTGGTCGGTATTGTCCGTACAACTCTATCGATAGGGATCTCTAAACACTTATATAGAACAATTCGGCACAATATTGTTTTAAATAGGGTAAATGAGATAATTTTGCCCAAAACTATTTTTGTATAAAAAAGAAATGATTTTCTGTAAATTATTACAGTATATGGTTGCATGGTTGTTAGGAAGTGATAATATTGAAATGTTATCATTATTATATGAAATTGAATACGAAATTGAAATCGTAACTCCAAAGTTAAGAAATAAATCCATATACTAATGAAATTTAAGAATGTAAATTATAAAATGTGAATTGTAATTTAAAACGGGATTCCAAAGAAGTTTTTGAAAATGTTTTGAAAAGAATTTGAAAATTTTGAGGATTGGAAAGTTTAAATCATTTTTGATTTGAAAATGAATTTCAAAGGTTTTGAAAAGTATTTTGAAGAGATGAAAAGCTCTAAACTCTTTTCGGTCGCTGGAAAATAATTCCGATGATGATCGCGACATCATTGGTGTTCATTTTCGGGTTTCCAAAAGAGGAATTGCTGCCAAATTGTTTTAAATGGAAGTTGTTTGAAAATTTGGATTTTGTTTTGGGAATTCAAAAGATAAATTTGAACAGATTTCAAAATAGTTTTGAAAGATTGAAAAGATTCTGGAAATTGAATGGATTGATAACTTATATAATTTAAATTCTGATAGAATAAATTTAACTTAAAGAATGAAGTTAAATTAAAGTAAGTATACGTGAACCAATTAAATCTAAGTTGAGATTGTGGAATATGAAATCTGGATTTAATATGAATTTTGGATAAGTGAAGAAATTTGACCTTGGTAAAAGTTAAATAGGATTAAAAATTTGAATTTAGATTTATAAGTGGAAACTTAAGTTAAGTTAAACAAATGATGTTTAATTGGAATATAACTTACGTAATGGTTGAACGAAGTTGATTTTGGTATCAAAGTAAATTAATAAGGGAATTTATTAAAGGAATGTGAACTTGAGTTATATAAATGAAATTCAACTTTATTTGTTAAATGAATTAGCAATTGAATTGAATAAATGGATTGGATGTTAATCAATCTAAGGTGAAATATTGATATGAAATAATGAATATAAGTGTTAATTCATTAAAAGCTAATGAAGTTGAGAAATTAAATAAATTGAATGGAAGTCAATTTAATTTAAAAGTGTTGAACCAAATCGAATGTAAAATTTATAATTTGGTTGTGTTGAATATACATTGGTTGTTATTTGATTGTTAGTTGGTTGTGTATAAATTCATTAAGTATTAATGAAATTGAATTAGCAAATTGGAAAGCTATGTGATTTAATTCAAATTGGAAGTGAACGAATGTGAATTAGATAAATTGAGACTTGAATTGTGAATTAAATTCAAATGAAATTGAAATGAAAAATTGAACGAAAATAGATATGTAACTTCAACAGTGAAGTAAAAAAAATGTATAAGCAGTTTATATTGAAAATTCTGTAATAGAATTTGCAAAATGGTTTGAATGTATAACTAGATATTATGGCTAGTAAGATACAGGTGTTATTAAAGGAATTGGAATTTTGATTTCGAAGATAATTTGAATTGCTCGACAAAAGGTAAGTATTTGAATTATAATATGAGTTTTTGATGATTTCTCTCTAGCCGCTTGGCTTTTTCTTTTTCTTTTTGAAATCTGAGAGTCCGTAGGGACGTTTTGTAGTCGTACCGTATTAGCCGCGCAAAGGAGACGCTGGCGAAATTTTTCAAAAATTTCGAGTGTTAGAAAATTTTGAGAAATCTTGAAAGTTTAAAATTTGAATTTAAACTCAAATTTGAATTGAGAAGTTAAACAATGTTGTTTGAAACTTATAATTGAAGTTGGAAAACGAGTTGAATGATAAAGAATCTTTAGTAGAAAGATTTGTTTTGATAAATTGATAAAACTATTAGATTGTGAAAAATAGTAGACGAGTTAAGGACCTTTCTTCCTAACTTGTAATTTCGAGGACGAAATTCTTTTAAGGGGGGAAGTCTGTAACGACCCAGAATTTTTGATAATTAAAATTCGAATATTTAATTGATTTTAAATATTAATAAATGGAATTTAGAAGTCGAATGATTTATTTTTCGAATATCGGGTTTTATTTGATAATTAAATCAATAATTTAATAGTGAAATTCCAGAGATAATTGAAATCTGGATTAAAATGATTGAAATTGATTTGGGAAATTTTATTTAATCATACTGGAGTTATAGAAAGGTTATAGAACTTTCAGAATCGAATTTAGAATTAATTTGTGAAAATTGAATATTTTAATATTTAATTATCGACTGTAAAATAGCCAATTTTTGGGACAGTCTCAGAATTGAACGAGACCAGTTCCATTGGATCCGTAATAGTTGATTATTATCGGATTTCAATTTTCGTATCAATCGAAGTTATCGTTTGACCGTGGCAGCTCGAAACGCATCGATATCGTTTTAATTTTAAATCGTCGAGTTAAAATAGTCATTTTTCAAAAAGTCTCGGATTTCGACGAAACCAGTTTCATCGGATCCGTAATGTGAAATTATTGTAAGATTTCAAATTTCGTAATTTTTGGATTTACCATTTGTCCGGTACAAATTAAAACGCCTCGAAATCGATTTAAATCGGTTTAATTTAAATCGATCGTTTATTGCCATATCTCACACATACGATCGAATTAGCTTCCGAAACCTGTTCCATTGCGTTCGGAACGCGGGATAAACCCTAGAAACGATAGTGACCGCACGTAAATCGGATTCCGGAAATCCCGGGATGAATAGTGTTTTCGGTTAGTTTTCTATAAATAGTCCATAGCTCTCAAAGAAAAAATAAAAAAAATAAAAACCCTAATTTGCAAAGCCAGCCGCCACCCCCTTCTCAACGGCCAGGAAATCATCTCCTTCCTCCCCAATTTCCGACCAACCTATTCGCTATCGTTAAAAACTTCCAACATGAAACATCTAGAGATTCGCGAGGGCTTTAATTCCATATGGTAATGATGATAAACGAGGCTACCAATCGCTGGGGATTTGCTTCCAAAGCCGTCGCATTCAAGATCGTTTTCAGGAGGCTGGGGGCGACCGAGCTCCACCTAGCTCCGGCCGTGGGTAGGCGTGGCCTAGGGCGTTCGAATGGTGGTGATAAGATGGGGTGAAGATCGTCGTGGGGGTCACGTGCGTTAGGGTTTAGGGCGGCGTGGTGGGTTGCGTTCGAACCTGGAGCATGTCGTGAGTGGGAAGAAGAATACGCGTGCGGCCCAGATTTGCTTCAAAGAAATTGAACGGTAGATGATGATAGGGTTTAAAATTTTTAATTAAAATGTTGATTAAGTGATATTTAAATTTGTATTAACTTCAAAGTGTTATAACTCTCTCATACATTATCAGAAAATGACGAAACAAAATGCGTTGGAATCGTATTCGCGAATACTACGTGATGCAATTGGTTTGGAGTTGTTTGGAGTCAATGAAAATTTTGGGTAAAATTAAACGCCTATTTAGTTTTATCCGAAATAAACCGCTACGACTGTTATTGAAATCACGGTGAGATCTTCTCACTCAATTGAATGTGGAATTATTTACAGTTATTGATTGATGATTGACTGTTTGAATGTGCTATTAGATATGATAGGATATATCTATATATATATAGCAATATATACATATTGGCATATGTATATATTGAATTGATTGATTTCCCGCCTCGTATAGCGGATGAGACCCTATTGCGCCGTTAGTAAGCGGATTTATAAAAACCTATATACCGCGATAATTCCATACTGGAGCGGAATTGGTATTGTGCTAACATCTGTGGATGCAGGGAAACAGGTTGGAGGGATCCAACTGGATTCCTCACCGTATTGATTATTTACAGATATTTTGATATATTCTGTTATCATATGATGATATATGATATTTGACTGTTGTGATGGACTGATTGGTGTTGTTACATCATCAGATTCAGTTTTGAAATAAAAAAATAACGACTTTTACTTTAAAAGGGTTTTTTTAAGTGATTTGTAGAAATATACGTTTTATTGAAATTTTTGAATTGGTTTATTTTAAATAAATAAATGTTAAAATTTTAATGTTTGTAAATTTGTGATTTTTGTGAAATACGACAAAAATGTTATTTTTGAAATAAATAATTGATAAAGATTATGAAATAGTTTAAATTGGAATTGTTGAAGTATTTTAAACAATTCATATAAAAAGATTTATAAAAATTGATATTTTTATAAATTAAGAATATTGGAATTTTGAAATGAGTTTATTAAGTGTTAAAGTCAAATAAAAATGGATTCCATAAGTGGATAGAAATTTATAGATTTATAAATTGTGAAGTTATTAAATGAATAGATTTTGTAAAACAAAAAGATTTATAAGCCATTATCTTATAAATCGGATTTTGACATTTAGATGAGAAATGAATAGATGTTGTAAATAAATGAATTATAAGTTCTTAACTTATAATATAGACTTCCGGTATATAATTGAGATATATAAGTTGAATTGGATAACTTAGAAATCGAAGTTTTATAAATAGAAATGGGATTTATAAACATTGTTTTATAAATTAACATTGAAGTTATTAAAGGAGATATATTCGTGATTTTGAACAGCGAATTATCCTTTAAGTTAAATGTGTAGAAATGATTGAAATGGGGTTAAGTAAATTTTATTCACGATTTTGGACAGTGAATATATGGTTAAGTAAAATGGATTCATTTTTGAAGAAGGAATATTTTAGAAATGAAGTTAAACATTTTAAAGGTGTTTTCAAATGTGTTATGAATCGAAAGCATAGATTTCAACATTTATTGTTGAAATAGACGTTTTCGAAGAATAAGGAAATGATGGACTATAACACTGTTGTTATAGTAAATGATTTCCGAAAGGAAATGTTTTGATGTAGTATTGGGATTTATATATCTATCTTAATTTCGAATCCCTATACTAGTGATTTTGGAGTCGTCGTAACGATGTTTTACGTAACATTCGTTTTGACTCGAATAAATGTGTTTAAAGAGAATGATTTCCTTAAAGAATGAATATATACTTAATATTGATTTAAGTATATCGAATATTTTCAAATGTTGAAAATAAATGATTTGTGAAATACTTATTATTAAATAAGTATGGAATGATTTCCAAAATGAAATGAAACGTTTTGAGATTTTATCTTCTTAAAGATAAATTGAAATTTAATATTAAAAATGATTTGAAAATCGTATATCAGTAGATATTTTGAGATATAAATTCACGATGGAATTTATTAAAAGAAATGGGAATTCGTATTAAAAATAAACGTTGATTTATTTTTGAAGTGTGGAAATTTTATATCTAATAAAGATATTTTGGAAGATAAAATTTTTTGGGAAAATTATTTGGAATCTGATGATGTTGCGCATCTTTATTGATAGTTAAATAACCGACTATCAATAATTACCTTTAGATAGGTATTTGTTGTGAATTGGATGAATTTGAATGCCACACTTATTTTTGAAAAATCGCTCACTATTCGGGTTAGCCGGGAAAGGACCATGGGGTCGTATAACCCATTCCGAATATGTGATACGTCGTTATGAATTGCATTTGAAGACCGGTGTTGAAGACCAGATATTTTTGAAAACGGAAGGATTACCGTCGAGTTACTCTACATCGGCTGATCTCCGATTTAGAGGTTTTATCACCCTTAGTGACGGGAAGTCCTGACGTGATTAGAAATTTATCCGGAAATGCAAGGGCTTCGTGAGAAGTGCCTTCGGTTCTGTTCGATCCCGGAACAGACTTGTATGGATTGTGTGTCTGACGTTACAATTTGAGATATAAAGCTGATTTCTTTCAAATACATTTCTGTTGGTGGCGGAGAATTTATTCTCTTAGCTTAACACCCTTCTCTGAGACGTATGAGCTCAGAGGTTATGTAGTTGAAATTTATCAGCGATATATCCCAATTTGGTAACGTGGCATACTGAGTGTTGCTGTGAAATGATCAGTGTTTGATCATTTGTGATATGATCATTTGTTTGATCTTATATCTTTGTGATCATAGGTTGATCATTTTGTTTGACCCAAAGCAGGGCTTTTTGTAGAAAGCGTAGCTTTGTGGACGAGACTTCGTCGAGCCTCATACCCCGGAAATGGTCGAAACAGGAAGGATGCGGCAAGGTTCTAGGGAGTAGCGCCCCTTAGTGTATGTCATTCCTTCTGGATAAAGGTGGTATCATGGTATGGAGCCCAGATACTTAACCTCTGTGGTTACTGCATTATTATTATCTATGTGGTTTGTTGCGAATCGGGGATCCTCGGGAAGATCGGTGACGATCGGGGGATGGCATACGCGTGTCAGTAGTTACCTATTTTTGCAGAGGTAACCCGGCCTTGTGTTGGCAGAGATCTAACCGTAACGTTAGGTTCTCGGGTCGTCTATTCCAGGGACGTACCCATCGTGGATAGGAAGTTCCTTAGCCTGACCATTTGTTGGAAATCCAAAGAAACAATACGTGACGTGTACGGTTTTAGTTGTATTACCTGCTATGGAATGTGGCGGTAACCTGTTATTGAACATAGTAGCTATAGTAGGCATACGATACTGGTCGTATGTTGGCTAAGATTAATATTATACTTTCGAAATGTTTTCTACACTATGCACTAATAATAATATCAAAAAAATGATTTGATTTTGCGTAGTAAGCATCTTTGACTATCATAAGAAGAAATCTCCTCCAATTCTGCGTTTGCATTGTGTGTGTGGTGGGAGGTCTTATGGTAGTTTCATTTTCCAAAAACATTGCGAATTTGTTTTATTTTCTTTGTGAAAAATAACTGTTTTACGATCTCACACCAGTCACCATGACTGACTCGGAGTTTATTGTTCCCTTCTAAACTCTGGGTGCCCACCAATTTCCACACGGGCAGCCTAGAGTTATGTTATAAGGATATTCTGGATATTCTGGAGCTTTGAAGATAAGCTGGAGGACGAGTCGTAGTATTTGTATCTGATAGTATTTATTCCGCTGTGTATTCTGTATGAGGACAAGTTTATATAACTGTCCATTGATGTGATGTATTGTATTGAGTTGTATATTGACTCTGATTGATGTATATATAAAACTGATATAGTTCTTTGTTTTAAAAGACTAGTAATTATCTACTGTATATTGTTCCGCTGCGAATGTGAGATTCTGATATTGTTTTCTGTTTCTGTTCTGTTGTTCTTCCGTGTTGTTGTTCTTCTCTATTCTCTCTTTCTTCTCTTTTTCTTCTACCTTGTTCTTCTTTCTTAAAACCATAACTTTTCGGGTTTCCGGCATTCGATGGCTCGGCAGTCGATAAAGTGAGTATCGATGTTGAATTTTCGAAAGTCGAAAATTTTCGGGATGTTACAATTTTGGAAAGTGAATATAAACTTTAGCTAAGCAAATTGAGTAAGTAAATGGGTTGGGAAGTATGTTCCTACCTTAGCAAATTTCGGGGACGAAATTTTTATAAGGGGGGAGGAATGTAACATCCCAGAATTTGGAGTACGTGATTTGTGAACATTTAATTCATTTTAAATGTTTAATGTGGACCCTTAATTGATTTCGTAGTGGATGGATGCGGGTTCAATCATTAAAATAAATTATAAATTCAAATATAATTTGGATAATAATAATTAAATATTCGAAATTGGGATAAAAGGTGAATTTGGGATAAATGATTATAAAAATGGTGTTTAAATGTATTTTTAGGTTCGATTGGTTATAAATAATATTGTTGGATTTTTAGATGATTTTAAAAGTCAATAAATTATTATTTGGAATTTTATATTAATTTAAAAATGAATTTAATATTATTAAAATGCAATTTAAGCAGATTTGGGTCTGGCCTGAACCAGAATGATTTTTAATGTGATTATAAATTTTATATGATTTATTTTTAAGTCATTAAAATTTTAAAAGTAGAATTTTAAGCGTTTCTGATAATTTCAGAAAATCGCCCGATTTAATAGACAAGTTAAAATAGCCTTCCGGGGCGCTGTCTCGGAATTCGACGAAACCAGTTCCATTGGATCCGTAATAGATAGTTATTATCGGATTTCAATTTTCGTAGCAATCGGAGTTGTTGTTTGACCGTGGCAGCTCGAAACGCATAGAAATCGATTTAACCGATTTAATTTTAAATTGATCGTTTTATTACGTAACTCGTGCATACAATCTAATTAGCTTACAAAACCTGTTCCATGATGTCCGGAACGCAGAAAAACCCTAGGATAGCCTGTCGGAACGTGAGAATTGGAGGTCGTTTGCATTTATGGTTAAATTGAGATACTTTATTAATAAAATAATATTAAATAATATATATATAAACACTTTTATCTTAAACCCTAACCCTATTCAACGAGCCGCCACTAAAACATTTCAATGGCCGGGAGTAACCGGTCTTCTCCTCCAATTTCCATTCAATCTAATTGCTTTCACTCAAAACTTTCTACATGAAAATCGAAGTACTCGGCGATAGCTATAGATCCATACGGTCGTGATGGGTTTTCGCGTGATGAGGGCGAAGATATTGGGGCCCGTTCATTGTACGTTTGCATGCGAATCGCGTGGCCTCAAGGAGCTCGAGTTCATCCATATGCCGGCCGAAGGGAGAGCGTGTGGTGAGCTTCGAAGTGGGGGTTTCCGATCGCGTTCACGTTGAGCGAGGAGGGCGCGATGTCGAACCCTAATATCGAGTTGTTGGGTTCGTGCGTTTCTTTTTGCCTGGGAACAATGTCGCGTTTGGGAAGATGGAAATCGCGGGCCTATTTTCGAACGTTGATGTGCGGCCAGATTTTTGTTTAGGTATAATAAATTAAAATTTAAAAGGAAATTTGTTTATAAAATTTTGTTTGAACTTTATAAATCGATAACTATCTCATATGTTATCAGAATTCGACAAATTTGGTAGCGTTGGAATCGCAGAAAAGAGTACTACGCTATGGTGCGGTTTAGGAATCATTCCGGGCAAGTAGAAAATTGAGTTAAATCGAACGTTGTTCGATTTAATTTAAAATTTCGAACGCTCGCCAAAACTCAAGGTGAGTTATTCTCACTCACATCTGGATGCTAGACATTATAAATAGTTGATATTTAAATATCTATGCGAATGGTTGATTATATCTGTGATTATCAGTCTGGTTGATATTTATATTGCGATGTGCTAATATCTGTGATGCAGGGAGAAACAGGTTGGAGGGATCCAACTGGATTCCTCACAATGTAGCAATTATTTTATAATTGATAGTGATACCTGTTTATATGATGTGATTGATAAATTTGGAAATTTAGTTGTTCTGTGACATTGTGGTATAAATTGCAATCACAGAATTAAATTATAAATGGCTAAATTGTGTTTTTACGAAATAAAATGAATTGTTAAATTTAGAATTTCAAAGAATAAAATTTGAAATCGGATTTGAAAGGAAAAATGTAAATTGGGCCAAATTGGGATTTTGAATATAATGGGAAGTTTATGAAATGGGTAAATGGAAAGTATAGTTTTCTGGAGATTAAATTTATGAAATTATAAATTGTTTAAAATAACGGTGTTTATTTTAATAACGACTAATGTTATCCGGAAATTAAAAATATGTTAAAATGGAGTTTCCGACTATAAATTAACAAGTTCAAATGAAAAACAGAATGTTTTGAAATGCCGTATTTCATTGGAATTTAACTAAGTGAATTGGAAATTTGGCTTCCATTGAAAATTCACCAAGATGTTTATTTAAAAATGTTTAAACTATATAAAAAAAATGAATTTTCGAAAATGGAAAAAAAAATTTGTGATTTAACTTCGGAGGAAGTTATAGTTAAGTATGGAATTGGAAATTTATGTTGAAATCATAAATTGACTTGAAATAAATCAGTGGATTTATAAAAAAGAGTACTTTGAAATGTTTTGGAACGGGAAGGTGTTTCCCTGGGAAAACCAAGTTAGTGTTTTTAAAGATTTTATTTAATTTAAAAGTTGAGTTTTAAAATTTGTTTAAAGAGTATTTTTAAGAAATTGTTATTTTTAAAGTAACAAACTAATAATTTAGAAATCGTAATGATTTGAGAATATATTAGTAAATATTTTTACGAATGGATTATTTAAAGGTTGGTTTTGACTTAAGTTATTGAAATTAGTATTTTTCTTCTTATAACGCTATTTTGAATTTAGTTAAACTAAAACCCTTATTTTTAAATCAAAGTTTATGTGTTAATAACTAGTTTTCTTCACATATTTTAAATTTATATTTTGAGTAAATAAATAGAAGTAATTTTCATATTTTAAAGTATATTTCAGTATACAGTATTTTAACTGTTTTAAATGCAAATTGTTTTATACTTGGTTATTCCCGATGGGAATAAAGGGTAAAGGATTTACCTTGTAAAGGAAGAGTTTTGGAAAATTGTGTTCAAATGAGTTTTGAAAATGTGAAAATATATCTTTGAAAGATATTAGAAGAAAATAAATAATATGGAGATTATTTATTGTGTGATGGATGTGTATGGATGTTTGTGAACATTAATTGATAGTTAAATCACCGACTATCAATATTGGCCAAATGCGCGATCGTTTCGAAGAGACCGGGATCGAGTTTCCGTATACCGGGATTCTAGGTCTGGAGACTCGAAAACCACTTCGATCCGGTTTGTACGTTTCGCGAAAACGATTTCGGAGTCGAAGATGGAGCAGTGAAGTGCAAGGGCTAGTCGCTACTAATCCTGAGGATATTTCCAAAATGGATGTAGTAGGGGTAGTGCCTTCGGTTCCGTTCGGACCCAGGACGGACTTGTATGGACGAATGCTTTCGTGACATCGTCAGGTGGACGATGGGCATTCTAAGGGATTTGTGCTATAAAGGTATCGTTTAGCCTCGAGCCTCATCAACCGGGAATGACTGAAAATCAGGGGTTATGCAGCAAGGCTTCGTGGGTAGCCCCCACTTGAGAGTAAGGTAATCCCTGTCTAGATGTCCCTTTTATTTCGGCTTAGTGTTGCGGTTGCTGATCCCAACCGTGGGGTGATTTTACTTTGAATTATCCAGTAAGGGATGATTCCGGTCTTGTGTTGCAGGGGAGCGGGCGTACTCCTCGGTACTGTGATCTAGGCCACGTACTGTGACAGGTGGTACCCCAGTGCCTAGTCATTCGTTGGAAATCCATTCTCCCTACGAGCCTGTACGGTTTTGATTGTGCCCAACTATTGTTGAAATGTGAGATGCAAGCATTTCAGCTAGATTCTATTTTACTTTCTATAGACACTATTATAATATCAGAGAATTTTAATATAAAAGTGTTTTAGCTATCGTAAGGTAAAAACCCGACATGTTTATTTGTGGCGTGGTCTTACGAGATGCTTTTGTTTTCAAAGGATTTTTGAAACTTTAATAATCAATTGGGTGTATTTATGATGCGCTGGTATTCCAGACTGACTCGGGTGTTATTTTATTATAATGCTCGGGTCAGACCGAGTATATTTCAGGATAGGTTGCTATGGAGCTCAGGGGAGGAGCTGGAGTCCGAGACGTATTTCTCGTACTTGTATTATTCCGCTGCTGTGATTGTTGTATTGACTGATTGACTGGATATTGATGATTGTATTGACATACTCTGATGATGATGTATTGTATATAAACAGATATAGTTTCATTTTGTGTAAAGATCTGTTCTATATATTATATTTTATCCGCTGCGACTGTGAGGTTCTGATTTTGTTTAGTTCTTTCTCCTTCTATCTACCTTCTTTCTTTTTCTACAATCTGTCTTTTTCCGGCATTCGATCGTCGGCATATTATACTGTTGAGTATTTTGTGTCGATTTTCGAGGGCCGAGAAGGGCGGGTCGTCACACAAACTATAAAACAAATGCAACATCAAACAACTGAAATAATTCAATACAACCCAGAGATCAAAGAAGAAAAATATAGAGTTTCAGCTAGCAGTTCTCCAGCCTGGTTCAACATATCAAACTCTGTTCTTTCTTCAAACCACTGTGAGTAAACTCAAACTATAAATCAAGTTTAAAATTGATGTATGTGAAGTGTTTGATGTGAATCTTGTGATGCATGTTTTATCTATGTATGCATGCCTGATAAAATCTGAATTCATGTCTATATGAGTGTATATTGGAATGCATGTGTGAAATCTGCTCTGTTTATTTTCTAACAGGCCAGTATTGAAAAAAAAATTCTCTTTGTGTAATCTCCATTAGATTGAGGTATTCAAACAAAAGTTGTTTGTTTAAAACATATTTAAGTTTTTAAAGTTTTAATTATATGAATTAAGTTAGAAATTTTCTGGAAAATGGATGATAACAGTGAAAACTTAGAAATGGGTTGAATTCAAACCCAATGATTTGTAAATTCAAGTATATAATTTGAATCCCCTAAGAAAAATAGGATTTTCAAAACAAAAATCTCGATTTTTAGCTAGGAATTGAAGGAGAAATTCGAAAATGAACAGGAAATGGATTTCGACCATTTTTTGGTGATCGATGAACTTTTATGGGTCGGGGTTTTTTTCAAAGCTAGAATGATGATCGGGGTGTTTGGCAAAAATGGTGGAAGTGACGAATGTTCGTCGTGGCGTCGGTGGTAGACTGGAGTAGTTTTAAACCCTAGTTTTGGTCGAGAGTGGATTTTGGGTTCGTTCGCGCTCGTCAATGCATCGAGTTTGGCCTGGTTTGGAGGGGACGTGCCTGGGACGTGGACGGAGGTGTGGGCGAGGGCACGGTGGTTCCGGTGGTCGGAGATAGATGGTCGAGGGGATTCTTGAACGATCAGTTTTGGTCCAGTTTCGAGTCAGGTTGCTCGATCTCGAATTCGTTGTTGTTTGAGAATTCTGGGTGATTGCTTGGTCGAGTAGATCGACGATGACCTGTAGGTGGCAGTGGCATTGGTCGAAGATGACCAGAGTGTTGGTACACGTGCACGCGTGTATGTTGTGTCAGGATGATGTTGTGGTGATTGATGAAGAAAGGATTTTCTCGGGCATGTCTCGAAGAAAATCAGGGTTTGACTCGAAGACGAGAGGAGGGGAGTTTGCCCGGGGTTGAGCTCGGGATTTTCTTGTTTTTCTCGGGTCTGGAAATTGAGGGTAAAAATAGTTTTAACTTTTAAAACAAAATCAAGTTTTATTTAAAACAATTTTGTTAAACCCAGTTCTTTTGTAAATAATGAATGTTTATCCAAGTTTTGAATTGGTTAAAAAGGTTTTTTAAATTAAGTTATTTTAAATTAACTAAGTTTAAAAATATTTAAGATATATATAACCTTTATTTTAAAGTTTATTTTAAAACTTAATAATGTAATTAAGAAGTTGATTAAGAAAGATAAAAAGGTTTTTAAAGGTTAATTACATAATGAAAGTAATTAAAGGTTAATCAGTTAATAAAATTAGTTAAAAAGGGTAATTACTAAATGAGATTAATTAAGAATAGTTAATTAATTTAATTAATTAATGATTATGATTGATTAACTACTGATTAGAGATTTATGAATATTAATTAAAAGTAATTAATGGTTAATTACTGTGAATGGTTAAGGATAATTAATATAAGTAATTAAAAGTAATTAATTACTTAAAGATAATTACTTAATTTAAAGTAATTAAATAAATGATTAAATTGATTAAGTAAATGATTAAAATTGATTAATTAAATGATTAAAGGATAATTGCTCAATGTAATTAATTTGTGATTAGAGAAATCATTTAAGTAATAAATTAAGGGTTAATTAATAATTAATCAAAGGGAAATTATTAAATTGTTTTGTAATTAATTAATCGTTAATTTACCATGACTAGTAAATTTATTCATAGAAATTAATCTGATTTAAATCAATCAGATAATTAAATTGATCCTACTTACGGATGTTTGGATTTTATTGAATGGGTGAATTGTTTGATATCCCTGATATATGATGTTTTGCGATATATCCTGATTTGTGTTGTGACCTGTAATGTAGTTTATTTATCTGGGATGAATGTAATTTTATTATCTGCAATATATATACATCTGTGATCTGTGATCTGTGAATGAAAGATAAGCGTTATAGTTTATACCGCTTATCAAATATATAGTTGTATTTTGATATGTGATGATTTATTGATGTTGCACTACTGTGTGAAACCCCTGGACCACACCATACACACACAAATATGGATTTCACGTGGAAATCGGTTAAGTCACAGATGATTTTAAACTTAATGTTTTTGAGATTGAAATTTTAATTTCAATTGATTTTGAAACTGGAAATTGGGGTTTAATATGAAAAGCTTTTGAAAGGAGTTTTAAATATATTTTGAATATCTTGAAATTTAAATAATTCAATTTGAATTTGAATTCAAAATAAGGAATTGAATTCTATGTTGAAAATTATGGTTTAAGAGTGTTATACAAGTTATAAATGTGTTTATATAGGCTTGAACCATTTTAAAATATTGTTTGGGAAATTTGAATTTAGCCCAAGGGTTTAACTTGTATAAATGAAATCGGATTTTTCCGAATAAAACAAATTGTTTTCAAATGATAAAAGCTTTCATATAAGAAATGAAATTCCAATTTAATTTAAAGGAATTTCAAGTTTGAATTGAAAAATGGTTTTCCGAGTTATGAATAAATCTTTGTGAATCTGGGTGAACTTTGTGAGCTGAATCTTTTTATGTAAAAGATTAAAATGGTAATGTGTTTAAACCATTTGAAGAGAAGTTTTGGACAATAAATTGTGACTTAATTGAAATCCCAATATCCATATGTTCTTAAATATTGCGCTCATTATTCGGTTTAGCCGGGAGAGGACTTTGTGTCATATAACCCATTCCGAATAATGATACGACGTTATGGATAGCATTTGAAGACCGGTGGTGAAGACCGGATATTTTCGAAAATGAAAGGACAACTCGTCGAATGTCTCTGCATCGGCTGATCTCCGATATAGAGATTTTATCACCCTTTGTGATGGGAAGTCCTTACGTGATTAGAAATTATTCGGATTTGCAAGGGCTTCTTTGGAAGTGCCTTCAGTTCTGTTCAAAACCGGAATAGACTTGTATGGTTGTATGTCTGACATTACACTTTGAGATATAAAGCTGATTTCTTTCAAATACATTTCTGTTTGGTGGCGGAGAATTTATTCTCTTAGCTTAACACCCTTCTCTGAGACGTACGAGCTCAGAGGTTATGTAGTTGAAGGTTATCAGTGATATACTCCCAATTTGGTAGCGTGGCATGCTGAGTGCTGCTGTGTGTTGATGATCATTTGTTGATCAAAGCATGGCTTTGTGAAAAAGCGTAGCTTTGTGGACGATACCTCATCGGACCTCACAAACCGGTAATGGTCGAAACAGGAAAGAGGCGGCAAGGTTTCAGGGGTAGCTCCCCTAGGGTATGTCCATTCCTTTTGGAAAAAGGTGGTATCAGGTATGGAGCCCTGGTATTTAACCTATGTGGTTGCTCCAATCTCATTTACTGTGTGATTGTTGCTTTGTGATCGAGGCACCTCGGATAAAGGTCCCAAAGGACCGGGGGTGGAATATCTCAGGTTTACTACCCGGGAAGGGGGTAACCGGCCTTGTGTTGGCAGAGAGCCAGGGTGGTTCTCGAGGCGTCCCGCCAGAGGCGTTCCCATGTGGCATAGGAAGTTCCTTAGCCTGACCATTTGTTGGAAATCCAATTTCCAATACGAACCTTGTACGGTTTTAGTTGTAGAACCTGCCATTTACTTATGGTGGTCACCACTGTTTAGATGGTAGCTATAGTAGGCATAGTGTGAAATGCCTATGCTGGCTAAGATTAATATTATACTTTCGAAATGTTTTCTGCACTATGCACTAATAATAATATTAAATCGAATGATTTTGCGTAGTAAGCATGTTTGACTATCATAAGAAGAAATCTCCTCCAATTCTGCGTTTGCATTGTGTGTGTGGCGGGAGGTCTTATGGTAGTTTCATTTTCCAAAAGCATTGCGGATTTCAATGTTCAAAATTCTTTTGTTGTTTGTTTTAAAGATAAACTTTTTTTGTTGCTCACACCAGTCCCATGACTGACCTGGAGTTTATTGTTCCCTTCCTAAACTCTGGGTGCCCACAATTTTCCACACGGGCAGTCTAGAGTTGGGTTTCTCAGATATTCAGGTTTAGTAGACTAGTTGGAGCTAGTTCAGTTTTTGGAGTTCACTGACGACTGACGTTGCTTATCTTGGTGCAACGTGATGGGGGTTCGAGCTTGATGTTGGAGTAGTTGGATTCATGCTCTTTGTCGGAGCACTTCGAGTATCAGTTCTGTTGTTTCCGCTGTAACATTATTATTTGTCTCTGATATTATTGTATCATATTGATATCATTGTTGTATATCATTCTGGATATTGTATTCATTGGAGTTGTATATGATATCATCTTTTTTTTCTTCTGCTGTGTTTTTATACTTAATGGTGTTATAAGCTCCGATAAGCCAGATTTGGCGTTTGAATCTGTGGCATTTCGAGTACAAGTGAAGTACGGGTGCCGATTTTCGAAGGCCAAGTCAGGATCGCTACATTACAGGCTGTTGATATTTCACTTTGGGATGCTGCTTGAGCTATGAAGTCTCTTCATATCTTTTGGAGTAGTCTGTGTTATTTTATAGGATGACATGTATTCATGTATATTATTTATAATAATGTACTTGTGTATGTAACTTCCAGCGTCGACAGTTGTAGTCGTATTACATGTATTGTAACTGACTTCAGTTATATATGAGATTTTATATTATCTGTGTTTTGTGTTTATCTTATCTGTGCTATTATTATATATGTTGTCCTGAACTATTATGAACCATCGTAGTTCATTTTATACTGGAATTGAATATGTCGATGGGAGTAAATAAATGAAGAGATGAAAAAAAAATATACCACTCCTTTCGAGATAACCAATACTAGTGTAAGGCCTAACTACGGATGGCTGCTCCTATCCAGCCTTATTCTTCATAATAACAGACATTATTTCCTTTTGATACTCTTTGTTATTGTAAGCATAGTGGTGGGGCGTTACATCAATCGTGCTTTGCTTTGAAATTCGTGCCTAGATGCATAGCTCATTTCATCGTCAAATCATCTCTAGCCTCGAAAGGTGAGCAATCACTCACGATTAACATTCTTATATTTATTAAATTTGATTTCATTTGGAACAACAATTGAAATATGATGTTGCTAGTTATTTAATTGCTATATATATGATATGCCATTATCCGTAACTGTTCACCTATGACATCTGACACCATGATATGCTATTTATATTTTATCTGTTATTGATGATATATGCCTGTTGTTGATATGTTATATTATTATCATTACTATGCTCACTCTGCAAGTTCCCTGTTAGTATAGAATTCCTATGGGTTGAAATGATACATTCCCGAACGATATTGTAGAATAGGAGAAAATCGTTATGGGTTGAAATGATAAACCCAAGCGATTTTCCTTGAATTGAGTTTGGGATTGCGGGTTGAAAAGATATATACCCGTAGATATTTAAATTGCGGATTGAAATGATAAATATCCGTATCACTTGACCATAGGATAGAAAATTTATATATAGACACCGTTGGTCTATATATATTTTTTGAAAATGATTTCCAAGGTTTTGAAAAGAAATATATGTGTTTTTAAAAAATATTGATTTTTAGATATTATATTTTTAATATAGATTTTATAATAATTTTAATAAATTAAGTTGGAAAGAGAAATAGAAATTAATTTGAAATCTATTTGGATTTTACTTAAATAAAACCGATTTGAAACTTATTAAATTTGAGATTTTAAAGATATGATTTATAACTTGATTTTGATTTAAAGTGATTAAATTAATATTTCAAGTCAATAAATTGAAGGGGATATTTAGTTTATATAAATTGTAATTTAAGGTTTTATTTAAATGATATTTGATTGACTAAGTGAATTTTTCAATATTAAATAATGGTAAAGTTGAATTTGAAGTATAAATGAATTTAAGCTTTGAAATCTATTGAAATTGAAATGGTTTAAATTGTAGTTTATATATGTATTTGAAATCGATATAAGTTTTAAATGGTTTTGAACTGAATTGAAATTGGTGAATTGAGATTAAATTAAATTGAATTTTGGAATTCTAGTTGATCTGAATCGATTTGTGAAATTTGAGGAAACTATTATTTTTATTTTATATAAAGTATTTTAATATATAAAAATATTTTACTTTATGAATTATTTTTAATATAAACTATTTTTAATATAAAACTATTTTACTATACTAATTATTTTAATATATACTATTTTTAATTTATAACTATTTTAATATACAACTATTTTATTATATAAACTATTTTTTTTATAATCTATTTTATTACATATACTATTTTCTATAACTAAACTGTTTGAGTGGAAAGTATTATGATTTCAAAGTATTATGATTTCCAAGTGTTATGGTTTCCTAAGTGTTATGGTTTCAAAAATGTTATAATTTCAGAAGTGTTATAATTTTGGAAAGTGTTATGATTCGGGAAATGAATATTATTTTAAGTGAATAAGGATATCGTATTGATATGGCTTTGAAATGATACGATGTTTTGAAATGACCATGGTGTTATAATAACGTTTGGTTGTTAAAGAGACCGGGATCGGATATTGTCATACTCTCTGCCAATACCGAAAACCACTTTAACAACTATGTACGTGGTGGAGATTCCAGAATGAAGTAGGATGGTTTTGTGGCGATTCCATATGGTATTTACGTAGCCCTGACTCCCGTGAGTCAGCTTGATGCGGCTAAAACAGGAGCCACGCCGGGCCAAGTGAGGTCATTCCTCCTATCAGACACATTTCTTCGATACCATTATATTGCTTTTGTGATTTGATTGGGTGCACCCTTTTGATTTGGGAGTGTGTCACGAGGTGAGCGGTAGTAGCTGCTATGCATTACCACCAGTCCAGATACGCAAACGGTGTATCTACCCTGGCATTGCCTCGAGTGCGTTGTCGCATGCCCTATCGCGCCTTTTACGAGTTTGGTTTGTACCATACCTATGGAGTGCCCTTTTATAGCCCTCCAGTTTACGGAGGAATTACGGTACTGTATAGACTATGGGAATATATAAAATGTGTTAAGGGGGATATGGGTAACTCCTTAACGCTATTTTAATAGTTTACTTTACTATAGACATTATTATAATAACATATATTACTACATAGTAGATAGTTCCACGGATCCTTAGAGGATGGAAATCCCAAACATCCTTTAAGTTACTTGTATTTCAGTTGACATTTCACTTGAGTTGAATTTATTAATATAAGAATGTTAATCCTGACTCGAGTGTTTTGTGTTTTGTTTTACGCTCGGGTCAGACTGAGTGACACAGCATTTGAGACTCACCTTTGGAGTTGGAGCTTCACTGGGAGATCCATCTGTATCTATTCAGCTTTCAGCTATCCGGTTGTTTTGTTTAGACTTGTTATCTGTTTGTATTCGAGACTACAATGTATTTGATATATTTTGTTGTATTTTATTTCAAACTCGGTTGTTTATATATTAGCTTCATGAACTACTATTTATCTATTCCGCTGCTTATTATTATATTACTCTGTGTCTGTGATTCTATGATTTACTTATTTACTATATATGCTGAGTTTTGCCAAATATAAAATTAATTATCTGATGTTTTGAGCAATTCAAGTCTGACATGTGCGGATGCGAAAGGTTCTAAATAGCAGGTCGTTACAAGAATAGTATTTCACTTCAAATACTTCCCCTCAACCTAACTATAGCATTCGATGGACGTCGTACCATGATTTGACTATAATCAACGTGGAGCTTTCATATTGAAGATCCACAGTATTCCCAAGTCAAGTGAACTGTGTAAATTAGTAACAACGATATTTTTTATTTTACCTTAGTTTTATTAACCAACAGAAAACTATCAAGTGAGTCATTCCATAGTTATCCAATAACTATAAGTACGTAACCCCTTGGTTCCCATATTCATGAAAAATACATTGTCCAACACTCGTAGAACTTTACGCACTCTAGTCTTTAAAGATGCATCGTATAATGACCCCAACGCTTGTTTGCACAAAAAATGGACAAACACCTCAAAGTCGTATGATTTAGTAGATTTTATGTTGTTCTTAGTGATTTGGGTGATTTATGCAAATATATGAAAAGCAGGGGGTGAACTGTAAAAGACACGCAGATTTATAGTGGTTCAGCCAGAATGTGCCTACGTCCACTTTATATGTTATTTCTCTTTTCTTGTTTAGATTACAAGTACAAAGCTTTGATACAAGTAAAAGAAAGTTGTTTGAAAGTTCTCTCCGTGCTTGAGCTCTCAAACTTGTCTCCCATTGTTGTACCCCTGCCCCTCTATTTATAGAGTGAGGTTGGGGGTAGGGGTCTTGGATGTATACAGCTGCTGATGGGCTCGGGCTGATACAATCTGGCCTGGCAAATTTGGTTCGACAATGCCTTGGTTCGGTAGTAGTTGGTTGGAGATGAGGTCTTGGTTCGGTAGTACTTTGGTTCGGTGGGACTTTGGTGGAGTGGTTGGTTCGGCAGTGCTTGGATCGGTAGTGGATGGAGGGTGGCTGGTTCGGTAGCACTCTGGTTCGGTGGAGGTTGATTCGGCAGGGATGCTTTGCAGTTGGTTCGGTGAAGTCTGGTCCGGTAGGCAGTGGAGTTGGACCGGAGGCAGGTGGTCCGGTGGGAGCTTGGAGAAGCATGGTTCGGTGGTTGGTGAATTTGGTCTGGTGCCTTCTTTCTCACTCTGATTCGGTGGTGGAATGAACGTACCCAACACTTGCACCCCAAAGTAAGGCATATGCTCAGCATATGTTGTGCTTTGTTTCAGTTTGGATGACCATATTCGGCCAGAGAACCGAACCGGCTGGTCCGGCTATCCAACCTTCCTCTATAAGTAGGAGCCACATCCCTTCGTCATTCCTTACCGAACGAAATAGCTGAGTTAGCTTCTGAACTGTCGAGTCAATTACTGTGCCGAACCAACCTTAACTGCCGGACCAGGTAAATTCTCCTTTGCCGAATGAGTTTTCAAGGTTGATTCTCTTTGTTTTACCGAATAATCCTAAGGGCTTTCGATGCCGAATGAACTCGATGCCGAATGGGTCGTGAAATCTTCAGTACCGAATGAACCTAATACCGAACGAACTTGAAAACTTTCTGTATCGAATGGACTTGAGAATTTTCTGTACCGAATGATTTTATGTTTCGAACGACAAGTTAAACTCCAGACATCATATACTTGCTTGTTTTATACTTCTACATCCTTTGTTCTAACAACGTGACTTTTTGTGTTTGCAGAAAAATGTCTCACAAAGTGGAAACCCGATCAGAGAAAAAGAGATCTCATGACAGAGAAGAGCCTTCCGCCGTGCCCCCAGTTCAGCCAGGACCTGTCCGTCAGGGGCCCACCCCGAGATCATTAGTGGATGGATACGGTCCTCAGGAACTTCTTAACTTGCCTCCTGATTGCTTCCCTAGCTTACTCAAGGGCGAGCAACTTGATGTTATATCTCGCTCCTTCGGGATCGACCGAGCACACATGTTATTGCCGGATGCGGGAGTGATGCCGTATGATCCTCCGGAAGGATATTTTGCCTACAGCAGATACCATTGCATGTGTGGGGCCATCCCGCCTCTCAACGCCTGGGTAGTCAGCTTTCTCACATATCTAAAGGTAGCTCCATTCCAGCTTCAGCCCAACTCTTATGCCATTCTGGTGAGTCTCTTCGTCATCTTCCAGAGGAGATATGGGCATCCTCCTTCCAACCGGGAGATCCGGTATTTGTACAACTTGAGAGGCTACAAGAAGGGGTCTCCCTACATCAGCTTGGAATCGGCCGTATCCTTTAAGCCGGTCCTGGACCTATACTCCAAGTACAACATGTTTAAGAAGGAATGGTTTTTTGTTAGGGATGATTCCGTTTCTATTCGGTGCTTCACCTCCGGATGTAAGTCAAAGCTTTATTTTTAATTCCCGTTCTGGTTGCAATACTCTTTCTTATGTGTTTTTATTTTTTGCTAGCGACAGGTGGTTTTGCGGTCGTGGAGAATGATCGCCTGGTTCAGACGGCATCAGAAATAGAAGCTATTACTGGGAGAGATAGGTTAGCTGCCTACCTGATCAGGAACGCTACACTCTTGGAGTACAACTTGATCCTTCCACAGCAGTCCGTGGTCAAGCAGAGGGATACGGCTGAAGAGAAGGCTGCCCAAGCTAAAGAAGGGGCCGAATCGAAGAGCAGTAAAAGGAGGCCCTTTCCGAAACACCCGGTTGCCGGGGGTAAGAAGCTCAAAAAGTCCGACGGTCCCTCTCCCATCACATATCCAGATATCCCAGAGGAGGGAGAGGTGGAGGAGGAGCAGGGCGGAGATGGAGGAGAAGGCGCTGGAGGTGGCGACGGTGTCAGGGCTTTGTCTTCTGGGCAAGTAGGCGAGATGCAAGAGTGGACGGATGACGCTTTCCGCCAAGCCTTCGAATGTCTGTAGGGGACGGAGAAGTCCAAGAGAGCCGATAAAGTTGGGACCGGCGTTGATTTATCTTCCGGGAGCGCCTCTACTGAAGCAACTTCGGCGGTTCAAGGTGAATTTCTCTTTACTCTTTTAATTCTTGAATGATGGCTTAATACATATTGGTGACACTTGGTTTTCATATCAGGAGCAGGTAAAATGGCCAAGACCTCAGATCTTCGGCACAGGCTTGAACAATACAAGCTCTCCAAAGCTTCCGCCAAGCCGAAGCCTTCCACTAACCGCCCGGGAGACATAGTCGGCTATCGTCCTCTTCTCGGAGTTATCGAAGAAGATATACAGAAGAGGAAGAGGAGTCGATCTTCGTCTGAACCTCTTCTTGAACCCCCGGCCCCATTCCAGCCTATTCACGACAATACAGAGGAGGATATCGAGCTTATGCCCTTTCCCTATCCGTCTGAGAACCCAACCGTCATCCCAATAGATCATCCTGGTTTAGCACGCAATCCGTTTGCGGGTCATCCGGACCTGGACCCGGCATTTCATGATATCTTTTTTGATGAGGTTACTGGCGAACACCTTCTTCCTCGCAATCCAATGGTAAGGGTGCTTGATGAGGCCAAGTCCCTGGACCTTGATTTGCTTACTACTCGGGTTGTCGCTATGGGGAACGAAGCTAAAGCAAATATTGACCGGGTTGCTGAGGAGACCAGGAAGTTAATGGGGCATCATGCCCGACTGGTCAAGGCCGGGGAGGAAATTGGGAGTGCCAACATAAGACTGCGGTTAGTGGTTTCCGATCAGGCCAAGCAACTTGCTGATCAGGCCATCCAGATCTCTCAGCACGAGGCCGCCTCCGGACGTCTAAAGAAAACTATGGAAGAGGCCAGCCGGGCCGAACTGCGGAAAATGGAGCCTACTTGCAAGGAACGGATCGAGCTGGCCATTGCCATGGTGGACGAGGTTCGGAAAGCGGATCTTGAGCAGATATAGGAGTTATCTAGGAAGCTTGAGGCTGCAGAGCTTGCTCAAGCCAAGTTGAGGGAGGTGATGGAGGCGATGTGGAAATCCCTTCAGGCTGACTGCTCGAGATACCAATTGGAGAGAGATGCCGCCGTCGCAAGGTTGTCGGGTTCCGAGGCCCGGACGAGGGAGTTTGAAGAGAACGAAGGGCTGATGGAGGGGATGCTCCAGGATATGTACTTCCATACTTGGAGACAGGGTAACTTGTCCTGGATGGATGATTACCCCCGGATTATGGCTAGGATCTATCTCAGGGCTCTAGAGGAGGCCTAGGCTGAGGCAGATAAGGAGGGTGGTGTGGCCTTTAGGATGGATGCTGTTACTGCCCAGTTTACCAAGGAGGAGAAGGTGGCAGTGAAGGAGGGCATGTAGTTGCTTGCAGCTGAGGAGGCAGGTGTGCCAGTGGAGGATGATGATCAAGTTGATCAAGGAGCAGATGATGGTAAGTCTTCCTTTCTAGTCTTTCCGTTAACTTGGTTGCTTATCATTAACGAATTCTTTCTCTGACTGGACAGGTGGGCAACAGGACAAGGATAAGACTCCGACGCAGCCGGCTCCTTGATTCGACCTGGAAATTTTTTTTTTGTGGACTTGACATGGTTGTATATGTTAGTCTTAAAACAGTAACGTAACTCTTAGGTTGTAATTTTTGCTACTTGTAATAAATAGCTCTATTCTTGACGTGTAATTCTTTAACTTAAGCTGATTCTGTTGTCTTTTGAAAGTTTTTGCTATTTTGACATGTTGTATGAGAAATATAGCTATGCATATTCTTGTAATTAGATTGTGTTTGATGTCAGGTTCTTGTTTAAACATAATTTCATGACTTGCAATGTTAGCGTGAGGTGTGAATAAATTATAGTCACGTATTTATGAAAGAAGGAAATACCACCCTTTATATTTTGCTTGTAGATGGCAGCTTTGAATATCCTGTGTGACCGAGTATGGGATGCGGTCCAGTATCTTGTTGTGAGCATTTGCTTTCATTAGTGAATGTCTCCCGCTCTGTGTCCTGTACTTCAGGGATTGTTACAGAGGATAGGAGAAAAGTTGCTTAAGTAAAATTGAAATATGTGAAAAAGTAAAACCTCCAACCACGGAAGGCCTTCGATGTGCTTTAAGTTCGTGGCAAACGGGCTTTGTAGTCACTTTCCCTAGCTGTGGGTCTTGGAGACATTTGTCACCCATCTTACGCCTCCGCGGGGAGTTAATTCTTTTTTACCACAGCCGCACTTAAGACACATCGGAGCCGAGATCGCGCACAGTAACTACCCGGGCCATTATGGCCCGTAATCGTGGGTATTATTCGATTTACTGTGGCCGGCTAGCGTGGGTGCCGATCGTAAACCGTGAACTGCCCCTGGCTGGCCACACCTTATGTTGGGGCTTATAGTCGGTTCACAGTTGCCGGCGAGCCGAACGCCGTAATAAGCTGCCTCGGCTATAGTCGGCCTTCTCGGTGGCTTATAATCGGCTCATTACAGTTGGCTTTAAGGGCCGTCGTGAGCAATGAGTTAACCCGCAGCAGAGGGATGCCGAAGCAAAAGTGTCTCATTGGCGAGGGCATAGATTCGCATAGTACCTGTTAGGTCTTGTCCAGGTGAAGTTGCGCTGTGGAGTGCTTTGGGTGGAAATGCTATACGCATAGGATTTTGTTCAACAGAAAAGGATAAAGTTAACAAGCAGCCAAGATAACAAGTTAAAAAAGGGACAAGGTTTTTTAAAGTGGTTCGGCACGAAAAGGCCTACGTCCACTGATTCTCTTTGTTAATTCACTTCATATGGGCAGTACAAGTTAAGAAAAGTATCGACGGAGGTGTTGGATGTTCCATGCCCTCTGGAACACCTCTCCGTCCACTGTTGACAAAATATAAGCTCCATTGTGGAGATCTTTATGAATTACATATGGTCCATCCCAGATTGGATCTAGTGCTCCGGGGCGAGGGAAGATTCGCTTGAGGACAAGATCCCTTTCTTGTAAGGTACGATGCTTGACTTTGGAGTTGTATTGTGCTGCCACTTTTTGCTTGTGGTCTGCTGCTTTAAGAATTGCATCATTTCTTCTCTCCTCAACTAGATCCAAAGACATGTGAAGGAGTTCTTCGTTCTCTTCTGGGTTATGGTGGATCCTACGGTGGGAAGGCACGATGGTTTCAACTGGGAGCATAGCCTCCGATCCGTATGCCAAAGAGAAAGGAGTATGCCCTGTCGAGGTTCTGAAAGATGTGCGATAGGCCCACAGTGCCGTAGGGAGTTCATCCACCCAAGCGCCCTTTGACTTTTCGATTTTCTTTTTGATGAGGGTTTTCAGAATTTTGTTGACGGCTTCGACTTGTCCGTTTGCCTGGGGATACGCTACGGATGAGAAGCTTTTGTGAATTTCGTGCTCTCGGCACTAGTTGGCGAATTCTTCGCTGTCAAACTGAAGTCCATTGTCTGATATGATTTTAAATGGGACTCCGTACCTGCATAGAATATTTTTGATCAAGAAGTTAATAACTTTTGCTGAAGATACTTTATTCAGAGGTTCTGCTTCCACCCATTTGGTGAAATAGTCAACTGCCACTATAGCATATTTGGCCCCGCCTCAGCCCATCGGTAGTTCTCCGATTAAGTCAATTCCCCATACTGCAAAAGGCCAAGGGCTGGTCATTTGTGTAATCTCAGTTGTTGGTAGCCGCGGAATCTTAGCAAACTTCTGGCATTTGTCACATTTTTTGACGAAATCTAAGGCGTCCTTGCTTAAGGTGGGCCAGAAATATCCATATCGGAGTATCTTTTTTGCTAAAGTTTGCCCTCCGGTGTGATCTCCACAGCTTCCTTGATGAACGTTGGATAAGATTTCCTTGGCTTCCCTCCCAACGACACACTTAATAATGGGTTAGAGAATCCGCACCGATAGAGGATGTCTTCTTGTATTGTGTAGCGGGAAGCTTTCCTCAAGATTTTCTTGACTTCTTTACGCCCGTTGGGCAGTGTGCCGCTTTGTAAGTAGTCTCGGATGGGAGTCATCCAAGTTGCTTCTTCAGTTTCAGCTATCAGATTCACTTGCTCAAAACTTGGGGTCAGTTGCCTTGAGATGGTTACTGCCCCGAAGATGGCGCTGTCTCTCACACTTGCTTGCTTTGCCAATTCGTCGGCCTCTTGGTTCTCTTCCCGAGGGATGTGTTGGACTAAGTAGTGGTCCAATCGGTTGAGAAGTAACTTGGTCTTCTTTAAATACGCTATAAGTCGTTCTTCTCGAGCTTGGAATTCTCCTAGTATTTGATTAACAATAAGTTGAGAATCGCTATGAAGACACAAAGAATTGGCTCCGATTTCTAAGGCAAGCTATAATCCAGCTATCACTGCTTCATACTCTGCATCGTTGTTGGTGGCAGCGAACTCCAACCTTATAGCATAGTGCAGCTTATTTCCCCTGGGAGTGATTATTACTACACCTGCCCCCGAGCCTTGTTCGTTTGATGCACCATCCGCAAAGAGATTCCACTTGATGTCTTCTGCTATTTCCAATTGCTCCTTGTCTTCGTTGGTAGTGAATTCTGCAATGAAATCAGCCATGGCTTGTCCCTTGATGGCGGTGCGAGGGTGATAGGTGATATCATACTGACTTAGTTCAATGCACCATTTAAGTAGTCGCCCGGAAGTGTCGGGACGATGGAGTACCTGCCTCAGTGGTTGATCGGTCAGAACTTTGATGGAATGGGACTGGAAGTTGTGACGCAGTTTCCGTGATGTGATTAGTAAACAGTATGCTAGCTTTTCAAGTTTAGGATATCTGACTTCTGCCCGCGTAAACCTCTTACTTACGAAGTAAAATGGCCGCTGCGTGCGGTTGTTTTCTCTTACCAAAGCAGCGCTTAGGGCGTGGGATGACACAGCAAGGTATAGGTATAACTCTTCGCCTTCGCTTGGAGTCGAGAGTACCGGTGGTTTCTGGAGGTGTTCGATTAAGTTAAGGAAAGCAGTTAAGCATTCGTTAGTCCATTCGAACTTTCTTTTGTCTTTCTTTAGAGCTTCGAAAAAGGGGACGCACTTGTCCGTTGCTTTGGAGATGAATCGGCTTAGGGTGGCGACTTTTCCATTCAGGCTTTGCATTTCCTTTCGAGTGGAAGGTATCTTGATATCCCTTAGTGCTCGGACTTGTTCAGGGTTTGCTTCAATCCCTCTGGCATGGACGATGAATCCCAAGAACTTTCCTGATGATACTCCGAAGGAGCATTTTAGGGGATTCAACTTCATTCCATACTGGCGAAGTACTTGAAACATCTCGCCTAGGTGGCTTACGTGATCGTCGGCTTTCCTTGACTTTACCAGCATGTCATCCACGTATACTTCCATAGTTTGTCCTATTAGCCCTGCAAACATCTTGTTGACGAGGCGCTGGTAGGTGGCTCCTGCATTTTTAAGTCCGAAAGGCATTACCTTATAGCAGTATAAACCCCGGTCAGTGATGAAACTAGTGTGGTCTTGATCGGGAGCATGCATAGGAATTTGGTTATATCCTGAGTACGCGTCCATAAAAGATAAGAGCTCGTGCCCGGCTGTGCTTTCTACAAGTTGGTCGATTCGGGGAAGTGGGAAGCAATCCTTTGGGCAGGCGTCGTTTAGGTTGGAGAAGTCGATGCATGTTCGCCACTTCCCATTAGCCTTCTTTACCAGTACCGGGTTAGCGATCCATTCCGGGTAGATGGCTTCTCGTATGAAGTCATTGGCAAGTAGATTTTTTACTTCCTCGTCGAGGGCTGCTGATCACTCTGCCCCCATACTTCTCTTTCTTTGTTTTACGGGCGCCTTGGTAGGATCAATGTTTAGTACGTGGCATGCTACGTCGGGGGAGATTCCGGTCATGTCAGCGTGTGACCATGCGAATACATCCAAGTTGTGGCGGAGAAAGTCGATGAGTTGCTCCTTCAACTCTGCTTTTAGTTGGGACCCAATTTTCAATAGTCTACTCGAGTCGTGCTTGTCTACAAATACAAACTCCATAGCCTCTGCAGGCTCGGCGGTGGCCTCCTCCTCTTTGTCCCTGGGGTCTAATTCATTGAAAGGGTCGCTGGTATATCGAAGAGGAGGGGCTTTCTTTAGTTGCTACGCTTCTAGACTTTTCATGCAGAGGGCAACCTCTACACCCTTCCCTTTATCCTTCCTGTGGTTGTTGCGAAGTTCAGTCACATAGCAGTCTCGAGCAACGTTCTGGTCTCCTTCTACTTCCCCTACTCCATTGTCCGTTGGAAATTTCATCTTTAGGCACCATGGGGCTACGACAATTTGGAAGTCAGACAAGGCTGGCCTTCCTAAGAAGGCATTGTAGGCCGAGTGGTTTTCTATTAGCACAAACGTCTGTCTCCGTACAACGGAGCGGGGATGGCTTCCAATTTCAACAAAGAGGTCCAGTTGCCCGAGGGGCATCTTCGCATCTCCAGTGAAACCGTGTAGTGGTTTATCGCAGGGAGATACATCCTTCATTGATAGTTTCATTTTGTCGAATGCATGTTTGAACAGGATATTTACTGAGCTTCCAGTGTCTACTAGAATTCGGTAAACTTCGGCGGGACCGAGGCGGGCAGAGATAACCATGGGATCCATGTGAGGGTATTGCCTTCCTTCTAGGTCACGCTTACCGAATGTGATGTCATCACTTTCTTTCCGCTTCGGGTGGCGTTCTTCTATAACCAAATTGACACAGTCTTTTTTGTCTCTAAGCGACTTTCCATATCTTTCCATCTCTTTCCAGCTTCTGTCTGCGATGTGCGGTCCTCCCGAGATGGTATGGACCACTATCTTCTCTTGACTAGAGCCGCTAGTGTTGCGGTTTCCTCTACCGATCTCCGGTGAGGGTAGCCTTGGGTTCTCGTTGGCAGGAGCTGGAGTCCTGTCCTGACCTTTTACATAGCGTTCCAGTTTCTTCCTTCTGATGTGTTCTTCGATCAAGTCCCGGAGATGATGGCACTCATTGGTATCATGCCCATGAGATTCGTGGAAGCGGCAGAACTTTCCAGACTTCTGCGCGTTATCTGATTCCTTCTTGTATGGTGGGCGTTTGTATCTGACTTCGCCTTGGGTGGCAAGGAATATGTTTTCGACAGTCTCGTTCAAGGGAGTGTAAGTGTTGAATCTCGGTCCTGGCCGATATAGGTGCTTTTCTCCCTTCTTGCCCCCAGCATTGTCTCTGGAATCATTTCTTCGAACATCCCTTGCCGCAGCAGGTGCGTTGCTGTGAGTTTCCTTATTTTGTTGTCCTGACTGCCTCTCAACGGCAGCATCCTCAAGCCTCATATATTTCCCGGCTTCATGGAAGAATTCGGGTAAAGTAGCCGGTTTTTCTTTTGTCAACCTTCTAGCAAATTTGGTGTCCGGATGCACACCACTACAGAGGGCCATTAGGATAAGCTTCTCATCAGCATCTTGGACCACGACCGCTGCGGCATTGAATCGGGTTAGGTATTGCTGCAGTTTCTCTCCAGGTTACTGTTTGACACTGGATAAGGAATAAGCGTCCTTAGGTTGTTCCACATGAATGCGGAACTGACTGATAATCTTTTCTTTCAACATTTCCCACGAGCTGATGGATCCCTGGGGTAGATGACAGAACCAGGAGGTAGCGAGATCTGCTAAGAATAGTGGAAAGCATTTGCACAGTACTCCCTCTGTCGCTCCACTCATGAGCATATGTTGTGTGTATCTCTGTAAGTGTACAACGGGGTCGGAGGTTCCTTTGTAAGGTTCCATTGTCGGCATCTTCCATTCTCGGGGGGTGATAGCAATTTCGATAATGCGGGCGAAAGGGCTGGTTACCCTAGCGCCTATCCCTCAATCTCTTTGCTCCCGTTGGACGCACTCTCTGAATAAGCGTGCCATCCTTTCATTTGAATTTGGAGCAGATAGAAACGAGTTTGGTTCTGTTCTGTAGGATTGATTCCGTCCAGATGACCTGTAGGGATGGTATCGTCTGTCATTCCTCATATTTTCCAGTGGCTGCCTTAGGTCTTCTGGGAGCATGCTAGGGTCAGCTACAGTTGGCCCTTGCCTTGATCTTCCCCTACTGGGTTCTGATCTAAGCAATTCCTCGGGTCCAACTTGGGCTGGACTCTATCTCGGCCCCGTTCACTGGCGTTTCCGTGGTTAGGCAGTATGACAGGCTCAGCTACAGTTGACCTCCGCCCGGTACCTCCTCCGTTGGGTTCGGTTCCAAACGTTTCCTCAGGCCTAACTTCGGGCTGTGCTCGATCTCGGCTCCTACCATGGCTGCTTCTGCCGTTAGCTCCTTCGAAGAAGGAAGATCTTTGTTGTCTCTGAGATCCTCCAAACTGGGACTCGCCCCATGATTCAGTGTTGCGGTTGGACTCTTCAGCATCCATTAAGCGTGACATGAGATGGTCCACCAAGGCTTCCTGCTGGGACGTGAAGCGGTTAGTTACTTCAACCACAACCCTGTCTAAATCTGCCCTAGTAATTGTTGCGTGCTGTTCTACGGCAGGAGTGGTCGGATTAGCCTGTCCTTCATTTGGTACTGAAGCTAGAGGAGGACGATTTACTTGATCCGTGACCGCTGGATCTGGAAGACTGCTGGATGCGATGTTTTTTCCTTTGTTAACATCCTTTTTCTTCTTGGGAGGCATGTTTTCCGAACGATGAACGATACTGTTAGGAAAAAGGTTAAGTGGAAGAAGCTGAAGCTTCGAGCTCCTAGCTCTCAGTGAAAGCACCAAAAATGTTTGCACAAAAAATGGACAAACACCTCAAAGTCATATGATTTAGTAGATTTTATGTTGTTCTTAGTGATTTGGGTGATTTATGCAAATATATGAAAAGCAGGGGGTGAACTGTAAAAGACACGCAGATTTATAGTGGTTTAGCCAGAATGTGCCTACGTCCACTTTATATGTTATTTCTCTTTTCTTGTTTAGATTACAAGTACAAAGCTTTGATACAAGCAAAAGAAAGTTGTTTGAAAGTTCTCTCCGTGCTTGAGCTCTCAAACTTGTCTCCCATTGTTGTATCCCTGCCCCTCTATTTATAGAGTGAGGCTGGGGGTAGGGGTCTTGGATGTATACAGCTGCTGATGGGCCCAGGCTGATACAATCTGGCCTGGCAAATTTGGTTCGACAATGCCTTGGTTCGGTAGTAGTTGGTTGGAGATGAGGTCTTGGTTCGGTAGTACTTTGGTTCGGTGGGACTTTGGTGGAGTAGTTGGTTCGGCAGTGCTTGGATCGGTAGTGGATGGAGGGTGGCTGGTTCGGTAGCACTCTGGTTCGGTGGAGGTTGATTCGGCAGGGATGCTTTGCAGTTGGTTCGGTGAAGTCTGGTCCGTTAGGCAGTGGAGTTGGACCGGAGGCAGGTGGTCCGGTGGGAGCTTGGAGAAGCATGGTTCGGTGGTTGATGAATTTGGTCCGGTGCCTTCTTTCTCACTCTGATTCGGTGGTGGAATGAATGTACCCAACACCGCTATACCCATATTATTAAAGAATATTACAAGTAATGTAGCCTAATAATCTGGAGAATAAGGCTAGCCAAGGGCGATCGAATGTGAATATACATATATACTAACACTGACACGTCTTTATTACCATTTGAGGATTTGAACTAATATTTTTTCACGTGTACGGTATTGATACAAAGTAATAAACACATCGATCAAAAAATTCAAAACAGTATATAATATAAATAAATCAAAATCACATATCACAGTGGAACAATATACATTATATATATAATAGAGTAGGAATCTACAAAATATCAGTACTAGAGCCTCATAAAATATACATCACATCCAAAAGTACTATATCAGTTACACAATGACTACTAGATAATATACATCACATAAACTCCTAAATGTCAATATACACAAGGATGGAGTAAACTAAAATGGTCAGAATAGTCTACTTCAATGCTAGCCTAAAATCCAGAGGTCAACGAGTCCCTGTAATGTAGAGTCTCGGCCTGACCCGAGTATTTTTAAAATAAATAAGTCAGACTATATCTAATAAAGAGATGAAATGCAGATACCGTAATTATATGACTTAAAACTAATAACTAGTCATAAATAAAGATATGCTCCAAACCAAACAATATAAATAAGACATATAATCAATCTAAATCATCATTACATAAATTCATATCAAGTCTCAATGGAAAATCCTCCAAAATATGGTGATAACCAATTCAAAGTTTCTCCAGAGCCAAAAGATACTAAATATCCACCTCAAAATCTCTGAAGAAATAATCATCACTAATAAAATAATAATGGTAGTCATTTATCAGTTTAAACAGCGACATGGAGTTTAACGTATCAAAATAAACCTCGCCAATAGTGTGTAAGTCTTATGTATCAAAATAGACTACAATGCGAATTTACCTAACATATCAAAATAGGAAAACATTGTCAAACTATATACCCAAAATAAATTGATAGATATTAGACATTCGGTCTATAGACTAATCATGCATGTAACACCTGTCCACGAAACAAAGGGCAGCCGTATCACACCATAACAAACCTGATATTCCCAAAATAGGTCTGCCTATCCAAATCTGAAATGGTATCGACTCTTAGGTCGATGAAAAATAAGTCATCTTATCTCGAGGATCTATTGGCTTGAAACCTGAACAACCTAAGATAATACAACTATAAGTGTTAATAACTTTCACTCCAGTAATCGCAAGGATTTAACTGTCTCATACTAGATGTCTCATACTTACTAAAAGCTAGTAAATTCCACTCAAACTCTATTTAACAAATTATAATAATAAAAAGAATTGTACGAAATGTCCCATACCAATCCAACAATTCAATCATTTATTAAAATTCTTTATTTCATAGAAAAGCACGAAATCTCAATAGAAATTGAAAGAAAAACATATTCACTTATATTTTAAAAAAAGAAAAGAGTAAAATATTTTATTTATAAAACAGAATTTGTCTACGAAAATTTAGAAATAAACTCATGTTTTTCATAAAATAATATCTTGCTTTATTTTAAATACACACACATTTTTACTTTTCATAAAATATTATCAACTTTAAAACATTATTAGTAAATTCTTTTTAAAATAAAATTCTTTATTCTTAAGATAGATATTTTCTTTTAAATAGATATCAAAACAAACTATAATTATTTTTAAATAATTTGTTGCTCTAAACCAGAAAATAACATAATTTGTAGTAGGCTCACTAAAGTTCACAAAACAAAGCATTAAACTAAAAAAACAACTAGTATTAGAATGTACATAAAACAATGGAAAAAAGAAGACAACAATACATTACACAGTAGCCAACAATAACCTAGACAAGGACCTATGCTTTAGGCAACATCATGCGTTTTAATGTTTAAGGCTTGGGTGCGTGATTTTTAAGGTAACAAAAAGGACAGGGATGAAATAAAAAACTAAAAGCAAGAATTCATTCTCCAATTAGGCAATGCATGCCCATATGGTAATAAGACAAATTGAAAAGAATGTTATACGATGCAACCACAAATTATGTAATAGGCTGGGAAGAAAAAAAATGAAAGCAAGAATGTTTTCTTGAATTTAGAAATGCTTGCCTATATTTCCATGCAATAGGACATGTAAAAAAGGTGAACTGACAGGGACAAAAATAAATATCAAAGCAAAATGCTTTGGTGTGCGACTTTTCTTCAAAATAAGGATTTTTCGATTTGGCCTCGTTTTAAAACTTATTATCGCAAATAGCCTCGTTTTAAAACTAATATCAAATATAGCCCTGTTTTGGCCAGCTCAGCGCTTAACTGGCCAAAATGCACTGGCAACTTTTCAAAAGTCGCCGGTGCACCATGGTTTTTTTGCTAAAAAAAAATTTACATTGCCGACTTTTGAAAAGTAGCCAGCGTTTTTTTCTAAAAAAAAATTACACTGACGACTTTTGAAAAGTAGCCAGTGCATTTTTCAAAACAAGGCTATATTTGATATTAGTTTTAAAACTGGGCTATTTGCGATAATTAGTTTAAAAATGAGGCCAAAATGAAAAAAAATCCTCAAAAGAATGAACACTTAAAGGACATGTCCTTGATTGCGTGCCCATATATCAATATGGCAGGTACGAAATAATTCAAATCATTTAGGAAGGTGCGAAATAATTCAATGCATTTTGGAAATTTCAAAACTAATACCATGCTAACTGAGTACATTTATGCATCAGGAACTAACAGTGCCTAATTCTAGAAGTTAATATTTCACTGTTCAATTCATTTATTAGTAATTTAATTTAGCAATCATCTTCAAATTACCAGTAGTACTAGATATAGGTGTGTGAGATAAAAAATCTCACCCTGAATCCAAAAAGAGAAGAGATGAACTGAAATTGATTAGGCTTATTACTAACTTCTCCTCCACCACTTCAAAACTTCTACTGATTATCTACAACTCCAAAACAACCATTATATTTAGAAAATCAAAGATTACAAACTGAATCAAAACACTAAATTGATGGTATCAATAGGTGGAGAAAGAAGCAAGGAATTCTTACCTATCTATTCTGAAAATTACTGATTTTTGCTTGAATTGATAAAGGCTAAACTAGGGTTGAATTTTAATTTCCTTTTCTTAGTTTTCTATAGAAGCGACATAAATGAATAAACTGGAGTTGGATTAGGAATTTGTTAAGGAATTAGATTATAAGATTTGCTAATGTTCTTGGATATTCTAAAGCCTAAGTTCACTAAGAAAAGGTTATTACATTATTTTGTTAAATTTATACTTAACTAACTTTCTAAACAAAAGAATTCTAACCTAATACAAATAAATAAAAAATCTCTTCAGATTAAATGACACTTAACAAAGAATTCTAATCAAATGAAAAAAAGTTCATCCATCAATTTATTTCATAGATAAATTAGTTTGTTTACAAAATTTAGAATTCGTTTCACTTTATTTAAAAATCTCAAAATAAATAATTATTTCTTGATTACACTTTGCCATAATCCAATCCAACTAAAATTTTCAAATAAGAAATCTCAAATTTTAGTTATTCAAATTTGCAAAGTATATTTTATTTCATATTTTAAATTTGACTTTTAATGATATTATAAATTATCTAAATTAGAAATAAACTTTCCTTTTTAATATTAATAAATTCAAACCACTTATCCAAATTAAAATTTAATTTCTCAATTAAATTCTTAAATTCATAATTAGATTTATTAATCATTTATTAATTAAATAATTATTAACAGGTTTGTTCCAGACTCCCTTTTAAGAAAATTAGTCCTCACAATTCTTATTTAGAAGGAATCCCTAACATAAATAATTAATCTAATTAAAATTTTACAAATTATCAAAGAGAAAAAAAATACCAAACACTTACCTCCGAAAATAACTCAGGATGAATGCGCTGCATATACTCTTGAGTCTCCCAGATACAGTCCTTTGGATTCCCGGGCAACTGCACCTTTACTAGCGGAACTTCCTTATTTCCGAGTCATCTTATCTTTGTGGCCACTACCTGTACGGGCATCTAAGCATAAGTCAGGTTAGGAGAAATCTCCTGTGCCTCCATTTTCGGAGGCTCTAAAACTGACTAGAATCTTTAAGACATTTACGAAGTTGAGATACATGAAACACATTGTGTATCCCCAAAAAAAGATCGAGTAGAGCAACACGATATGCCACAGCACCAATGCACTCGGTAATAGGAAATGGTCCAATGAACCATGGAGCTAACTTACAGAATTACTAAATCGCATTACTTCTTTTAGTGGAGATACTCGCACAAAAACTAGATCTTCGACAGCAAGTTCTAAGTCCTTTCTCCTTTGATCCGCATAGGACTTCTGCCTACTCTGGGATTCCTTTATCCTTTGCTTGATAATTTATATCTTCTCTAAAGCTTCTCGAATGTAATCTGGCTCAAGCACATTTCTGTCCTCTTCCTCTAACGAACAAGATGGAGAACGGCACGGCCTTCCGTATAATGCCTCAAAAGGAGCCATGTCTATACTCGACTGAAAGCTGTTGTTGTAGGCAAATTCTGCTAAATAGATATGTTCAACCCAACCACCTTTAAAATCTAATATGCCAGCAAGGAGAAAATCCTCAACAACTTTATTAACTTGCTACGTCTGACCATTCAGCTAAGGATGATAGGAAGTAATAAGATTCAACTTCGTACCCATTACAGTCTGAAGACTCTTCCAAAATCCGCTAGTGAATAACGGGTCGTGGTCACTCACAATGGCATTGGAATGCCATGCAGGCTGTCTACTTCCTTAATATATAGCTTCTCCAGGTAAGGAGCTGTTCTAGTTGACTTTAGTGGAATGAAATAAGCCAATTTATTCAACCTATCTACGATAACCCAAAGACTATCATGTCCATTCCTTGAACGAGGTAATCCATCTACAAAATCCATAGATACCTACATCTGAAATTTATTAGATCATTACTATATCAATTTATATATATAATTAATATGAACTCAAATTAATAATAAGTCCACATTTACCAGATAACACTTTCATATTATAACCTCTAATGCATGTAGAAGTCCACTAGGTCTCTGATGTTCCGCTTTTACAAGCTAACCCATCATATAATGCTTCACAAAGTTTCCCACACCATGCTTCATCCCTTCCCAAAAGTACAGCCTTTTCATATAAGCATATATCTTGCTGCTTCTTGGGTGGATAGTATATCTACATCGATGGCAATCCTCTATGATTTTTATGGGGTGTATCAGTGTCTGCACTACTAGTCTACCATACCTCTGAAGACATCCTATGCTATCAACTACATACTCAGTCACTTCCTGACTGCCACTATAACACATCTGGAAAGTATCAGTAAGAGAAGAATCCTGCTTCTGAGCACCTGCTATGTGTTCTAATATAGATGGACGCACTTCTAAACTAGTGAGTACTAAACCTGATCTCAAATTTGGACTTCTATCTCGGATATCGTGCATAGATAAAGCCTCTATATACTTCCACTCTAACATCATCATAAAAACAACTACTAGATGCTTGCGGCTAAGAGCATCAACTACTCGATTCCTCTTTCTGGGAGTATACTGAATTTCCACATCTCATGCAGCAAAAAACTCTAGCCACCTCTGCTGTCTCACATTCAGACCTTTCCAAAAAAAACAAATATTTCAATGATTTCTGATATGTATATAAGATGAATTTCTCACCCAAAATATAGTGACGCCAGATCTTAAATGCAAAACTACAACTGCGATCTCCAGATCGTAGGTATCATACCAAATTTCATTCAGTCTAAATTGTCCAGAAACATATGCAACCACTTTGTCTCTCTGCATAAAAACTGCTCCAAGTCCTGATCCACAAGCATAAGTATAAACCACCAAATCCTGATTCCCATCAGGATAATAAGAATAGGTGCATGAGTAAGAAGATCCTTCACTTCTGAAAAGCTGATTCACATTTATCTGTCCACTGGAATTTCACATTCTTCTAAAAGTAGTGAGAGGGAGAACCACTTTCAAGAAATTTCTAATAAAACGCTAGTAATAACTAGCTAAACTAAGAAAAATCCTAATCTCGGTAACACTCTTTGGTCTCTTCCAGTGCTGGATTGCTTCAATCTTAGAGGGATCGACTGAAATACATTCAATAAAAAAGTATGTGTCCTAAAAACTTCACTTGATACTAACAAAAATAACATTTCGAGAATTTTTCCTTCAACTCATTCTCTCGCAACGTCTCCAAAACAGTTCTGAAGTGTTCAACATGCTCCTTCTCTGATTTGGAATATACCAGAATATCATCAATAAATACTAGAATGAATTTATTGGGATACTCTCAAAAACTCGATTCGTCAGGTCAACGAAATATGCAGGTGCAATCATCAACCCAAAAGGCACCACTAACGATTTATATAATCTGTATCAAGTTCGGAAAGATGTAAGAGGAATACTATCCTTTGCCACTTTGAGCTAATGGAAACTGATAGCTAGGTCAAGTGATACAGATATGTATCATTTCAATCCGCAGTTTAAAAAGAAAAATCCGAGTTCTATCATTTCAAACCCGCAATCCTAAGTCAAAATAAATTAAATAAAAACCGTTCAGGCCTATCATTTCAGCTCATAACAATTTTTCTCTATTCTAAAGTCAGTTCGGGTATGTATCATTTCAACCGATAGTGAATCTAATCTACAGGGAACTTGCAGTGTGATAAACAGGTATAAATGAACAGTTTAACAATAAATAACAGTAACAGATAATATGACAGGTAAAATAACAGGTTTAACATCATATAATATATAACATAAGCAGGTATAACATAACATAATATTCTACACATTCAATTGTTGTCAATTCACATTTGCATAAGTATAAATGTCAGGTGAGATTTACTCACCTTTTACAAAGCTAGAGACCAAAACAACACACAAGCATGATTCCAAAGGAACGACAAGCACGATAGATTTGAGTGGATAGAGCCAAGATATAAATCTTGTATATAACAACAAAACAAAGCCACAAAAATATAATTACAATACAAAAGATTAAATTGGAATAAATGGAAACTAGGCTAGACAAATAACATCACCTAGCTTTCAAACAATTTTTGCTTGACTCCAACCTCACATATGCTCGACCACAAGGCTATATTGGTTCAACCATGACATGTTTTCAGGTAGTAATGGTCAGGTTTGGATCTGAAATACATGGCTAAGTCAAGAATACAAATGGTCTTGGAAGTTACAAAGGTGGAAGTGCAAAAGGCAAGGCAAAAGGAGGTGTTTTGATCAATGTTTTGGGGTCGGCCATGGGTGGTTTGGGCTTGGCCATTCAAGTTCAGGTCTGGTCAGTAGGTAGGTGTATGGTCAGAGGTCAGGTCATGATGGTGGTGGAGGCTAAGGAGGTGGCCAAGGCAAAATATGGAAGTGGTGTTGAAGTATTGGTCGGCTAGCATGGTTTCCATGGAAATTTTGCAACTTTTTGTGGTGTTGTGTTCATGAGGAGGTCATGGCCACTTCAGGTCAGAGGAGGGGGGTGATTTGGTCATGGATGAAGTGGGAAAGAAGGGATGGTGGTGGTTGAGGCCGAGCTAGACAAGAGCAAGTCAAGGCAAAATCAATGGAAGTATGAAGAAGAAAAGTGAAAAAATGGAAGAAGAAGAATTGAAAGCCATTACCTTCAATATTTTTGGCCGTGCAAAATGAAATGAGAAGGAGTGTTTTCACGTGAATTCTGATGAGAATACACGGCTATAGCATAGGAAATTGTACGGCCAAAACAAAGAAAGTGAAAGGTCAAAGGAAAATGGAAAGACTAGGCAAATGAAAGGTCACAAGTTATAAAGTCAAGTCTCTTCATATTTCCTTTCTTTTTAAATCAAATAAAACCAAATAAAAATAAGTAAATGAATTTCAAAACTGAAAAAAAAAATAAAATAAATAAATAATTAAATTTAGGAAAATAGGAGAAGAATTAAAGAAATTGCTTAAATATTAAAAACAGGGTTCAAAAATTACAATTAAATCATCACAAGCTTTAGAAAAATATCTACTTCATTTTAAAAATATTTTAAAACAAAAATGTGAAGTAAAATAATTAATTTATATTTTCAAAATGAAATAAATAATTAAATTTAGAGAAATTAGAAAAAGAACTAAAGAAATTGTTTAAAAATTCAAAACAGGACTTAAAAATTACAAATAGAATATCACTAGTTTTAGAAAATTTCTATTTCACTTTAAAGCAAATAAAAGGTCAAATAAATAAAATAAATGAGGAACAAAATAAAGTGGGAATGAGAAAAAAATAAGATCTTAAGGAAATAGAAAATAAATAAAGAATTTCTTTAATTAAATGAAATTGGAAATTAGAAATTAGAAATTATAAACAGAATACAACTAACATTGGAAAATGTCAATTACACTTTGAAAAATGTTTTAAAACCAAAATAATACATAACAAGTTATTTTACCCATATAAACATAAATTAGAACATTACATGACCAAATAAAATATTATTTATATAATTTAAAATAAAAAATTTTGTTAAATACAACAAATTACACACAATATTAAAGGGCATAACTTTCACATTATAAATCAGATTTCAACTAAATAAAAAGCAGTATTCTTGAAATTTTATTTACTTCCATAATAAGAGATAAAATTCAAAAATTTAAACTTTTAAATTTTAAAATTAAAAGTCAAAGTTTGACTATAATGACCAAAATTCACATTTCTGGAAAATATCTTATTTATTCATGTTTGAAATTATAATTCACATACAAAACATAATTACTATTTAAAATAACAAAATTTCCCATTAAATAAATAAATAAAGTTTTTAAATCAGGAAATTCAAATTGAAAATAATTACAAAATACAAGGTTGTTACACTCTCCCCCACTCAAAACTTTTCGTCCCCGAAAAGGAATGAGGTACGGGAAAAACACTAGAAAAGATAGAATGAAATAGGATTAAGACATGATGACAAGAAGATTGAAATTATACCTGATAACTGTTGTTATAGGTAAGTTTAACAAGGTGGAGATGATCTTCCCAAAATCCTCCAGAATCAAGAACACAAGCACGAAAAAGGTCATCGAGAATCTGATTCACCCTTTCCGTTTGACTGCCGGTCTGTGGATAGTAAGCAATGCTCAGATTCAGAATAAGGAGAAGTAAGAACCACAGAAGAGATAGAAAAGTTAAATGATGAAGGAAAAAGGGAAAGAAAGAAAGACTAGAACAAACTTATTAAGCACAATACGAAAAACACGATTCATCAAATCAACAAAGAGAGCAGGAGCATTAGTCAAACCAAAAGGCATGACTAACTATTCATAGAAAAACCATTCTCGGTACGGAAAGCAGTCTCGGGAATACTTTCCTCAGCAACACTGAGTTGGTGAAAATCAGTGGTAAGATCAAGCTGAGAGAAAACAGTAGCTCCAAGGCTAACCAATTCGAATTTGATTTCCTACTTAGAAGGTAGGAGAATGGAAACAACCAGAAAAAAATTAGATTGGAAAACATAATAAGATAATAAATTTAAAACCATGAAAATTTCAACTTACATTAATAATAAATTTCATCCATTTGATTTCACTTAAGTTAAATAAATCTTAATTATTTTTAAATCTCATTATCACATCAACAATTTTTAAAGTCATGAATTTGAACAATCATTTATTATATTTCATCTTTATTCATTAAATTTCATTCTTCTTTATTCCACTTAATATATCAAATCCTATATATATTAAGTGTATTTCACTTATTATAACTATTTCAATTTATTTATAATTTCTTTTAAATATCATTTTATTGTAAATTATTCAATTAACCCTTTTTCTATATTTACCTCTATTGATCCTTTATAAATAAAATTTAAGTGTATAACATTTATTATAATCACTTAAGTTTTATTTATAAAATTCTCTTTATTTTGTATATCATCCAATTACATATTTAACTTTTAATAATTTAGGTAAGTTATATTGGAATGTAATTGAGTATTATACAAATAAATTCTTTCTAATTCAATTATTTAAGTTTACATATTTATCCAAACCTTGATTTCCTTTTATAATTAAAATTATCTTTTAAGATAAAATTTAAGAATTAAATTTCCGATTATGTTCAAACAATTTTAAAGATAAATAAATACATATACAATATATATCAAATCAAATTTGAAATCATATACCAGTATATATATATTATAAATCAAGTCATATTTTAGAAATCCAAATAAATTTATTTTCAAAACAAAACTGTAGCAAAACTACAGAATGGTCTCTTCACTTCGAAACTCGAAAATGAATGTCGATGATGCTGCAGTCATCACCGAAATTATTTTCCAGCGACAAAGAAAGAGCACTGATTTAAAACTTTAAAATTCTTTGAAAACAATTTCCATTAGAAATACTTTTAAATAATGTATCCTTTTAAAACTTTCAAAACAAAGTTCGAAATTATCGGAAATTAAATTCTCACATTCTTGATTTAAATCCATTTAAATTTTCAAATTAATTTATAAACATGTTTAATTATTTCGATATGAACTAAAGCCAATGATTTATAAAATACATGCAAAGTTAAATATTATTTCTTAACACCCAATTCCATTAATTATCAAAATTTAGAAAATTAACCTTATACATATTATAATTATACAAAATTTATCTATCTAATAAATTTGAAACCAAATTGTGTCGGTTTGCTCTGTTCGAGTGTTTTGGAGATCCTATCGATAGAGTTGATAAGACGAATCGATCGGAAACCCAAATCAACATCAACAACTCAAACAACACAATATATAAAACATCTTTAAATATAAGATTTTCAACTACAAGATTAATTTTCAAAATAAGAATAGGGGTTTAGATTTGATGGACTCAAATTAAAGAGAATTCTGTTTTAAAGATAAATTGGAGACAAAGATAAGACGATTAAATAACATAATAGGAAGATGAGTAAGCCTATAGATATCGCGGGCAACCTTAACCAGGTCAACTGTAACTTAATGAATAAGATCGATGTGGATTTCTGGGGTAAATCTACATTCGATCTCAAGAGATAGAATTCAGGCATAACAAGAGATAGTAGCATTGTAAACCAAGGATACAGAAGTTTTCGGTGAATCAATGCTTTTTGTAAAGAAGTTTTACCCCTTTACAAGTTATTAGAATATTGGCGGGACCGACAATTCATTAGAAAGATTATTCAGAGTGGAGTTATGGGACACTCCAGAATCAAGAAGACACGAATAGGAGAGGACAAGAATGCACTTTGGAACCGAAGGGAACATTCCAAAATTCAAAGGAAACCGAATCGAAGAAGAAGGAATTCAAGTTCAAACGAAAGTGATTCTGTAATTAAATATACTCTATATGCTGAGTTTGCCTAAAACCAGAGCTCTGATACCAACTGTAACGACCCGATATTTTCAACCATTTGCATCCGCACATGTCGGACTTGAATTGCTCAAAATACCGCATTGTAAATAAAAATTTGGCAAAACTCAGAATATACGGTAAATAAATAATCACAGATCACAGACACATAGTAATATAATGCAGCGGAAACAAAGAAATAGTAGTTCATGAAGCTACTATATAAATACATCAGAGTTAAGTAAGATACAATAGGAATACCAAGATACAACAGGAGCGACAGTATGATAATCAGGTACAGCTCAGAATACAACTGGAATCAACTGGATAACAAAATGAAAAGATATCTGGTTCTTCAAAGCAAAACTCCAGCTCTAAAGGTGAGTCTCGAATGTTGTATCACTCAGTCTGACCCGAGCGTAAAGCAAAACACAAAACATTCGAGTCAGGACATACATACTTATACAATGTAAACCAACTCAAGTGAACTGTAATAAAGGTACAAGTAACTTAAAGAATGCTTGGGATCGCCCATTCTTTAAGGATCCGTTAAACTATCTACTATGTAGTAATATTCGCTATTATAATAATGTCTAATATAAAATAAACATACTTTTAAATAGCATTAAGGCTTTACATTTTCCACCTTAACACGTAATAGTCCCAGTAGTCTATCCAGTATTAGCATACTCCCAAAATAGGGGCTATCCTCGTTACTCCATAGGGTACGGGAGAAATCACAAATCATAGTAAAGCTCGATATGGTAAGTGACACGGCACAACTAGGCAATGCCAGGGTAGATATACCAATTACGCATCCGGGCTGGTGGTGACGCATAGCAGCCACTACCGTCCACCTCGAACAACACTCCCAAATCAAAGGGTGCACCCAATCAATCACAAAGTAATAGAATGGTATCGAAGAAGTGTGTCCGATCAGAGGTGCTACCTCCTTGGCCCGTCAATCGCTCCTGTTTTAGCCACTTTATGCCAACTCACGGGAGTTGGGTCCACGTATATACCTTTAGGATCGTCGCCACCATCCTACTTCATTCTGGAAACTCCACCGCGTACACAGTTGTTAAAGTGGTTTTCGATATCGACAGAGAGTATGTCCATATCCGATCCTGGTCTCTTTAACAACCAATCGTTATTATAACCCGTGGTTATAATTTTAAAATAATATTTTATACTTCAAAATAGAATATCATTTCAAATCCAAATCTTTATCAAAATAAAGATTAAATCAATTCCAAACCATTTCAATATATTTAAAATATCATATCATTTTAAAACTTCATTTCAAATCATTTCAATATATCAAAATATCATATCTTTTCAAAACTTCATTATCAAATCATCATTTGAGTTCAAATCCAAATATTCAACTTTAAATACCTTTTAAATTCAAAGATATCATTCATTTATTATCATTTCAAGTCACCTTTTAAAAAGTTTATATTTCAAACAAAATAATTCATCTAAACCATTTAAAAGTGTAATTATTATACTTTCAAATCAAGTATTCAATTTCCAAAGTTTTAAACTATTCTGAGTTCATTTACTAAGTTAAAAACCATAAACATTGAAAATTTCAGCCTTTCACAGCATTTAGAAAAAGCTGTTATAAGTTATTCTTGAAAACATTTTAATTCAGCAAAGACAGCATTTTAAAACTACTGTTAAATCTCAGTTTTAGTTGAAATTTAGTTTAAAACAGCAAAGACAGCATTTCCAGAAATGCTGTAATAGCTCAGGTTTCAAATTAAAGGGTTTCATTAAATTCAGCAAAGACAACAGACCACTACAGCAATTACAGAACTGCTATAATAAACCTGAGTCAAGTTTTAGTCTATTTAGTTCAACTACAGCAACTACAGCATTTCAGAAATGCTGTAATAGCTCTTTTATTCAATTTTAGTTCAAATCAGAAATCATAGCATTTCTGAATGCTATTAAAGTAATTTACAGATTTTAGTGTATTTCCAGCAAATAATAACCTTCAATATTAAACCTTTTAAACATTATAAAAATCATATTTTGACATTCAAAAATGTCCATTAAAATTACTCTTTTAATTTATGATTTTTATAAGCAACATTTACAGTAAAATCCAAATTTCCAATAATTTTACTTAACAAATCCAAATGTACAATTTTCTTTTCTTCTTATTTTTAACAAATAAACTTAACACTTATATTTTATTTCCATTTCACACATTAAACTAAATTTTCAATTTTATTTAATTAACTTAAACCTTTAAATAAAAATCAAATTCACATTTCCAAGTCAAGTTATATTTTAAAATTAATTACACTTTTAAGCATTCATTTATTTAACCATTTTAATACATAGAAAACTCAATAACACTTTATTAAATCATTTAAATTCAAATTCAAATCAAATTATCATATTTACCATTTTCCAAATATAATTAAATTTCCATTTTATTCATATAACTTAAATATCATTTTTAAACCAAAATTCCAAATTTCCAAACTTAAGTTATATTTCAAAAATTCACTTTTACCATTCATTTAAATTACATTTTTAACTTCAAGAAAAATCCAAATTTCTTTATTTAAACATTAAAAATCCAATTTAAATCAAATTTTTATAATTTTACACTTTTAAAAATATTTAAAATATTCAAAATACTTTATAAAAATAACCACGGGCCTGTATATAGTTTTCTAACCTAGGTCAAGTGATACGGATATGTATCATTTCAATCCGTAGTTTAAAAAGAAAAATCCGGGTTCTATCATTTCAAACCCATAATCCCAAGTCAAAATAAATAAAATAAAAACCGTACGGGCCTATCATTTCAGCTCATAACGATTTTTCCCTATTCTAAAGTCCGTTCGGGTATGTATCATTTCAACCCATAGTGAATCTAATCTACAGAGAACTTGCAGTGTGATAAGCATATATAAATGAACAGTTTAACAATAAATAACAGTAACAGATAATATGACAGGTAAAATAAAAGTTTTAACATCATATAATATATAACATAAGCAGGTATAACATAACATTCTACACATTCAATTGTTGTCAATTCACATTTGCATAAGTATAAATGTCAGGTGAGATTTACTCACCTTTTACAAAGCTAGAGGCCAAAACAACACACAAGCATGATTCCAAAGGCACGACAAGCACGATCGATTTGAATGGATAGAGCCAAGATATAAATCTTGTATATAACAACAAAACAAAGCCACATAAATATAATTACAATACAAAAGATTAAATTGGAATAAATGGAAACTAGGCTAGACAAATAACATCACCTAGCTTTCAAATAATTTTTGCTTGACTCCAACCTCACATATGCTCGACCACAAGGCTATATTGGTTCAGCCATGACATATTTTCAGGTAGTAATGGTCAAGTTTGGATCTGAAATACATGGCTAAGTCAAGAATACAAATGGTCTTGGAAGTTACAAAGGTGGAAGTGCAAAAGGCAAGGCAAAAGGAGGTGTTTAGATCAATGTTTTGGGGTCGGCCATGGGAGGTTTGGGCTTGGCCATTCAAGTTCAGGTCTGGTCATTGGGTAGGTGTATGGTCAGAGGTCAGGTCATGATGGTGGTGGAGGCTAAGGAGGTGGCCAAGGCAAAATATGGAAGTGGTGTTGAAGTATTGGTCGGCTAGCATGGTTTCCATGGAAATTTTGCAACTTTTTGTGGTGTTGTGTTCATGAGGAGGTCATGGCCACTTCAGGTCAGAGGAGGGGGTTGATTTGGTCGTGGATGAAGTGGGAATGAAGGGATGGTGGTGGTCGGAGAAGATGGTGGTGGTTGAGGCCGATCTAGACAAGAGCAAGTCAAGGCAAAATCAATGGAAGTATGAAGAAGAAAAGTGAAAAAATGGAAGAAGAATTTGAAGCCATTACCTTCAATATTTTTGGCCATGCAAAATGAAATGAGAAGGAGTATTTTCACGTGAATGCTGATGAGAATACACGGCTATAGCATAGGAAAGTGTACGGCCAAAACAAAGAAAGTGAAAGGTCAAAGGAAAATGGAAAGACTAGGCAAATGAAAGGTCACAAGTTATAAAGTCAAGTCTCTTCATATTTCTTTTCTTTTTAAATCAAATAAAAACAAATAAAAATAAGTAAATGAATTTCAGAACTGAAAACAAAATAAAAATAAAAATAAAATAAATAAATAAATTTAGGAAAATAGGAAAAGAATTAAAGAAATTGCTTAAATATTGAAAACAGGGTTCAAAAATTACAATTAAATCATCACAAGCTTTAGAAAAATATCTACTTCATTTTAAAAATATTTTAAAACAAAAATGTGAAGTAAAATGATTCATTTATATTTTCAAAATGAAATAAATAATTAAATTTATAGAAATTAAAAAAAGAACTAAAGAAATTGTTTAAATATTCAAAACAGGACTTAAAAATTACAAATAGAATATCACTAGTTTTAGAAAATTTTTATTTCACTTTAAAACAAATAAAAGGTCAAATAAATAAAATAAATGAGGAACAAAATAAAGTGGGAATGAGAAAAAAATAAGATCTTAAGGAAATAGAAAATAAATAAAGAATTTCTTTTAATTAAATGAAACTGGAAATTAGAAATTATAAACAGAATACAACTGACATTAGAAAATGTCAATTACACTTTGAAAAATGTTTTAAAACCAAAATATATACATAACAAGTTATTTTACCCATAGAAACATAAATTAGAACATACATGGCCAAATAAAATTTTATTTATATAATTTAAAATAAACAATTTTGTTAAATACAACAAATTACACACAATATTTAAAAGGGCATAACTTTCACATTATAAATCAGATTTCAACAAAACAAAAAGCGGTATTTTTTGAAATTTTATTTACTTCCATAATAAAAGATAAAATTCAAAAATTTAAACTTTTAAAATTTTAAATTAAAAGTCAAAGTTTGACCATAATGACCAAAATTCACATTTCTGGAAAATATCTTATTTATTCATGTTTGAAATTATAATTCACATACAAAACATAATTACTATTTAAAATAACAAAATTTCCCATTAAATAAATAAAGTTTTTAAATCAGGAAATTCAAATTGAAAATAATTACAAAATACAGGGTTGTTACAATTTTGGATCTCAATCTAGTAACCGAAAAACAAAAACATGAGATGCAACCTATTATTCACCTTTGATTTGTTGTTAAGGAGTTGAGATTTGTTCTTGAATTAAGCTGATTAGCTTCTTCCTCTTCATTTAGCTTGTCTTCCCCTTTTTCTTCTTTAATGGTGGTCGGCCTTTTATTTTGTTCTAGGTTGTGAATATGAACATGTAAAATGAATGTGTGTAAGGGTTTAGGGTATAAGGTTATTACTTATTCCTATATTTCCCTTGTCTACTAACCTAACTTAATTCATTTAATTATCTTAGTTCATTAGTTCAAATAGGCACGGCTATCCCTTAGATTATACAAATCTCGATCCTTTAACCATTTACATTATTTTATTTTATTTACCTAATTAAATGTCCTAAATAATGTTAATAAAAATTGGGGTCGTTACAGACTCCCCTCCTTAAAGAATTTCATCCTCAAAATTACGAGTAGGCACTAATCAAATCAATCAAAAAGGTAAAACATACCATGAAACAAGTCAGGATAAGCATCTCTAATCCTGCTCTCAGTCTCCCAAGTACAGTCTCTCTCATCATCGCTCCACTGGACTTTAACTAATCTGACTGTCTTGTTCTTTAGCCTCTTCTCATCTCTCACGACCATACGAAATGGCTTTCTAACTATAGTCAAATTCGGCTTTACTACTAAGCCCTCTAACACAGTCGATGCTATAGTAGTCTCTGCGTCTCGAACACACTTTCTCAAATGAGAAATATAAAAAACATCGTGGAGTCCTGCCAAACTGTTCGGTAACTCTACTCTATACGCGAGTTTCATGATCCTCTCAATAATAGGAAATGGTCCAACAAACCTCGGTGCTAACTTTCATGATTCCCAAATCTGATAACACCTTTCATCGTTGATACCTTGACGAAGATATGATCTCCAACTAAGAACTCTATGTCTTTCCGTCTTCTATTTGCACAACTCTTCTGCCTAGACTGAGCTTCCTTCATTCTAGCTCGAATTAACTCAACCTTCTTTGTAGCTTCTCTAACGAAATCCGGACCAAGAACCAACCTATCCCCGGTCTCTAACCAACAAACTGGAGATTTGCATGGCCTTCCATACAAAGCTTCAAATGGTGCCATCCCTATACTAGCCTGATAACTGTTGTTATACGAAAACTCCACTAAGTGTAGATGGTCTTCCCATGATCCTCCAAAATGTAACGACCCCGAATTTTAGTTAAATTTAAATTTATAATTTATTGACTTTTTGAATAGGAATTGTAAAATAAATCGATAAAATGGAGCGAGTTTCCCCGAATCCATATATATTCTGTATAAATCATTTAAAATTAAAATATTGTATATATGTGATTTGGATTTAAATTTAAAATAAATAGTTTAATAATAATTTGAATATATGTATATATTGGATTTGAAATAAAAACTTAAATAAATGGTTTTAAAAATATATATATATATATATATATATATATATTAGTACAAACAAATAAGCAAAAGAAAGAATATAAATATAAACCAAGTAATAAATGCAAACGTCTCTAGTACACAAGATTACAGTCCCCAAGCAAGGAAAATCTCCGACTTGAAGATTCATAAAACAATTTTTAGGTACAGAAAAAAAATATCTAAAAGTAAATTACAGTTAAGTGAAATATAAAATAAAACATATCTTATCAATAATTAACTTAAGTATTTGGTAGTTATGTTGTGAAAAAAATAATATGTAAAATACATATCTTAGTCAAGTGATATATTAATGCACATTTATAAGTAATAAATAAATAATATAAAGGTCTATATACAAGCAAATAAAAGAAGACAGTCAAATACAAAGGAAGATGTTAGTATATAGATAAGTAAGCAAGTTGCAAAAATAAGTACAAGGCAAATAAATGTAGCATTGTATCAGCCGAAATGAAGGAGGAAAATAAGTATGTGTATTGTACAACATCAATTAATGCTAGTACCCAAAATGTTCTCATCAGCCAACAAAGAAGAAAAAATATCACTGTAAATTGTACAAAAATATTACCCTATTGTACAAATAAAATAATGATAGCCTGTAAGCTTCTTTCCATATATCAACTTCTTCATTTTTCTTGGTTCGTCCATCACAACTAAGTAACTTCTGAAGTAAGGTTCAAACATAAACAAACAAATTCAGTTTAAAACAACAATCTACCCAAATCAAAACCAGAGATCAAAAGAAGGAAGAAAGATGCCAGTTTTTCAAAAGCCTGTCACCAGACTTCATCTTCCAATTGTAACCTGGAATCAAGTTTGAGTTATCATCATCATATTCCAGTTAAACAATCAAATTTCAAAGCTAATGAAAGAAAATATATATAAGTCTCTGCCTAGTATCATATAAACAGAAGCTTCAACTCAAACAAAAGTTCAAAAGGGAGTCTTCAACTTGCAAATGTTCAAGTCTGGTTCTTCATCAACTCTGTTCTTCTTCCCTGGAAAACAATGTGAGCAAACTTTAAATTTTAAACTAGTTCTTTGACTCTGATTATCTGTGATGATCAATAGGTGTTTGTGTATGCTTGCTTGTATATGTATTCATAGTAAGAACAGTATGTATGTTTTGTTACAGGCAGATAAGCTAGTTCCAGGTTTACAGAGTAAAACTTTTAAAAGGAAAAATCCTTATCACTTGATCTAGTTTTAGATAGGATCTGATTATCAAACAAATATTGTTTGATTTGACCTAGACTAATGTTTAAATATTTTAGTTAGTCAAGATAAGGCTTGTTGTCTCTGGAAGTATTTAAAACAACTGTGTATGTTGAACAAAGTTAAAACTCAAACTTTTTAATTTATAAATTCAGTATTATAAGTTGAATACATTAACAAAAATAGGATTTTTAAAGATAAAATGATGATTTTAAATTGTGTATGTGATGAGCAGTTCAAAGATGAACTGGAAGTGAGTTTCGACCAATCTCAGGTGATCGGAGGGTTGTCGGTGGCCGGGGTTGCATCTGGATGTAGAGGAGTGATCAGAGGTTTTGGAAAAAATGCCAGGAAGGTGATCGAGGCACGGTGGCGACGGTGGGAAGTCGAGATTGATTTTAAACCTAATTTTGTCATAACTCAGAGATTTGGTTCATACGTATTCCCTAGTGGATCGAGTGCAACGAAACTCGAGAAGATGGATGCAGGGAGGTAGGCGAAGGAATGGCCGGGGTTTCGACATCTCCGGTGGTCGAAGCGTCGAGAACCAAGCATTGACAGGTTCGAAGGGGTATTTGCGCGTGCGTTTCTAGGTTTTGAGCTTTTCTCGTTTTCGAATTTGAGGCTGATAGTGATGGTTTGATGGTCGAAGCGTGTTGCGGTGATGAAGGGTAAAATGTTGGAGGATGTGGCGAAGATCGGAGGTGGCTCCGGCAGACGTGCACGTGCACGAGTCTGAAGCCTAGCCTAGTGATGTCGTTTGGATAGAAGTGGCGTTCCAGTGGGTTTTACCCGAAGTGGTACTCGAGTAAATCGAGTAAGTGACGCGAAGCAAATCGAGTCTGGGTTCGGGTCAAATGGTTCCAGATTTTCAAGCTGAACCTGTTTTCCAGAAAATTTTAAAACTAAATTTAAAAATTTAAAACCAGGTTTCAGCTGAGTGGTAAATCAAGATTCAAACAAAATTCAAGATGAATTGGAGTTGATTTGAAAATTTATAAAGTTAAAAGTTTAAATTGTTTTGATAACTAAAAGTTAAGTAATTAAGTAAATTTTAAATGAAGGTTGAATTTGTAAAGTAAGAAATCAAACAGAACTTAAATTACATTGTAAACTTGAGTTTTAAATCTAACTTTGAATTCCAGATTTTTGAAGTTAAATAAAGTTGTACAAATTCAAATACCTAAATACTTAAACAAGTTTAAATGTAAAGAATTCGTTGATATGTGAATTCAAAGAGAAATTGATGTTGAACTCTTTTACATTTCCTTTATAACAAAATATTATTTATCGTGTAAATTAAGGTAAATAAGAATTCATTGCAAATCTTAAATTTAAATTAAGATTTAAAATAAAATTTGAAATCAATGCTTTCAAGCATATTGTAAGTAACAATAATTAAATCAGAAATATAAATAAGCTTTACTTTAAGTAATGATGATTTAATGATCTATAATTCATTAATTATTAAGTAGATTTAAATGGATAATTAAAGGAATTATTAGTTGATTAAATAAATGAAGATAATAAATTAAAGTATTAATTAATAATGGTGATTAATTGAGATTTATTTAACAATTAAAGATTTAATGATTCATTAATTTAGAATGATTAGTTAATAATTAAGGGTTAACTAATAAATTTGAAAGGAAGATTTTCAAATATTTTGTAATTAAATTATGATAATTAACCCGGATAAATAAATTGATACATCTGATTTAAATTAATCAGTTGATTAATAAATTCATTTGTGAATGTATGGATTCTATTGAATGATTGAATTACTTGATATCCCTGATATATGATGCTTTGTGATATACCCTGATTTATGTTGTGATCTGTAGTTTCTTTATCTGTGATATTTATACATCTGTGATCTGTGAATGAAAAGATAAGCGTTATAGTTTATATCGCTTATCAAATATATCCTGTATTTTGATCTGTGATGATTGATGTTGCACTATTGTGTGTAAAACACCTGGACTACACCATACACACACAAATATGGATTTCACGTGGAAATCGGTTAAGTCACAGATAATTTAAATCTGATGTTTTTAAAAATTGAAATTTTAATTTCAATTGATTTTGAAATTGGAAATTTTGGGTTTACAATGAAAAGCTTTTGAAACGGGATTTCAAATATAAAAGTTATTTTGAATAACTTAACCGAGTTTTGAAAATTTAAATAATTTGATTTAAATTTGAATTCAAGTTTGAAATTGAATCCTATGATTGACACTAGGGATTAAAAATGTTATAAATGTGTTTATATGAAGTTAAACCATTTAAAAGTATAATTTTGAGAATTTGAATTTAACCCAAGAACCTTAACTCGTATTAATGAATCAGATTTCCAAAATGAAAACTGTTGTTTTAAAAGGAATAAAAGCTTTCAGATAAGAAATGAAATTCCAGTTTAATTAAAGGAATTTCAAGATTAAATTGGAATTATTTTTCCAAGTTATGAATGAACTGTTTTAAAAAGCTATGAATTAAATCTGTTATCTTAACAGATTTAAAATGATGATTTGTTTAAACCATCCGGAATGGAATTGTTTTGAAAGCTATTAGTTAAATCTTTGATTTAAAGATTTAACGAATTAATTAAACTGAAATGGAAATCGATTTGGAAAATCTGTGAATGAATCTTTGTGAAATTAAGTGAACTTTGTGAAATTAATCATTTTGTTTAAAAAGATTAAAATGGTAACTTGTTTAAACCATTTGAAGAAAGATTTTTGGGTAATAAGTTGTGACTTAAATGAAATCCCAATATCCATATGTTTTGAATATTGCGCTCACTATTCGGGTTAGCCGGGAAAGGACCTTTGGGTCGTATAACCCATTCCGAATAGTGATACGTCGTATATGGATGGCATTTGAAGACCGGTGTTGAAGACCGGATATTTTTCGAAAATGAAAGGACAACCTGTCGAATGTCTCTGCACTGAGTTGCTCCGGTATAGAGATTTATATCACTTTTTTGTGACGGGAAGTCCGGACGTGATTGGAAATTACCCGGAATTGCAAGGGCTTCGTAAGAAGTGCCTTCGGTTCTGTTCGATCCCGGAACAGACTTGTATGGTTACGTGTCTGACATTACACTTTGAGATATAAAGCTGATTTCTTTCAAATACATTTCTGTTGGTGGTGGAGAATTTATTCTCTTAGCTTAACACCCTTCTCTGAGACGTACGAGCTCAGAGGTTATGTAGTTGAAATTTATCAGCGATATATCCCAATTTGGTAATGTGGCATGCTGAGTGTTGCTGTGTGATGATCAGTGTTTGATCATTTGCGATATGATCATTTGTTTGATCTTATATCTTTGTGATCATAGGTTGATCGTTTGTTTGACCCAAAGCATGGCTTTGTGACAAAGCGTAGCTTTGTGGACGAGACTTCGTCGAGCCTCACACCCCGGAAATGGTCGAAACAGGAAGGATGCAGCAAGGTTCTAGGGAGTAGCGCCCCTTAGTGTATGTCATTCCTTCTGGATAAAGGTGGTATCATGGTATGGAGCCCAGATACTTAACCTCTGTGGTTACTTCATTATTATTATTATGTGGTTATTGGAAATCGAGGATCCTCGGGAAGATCGGTGACGATCGGGGGATGGCATACGCGTGTCAGTAGTTACCTATTTTTGCAGAGGTAACCCGGCCTTGTGTTGGCAGAGATCTAACCGTAATGTTAGGTTATTTCTCGGGTCGTCTATTCCAGGGACGTACCCATCGTGGAAAAGGAAGTTCCTTAGCCTGATCATTTGTTGGAAATCCATCTTCCAATACGAACTTTGTACGGTATTAGTTGTAGAACCTGCCATTTACGTACGGTGGTCACCACTGTTTAGATGGTAGCTATAGTAGGCATACGATACTGGTCGTATGTTGGCTAAGATTAATATTATACTTTCGAAATGTTTTCTACACTATGCACTAATAATAATATCAAATGATTTGCTTTGCGTAGTAAGCATCTTTGACTATCATAAGAAGAAATCTCCTCCAATTCTGCATTTGCATTGTGTGTGTGGTGGGAGGTCTTATGGTAGTTTCATTTTCCAAAAGCATTGCGGTTTTCAATGTTTAAAATTCTTTTGTGTTATTTAAAGATAAACTGTTTTTGTTGCTCACACCAGTCCCATGACTGATCCGGAGTTTATTGTTCCCTTCCTAAACTCTGGGTGCTCATAATTTTCTACACGAGCAGTCTAGAGTTGGGTTTTTCAGATATTCAGGTTCAGTAGATTTTCTGGAGCTAGTTCAGTCTTTGGATCGGACTGCACTTGCTTATCTTTGTGCATCGTTATTGGGAGTTCAAGCTACATCTGGATTGGCGTTTTGAAGATGGAGATTATCCGCTGCTGATATTATCGTTTTCTTTTCCGCTGCTATTTGTTGTATCATATCTCTGATGTATATAGATATTCAGTGTATCATCATTGTATCGGGATATTGTATCAGATGTTGGATGTCTATATTCTTTTTCTTTTCCGCTGTGTTATTTACTTAACTGTGTTATAAGCTCCCGAGAACCAGATTCGGCATTCGAATCTACGGCATTTTGAGTACAAGTGAAGTACGGGTGCCGATTTTCGAAGGTCGACTTTTGGGTTTTGACAAGTGGTATCAGAGCTAAGGTTGAACTTTAGCTCAGGAGTATAACACGTTAAGTAGCTCATTGGAGATAGAGTGAAGTAAACCCTAGAATGAGTATTCCTCAGATATCCGTCCGTATGCCTCAATAAATTCTCTTACTATTCCGCGATAGTGAGTATGAGTGCAAGAAGAGGATGAGATAGGGGACAGAGGGAATACGACTAGAAATGGTCAATACTCTGTAACAATAGTGGAAACAAATTTTCTCTATCAATCTCTTTGTTTCAACATCTCTTCTCAATTCTTCGATAGTTTCTGGTAGATCCAGGAAGAAGATTTGCTATATTTGATATGGGACATAAACTCCGGATTGACCAAAATTGTTTGTTGGATGTATTGGTTGATTTGGTTGCTATGGTTGATAGGTACAAATTTAGTTTCTAAACTAAAAGTTTTGAAATTGTATCCATACATCTATCTATTCTTTGGGTCCCAGTATATCCTACGAATGGTTAGTTATCTCTTCGAACTGACCGATGTCACTGCATATTTCGTAGATCTGGATAACCCGAGTATCTTGTAAAGTGTTAAAACAAATTCGTTCTTGAATCTCTTATTGATATTCTGATTTGGTAAGCCAAATGCAGAACAGATGTTCAGTTGATTTGATAAATCCTGTTTCATCTATCTTTTTGTCTCCTTGGTAATTTCGAGGACGAAATTCTTTTAAGGGGGGAAGTCTGTAACGACCCCGAATTTTAGTTAAATTTAAATTTATAATTTATTGGCTTTTTGAATAGGAATTGTAAAATAAATCGATAAAATGGAGCGAGTTTCCCCGAATCCATATATATTCTGTATAAATCATTTAAAATTAAAATATTGTATATATGTGATTTGGATTTAAATTTAAAATAAATAGTTTAATAATAATTTGAATATATGTATATATTGGATTTGAAATAAAAACTTAAATAAATGGTTTTAAAAATATATATATATATATATATATATTAGTACAAACAAATAAGTAAAAGAAAGAATATAAATATAAACCAAGTAATAAATGCAAACGTCTCTAGTACACAAGATTACAGTCCCCAAGCAAGGAAAATCTCCGACTTGAAGATTCATAAAACAATTTTTAAGTACAGAAAAAAAATATCTAAAAGTAAATTACAGTTAAGTGAAATATAAAATAAAACATATCTTATCAATAATTAACTTAAGTATTTGGTAGTTATGTTGTGAAAAAAAAAATATGTAAAATACATATCTTAGTCAAGTGATATATTAATGCACATTTATAAGTAATAAATAAATAATATAAAGGTCTATATACAAGCAAATAAAAGAAGACAGTCAAATACAAAGGAAGATGTTAGTATATAGATAAGTAAGCAAGTTGCAAAAATAAGTACAAGGCAAATAAATGTAGCATTGTATCAGCCGAAATGAAGGAGGAAAATAAGTATGTGTATTGTACAACATCAATTAATGCTAGTACCCAAAATGTTCTCATCAGCCAACAAAGAAGAAAAATTATCACTGTAAATTGTACAAAAATATTACCCTATTGTACAAATAAAATAATGATAGCCTGTAAGCTTCTTTCCATATATCAACTTCTTCATTTTTCTTGGTTCGTCCATCACAACTAAGTAACTTCTGAAGTAAGGTTCAAACATAAACAAACAAATTCAGTTTAAAACAACAATCTACCCAAATCAAAACCAGAGATCAAAAGAAGGAAGAAAGATGCCAGTTTTTCAAAAGCCTGTCACCAGACTTCATCTTCCAATTGTAACCTGGAATCAAGTTTGAGTTATCATCATCATATTCCAGTTAAACAATCAAATTTCAAAGCTAATGAAAGAAAATATATATAAGTCTCTGCCTAGTATCATATAAACAGAAGCTTCAACTCAAACAAAAGTTCAAAAGGGAGTCTTCAACTTGCAAATGTTCAAGTCTGGTTCTTCATCAACTCTGTTCTTCTTCCCTGGAAAACAATGTGAGCAAACTTTAAATTTTAAACTAGTTCTTTGACTCTGATTATCCGTGATGATCAATAGGTGTTTGTGTATGCTTGCTTGTATATGTATTCATAGTAAGAACAGTATGTATGTTTTGTTACAGGCAGATAAGCTAGTTCCAGGTTTACAGAGTAAAACTTTTAAAAGGAAAAATCCTTATCACTTGATCTAGTTTTAGATAGGATCTGATTATCAAACAAATATTGTTTGATTTGACCTAGACTAATGTTTAAATATTTTAGTTAGTCAAGATAAGGCTTGTTGTCTCTGGAAGTATTTAAAACAACTGTGTATGTTGAACAAAGTTAAAACTCAAACTTTTTAATTTATAAATTCAGTATTATAAGTTGAATACATTAACAAAAATAGGATTTTTAAAGATAAAATGATGATTTTAAATTGTGTATGTGATGAGCAGTTCAAAGATGAACTGGAAGTGAGTTTCGACCAATCTCAGGTGATCGGAGGGTTGTCGGTGGCCGGGGTTGCATCTGGTTGTAGAGGAGTGATTAGAGGTTTTGGAAAAAATGCCAGGAAGGTGATCGAGGCACGGTGGCGACGGTGGGAAGTCGAGATTGATTTTAAACCTAATTTTGTCATAACTCAGAGATTTGGTTCATACGTATTCCCTAGTGGATCGAGTGCAACGAAACTCGAGAAGATGGATGCAGGGAGGTAGGCGAAGGATTGGCCGGGGTTTCGACATCTCCGGTGGTCGAAGCGTCGAGAACCAAGCATTGACAGGTTCGAAGGGGTATTTGCGCGTGCGTTTCCAGGTTTTGAGCTTTTCTCGTTTTCGAATTTGAGGCTGATAGTGATGGTTTGATGGTCGAAGCGTGTTGCGGTGATGAAGGGTAAAATGTTGGAGGATGTGGCGAAGATCGGAGGTGGCTCCGGCAGACGTGCACGTGCACGAGTCTGAAGCCTAGCCTAGTGATGTCGTTTGGATAGAAGTGGCGTTCCAGTGGGTTTTACCCGAAGTGGTACTCGAGTAAATCGAGTAAGTGACGCGAAGCAAATCGAGTCTGGGTTCGGGTCAAATGGTTCCAGATTTTCAAGCTGAACCTGTTTTCCAGAAAATTTTAAAACTAAATTTAAAAATTTAAAACCAGGTTTCAGCTGAGTGGTAAATCAAGATTCAAACAAAATTCAAGATGAATTGGAGTTGATTTGAAAATTTATAAAGTTAAAAGTTTAAATTGTTTTGATAACTAAAAGTTAAGTAATTAAGTAAATGTTAAATGAAGGTTGAATTTGTAAAGTAAGAAATCAAACAGAACTTAAATTACATTGTAAACTTGAGTTTTAAATCTAACTTTGAATTCCAGATTTTTGAAGTTAAATAAAGTTGTACAAATTCAAATACCTAAATACTTAAAGAAGTTTAAATGTAAAGAATTCGTTGATATGTGAATTCAAAGAGAAATTGATGTTGAACTCTTTTACATTTCCTTTATAACAAAATATTATTTATCGTGTAAATTAAGGTAAATAAGAATTCATTGCAAATCTTAAATTTAAATTAAGATTTAAAATAAAATTTGAAATCAATGCTTTCAAGCATATTGTAAGTAACAATAATTAAATCAGAAATATAAATAAGCTTTACTTTAAGTAATGATGATTTAATGATCTATAATTCATTAATTATTAAGTAGATTTAAATGGATAATTAAAGGAATTATTAGTTGATTAAATAAATGAAGATAATAAATTAAAGTATTAATTAATAATGGTGATTAATTGAGATTTATTTAACAATTAAAGATTTAATGATTCATTAATTTAGAATGATTAGTTAATAATTAAGGGTTAACTAATAAATTTGAAAGGAAGATTTTCAAATATTTTGTAATTAAATTATGATAATTAACCCGGATAAATAAATTGATACATCTGATTTAAATTAATCAGTTGATTAATAAATTCATTTGTGAATGTATGGATTCTATTGAATGATTGAATTACTTGATATCCCTGATATATGATGCTTTGTGATATACCCTGATTTATGTTGTGATCTGTAGTTTCTTTATCTGTGATATTTATACATCTGTGATCTGTGAATGAAAAGATAAGCGTTATAGTTTATATCGCTTATCAAATATATCCTGTATTTTGATCTATGATGATTGATGTTGCACTATTGTGTGTAAAACCCCTGGACTACACCATACACACATAAATATGGATTTCACGTGGAAATCGGTTAAGTCACAGATAATTTAAATCTGATGTTTTTAAAAATTGAAATTTTAATTTCAATTGATTTTGAAATTGGAAATTTTGGGTTTACAATGAAAAGCTTTTGAAACGGGATTTCAAATATAAAAGTTATTTTGAATAACTTAACCGAGTTTTGAAAATTTAAATAATTTGATTTAAATTTGAATTCAAGTTTGAAATTGAATCCTATGATTGACACTAGGGATTAAAAATGTTATAAATGTGTTTATATGAAGTTAAACCATTTAAAAGTATAATTTTGAGAATTTGAATTTAACCCAAGAACCTTAACTCGTATTAATGAATCAGATTTCCAAAATGAAAACTGTTGTTTTAAAAGGAATAAAAGCTTTCAGATAAGAAATGAAATTCCAGTTTAATTAAAGGAATTTCAAGATTAAATTGGAATTATTTTTCCAAGTTATGAATGAACTATTTTAAAAAGCTATGAATTAAATCTGTTATCTTAACAGATTTAAAATGATGATTTGTTTAAACCATCCGGAATGGAATTGTTTTGAAAGCTATTAGTTAAATCTTTGATTTAAAGATTTAACGAATTAATTAAACTGAAATGGAAATCGATTTGGAAAATCTGTGAATGAATCTTTGTGAAATTAAGTGAACTTTGTGAAATTAATCATTTTGTTTAAAAAGATTAAAATGGTAACTTGTTTAAACCATTTGAAGAAAGATTTTTGGGTAATAAGTTGTGACTTAATTGAAATCCCAATATCCATATGTTTTGAATATTGCGCTCACTATTCGGGTTAGCCGGGAAAGGACCTTTGGGTCGTATAACCCATTCCGAATAGTGATACGTCGTATATGGATGGCATTTGAAGACCGGTGTTGAAGACCGGATATTTTTCGAAAATGAAAGGACAACCTGTCGAATGTCTCTGCACTGAGTTGCTCCAGTATAGAGATTTATATCACTTTTTTGTGACGGGAAGTCCGGACGTGATTGGAAATTACCCGGAATTGCAAGGGCTTCGTAAGAAGTGCCTTCGGTTCTGTTCGATCCCGGAACAGACTTGTATGGTTACGTGTCTGACATTACACTTTGAGATATAAAGCTGATTTCTTTCAAATACATTTCTGTTGGTGGTGGAGAATTTATTCTCTTAGCTTAACACCCTTCTCTGAGACGTACGAGCTCAGAGGTTATGTAGTTGAAATTTATCAGCGATATATCCCAATTTGGTAATGTGGCATGCTGAGTGTTGCTGTGTGATGATCAGTGTTTGATCATTTGCGATATGATCATTTGTTTGATCTTATATCTTTGTGATCATAGGTTGATCGTTTGTTTGACCCAAAGCATGGCTTTGTGACAAAGCGTAGCTTTGTGGACGAGACTTCGTCGAGCCTCACACCCCGGAAATGGTCGAAACAGGAAGGATGCAGCAAGGTTCTAGGGAGTAGCGCCCCTTAGTGTATGTCATTCCTTCTGGATAAAGGTGGTATCATGGTATGGAGCCCAGATACTTAACCTCTGTGGTTACTTCATTATTATTATTATGTGGTTATTGGAAATCGAGGATCCTCGGGAAGATCGGTGACGATCGGGGGATGGCATACGCGTGTCAGTAGTTACCTATTTTTGCAGAGGTAACCCGGCCTTGTGTTGGCAGAGATCTAACCGTAATGTTAGGTTATTTCTCGGGTCGTCTATTCCAGGGACGTACCCATCGTGGAAAAGGAAGTTCCTTAGCCTGATCATTTGTTGGAAATCCATCTTCCAATACGAACTTTGTACGGTATTAGTTGTAGAACCTGCCATTTACGTACGGTGGTCACCACTGTTTAGATGGTAGCTATAGTAGGCATACGATACTGGTCGTATGTTGGCTAAGATTAATATTATACTTTCGAAATGTTTTCTACACTATGCACTAATAATAATATCAAATGATTTGCTTTGCGTAGTAAGCATCTTTGACTATCATAAGAAGAAATCTCCTCCAATTCTGCGTTTGCATTGTGTGTGTGGTGGGAGGTCTTATGGTAGTTTCATTTTCCAAAAGCATTGCGGTTTTCAATGTTTAAAATTCTTTTGTGTTATTTAAAGATAAACTGTTTTTGTTGCTCACACCAGTCCCATGACTGATCCGGAGTTTATTGTTCCCTTCCTAAACTCTGGGTGCTCATAATTTTCTACACGAGCAGTCTAGAGTTGGGTTTTTCAGATATTCAGGTTCAGTAGATTTTCTGGAGCTAGTTCAGTCTTTGGATCGGACTGCACTTGCTTATCTTTGTGCATCGTTATTGGGAGTTCAAGCTACATCTGGATTGGCATTTTGAAGATGGAGATTATCCGCTGCTGATATTATCGTTTTCTTTTCCGCTGCTATTTGTTGTATCATATCTCTGATGTATATAGATATTCAGTGTATCATCATTGTATCGGGATATTGTATCAGATGTTGGATGTCTATATTCTTTTTCTTTTCCGCTGTGTTATTTACTTAACTGTGTTATAAGCTCCCGAGAACCAGATTCGGCATTCGAATCTACGGCATTTTGAGTACAAGTGAAGTACGGGTGCCGATTTTCGAAGGTCGACTTTTGGGTTTTGACAAGTGGTATCAGAGCTAAGGTTGAACTTTAGCTCAGGAGTATAACACGTTAAGTAGCTCATTAGAGATAGAGTGAAGTAAACCCTAGAATGAGTATTCCTCAGATATCCGTCCGTATGCCTCAATAAATTCTCTTACTATTCCGCGATAGTGAGTATGAGTGCAAGAAGAGGATGAGATAGGGGACAGAGGGAATACGACTAGAAATGGTCAATACTCTGTAACAATAGTGGAAACAAATTTTCTCTATCAATCTCTTTGTTTCAACATCTCTTCTCAATTCTTCGATAGTTTCTGGTAGATCCAGGAAGAAGATTTGCTATATTTGATATGGGACATAAACTCCGGATTGACCAAAATTGTTTGTTGGATGTATTGGTTGATTTGGTTGCTATGGTTGATAGGTACAAATTTAGTTTCTAAACTAAAAGTTTTGAAATTGTATCCATACATCTATCTATTCTTTGGGTCCCAGTATATCCTACGAATGGTTAGTTATCTCTTCGAACTGACCGATGTCACTGCATATTTCGTAGATCTGGATAACCCGAGTATCTTGTAAAGTGTTAAAACAAATTCGTTCTTGAATCTCTTATTGATGTTCTGATTTGGTAAGCCAAATGCAGAACAGATGTTCAGTTGATTTGATAAATCCTGTTTCATCTATCTTTTTGTCTCCTTGGTAATTTCGAGGACGAAATTCTTTTAAGGGGGGAAGTCTGTAACGACCCTGAATTTTAGTTAAATTTAAATTTATAATTTATTGACTTTTTGAATAGGAATTGTAAAATAAATCGATAAAATGGAGCGAGTTTCCCCGAATCCATATATATTCTGTATAAATCATTTAAAATTAAAATATTGTATATATGTGATTTGGATTTAAATTTAAAATAAATAGTTTAATAATAATTTGAATATATGTATATATTGGATTTGAAATAAAAACTTAAATAAATGGTTTTAAATATATATATATATATATATATATATTAGTACAAACAAATAAGCAAAAGAAAGAATATAAATATAAACCAAGTAATAAATGCAAACGTCTCTAGTACACAAGATTACAGTCCCCAAGCAAGGAAAATCTCCGACTTGAAGATTCATAAAACAATTTTTAAGTACAGAAAAAAATATCTAAAAGTAAATTACAGTTAAGTAAAATATAAAATAAAACATATCTTATCAATAATTAACTTAAGTATTTGGTAGTTATGTTGTGAAAAAAATTAATAAATATGTAAAATACATATCTTAGTCAAGTGATATATTAATGCACATTTATAAGTAATAAATAAATAATATAAAGGTCTATATACAAGCAAATAAAAGAAGACAGTCAAATACAAAGGAAGATGTTAGTATATAGATAAGTAAGCAAGTTGCAAAAATAAGTACAAGGCAAATAAATGTAGCATTGTATCAGCCGAAATGAAGGAGGAAAATAAGTATGTGTATTGTACAACATCAATTAATGCTAGTACCCAAAATGTTCTCATCAGCCAACAAAGAAGAAAAAATATCACTGTAAATTGTACAAAAATATTACCCTATTGTACAAATAAAATAATGATAGCCTGTAAGCTTCTTTCCATATATCAACTTCTTCATTTTTCTTGGTTCGTCCATCACAACTAAGTAACTTCTGAAGTAAGGTTCAAACATAAACAAACAAATTCAGTTTAAAACAACAATCTACCCAAATCAAAACCAGAGATCAAAAGAAGGAAGAAAGATGCCAGTTTTTCAAAAGCCTGTCACCAGACTTCATCTTCCAATTGTAACCTGGAATCAAGTTTGAGTTATCATCATCATATTCCAGTTAAACAATCAAATTTCAAAGCTAATGAAAGAAAATATATATAAGTCTCTGCCTAGTATCATATAAACAGAAGCTTCAACTCAAACAAAAGTTCAAAAGGGAGTCTTCAACTTGCAAATGTTCAAGTCTGGTTCTTCATCAACTCTGTTCTTCTTCCCTGGAAAACAATGTGAGCAAACTTTAAATTTTAAACTAGTTCTTTGACTCTGATTATCCGTGATGATCAATAGGTGTTTGTGTATGCTTGCTTGTATATGTATTCATAGTAAGAACAGTATGTATGTTTTGTTACAGGCAGATAAGCTAGTTCCAGGTTTACAGAGTAAAACTTTTAAAAGGAAAAATCCTTATCACTTGATCTAGTTTTAGATAGGATCTGATTATCAAACAAATATTGTTTGATTTGACCTAGACTAATGTTTAAATATTTTAGTTAGTCAAGATAAGGCTTGTTGTCTCTGGAAGTATTTAAAACAACTGTGTATGTTGAACAAAGTTAAAACTCAAACTTTTTAATTTATAAATTCAGTATTATAAGTTGAATACATTAACAAAAATAGGATTTTTAAAGATAAAATGATGATTTTAAATTGTGTATGTGATGAGCAGTTCAAAGATGAACTGGAAGTGAGTTTCGACCAATCTCAGGTGATCGGAGGGTTGTCGGTGGCCGGGGTTGCATCTGGTTGTAGAGGAGTGATTAGAGGTTTTGGAAAAAATGCCAGGAAGGTGATCGAGGCACGGTGGCGACGGTGGGAAGTCGAGATTGATTTTAAACCTAATTTTGTCATAACTCAGAGATTTGGTTCATACGTATTCCCTAGTGGATCGAGTGCAACGAAACTCGAGAAGATGGATGCAGGGAGGTAGGCGAAGGATTGGCCGGGGTTTCGACATCTCCGGTGGTCGAAGCGTCGAGAACCAAGCATTGACAGGTTCGAAGGGGTATTTGCACGTGCGTTTCCAGGTTTTGAGCTTTTCTCGTTTTCGAATTTGAGGCTGATAGTGATGGTTTGATGGTCGAAGCGTGTTGCGGTGATGAAGGGTAAAATGTTGGAGGATGTGGCGAAGATCGGAGGTGGCTCCGGCAGACGTGCACGTGCACGAGTCTGAAGCCTAGCCTAGTGATGTCGTTTGGATAGAAGTGGCGTTCCAGTGGGTTTTACCCGAAGTGGTACTCGAGTAAATCGAGTAAGTGACGCGAAGCAAATCGAGTCTGGGTTCGGGTCAAATGGTTCCAGATTTTCAAGCTGAACCTGTTTTCCAGAAAATTTTAAAACTAAATTTAAAAATTTAAAACCAGGTTTCAGCTGAGTGGTAAATCAAGATTCAAACAAAATTCAAGATGAATTGGAGTTGATTTGAAAATTTATAAAGTTAAAAGTTTAAATTGTTTTGATAACTAAAAGTTAAGTAATTAAGTAAATTTTAAATGAAGGTTGAATTTGTAAAGTAAGAAATCAAACAGAACTTAAATTACATTGTAAACTTGAGTTTTAAATCTAACTTTGAATTCCAGATTTTTGAAGTTAAATAAAGTTGTACAAATTCAAATACCTAAATACTTAAACAAGTTTAAATGTAAAGAATTCGTTGATATGTGAATTCAAAGAGAAATTAATGTTGAACTCTTTTACATTTCCTTTATAACAAAATATTATTTATCGTGTAAATTAAGGTAAATAAGAATTCATTGCAAATCTTAAATTTAAATTAAGATTTAAAATAAAATTTGAAATCAATGCTTTCAAGCATATTGTAAGTAACAATAATTAAATCAGAAATATAAATAAGCTTTACTTTAAGTAATGATGATTTAATGATCTATAATTCATTAATTATTAAGTAGATTTAAATGGATAATTAAAGGAATTATTAGTTGATTAAATAAATGAAGATAATAAATTAATGTATTAATTAATAATGGTGATTAATTGAGATTTATTTAACAATTAAAGATTTAATGATTCATTAATTTAGAATGATTAGTTAATAATTAAGGGTTAACTAATAAATTTGAAAGGAAGATTTTCAAATATTTTGTAATTAAATTATGATAATTAACCCGGATAAATAAATTGATACATCTGATTTAAATTAATCAGTTGATTAATAAATTCATTTGTGAATGTATGGATTCTATTGAATGATTGAATTACTTGATATCCCTGATATATGATGCTTTGTGATATACCCTGATTTATGTTGTGATCTGTAGTTTCTTTATCTGTGATATTTATACATCTGTGATCTGTGAATGAAAAGATAAGCGTTATAGTTTATATTGCTTATCAAATATATCCTGTATTTTGATCTGTGATGATTGATGTTGCACTATTGTGTGTAAAACCCCTGGACTACACCATACACACACAAATATGGATTTCACGTGGAAATCGGTTAAGTCACAGATAATTTAAATCTGATGTTTTTTAAAATTGAAATTTTAATTTCAATTGATTTTGAAATTGGAAATTTTGGGTTTACAATGAAAAGCTTTTGAAACGGGATTTCAAATATAAAAGTTATTTTGAATAACTTAACCGAGTTTTGAAAATTTAAATAATTTGATTTAAATTTGAATTCAAGTTTGAAATTGAATCCTATGATTGACACTAGGGATTAAAAATGTTATAAATGTGTTTATATGAAGTTAAACCATTTAAAAGTATAATTTTGAGAATTTGAATTTAACCCAAGAACCTTAACTCGTATTAATGAATCGGATTTCCAAAATGAAAACTGTTGTTTTAAAAGGAATAAAAGCTTTCAGATAAGAAATGAAATTCCAGTTTAATTAAAGGAATTTCAAGATTAAATTGGAATTATTTTTCCAAGTTATGAATGAACTATTTTAAAAAGCTATGAATTAAATCTGTTATCTTAACAGATTTAAAATGATGATTTGTTTAAACCATCCGGAATGGAATTGTTTTGAAAGCTATTAGTTAAATCTTTGATTTAAAGATTTAACGAATTAATTAAACTGAAATGGAAATCGATTTGGAAAATCTGTGAATGAATCTTTGTGAAATTAAGTGAACTTTGTGAAATTAATCATTTTGTTTAAAAAGATTAAAATGGTAACTTGTTTAAACCATTTGAAGAAAGATTTTTGGGTAATAAGTTGTGACTTAATTGAAATCCCAATATCCATATGTTTTGAATATTGCGCTCACTATTCGGGTTAGCCGGGAAAGGACCTTTGGGTCGTATAACCCATTCCGAATAGTGATACGTCGTATATGGATGGCATTTGAAGACCGGTGTTGAAGACCGGATATTTTTCGAAAATGAAAGGACAACCTGTCGAATGTCTCTGCACTGAGTTGCTCCAGTATAGAGATTTATATCACTTTTTTGTGACGGGAAGTCCGGACGTGATTGGAAATTACCCGGAATTGCAAGGGCTTCGTAAGAAGTGCCTTCGGTTCTGTTCGATCCCGGAACAGACTTGTATGGTTACGTGTCTGACATTACACTTTGAGATATAAAGCTGATTTCTTTCAAATACATTTCTGTTGGTGGCGGAGAATTTATTCTCTTAGCTTAACACCCTTCTCTGAGACGTACGAGCTCAGAGGTTATGTAGTTGAAATTTATCAGCGATATATCCCAATTTGGTAATGTGGCATGCTGAGTGTTGCTGTGTGATGATCAGTGTTTGATCATTTGCGATATGATCATTTGTTTGATCTTATATCTTTGTGATCATAGGTTGATCGTTTGTTTGACCCAAAGCATGGCTTTGTGACAAAGCGTAGCTTTGTGGACGAGACTTCGTCGAGCCTCACACCCCGGAAATGGTCGAAAGAGGAAGGATGCATCAAGGTTCTAGGGAGTAGCGCCCCTTAGTGTATGTCATTCCTTCTGGATAAAGGTGGTATCATGGTATGGAGCCCAGATACTTAACCTCTGTGGTTACTGAATTATTATTATTATGTGGTTATTGGAAATCGAGGATCCTCGGGAAGATCGGTGACGATCGGGGGATGGCATACGCGTGTCAGTAGTTACCTATTTTTGCAGAGGTAACCCGGCCTTGTGTTGGCAGAGATCTAACCGTAATGTTAGGTTATTTCTCGGGTCGTCTATTCCAGGGACGTACCCATCGTGGAAAAGGAAGTTCCTTAGCCTGATCATTTGTTGGAAATCCATCTTCCAATACGAACTTTGTACGGTATTAGTTGTAGAACCTGCCATTTACGTACGGTGGTCACCACTGTTTAGATGGTAGCTATAGTAGGCATACGATACTGGTCGTATGTTGGCTAAGATTAATAGTATACTTTCGAAATGTTTTCTACACTATGCACTAATAATAATATCAAATGATTTGCTTTGCGTAGTAAGCATCTTTGACTATCATAAGAAGAAATCTCCTCCAATTCTGCGTTTGCATTGTGTGTGTGGTGGGAGGTCTTATGGTAGTTTCATTTTCCAAAAGCATTGCGGTTTTCAATGTTTAAAATTCTTTTGTGTTATTTAAAGATAAACTGTTTTTGTTGCTCACACCAGTCCCATGACTGATCCGGAGTTTATTGTTCCCTTCCTAAACTCTGGGTGCTCATAATTTTCTACACGAGCAGTCTAGAGTTGGGTTTTTCAGATATTCAGGTTCAGTAGATTTTCTGGAGCTAGTTCAGTCTTTGGATCGGACTGCACTTGCTTATCTTTGTGCATCGTTATTGGGAGTTCAAGCTACATCTGGATTGGCGTTTTGAAGATGGAGATTATCCGCTGCTGATATTATCGTTTTCTTTTCCGCTGCTATTTGTTGTATCATATCTCTGATGTATATAGATATTCAGTGTATCATCATTGTATCGGGATATTGTATCAGATGTTGGATGTCTATATTCTTTTTCTTTTCCGCTGTGTTATTTACTTAACTGTGTTATAAGCTCCCGAGAACCAGATTCGGCATTCGAATCTACGGCATTTTGAGTACAAGTGAAGTACGGGTGCCGATTTTCGAAGGTCGACTTTTGGGTCTTGACACAAAATCTAGCACACAAGCTCGGAATAAATCTTCCAAGACTCTGTTAACTCTTTTCGTTTGCCCATCAGTTTGTGGACGGTAAGCGGTACTCATTTTTAGCTTGGTACCTAAAGTATCCTGTAGACTCTTCTAGAACTCGCTAGTGAATAAGGAACCTCTATCACTTACTATGCTACAAGGACTTTCATGAAGTCTAACTATATTCTTCACAAACAAATTAGCTAAAACAGATGTCGTCCTGGTTGACTTAACTGGAATGAAATGGGCACTCTTGGTCAACTTGTCCACTATGACTCATATACTTTCATTTCCTCTGTTTGACCTTGGCAACCCGTCTATAAAATCCATAGAAATAGAATCCCACTTCCATATTGGAATATTTAATGGCTGATGTAACCCACTTGGTCTCTGATGTTCGGCCTTTACCAGTTGACAGTTCAAATACCGCTTCATCCATAAGCCTACATCCCTCTTCATTCCTTCCTAGAAGAAACACCTCTTCATATCCCGATATATCTTAGTTCCTCCCGGATGAATGGTGAACTTCGAACGGTGGCATTCCTCCTGAACATCCTTCCTAATGCTTCCTATATTTGGAACACACAACCTTCCTTTCTTTCTCAACCACCCATGCTGGTCAAGACTGAAATCCTTCAATTCATCGCTCTCCATTCCATCCCTTAACTTCTTGATCTGTTCAACTAATATTGGATCCTCCCTTTGCTTAGAAGCAATCCTTTCAATTATCATTGGTCGAACTTGTAAACATGATAACATAACAGTTTCCTTACTAGATCTAGCTTCAGATCTCCACTGTACTCTACATGTCGTCAATGCTTCCAAGTCTTTCCACTCAGCTATCATCGCCAACACTGCATACTGATGTTTTCTGCTAAGTCGGTGTGTACTCAATACCAAAGTAATAAGTGGCTAAAAACTCTAACACCTCTCCTGTCTCATATTCAACTCCTTCTGTGAGAATAAATAATTTAGTGACTTATGATCCATGTATAACTCGAATCTTTCTCCCAAAAGATAATGTCTCCACACCTTTAATGCAAAAATCACCTCAGCTAATTCCAAATCGTGAGTTGGGTACCTAACCTCATATGGTGTAACAACCTGCAAATTTTGAAAATATTTTAAATGAAAAATTATTTGAAACTATGAATTTAACTATTTTAAATTTGATAAACTTGGAAAATTTAGTACAATTTTGAGTTTTGATGTGAAATGTTTTCCAAATTTAATAAAATAAAGATTTTTCTTAAAATACAAATTTTGTCAACTTTGGTCAAAGTTTGACTTTCTGTGAAAATTTTGAATTTTGAATTTTTAACCTTTACTTTTTTTTATGAAGATGAATTTAATTTTTTACATTTTCCCAGTTTTTCGTTTTGTTAAATTTTGATGTTTACTTCTCAAATTTTGCAACTTTTGGCGTATTACATGAAGTTATTTTTCCTATAACTTCTATCTTATTTACATGTTTATTTGTTTGGGCTTGTACTAATGGGCTGGAAACCTCTTTAGTAAATGAAGGCCACCTGTTGAGATGACTATATAACATCTCCTAGGGTTTTGGTTAGCCTCCATATCCATTCATTTGTGCCTCCACAGAAAAATGTATGTCTTCTTCTTCTTCATCTTCCTTCTCAAAACCATAGACCTTCTTCCTCTTTTCCTCTATAATTTTCCTCCTCCTCCCCTCCATAAATTTCGACCACACTTATCTCCTCCTTCCCCAACCACAAACCCTAGCCAAAAACCCACTACTCCTCCTTCCTTTTCCCCCTTTCCTCTTTACAAGTTTCGGCTCCTACCTCCTCTCCTCCAACCAAAAAACCCCATAGCCGAACTTCCTCAACCCCTTCCCCTTGCTTTGCCTTGGCCGTGACTAACTCCTCCATCACCTAATCCCTAGGTCGAGCCCTCCACTACCAAAACCCTAACCCTAGGCCGAGCCCCTTCACCAAAACCCTAGCCTAACCTAGCCAAAACTCCTATGGTCAAACCCTAGCCTAGTCCACACCTCTATGGCCGAACCCAAACACAAACAAAACCCTATGGTTGAACACAAACTAGCCTATGGCTGAGCCTATGAAACCCTAGACAAGCCCTCTTCACATGTTTACAAATATATATATATATATATATTCTTTTTTTTCTATGTGAATTATTTGTTTACGTATGGAATTTATTTTATTTTGCAAAGCGTCGGATTTGGATTCTCCTCTCACTCAAGCTTGTTCGTAATTTGTTGTGCTTGTCGTAGTCGTTGTGTTGCGTTTGAATCACTTCTCTAACCAAAGAAAGGTGAGTAATCACTCTTGACAACGTACTTATATCTTGGTGAACTGATGACAATGGAATTGTATGGATTTGTATATGCAAGTTAAGAAATTTCACTATTGAATATTATTATTTTATTTCATATCATATTTTACCTGTTATGATCATATGCCATGGTATATTGAATATTATTATGTCATTTCATACCATATTTTACCTGTTATGATCATATGCCATGGTATATTGAATATTATTATGTTATTTCATACCATATTTTACCTGTTATGATCATATGCCATGATATGTTGTATATTGTTATGTTTATTTAATATTCTGAAATCATACTGCAAGTTCCTTCACTATGGGTTGAAATGATACATACCCGAATGATTTTTAGATTAAGGAAAATTGTTATGGGCTGAAATGATAGGCCTGAGCAATTTTATTTGACTTGGGATTGTGGGTTTGAAATGATATAAAACCCGGAAAATTAATAAATTGTGGATTGAAATGATATATGTCCGTATTTACTTGACCCTAGGGTAGAGAATTTTATACAAACTCCTTGGTTGATTTAAAATGATTTTCTAAAAATTATTAAGTATTTTGGATTTCTATATATGAATCTCAACTAAAATTTAATGTAATAATTTTTGTGAATTTGTTTACATGAGTTAAAATTTTTATAAGAAATAAATAGTTGGAAATGAAAATTATGGAATCTAATTTACAGTATGAAGGTTAATTGAAATTTAATAATCCAATTTGAATTAATAATGGTATTTTATTCTAACCTATAAATTGTAAGTTTTAATTCATGTAATAGTGATTAAAATGATAAATGGTTTTTTGGTGGAAACAAAATGTAAGTTAAAATGTACATTTGACATGTAAGTTCTAACTAATGTAAAAGGTATAACTTGGGTAATAAAAATGATAAATGTTATTTACTGAAAGGAAAATAAAGTGTAAGTTAATAACGTACTTTTAACTTAGCATAAGGATTTCAGCTTTATATTTTGACATTATAGTAACAAAGTTATTTAACTAAAGGTGTGGTTTCTTTAATGACCAAATAGCTAAAATTAGAGTAATATAATAATAATGATATAATGACTATGATAAAAACTGTAAATATATGTACAATTTGATTTTATAAACTATTGTAGTAGGAAGTATTACAGTTACAATTCAAAACTGCTGCGATTTCTTACGGTAACAATTCAAAGCTGCTGCGATTTCCTTACTGTAACAATTCTGCACTACTGCGGATTCTTACAGTAACAATTCTGCACCGTTGCGAATTCTTACAGTAGCATTTCTGTACTGCTGTGAATTCTTACAGTAGCATTTCTGTACTGCTGCGTTTTCTTAAAAGTGACATTTCCTTAATGCTACAAAATTTTCGAAAGGGTTATGGTCTCGAATGTATGGTTCTAAAGGTTACATTTTAAAGTGCTATGAACTCTAAATTTTTACGTTTCAAAAGGATTATAATTAAATGAATTTGGAAGTGTACGACTTTGGAAAAATGAATAATATCTTAAAGAATAATGATATGGAATTTATATGGTTTTGAAAGGAATATGTTTGATAGGAAAAATAAACCATTTGAAATTGAATAACCACGAGTTATAATAACGTTTGGTTGTTAAAGAGATTGGGATTGAATATGGGCATACTCTCTGTCGATACCGAAAACCACTTTGACAACTGTGTACGCCGAGGAGATTCCAGAATGAAGTAGGATGGTGGCGACAATCCTAAAGGTATATTTACGTGGACCTAACTCTCGTGAGTTAGCATAAGGTGGCTAAAACAGGAGCAATCGATGGGCCAATGAGGTAGCTCCTCTGATCGGACACACTCCATCGTATGCCATTCTATTACTTTATGATAGATTTGGTGCGCACCTTTGATTCGGGAGTGTGGATCGAGTTGGGCGGTAGTTGCGGCTATGCGTTACCAACAGTCTGGAAGTGTAATTGGTACATCTACCCTGGCATTGCCTAGTTGTGCCATGTCACCTACCCTAGCGTGCCGTCTACGAGTTTGTTTTATGTCGTACCTATGTGGTATCCTCTGGTGGCTCCAGTTTATGGGAAGTTACGGTACTGCATAGACTATTGGCATACCTAAAAATGTGTTAAGGTGGAAAATGTAAAGCCTTAACACTATTTTTAAATAGTATACTTTACTTTAGACCTTATTATAATAACGTATATTACTACATAGTAGATAGTTTAACGGATCCTTAGAGGATGGGCGATCCCAAGAATCCTTTAAGATACTGATGCATTTCTTTACAGTTCACTTGAGTTGGTTTACATTTTATAAGTTTGTATGTCCTGACTCGAGTGTTTTGTGTTTTTGCTTTACGCTCGGGTCAGCCTGAGTTTCACGGCTTTGGATTCATCTTTTTGGAGCTAGAGATCCGCCGGAGATTTAGCTGTCAACCTGATATTTCCATTCCAGTTATTTCCACTCAGCTTTTGCTTTTTAGTAGAGAACTTATGCATCTAAACTTTCCGTTGTATTTGTTTTCAGATTTGGGTATTATGTATTAGTTTGAGACTATGTATCTAGGAGCTTCATGAACTCCTATGTTTATTTTATTCTGCCACGAGTTATTCTGATATTTTGTGTCTGTGATTCTGTAATTGATTTTATTTGCCTTAAATTTTATTAACAATCTGTTGTTTTGAATTATTCAAGTCTGACATGCGTGGTCTTATTGTCGATTTGAATGGTCCAAAATGGCGGGATGTTACATGTGGTCTAAGCTGTCGAGATGCATAAGCAATCACTTTACCTCTCTGCATTAACACAACTTCTAACCCTGTCCCACTTGCATCTGTATATACCACTAAATCCTGATTCCCTTCTAGAACAACTAAAATAGGTGCATTAGCCAATAAGTGTTTCAGCTTCTGGAATGCCTCCTCACACTTGTCAGTCCAAACAAACTTCGCATCCTTTCATATTAGCTTGGTCATCGGTGCCGCTATCCACAAAAAATCCTTAATAAATCTTCGATAATACCCAGCTATCTAAGAAAACTCTTTATCTCAGTCACTATCTCGGGTATCTTCCAATTATTCACTGCCTCGATCTTAGTCGGATCTATAGACAACCCTTTCTCTGGGACTACATGACCATAAAACTTCACTTCCTTCTTCCAGAAATGACACTTCAAAATTTTCGCTTTTAGTTGATGCTGCCTCAATGTCTCAAGCACCACTCTAAGATGAACTTCATGCTCTCTTTCATCCTTAGAGTAGATTAAAATATCATCTGAAAACTAACACGAACCTGTCCAAGTGCTCTCGGAAAACTCGGTTCATCAAATCTACAAAGAACGCTGGTGCATTAGTTAGTCCAAACGACATTATTAACCATTCGTACGATCCATATCTGGTTCTAAACGTCATCAAAGGAACACTATCCTCTGCCACTTTAAGCTGATGGAACCCTGTCGCTAAATCTAACTAGGATATACTTTAGCTCCACTCAACTGGTCGAACAAATCATCAATTCTAGGTAACAGATATCGATTCTTTATCGTCTTCTCATTCAACTTACGATAATCAATACATAACCTCAACGATTCGTCAGGCTTCTTAGCAAACACTACGGCTGCTCCCCAAGGTGAACTACTTGGCCGGATAAAATTCTTACCCTCTAAATCCACCAACTACACCTTCAACTCCCTCATCTCGGTAGGTGTCATCCTGCTTGTTGGTCTACTCACTGGTTCTGCTCCCGGCACCAAATATATTCGAAACTCAATGGCTCATTTTGGCGGCAATCCTACCACGGGTTCAAAAACATCTACGAATTCTCTAACCATGAAAACTCGATTTAACTCGTCCTCTATCTCCACAACAACCAAGAAAGCATTCACCTCTCAACTAGGATTTTCTATGGTATATACAATCTGATCACTACAGTCAGGGTGTCTAAGTGATATTTTCCTATCATGGAAAAATATCCTAGCATCGTACTTACTTAACCAATCCATACCCCCAAATAATTCTAAACCGTACGAAATCAAACACATGCAAACTACAAATAAAGGTATAACCTAACAAATCAAACTCTAGGTGGTCACACTTTATCCCAAGTGTCGCATACCCTCCTATCGGATTTGCAACCCTGAAGGAAGTAACTAGGTATGAGGGTTCTAGATTATGCTTATCGACCAAACAATGAGATATAAAAGAATGTGATGCACCAGTATCAAATAGAACTCTAACTGATACACAATAAATCAAAAGCGTACCTTCCAACACAGCTTTTCCCCTCTCCTCTGCTGTCTCGAGGTAGCTGGTTCTAATGCAAACATCTTTCCTTTCCCTTCCTTGGTTGGCTCCTTGCACTAGTTCTTATAGTTCCAAATCTGATCACAGTTGAAACACTTTATCCTTATCTTCTCAGCTGCTTTCTTTCCCTTGCCTTTCCGGCACTCATTGGCATAGTGTCCTTTCTTGTCACACTTGTAACAGACCACTTCTGCCTTTCCCTTCTTAGCAGCTCCACCATTCTAAGCTCCTTTCTTGTGGAAAACTTTCTCTTCTGACTCTGCCCTCTTTGAGCCTCCTTGGCCTTATTTCTTTCAAGAAAAGCTTGCATATCTTCATTCCTCAAGGCCATATCAACAACAACATCACTTGGATCCCTAAATATGCGGTAACATGGCCTTAGCAAGCTAAGGCTTCAAGCCCCTGATGAACTTCTCATTTCTCTTAATTACAACATCATTTGTAGCATAGCCATATCTTGCTAGCTCCTCAAACCTTGTCGCATACTTAAGCACAGTCATATCCTCCTGCTCCAACTCAGCAAACTTCCTAAGCATAGTGGATTTAGAAATTTCTAACATAAAAATTTCCGCGAACCTCCTCCTAAACTCAGCCCAAGTCATATTCTCCTCATTGACTCCAAGTGTCACACTATTCCACCAAAACAGTGCTACTCCTTGAAGCTATCTAGAAGCAAGCCTTCTCTTCTGCTCATTGTTGAGTCCTAGATCAGCGAAAATCCTCTCGCAATGAAGCAGCCAATTCTCTACTTCGATTGTGTCCTCAGTACCAATAAACGGCTTTCCTCCTAACCGAGCAAAATCTCTACTCAGAATAGCATAGTTATTCACCACTGGAGCTTCTTGGTTCCCTCATCTAGCATTACCTCCAACTACTCTAGCTCAATTCCCACCTACATCATATTGACAAAGAACTGGTACATTGCTCCCATGTCCGTTTGTGGGACTCCAGCACCCACATTTGCAGCTTGTGCCTGACCTTGGTTCCTACTCGTTTTTGGTCTGGCATTTACATTTGTAGTGGTGCTTCCCCCTCTAAGGTTAATTCTTCCACTTCTAGCATCTATATTTGTATTCAAGCCTCGTAAGATACAGAAGAATAGCCTAAGAGAGGTAGGAGAATAGAAATATAGCGTATACTTATGTATAGCAAATACAAGTACATTACTATAGCATTATCCCATACCCCAATCTTATCTCTAATTCCTAGGGATTATGTTTTAAAAAATCATTTTAGTTTAAAGTTTTTCATAAATCTTTGCTTTGATACCAAGTTGTAACATCCCCTATCTGGAGGCCCGAAGCTAAGTGCTACAGATACTGCAGTCATCCATAGTATTAACTTTCGGTGACCAAATATAGTAATGTTAATGGTATCCATAATATCTGAAGCACTTGAATATGAAATAAAATTGTGACGACCTAGAATTTTGAACATTTGAAATTGAAATATTTAATTGATTTTAAATATTTGAATGTTAGTTCAACTTGAATTTCAAATATCAATATGAATTTGGCAATTAAATTATTAAATTTAATTATTGAAGTTGGGTAAAATATTAAATCTTCAGTTCTGAGCTTGTTAAAAATAATTTGAAGTCTTGTAAAATTCATATTGATAATACTGAAGGTAATAGAACTTTTAAAATTGAATTTGAAAGTGATTTGTTCAGTTTTGAATCTATCCGAGGCACAGTCTCGGAATTCGACGAAACCAATTCCATTGGATCCATAATAGTGTATTATTATTGGATTTCAAGTTTCGTAGTATTTGGAGTTGTCGTGTGATCGTACGGTAGATAAACTCGCTGAATTTATATCGAAAATTTAATATAATAACTGGATCTAAAAAGCTATCTTCTCCATACGATCGAATTAGGATTCGGAACCTTTTCCATTACGTTCGGAATAGGGGTTTAACATTATAAACGCCTAGCGGCATTCCTCGATAGGAGATCGAGATTTTGAGTTGCGGAACCGAGACGATTTAAATTTGAATTTGAACTTAAATTTAAAAATAATAAATATATTTGATATAATGTTTTCTCAGGTCAATTTTTACACGTTGCTTTCTTTAAAACACTTGGCATTCATAATAACATGCGTCTCCTTCTTTCTGTTCCATCTTAGCCGAGCATTTTAAGAAAAAAAATCAAATGCATTTGCAAACGATCTCGTTCAGATAAAAAAATAAATGGCCAAAAAAAATATATTTTCAAGTTAAATCTCATAATCACGTTCTTCCCTTTCTCTTCAGATTTTTTTAAATCAAATACCTAATCGAAAATAATTACTGCGTTCTACCTCCCTCTCTCCAAATCGAACGTCACTTCAACCTAAACGGGGATCAATCGAATCAAGTCGTGGCTGTTTTTCTTCTTCTCTGTTGATCGAGTTGGTGAAGGGGTGCAGCGTCAGTCGATCTAGGGTTGTGAGCAGGCGCATGATGGAGGGGAGATTGCGGTTTCCCCTATTCGAACTCGCTCGCATGGGCGATCGTATAGAGCGGGCCTCGATGTTTTGGGGATCTAGTTCGTTCAAATGAAATGGTTGGGGACGAAGTCGAGTTGTGTTTGGGGGTGCCATCGCAAGCAAGCGAGCGAAATGGAGGGCAGAGGTGGTTTTGATCGGTCTCTATCACGGGGACGATTTCGATCTGGATGAAGTTTTGACGGCAAGTCAATCGGGGTGGCGACAACAGTGGCTTGTCAAGCAAGGAGGCGATGCGAAGCAAAGCAGGTGGCAGGCTCGGGTTCGTCACGTTGACGGTAAGGGGAGGGTTCGCGGGAGGCTCGGCAGTAAGGTCTAAAATCGAGAAACAAGCCGGAATGGAAAATGGGTTGCATGCAAAGTTAAAGGTGAGATCTTCTCACTCAAATTAAAATAATTAGAACTTCAATTTTTGATTGATTGTTTGGATGTGATAGTATATATGATAGTGTATATATATATATATATATATATATATATATTTGGAGTGATTGATTTCCCGCATTATATAGCGGATGAGACCCTATGCGCCGCATAATAGCGGATGATATTATATAATCCCATATACCACGATATTCCGCCTCGAAGTGGAATTGGTATTTAATTATTGTGCTAACATCTGTGGATGCGGGGAAACAGGTTGAAGGGATCCAACTAGATTTCTCACATTGTTGAATTTATTTGTATATGTTGTGATGTGATAATCTATGAATGATTATATTAGTGTGAATGATTATATTGATAAATGGAATTTATTTGAAGGCTATAGTTTATCCGAATATATTTTTGGTATCGTAGGATACTAGAAATATATAAAATTGGATTTTTGATAATTAAAGTAGAAAATTTGGAGTAAAATTAATTTTAGAAAATTGGATAAATTTAAAGGAAGAAATTTAAAAGTATAAAAGTTGATTTTTGTAATCTTATCAAATCAATTCCAAAATATGGGGAAAAGATTTTAATAAATGGATTTCGAGTGATATTGTCTAAAAGTTAGAGAATTTATTTAAAATATGATGATTGTTGTGAATATTGTTTGATAGTTAAATAACCAACTATCAGTATAAACAATTTGGGAAATTATTGAGGCTTGGTGATTGTTGTGAATGTTGTTTGATAGTTAAATAACCGACTATCAATATTGGCCTTTGAAACGGCACTTGAATTTTTTTTCAAAACAAGCGCTCATTATTCGGTTAAGCCGGGAAAGGACTTTATGTCATAAAACCCATTCCGAATAATGATACGACGAAATGGAATTGCATTTGAAGATGGTGTTGAAGACTGGGTATTTTCGAGAATGAAAGGATTACCTGTCGAATGTCTCTGCACCGAGTTGCTCCGGTATAGAGATTTTATCACCCTTTGAGATGGGGGGTCCGGACGTAATTAGTGAATATCTGGGTTTCAAGGGCTTCTTTGAAGTACCTTCGGTTCCGTTCGAACTCGGAACGGACTTTTATGGATGTATATCTGACGTTACACTTTGAGATGTAAAGCTGGTTTCTATCAAATACATTTCTGTTGGTGGCGGAGAATTTATTCTCGTAGCTTAACACCCTTCTCTGAGACGTATGAGCTCAGAGGTTATGTAGTTGATTGTTACTAGTGATATATTCCCAATTTGGTAATGTGGCATGCTAAGTGTTGCTGATCATTTGTTGATAGAAGCATGGCTTTTGTGAAAAGCGTAGCTTTGTGGATGAGACTTCGTCGGACCTCACAACCTAAAATGGTCGAAATAGGAAGGATGCGGCAAGGTTGTTTGGGGTTAGCGCCCTCAGGGTATGTCCATTTCCTTCTGGAAAATGGTGGTATCACGATATGGAGCCCAGATACTTAACTTATGTGGTTGCTGCAAATTTATTACTTTGTGGTTGTTGGTGTTGAGGATCATCGGATAAAGGTCGGTAACGACCGGGGATGTCATACTCGTGTGTGGAGTTTTCTAGTTACAGCTTCATTGCACCAGAAGCGTGAGGTAACTCGGCCTTGTGTTGGTAGAGATCCGGTTAGGTTCTCGGGGCGTCCCTTCAGAGGCACACCCATGTGGTGTAGGAAGTTCCTTAGCCTGACCATTTGTCGGAATTCCAAAGAAACAATACGCGCCCTGTACGGTTTTAGTTGTATAACCTGCCATTTACTTATGGTAGTTTCATTTTCCAAAAGCATAGCGGATTTCTTTTTATTTCTTTGTTCAAATAACTGTTTTAAGATCTCACACCAATCTCATGACTGACTCAGAGTTTATTGTTCCCTTTCTAAACTCTGGGTGCCTATAATTTTCAACACGGGCAGCCTAAAGTCAGGTTATCAGTTGTTTTGGAGTAAAGTCAGAAAAGTATGCTGTGGAGATCAGGAGGCGAGCTGGATGGCGAGACATACTTCCGTATATTATTATCATTCCGTTGTTTATTCAATCATATGGGAAGGTTATTATAACTGCCAGTGTTGTGTGTTGTTGTTGTTGTAAACTCTGATGATGTATTGCATGAACTTATATAGTTTTTTTGTTTAAAGATTATTCATTTATCTATTATATATTTTTCCACTGCGAATGTGAGATTATGTTATTGTTTCTGTTTCTTCTTCTTTCTTCTTCTACCTCTTTCTTCTTTAACCCTAATGATTCGGTTTTCCAGCATTCGATGGTTCGGCATTTGATACAGTGGGCGTATTAATGTCGACTTACGGAAGTTGAAAAATTAGGTCGTTAAGAGTGGTATCAGAGCAATTGGTTAAGCAACAACTTGGCTATGGTGGGGATTACGCATTAGAGATAGAGTCAGTAGTACTCTAGAATGAGTGTGAGTGTAATAATATATATGAGCGCGTATTTGGTAGTGAATATAAAAATTGTTTTGTATTGCGTTGACTTATCGGTTGATTGTTTATAGATTCTGGTCGGTACAGTCTGGACAACTGTATCGATAGGGATTTCTAAACTCTTAAACTAGGCAAACCAACACAATATTGTTTTAAAATGGGGTAAATGAAATAATTTTACCCAAACTATTTTTGTATAGAAAAGAAATCATTTTCCATAAATTATTATAGTATATGGTTGCTTGATTGTTAGGAAGTGATAATATTAAATTATTATCATTGTTGTATGGAAATAAAAAATTGAAATCGAAACAAAAGGTTAAGAAATTCTTATACAAATGGGATTTGTAAATGTAAATTGTAATGTGATTTATAATTTGAAATAGAATTCCAGAGAAATATTTGAAAATAAATTAATAGGATTTGAAATCTGGTGGGATTTAAAAAAATATTGAAAAAATTGTTTTTGAAGGGTTAAAAGCACTAAACTCTTTTCGGTCGCTAGAAAATAATTCCGATGATGATCGCGACATCATCGGTGTTCATTTTCGAGTTTCCAAGGAAGGAATTGCTACCCAAATGTTTTGACATTGGGAATATTTTCGAAATTGAGTTTGATTTTGAAATAGTTGATTTTGGATATAATTGATTTCAAAAAATGATTTTGAAATACTTAAGTGATTATTTAAACTTTGGAATCCTATTTAAAAATGGAATATTTATAAGTTTAAAAACTTATAAGGGTTTGGAAAAGATTAATTGAATTGAGTTAAATAAAAATGGTTTGAGATAAAATGAATTGTAATTTGAAATAATTAGTAAATGAAACTAATTTAAACAATGAGATGAATCAGTTGTGAATGAAAGATAATTGATAAAATTCAATATTCGGAGTTTGAAGGTAAAATGAATTCAAATAGAATTGAAATTGTAAATTGAATTCAAATGGAATTGAAAATGCAAAGTTGAATGGAAATGAATATATAACTTTGGTAGTGAAGTGAAAATAAATATAAGAAGTATGTAAATACTTATATTGAACTTAAGAAATGGATAATGGAACTCTTAAGTAAATTTTGAATTGAGGAAATATTTTAAGTTTAATAAGTAAATGAGGATTAAACTGGAAGTTGTAAAATGGTGATTGTAAATAAGTGGATAGAAATGAAAATAAATGTGAATAAAAGAAAAGAAAATTGATATAGCTAATAATCAATTGGAATAAAATATGTAGGATGTACATATATTATTTTATTCGCATAGCAATTTGATCCAGATTCGAGCGTAAAATTTCAAGATAATTATATCGATCCGAGTTAGGATTTTTCACTCGATTTTCGACGACGAACCCTAGATATGGATTTTTGGTTGATTCTGGAAATTCTCTATCAGAGTTATGATTATGCAAGGAGAATGACGGTTTCCGATTAAGAAACCAGATCTGAGTCCGCACTAGGAAGTCGGGTGAACGATACCAGTTCGGAAGTAAAATTGTGTGATCGAGTGAGCGATCAGATTTGATATTGCGTACGAATGATATATGAACATCGTACGGATTTGAATGAAATGGATATTGAAAATTTAGTAAAGAAATGTACAAAATGATTTTGAAAGCTATGATTGGAAATTATGCTAGTAATATACAGGTGTTTTAAAAGCAAAAGGAATTAGTTTTTTGATTTCAGAAGATAAAATTAATTTGCTCGACAAAAGGTATGTATTTAAATTTCAATATGAAATTTGATCTTTTCTGATCTAGCCACTTGGCGTTTTGTTTTCTTTTGAAATCTGGGGGCCCGTTGTGGCATTTTGTTGTCGTACCGAGCTAGCCGCGCAAAGGAGACGCTAGCGAATTTTTTCGAAAATTTAGAGAGTTAGAAAAATTTTGAGAAAATTTTGAATTTAAAATTTGAATTTGAATTGAAATTAGAATTGTTGAGAAAATCATATTGTTTGAAACTTATGGTTGAGTTTGGGAAGTTAATAAGAGGGCTAATGTGTCTTCAATAAAAATATTTGTTTTGGAAGTTGATAAAACAGTTTGGTTTTTTTAAAAATAATAATTAAACGGGTTATGGATCATTCTTCTTAACTAGTAATTTCGGGACGAAATTCTTTTAAGGGGGGAAGAATGTGACGACCCATAATTTTGAACATTTGAAATTGAAATATTTAATTGATTTTAAATATTTGAATGTTAGTTCAGATTGAATTTCAAATATCAATATGAATTTGGAAATTAAATTATTAAATTTAATTATTGAAGTTGGGTAAAATATTTAATCTTCAGTTCAAAGCTTGTTAAAAATAATTTGAAGTATTGTAAAATTCATATTGATAATACTGAAGGTAATAGAACTTTTAAAATTGAATTTGAAAGTGATTTGTTCAGTTTTGAATCTATATATTTTAAATCGATATTTAAAAATAGCCTTCTGAGGCACAGTCTTGGAATTCGACGAAACCAAGTCCATTGGATCCGTAATAGTGTATTATTATCGGATTTCAAGTTTCGTAGTATTTGGAGTTGTCGTGTGATCGTATGGTAGATAAATGCGCTGAATTTATATCAAAAATTTAATATAATAACTGGATCCGAAAAGCTATCTTCTCTATACGATCGAATTAGGATTCAGAACCTTTTCCATTGCGTTCGGAATAGGGGTTTAACATTATAAATGCCTAGCGGCATGCCTCGACAGGAGATCAAGATTTTGAGTTGCGGAACCGAGACGATTTAAATTTGAATTTGAAATTAAATTTAAAAATAATAAATATATTTGATATATTGTTTTCTCAGGGCAATTTTTACACGTTGCTTTCTTTAAAACACTTGGCATTCATAATAACACGCGTCTCCTTCTTTCTGTTCCATCTTAGCCGAGCATTTTAAGAAAAAAATCAAATTCATTTGCAACCGATCTCGTTCATATAAAAAAATAAATGGCCGAAACAAATATATTTTCAAGTTAAATCTCGTAATCACGTTCTTGCCTTTCTGTTCAGATTTTGTTAGATCAAATACTTGATCGAAAATAATTACCGTGTTCTACCTCCCTCTCTCCAAATCGAACGTCACTTCAACCTAAAAGGGATCAATCGAATCAAGTCGCGGCTGTTTTTCTTCTTCTCTGTCGATCGAGTTGGTGAAGGGGTGCAGCGTCAGTCGATCTAGGGTTGCGAGTAGGCGCACGATGGAGGGGAGATCGTAGTTTCCCCTGTTCGAACTCGCTCGCGTGGGCGATCGTATGGAGCGGGCCTCGATGTTTTAGGGATCGAGTTCGTTCGAATGAAATGGTAGGAGACGAAGTAGAGTTATGTTTGGGGGTGCCATCGCGAGCAGGCGAGCGAAATGGAGGGCAGAGGTGGTTTTGATCGGTCTCTATCACGAGGACGATTTCGATCTGGATGAAGTTTTGAAGGCAAGTCAATCGAGGCGGCGACATCAGTGGCTCGTCGAGCAAGGAGGCGATGCGAAGCAAAGCAGGTGGCAGGCTCGGGTTCGTCACGTTGACGGCAAGGGGAGGGTTCGCGGGCGGCTGGGCTGTATGGTCTAAAATCGAGAAACAAGCCGGAATGGAAAATGGGTTGCATGCAAAGTTAAAGGTGAGATCTTCTCACTCAAATTAAAATAATTAGAATTTCAATTTTTGATTGATTTTTTGGATGTGATAGTATATATGATAGTATATATATATATATGGAGTGATTGATTTCCCGCATTATATAGCGGATGAGACCTTATGCGCCGCATAATAGCAGATGATATTATATAATCCCATATACCGTGATATTCCACCTCGAAGTGGAATTGGTATTTAATTGTTGTGCTAACATCTGTGGATCCAGGGAAATAGGTTGGAGGGATCCAACTGGATTCCTCACATTGTTGAATTTATTTGTATATGTTATGATGTGATAATCTATGAATGATTATATTGGTGTGAATGATTATATTGATAAATGGAATTTTTTTGAAGGCTATAGTTTAGCCGAATATATTTTTGGTATCGTAGGATACCAGAAATAAATATTGGATTTTTGGAAATTAAAGTAGAAAATTTGGAGTAAAATTAATTTTAGAAAATGGATAAATTTAAAGGAAGAAATTTAAAAGTATAAAAGTTGATTTTTGTAATCTTATCAAATCAATTCCAAAATATGGGAAAAAGATTTTAATAATTGGATTTCGAGTGATATTGTCTAAAAGTTGGAGAATTTATTTAAAATCCGATGATTGTTGTTAATATTGTTTAATAGTTAAATAACCAACTATCAGTATAAACAATTTGGGAAATTATTGAGGCTTGGTGATTGTTGTGAATGTTGTTTGACAGTTAAATAACCATCTATCAATATTGGACTTTGAAACAGCACTTGAATTTGTTTTCAAAAGAAGCGCCCGTTATTCAGTTAAGCCGGGAAAGGACTTTATGTCATAAAACCCATTTCGAATAATGATATGACGAAATGGAATTGCATTTGAAGATGGTGTTGAAGACTGGGTATTTTCGAGAACGAAAGGATTACCTGTCGAATGTCTCTGCACCGAGTTGCTCCGGTATAGAGATTTTATCACCCTTTGTGATGGGGAGTCCGGACGTGATTAGTGAATATCCGGGTTTCAAGGGCTTCTTTGAAGTGCCTTCGGTTATGTTCGAACCTGGAATGGACTTGTATGGATGTATGTCTGACGTTACACTTTGAGATGTAAAGCTGGTTTCTATCAAATACATTTCTGTTGGTGGCGGAGAATTTATTCTCCTAGCTTAACACCCTTCTCTGAGACGTATGAGCTCAGAGGTTATGTAGTTGATTGTTACTAGTGATATATTCCCAATTTGGTAATGTGGCATGCTAAGTGTTGCTGATCATTTGTTGATCGAAGCATGGCATTTGTGAAAAGCGTAGCTTTGTGGATGAGACTTCGTCGGACCTCACAACCCGAAATGGTCGAAACAGGAAGGATGTGGCAAGGTTGTTTGGGGGTAGCGCCCTCAAGGTATGTCCTTTTCCTTCTGGAAAAAGGTGGTATCATGGTATGGAGCCCAGATACTTAACTTATGTGGTTGCTGCAAATTTATTACTTTGTGGTTGTTGGTGTTGAGGATCCTCGGATAAAGGTCGGTAACGACCGGGGATGGCATACTCGTGTGTGGAGTTATCTAGTTACAGCTTTATTGCACCAGAAGCGTGAGGTAACTCAGTCTTGTGTTGGTAGAGATCAGGTTAGGTTCTCGGGGCGTCCCTTCAGAGGCGTACCCATGTGGTGTAGGAAGTTCCTTAGCCTGACCATTTGTTGGAAATCCAAAGAAACAATACGCGCCCTGTACGGTTTTAGTTGTATAACCTGCCATTTACTTATGGTTGTTTCATTTTCCAAAAGCATAGCGGATTTCTTTTTATTCCTTTGTGCAAATAACTGTTTTAAGATCTCACACCAGCCCCATGACTGACTCGCAGTTTATTGTTCCCTTTCTAAACTCTGGGTGCCCATAATTTTCCACACAGGCAGCCTATAGTCTGGTTATCAGTTGTTCAGGAGCAAAGTCAGAAAAGTAGGATGTGGAGATCAGGAGGCGAGCTGGATGGCGAGACGTACTTCCGTATATTATTATCATTCCATTGTGTATTCAATCATATGGGCAGGTTATTATAACTGCCAGTGTTGTGTGTTGTTGTTGTAAACTCTGATGATGTATTGTATGAACTGATATAGTTCTTTTGTTTAAAGATTATTCATTTATCTATTATATATTGTTCCGCTACGAATGTGAGATTCTGTTATTGTTTCTGTTTCTTCTTCTTTCTTCTTTAACCCTAATGATTCGGTTTTCCGACATTCGATGGTTCGGCATTTGATATAGTGGGCGTATTAATGTCGGCTTTCGGAAGTCAAAAAATTGGGTCGTTACAAAAATCATCACAGATTAAAACATTTTTCTGATTACATTTCAAAACAACATTTCATATCCAAGTTACAAAATCCTAAAAACGTTTCCCAGGTCTTGATCAAATACAATTATTACATAAATACGCCAAGAGTGACATATGAAGATGCCCTCTTAGGTGACCAGAGTACTAAATAATCATAAAAGACTTAATACAACACAGCAGAAATAAAACAAAACAACTCCTAAATATAGCTAGCATCCACCTCCAGCTTATCTCCGGAAGCTTTATTTGTCCACCTACTAAACCGGTAAACCCAAACACTCAATCTACTCAAATTAATTTTGAGCACCCGAGAGTTTAAGGGGAAAAACATAAACTTTGAGTCAGACATAAAGTCTGGTGTGAATAATACTATTACATCTCAGTTTACTGATATCAAGTGAGCTCACGCTGCTTAGAAGAACGGGTTTCCCCTCACTAATATCCTTTTAAAACATTTCTTTTACAAATCTTAATCCTGCAACCAAACTGGTTAATCAAACCGATATATCAACAATAGCAAATATCATATATGCTCAAAACAGGTAAGAAATGGATCATTTGTCCAAAACAATGTAGTTTTGTTTGGCTAACTACTAATCTTTGGCTGACTCGGCCAAACAATCTAACATCTGTTAGACAAACTTCTGGATGGTTTGTCCCTAACTTACATCTCACAGGGTCTCTGATCCTAATGGTTTTGTAGGCTCACCAATAACCTATCTTCTTTTTCTGTACATATATTCCTTTCCGTGTGTAACCATTATTTAATTCTACTTGTGACTAAGCCTTACACACTGGAATTTTGGACTAAATTAGCTAGGAGCTAATAGCTAATGTATAGGGCATGACCATATACCAGTCACATCTGATATTCTAATATCTGAGTCATTTTACTTAGGGTCAACTACCCATAAATTTTCCTTGAAAACATTTTCTCTCAAATTGATTTAAGCCTCTAAATCATACTTCAAATAAGGAAAATATACACCTATGCTTTACTCAAATCACCTTGCCATGTTATAAATATTTTACACAACTTTGTTGATGAAAACATGTAAACCTTAGAAAGTACCCCTTCCGAATCCATTGTAAGTACCCCTTTCGAAACCAAGTAACTACTTAGCTTTATTACCTTAGGCCGAAAGGCTAAAACATACCTTTCGAAACCATTTACAATAATCCTTTTGAGACAATGAAAACTCTCTTTCGAAAGCTTTATAAACCTTAGACATACTCTTTTCAAAACATAGAACTTTCCTTTCGAAAGCAATTGGAAACCTTCCATTTAAAATACCTTAAGTATCTTTCGAAACCTTTGGAGAATCACCCCTTCAAAACCATTATTATTTACCTTTCGAAAATATTGGGGAACCTCCCACTCGAAACCTATATTAGTAACCTTTCGAAAGCAATTGAGTTCAAGTAAAAGCTTGTGGAATATAGTTTCGAAACCATTAAAACCATTTAAGTCGAAACCTATTGGTTTATCTTTCAACAGAACAAAGGATCTTAAAACAACCAAGTCGAAAGCACTCTTTCGAAAAGAAGTTTCCTAAGTAAAGAAAGTAGATGGCTTCAGCACCATCCCTTTCGAAAGCATTAGAGAAGAGGCTTCTTTAATAAAGTCGAAAGCATCCCTCCGAAACCATGTTTAAATGCAAGGCGGCCTCAACTGGGTCGAAAGCTAGAATTGCGGCAACACGGGTTTCAGCATTGTCGAAAGCCATTTTAAAACAAAAGGCAGCAACCTGGGTCAAAAGCTTATCTTTAAACCAATTAACCAAGTCGAAAGCCATCTCATTCGAAAGCAAGCAAGTGCGTTTTCTTTTAAACGCCAAAATAAAGTTTCGACTCTTTCGGAAGCCATATTTCGACCCTATACCTTTTGCCTATCTCCAATCCACTACATAGCAAGTCTTTGATATCATGTGTATTCGTTTTGAATTGGTTGGAGGTGAAGGTATGTGATCGAAAGGTTACTACCGAAGGTAGCGAAACAGCATATACTTACAAAAACTGTTTTCTTTCCTTTTAAAGTAATTTCTTTCCAACTAACTTGCTTATTTTTCAAAATATAATCGGTTGTCAATTTCTTTTCAAAAATCTTTTCTAAAAGTGCTATCGAATTCAGAATTTGTTTATTTAAAACATTTACAAAATGCCCATTCTCCTATTTTAAACATATAAAACATTTAAGTCCCATACATTAAATAATTTTATATACTTTACAAAACACTTAGGAAAATTCTCCAAAAATTCCAATAAATCACTTTTAATATGTTTTCTAACATATTTAAATTTCTCACTCATATCCATCATATATTGGCCGTAAATAATTTTAAACCCAAAATAGCATTTTCTTTACTAGAAAATTCATAATAAATCCACAATAATTCAGAAATTATGAAACTTGAAACCCATCTCCAAAATGATATTTCTGACCTCATATTAAAATCGCTAGTCATTTGGATGTCATCTAATAAGTTTTCTAATCAATTCTTAACATAAAATCCATATAAAATAGCCTAAATCATCAACAAATATATACATACACACACATCCATTGATCATTTAAAACATGGAAAAACATTTGCAAATTAATTTCGGATCTTAATCTAGTAACCGAAAAAAAACATGAGATGCAACCTATTATTTAGCTTTGCTTTGTTGTTAAGGAGTTGAGATTTGTTCTTGAATTAAGTTGATTAGCTTCTTCCTCTTGATTTAGCTTGTCTTCCCCTTTTTCTTCTTTAATGGTGGCCGACCTTTTATTTTGTTTTAGGTTTTGAAAATGAACATGTAAAATGAATGTGTGTAAGGGTTTAGGGTATAAGGTTATTACTTATTCCTATATTGCCCTTGTCTACTACCTTAACTTAATTCATTTTAATTCTCTTAGTTCATTAGTTCAAATAGGCATGCCTACCGCTTAGATTATACAATCTCAATCCCTTAACTATTTACATTTCATTAATTTTCCTAATTAAATGTCCTTAATAATGTTAATCAAAATTAGGGTCGTTCACTAAATAACACAAAATCTCATAGCGGAACGAACAATCTATAATATAAACCAACCTTTACACAAAAACAAAACTGTAATATATGTATATACAGACTTCAATCAGAGTATGCTAACCTATTCCAGCCTGGATAGTTCGGACAGTTATAACAACCTGTCCTCACAATTGCTGATAAGTACAATGGAAAAATAACCATATATGTGAATACGTCTCTTAGCCTCCAGCTCGTCTTTTGAAACTCCAAACATCCAACTAAACCTGGAAATATGCTCGATCTGACCTGAGCATTATAGAAAAACAACGCCCGAGTCAGTCTCGTAAAACCAGCGTGAGAACTTAAATCACAATTTTTTTTATTTATTATAACTTGTAAAATCCTTTGAAATCAAAGGTATATCGTAAGACTACGTCGCACATAAACATGGACGAGTTTTTACCTTATGATAACCAAACCTTTATATCAGAAACTCCAGTGATATTATAATAATGCCTAAAGGCGAAAATAATAATAATCAAGTAGCTGTGATGCTTTTGAGTGTACATCACAACAATACTAGGTATATAATCAAAAGCCGATAAGGCACGTTCGCTAATCGTGTAGGATTTCCATGGAGGTGCCCTAAGTACTTCGAGGACGGTCCTCCTGCACAAGGATTAGAGATATCCTTCCGAAGCAGCATACATCCCTAGTGATGTACCATAGAAAAAACATGGCTGGTTTCGCTAAGACCGAGTGCATCGCCCCATGCATGCATAATAACTGTAAGTAACATCTAGGAGGAGCCGACTACACCCTATGGGTTTGCCAACCCTACTGGTCATGCATCCTATCTCTAGTTTTAGTCATTTCCGATGATGAGACTACGTCCTACGTTCCATCTCAAGCACCGCCATCAAAGCAGATCATGGAATCCCACATGGATTCCAATACCCCAACGGTCTTCGAATCACACATAGATTCTCATATCTCAATTAGCTTTTGGAATCACACATGGATTCTCATACCCCAACAGGTTTCAGAATAACATATGGATCCCAACATCTCAATATGTCACGAAAACTCCTCCATAGAACCGTGTGTGGTTTTTGAAGTGGTTACGGTTTTCGAGTCATCTCTTACGAGTACACTCTTCTGCTTCCCAGGTGCTCTACAAACCAATCGCCGATTTTCGGAATGCTCAATACCGGTTCTTTAGGAAATAATCAGACAATACAAAGAGCGAGGATCACCCCCTAATCATTTTAGTGGACGGATCTCTCTGTCATTTGTTCCAGAAGAACGAAACGAGTTTATACATACATTATAGCACCCATCGATAGTAATTGTACCATATAATCCCCGTGTTTCCCCTAGATATTTACAGAGTTAAAATCCTTCGGTGTTAAGCAGGGAATATCTCTGTACCACCAAAATTAAGAAGGATTACATTTTAGGCCAAGATTTGATAGTCGGTTATTTAACTATCAAATAAACAAACATTCAAACAAAGATCATATTTCCCATGAAAATCACTAAGCCTCCTTTAATTAAGTTTCCATTATTTTAAAATCATCTTTCAAACACTTTGGAAATCACTTCCATATACTTATCTCAACAGGATAAGTATATTCACAAAAACATTATTTGATACTTAGAAAATATAACCATATGCTTATCTCAGTGGTATAAGTATATTCACAAACTATTTCACTTTCAAAACATAGAAACTTGAAACTCTTAAAAATAGATTTTGGAAAGTATCGCTCAATATCAATCATGGATCGCAGTTTACACAATGGTTAAGTCGCTATCCCAGTGAATCCATAGTAAAATGTAGCCACTGCCCGCCCCTCGAATTATGCCATGAAGATCAACCATTTCTTCCCAAATCCCTTTATTTTATAAATATTTCCAAATCTATTTATAAAGTTTCTTTATAAATCTCAAAACTCCATTTATAAGACATCTCCTTCCAAACCTTTAAAACTCATTTATAATCCTTTTATAAGTATCTAGAACCATTTATAAACTCTTCCCATTTTTAAACAACTTATTTACTAAACCTTTCAAGTCAGTAAGATTCCCTTGAAAAACCATAAATTATTTAAAAATAACTTTACATAATAAGTTATTATTTAAACATCCTTCTATTTCACTTAAATTAAATCTCATTAATAATATATTAAATTAATTTTAAAACACTACTATTACATTAATAAGTTAACATCAAAATAATATTAATATAATAATTAGTTAAGTCTAAAATGTTATTAATACACAAATCAATTAACTTTTAAATAATATTAATATGCTAATTAATTAATCTATAAATATAATTAAATAACTTAAATCAATATAATTAAATAACTTTAATTAAAAACTAAAGTATAGTTAAATCGCTTTAAATAAATAATTAAAATAAGATTAAAATATTTTAAAATAATAATTAAATAAATTAAAAATAATAATTATATATTCTTAAATAACTTTAAGGGATAACTTTTAATAATATATTAATAAAATAATTAACTTTAAATCATTATTAAAAACAGTTATTAATTATCTTTAAAGTATTATTACTTATAAGTCATTACCTTTTTAAATCTTATTACTAAATAACAATTATCTTTAAACCATAGAAATAAAATAATTATCTTTAAAATAACTTTCAAATCAATAATTAGCTTTTCTAATTCGAAGGAGGCTTAACGATCACCATGGTACTTAAATAAGCTACCATATTATCTAATTTAACTTTTCAAGTTAATAACAGGTATTTACATAATCCACGACTATGTTATTAAATCCAACACTTAACCATCATTCGTTAATATATCACTTGTTCAAAGCGGCATATCAATTTACAATATATAATCAAATGTCCAAAGCTATAAAATAGCAGAATGGGGTTTATTCTGCTAATTAATTGCCAAATTAAACTAATTAGCGGAACTGTGTTTTATTCCGCTAAACAGGTGTCCAATTACCATGTTCAATCCAATTTAACTCAAAAATAATTTATTTGGCCAAGTAAACATCAATAATTAAGGTATATAAATTTAAATGACGTTATTATTTAAGATAACGTAATTTAAAACCTGTCCATTTCCATATATCATAAATTTATACTTGTCCAAGGCTGTTAATAAATCACACAACAATATTGTACTTCTCAATAGGAGTACAATACAAAAACCCGCATGTCAGTCGGATAAAATATGAGCAAGATATGATATTTTTAATTTAAGTGCTTATATAAATAAATTTAAAACAAAATAAACTAAATTTCTCACCCTCAAGTATGCGGCCCAAAGCCCAACGAATTAAACCCGCACCCACAATAACAGTGCTTTCTTCCTCATCTTTTATTCCTCCCATCCATCCCAAACAAATAAGCACACAAGGATACATTCACGTGCACGTGCACTCAAGCTTCCCATCGCCGCATCCAAACCCATCAGCATTTTCATCATCTCGCGCTCGTCCAAATGCACCCCCCAACATTTCTTCGGCCCTACGCCTCGATTTCAAACCGAACGTTTGCTCTAAGTTCCCAAAATAATGCATAACAACTTTTATCACTAAAATCCAGTAAAATTTATGCATTCGACTGCCTCACTTCCGTGAACACAACGCCAAACCGCGAATCTCCAGTCGATGCTCAAATCGAAATAAAGCCCGAGCCCTAGTTTTCAACCAACGTCGATCGTCGACACGGAATCGCGCCGAAACTTCGAAAAAAGTACTACGTCTCTCCCTGACTCCATCGATGCATATGGCGATGAACAATTCTTTCGGAATCGAGAGAAAGCAATTTTTGAAGTTGTAAACACATTTTTCATATTTGCTGGTTTTTAATGATTACTCGCTCGATTCTCAATGAAATCGAGTGTTGTCAATTTCTAAAAATAGTATGGATCGATACAAACAACTTTCATGTTGATCGCTAAGGCTAATTTTTAATGGGGTGGGAGATAGTGGTTTTTAGAATGAGGGAAAAATCAATTTTTCCTTACTAGAAACAAAGAAAAGGAAGACAAAATGGAGAAGAGAAAAATGGAGTGTGTATGCATATATATATATATATATATATATCTGTGTGTGTGTGTATGTATATGTATAAATATATATATATATGTATGTATAAATATATATACATACACACACGCGCGCCCACGATCATCTTGACAAGGAGGCAAAATGGCTGCACCATTTCATAAATAAGTTGGGACAAGGGTCGACAGGTTTGTGTGCTGAGACAATATGGTGACTGTGGGGAAAGTTGTGTATTGGATGTGCATATGTATGGGTGTATTTGTTTCCGGTATCCCGAAATGCCATATCACATTCACGTTCAAGCCGTAAATGACAAAAAATGAATTACGATCGCGTATAGAATTGGAATGCGATCACAAAACAATGATAAAATAGACAAGCTGTTAAATTCTGTGAAGTTTCAAAATTGCCCATGTTGGCTGTAAAATGCGACAAACGAAAATTTATTTATTTTTCAAATTGAAAATTATAGAAAAATCCTAAAAATTAAATTAAAAATTCATCATAAAAAAATCAAGTAGTTATTTGGAACATGGATTTTATTATAATTTAATTCAAATCCGAATATTTAAACAAATTAAATATTCAAATTCAAAGATCCAAAAATACGGGTCGTTACACTCTCCTTCCCTTAAAAAGAATTTCGTCCTCGAAATTTCAACGCAAGAACACTCAATACTATTCATCAGCCCGCATGATGTTCATAGATCATTCATATACATTATCTGATTTGATCACCACTCAAATACATAACTCCACTTCAAAACTAGCATCGCTCACCCAATTTTCTAGTGCAGACTCTGATCAGGCTCCTTGATTAAAAACCTCTATTCCCCTTACATAGCCATATACTATGATAGAAAATCTTGGTTCCATATCAAGAACCCTCAGCAAGTGTTTGACGTCAAAAATGGATGATAGATCCTTATTTGGAATGGTGTAAAACACCTCAAAGCCTTGTATTCAAATATTAGATCAAAACTATATAAAGAGAGGAAAGATCTACATCCACTCTACATACTTCTTTAATTGGTTATTCCTAGTACTAATTTTTACTACTGCAAAATTATTTTTGAAAACATTTTCATAAAACATAGCTTAACTTTACAAACTGGTATAACCCCCAATCATATCCTAAGGGTATACACAGCTATAATTCAAACTTTATTTTGAATTTACTTAAGAATTTTAAACACACAGTTTTTATTCAAAACACTTTTTGAAACGATACCATATATTTTGGAAACTTAAGGGTCAAATACTTGGATATTTATTTCAAAAAGTTTTAAAATTATATTATATATTTTAATCCATAACAAATATATATATATATATATATATAGCCCGAGTAACCCCAAAATACCAAGGAACTGGGTAGTACCAAATAGTATTATATATTTCCTCACCCGGAATGATAATACTCAAGAGAAACATTTACCACCCGAACGTATCTCTTACCCATTTTTAGTTATTTTCGAGCCACTCGAACTAGTTAACTTAAAACCACTTTTTTATTTTTCAAACCCATTTTGAAACAATACCAAATATATTTCCAAATAAATAGTTTTCATCAAACTATCAGTTTCCAACTTACTTTGGATTCATCCAGATTCGAACTCGTTCCGACCGTACAATGACAAAAAGAATAATTTACTAAGTGCACAATAACGTTAGCCTAAGCAAACATCCGATCGTCACTTAGAAGATTATTCTAGTCACCACAAAAAAAATTCGGACTCCTTCCCAAATTAGACCAAAGAAACATATTTTTTTCTCTAAAATTCTCTTTTCCAAAAAATAGTTATACCTAAAAACATTTTTAAGTAAACTACCATCACCATTTCCAAAATCATTTGAAAAAAATAAACATATTTATTTTATGGTAAATCAAAATTTGTTTTATCAAAACAATTATAAAGCGAGATCCAAATGGTAGCAATCCCCAACTTAGAAACTCGAAAATGAACTCCGACGGTACTGCAATCATCATCGGAATTATTTCGCAGTGACCGAAATGAATTCATTGCTTATATTCCCTTGAAAATCCTTAGAATTATTTTTAACCCAAAAATATTTTCAAATACTATTATTAACCTTTTAAACCTCGAAAACGTTTTTTCAAAATCAACGGGATTTAAATTCTCAAACTCCTTTTATTTATATGACATTTTTTAATAAATCAAATTTATAAGATATCTCCCTTTAAAGGAAATCATTTCTTAAATATTTATCGCGAAAATATTCTAGCTTCCTTACATAAATCATTCTTCAGGTATTATTTAAGAAATATTTAAGTTTTCTTTAATAAACTTCTTTTATAAACCCCAATTAAATATAACCAACTTTTATATTCAATCATTTCCAAAATATTATTTCAGAATATTCCAAATTCCTTTTAATAAAATAAAATTTATTAAAACTTAATTTTAATCAAATCAGCCTTAATATAAAATTGTTTCTAAAATATTCATTCAAAAATATTCAAATTTTCTTTTAAATCAACAAACTTTAGAAATCAAATTTTTAACCCAACGTTATCAACGACGCCTTATATTCAAACTGTGAAACTTAATTCATAAGGTGTTCGTTTCAATTTTCCCAAAATCCCTATCTATCCAACCTAGGTTCAAAAGGAAGATTCAAGATAGGTTAACCAATAATAGTCAATGCTAAGAATTGGATGAGCATGACTAATCAAATCCTAGATGATAATAATGGAATATTATCCTTCCTAACAACCAAACATATCCTAAGAAAACTATTTTTTGGGGAAAATATTTCTTTTATATATAAAATATAATTATAGGCAAAATTATTTAATTTACCCAATTTAAAACAATATAAGTCGGTTGGTCTTGTTTGAGTGTTTAGGAAATCCCTATCAATAACGTTGGCCAAACGCATCGACCAAAACTCTTAAGCCACTCAACAGATCAAACAACACAATATAAAATATTTCTATGAAGATAACAAATACGCACTCTTATATATACTCTCGAACTCATCTTAGGGTCTCACTTTCCCTATCTCAAATGAGTCAACCCCACCAAAGCCTAGATGTTCTCTCAACCTAATCTCTAATACCACGTTTTAACGACCTACTTTTCCGTACAGTTTAAGCGGCCAATAAACCACACATGAACCACTCAAATTGAACGAAAAGGCAGATAGTTAGGGAAAAAAAGAAAGAAGTCAAGAAGAAACTAGACAACACATAATCTCATAGAAAAACAAATAATCTATAATACAAACCAACCTTTACACAAAAACAAAACTGTAATATATGTATATACAAACACCAGTGAGAGTATGCTAACCTATTCCAGCTCGGACAGTTCCAATAGTTATAACAACCTGTCCTCATAATTACTGATAAATACAACCATGAATGCAACGAAAAAATAACATTGTACATAAATACATCTTTGGGCCTCCAGCTCATCTCCTGAAACTCCAAACATCCAACTAAATCTAGAAATATGCTCGGTCTTTGACCCGATCATTATAGGAAAACAACGCCGGGGTCAGTCTCCTAAAACCAGCGTGAGAACTTAAATCACAAGGAATTTTATTTAATATAACTTGTAAAATCCTTTAAAATCAACGGTATCTCGTAAGACAATGCCTCACATAAACACGAATGGGTTTTTCCCTTACGATAACCAAACCTTTTTATCAGAAAATCCAGTGATACTATAATAATGTCAAAGGGTGAAAACAATAATAATCAAGTGGCTGTGATGCTCGTGAGTGTACATCACAACAATACTTAGTATATAATCAAAAACCGATAAGGCATGTTTGCTAATTGTGAAGGATTTCCATGGAGGTGCCCTCAGTGCTTCGAGGACGATCCTCTTGCACAAGGATCAGAGATATCCTTTCGAAGCAGCATACATCCCTAGTGATGTACCATAGGAAAAACATGGCTGGTCTTGCTAAGACCTAGTGCATCGTCCCTTTCATGCAAAACAACTATAAGTAACATCTTGGAGGAGCCGACTACACCATATGGGTTTGCCAACCCTACTGGTCATGCCTCATATCTCTAGTTTTAGTCATTTCCGCTGATGAGGCTACATCCGGCGTTCCAACTCATGCACCGCCATCAAAATAGATCATGGAATCCCACATGGATTCTGATACCCCAACGGTCTTAGAATCACACATAGATTCCCATATCTTAATTAGATCTTGGAATCACATACGGATTCCCATACTCCAACCGGTTTCGGAATCACACTGGATCCCAACATCTCAATATATCATGAAAACTCCTCCATAGAACCGTATATAGTTTTAGGAGTGGTTATGGTTTTTGAGTCAACTCTTACGAGTACACTCTTCCGCTTCCTAGGTGCTCCACAAACCAATCGTCGATTTCCAGAATATCAATTTACAATATATATCACTTTTTCAAAGCGGCATATCAATTTACAGTATATAATCAAATGTCCAAAACTATAAAATAGCAGAATGAGGATTTATTTTGCTAATTAATTATAGAATTAATCTAATTAGCGGAATGGTGTTTTATTCCGCTAAACAGGGGTCCAATTACCATATTCAATCTAATTTAACTCTATAATAATTTATTTGGCCAAGTAAACATTAACAATTAAGGTATATAAATTGAAACGACGTTATTATTTAAAATAATGTGATTTAAAACTGTCTGTTTCCATATATCATAAATTTATACTTGTCCGAGGCTATCAATAAATCACACAACAGTATTGTACTTGTCAATACGAGTACAATGCAAAAATCTGCATGTCAATCAGATAAAATATGAGCAAGATTTGATATTTTGAATTTAAGTGCTTATATAAATAAAATTTAAAAAAATTAACTAAATTTCTTACCCTCAATTATGCGGTCCGAATTAAACCCGCACCCACAACAACAGTGCTTTCTTCCTCATCTTCTATTCCTCCCGTCCATCCCAAACAGATATGCACGCAAGGATACGTTCACGTGCATGTGCACACGAGCTTACCATCGCCGCATCCAAACCCATCAGCATGTTCACCATCTCGCGCTCGTCCAAACGCACCCTGCCATCATTGCTTCGGCCCTACGCCTCGATTTCTGACCGAACGTTTACTCCAGGTTCCTAAAATAATGCGCGACAACTTTTATCACTAAATGGACTAAAATTTCTCCATTCGACCGCCTCACTTCCGTGGACACAACACCAAACCTTGTATCTCCAATCAATGCTCAAATCAAAATTAAACTCGAGCCCTAGTTTTCGACCAACGTCGACCGTCAACACGGAATCGCATCGAAACTTTGACAAAAGTACTACGTCTTGCCCTGACTCCAACGACTCATACGGCGATGAACAATTCTTTCGGAATCGAGAGAAAACAGTTTTTGAAGTTATGAACATATTTTTCCTTTTTGTTGATTTTTGATGATTACTTGCTCGATTCTCAACGAAATTAATTGCCCTCAATTTCTAAAAATAGTATGGATCGATACGAACAACTCTCATGTTGATTTCTAAGGCTAATTTTAAATGGATTGGATGATAGTGGTTTTGGAATAAGGGAAAAATCAAATTTTCCTTACTGGAAACAAAGAAAAGGAAAATAAAATGAAGAAGAGAAAAATGAAGTGTTAATGGATACACACACACACGTGATCATCTTGACAAGGAAGCAAAATGGATGCACCATTTCATGAATAAGTTGGGACAAGGGAGACAAGGGTCAACAGGTTTGTGCGTTGAGACAATATGGTGGCTGTGGGGAAAGTTGTGTACTGGATGTGCATATGTATGGGAGTGTTTGTTTCCGGTATCCCGAAACACCATATCGCGTTCACATCCGAGCCGTAAATGATAGAAAATGAATTAAGATCGCGTATAGAATTGGAATGCGATCACAAAACAACTATAAAATAGACAAGTTATTAAATTCTGTGATGTTTCAAAATTTCCCACGTTTGTTGTAAAATACGACAAACTGGAATTTATTTATTTTTCAAATTGAAAATTATGGGAAAATCCTAAAAATCAAATTAAAAATACGTCAAAAAAAATTAAGCAGTTATTTGGAACATAGATTTTATTATAATTTAATTCAAATTCGAATATTTAAACAAATTAAATATTCAAATTCGAAGACCCAAAAGTATGAGTCGTTATAGTTAAAGATTTTATTTTTGAAGTAGAATTTCTTTACGAAAATTTGGAATTAAACCTATGTTTTTCATAAAATAATATCTTACTTTATTTTAAAATACACACACACACATACACATTTTTACTTTTCATAAAATATTATCAACTTTAAAACTTTATTAGTCAATTCTGTATACTTATAATAGATATTTTCTTTTAAAATAGATATCAAAAGAAATAACAATTTTTTTAAAACTGATTGTTGCTCTAAATCAAAAAATAACATAGTTAATAGCAGGCTCAAAAAAATTCACAAAACAAAGCATTTAACTTAAAAATCAAATAGCATTAGAAACTTCATAAAACAATATGGAATAAAGAAGGCAGCAATACATTACACAGAAGCCAACAACCAACTTGACAAGGACCTATGTTCTATGCAACAACATGCGTTTTAATGTATAAGGCATGGGTGCGTGATTTTTAAGGCCATAAAAAGGACAGGGACGAAATAAAAAAATGAAAGCAAGAATTCATTCTCCAATTAGGTAATCCATGCCCATATGGCAATAGGACAAATTAAAAACATGTTGTACAGTGCAGCCACAAATTATGTAATAGGCTAGGACGAAAACAAATGAAAGCAAGAATGCTTTCTTTAATTAATAAATGCTTGCCCATATTTCCATCCAATAGGACATGTAGAAAAGGTGAACTGACAGGGACAAAAATAAATATCAAAGCAAAATGCTTTGGTGTGTGACTTTTCATCAAAACAAAGAACACTTAAAGGCACATGTCCTTGATTGCTTGCCCATATATCAACATGGCAGGGACAAAATAATTCAAAGCATTTGGGAAGGTGTGAAATAATTCAAGGCATTTGGGAAATTTCAAAACTGATAACATGCTAAGGGCATCTCTAGTCGTGCCAATATTTATTGAATTTGCTCGAAAATAATCTCCAGTCGTAAAATTCAAGGCAACAATTCAGCTGAAAGTTCATGATTCTGTTCAGAATCCTGAACTGGGCTTGGGCGTGTAACGACCCACTATTTTGGACCATTCAAATCGACAATAATCCACACATGTCAGACTTGAATAATGCAAAATAACAGATTGTAATAAAATTTGGAGCAAATAAAATCATTCACAGAATCACAGACACAGAAATATCAGAATAACTCGCAGCGGAATTTAAAAATACCATAGTGGTTCATGAAGCCACTAAATACATAGTCTAAAATCAAATACAAAATACATAGTCTGAAATCCAATATAGTTCTGAAACAAGTACAGTAGAAATCCCAAATACACAAGTCTCTAAAACAAAAGCTGAAATAAGACAACTGAAACTGAAATAGGAAGATAACTAGATAAGCAGAATCTCCAGTGATTCCGAGCTCCAGAAAGGTGAATCCAAAGCTGTGAATACTCAGGCTGACCCGAGCGAAAATAAAACATAACACTCGAGTCAGGATATACATACTTATACAATGTAAACCAACTCAAATGAACTGTAGTAAAGGTACAAGTAACTTAGAAGATGCTTGGGACCGCCATCCTCTAAGGATCCGTTAAACTATCTACTATGTAGTAATATTCGCTATTATAATAGTGTCTACATAAGTAAAGTATAATCATATCGGAAAATAGCGTTAAGGGGATGGAGAACCTTAACGCGGTCGGATCTTAAAATCATAATCGTACTAAAGCTCGATATGGTAGGTGACACGGCACAACTAGGCAATGCTAGGGTAGATATACCAATTACGCACACGGACTGATGGATACGCATAGCAGCCACTACCGTTCCACCTCGAACAACATTCCCAAATCGGAGGATGGCCATCTAGTCAAATCAGTAAGAGTATAATGTCGAAGGAATGTGTCCGAGAAGAGGTGCTACCTCACTGGTCTGAGATCGCTCCTGTTTTAGCCACCTTATGCCAACTCACGGGAGTTGGGTCCACGTAATACCTTAAGGACGTCGCCACCATCCTACTTCATTCTGGAATCTCCACCGCGCACACGGTTGTCAAAGTGGTTTTCGGTATCGACAGAGAGTATGTCCATATCCGATCCCGGTCTCTTTGCCAACCAATCGTTATTATAACCCGTGGTTATAGATTTAAAACAATTTATCAAAATATACTTCGAATTAAACCATTTAAAACAAAGTCATTATTCCTTTAAATCAATATTATATTTCCAAAATCTAACCCTTCGGAGTTCACTTATTCACTTAAACAAAAGCATTAAAATTTTCAGCTTCCACGGCATTTAAAAGTGTGGCGGTAAGTTATATTCGAAAACCATTTTATTTCAACAAAACAATATTTAAAATTGTTATATTAGTTCAGTTTTAAACAAAATCATATTTCAGTCTACTGCAGTCCTTAACAAGTGCTACAGTAGCTTTTCATTAGTTCAAGTTCAATTTTAGTTTCTACTACAACAGCACTTACCAAGTACTATCATAGCTTTAGTTCATTTTAGTCTTTTGGTTCATTTATAAAAACCACAACACTTAAAAAGTGCTACAGATTCTACCTAGTTAAAACTTATAAAATCATACATTAAAAATGTTCATTTCAATCCTTTAACAAATTTTATTCCAAAGAAATTTTACAAGTTAAAACCAAACTTACCAATTTGCTTATTACATTCATTTCAACACTTAAGCTTAAACTTCATTTTTCCACAAATTTAAAACTAAATTTCAATTTCAATTAAATTAACTTAAGTTTCCATCTTTCCTTTTTTTCTTTTTTCCAAAATTTAAAAATTTAAGTTTCGCTTTAAAATCAATATTCCTCCATTTATTTATATTTATCACATAGAAAAATCATTTCTATTTTAAATAAATCATTTAAAAATTCGGTTTAAATCAAATTAAATATTAATACAATTTTTAAATTATCTAAAAATATTCAGAAAATACAAAAAAAATAACCACGGGTCTGTATAATATTTTCTAGCCTAATTCAAGTGATACGGATACTATATCATTTCAATCCGTAATTTACAAAGAAAAATCCGGGTTTTATCATTTCAAACCCGCAATCCCAAGTAAATAAAATTAAATTGAAAATCGCTCGGGCATATCATTTCAGCCCATAACGACCTTCCCTTATTCTAAAGTCCGTTCGGGTATGTATCATTTCAACCCATAGTGATTCTATTCTACAGGGAACTTGCAGTGTGATTTAACAGAATAGAATAACAGTAAAATAAGAACAGATATAACAGATGATACGATATGCAGTTTTAACAATTAACATCAACTATAAATAAATCACAGGTAATTATAACATCATTTATTCATTTATTTATTTCTACACATTCAGTTGCGGTCGTTTCACAATTTTATAAGTATGAATATTCGTGTGAGATTTACTCACCTCTACGGAGCTGGAGATTCGGAAAGAAAGAAGTACGATGTCAATCGAAAGCACGCGGATAGCACGATCAGTCGTTAGCGGATGCGCCAACTAGATTCAAACCAAAAACACAGTAAATAATCAAATCTAAGATTGCACGAATAACGAATTTTCAATGAAGCGAACAATGGAAAAGTAACAGGTTAAAAAAAATCAAAACAATTAGCACGCCTACTTTTGAAAATCGATTATAACTTTAAATTTTCAAAGTGACAAAACAACTTTTTTTTTCAAAACAAAGTTCAGTATATTTAAAACTTCGAAATAAAGTCTCTGGAAACCAAATACAAAAATAGGTAGAGGAAACAACACGTGACCAACAATTTCAAACCAAACAAAAAAAAAATGACAAACAGCTTTTGAAGTGCAAAACAATTTTTCTCATTTCTCTTTTCCAATTTGCAGGGCTCGACCAACAACTTCAAAACAAAAAGGTGACAAACAACTTTTGTTCATCATTTTTCAAACAGAGGCTCAGGAATAGTATAGACAAAATACAAAATGCCAAGATAACAAAATACTTCACTACTTAGTTCACAATACAAGCTCGGTCTGCCGGTTCGGGTGGCATGGGTTGGTCAGCCTGGTTATGGTCTGGCGAAGGGGTTGGAGGGGCCGTGGGTTCTCGGTCTGGCCTGGGGACGTGGGTGGTAGCTGGCACATTGGTCTCGGCCTGGAGTAGGGGGTGTGGCTGGTCTGATCTCGGCCTGGGGTTGCCTGGTCTCGACATGGAGGTGAATGGGGCAGGCTCGGTCTGGTGGGGTGCGTGGGGTTTCGTGGTGGTCTGGTGGCTTGGAGGCGACTGGGCCATGGTGGATCTGGCGAAGGAGTTGGGTGGTGGGCTGGCATGGAGGCGATGGTGGGTTCTCGTGGTGGTGGGCAGTAGGGTCGGTGACGTGGTGGTGCCTGGTCACGGCCTGGGGTGGAGGAGCTGGGGTAGGGTGGCTGGCACGGTCTGGTGGAGGAAGGGCTGTGGGGTTCGGTGGTGGTAGGCTTGGGATTGGTGGTGGCAGGGGATAACATGATAAAACAAAACAAAAGATGAGGCAGGGGAAACAACAAACAAATCAAAAAAAATGAAAAAAAAAGAAGTATGCAGTCTTTACCTTCTGATGCTCACGAAAGTTTGAAAAGGAAGCAACAGAGAAGTGTGAGATCTGGAAATATTTGTTTGTGAACGTGGAAGGTGAAACAGCTGTACACTAATTTGTAGAGAGAAGGCAAAAGGTAAAAGTTTGAAACGGCAGAGAGGAAAAAAATGCAATTTAAGTGGAACGAAAAGTATGGGAGAAGTGGAATAATTCTCACGGCAAGGTAAGGCAAGATTTGAAAATTTCAGCAGAAATATACAGCTGAAATAAATGGACCATGGAACAGTGCACGTACAGTGTAACGCCCGAAGTAACGTACAACCGTTACTTGTTCCTTTTATTAAATAAATTTAAAAAATGTTAACGGTTTCTTAAAATATAACGTATCTTTATAAATCAAAATTTAAAATAGCTATTATCATCGTTAATAAAATTTGATTCTAATGTAAAGTTAAGAACGGACAAAACGTGACGAAATGTAACGTTTTAAATTTTCGTTTTATACGAATTTCTACAATTTATTTTTATTAATATTTCAAAATGTTTTGTTTTCAATTAAAATTTCGCTTTAAAATATCGGGCTGTTACACTCTCCCCCACTCAAAGCTTTTCGTCCTCGAAAAGGAACGAAGAAGGAAAACAAAGAAGATAAGACAGAATAGCAAAAGTACCTGAAATAAACAATTCCGGATTCGAAGCACGAATGCTCTCCTCCGTCTCCCAGGTGCAATCCCGTTCATCAGTGCTCCACTGCACTTTGACCAGATCGACAGATTTTCTTCTTAGCTGCTTCGTACCTCGATCGACGATACGAAGTGGCTTCCTCTCAACCGTCAGATTTGGCTCAATATCCAAACTATCAAGGGCAGAAGGCTGAATAATAAGAGATGGATCATGCAGATAGCGACGAAGATGAGATACATGAAAGACGTTGTGAATTCCAGAAAATTTCTCGGGTAAATCCAGACGATAAGCAAGAGAACCAATTCTTTCCAAAATGCGGAAAGGACCAACGAATCTAGGAGATAGCTTTCCTCTACGACCAAAACGAATAACATTCCTTAAGGGAGAGACCTTAAGGAAAACCAAATCACCAACTGCAAACTCTAAACTCCGTCTTCGACGATCGGCGTACTTCTTCTGTCTATCCTGAGCAATCCTCATCTTCCTCTTAATCTCTTCGACTCTCTCTGAAGCTTCCAAAACCATCTCAGGACCAAGAACCAAACGATTACCAGATTCAATCCAACAAGAAGGAGATCTACAAGGTCGTCCGTAAAGAGCAGAAAATGGAGATGTCTCAATACTGGCCTGATAACTATTGTTATAAGTGAATTCGACAAGATGGAGATGATCTTCCCAAGATCCTCCATAATCAAGCACACAAGCACGAAGAAGATCTTCTAAAATCTGATTCACCCTTTACGTTTGACCGTCGGTCTGTGGATGGTAAGCAGTGCTCAGATTAAGATGAGTACCCAAAGAATCCTGAAAGGCTTTCCAAAACCTACTAGTAAAGATAGGATCACGATCACAAACGATACTGAGAGGAACACCATGGAGACGAACAATCTCCCTCATGTAAATCTCAGATAAACTAGAAGCTGAACGGGTAGACTTGACCGGAATGAAATGAGCTGATTTGGTCAATCTATCCACAATAACCCAGATACTCTCGTTACCCTTCCTACTCCTCGGTAAACCATCAATGAAATCCATAGAAACTTGTTCCCACTTCCAATTGGGAATCTCAAGAGGCTGCAATAACCCAGGGGTCTTCTGATGATCTGCCTTGACTTGCTGACAAGTCGCACACCTATTGACGAAAATGGAAATATCTCGCTTCATACCTTTCCACCAATATAACTTCTTCATATCCTGATACATCTTGGTTACGCCTGGATGAATAGAAAGTCTGGACTGATGATTCTCCCGAAGTAACTCCTGTCTCAATCCATCAACATTCGGGACACAAATCCTATTATTAATCCTCAATACACCCTTATCGTCAATCTGAGCTCCATTACCCTCAAGACTACTACCTCCAACTCTACTTCGAACATTCTCCTTAATCAACTTAAGCATCTGATCCTCATCCTGTCTAGCCATAATACGATCCACAAGAGGTGAAGAAACAACAATCTGACACAACAAAGCTTTCTTCCTACTCAAAGCATCCGCCACTACATTAGCCTTTCCCGGTGTATAGTTGATGTCGAGGTCATAAGAAGCAAGGAACTCTAACCACCTAACTTGTCTCTGATTCAAGTCCTTGTGAGAGAAAATATACCTCAAAGACTGATGATCTGTGAAAAGCTCGAACTTGGTACCCAACAGATGATGTCTCCAAAGCTTCAAAGCGAAAACAACCGCAAGTAACTCTAGATCATGAGCAGCATAATTTACTTCATGAGTCTTCAACTGTCTACTAGCATAAGCAATCACTCTACCATCCTGCATCAGAACAGCTCCCAAACCTTCTCTACAAGCATCAGTGTATACCGTTAATCCCTCATCTCTATTTGGAACGGTAAGAACAGGTGCGGAAATAAGTTTGTCTTTTAACTCATTGAATGCGGCTTCACACTTACTACTCCAAATAAACTTAGCATTCTTCCGAGTTAAAGCAGTGAGAGGTGCAGCAATCCGAGCGAAATTCTCAATGAATCTCCGGTAATAACCGGCGAGGCCCAGAAAACTACGGATATCAGTAGGAGTCTTAGGAGTTTCCCAATCCTGTACAGAATAGGGAAAAAGAAGGATAATAGGAAAGATAGAGTAAATTGAAATGAAACAATGAAAGAGAAAGAAAGGAGAACTTACATTGATCGCAGCGATCTTGACTGGATCAACTGAAACTCCATTACTAGAAACAATATGCCCAAGAAATCGGACTTCATCCTTCCAGAAATGGCATTTGGAAAATTTAGCTTTTAACTGATGCTTTCGAAGAGTCTCAAGAACAGACTTCAAATGTGACTCATGTTCTTCTTCAGACTTAGAGAATATGAGGATATCATCCACAAAGACTCGAACAAATTTATTTAGCACATCACGGAATACACGATTCATCAAGTCAACAAAGAAAGCGGGAGCATTAGTCAAACCAAAAGGCATGACTAACCATTCGAAGAATCCATTTTCAGTACGGAAAGCAGTCTTAGGAATACTTTCCTCAGCAACTCTGAGTTGGTGAAAACCTGTGGCAAGATCAAGCTGAGAGAAAACAGTAGCACCATAAAGCTGATCGAACATGTCATTGATGCGAGGCATTGGATATTTATTTTTCATAGTGAGTTTGTTCAACTCCCTATAATCAACACACATCCGAAGAGAACCATCGGACTTGGTGACGAAAACCACCGCGGCTCCCCATTCAGAAAAACTAGGTCTGATCAGACCCTTGGAAGATAGGTCTTCAATTTGTTTCCTTAACTCAACCTTCTCGCGGGGTGCCATTCTTCTAGGAGGAAGGACTATAGGTCGAGCTCCTGGAATGAGGTCAATGCGGAAATCAATTTCCCGCTTGGGAGGTAAAGCAGTAACTTCACCGAATACATCCGGGTAGTGATTAACTACACGGGTCGACTGAAGATCATCAATAGAAACATCTAAAGAAAAGATAAAGCTACCAGCATAATCATGAGGCATACGACCCTGAATAAACAAAGAATTTCCTCGATCATCCTTAAGAGAAACAATTCGGGATTTACACGAGATACGGGCATCGTGTCTATCAAGCCAATCACTTCCAAGCAGCAAATCAAAAGCATCGAAACCAAGGATATAGAAATCGCCACTAAAACTATGATCGGAATGGAGGAGTTTCACATGCTTACAAATCTTATTAAGATTTGCGGGACCACCAATAGGATTAGAAACACATAAAGGAACAGAAGCATACTCAGGGGAAAGGAGATGTTCAAACTTATTACACAGGTCATCAGAAATAAAACTATGCGAAGCACCAGTATCAAATAAAACACGAACAGGATGATGAAATAAAGTAAAGGTGCCTTGAAGAGTACCTTGACTATCGCTAGGAGCAGGAGTAGGTGCGGGAGCAGGTGATGAAGCAGATGTGACAGCAAATACGCCAGATGGCTTTCCCTTCTGATATAAAGGACAGTCCTTCCTAAAATGACCCGGCTGAAGACAAACATGACAAAGATCGTTCCTGGTAACCTGGGGTGGAGGAACAGCAGCACTGGATGGATTAGGGCAACTATTGGCATAGTGTCCCTTTTGGTCACATTTGAAGCACGTAATGGAGGAAAGATCAATAGGATGTCTCTGGGAAGGAGCAGATGCTGAAGATCCCAAGCCCGCATGTTTGATCCAATTCTTCTTCTGCTGGTGGAAGTTGGGCTTTCTCTTCTTGGAATTTGCAGAGGAAGATTGTGAGACATGAGTACCAGAAGTAGCAGGACCCTTGGAAGTAGGGTTCTCATAGCGGATAGCCATATCCATGAGCTCAGTAAATGTGCCATGAACATGTGAAATAAGGCGATCGTAGAACTCTGGGCGAGCTCCAGAAATGAACTTCTCATTCTTCTTTAGCTGAGTGTCGATAAGACCAGGACCGAATTTTGAAAGTTCATTGAACTTCCGTTCATACTCTGAGAAGGACATGGTACCCTGCTTGAGGTCCATGAATTCACGGTAAAGCTGAGATTTCCCGGCTTCGGGCATCCATTTTGCCACAAAAGCCTCCCTGGAAAGAAGATACAGAAACAGAACTTAAGATGAATTCGAAAAGAAAGGAAATGGGGAAAAATTCAAGTTAACTCAAAGGATACCTGAACTGCTCCCACGAAAGATCACCTTCGTCAGTGTGAGTCGTAACAGACTCCCACCAATCTAGGGCTGACTCTTGCAGCTGCCATGCTGCTAACTGACGCTTCTGGGCATCAGTGATCTCTAAACCAGTAAAGATTCTTTCCAAACTTCTTAGCCATTGCTGGGCTTCGATGATACTTTCTGAACCGGTGAACTTAGTGCCACCGAGCTGAGAGAATTCTTTGCAAAGGACAGTAAACTTAACGGGTGCAACAGGTGGAGGAACTGGGGCAATACCACGACCCCTACCTCTAGCATTTCCACGATTCATCCTGGAAATATCAAGAATAAATTTAGGGCAAAGTACAAAGAAGACTAAGATAAGTTAAGATAAAACACGATAAGATCACTTGGATGAATATCCTACTAACAAAATTCCTAACAAGGTAGATACGGAAAGAAGGAAGTTTAGAAAAATTTCTTCATAAAACAAGAAAACTTTATATCAAAATAATCTTTTGAAAAAGTTATTTGAAAAACCATTCTAAAATCATTTTATACTTTGAAAAATACGTTCACTCACAAGGAAATGATTCTGAGTTTGATTTCACTCATTCTAGGGTATTTCTACCCTATCTCTAATGAGTTTTGCTCCATAGGCTAAGGTTTGCCTAAAACCTGGCTCTGATACCAAATGTAACGACCCACTATTTTGGACCATTCAAATCGACAATAATCCACACATGTTAGACTTGAATAATGCAAAATAACAGATTGTAATAAAATTTGGAGCAAATAAAATCATTCACAGAATCACAGACACAGAAATATCAGAATAACTCGCAGCGGAATTTAAAAATACCATAGTGGTTCATGAAGCCACTAAATACATAGTCTAAAATCAAATACAAAATACATAGTCTGAAACCCAATATAGTTCTGAAACAAGTACAGTAGAAATCCCAAATACACAAGTCTCTAAAACAAAAGCTGAAATAAGACAACTGAAACTGAAATAGGAAGATAACTAGATAAGCAGAATCTCCAGTGATTCCGAGCTCCAGAAAGGTGAATCCAAAGCTGTGAATACTCAGGCTGACCCGAGCGTAAAATAAAACATAACACTCGAGTCAGGATATACATACTTATACAATGTAAACCAACTCAAATGAACTGTAGTAAAGGTACAAGTAACTTAGAAGATGCTTGGGACCGCCATCCTCTAAGGATCCGTTAAACTATCTACTATGTAGTAATATTCGCTATTATAATAGTGTCTACATAAGTAAAGTATAATCATATCGGAAAATAGCATTAAGGGGATGGAGAACCTTAACGCGGTCGGATCTTAAAATCATAATCGTACTAAAGCTCGATATGGTAGGTGACACGGCACAACTAGGCAATGCCAGGGTAGATATACCAATTACGCACACGGACTAATGGATACGCATAGCAGCCACTACCGTTCCACCTCGAACAACATTCCCAAATCGGAGGATGGCCATCTAGTCAAATCAGTAAGAGTATAATGTCGAAGGAATGTGTCCGAGAAGAGGTGCTACCTCACTGGTCCGAGATCGCTCCTGTTTTAGCCACCTTATGCCAACTCACGGGAGTTGGGTCCACGTAATACCTTAAGGACGTCGCCACCATCCTACTTCATTCTGGAATCTCCACCGCGTACACGGTTGTCAAAGTGGTTTTCGGTATCGACAGAGAGTATGTCCATATCCGATCCCGGTCTCTTTGCCAACCAATCGTTATTATAACCCGTGGTTATAGATTTAAAACAATTTATCAAAATATACTTCGAATTAAACCATTTAAAACAAAGTCATTATTCCTTTAAATCAATATTATATTTCCAAAATCTAACCCTTCGGAGTTCACTTATTCACTTAAACAAAAGCATTAAAATTTTCAGCTTCCACGGCATTTAAAAGTGTGGCGGTAAGTTATATTCGAAAACCATTTTATTTCAACAAAACAATATTTAAAATTGTTATATTAGTTCAGTTTTAAACAAAATCATATTTCAGTCTACTGCAGTCCTTAACAAGTGCTACAGTAGCTTTTCATTAGTTCAAGTTCAATTTTAGTTTCTGCTACAACAGCACTTACCAAGTACTATCATAGCTTTAGTTCATTTTAGTCTTTTGGTTCATTTATAAAAACCACAACACTTAAAAAGTGCTACAGATTCTACCTAGTTAAAACTTATAAAATCATACATTAAAAATGTTCATTTCAATCCTTTAACAAATTTTATTCCAAAGAAATTTTACAAGTTAAAACCAAACTTACCAATTTGCTTATTACATTCATTTCAACACTTAAGCTTAAACTTCATTTTTCCACAAATTTAAAACTAAATTTCAATTTCAATTAAATTAACTTAAGTTTCCATCTTTCCTTTTTTTCTTTTTTCCAAAATTTAAAAATTTAAGTTTCGCTTTAAAATCAATATTCCTCCATTTATTTATATTTATCACATAGAAAAATCATTTCTATTTTAAATAAATCATTTAAAAATTCGGTTTAAATCAAATTAAATATTAATACAATTTTTAAATTATCTAAAAATATTCAGAAAATACAAAAAAAATAACCACGGGTCTGTATAATATTTTCTAGCCTAATTCAAGTGATACGGATACTATATCATTTCAATCCGTAATTTACAAAGAAAAATCCGGGTTTTATCATTTCAAACCCGCAATCCCAAGTAAATAAAATTAAATTGAAAATCGCTCGGGCCTATCATTTCAGCCCATAACGACCTTCCCTTATTCTAAAGTCCGTTCGGGTATGTATCATTTCAACCCATAGTGATTCTATTCTACAGGGAACTTGCAGTGTGATTTAACAGAATAGAATAACAGTAAAATAAGAACAGATATAACAGATGATACGATATGCAGTTTTAACAATTAACATCAACTATAAATAAATCACAGGTAATTATAACATCATTTATTCATTTATTTATTTCTACACATTCAGTTGCGGTCGTTTCACAATTTTATAAGTATGAATATTCGTGTGAGATTTACTCACCTCTACGGAGCTGGAGATTCGGAAAGAAAGAAGTACGATGTCAATCGAAAGCACGCGGATAGCACGATCAGTCGTTAGCGGATGCGCCAACTAGATTCAAACCAAAAACACAGTAAATAATCAAATCTAAGATTGCACGAATAACGAATTTTCAATGAAGCGAACAACGGAAAAGTAACAGGTTAAAAAAAATCAAAACAATTAGCACGCCTACTTTTGAAAATCGATTATAACTTTAAATTTTCAAAGTGACAAAACAACTTTTTTTTTCAAAACAAAGTTCAGTATATTTAAAACTTCGAAATAAAGGCTCTGGAAACCAAATACAAAAATAGGTAGAGGAAACAACACGTGACCAACAATTTCAAACCAAACAAAAAAAAATGACAAACAGCTTTTGAAGTGCAAAACAATTTTTCTCATTTCTCTTTTCCAATTTGCAGGGCTCGACCAACAACTTCAAAACAAAAAGGTGACAAACAACTTTTGTAATATCCCGGAAATTTTAACAATATCAATTTAATAATCTGTTAAATAATTAAATTGATATTGATGATCTTTGATAATAAGATTTGAATTTAATTTAATAATCTGATTAAATTAGTATTAATTGGTGATTTTATCTTTTAAAAGTTAATAAGATATTTTCTATTTGAATATATATATATTTATTTATATATATTGTAAATAGAAGCTTTGGGTAAATTGGGAATTTAAATTTAATTTAATATGACTTTTCAAAGTTATTTAAATTAGTAAATTTATAGTTTTAAAATACTTTAATTGCTTAAGATATTTTTACTTAAGTTTAAAATTATATAAGAGTTAACAAAAAGGCTTGTTTTGTTTCTTTTTAAAATATCACTTGATAATATAATCTCTTATATAAATTATTTAAATATCAAATATGTTAATTTCAGATAATAAGTATAATGTATTATTTTTATTAATATGAATGGATTTTAAAGAATATGAAATTGTTATTTAATTGAATAAATAGTTATATATGTATATATATATATATAACTTGACTTTTTAAATTGAATCTTAGGATTTAATTTAATTGAATTTGAATTTAAGCTTTGAAATTCAAGAGAATAGATATTTAAATTGTTTTGGATTTTAGAATATTTGTATAAACTTTTATTTATAAATATAGTTAGTTTTGTTTCTTTAAAAAGTAATTTATATATAGATAAGTATTTAATAAATTAAGAAAAAGGCATTTTATTTACTTTTAAAATATATAAAAATAAGTAAAAATTACTTAAGAGACATATGTCATTATCCTAAAGCTTTGTATAACATGTGTAATTTAAGTAACTAATGTATATGACAAGTGTCATATTTTATTATCATTTTCTTTATTTTAATAAACCACATTTTTCACTTATATAAACATTTGCTTTCTCCCTTCCATTCTTTTTCTATTCTTTTTCCAAAACTAAGAAAAAGATTTCAGCTCACAAAATAACTCTAAGCAAATCTGAAATTCACTCTTCTCAAACCCTTCTCAAAACAATCCTCTACTCTAAAATCTGTAATCAGTAACCAAATTTCCAAATCCTAAAGCAAAAGCCTGTAAATCTTCCTCAAACATAAGATCTGTAATCAACTCCTCAAACCAGAAATCAAAAATCAATACCCTGTAATTCTTTTTCCAAATCAACTCAAGCCTGTTGTATTCATTTGCAATCTGGGATCATCTCAAGTCTGTCTGCAAACATGCATTCTTTTCAAAACCTGCATTCTCTTCAACCTGGAAGCATGTTCAAACACTCATCTCTGCATGCAAATTTAAACAGCAAGCAACTCAGTTTAAAAGTCAAATAAGCAAGGCAATTCAAGTTTTAAAATACAAAAGCAGTTTTCAAAAGCTAAAGGCTGCCTCTGTTTAAATAAAGTGAGTAACTTTTTCTTAAAGATTTTAAGTATGATTTTGGTTGCCTGATCATCTCTGGAAATGTGTATGTTATGTGAATATATATATAATTAAAACTTTTCTATGTATATGTAGATGTATATAGATGATGCTTGCTGTTCTTAGTTTCCAGGTTTAAATCTTTAATCAAAAAAAAAGCAATTTCTCTTGACCTCATCTTTGTTTAGGTTTAAGTTGCAAACGAAAATGGGTTGTTTTATCATTTATTAGAGTTTAAAAAGAAAGTTTTAAGTTTAAATCTTTTTGAATGTCTCTGGAAAGCAAAACAGTAGGCAAGTATAAATTTCGACAAAACTCAAACCTCTTAGTTTTAAAATTTAGGATTATAAATCAAATACTCGCCTTAAATTATGATTTTTAAGACCAAAATGAAGATTTTTGGTGAAGAGGGATAAGAGCAGTTCGTTGATGAACTGGAGAGGGTTTTCGACCAAATTCCGGCGGCATGTCGAACTGGGGTGGTCGGCGTTGCGTGAAGTGGTGGAGGAGCCTATGGAGGTGCTGGAAAAAATGGATGGTGGCGCCAGTGATGACGGTGGCGGAGATGGCCGTGGTTCAAAGATTTTAACCCTAGTTTGTTTAGTCAATAAGATTTTGATCACTGCGAACTCTATGAATGATCGAGTTCAACAAAACTTTGGGTAATGGTAGATAGGGCATAGGCGAGGTCGTGACCGGAGTTTCAGCAACTCCGATGGTCGGAATCTCGAGCACGAGGGATTGTTGCCAGGTTTTGGAAGTGTCGTCTGTGTTCCAGTTTTGGTCTTTAGGCTCGATTTCGATTTCGATCTAGTTTCGATGTTCGAATGGTTGAATTCTGGTGTTGGGATGAACGTCGACTGGTGGGGGAAGTCATCGATGATCGGAGCTCTGGCAGTGGGGTGTGCACGTGCACATGGTCGTGGATGTGTCTGGTGAAGTCTGGTTTTAAGCAGAGGAGTGGTTCTCGGGGTTCTCTCGTGGCATTTGAATTTTTGCTCGGAGTTTTTGGAGCTGAGACTCGAAGTGGATTAGGGTGTGGTCTCAGGTAGTTTGTGTTGCCAGTTTTTAATAATCTGAGTGTTTTTAATTTAAAACTGATTTTAAATTTGAAAAGTAAATTTAAAACAGAAATTTTAAATTAAAGTTTAATCTGAAATCTAGTTTAAATCTGTATTTCAGATTTAAAATAAAAGCAGTTTTTAAATTAAATTGATTTAAATAATTTTAGTGTTTAAATTATATATTAAATGGATGGAATTTAAAAGTAATTTGGAAGTTAATGTTTTCAAATATATTTTGGAATGATAATAATCATTAATAAGGAAATGTGTTACAAGGACTTAATGATTGGTAATAAATTTAAATTAATTTGTAATTAAGGATTTAAATTAATTTAAGTAAGGTTTAGGATTAATTAAATAGAGGTTTAAACTAATTAATTAATAATTAAGATTAATTAATTAGGAATATCTAATTTATAATTATGGATTATAAGTTGGAATATCAATTAATGATTAAGAATTAATTAAATAAGTAATTAAAGATTAATTAAGTTATGGGAAACACTTAATTAATTAAATAATTAATTGGTTATTAAGATTTATTAATTTGAAATTAATCTAAGTTAATTACTTAAGAAAAGTAATTAAATAATTGTTAATGAAGGTCATTAACTATGGATTATTAAATAATTAATTAATGTGATTAATTTTAATAATTAATTAGATTAATTAATTTAAAGATAATCAATTATAGAATTTGTTTAAATGAATTACTTAATGGAAGTAATTAAGAAATTAATTACTTATTGTAATTAATTAAGTTAATTTGGTTTAGTTTAAGTTAATTAATTTTGTTTAATTAATTTAGAATAATCAAATGGATGATTTGATAAATAATTACTTAATGTAATTATTAAGGTATGATTATTTAGGAAGTAAATAATAAGATAATTACTGGAAGTAATTAATTGATGGTTATGTATTAAGGAAAGTAATTTAAGTTTAATTACTTTGAATAATTAATCAAGGGATTAATTAAGAAATTAATTAAGGAGAATTAATTTAGTAAATGAAAGTAATTAAGGGTAGTTAATTACTGATTGAAGATTAATCAAGGTGATTAATAAATGTTGTTTAATTTAAAGTTAATTACTTAATGTAATTAATTTAATTAAAGTAATTAATAATTAAGTTGTAATTAAGGATCATTAATTAATATAATTAATGATGTAATTAAGATTGATTAATTAAGTATAATTAATAAATGAACTGATTAATTAATGTAATTAATTAAGGTTTAATATAATTAATTATAGTGATTAATTTAATTAATTATAGTTAATTAATTAATGAAGTAATTAAAGGTGAATTACTATAAGTGGTTAAGGTTAATTAATTTGAGTAATTAATTAAAGATAAATAACTTGAAGGTAATTAAAAGATAATTAATCAAAGATGATTAATTGAAAAAGGTAATTAGAGGATAATTAATTAATTTGTAATTAATTAATGTTTAAGTAAGAAGGATTTATAAAATAAAAGTAATTAATTTAATTAACTTTAAATTAATTAGAGATGATATAAATCATTACTTATGGATGGATGATAATAATGAATGCTTTGCATTTGATTGATATCTCTGATGAGATATATGCTATGTGATATGGATGTTTAGTTGAATTGTGATAATATGGATTATCTGATGATATTGATAATGTTGATTATCTATTGTGAATTTTCTTTCTAAGTGTATAAAGATAATTGAATTAAATTGTTTTAACCTTTAAAACAACTTGGCCTTAAAAGATACGTTTTGGATTTCGATGAGACCGGGATCGGGTTTCCGTATACCGGATTTCCAGGTCTGGAGACCCGAATACCACATCGATCCAAATTAACGATAGGTCGTGAATCAAGTGAAGATGAAGATTCAGAGTGCAAGGGTTATTGTCGTTAACTCTGAGGGTGATTCCAATACGAGTGTAACGAGATAATGCCTTCGGTTTCGTTCGAACCCGGAACGAACTTGTATGGACTGAATGCTTTCAGAACATCGTCAGGTGGACGATGAGCATTTTAAGTGATGTGTTCTTTTCTAAGGTAATCGTGACCTCAAGCCTCACAAACCGGGAATGGCTAAAACAGGGGAGGTGCAGCAAGGTTAGTGGGTAGCACCCAAGTAGGACAAGATGACCTCTGTCTAGATGTCCCTTTCTATTTTCGACTTAGTGTGTGCGGTTGGTCATGACAACCGTGGGGTATCTTGTGCGGGAATTATCCAGTAAGGGATGTTCCGACCTTGTGTTGCAGGGGATTGGGAGTGATCCTCGGTACGGTGATCTAGGCCACGTACTGTGACGGGCGGTACCCCGGTAGCCCTGCCATTGATGGAATCCAAACTCCAATAAGTGCCGTACGTTTTAGTTGTGCCCAACTATGTTGGAACGTGAGATGTAAGCATTCCAGCTATTTCATATTTATTTAAAAACCCTAGACCTATTATAATACAATCGAATTTCCTATCAAATGTTTTGGTTAGCGTAAGGTAAAAACTTACCCATATTTATTGGTGGGGAGTCTTACGTGATACCTTTTCTTTCAAAAGGTTTTGAAGTTAAACAAGTTTAACCTGTTACTCACACCAGACCCATGTCTGACCCAAGTTGTTTATTTCTGTTTTATAAACTCTTGGGTACTCAAATTTTTACGAGTAGCCAAGAGATTCAGGTTTAGCTTTGACGAGTAATCTGGAGGAGCAATGGAGCAGGAGGCTTCGGCGTTGTAGATATAGATAGTAGTTTTCCGCTGTGTTGATCTTTGTATTGATCTGTATTGTGTTGAGATGTAATAACTAGACAGATGTTTATAACTGTCTAGTATGTGATGTGTAATCTGTGTAACTCTGATAGATGATGTATATGATACTATGTAATATTTATGTGATATATTATATTTCGTTTCGTTTCCGCTGTGAGTATCTGTTGTTGTTTCTTTTCTCTTCTTCTCTTTTCTATTTCTCACCCCTTTCTTTCTTTCTGTCGATGCGATTTTCCGGGAGTGGAAAGCCGGGTCGTCACACGTGGTATCAGAGCTTAGGTTGAGCGAATGCCTAAGCTTTTGGTTAAGTGAATATCAGAGCTATTGGTTGAGTGAATACCTAGCTCTGGAGTGGTATCTATCTTGAGAGAGCGTATTTGTAATTTTTATATAACTATATATATATTTATTTCTACCTATTTGTTGGGTTACCTGTTCGGGTTTTCCAATATAAGATATAAAGGTAGATAGGGTAGTGGTGTGTGAAACACGACTACCAATGGTTGGAATTAAGGTTGGAAGTGTATTTATCGAGACTGTAGACCCAATACTGTCTCGAGTAAGTTTTGCTGTGATGAAGGATTTCATCGAATCTCTGAAGGAAACCTGTTAAGGTTCGGAGTTTATCTGTAAAGTTGGATGAGTAGAGTTTGGATCTATCGGTTGAACAGAAGCAAGTGATGGTATCTTGATACCTCAGGTAATAGTAGCTGTGTGATGAGATGCAGTGACGATGGATGTTCCCGAAGATGTTTTCTTTGGAACGAGTTTAAGGAAGTGTGTCTGTTTCAGTGTTATGGCTGAGTTCAGCATGGTATTTCTGTTTGGTTTGGAGTTCGAGTTTCTCAAAGATCTTTGGATAGAAAGTCCTTGGCATCAGTATCAGCAGTGCAGCTCGGAGTATTCTGTGATGGCAGGAAGTTGTCAGGCTGAGTAGTTTTTCTGGAGGTGAAATTCAGAAGCAGTAGGGTGCATCCATTTCTTCAGTGAATTGGATAGTTAAGTATGAGTTGTTCTGATTGGTAAGGAGAGAACAGTTTTCTTTGGAAATAGGCTGGGTTGATCGCAAAAGTGACTTGCGATAGTTTGAGGGTTCTCTTGGGTTATCAGAGTTTTTCTGAGTGTCTTCAGAGAAGTCAGGAGTTGTCCGCATCTGAAGGTTGAGTTTCTTATCGACTGGATTCCAGGAGTAGTACCGGTAGTTCAGTCTAGTTGAAGGATGTTTCCTAGAGATGGAGTTGGTGCAGCAACTCAAGTTTTGATGAAGTATCTGAGTTTTATTTATGGATCAGTGAACCTTATTTCTGGAATGAGTTGTCCAGTCTGTGCTTGTGTTCTACCTCAGATCAGAGTGGTGCAGCAAAAGCAGTTTGGAGTATATCTCTGGATAGGAGAAGTAAGTTTGGAATCTACTGATGTTGTGAAGTAAAGTTATGTTTGGATCTCTTCTGTGTTCTGATTTGGATAAGTATTGGGTTTTCAGGATTGAATTGTCAGGTTGGACAATTGGAATTCATTGAGTTTTATGTATCTCTGAGGGGTACGTGTAAGATCTATCTCTGGTTTTAGAATCAGCAGTTCTGGAAGGTTTAGTTGTTGAGTCAGACTCGTCTGTAGTCTGATATTCTGTTTAGTTCTGTAGATCTAGATGAGTAGGAGATCTATAGCTTAGTAGTTTAGATTGTTGTAGAGCGAGTATCCCGGTATATATATACTTGGGGAAACTCGAGGAATTCTATCTAGAATTTTGTCTGGATAGTTAGATTTGATTGATTGGATGAATTGGTTGCTATGGTTGTTAGCATATGGATGATAGTATATGCTTGTGTTTTAAAATTTAAAATCTTTAATAAGATTATTAAATTACCTTTGTTTAAATTTCGGGGACGAAATTATTTTAAGGGGGAAGGAATGTAATATCCCGGAAATTTAAACAATATCAATTTAATAATCTGTTAAATAATTAAATTGATATTGATGATCTTTGATAATAAGATTTGAATTTAATTTAATAATCTGATTAAATTAGTATTAATTGGTGATTTTATCTTTTAAAAGTTAATAAGATATTTTCTATTTGAATATATATATTTATTTATATATATTGTAAATAGAAGCTTTGGGTAAATTGGGAATTTAAATTTAATTTAATATGACTTTTCAAAGTTATTTAAATTAGTAAATTTATAGTTTTAAAATACTTTAATTGCTTAAGATATTTTTACTTAAGTTTAAAATTATATAAGAGTTAACAAAAAGGCTTGTTTTGTTTCTTTTTAAAATATCACTTGATAATATAATCTCTTATATAAATTATTTAAATATCAAATATGTTAATTTCAGATAATAAGTATAATGTATTATTTTTATTAATATGAATGGATTTTAAAGAATATGAAATTGTTATTTAATTGAATAAATAGTTATATATGTATATATATATATAACTTGACTTTTTAAATTGAATCTTAGGATTTAATTTAATTGAATTTGAATTTAAGCTTTGAAATTCAAGAGAATAGATATTTAAATTGTTTTGGATTTTAGAATATTTGTATAAACTTTTATTTATAAATATAGTTAGTTTTGTTTCTTTAAAAAGTAATTTATATATAGATAAGTATTTAATAAATTAAGAAAAAGGCATTTTATTTACTTTTAAAATATATAAAAATAAGTAAAAATTACTTAAGAGACATATGTCATTATCCTAAAGCTTTGTATAACATGTGTAATTTAAGTAACTAATGTATATGACAAGTGTCATATTTTATTATCATTTTCTTTATTTTAATAAACCACATTTTTCACTTATATAAACATTTGCTTTCTCCCTTCCATTCTTTTTCTATTCTTTTTCCAAAACTAAGAAAAAGATTTCAGCTCACAAAATAACTCTAAGCAAATCTGAAATTCACTCTTCTCAAACCCTTCTCAAAACAATCCTCTACTCTAAAATCTGTAATCAGTAACCAAATTTCCAAATCCTAAAGCAAAAGCCTGTAAATCTTCCTCAAACATAAGATCTGTAATCAACTCCTCAAACCAGAAATCAAAAATCAATACCCTGTAATTCTTTTTCCAAATCAACTCAAGCCTATTGTATTCATTTGCAATCTGGGATCATCTCAAGTCTGTCTGCAAACATGCATTCTTTTCAAAACCTGCATTCTCTTCAACCTGGAAGCATGTTCAAACACTCATCTCTGCATGCAAATTTAAACAGCAAGCAACTCAGTTTAAAAGTCAAATAAGCAAGGCAATTCAAGTTTTAAAATACAAAAGCAGTTTTCAAAAGCTAAAGGCTGCCTCTGTTTAAATAAAGTGAGTAACTTTTTCTTAAAGATTTTAAGTATGATTTTGGTTGCCTGATCATCTCTGGAAATGTGTATGTTATGTGAATATATATATAATTAAAACTTTTCTATGTATATGTAGATGTATATAGATGATGCTTGCTGTTCTTAGTTTCCAGGTTTAAATCTTTAATCAAAAAAAAAAGCAATTTCTCTTGACCTCATCTTTGTTTAGGTTTAAGTTGCAAACGAAAATGGGTTGTTTTATCATTTATTAGAGTTTAAAAAGAAAGTTTTAAGTTTAAATCTTTTTGAATGTCTCTGGAAAGCAAAACAGTAGGCAAGTATAAATTTCGACAAAACTCAAACCTCTTAGTTTTAAAATTTAGGATTATAAATCAAATACTCGCCTTAAATTATGATTTTTAAGACCAAAATGAAGATTTTTGGTGAAGAGGGATAAGAGCAGTTCGTTGATGAACTGGAGAGGGTTTTCGACCAAATTCCGGCGGCATGTCGAACTGGGGTGGTCGGCGTTGCGTGAAGTGGTGGAGGAGCCTATGGAGGTGCTGGGAAAAATGGATGGTGGCGCCAGTGATGACGGTGGCGGAGATGGCCGTGGTTCAAAGATTTTAACCCTAGTTTGTTTAGTCAATAAGATTTTGATCACTGCGAACTCTATGAATGATCGAGTTCAACAAAACTTTGGGTAATGGTAGATAGGGCATAGGCGAGGTCGTGACCGGAGTTTCAGCAACTCCGATGGTCGGAATCTCGAGCACGAGGGATTGTTGCCAGGTTTTGGAAGTGTCGTCTGTGTTCCAGTTTTGGTCTTTAGGCTCGATTTCGATTTCGATCTAGTTTCGATGTTCGAATGGTTGAATTCTGGTGTTGGGATGAACGTCGACTGGTGGGGGAAGTCATCGATGATCGGAGCTCTGGCAGTGGGGTGTGCACGTGCACATGGTCGTGGATGTGTCTGGTGAAGTCTGGTTTTAAGCAGAGGAGTGGTTCTCGGGGTTCTCTCGTGGCATTTGAATTTTTGCTCGGAGTTTTTGGAGCTGAGACTCGAAGTGGATTAGGGTGTGGTCTCAGGTAGTTTGTGTTGCCAGTTTTTAATAATCTGAGTGTTTTTAATTTAAAACTGATTTTAAATTTGAAAAGTAAATTTAAAACAGAAATTTTAAATTAAAGTTTAATCTGAAATCTAGTTTAAATCTGTATTTCAGATTTAAAATAAAAGCAGTTTTTAAATTAAATTGATTTAAATAATTTTAGTGTTTAAATTATATATTAAATGGATGGAATTTAAAAGTAATTTGGAAGTTAATGTTTTCAAATATATTTTGGAATGATAATAATCATTAATAAGGAAATGTGTTACAAGGACTTAATGATTGGTAATAAATTTAAATTAATTTGTAATTAAGGATTTAAATTAATTTAAGTAAGGTTTAGGATTAATTAAATAGAGGTTTAAACTAATTAATTAATAATTCAGATTAATTAATTAGGAATATCTAATTTATAATTATGGATTATAAGTTGGAATATCAATTAATGATTAAGAATTAATTAAATAAGTAATTAAAGATTAATTAAGTTATGGGAAACACTTAATTAATTAAATAATTAATTGGTTATTAAGATTTATTAATTTGAAATTAATCTAAGTTAATTACTTAAGAAAAGTAATTAAATAATTGTTAATGAAGGTCATTAACTATGGATTATTAAATAATTAATTAATGTGATTAATTTTAATAATTAATTAGATTAATTAATTTAAAGATAATCAATTATAGAATTTGTTTAAATGAATTACTTAATGGAAGTAATTAAGAAATTAATTACTTATTGTAATTAATTAAGTTAATTTGGTTTAGTTTAAGTTAATTAATTTTGTTTAATTAATTTAGAATAATCAAATGGATGATTTGATAAATAATTACTTAATGTAATTATTAAGGTATGATTATTTAGGAAGTAAATAATAAGATAATTACTGGAAGTAATTAATTGATGGTTATGTATTAAGGAAAGTAATTTAAGTTTAATTACTTTGAATAATTAATCAAGGGATTAATTAAGAAATTAATTAAGGAGAATTAATTTAGTAAATGAAAGTAATTAAGGGTAGTTAATTACTGATTGAAGATTAATCAAGGTGATTAATAAATGTTGTTTAATTTAAAGTTAATTACTTAATGTAATTAATTTAATTAAAGTAATTAATAATTAAGTTGTAATTAAGGATCATTAATTAATATAATTAATGATGTAATTAAGATTGATTAATTAAGTATAATTAATAAATGAAGTGATTAATTAATGTAATTAATTAAGGTTTAATATAATTAATTATAGTGATTAATTTAATTAATTATAGTTAATTAATTAATGAAGTAATTAAAGGTGAATTACTATAAGTGGTTAAGGTTAATTAATTTGAGTAATTAATTAAAGATAAATAACTTGAAGGTAATTAAAAGATAATTAATCAAAGATGATTAATTGAAAAAGGTAATTAGAGGATAATTAATTAATTTGTAATTAATTAATGTTTAAGTAAGAAGGATTTATAAAATAAAAGTAATTAATTTAATTAACTTTAAATTAATTAGAGATGATATAAATCATTACTTATGGATGGATGATAATAATGAATGCTTTGCATTTGATTGATATCTCTGATGAGATATATGCTATGTGATATGGATGTTTAGTTGAATTGTGATAATATGGATTATCTGATGATATTGATAATGTTGATTATCTATTGTGAATTTTCTTTCTAAGTGTATAAAGATAATTGAATTAAATTGTTTTAACCTTTAAAACAACTTGGCCTTAAAAGATACGTTTTGGATTTCGATGAGACCGGGATCGGGTTTCCGTATACCGGATTTCCAGGTCTGGAGACCCGAATACCACATCGATCCAAATTAACGATAGGTCGTGAATCAAGTGAAGATGAAGATTCAGAGTGCAAGGGTTATTGTCGTTAACTCTGAGGGTGATTCCAATACGAGTGTAACGAGATAATGCCTTCGGTTTCGTTCGAACCCGGAACGAACTTGTATGGACTGAATGCTTTCAGAACATCGTCAGGTGGACGATGAGCATTTTAAGTGATGTGTTCTTTTCTAAGGTAATCGTGACCTCAAGCCTCACAAACTGGGAATGGCTAAAACAGGGGAGGTGCAGCAAGGTTAGTGGGTAGCACCCAAGTAGGACAAGATGACCTCTGTCTAGATGTCCCTTTCTATTTTCGACTTAGTGTGTGCGGTTGGTCATGACAACCGTGGGGTATCTTGTGCGGGAATTATCCAGTAAGGGATGTTCCGACCTTGTGTTGCAGGGGATTGGGAGTGATCCTCGGTACGGTGATCTAGGCCACGTACTGTGACGGGCGGTACCCCGGTAGCCCTGCCATTGATGGAATCCAAACTCCAATAAGTGCCGTACGTTTTAGTTGTGCCCAACTATGTTGGAACGTGAGATGTAAGCATTCCAGCTATTTCATATTTATTTAAAAACCCTAGACCTATTATAATACAATCGAATTTCCTATCAAATGTTTTGGTTAGCGTAAGGTAAAAACTTACCCATATTTATTGGTGGGGAGTCTTACGTGATACCTTTTCTTTCAAAAGGTTTTGAAGTTAAACAAGTTTAACCTGTTACTCACACCAGACCCATGTCTGACCCAAGTTGTTTATTTCTGTTTTATAAACTCTTGGGTACTCAAATTTTTACGAGTAGCCAAGAGATTCAGGTTTAGCTTTGACGAGTAATCTGGAGGAGCAATGGAGCAGGAGGCTTCGGCGTTGTAGATATAGATAGTAGTTTTCCGCTGTGTTGATCTTTGTATTGATCTGTATTGTGTTGAGATGTAATAACTAGACAGATGTTTATAACTGTCTAGTATGTGATGTGTAATCTGTGTAACTCTGATAGATGATGTATATGATACTATGTAATATTTATGTGATATATTATATTTCGTTTCGTTTCCGCTGTGAGTATCTGTTGTTGTTTCTTTTCTCTTCTTCTCTTTTCTATTTCTCACCCCTTTCTTTCTTTCTGTCGATGCGATTTTCCGGGAGTGGAAAGCCGGGTCGTCACAACTTTTGTTCATCATTTTTCAAACAGAGGCTCAGGAATAGTATAGACAAAATACAAAATGCCAAGATAACAAAATACTTCACTACTTAGTTCACAATACAAGCTCGGTCTGCCGGTTCGGGTGGCATGGGTTGGTCAGCCTGGTTATGGTCTGGCGAAGGGGTTGGAGGGGCCGTGGGTTCTCGGTCTGGCCTGGGGACGTGGGTGGTAGCTGGCACATTGGTCTCGGCCTGGAGTAGGGGGTGTGGCTGGTCTGATCTCGGCCTGGGGTTGCCTGGTCTCGACATGGAGGTGAATGGGGCAGGCTCGGTCTGGTGGGGTGCGTGGGGTTTCGTGGTGGTCTGGTGGCTTGGAGGTGACTGGGCCATGGTGGATCTGGCGAAGGAGTTGGGTGGTGGGCTGGCATGGAGGCGATGGTGGGTTCTCGTGGTGGTGGGCAGTAGGGTCGGTGACGTGGTGGTGCCTGGTCATGGCCTGGGGTGGAGGAGCTGGGGTAGGGTGGATGGCACGGTCTGGTGGAGGAAGGGCTGTGGGGTTCGGTGGTGGTAGGCTTGGGATTGGTGGTGGCAGGGGATAACATGATAAAACAAAACAAAAGATGAGGCAGGGGAAACAACAAACAAATCCAAAAAAATGAAAAAAAAAGAAGTATGCAGTCTTTACCTTCTGATGCTCACGAAAGTTTGAAAAGGAAGCAACAGAGAAGTGTGAGATCTGGAAATATTTGTTTGTGAACGTGGAAGGTGAAACAGCTGTCCACTAATTTGTAGAGAGAAGGCAAAAGGTAAAAGTTTGAAACGGCAGAGAGGAAAAAAATGCAATTTAAGTGGAACGAAAAGTATGGGAGAAGTGGAATAATTCTCACGGCAAGGTAAGGCAAGATTTGAAAATTTCAGCAGAAATATACAGCTGAAATAAATGGACCATGGAACAGTGCACGTACAGTGTAACGCCCGAAGTAACGTACAACCGTTACTTGTTCCTTTTATTAAATAAATTTAAAAAATGTTAACGGTTTCTTAAAATATAACGTATCTTTATAAATCAAAATTTAAAATAGCTATTATCATCGTTAATAAAATTTGATTCTAATGTAAAGTTAAGAACGGACAAAACGTGACGAAATGTAACGTTTTAAATTTTCGTTTTATACGAATTTCTACAATTTATTTTTATTAATATTTCAAAATGTTTTGTTTTCAATTAAAATTTCGCTTTAAAATATCGGGCTGTTACACTCTCCCCCACTCAAAGCTTTTCGTCCTCGAAAAGGAACGAAGAAGGAAAACAAAGAAGATAAGACAGAATAGCAAAAGTACCTGAAATAAACAATTCCGGATTCGAAGCACGAATGCTCTCCTCCGTCTCCCAGGTGAAATCCCGTTCATCAGTGCTCCACTGCACTTTGACCAGATTGACAGATTTTCTTCTTAGCTGCTTCGTACCTCGATCGACGATACGAAGTGGCTTCCTCTCAACAGTCAGATTTGGCTCAATATCCAAACTATCAAGGGCAGAAGGCTGAATAATAAGAGATGGATCATGCAGATAGCGACGAAGATGAGATACATGAAAGACGTTGTGAATTCCAGAAAATTTCTCGGGTAAATCCAGACGATAAGCAAGAGAACCAATTCTTTCCAAAATGCGGAAAGGACCAACGAATCTAGGAGATAGCTTTCCTCTACGACCAAAACGAATAACATTCCTTAAGGGAGAGACCTTAAGGAAAACCAAATCACCAACTGCAAACTCTAAACTCCGTCTTCGACGATCGGCGTACTTCTTCTGTCTATCCTGAGCAATCCTCATCTTCCTCTTAATCTCTTCGACTCTCTCTGAAGCTTCCAAAACCATCTCAGGACCAAGAACCAAACGATTACCAGATTCAATCCAACAAGAAGGAGATCTACAAGGTCGTCCGTAAAGAGCAGAAAATGGAGATGTCTCAATACTGGCCTGATAACTATTGTTATAAGTGAATTCGACAAGATGGAGATGATCTTCCCAAGATCCTCCATAATCAAGCACACAAGCACGAAGAAGATCTTCTAAAATCTGATTCACCCTTTCCGTTTGACCGTCGGTCTGTGGATGGTAAGCAGTGCTCAGATTAAGATGAGTACCCAAAGAATCCTGAAAGGCTTTCCAAAACCTACTAGTAAAGATAGGATCACGATCACAAACGATACTGAGAGGAACACCATGGAGACGAACAATCTTCCTCATGTAAATCTCAGATAAACTAGAAGCTGAACGGGTAGACTTGACCGGAATGAAATGAGCTGATTTGGTCAATCTATCCACAATAACCCAGATACTCTCGTTACCCTTCCTACTCCTCGGTAAACCATCAATGAAATCCATAGAAACTTGTTCCCACTTCCAATTGGGAATCTCAAGAGGCTGCAATAACCCAGGGGTCTTCTGATGATCTGCCTTGACTTGCTGACAAGTCGCACACCTATTGACGAAAATGGAAATATCTCGCTTCATACCTTTCCACCAATATAACTTCTTCATATCCTGATACATCTTGGTTACGCCTGGATGAATAGAAAGTCTGGACTGATGATTCTCCCGAAGTAACTCCTGTCTCAATCCATCAACATTCGGGACACAAATCCTATTATTAATCCTCAATACACCCTTATCGTCAATCTGAGCTCCATTACCCTCAAGACTACTACCTCCAACTCTACTTCGAACATTCTCCTTAATCAACTTAAACATCTGATCCTCATCCTGTCTAGCCATAATACGATCCACAAGAGGTGAAGAAACAACAATCTGACACAACAAAGCTTTCTTCCTACTCAAAGCATCCGCCACTACATTAGCCTTTCCCGGTGTATAGTTGATGTCGAGGTCATAAGAAGCAAGGAACTCTAACCACCTAACTTGTCTCTGATTCAAGTCCTTCTGAGAGAAAATGTAACGACCGTGATTTTATTACCGTCGTAATAAATATTTTTTTTTAAATCGGTAACGACTGTGATTTTTGAGTTACGGTCGGAGTAAAAATAATAAATAGAAATTTTATATTAAAAATTTGAAAAGAAAAAATAGAATACAAATCATTTTGCAAAGTCGGTTGTTAAATATCTAAGCTAAGTTGAAATTGATATTATGCACTCACGTGTAACAAGAAATGGTCCATTTAAAAGCAAACAAATTGGTCCATATTTTATAAAACAAGTGGAACATATTTTCGACTGCAGCATGTTTTAAAAGCACAGACAGGAGAGCAAGTCCAAGTCTAAAGTAAGAGTTTGTTGTCACTTAATTCTAATGCAAAGTGGAACATCATTTTTATACGAGCAGTCACACAAATAAAAAAAAAAGTCTATAATGCAAAGCATAGACTTGCAACCATCATTACAAAAACAGTGTAGTCCTTTTCTTCTTTTGAGCACGTCTAGCCTTAAATGCATTGTACAAAATATTGCCAGCTCATTGTTGCTTTCACTTGTTCAAAAATTTGATAAAAGAAAAGTGAAACAGCGGCATCATTGAATTCACTTCTTCAATAGCTCAACAAAAATATTAATGGCAGCTGTAAAGCCTGGCTTCAAACATTCATAGTTGATAACCGTTTTTGAGGCAAATCTGAGGTGAGTGAAAAATCTCACATCTGCTAATTTATTTCTTTTGACACTGCTTACTAGCTCAGTTCAATTGCATTGAGTATACTAGCTTCAACCCAAAAGTTGCATCAATAAGTTTCAACAGGGTTTCTGTCATTTTTAGCCGCATTGTTCACTGATGCACTTGAATTTGCATTTGTTTATTAGTTTCTTTAGTTACGTGAGTGAAAAACTCACGTATCTGATTTATACTTACTACTTCACAAGCCAAATTATAGAAATGTTATATACGAAAATAAAATTCAAGTGGATAATGCATACTAGTGAATGGGGTACTTGAGAGCAGAGTAGTACACATTTTTGTGTTATAATTTTATTAACCTCATATTTGCATGAGAGTTGCATTTCGCAAAACGTATCCAGGCATAAATATTAGTTGTGATTCAAGTAAAAAGTTGTTAGATGCATGCATAGATTCAGGTCACTTTAAATTTGCATTCTTCTTTCATGCGTGTGAAATATTTCATTCTCTGGCCATCGATTTGTAATTCATCACATGCATGTTCTTAATCAATGCGTGAAGTCCAAAACGCATACATAAATAATGAGGCCAGGTTACATTTCTGTCCTTTCATGTGAATTCACGTGTAAAGCTTGGGTTATCACTTTTAACATAAAGTTGGAATTATGTCTTTTTTTTGCGTGCATATTGGTTCCCATTCCATATTTGCGTTCCAACATGGCCTAGTATTTGGCCTTATATTTACATACATGCAGGTTAGACACATTATCTAATCCTTGTTGTAAACGAAAACAGTTGCCAGGTCATTTCATTTTAGTGTGATGTTGTTTTATCTTTATTAGCGTGCGGGCCTAAACTAAAACTAATACGTGTCTGCATTCCTTCAGTAGCGTGCCTGTATATTATGGACAAAGTCATAATTTTGTGCATACTTGTTATATTGATTATTTCCAGACCCTATGTTAATATTTGCATGCGCCACTGGAAAGTGAAAATGCAATGAACGTATAAATGAAATGCAAGTGAACGTGTGGATGTGAATACAAGTGCAAGTGCAGGTAGTATAAATGGTAGTCATTTATAATAATGTAAGTGGTAATATTTAGTAGTATACATGCAAACGGGAATAAAATGGTTACGTGCATTTTAGTTTAGCCGAACATTTTAATGTGTTACGTGCAAAGGGGAAATATATGGTCCAGACATCATTTTTCATACCTGAAAAATTTTTGTGCAGTCTACGGTTAAATTTATTTTGAACTGGTGTTACGTTTTAAAACGTATTTCGTTGCCGCTATTTTTGTAACGGAATTTTTACGCCGGTATTATATTTTTGAAGCGTGTCGTTTTGGCAACATTTTTGACGAATAAATTTACTGTTATTTTAACTTCAGCAACCGTCAAATTAAAGTGAATTTTTAAGCGGTTATCCCGCAACGCTAATTTGTATCTTTTTTACGGTGTTTTGTGAAGCGTAATTTTCTCGTCGAAATTGCTACAGATGTTGCTGTTTTAATCACGTGTTTTAAAAATCGTTTTAAAATGAAATTGTTTCAAAAAAAATTACAGTTTGCGCTTTCAAAAGAATGAGGAAGCGATTTAAACGCTTCAGCAAAATTGAGGACTATGAACCCTTACTTTTACTGATCCGCTTAATTCCGGACTTGTCCGTTTGAGAACGTAAAATGTTATTTATATAAAATACATAGTTTTGCACTTTCAAGGAAACGATGAAGAGATTTAAACGATTTAGCAAAAGTGCGGAGTATGAAACCATACTTTTACTATTTCGGTTAATTCCGGACTCGTTAATTGAACTATTTGCTATTGATGATTTTGATGATTTTGTTGGGCTTTCGAGCCACTTTGTTGGACCTTCGGGTCATTTGTTGGACCTCTAGGTCAATACCAGTACTAGACCTTCGGGTCATTTGTTGGACCTTCGGGTCATTTGTTGGGCGCCAAAAATCAGAGTACTTGGTAGGCTTCGGCCATTTGAGATGCACGTGCGGCGTAGCTAAAACTCGCCATTTGTTGGGATCGATCCACTTTTATGTTGATTTTCTAGTTATCTATTTTTGATTTCTAGATTTTGTGAATTGTTGTTTTGAAGTAAATTGTGAATTTGAAAGTTGATTTTGATTGAGTTTGATGTGATTTCTTCATTTAACTATGTTGATTTCTTATGTTGAATAGTCTCATCCGAGATTATTATTATTTTGCTTTGATGTTATTTATGATGCATTCACTTCTAAGAATAAATTAGACTGATCCGTTTATTATTTTCTTTTAAATAATACTCGGGTCAGACCGAGTTATTTCAGGGTAGTCTCTATCTCTGATTCAGTAGCAACTTCAGCTTTTGGGATATCGCATCATCTTTTGTCTAGCCTTCGAGGAGTTCTTTTGGATTACTGACTATCGTCTTATGTATGTTGATGTATATGTATATGTACATTTGGCTCATGTGAACTATTGATTGTTGTATCATGTATTCCAGACTTGTCTTCCGCTATATATCTGATATTTCTGTTCTGATGTGATTATACTATCAGTGTTGTTGTTATTATGAGATGTTCTGAATTTTTCTTTAGCCACCGTAGTTTCGTTTTAGATTTGAATTGAATTTATATCTTTGGGAGTAATTTATAAAACTCCTATCGATGTAATCAATACTCGTCTAAGGCATAACTTACGGATGGTCGCTTCTAACAAGCCTTATTCATCGCAATAGCAGACGTTATTCCTTATAATAACCTTTGTTATTGTGAGCATAGAGGTGGGGCGTCACAGCTTGGTATCAGAGCGAGGTTCAGAACAAATTATAATAAACACAGAACAGAAACATAATGGAATATGTGATACAACTATTCAAGGGTTTTGTTCGTGCCTTTCTAATCGATTCCTTCGTTCTTAAACTTCTTATCCTCTCTAAAAAGTTGGAATATGTCTAGGAATATATCTCATATTTCCGTAGTATTCCATTTGTTAAATTCCTTATCAGTCTTGTTGTAGTTTCCTTGAGTTAAAACAAGGAAAGTCCTCTGTTTCCGATTGTCCTACTGCTCCTAAGGATTTCAAATCCGGGAAGCTTAATGTTGCTTAAGGTTCTGGTGATTCTTCTCAGCCTAAAGGTATTCTTCCTTCTATTTTGGAAGGTTTTATTTTATTTCATAGCCGTTCTTTTAGAGTTCTTTTCGATACGGGTGCATCACATTCATTCGTGTCGAAGAAGCTTGTTGGTGTTATTCCTTTGGATGTTATTACTCTTTGCGACCCTTTGAGGATTTTGAATCCTATTGGTGGATCCGCTACTCTTGGTTTATTGTGTGTTGATGTAAAGATTATTCTTTGTGGGTTTTTTCCTTTCGTGCAAATCTGCATGTTATGGATCATCTTGGTTTTGATATGATTTTGAGTATGGATTGGCTCGTCCGTTATGAAGTTCAAATCCTATGTCTTGAAAGAATTTTATATCTCAAGCATCCCGATGCTATCGAGCAGCTATCTATTATATTTCGAAATATGGATCATACTTCGAATGCTTTTATATCTTACCTCGAATCTGAGGATGACCTAGATAATATTCCAGTTGTTTGTGATTTTTCTGATGTTTTCGAGCCTATTTCTAGATTGCCGTCAAAAAGGGCAATTGAGTTCCGTATAGATCTTATCTCCGGTGCACATCCTGTCAGTCGTCCTCCCACGAGGATGTCTGCTAAGGAAAATGAGGAACTCAAGCATCAATTATCTGAGCTGGGAGCCAAACGATATTCGTTCTAGCTCATCTCCTTGGGGCGCCGTCGTTGTCTTCGTTAAGAAGCCAGATGGTACTCTTAGGCTTTGCATCGTTTATCGCAAGCTTAACGAGCTCACTGTCAAGAATAGGTATCCATTACCTAGGATCGATTACTTGTTCGATCAAGTAAGTGGCGCTAAACTGTTCTCCCAATTCAACCTTACCATTGGTTTTCACTTGGCTACGAGTTGCGGAAGTTAGCATTCCACTTACCGCATTCCGCATTCGTTATGATTCTTATGAATGACTTATTACGTCATTCAGTTGCCCAGCCTATTTCATCCATTTTATGAATCGAGTATTCTACGAATATCTCGATGACTCCATTTGTGTATTTATTGACTTTGGATGAAAACATCAATTTAAAATTTGGCAAATCTTTTTCGTAAGATTTATTTACAAGTATAATTGGATTTGTGTTTACCATATAGAAGATGTTTTTGTGATTGTATTGCCCATTGAGTGCTTTAAGAATTCTGGTCGATGCGCTTGATCAACGTTATCGATAGGAATCTCCTAAACGCTTTGATGAGACAATTTGACACAATAAATTGATTTATAAAAAGTAAATTTTTCTAGAAAGTGATTTCATAAAGAAGATTATCAGAAAGAACTCTTTTTCGATACTCTTATTCTTGTGGTTCCCGAAGGGAACCAAGACTCTATTGATTATACCAATGTCAGTCGTATTGGTTTGGGTGTCGTTCTCTTGCAAAAAGAAAATGTGCTATCACTTATGCTTCTTTACAATTAAAGCCGATCGAGACTAGGTATGTCATTCATGATCTAGTGCTCGTGGCTATTGTTTTGCTTTTAGAGTTTGACATCGTTATTTTTGGAAAGGAGTGGTGTTCTCCACTCTGATCACTAATCTCTGAAGTATCTATTCACTCAGAAGGAATGTAATTTGAGATAACAGCGTTGGCTCGAATTCCTAGCTTCTTATGATTTCGATATTCAGTATACCCCTGGTAAGGGTAATCGAGTTGCTGATGCGCTTAGTCGCAGGCAGCAAATTGTTGTTTCCACGATGCTAGCAGAGTGGAATATTTTGGAAGCTTTATCTCTTTGTGATATTAGAGGCTGTCCTTCAGTTTCTGATTCTCCCGTTCTTTTATTTAGCATGGAAGCTCGTCCTAGTTTGTTGGATCGTGTTGCCGATGCCTAGAAACAAGATCCACATATTGCCTATCTTATTCAGAGTTGTAAATCGGAATCCCGAAGTGATGATCTGAAGGATTTCGATATTGATATTCATGGTTGTATTCGGAAGAAGGGTAGATTGATCGTGCCTGATATTTCTAATCTTAGAAATGACATTCTTGAGGACTGTCATCGCTCTAAGTATGCTATCCATTCGGGTAGTATTATGATGTATGCTGTTGTCAAACGCTTATACTTTTGGGAGGGTATGAAGCGTGAGGTTACAAGTTATGTAAGTTGTTGCTTAACTTGTCAACTTATTAAAGCAGAACACCATCGCCCTAGTGGTCTTTTGCAACCTCTTGAGATTCCATTATGGAAATGGGATCAAATTTCTTTGGACTTCATTGATGGTCTACCTCGTTCGAGGTCGGGCCATACTAGTATTTGGGTGATTGTTGACCGATTGACTAAATCAGCCCATTCTATTCCTATCAAGTCCAATCGGACTGCTCCTTTGTTGGCTAAGCTGTTTATTAAAGAAGTCGTTCGACTTCATGGAGTGCCTAGTTCCATTGTTAGTGACAGAGATCCGCTTTTTACTAGTGGTTTCTGGCAGAGCCTTCAGAAAGCTTTGGGCACTAAGCTCAATCTTAGTACAGCTTATCATCCACAGTCTGATGGTCAGACTGAAAGGGTGAATCAGGTTTTAGAGGATCTCCTTCGAGCTTGCATTCTTGATTTTGGTGATAGTTGGGAAGACCACTTATTTCTTGTTGAATTTTCTTATAACAACAGTTTTCAATCCAGTATCGGTATGGCTCCTTTCGAAGCTCTTTACAGAAGGCTGTGTCGATCACCATCTTATTGGATGGAATCGGGGGAAAAGTTAGTTCTCGGCCCCGATTATATTCGTGATTCTTCTGAGAGGATTGATATTATCAAACAGAGAATGAAAGAGGCTCAGAATAGGCAGAAATCTTATGCCGATCATCGTAGGAAGCCTTTGGAATTTTCTGTTGGCGATCTTGTATTCATTCGTGTTTCCCTGATGAAGGGTGTGATGCGTTTTAGTAGCTCTGGTAAATTGGCTCCTCGTTATATTGGACCGTTTCCTGTTACAGAACGCATTGGCCCTGTTGCTTATCGTGTGTCTTCTACCTGTTCAGTTTTCGAGAATTCACGACGTGTTTCATATATCTCAGCTTCGTCGATGTCTTCAAGATTCAGATTCTGTTATTGATCCTCATTTATTGCTAGATCTTGAGATCTCACCCAACTTGTCTATTGTGCAAAATCCTACTCGTGTGCTAGCTACGGAGGTGAAACGCCTTCGGAACAAAGAAGTTCCGCTCGTGAAGATTCAATAGTCTGTAAACCCTAAAGATTGCACTTGGGAAATCAAAGAATTCATCGAGCGTTCTTATCCGGGTTTTCTCTCCTCTTCGGGTGGGGATGAACATTCTTATCCATCTTTTCTATTTTGAATCTTTGTTGAGATGTATTATTTACGTTATTGACTGCTTATAGTATGAAAATTGCGGGGACGCAATTTTTATAAGAGGGGGAGTCTGTAACGACCATGATTTTATTACCGTCGTAATAAATATTTTTTTTTAAATCGGTAACGACTGTGATTTTTGAGTTACGGTCGGAGTAAAAATAATAAATAGAAATTTTATATTAAAAATTTGAAAAGAAAAAATAGAATACAAATCATTTTGCAAAGTCGGTTGTTAAATATCTAAGCTAAGTTGAAATTGATATTATGCACTCACGTGTAACAAGAAATGGTCCATTTAAAAGCAAACAAATTGGTCCATATTTTATAAAACAAGTGGAACATATTTTCGACTGCAGCATGTTTTAAAAGCACAGACAGGAGAGCAAGTCCAAGTCTAAAGTAAGAGTTTGTTGTCACTTAATTCTAATGCAAAGTGGAACATCATTTTTATACGAGCAGTCACACAAATAAAAAAAAAAAGTCTATAATGCAAAGCATAGACTTGCAACCATCATTACAAAAACAGTGTAGTCCTTTTCTTCTTTTGAGCACGTCTAGCCTTAAATGCATTGTACAAAATATTGCCAGCTCATTGTTGCTTTCACTTGTTCAAAAATTTGATAAAAGAAAAGTGAAACAGCGGCATCATTGAATTCACTTCTTCAATAGCTCAACAAAAATATTAATGGCAGCTGTAAAGCCTGGCTTCAAACATTCATAGTTGATAACCGTTTTTGAGGCAAATCTGAGGTGAGTGAAAAATCTCACATCTGCTAATTTATTTCTTTTGACACTGCTTACTAGCTCAGTTCAATTGCATTGAGTATACTAGCTTCAACCCAAAAGTTGCATCAATAAGTTTCAACAGGGTTTCTGTCATTTTTAGCCGCATTGTTCACTGATGCACTTGAATTTGCATTTGTTTATTAGTTTCTTTAGTTACGTGAGTGAAAAACTCACGTATCTGATTTATACTTACTACTTCACAAGCCAAATTATAGAAATGTTATATACGAAAATAAAATTCAAGTGGATAATGCATACTAGTGAATGGGGTACTTGTGAGCAGAGTAGTACACATTTTTGTGTTATAATTTTATTAACCTCATATTTGCATGAGAGTTGCATTTCGCAAAACGTATCCAGGCATAAATATTAGTTGTGATTCAAGTAAAAAGTTGTTAGATGCATGCATAGATTCAGGTCACTTTAAATTTGCATTCTTCTTTCATGCGTGTGAAATATTTCATTCTCTGGCCATCGATTTGTAATTCATCACATGCATGTTCTTAATCAATGCGTGAAGTCCAAAACGCATACATAAATAATGAGGCCAGGTTACATTTCTGTCCTTTCATGTGAATTCACGTGTAAAGCTTGGGTTATCACTTTTAACATAAAGTTGGAATTATGTCTTTTTTTTGCGTGCATATTGGTTCCCATTCCATATTTGCGTTCCAACATGGCCTAGTATTTGGCCTTATATTTACATACATGCAGGTTAGACACATTATCTAATCCTTGTTGTAAACGAAAACAGTTGCCAGGTCATTTCATTTTAGTGTGATGTTGTTTTATCTTTATTAGCGTGCGGGCCTAAACTAAAACTAATACGTGTCTGCATTCCTTCAGTAGCGTGCCTGTATATTATGGACAAAGTCATAATTTTGTGCATACTTGTTATATTGATTATTTCCAGACCCTATGTTAATATTTGCATGCGCCACTGGAAAGTGAAAATGCAATGAACGTATAAATGAAATGCAAGTGAACGTGTGGATGTGAATACAAGTGCAAGTGCAGGTAGTATAAATGGTAGTCATTTATAATAATGTAAGTGGTAATATTTAGTAGTATACATGCAAACGGGAATAAAATGGTTACGTGCATTTTAGTTTAGCCGAACATTTTAATGTGTTACGTGCAAAGGGGAAATATATGGTCCAGACATCATTTTTCATACCTGAAAAATTTTTGTGCAGTCTACGGTTAAATTTATTTTGAACTGGTGTTACGTTTTAAAACGTATTTCGTTGCCGCTATTTTTGTAACGGAATTTTTACGCCGGTATTATATTTTTGAAGCGTGTCGTTTTGGCAACATTTTTGACGAATAAATTTACTGTTATTTTAACTTCAGCAACCGTCAAATTAAAGTGAATTTTTAAGCGGTTATCCCGCAACGCTAATTTGTATCTTTTTTACGGTGTTTTGTGAAGCGTAATTTTCTCGTCGAAATTGCTACAGATGTTGCTGTTTTAATCACGTGTTTTAAAAATCGTTTTAAAATGAAATTGTTTCAAAAAAAATTACAGTTTGCGCTTTCAAAAGAATGAGGAAGCGATTTAAACGCTTCAGCAAAATTGAGGACTATGAACCCTTACTTTTACTGATCCGCTTAATTCCGGACTTGTCCGTTTGAGAACGTAAAATGTTATTTATATAAAATACATAGTTTTGCACTTTCAAGGAAACGATGAAGAGATTTAAACGATTTAGCAAAAGTGCGGAGTATGAAACCATACTTTTACTATTTCGGTTAATTCCGGACTCGTTAATTGAACTATTTGCTATTGATGATTTTGATGATTTTGTTGGGCTTTCGAGCCACTTTGTTGGACCTTCGGGTCATTTGTTGGACCTCTAGGTCAATACCAGTACTAGACCTTCGGGTCATTTGTTGGACCTTCGGGTCATTTGTTGGGCGCCAAAAATCAGAGTACTTGGTAGGCTTCGGCCATTTGAGATGCACGTGCGGCGTAGCTAAAACTCGCCATTTGTTGGGATCGATCCACTTTTATGTTGATTTTCTAGTTATCTATTTTTGATTTCTAGATTTTGTGAATTGTTGTTTTGAAGTAAATTGTGAATTTGAAAGTTGATTTTGATTGAGTTTGATGTGATTTCTTCATTTAACTATGTTGATTTCTTATGTTGAATAGTCTCATCCGAGATTATTATTATTTTGCTTTGATGTTATTTATGATGCATTCACTTCTAAGAATAAATTAGACTGATCCGTTTATTATTTTCTTTTAAATAATACTCGGGTCAGACCGAGTTATTTCAGGGTAGTCTCTATCTCTGATTCAGTAGCAACTTCAGCTTTTGGGATATCGCATCATCTTTTGTCTAGCCTTCGAGGAGTTCTTTTGGATTACTGACTATCGTCTTATGTATGTTGATGTATATGTATATGTACATTTGGCTCATGTGAACTATTGATTGTTGTATCATGTATTCCAGACTTGTCTTCCGCTATATATCTGATATTTCTGTTCTGATGTGATTATACTATCAGTGTTGTTGTTATTATGAGATGTTCTGAATTTTTCTTTAGCCACCGTAGTTTCGTTTTAGATTTGAATTGAATTTATATCTTTGGGAGTAATTTATAAAACTCCTATCGATGTAATCAATACTCGTCTAAGGCATAACTTACGGATGGTCGCTTCTAACAAGCCTTATTCATCGCAATAGCAGACGTTATTCCTTATAATAACCTTTGTTATTGTGAGCATAGAGGTGGGGCGTCACAGAAAATATACCTCAAAGACTGATGATCTGTGAAAAGCTCGAACTTGGTACCCAACAGATGATGTCTCCAAAGCTTCAAAGCGAAAACAACCGCAAGTAACTCTAGATCATGAGCAGCATAATTTACTTCATGAGTCTTCAACTGTCTACTAGCATAAGCAATCACTCTACCATCCTGCATCAGAACAGCTCCCAAACCTTCTCTACAAGCATCAGTGTATACCGTTAATCCCTCATCTCCATTTGGAACGGTAAGAACAGGTGCGGAAATAAGTTTGTCTTTTAACTCATTGAATGCGGCTTCACACTTACTACTCCAAATAAACTTAGCATTCTTCCGAGTTAAAGCAGTGAGAGGTGCAGCAATCCGAGCGAAATTCTCAATGAATCTCCCGTAATAACCGGCGAGGCCCAGAAAACTACGAATATCAGTAGGAGTCTTAGGAGTTTCCCAATCCTGTACAGAATAGGGAAAAAGAAGGATAATAGGAAAGATAGAGTAAATTGAAATGAAACAATGAAAGAGAAAGAAAGGAGAACTTACATTGATCGCAGCGATCTTGACTGGATCAACTGAAACTCCATTACTAGAAACAATATGCCCAAGAAATCGGACTTCATCCTTCCAGAAATGGCATTTGGAAAATTTAGCTTTTAACTGATGATTTCGAAGAGTCTCAAGAACAGACTTCAAATGTGACTCATGTTCTTCTTCAGACTTAGAGAATATGAGGATATCATCCACAAAGACTCGAACAAATTTATTTAGCACATCACGGAATACACGATTCATCAAGTCAACAAAGAAAGCGGGAGCATTAGTCAAACCAAAAGGCATGACTAACCATTCGAAGAATCCATTTTCAGTACGGAAAGCAGTCTTAGGAATACTTTCCTCAGCAACTCTGAGTTGGTGAAAACCTGTGGCAAGATCAAGCTGAGAGAAAACAGTAGCACCATAAAGCTGATCGAACATGTCATTGATGCGAGGCATTGGATATCTATTTTTCATAGTGAGTTTGTTCAACTCCCTATAATCAACACACATCCGAAGAGAACCATCGGACTTGGTGACGAAAACCACCGCGGCTCCCCATTCAGAAAAACTAGGTCTGATCAGACCCTTGGAAGATAGGTCTTCAATTTGTTTCCTTAACTCAACCTTCTCGCGGGGTGCAATTCTTCTAGGAGGAAGGACTATAGGTCGAGCTCCTGGAATGAGGTCAATGTGGAAATCAATTTCCCGCTTGGGAGGTAAAGCAGTAACTTCACCGAATACATCCGGGTAGTGATTAACTACACGGGTCGACTGAAGATCATCAATAGAAGCATCTAAAGAAAAGATAAAGCTACCAGCATAATCATGAGGCATACGACCCTGAATAAACAAAGAATTTCCTCGATCATCCTTAAGAGAAACAATTCGGGATTTACACGAGATACGGGCATCGTGTCTATCAAGCCAATCACTTCCAAGCAGCAAATCAAAAGCATCGAAACCAAGGATATAGAAATCGCCACTAAAACTATGATCGGAATGGAGGAGTTTCACATGCTTACAAATCTTATTAAGATTTGCGGGACCACCAATAGGATTAGAAACACATAAAGGAACAGAAGCATACTCAGGGGAAAGGAGATGTTCAAACTTATTACACAGGTCATCAGAAATAAAACTATGCGAAGCACCAGTATCAAATAAAACACGAACAGGATGATGAAATAAAGTAAAGGTGCCTTGAAGAGTACCTTGACTATCGCTAGGAGCAGGAGTAGGTGCGGGAGCAGGTGATGAAGCAGATGTGACAGCAAATACGCCAGATGGCTTTCCCTTCTGATATAAAGGACAATCCTTCCTAAAATGACCCGGCTGAAGACAAACATGACAAAGATCGTTCCTGGTAACTTGGGGTGGAGGAACAGCAGCACTGGACGGATTAGGGCAACTATTGGCATAGTGTCCCTTTTGGTCACATTTGAAGCACGTAATGGAGGAAAGATCAATAGGATGTCTCTGGGAAGGAGCAGATGCTGAAGATCCCAAGCCCGCATGTTTGATCCAATTCTTCTTCTGCTGGTGGAAGTTGGGCTTTCTCTTCTTGGAATTTGCAGAGGAAGATTGTGAGACATGAGTACCAGAAGTAGCAGGACCCTTGGAAGTAGGGTTCTCATAGCGGATAGCCATATCCATGAGCTCAGTAAATGTGCCATGAACATGTGAAATAAGGCGATCGTAGAACTCTGGGCGAGCTCCAGAAATGAACTTCTCATTCTTCTTTAGCTGAGTGTCGATAAGACCAGGACCGAATTTTGAAAGTTCATTGAACTTCCGTTCATACTCTGAGAAGGACATGGTACCCTGCTTGAGGTCCATGAATTCACGGTAAAGCTGAGATTTCCCGGCTTCGGGCATCCATTTTGCCACAAAAGCCTCCCTGGAAAGAAGATACAGAAACAGAACTTAAGATGAATTCGAAAAGAAAGGAAATGGGGAAAAATTCAAGTTAACTCAAAGGATACCTGAACTGCTCCCACGAAAGATCACCTTCGTCAGTGTGAGTCGTAACAGACTCCCACCAATCTAGGGCTGACTCTTGCAGCTGCCATGCTGCTAACTGACGCTTCTGGGCATCAGTGATCTCTAAACCAGTAAAGATTCTTTCCAAACTTCTTAGCCATTGCTGGGCTTCGATGATACTTTCTGAACCGGTGAACTTAGTGCCACCGAGCTGAGAGAATTCTTTGCAAAGGACAGTAAACTTAACGGGTGCAACAGGTGGAGGAACTGGGGCAATACCACGACCCCTACCTCTAGCATTTCCACGATTCATCCTGGAAATATCAAGAATAAATTTAGGGCAAAGTACAAAGAAGACTAAGATAAGTTAAGATAAAACACGATAAGATCACTTGGATGAATATCCTACTAACAAAATTCCTAACAAGGTAGATACGGAAAAAAGGAAGTTTAGAAAAATTTCTTCATAAAACAAGAAAACTTTATATCAAAATAATCTTTTGAAAAAGTTATTTGAAAAACCATTCTAAAATCATTTTATACTTTGAAAAATACGTTCACTCACAAGGAAATGATTCTGAGTTTGATTTCACTCATTCTAGGGTATTTCTACCCTATCTCTAATGAGTTTTGCTCCATAGGCTAAGGTTTGCCTAAAACCTGGCTCTGATACCAAATGTAACGACCCACTATTTTGGACCATTCAAATCGACAATAATCCACACATGTCAGACTTGAATAATGCAAAATAACAGATTGTAATAAAATTTGGAGCAAATAAAATCATTCACAGAATCACAGACACAGAAATATCAGAATAACTCGCAGCGGAATTTAAAAATACCATAGTGGTTCATGAAGCCACTGAATACATAGTCTAAAATCAAATACAAAATACATAGTCTGAAACCCAATATAGTTCTGAAACAAGTACAGTAGAAATCCCAAATACACAAGTCTCTAAAACAAAAGCTGAAATAAGACAACTGAAACTGAAATAGGAAGATAACTAGATAAGCAGAATCTCCAGTGATTCCGAGTTCCAGAAAGGTGAATCCAAAGCTGTGAATACTCAGGCTGACCCGAGCGTAAAATAAAACATAACACTCGAGTCAGGATATACATACTTATACAATGTAAACCAACTCAAATGAACTGTAGTAAAGGTACAAGTAACTTAGAAGATGCTTGGGACCGCCATCCTCTAAGGATCCGTTAAACTATCTACTATGTAGTAATATTCGCTATTATAATAGTGTCTACATAAGTAAAGTATAATCATATCGGAAAATAGCGTTAAGGGGATGGAGAACCTTAACGCGGTCGGATCTTAAAATCATAATCGTACTAAAGCTCGATATGGTAGGTGACACGGCACAACTAGGCAATGCCAGGGTAGATATACCAATTACGCACACGGACTGATGGATACGCATAGCAGCCACTACCGTTCCACCTCGAACAACATTCCCAAATCGGAGGATGGCCATCTAGTCAAATCAGTAAGAGTATAATGTCGAAGGAATGTGTCCGAGAAGAGGTGCTACCTCACTGGTCCGAGATCGCTCCTGTTTTAGCCACCTTATGCCAACTCACGGGAGTTGGGTCCACGTAATACCTTAAGGACGTCACCACCATCCTACTTCATTCTGGAATCTCCACCGCGTACACGGTTGTCAAAGTGGTTTTCGGTATCGACAGAGAGTATGTCCATATCCGATCCCGGTCTCTTTGCCAACCAATCGTTATTATAACCCGTGGTTATAGATTTAAAACAATTTATCAAAATATACTTCGAATTAAACCATTTAAAACAAAGTCATTATTCCTTTAAATCAATATTATATTTCCAAAATCTAACCCTTCGGAGTTCACTTATTCACTTAAACAAAAGCATTAAAATTTTCAGCTTCCACGGCATTTAAAAGTGTGGCGGTAAGTTATATTCGAAAACCATTTTATTTCAACAAAACAATATTTAAAATTGTTATATTAGTTCAGTTTTAAACAAAATCATATTTCAGTCTACTGCAGTCCTTAACAAGTGCTATAGTAGCTTTTCATTAGTTCAAGTTCAATTTTAGTTTCTGCTACAACAGCACTTACCAAGTACTATCATAGCTTTAGTTCATTTTAGTCTTTTGGTTCATTTATAAAAACCACAACACTTAAAAAGTGCTACAGATTCTACCTAGTTAAAACTTATAAAATCATACATTAAAAATGTTCATTTCAATCCTTTAACAAATTTTATTCCAAAGAAATTTTACAAGTTAAAACCAAACTTACCAATTTGCTTATTACATTCATTTCAACACTTAAGCTTAAACTTCATTTTTCCACAAATTTAAAACTAAATTTCAATTTCAATTAAATTAACTTAAGTTTCCATCTTTCCTTTTTTTTCTTTTTTCCAAAATTTAAAAATTTAAGTTTCGCTTTAAAATCAATATTCCTCCATTTATTTATATTTATCACATAGAAAAATCATTTCTATTTTAAATAAATCATTTAAAAATTCGGTTTAAATCAAATTAAATATTAATACAATTTTTAAATTATCTAAAAATATTCAGAAAATACAAAAAAAATAACCACGGGTCTGTATAATATTTTCTAGCCTAATTCAAGTGATACGGATACTATATCATTTCAATCCGTAATTTACAAAGAAAAATCCGGGTTTTATCATTTCAAACCCGCAATCCCAAGTAAATAAAATTAAATTGAAAATCGCTCGGGCCTATCATTTCAGCCCATAACGACCTTCCCTTATTCTAAAGTCCGTTCGGGTATGTATCATTTCAACCCATAGTGATTCTATTCTACAGGGAACTTGCAGTGTGATTTAACAGAATAGAATAACAGTAAAATAAGAACAGATATAACAGATGATACGATATGCAGTTTTAACAATTAACATCAACTATAAATAAATCACAGGTAATTATAACATCATTTATTCATTTATTTATTTCTACACATTCAGTTGCGGTCGTTTCACAATTTTATAAGTATGAATATTCGTGTGAGATTTACTCACCTCTACGGAGCTGGAGATTCGGAAAGAAAGAAGTACGATGTCAATCGAAAGCACGCGGATAGCACGATCAGTCGTTAGCGGATGCGCCAACTAGATTCAAACCAAAAACACAGTAAATAATCAAATCTAAGATTGCACGAATAACGAATTTTCAATGAAGCGAACAACGGAAAAGTAACAGGTTAAAAAAAATCAAAACAATTAGCACGCCTACTTTTGAAAATCGATTATAACTTTAAATTTTCAAAGTGACAAAACAACTTTTTTTTTCAAAACAAAGTTCAGTATATTTAAAACTTCGAAATAAAGGCTCTGGAAACCAAATACAAAAATAGGTAGAGGAAACAACACGTGACCAACAATTTCAAACCAAACAAAAAAAAATGACAAACAGCTTTTGAAGTGCAAAACAATTTTTCTCATTTCTCTTTTCCAATTTGCAGGGCTCGACCAACAACTTCAAAACAAAAAGGTGACAAACAACTTTTGTAATATCCCGGAAATTTTAACAATATCAATTTAATAATCTGTTAAATAATTAAATTGATATTGATGATCTTTGATAATAAGATTTGAATTTAATTTAATAATCTGATTAAATTAGTATTAATTGGTGATTTTATCTTTTAAAAGTTAATAAGATATTTTCTATTTGAATATATATATATTTATTTATATATATTGTAAATAGAAGCTTTGGGTAAATTGGGAATTTAAATTTAATTTAATATGACTTTTCAAAGTTATTTAAATTAGTAAATTTATAGTTTTAAAATACTTTAATTGCTTAAGATATTTTTACTTAAGTTTAAAATTATATAAGAGTTAACAAAAAGGCTTGTTTTGTTTCTTTTTAAAATATCACTTGATAATATAATCTCTTATATAAATTATTTAAATATCAAATATGTTAATTTCAGATAATAAGTATAATGTATTATTTTTATTAATATGAATGGATTTTAAAGAATATGAAATTGTTATTTAATTGAATAAATAGTTATATATGTATATATATATATAACTTGACTTTTTAAATTGAATCTTAGGATTTAATTTAATTGAATTTGAATTTAAGCTTTGAAATTCAAGAGAATAGATATTTAAATTGTTTTGGATTTTAGAATATTTGTATAAACTTTTATTTATAAATATAGTTAGTTTTGTTTCTTTAAAAAGTAATTTATATATAGATAAGTATTTAATAAATTAAGAAAAAGGCATTTTATTTACTTTTAAAATATATAAAAATAAGTAAAAATTACTTAAGAGACATATGTCATTATCCTAAAGCTTTGTATAACATGTGTAATTTAAGTAACTAATGTATATGACAAGTGTCATATTTTATTATCATTTTCTTTATTTTAATAAACCACATTTTTCACTTATATAAACATTTGCTTTCTCCCTTCCATTCTTTTTCTATTCTTTTTCCAAAACTAAGAAAAAGATTTCAGCTCACAAAATAACTCTAAGCAAATCTGAAATTCACTCTTCTCAAACCCTTCTCAAAACAATCCTCTACTCTAAAATCTGTAATCAGTAACCAAATTTCCAAATCCTAAAGCAAAAGCCTGTAAATCTTCCTCAAACATAAGATCTGTAATCAACTCCTCAAACCAGAAATCAAAAATCAATACCCTGTAATTCTTTTTCCAAATCAACTCAAGCCTGTTGTATTCATTTGCAATCTGGGATCATCTCAAGTCTATCTGCAAACATGCATTCTTTTCAAAACCTGCATTCTCTTCAACCTGGAAGCATGTTCAAACACTCATCTCTGCATGCAAATTTAAACAGCAAGCAACTCAGTTTAAAAGTCAAATAAGCAAGGCAATTCAAGTTTTAAAATACAAAAGCAGTTTTCAAAAGCTAAAGGCTGCCTCTGTTTAAATAAAGTGAGTAACTTTTTCTTAAAGATTTTAAGTATGATTTTGGTTGCCTGATCATCTCTGGAAATGTGTATGTTATGTGAATATATATAATTAAAACTTTTCTATGTATATGTAGATGTATATAGATGATGCTTGTTGTTCTTAGTTTCCAGGTTTAAATCTTTAATCAAAAAAAAAAGCAATTTCTCTTGACCTCATCTTTGTTTAGGTTTAAGTTGCAAATGAAAATGGGTTGTTTTATCATTTATTAGAGTTTAAAAAGAAAGTTTTAAGTTTAAATCTTTTTGAATGTCTCTGGAAAGCAAAACAGTAGGCAAGTATAAATTTCGACAAAACTCAAACCTCTTAGTTTTAAAATTTAGGATTATAAATCAAATACTCGCCTTAAATTATGATTTTTAAGACCAAAATGAAGATTTTTGGTGAAGAGGGATAAGAGCAGTTCGTTGATGAACTGGAGAGGGTTTTCGACCAAATTCCGGCGGCATGTCGAACTGGGGTGGTCGGCGTTGCGTGAAGTGGTGGAGGAGCCTATGGAGGTGCTGGGAAAAATGGATGGTGGCGCCAGTGATGACGGTGGCGGAGATGGCCGTGGTTCAAAGATTTTAACCCTAGTTTGTTTAGTCAATAAGATTTTGATCACTGCGAACTATATGAATGATCGAGTTCAACAAAACTTTGGGTAATGGTAGATAGGGCATAGGCGAGGTCGTGACCGGAGTTTCAGCAACTCCGATGGTCGGAATCTCGAGCACGAGGGATTGTTGCCAGGTTTTGGAAGTGTCGTCTGTGTTCCAGTTTTGGTCTTTAGGCTCGATTTCGATTTCGATCTAGTTTCGATGTTCGAATGGTTGAATTCTGGTGTTGGGATGAACGTCGACTGGTGGGGGAAGTCATCGATGATCGGAGCTCTGGCAGTGGGGTGTGCACGTGCACATGGTCGTGGATGTGTCTGGTGAAGTCTGGTTTTAAGCAGAGGAGTGGTTCTCGGGGTTCTCTCGTGGCATTTGAATTTTTGCTCGGAGTTTTTGGAGCTGAGACTCGAAGTGGATTAGGGTGTGGTCTCAGGTAGTTTGTGTTGCCAGTTTTTAATAATCTGAGTGTTTTTAATTTAAAACTGATTTTAAATTTGAAAAGTAAATTTAAAACAGAAATTTTAAATTAAAGTTTAATCTGAAATCTAGTTTAAATCTGTATTTCAGATTTAAAATAAAAGCAGTTTTTAAATTAAATTGATTTAAATAATTTTAGTGTTTAAATTATATATTAAATGGATGGAATTTAAAAGTAATTTGGAAGTTAATGTTTTCAAATATATTTTGGAATGATAATAATCATTAATAAGGAAATGTGTTACAAGGACTTAATGATTGGTAATAAATTTAAATTAATTTGTAATTAAGGATTTAAATTAATTTAAGTAAGGTTTAGGATTAATTAAATAGAGGTTTAAACTAATTAATTAATAATTAAGATTAATTAATTAGGAATATCTAATTTATAATTATGGATTATAAGTTGGAATATCAATTAATGATTAAGAATTAATTAAATAAGTAATTAAAGATTAATTAAGTTATGGGAAACACTTAATTAATTAAATAATTAATTGGTTATTAAGATTTATTAATTTGAAATTAATCTAAGTTAATTACTTAAGAAAAGTAATTAAATAATTGTTAATGAAGGTCATTAACTATGGATTATTAAATAATTAATTAATGTGATTAATTTTAATAATTAATTAGATTAATTAATTTAAAGATAATCAATTATAGAATTTGTTTAAATGAATTACTTAATGGAAGTAATTAAGAAATTAATTACTTATTGTAATTAATTAAGTTAATTTGGTTTAGTTTAAGTTAATTAATTTTGTTTAATTAATTTAGAATAATCAAATGGATGATTTGATAAATAATTACTTAATGTAATTATTAAGGTATGATTATTTAGGAAGTAAATAATAAGATAATTACTGGAAGTAATTAATTGATGGTTATGTATTAAGGAAAGTAATTTAAGTTTAATTACTTTGAATAATTAATCAAGGGATTAATTAAGAAATTAATTAAGGAGAATTAATTTAGTAAATGAAAGTAATTAAGGGTAGTTAATTACTGATTGAAGATTAATCAAGGTGATTAATAAATGTTGTTTAATTTAAAGTTAATTACTTAATGTAATTAATTTAATTAAAGTAATTAATAATTAAGTTGTAATTAAGGATCATTAATTAATATAATTAATGATGTAATTAAGATTGATTAATTAAGTATAATTAATAAATGAAGTGATTAATTAATGTAATTAATTAAGGTTTAATATAATTAATTATAGTGATTAATTTAATTAATTATAGTTAATTAATTAATGAAGTAATTAAAGGTGAATTACTATAAGTGGTTAAGGTTAATTAATTTGAGTAATCAATTAAAGATAAATAACTTGAAGGTAATTAAAAGATAATTAATCAAAGATGATTAATTGAAAAAGGTAATTAGAGGATAATTAATTAATTTGTAATTAATTAATGTTTAAGTAAGAAGGATTTATAAAATAAAAGTAATTAATTTAATTAACTTTAAATTAATTAGAGATGATATAAATCATTACTTATGGATGGATGATAATAATGAATGCTTTGCATTTGATTGATATCTCTGATGAGATATATGCTATGTGATATGGATGTTTAGTTGAATTGTGATAATATGGATTATCTGATGATATTGATAATGTTGATTATCTATTGTGAATTTTCTTTCTAAGTGTATAAAGATAATTGAATTAAATTGTTTTAACCTTTAAAACAACTTGGCCTTAAAAGATACGTTTTGGATTTCGATGAGACCGGGATCGGGTTTCCGTATACCGGATTTCCAGGTCTGGAGACCCGAATACCACATCGATCCAAATTAACGATAGGTCGTGAATCAAGTGAAGATGAAGATTCAGAGTGCAAGGGTTATTGTCGTTAACTCTGAGGGTGATTCCAATACGAGTGTAACGAGATAATGCCTTCGGTTTCGTTCGAACCCGGAACGAACTTGTATGGACTGAATGCTTTCAGAACATCGTCAGGTGGACGATGAGTATTTTAAGTGATGTGTTCTTTTCTAAGGTAATCGTGACCTCAAGCCTCACAAACCGGGAATGGCTAAAACAGGGGAGGTGCAGCAAGGTTAGTGGGTAGCACCCAAGTAGGACAAGATGACCTCTGTCTAGATGTCCCTTTCTATTTTCGACTTAGTGTGTGCGGTTGGTCATGACAACCGTGGGGTATCTTGTGCGGGAATTATCCAGTAAGGGATGTTCCGACCTTGTGTTGCAGGGGATTGGGAGTGATCCTCGGTACGGTGATCTAGGCCACGTACTGTGACGGGCGGTACCCCGGTAGCCCTGCCATTGATGGAATCCAAACTCCAATAAGTGTCGTACGTTTTAGTTGTGCCCAACTATGTTGGAACGTGAGATGTAAGCATTCCAGCTATTTCATATTTATTTAAAAACCCTAGACCTATTATAATACAATCGAATTTCCTATCAAATGTTTTGGTTAGCGTAAGGTAAAAACTTACCCATATTTATTGGTGGGGAGTCTTACGTGATACCTTTTCTTTCAAAAGGTTTTGAAGTTAAACAAGTTTAACCTGTTACTCACACCAGACCCATGTCTGACCCAAGTTGTTTATTTCTGTTTTATAAACTCTTGGGTACTCAAATTTTTACGAGTAGCCAAGAGATTCAGGTTTAGCTTTGACGAGTAATCTGGAGGAGCAATGGAGCAGGAGGCTTCGGCGTTGTAGATATAGATAGTAGTTTTCCGCTGTGTTGATCTTTGTATTGATCTGTATTGTGTTGAGATGTAATAACTAGACAGATGTTTATAACTGTCTAGTATGTGATGTGTAATCTGTGTAACTCTGATAGATGATGTATATGATACTATGTAATATTTATGTGATATATTATATTTCGTTTCGTTTCCGCTGTGAGTATCTGTTGTTGTTTCTTTTCTCTTCTTCTCTTTTCTATTTCTCACCCCTTTCTTTCTTTCTGTCGATGCGATTTTTCGGGAGTGGAAAGCCGGGTCGTCACACGTGGTATCAGAGCTTAGGTTGAGCGAATGCCTAAGCTTTTGGTTAAGTGAATATCAGAGCTATTGGTTGAGTGAATACCTAGCTCTGGAGTGGTATCTATCTTGAGAGAGCGTATTTGTAATTTTTATATAACTATATATATATTTATTTCTACCTATTTGTTGGGTTACCTGTTCGGGTTTTCCAATATAAGATATAAAGGTAGATAGGGTAGTGGTGTGTGAAACACGACTACCAATGGTTGGAATTAAGGTTGGAAGTGTATTTATCGAGACTGTAGACCCAATACTGTCTCGAGTAAGTTTTGCTGTGATGAAGGATTTCATCGAATCTTTGAAGGAAACCTGTTAAGGTTCGGAGTTTATCTGTAAAGTTGGATGAGTAGAGTTTGGATCTATCGGTTGAACAGAAGCAAGTGATGGTATCTTGATACCTCAGGTAATAGTAGCTGTGTGATGAGATGCAGTGACGATGGATGTTCCCGAAGATGTTTTCTTTGGAACGAGTTTAAGGAAGTGTGTCTGTTTCAGTGTTATGGCTGAGTTCAGCATGGTATTTCTGTTTGGTTTGGAGTTCGAGTTTCTCAAAGATCTTTGGATAGAAAGTCCTTGGCATCAGTATCAGCAGTGCAGCTCGGAGTATTCTGTGATGGCAGGAAGTTGTCAGGCTGAGTAGTTTTTCTGGAGGTGAAATTCAGAAGCAGTAGGGTGCATCCATTTCTTCAGTGAATTGGATAGTTAAGTATGAGCTGTTCTGATTGGTAAGGAGAGAACAGTTTTCTTTGGAAATAGGCTGGGTTGATCGCAAAAGTGACTTGCGATAGTTTGAGGGTTCTCTTGGGTTATCAGAGTTTTTCTGAGTGTCTTCAGAGAAGTCAGGAGTTGTCCGCATCTGAAGGTTGAGTTTCTTATCGACTGGATTCCAGGAGTAGTACCGGTAGTTCAGTCTAGTTGAAGGATGTTTCCTAGAGATGGAGTTGGTGCAGCAACTCAAGTTTTGATGAAGTATCTGAGTTTTATTTATGGATCAGTGAACCTTATTTCTGGAATGAGTTGTCCAGTCTGTGCTTGTGTTCTACCTCAGATCAGAGTGGTGCAGCAAAAGCAGTTTGGAGTATATCACTGGATAGGAGAAGTAAGTTTGGAATCTACTGATGTTGTGAAGTAAAGTTATGTTTGGATCTCTTCTGTGTTCTGATTTGGATAAGTATTGGGTTTTCAGGATTGAATTGTCAGTTTGGACAATTGGAATTCATTGAGTTTTATGTATCTCTGAGGGGTACGTGTAAGATCTATCTCTGGTTTTAGAATCAGCAGTTCTGGAAGGTTTAGTTGTTGAGTCAGACTCGTCTGTAGTCTGATATTCTGTTTAGTTCTGTAGATCTAGATGAGTAGGAGATCTATAGCTTAGTAGTTTAGATTGTTGTAGAGCGAGTATCCCGGTATATATATACTTGGGGAAACTCGAGGAATTCTATCTAGAATTTTGTCTGGATAGTTAGATTTGATTGATTGGATGAATTGGTTGCTATGGTTGTTAGCATATGGATGATAGTATATGCTTGTGTTTTAAAATTTAAAATCTTTAATAAGATTATTAAATTACCTTTGTTTAAATTTCGGGGACGAAATTATTTTAAGGGGGAAGGAATGTAATATCCCGGAAATTTTAACAATATCAATTTAATAATCTGTTAAATAATTAAATTGATATTGATGATCTTTGATAATAAGATTTGAATTTAATTTAATAATCTGATTAAATTAGTATTAATTGGTGATTTTATCTTTTAAAAGTTAATAAGATATTTTCTATTTGAATATATATATTTATTTATATATATTGTAAATAGAAGCTTTGGGTAAATTGGGAATTTAAATTTAATTTAATATGACTTTTCAAAGTTATTTAAATTAGTAAATTTATAGTTTTAAAATACTTTAATTGCTTAAGATATTTTTACTTAAGTTTAAAATTATATAAGAGTTAACAAAAAGGCTTGTTTTGTTTCTTTTTAAAATATCACTTGATAATATAATCTCTTATATAAATTATTTAAATATCAAATATGTTAATTTCAGATAATAAGTATAATGTATTATTTTTATTAATATGAATGGATTTTAAAGAATATGAAATTGTTATTTAATTGAATAAATAGTTATATATGTATATATATATATATATAACTTGACTTTTTAAATTGAATCTTAGGATTTAATTTAATTGAATTTGAATTTAAGCTTTGAAATTCAAGAGAATAGATATTTAAATTATTTTGGATTTTAGAATATTTGTATAAACTTTTATTTATAAATATAGTTAGTTTTGTTTCTTTAAAAAGTAATTTATATATAGATAAGTATTTAATAAATTAAGAAAAAGGCATTTTATTTACTTTTAAAATATATAAAAATAAGTAAAAATTACTTAAGAGACATATGTCATTATCCTAAAGCTTTGTATAACATGTGTAATTTAAGTAACTAATGTATATGACAAGTGTCATATTTTATTATCATTTTCTTTATTTTAATAAACCACATTTTTCACTTATATAAACATTTGCTTTCTCCCTTCCATTCTTTTTCTATTCTTTTTCCAAAACTAAGAAAAAGATTTCAGCTCACAAAATAACTCTAAGCAAATCTGAAATTCACTCTTCTCAAACCCTTCTCAAAACAATCCTCTACTCTAAAATCTGTAATCAGTAACCAAATTTCCAAATCCTAAAGCAAAAGCCTGTAAATCTTCCTCAAACATAAGATCTGTAATCAACTCCTCAAACCAGAAATCAAAAATCAATACCCTGTAATTCTTTTTCCAAATCAACTCAAGCCTGTTGTATTCATTTGCAATCTGGGATCATCTCAAGTCTGTCTGCAAACATGCATTCTTTTCAAAACCTGCATTCTCTTCAACCTGGAAGCATGTTCAAACACTCATCTCTGCATGCAAATTTAAACAGCAAGCAACTCAGTTTAAAAGTCAAATAAGCAAGGCAATTCAAGTTTTAAAATACAAAAGCAGTTTTCAAAAGCTAAAGGTTGCCTCTGTTTAAATAAAGTGAGTAACTTTTTCTTAAAGATTTTAAGTATGATTTTGGTTGCCTGATCATCTCTGGAAATGTGTATGTTATGTGAATATATATATAATTAAAACTTTTCTATGTATATGTAGATGTATATAGATGATGCTTGCTGTTCTTGTCTGTTCTTAGTTTCCAGGTTTAAATCTTTAATCAAAAAAAAAGCAATTTCTCTTGACCTCATCTTTGTTTAGGTTTAAGTTGCAAACGAAAATGGGTTGTTTTATCATTTATTAGAGTTTAAAAAGAAAGTTTTAAGTTTAAATCTTTTTGAATGTCTCTGGAAAGCAAAACAGTAGGCAAGTATAAATTTCGACAAAACTCAAACCTCTTAGTTTTAAAATTTAGGATTATAAATCAAATACTCGCCTTAAATTATGATTTTTAAGACCAAAATGAAGATTTTTGGTGAAGAGGGATAAGAGCAGTTCGTTGATGAACTGGAGAGGGTTTTCGACCAAATTCCGGCGGCATGTCGAACTGGGGTGGTCGGCGTTGCGTGAAGTGGTGGAGGAGCCTATGGAGGTGCTGGGAAAAATGGATGGTGGCGCCAGTGATGACGGTGGCGGAGATGGCCGTGGTTCAAAGATTTTAACCCTAGTTTGTTTAGTCAATAAGATTTTGATCACTGCGAACTCTATGAATGATCGAGTTCAACAAAACTTTGGGTAATGGTAGATAGGGCATAGGCGAGGTCGTGACCGGAGTTTCAGCAACTCCGATGGTCGGAATCTCAAGCACGAGGGATTGTTGCCAGGTTTTGGAAGTGTCGTCTGTGTTCCAGTTTTGGTCTTTAGGCTCGATTTCGATTTCGATCTAGTTTCGATGTTCGAATGGTTGAATTCTGGTGTTGGGATGAACGTCGACTGGTGGGGGAAGTCATCGATGATCGGAGCTCTGGCAGTGGGGTGTGCACGTGCACATGGTCGTGGATGTGTCTGGTGAAGTCTGGTTTTAAGCAGAGGAGTGGTTCTCGGGGTTCTCTCGTGGCATTTGAATTTTTGCTCGGAGTTTTTGGAGCTGAGACTCGAAGTGGATTAGGGTGTGGTCTCAGGTAGTTTGTGTTGCCAGTTTTTAATAATCTGAGTGTTTTTAATTTAAAACTGATTTTAAATTTGAAAAGTAAATTTAAAACAGAAATTTTAAATTAAAGTTTAATCTGAAATCTAGTTTAAATCTGTATTTCAGATTTAAAATAAAAGCAGTTTTTAAATTAAATTGATTTAAATAATTTTAGTGTTTAAATTATATATTAAATGGATGGAATTTAAAAGTAATTTGGAAGTTAATGTTTTCAAATATATTTTGGAATGATAATAATCATTAATAAGGAAATGTGTTACAAGGAGTTAATGATTGGTAATAAATTTAAATTAATTTGTAATTAAGGATTTAAATTAATTTAAGTAAGGTTTAGGATTAATTAAATAGAGGTTTAAACTAATTAATTAATAATTAAGATTAATTAATTAGGAATATCTAATTTATAATTATGGATTATAAGTTGGAATATCAATTAATGATTAAGAATTAATTAAATAAGTAATTAAAGATTAATTAAGTTATGGGAAACACTTAATTAATTAAATAATTAATTGGTTATTAAGATTTATTAATTTGAAATTAATCTAAGTTAATTACTTAAGAAAAGTAATTAAATAATTGTTAATGAAGGTCATTAACTATGGATTATTAAATAATTAATTAATGTGATTAATTTTAATAATTAATTAGATTAATTAATTTAAAGATAATCAATTATAGAATTTGTTTAAATGAATTACTTAATGGAAGTAATTAAGAAATTAATTACTTATTGTAATTAATTAAGTTAATTTGGTTTAGTTTAATTTAATTAATTTTGTTTAATTAATTTAGAATAATCAAATGGATGATTTGATAAATAATTACTTAATGTAATTATTAAGGTATGATTATTTAGGAAGTAAATAATAAGATAATTACTGGAAGTAATTAATTGATGGTTATGTATTAAGGAAAGTAATTTAAGTTTAATTACTTTGAATAATTAATCAAGGGATTAATTAAGAAATTAATTAAGGAGAATTAATTTAGTAAATGAAAGTAATTAAGGGTAGTTAATTACTGATTGAAGATTAATCAAGGTGATTAATAAATGTTGTTTAATTTAAAGTTAATTACTTAATGTAATTAATTTAATTAAAGTAATTAATAATTAAGTTGTAATTAAGGATCATTAATTAATATAATTAATGATGTAATTAAGATTGATTAATTAAGTATAATTAATAAATGAAGTGATTAATTAATGTAATTAATTAAGGTTTAATATAATTAATTATAGTGATTAATTTAATTAATTATAGTTAATTAATTAATGAAGTAATTAAAGGTGAATTACTATAAGTGGTTAAGGTTAATTAATTTGAGTAATTAATTAAAGATAAATAACTTGAAGGTAATTAAAAGATAATTAATCAAAGATGATTAATTGAAAAAGGTAATTAGAGGATAGTTAATTAATTTGTAATTAATTAATGTTTAAGTAAGAAGGATTTATAAAATAAAAGTAATTAATTTAATTAACTTTAAATTAATTAGAGATGATATAAATCATTACTTATGGATGGATGATAATAATGAATGCTTTGCATTTGATTGATATCTCTGATGTGATATATGCTATGTGATATGGATGTTTAGTTGAATTGTGATAATATGGATTATCTGATGATATTGATAATGTTGATTATCTATTGTGAATTTTCTTTCTAAGTGTATAAAGATAATTGAATTAAATTGTTTTAACCTTTAAAACAACTTGGCCTTAAAAGATATGTTTTGGATTTCGATGAGACCGGGATCGGGTTTCCGTATACCGGATTTCCAGGTCTGGAGACCCGAATACCACATCGATCCAAATTAACGATAGGTCGTGAATCAAGTGAAGATGAAGATTCAGAGTGCAAGGGTTATTGTCGTTAACTCTGAGGGTGATTCCAATACGAGTGTAACGAGATAATGCCTTCGGTTTCGTTCGAACCCGGAACGAACTTGTATGGACTGAATGCTTTCAGAACATCGTCAGGTGGACGATGAGCATTTTAAGTGATGTGTTCTTTTCTAAGGTAATCGTGACCTCAAGCCTCACAAACCGGGAATGGCTAAAACAGGGGAGGTGCAGCAAGGTTAGTGGGTAGCACCCAAGTAGGACAAGATAACCTCTGTCTAGATGTCCCTTTCTATTTTCGACTTAGTGTGTGCGGTTGGTCATGACAACCGTGGGGTATCTTGTGCGGGAATTATCCAGTAAGGGATGTTCCGACCTTGTGTTGCAGGGGATTGGGAGTGATCCTCGGTACGGTGATCTAGGCCACGTACTGTGACGGGCGGTACCCCGGTAGCCCTGCCATTGATGGAATCCAAACTCCAATAAGTGCCGTACGTTTTAGTTGTGCCCAACTATGTTGGAACGTGAGATGTAAGCATTCCAGCTATTTCATATTTATTTAAAAACCCTAGACCTATTATAATACAATCGAATTTCCTATCAAATGTTTTGGTTAGCGTAAGGTAAAAACTTACCCATATTTATTGGTGGGGAGTCTTACGTGATACCTTTTCTTTCAAAAGGTTTTGAAGTTAAACAAGTTTAACCTGTTACTCACACCAGACCCATGTCTGACCCAAGTTGTTTATTTCTGTTTTATAAACTCTTGGGTACTCAAATTTTTACGAGTAGCCAAGAGATTCAGGTTTAGCTTTGACGAGTAATCTGGAGGAGCAATGGAGCAGGAGGCTTCGGCGTTGTAGATATAGATAGTAGTTTTCCGCTGTGTTGATCTTTGTATTGATCTGTATTGTGTTGAGATGTAATAACTAGACAGATGTTTATAACTGTCTAGTATGTGATGTGTAATCTGTGTAACTCTGATAGATGATGTATATGATACTATGTAATATTTATGTGATATATTATATTTCGTTTCGTTTCCGCTGTGAGTATCTGTTGTTGTTTCTTTTCTCTTCTTCTCTTTTCTATTTCTCACCCCTTTCTTTCTTTCTGTCGATGCGATTTTCCGGGAGTGGAAAGCCGGGTCGTCACAACTTTTGTTCATCATTTTTCAAACAGAGGCTCAGGAATAGTATAGACAAAATACAAAATGCCAAGATAACAAAATACTTCACTACTTAGTTCACAATACAAGCTCGGTCTGCCGGTTCGGGTGGCATGGGTTGGTCAGCCTGGTTATGGTCTGGCGAAGGGGTTGGAGGGGCCGTGGGTTCTCGGTCTGGCCTGGGGACGTGGGTGGTAGCTGGCACATTGGTCTCGGCCTGGAGTAGGGGGTGTGGCTGGTCTGATCTCGGCCTGGGGTTGCCTGGTCTCGACATGGAGGTGAATGGGGCAGGCTCGGTCTGGTGGGGTGCGTGGGGTTTCGTGGTGGTCTGGTGGCTTGGAGGCGACTGGGCCATGGTGGATCTGGCGAAGGAGTTGGGTGGTGGGCTGGCATGGAGGCGATGGTGGGTTCTCGTGGTGGTGGGCAGTAGGGTCGGTGACGTGGTGGTGCCTGGTCACGGCCGGGGGTGGAGGAGCTGGGGTAGGGTGGCTGGCACGGTCTGGTGGAGGAAGGGCTGTGGGGTTCGGTGGTGGTAGGCTTGGGATTGGTGGTGGCAGGGGATAACATGATAAAACAAAACAAAAGATGAGGCAGGGGAAACAACAAACAAATCAAAAAAAATGAAAAAAACAGAAGTATGCAGTCTTTACCTTCTGATGCTCACGAAAGTTTGAAAAGGAAGCAACAGAGAAGTGTGAGATCTGGAAATATTTGTTTGTGAACGTGGAAGGTGAAACAGCTGTCCACTAATTTGTAGAGAGAAGGCAAAAGGTAAAAGTTTGAAACGGCAGAGAGGAAAAAAATGCAATTTAAGTGGAACGAAAAGTATGGGAGAAGTGGAATAATTCTCACGGCAAGGTAAGGCAAGATTTGAAAATTTCAGCAGAAATATACAGCTGAAATAAATGGACCATGGAACAGTGCACGTACAGTGTAACGCCCGAAGTAACGTACAACCGTTACTTGTTCCTTTTATTAAATAAATTTAAAAAATGTTAACGGTTTCTTAAAATATAACGTATCTTTATAAATCAAAATTTAAAATAGCTATTATCATCGTTAATAAAATTTGATTCTAATGTAAAGTTAAGAACGGACAAAACGTGACGAAATGTAACGTTTTAAATTTTCGTTTTATACGAATTTCTACAATTTATTTTTATTAATATTTCAAAATGTTTTGTTTTCAATTAAAATTTCGCTTTAAAATATCGGGCTGTTACAGGGCGCCTATTAAATGGGTGCCCAAGCCCTCCCCCAAGTCCAACCCCCCCTCCCTGCTACACACGGCCTTATTCCACCTGCAATGGCTGTAAATGGCCCGTATTTAGAACTCCAATGGCTATAAACGGTCATATTTATGATTTCATTACATATATCGGACTATTTTTCAGATTTTAATACACACATCTCTTCTTCTATTACAATTCTATTCTCAATTCCATAATATTGAAAGTATCTCTCATCCGTTTCAATCATATACCGAAGCGATGAATATGGATAGCTGGGATTTTGATTCCCAACCCTTTCAAAATGTTCATCCCCAGACCGCTCCCCCTCTATCCTTCCATTCTTCTGCTCCATGGTCTGGCGATGAAGATAAGGATTTGTGTTATATTTACTGTCATTTTTCTAACGACTCGGTAAAGGGGAATGACCAAAGTGGAGAGGCGTTTTGGTCAAAAGTCATGACTGCGTACAACAAAAAACATATTGAAAAGACGAGGTCAATATCTGAAATCATGGGTCGTTTTGGGAAGATTAATCGACAAACACAATTCTACGAGTCGCAAATTCACAAAATAAGAACAGCAAATCCAAGTGGAATAGGTGGCGAAGCTGAATTGGTAGCGTTTTGAAAAATGTCATTTTTAATTTAGATTCATTTCTGGTCACTTTGTTATTATATCATTTTGTGTTTCTATTTTTTACAAGAGAATGGCGGGCGATCAATTCTTGAATTTATTTTTAAGAGAAAATGGTACAAAGAAACCCCACTACTATCAATTTGCAAACTGCTATGACTGGCTTGTTAGTCAATAAAAATGGAGCTCAAACACCGCAAAAAGCTTAAGAGATGTCCAGACGAAGTCGAAGGGCAAGAAAAAAACAAGTCGATCTAACTATAATTCTAGTCCAGGCAATTATTCTCATATGGACTCTAATGTATGCCCAGATAATGAAGACGAAGAAGCAGAACCCGCATTTGATGAAGATGCTAGACCGATGAGGCAACGAGCAGCTAAGAAGAAAATTGATGTTCAATCTCAAATCGATTCTCGTTTAGCTCTAATGCATGAAAAACAAGCGAGAGAAAATACAGAACGTCAAAGAGGGAGTGCAGAAAAGCTTGCCGTGTTAAAAGAATTAACCGAGATTGAGAAGGGCCGATTTGAGCTAGAGCGGCAATGCCAAGAGACCTTAGTAATGGAAAAGGATGTCACCGGAATGGACCCAATTACAATGCAATAATGGATGGAGTACAAACAACGCATTGTTGAGAGTAGATCGGGAACAAAACATATGTAGTTGACATATTCATGTGATATTTTTATTTATTGCAGTTTAAATATCCATGTACCTTCAGTTTATATTTTCAATCATGTGCTATTTTTGGTTTTAAAATATTCAATGGTATATCATTTTTTTGATGCATTCTGTAGATATCAATATAGATTTACTTCACCAAACATAAATGATATTACAAACATAAAAATTATAGCATTCTACACTTTGTTACAGAAATAAAAAGGCAAACAGATGTAATTAAACAAAGATCCACCATCCCGAACTACTGGTTTCCATGAGAATTCCAAATATGCTCCATTAAATCCCTTTGGAGTCTATTATGAATAGCAGCATTACGATATACTTCATGATGATCGTCATGAATTGCGTACTGTCCTTCATTTCGTAACGTGGCTGTGCGAAACAATTCGGGGGGTTGTCTTGCCCCATCATACTCGAAATCGGGATAGTCCATACCGCGTTCATCTTTAATGATCATGTTATGCAGAATTATACAACAGAACATAATTGTAGCCATTTTTGATCTCTTTCATAATCTACATGGATTGCTGACCGTTGCAAACCTTGCTTGAAGGACCCCAAACGCCCTTTCTACGTCCTTCCTTTGTCCTTCCTGCATTGCAGCAAATTGTTTCTGTTTTGCCGTCATTGGTTTTGCAAATGTCTTTACAATCGTACTCCATTTGGGATAAATTCCATCTCCTAGATAGTATCCATGCTCATATGTGTTATGACGAAGAGTAAATGATACGGAAGTTGACTTACCTTACGCCAAATCATTAAACAAATGAGATCGTTCGACAACGTTTAAGTCGTTAAGAGAACCTGACATTCCAAAGAAAGCATGCCAAATCCACAAACCATGAGAGGAAACTGCTTCTAAAATGATAGTTGGTTTTTTTTTCTTTGCCGTTATATGCTCCATGAAAAGCTTTTGGACAATTCTTCCACTCCCAATGCATACAATCTAGACTTCCAAACATTCCAGGCCAGCCTTTGCTTTCATGTATTTCACACAAGTGCGTTACATCTGCCTCGTTTGGAGAATGAAGATATTCAGTCCCATAAATGTCCACAACTGACTGACAGAAGTGATCTAGGTTTTCCAATGTCGTACTCTCTGCAATACGATATGCGTCGTCAAGGGCATCGGCGGGTGTACCGTACGCTAACGTCAAAGCTGCGGTCATCTTTGGATGCCCACTTAAATCTTGTTTTTTTGCAGCGTCCTTGATGCAGCAGCGGAATAACAAAATGATGATTCTGTGAAAGTAGCAATCGATGGAATGAAGAATACTGAATGACCCAAATTCGTTGATCCGAAGATACTGAATTCTAGCTATCTTCGTCATGTTGATAGCGCACTATACCGTGAAAGAAGATCTTCAATTCTTCAAGCGTTGATCAAGCGCACTTGATATCGTGAATCGGCTTCAACAATCGTTGAATCGAGCGCACTCGATTAACCGAAAGTGGAGATAGGAGATTACACTCAACTACCAATTTAATTGAAAGCACAAAGCTAACAAACAAAAGTTTTCATTCAAATCAACTAAACTATTACAAATGGCATTACCCGCCTATTTATAGGCTTACAACTCACACAACAGAAAATTGTACAACACATAGGTCGGCCACGACCTAAAACATCACGAGTTAAACTATCATGACCTAAAAGTAGACGACTTACGACTTATTATACTTACAACAGTCACGACATCACGACTCAACACTTAAGCGACCTTACATCACACGCGACCTAACTCCGCACGACTTAAGTCTGAACAGCATATGCGGCATTAGGTCGTTGGCTCCCTTGAGCGACCTAAATAATAGCGGCATAAGGTCGAGCGACCTAAGAGAAGCGGCTTCAGAAAACTTCGCGACCTATAGTGAGCGACCTATCTCTCCACATCTCCCCGCGACCTAACTTAGGTCGTTCCTTTTCTCTGCGACCTAACATAGATCGAAACATAAGTCCACGACCTAAGGTAAGTCGTAACTCGTTAGGTCGTTTGAGCGCCTTTCCTTTTAGCTCGTTAGCTCGCGAGTCTCCACTAGGTCGTTGGAGCGACTTAAAAGCCTCGTTAGATCATTCACGACCTAACACTTTACTAACTTGAGCTGCATCATCTTGGAACGACTTAAAGGACTCGTTAGGTCGTTTGCGACCTAACACTTCAACATTCTGGTTGTCATTCTGGGCTGCATCATCCTCCCTTGGTTGGGAAAAATTCATCCTCGAATTTGCACCCTCCTCTTCCACAACAAATTCATTCCCATGATACGGTATAAGATGTTTAACATTGAACACGTCAGAAGTGTACACATCCTCCGGCAGCTTTAATCTATAAGCGTTTTCATTGATCCGTTTCACAATCGTTATAGGACCAATCTTTCGAGCTTTAAGCTTATTATATGTTCCTACTGGAAAACGATCTTTCGTTAGCACTGCATATACTAAATCTCCTTCATTAAATTCAACGCTTCTTCGTTTCAAATCCGTAGATCGTTTATACTTTTCATTTGCTTTCTCCAATCGTTCCTGAACGATTTTATGACATTCTGTCAGCCCTTCAACAAAATCAGCAGCTTTCTTAACTGTCCCCTTCGGTTGTGGTACTATCGTTAAATCCAACGGTCCCTTTGGTAAACTAGAATATACAATCTGAAATGGGCTGAATCCAGTACTCCGGTTCACTGCATGATTGTGTGCAAACTCTGCTTGACATAACTTCATGTCCCAACTCTTCAGATTGTCTTGCACAAGACATCTCAACAAATTGCCCAAAGATCTGTTCACAACCTCGGTCTATCCATCTGTCTATGGATGATAAGCGCTACTAAAGTTCAACTTTGTTCCCACCATCTTCCACAAACTTAGCCAAAAATGACTCAAAAATCTAGTATCCCGATCAGAAACAATGGATTCTGGTAAACCATGTAAGCGATACACTTCCTTAAAGAATAATTCGGCAACACGGACGGCATCAGCTGTCTTCTTACAAGCGATGAAATGTGCCATCTTTGAAAATCTGTCCACTACAACATATATCGAATCATTCCCCCTCTGAGTTCTCGGTAATCCCAAAACAAAATCCATACTGATATCAACCCATGGTTTAATAGGTACAGGTAGTGGCATATACAATCCCGCATTTGTCGTTGTTCCCTTGGAAACTTGGCAAATATGACATCTCTCCACAAACTTTCCAACTTCCCGCTTCATCGAAGGCCAATAATAAGATTGAGAAATCAATTGCAAAGTGCGATCTCGGCACACATGACCTTCCTCATGTAACTCCTTCACAATCTTCATACGTAAGCTGCACTCTAGTATGCACAATCGATTCCCTTTGAAAAGAAAACCATCCACCATAACAAACTCATCCGTCTTTCCCTCCTTGACTTCATCAACAAACTTCGCAAAGTAAGGATCATCGACAAATAATTCTGGCAACACATCAAACCCTGTCACTTCAACCTTCATTGTAGTCAACACATGATTCCTTCTGCTCAATGCATCTGCCACTCTGTTCATAATTCCCGATTTATGCTTCACCACAAATGTAAATTGTTGTAAATATGCAATCCACGAAGCATGCCTAGCAGCAATCTTGTCCTGTCCTTGCATATGCTTCAATGCCTCATGATCAGTATATAAAACAAATTCTTTATGAAACAAATAATGTCTCCAATGTTTGATAGCTTGCACGATAGCATAAAATTCCATATCATATGTACTATATCTCATCTTTGCTCCCGATAGCTTCTCACTGAAATATGCAATAGGACGACCTTTCTGACTCAACACCCCTCCAATTCCAACCTTCGATGCATCAGTATGCAATTCAAACAACAACTGAAAATCCGGCAACACTAGAATCGGTGCTGTCGTCAAAAGTCCTTTGATTCTTTCAAAAGCAAATCCTACTTCCTCCGACCATGAAAATTGCTTCCCTTTAATACAATCAGTAACTGGTGCCATCACGCTACTGAAGTGTGGAATGAACCTTCGGTAGAATGACGCCAAACCATGAAAGCTTCTAACTTCTGTAATCGTCTTGGGTTGTGGCCAATTTCTGATTGCTTCAACTTTATTCTGATCCACCTGTATACCTCCTCCCGATATAACATATCCCAAAAATAAAACACTATGCGTCATGAACACGCATTTCTTCGTTGCAGCATAAAATTGTTCCTGTCGCAGTACCATCAACACTTCACTCAGATGTTGCACGTGTTCTTCTGAGCTTCTACTATATATCAGTATGTCATCAAAATACACCACTACAAACTTCCCAATGAATGGTCTAAAAACCTGATTCATCACCTGCATGAATGTACTCGGTGCATTCGAAAGACCAAACGGCATGACCAGCCATTCATATAATCCTTCTCTCGTCTTGAATGATGTCTTCCACTCTTCCCCTGGTCTTATACGAATTTGATGATAACCACTCTTCAAATCAATCTTCGAAAAGATAGTAGCCCCACTCAGCTGATCCAACAAGTCATCCAATCTAGGCATAGGAAATCTATATCTCACAGTAATCTTATTCAATGCTCCACTGTCGGTGCACATTCTCCACGTCCCATCTTTCTTCGATACTAACAATGCTGGCACAGCACATGGACTTAAACTTTCCTGCACACGCCCCTGCTCAAGCAACTCTTCCACTTGCCTCCTCAACTCCTCATGTTCTTTTGGACTCATTCTGTAGTGTGGTCTATGTGGCAACACAGCACCTGGAACAAGATCAATTTGATGTTGAATGTCTCTCAACGGCGGTAATTCCGTTGGTAGCTCTTCAGGAAATACATCGTCAAACTCTCCCAGTACTGGTTTCACTTCTTCAAGAATCTCCACCACTTCATGACTCTCACGTCCAATCAACAAGAATACTTCAGGCTCCTCTTCTACCACCTTAACAAACTCCTTCAAAGATAGCAACGTTTTAAGCTCTTCAATCTCCTCCAACTTGCTTTCTTCTTGTTGTCGCTTCTTAGGAATCAAAGTGATTTTAGTTCCTTCAAACATAAAAATGTAACTGTTAGTACGTCCATCATGTTGCATAGCTCTATCATACTGCCACGGTCTCCCCAACAACAGATGGCATACATCCATGTCAACAACATCACACCAAATCTCATCCTTGTATTTCTTCCTAATTGAAAAATTAACACAAGCTCTTCGTCCAACTGTCACCTCCCCACCTTTCCTCAACCAAGCTAACTTATAAGGTTTCGGATGCTTTTCTGTCTTCAATGATAACTTCTTCACAGCTTCTGTAGAGATAATATTATCACAACTCCCCGCATCAATGGCGAACTTGCAAACCCTTCCCAAGATAGTGCATGTTGACTGAAAGATGTTACTCCTCAACCAGCTAGTTTCCTCCTCCTGTTTTGGTGTTAAACACGACCTCTTCATCATCAATGAATACCCTTCGTCTCCTGACACATTCTCTTCCTCATCATCATGCGGTGAATTAGAACATTCAGCTTCTACCTCTTCATCTTCAACCTCAGCAATCATCGTTCGCTTCTTTGGCTTTGGACATTCATTGCTTTTGTGACCAATCTCCTGACAATTGAAACATTTGATACCACTATTGACCCTGGTCTTAGCAACTTCATTGACAACCGGTTTTGCAACAGCATTCGAAACATTCGCATTGCTACTAGCCCCTTTCAGTGGATTGTTTGAATTTGTAAACACACCACCTCGTCTTCCTTGTTTCTTCCAAGCAAGTGCTTTCTGATGTGCCTCAGCGACAGATCTAGGATCAAACATGTTAACCATATCTTGAATCTGCATTCGCAACCCTCCAACAAATCTAGCTGTCAATTGTTCCTCTGTCTCCATGATGTCATTCCTGGCAATCAGTTGATAAAATTCATCAGCATAGTCATTCTAGTTTTTGTTCCTTGCCTCAAGTTCTGCAACCTCTGATACATAAGTGATTGATAATTATAAGGTAAGAATGTGGCTTTCATCAATTTCTTCATCTTTTCCCAAGATTCAATCTTTGACTTTCCCATCCGTTCACGTGTCAGTTTGGTTTGCTGCCACCATGCCAAAGCTCTTCCCCTCAACCTTGTAGCAACCAACTTTACTCTACGATGTTCTGGAACCTCCTTGAAGTCAAAAATCTCCTCCACATTAGACAATCAATCCAAAAACTCCTCAGCTTGCATACCACCTTTGAATTCTGGAATTTCAGTTTTCATCCCAGACTCCCACTTGTGATCATACTCCGACTGATTCCCTCCTCGTCCTCGTCCTTGTCCATGAACACTACCACCATCAAACTCCTCTTCAAAATCTGATGTATAGCGATGTCGATCCTGACCACCAACATCTCTACTACCATCCCGTCTTCCACCAACATCCCTTCTATCTACATTCCTCCGATCATGATCATTCACATTCCTATCATGATTTCGATTGTCAACATTTCTATAACGATCTCGACTCACACTTCTATGATCATTATCAGCACTTCTCTCTCGATTGGAATGTTGTGAAACTCTACTTCCTCCATGGTTGGATTCAGGTGAAACCCTTCTCCGATTTTGATTCATCTCCAACATCATCTTCTCTAATCGTCCAATTCCTTCATTAAGCTTTTCACTAAAGTTTTCGTTTATTCTTTGCTCCATCTCATCAGCTTCTTCTCTTCTATACAAAGCTTCAACATTCTGATGGCGATTAGCTCTTCTCGGCGGCATGGTTGATTCTTCACAAACACTTCGATTCTTGGCTTGGACAAATCAAAAGATACCAAATGATGTACACGACTTAACCCGACCTCGCGACTCAACTTGGCTCGGCTCAATTCAAATTTCTCTTGGCGCGCAAAACAATCCCGCGCAAATCCAAACACTTTTCCAACTTTGATCTAAAATGAAATGAACCAAGATCTTCCAATTCGTTGCAACTTTTGCGTTGAACACGATGAACACCAAACTCCTCAAAAATGCAAATCCGATCTCCAATACGTCAAACAAAGATGAACACTTCAACTTGATCACGGCCTAGCTCAAGATCGTACAAAACAACACTTCAAACTTCAAATTCTTGGCTCCAAGACTCGATTTAGCTATGATTGGCTAAAACAAGCTTTGATACTAAATGATGCAGCAGCGGAATAACAAAATGATGATTCTGTGAAAGTAGCAATCGATGGAATGAAGAATAATGAATGGCCCAAATTCGTTGATCCGAAGATACCGAATTCTAGCTATCTTCGTCACGTTGATAGCGCACTATACCGTGAAAGAAGATCTTCAATTCTTCAAGCGTTGATCAAGCGCACTTGATACCGCGAATCGGCTTCAACAATCATTGAATCGAGCGCACTCGATTAACCAAAAGTGGAGATAGGAGATTACACTCAACTACCAATTTAATTGAAAGCACAAAGCTAACAAACAAAAGTTTTCATTCAAATCAACTAAACTATTACAAATGGCATTACCCGCCTATTTATAGGCTTACAACTCACACAACAGAAAATTGTACAACACATAGGTCGGCCACGACCTAAAACATCACGAGTTAAACTATCACGACCTAAAAGTAGACGACTTACGACTTATTATACTTACAACAGTCACGACATCACGACTCAACACTTGAGCGACCTTATATCACACGCGACCTAACTCCACACAACTTAGGTCTGAACAGCATATGCAGCATTAGGTCGTTGGCCCCCTTGAGCGACCTAAAGAATAGCGGCATAAGGTCGAGCGACCTAAGAAAAGCGGCTTCAGAAAACTTCGCGACCTAAGGCCTCGCGACCTATAGTGAGCGACATATCTCTCCACATCTCCCCGCGACCTAACTTAGGTCGTTCCTTTTCTCTGCGACCTAACATAGATCGAAACATAACTCTGCGACCTAAGGTAAGTCGTAACTCGTTAGGTCGTTTGAGCGCCTTTCCTTTTAGCTCGTTAGCTTGCGAGTCTCCACTAGGTCGTTGGAGCGACTTAAAAGCCTCGTTAGATCGTTCACGACCTAACACTTTACCAACTTGAGCTGCATCATCCTGGAACGACTTAAAGGACTCGTTAGGTCGTTTGCGACCTTACACTTCAACATTCTGGTTGTCATTCTGGGCTGCATCAGTCTTGCTTGTAAACAAAATAATTATTATTCTGCTGAATACTTTCGAGAATTCTTAAAAACAATGGACGACTCATTCTGAATCATCGTCTAAACATCTCTGGACCGTAAGTTGGATCACGGGAAAAGTAATCTTGCATAAGTGTTTTTTGAAATGCTTGCTGGTTACGGTTGATATATTTCCGACCCACAACTGAACCGCCATGTTTTCCAGAAGTTGAACCGTATGCTTCATGGTATATCTCTATCAGTTCCTCCTCCTCTTATTGATGCACTAACGCATACGCTTCTTGTTCAGAGTCACTGTCGCATAGCAATATAGCTTTTAGTAAATTTCCAGACATTGTTTATTATTTGAGGATAGTTGTTTGATATTTGAATGTTTTGTTAGACTTAATTGTGATGAACAAGTATGAGATCCATATGGTTATATATATAGGACTAATTCTTGAGTGGAGAGAAGGTGGCTTAGTGTGCAGTCAAATCATGTATTGTAGCCACGTTCTTTTGCCGGTCACGATTCTCTGCTTTGTTGAGTGGAGACAAGGTGGCTCAATGTGCGGTCAAATCATGTACTGTAGCCACGTTCATTTGCCGGTCAAGATTCTCTGCTTTGTTGAGTGGAGAGAAGGTAGCTTAGTGTGCGGTCAAATCACGTACTGTAGCCACGTTCATTTGCCGGTCAAGATTCTCTACTTTGTTGAGTGGAGAAAAGGTGGCTCAGTGTGCGATCAAATCACGTATTGTAGCCACGTACATTTACCGGTCAAGATTCTCTTCTTTGTTGAGTGGAGACAAGGTGGCTCAGTGTGCGGTCAAATCACGTACTGTAGCCACGTTCATTTGTCGGTCAAGATTCTCTTCTTTGTTAAGTGGAGACAAGGTGGCTCAATGTGCGGTCAAATCACGTACTGTAGCCACGTTCATTTGCCGGTCAAGATTCTCTGCTTTGTTGAGTGGAGAGAAGGAACATCCATTATATAAATTCACAAATCGTTATCTGTTTAAATCATTTAAAAACTTAACATTATTCAAACTACATTGTCCAACATGACATTTAAGTCTCATGAATTGAAGTTGCTTATGCAGTTTTATATACAAACCGATGAGATGTGCGACAATCAGGAGTTAATGGTAATTCATTTTTGGGACACTCTGGCTGAACTGTACAACAACGACGTGGGCTGTCAAGTTAGACGTATAGCTCAAGAGGTCAGGACTGCATACGGAAACTTCACTAGGGCATGCACGCGTTACACAAAGATTATTAATGAGGTAATATCAGAAAATGTGTTCGAGAATACACGTTCGACTTATGATGGTCAATACAATTTAAAATACCGCTTTCCGTTGATTGGCCATGATGCGTACTTCATACGCCAAAATTGGCTAGAAAGATTTGGATGGCCTTAAGATAACAGTATTGCTAGTTGGTTATGTAACGGTCGTTAATGTATAGAGAGCTTTCTGAATTGTCTTTTCAAATAATAATGTCTATTGTTGTTGTCAGATCAAAAAGTAGTGGTAGCACATAAATTAAATAGACCTGTTTGTTTATATATGCGCTTTCTGATTTACTTATTCATCATTCATAATCATCTTCTTCCTAACTCACAACAATAAATTCTTCATCGCAATGCCTTCTTGGCCTTCTTCTATCGATTCAGATGCAGGTTACGTGCCTACGGAAAGTCCACATACTGATGAGGATTGGCTTATCAATTATCAAGAATAACACTATGAAGATGTCCGCGGTCAGTTTCAAAATCTTGAGCAGCTGAGACTGCAGGAAGTGGTTGAACCACCATACAAACAACATGTTGTTTGTCATGCATATGAACAACCTGAGAACCAGGTTCAAGTAGTTCAACCTCCCACTGAGCAAGAAGTTGAATCGTACCCAGTTTTTTATCAGTGCGGGTATGGAGTTGAAGTTGTAGTACATGCGGATGGAGAAAATATTGGTCGTCGAATCCAAATATGTCAATTCTGGCCGAATGGTTGCAATTGCGCGGAATGGTTGGATGATCCTTTATGTCCAAGGGGCATAACCTATGCAAACGAACTAGAACAGGAGATAAAACGTCTTTGACTTTCTTTACAGGAGTTGCAATTTAATCGTCATGTCTAGTTTCTTCATATTTGTGTTCTATTATTACTGTGTCGTTTTTTATCAGTGTTCTATGTTCGTATATCTTCAATTATAATGTCACTAGTAGTTTTTTTATGTGTATATGTCACTAGTTGGTGCTTATAAGTATACACAAACATATAGAATTCACAGTATACACAAACATATATAATTCACAGTATACACAAACATATAGAATTCACAGTATACTCGAACATTATCATCCAAAATCCAAGAAAGTGAAATTATATAAACATAAAGAATACACAGTATACTCAGACAATGACATAAGTACATAAGCTATAGGAACTGCAACATATAATGAAACATCCACTATGCATATACTAAAAGGTATACAACTAAAGGGATGCAACGTCATCGTCGTCGTCAGCATCATCACCATCATCCCCATCACCATCATCATCATCTCTGTCATCATCATCATCATCCCCATCACCATCATCATCATCTCCGTCGTCATCATCATCATCCCCATCACCATCATCATCATCTCCGTCATCATCATCATCATCCCCATCACCATCATCATCATCTCCGTCGTCATCATCATCATCCCCATCACCATCCTCCCCCTCGTCCTCATCATCCCCATCGTCCTCATCCCCATTGTCCTCATCTAAACCACCAGCATCATACCCACTGAGACCAGCATCACCTCCGCCTTGTGATCCGAAAGGCTAATATACAGCAAGTCTAGCTGATAGCTGATCAATCTGCACCTCTAGCATCTGTGTATGCTGCATGTACATATCATGCATGGTGTGTGTATGTGCAAGAGTCATATCGCGAAACACACCAAGTGAAACTCTGGCCTGGTCCAATCTAGCAGCATACTACATAAAGATGATATTTGACATAGTAAGAAACTAAGCATAAAATAAATGGAAAATGGCAATAAACAACAAACGTACCTCATACGAAGGATACAACCCGACTGAAGGCACACCAGGATAGTCGGGGTGATCTGGAAAGACTAAAGGCTGCTCAATCAAAGTACTTGTCACGTCATATGCTCTAAAAGTAGTATCAGGCTCCAACTGCATGGGAGTCTAGGAGAACTGTGACGGAATCGGGTCAAATGAAACCTGCGGTACCTGAACTCTACCGGCTGCCATGTGAGGTCCTATATGATCAGAGTTGACCCTACGAACATAATCTGGTACGATGAATCTACGGGGTGCTACTCTAGCCCAATAAGCATCGTAATCTCCATCGATGAAGAAAGTACTACTATCCACCCACCCAGCTTGTCGTAGAGCATCTAAGTAATGATCGCCAATCAACCTATGTCTACCAAACATGTCCTTACAAGATAAAGGATCATATGGTATACGACGATCACCCATAATTTGATAAATACACCTCTCTTCCAAATACCACATAGGCATAAATGCAGGTGTATGCAAAGAAACCCTACGTCTTGATAGAGAATACGCAACCATCAAGGGATGGTCGTCAACCATAAGACCTGCATCTGCTAAATGAGTCCAATGTGAGGCCCAAGGAGTCCGAATGATGTTACCTCGACAACGCATATCAAGCTGTGACCTAGCCTCCATCAAGTCATGCCGTACACCTAAGGGAACATGATGTACGTACTGCATAGTCTCCCATCGTCTCATCCTAGGGAAGTACTGCTCAGCAGCCTGACTAGCCATGTCCTGGATGCGGGGATGCATGTTTGACGTGTACTCGTAGTACCATAACGACAAAATATACCAAAAAGCATGCATCTGCTTGACATCGCCAAGCATAAATGAATCTAGAGCGGTATAAAGGGTGCCTAATATCGCTGTGCCCCAATCAATAGTATGTAGCTGGTCTAATCTGGCAAGAGATGCTAAATAGCCTAGTCTAACCGTACCTTTTTGGTTCGAAAAAAAGGTCGAACCAAACAAGTACAGCAGAAATGCTCTAGTAACTGCATCCATCATATCGGCTCTAGCTATATAAGTGGTGATGTACTGCTGCAGGTAAGTCAACTTAACAGAACCACTAGTGACGCAGGTAACATCTATCAATGGTAGAAAAACAGTAAACAGATTGGGGGACTCGTATAAATCATCAAATGGAAAAGGTCGAAGACCATGTCATCCAATCTCAATGCCAGTGAACATGTAGAAATCAACTGGGGTGATACCAAGCTCAAAATCTAAAAAATTAAACGTATGCATGGTGGGCCACCACCTCTCAGCTAATGCTTGAATGAGAGGTCGATCAAAGGACTGAACAGGCCTAATCGACAAAAAAAGACTGAAAGGGCTAGCATGTAGCCTCTCAATAATAGGACCGGGAAGAGAGTCATAAAACTAGGTAATGCACTTAGCCCAACTACTCCGACAATGTATGTAATGGTCCTAAAGATAATTTATGAATTAATAATTTTTGATAGAGTAACAGTTATTTAATATGATTATGTGATGTACGTATAAAAATAACCAGATATATTAATGTGCAATTTATACATGTACGGTCGTCAAAGCAGATTCGGCTCTATGCCGATAACCATCTAGAAGCTCATGTAGTACACGTAGATCGTCTGGTGAAACTCCAGGTGGCGGTGGAACATGTAACAGTCCAGCTTGCTCCGTTGGATGTCTGTAAACCGTTCTTCGGGCGATTTTGGTTGGACGCGGCGGCATTTCGTTTAGCTTTTCTAATTTGAAAAAAAAATTAAAATGAAAATGAAGGGGAAAGTGCGAAGGGGAGGGGAGGGAATGGGGTTTTTGTATGGGGGGGGGGGCTGGTGCCCATTTTATGGGCGCCTGGCCACTGGGTGCCCACCCCAGGTTCAGGGCTGAATATTCAGAATATTCAGCCCTGAACCCACTGGAGTTCCCCTAACTGAGTATATTTGTGCATCAGGAACTGACAGTGTCTAATTCCATAAGTTAAAATTTCATTGATCAACTCATCTATTAGCAATTTAATTCAAACAGCAATCATCTCCAAATTACCACTAGTAATAGATATAGGTGTGCGAGATAAAAATCTCACCTTAAATCCAAAAGGAGAAGAAATGAACTGAAATTGATTAGGCTAACTAATAACTTCTCCTCTGCCGCTTCAAAACTTCTACTAATTATCTACAACTACAAAACAACACTTATATTCATAAAATCGAAGATTACTAGCTGAATCAAAACACTAAATTGATAGTATCAATAGATAGAAGAAGAAGCAAGGAATTCTTACCTATTTATGCTGAAAATTACTGATTTTTGCTTGAATTGATGAAGACTAAACTAGGGCTGAATTTTGATTTCCTTTTCTTAGTTTCCTGTAGAAGATACATAGATGAATTAACAGGAGTTGGATTAGGAATTTGTTAAGGATTTAGGTTATAAGATTTACTAATGGGCATGGATATTCTAAAGCCCAAGTTTACTAAGAAAAGGTTATTACATTATTTAATTATATTTATACTTAACTAACTTTCTAAACAAAACAATTCTAACCTAATATAAATAAAAATAATTTCTCTTTAGCTTAAATAACACTTAACAAAGAATTCTAATCAAATAAAAAAAATTCATCCATTAATTTAATTCATAGATAAATTAGTTTTTTTTACAAAATTTAGAATTATTTCACTTTATTTAAAAATCTCAAAATAAACAATTATTTCTTGATTACACTTTGCCATAATCCAAACCAACTCAAATTTTTAAATTTTTAAATAAAAATGTCAAATTTTAGTTATTCAAATTTCCAAAGTATATTTTGTTTCATAATTTTAAATTCAAAATTTTATTGATATTATAAATTATCTAAATTTGAAATAAACTTCCCTTTTTAATATTAGTAAATTCAAATCACTTATCCAAATTAAAATTTAATTTCTCAATTAAATTATTAATTCGCAATTAGATTTATTAATCATTTAATTAGATAATTGTTAACAGGGTTGTTACACATCAATATCTAGCCTCGATGCATCTTGAATAGGAATATTTAATGTGATGTGTTTATTATATTCTGGTACAATACTCATGATTATAGCTATTTGTATTCACTATCACAAACACACCATTTATGGGTTTTCTATTAAATATATTTTAATTAAAATTTAATAATTTATAATACATTATAACAAATATATAAAAGAAAGAAAACACCTTTATTGCGACAAGAATCGATTGCATAGTTAATAATTTACAATAAATTACACAATTTCTCCTATGTCATACCCCTAACTTTATCATAAAGATCTAATGGTATTAATTTTAGTTGTATTTAAACAAGTGATTAAGCGTATTACATGTAGGTTTTTAGTGTCGAGTGAAATGGTAAATTGCATGAAATATAATACATATCATACTTAATTTTATTTTTAATCCCATTTAAATATAGTAATGGATATGGCTGCAAATCATATTATGATAGAACATTTTTATTCCTACTCCTACACTTAAGTTTGCTTATACCATTGCTCACCAAGATTCTTCTTGTAATATAACAAACTATAATTATTAATATACATATGTATCATTCACTTTTCACTTTCTTATTCAATTAATCATACTTTATTACTAAAAAAAGTATTAAGTCAAGGTCATTAAATAGCTTTTGATGGTTTTGACTATTACTACAAAGTTGCTTAGGCAAATGTCATAAGACTTACTCAGTTTGTTCATATTCATCTACTTTTTTACTTCAATATGATGGTTTTCATATAAATTCAACATGCACAAACTATCTAAAAAAAGATTAAATTTTGATAACTAAGGTAATGGGTGGACATAGCAATGTGAACAATTTTTCTTTGGCAAGTTGATATTGAGTAGGTTATATAAACTAAACATGAGTTACTGAATGTATAAGAACAATTTTAAGTTCATACTATGTAACATCTCCCATTTTAATGCCCGAAACTAAGTGCTATGGATGCTGCAGTCATCTATAATATTAATTTCTGATGACAAACTGCTGTAATGTTAATTGTATTAACATCAAAAACACAAGAATATGATATTTTCTTAAAAATAATTTCAAAAAATCTTTCACGTTCCATTTCAAAGACAATATTTCATATACATTATATAATCCCAAACGTTGCCCAAGCTCAGATAAAATATAATTATTACAAAATACCCTAAGAGCGACATATGAAGGTACCCCCTTGGTTGATCAGAGTTTGCTATTAGATAGTTATAACATCTACATTACATATATTCTGATGAAGTAACTTCAACATAGCTGATAAGTAATACACACACACACACACTCCTAAATAGCTAAATCTGCCTCTTGCACATCTCTAAAAGCTTTATTCACCCGACCTATGAACTACACAAATCGAATTTTGAGAACCCAAGAGTTTAAGGGGAAAACATAAACTTCAAGTCAAATAAAAATCTGGTATGAATAATAATATGTCATCTTGGTTAATGGATATCTAGTGAGACCACGCCGCTGAGTGCAGTGGATTTTCCCCTTACTAATATCTTTTAAAGATATATCTTTTGCAAATAAAACTCATGCAATCGCAATGGTTAAAATATTTAACAAAATAGTAATATGCATGCATGCAACATGGGCAATCATGACCAATCTGTCTACATCAAGAGAATATTTGTCCTAACATCATAGTTTTTCTCAGGGTAACTACAAACCTATGGTTGACTCGGGCCTACCAGATATGTCAAATTCTGTAATATATTGTTAGAAGGCAACTGGATGATATGTTCAAAACTTATAGGGACACTCTGATCCTAATGGTTTTGCGGGCAAACCAATAACCTACCTCATCTTGTATGTTCTTTTTTGTGCGTAAACCTACTTTTAGTCTTACCCATGACAAAGCCCTACTCACAGGCATTTTAGACTAATATCAGCTAGGGTCTAACAACTGATGTATAGGGTGCTACCCTACACCAGTCCCATCTGGTTTTGCAATCTCTGAGTCAATTTATCCTATCATGATTTATCTAAAGGTGATAAGAACAATAATCTTTTTAGTAAAATCCTAAGCTAGGTACCCTTTTTATTCCCTTGAAAATATAATTCTTTATAAATGATTTAACCCTTGAACCATACTTTAAATTAAGGAAAATGTAGCCCTTTACTTTATCCAAAATATTTATCCCATGATATATGCTTTTATAAAATAATATTTATGAATGTCAATATCACTTAGAGGTTGTCATACCTCAAAACATGGGCTATATATCCAAAAGAATAAAACTCTTAAATTGATAAAGTGCGGCATGATTATCACCGGCATGGGTCTTTGCACGCTTCTTATTGTCGAAGAATATGGTTAAGAACTTGATTTAATAAAGCATAAGACCATAAGGTCGATATAAATCTACGTCGCCTATCGTAGTATTAAGTTTCATAAGTTTGCATAGTATAAAGTTATAACGCTTAAAAACATGGGAATGACGACATTGATGACTGGCGGCATCAATGCTTTAAAGAGAAACACGGCGTCATTATCATCATTATAAACCAAATTTGTAAGTAATGTTGTTGAGGTCACCGCCTAAAGGAGTTAAAATAGTAAAAATAGCGGCATCACTGCCTTACAAGATCCGCCTCGACATTGAAAACCTTCGACATCATTAGCGCTGACATAGATGATTTGCGGCGTCATAGTACAAGAGATTTAATATAGTAAACTAGCGGCATCGTTGCCTTACGGCGTCGGCATCGTCATTGAAACCAGGCGGCATTAGTGACGTTGAAGTTATTGATGTTGACTTTGATACTTTCCTTCATACTTCAACCAAGGCCGATCAATTTCATATCAACCGAAGTTGATGTTCTATGTACTGCCCATGATTGATGTCAAAGACCATAAATGTGGTATAATGAAGTGCACCGTCATAAATCTTGGCGTGGCAAAGCCTTAATTACTATGAAAAATGTTTTCTTGCTAATAAAAGTAATTCCTTTTCACCAACTCCTATTATATGTCGAAATCTTATTTGATAATAATTTTTTTTATCAAAACCTTTTCAAAAATATGCTGAAGTCTAGAAAGTTCATTCCCAAAACATTTGCAGGCCTATAAAATTATATTAATATTTTAATATAATTATTAAGTTTTTCTATCATGAATAATTAATAATAAATCACAAACACTTGGGAAAAATCTATAAAATCGCAATAAATCTAATTTATTTTATTTTTTAGCATATAAAAATTCAGAGGTAAAAGCTCAATTTAGTTATTTTTAATAATTAAAACCCGAATTAAACCAATTTCTCTGCTTAGAAAATTCGTAATAAATTCATACTAGCTTGGAAAATTATGAATTTCGAAACCCATTCTAAAATAATGTTTCTAACATCATATCAAAATTTCAATCATTTGGGTATCATATGATAGGTTTTCCACTCAAACTTATCAATTCATTTCTTAAATAAATTTTATAATTCATCAATAAGCATATAAACATCCAACCAATCAAACATGACTAAACATTCATCATATAACTTTGAGTTTGATACTAAAACTAAAAGTAAATAAGCATATTATGAGATGGGTATCATTATTAACCTTGATTGGTTTAAATAACTTGAGATTTGAATTAAAATTTGATTCCCCTAAGCTTTAATCCTGTTTACTTAGTTTTTCTTCCTCCTAAAGCTCTTGTTAATGGTCGGCCTTCCTCTTTTAATTTCATTTGTATGAATGAAGTGAGGGAGGAATGAGAATGGAAAGCTTTATGTTAAGGAAATGTGCTCTTTTCCTATTTTGCCCTCCTCATATATCCTCCTTCTTATTAATGTTTTAATTAATCCAATTGATTTATTGGTTAAGGCTCGACCCATACTGCTTATCAAATCTCAATCTCCTTATCGTTTCACATTATTTATTTAATTTATCTAATTAAATATTCTAAATAATTCATTTTCAACCTTCCTATTTTCAAAACCATTAAGAGGCTAAATAAACTCCATACACGTATTAATTGAATTCATTTCCATTAATTAACCATTTTATTATGATTTCTCATAATTTATTACAAACAATTTATCATACATATCAACATCCATATAATCAACCATAAAATCATTCAAGTTATCAACCATTCATACAAATCATTAAGAGATTAAATGGTCATATTATCATACTTAAAAATATTTATAAAGATTAATTATTACTTAATAAATATTGAGTACTCACCCTTAACCAAATCAATTAACTTCCTACCAACATTCGTATCCAACCACACTTCACTAAACTAACCTATACTTCACTAATACATCCGTAAAAAACTCAACCACCTTGCCCATGCTCACGACCATCCTTCCTCCTCCACTTTGCTCTCGGCCCAAACCTTCCTCCTACCTCCATAGCTCATGGCCATAGCTCCCCATCCTAATACTCTTGGCCTAAGGCCAATTAAGAAGAGAAGAAGAAGAAGTGAATTAAGAAGATGTTAGAGAGTAATTAGTGGATTGGTGCTTAAGCACTTCACTATTTTTAACCCTCCTACCTCTCTTAAAAAAGAGAAGCCATTAATGAGCAAAAGAAAGTTCAAAAATGAAGAAGAGGAAGAATGAGAAGTCTGAAGAAAATGAGAAGAATGGATGGGTATTTATAGGAAAAGTAAGGAGTGGTGAATTACAAAATTAACCCTTTACAAAATTACCAAAATATCCTGATTTATCTTACTTTTTCAACACTTATCATCATTTTGTCATATCACTACTTTATGTCTTAATCACTTAATGCATAAGGAAAATAAAGTAAAGATTTTATTTGACATGATTTTATCCTTTTATGTTTACTTTTTCTTAATGATTTTCTAGAAATTTCTAACCTTAATTAGCAAAAGTAAACTTGATTAGTTAATTGTTAATACTTAACATATTTAAAAATGTATACATGTATATGTACATAAATGTGCAATAACGTTGCGGCAACTTTTATTCGATAAAACGTTGATTTTCGGCAAAATGTTTTACGGTCACATTTTGATGTTTTTGTTAAACTATTTATTCATGTAAACCAAACTTAAAAGTAAATTTCTTATCATCTTTACATAATTAAAATGAGCGTGTTTTACTTATAAAATAATATATACCAATATCAAAATTCATTTGCAAATATACAGCATTGATTTTGTCAATGCTCGACGAAATTTGTCAATCACTATAACAAAAGTATATATACAGTTATCAGACTTTTATCAACCAATTATATAATGATTTTAAAAGCAATTAATTATCCTTTAAAACAATTATTGGACTGTATATTCAATTTTATCGAAAACCGGCTTTTGTCAATTTTGTCAATGTTACGGTAAAAGTCCAAAATCTTTATTCAATTCTAAAAATAAGTTCACCATTCTTATTTATTATATAAAGCATGATTATTTAAGTTTGAAAATTCTATATTTGAATATTTAAATACATTAAATATTTTATTTTCAAAGTGGTAAAATTATGGGTCATTACAGACTTCCCCCCTTAAAAGAATTTTGTCCCCGAAATTACCCTATAACAAACCCCAAAGGTATTTACCAAAAATATTTATCTTTAATCTTAATTCTTTAGGATATACATAGACCATCTGTATGCAATATATGATTTGATCTCTTATTCGAATTCACAACTTTTCTTCTGAACTAGTATCGATCCCCTAATCCTCTAGTGCGGACTCTAATCAGGCTTCTAGATCATAAACCATAGCTTTCCTTACATAGCTCTCAACTATGATAGAAAACTCAAGTACCTAACAACCCCCATCAATGTTCGCCGTCAAGAATCAAGTGATAAATCCATTTTCGGATTGGTGTAAACACCTCAAAGTTCCATACTCGAATCTTAGATCAAATTCGTGTAATGAAATTATCTACATATAACATATGTATTTATTAACTTCCAAAAACTTTTAATAAAACTTTTATCTTAAGTTCAAACATTTTATAAAGATGTTTCTTTATATAATCCCTTAAATTACTTATTTCCAAATATTTTTATTAAAGGAAAATATTCCAAAGGAACCATTTTTCACTCAGTAGATAATTTACCTTTATTATAAAAAAAATGATTTTTTTTGTTTATTTTTATTCACAATCATTTTTACTTAGTATATTTCCTTTAATACTAATATTATTTATGAATCATTTCGTAAAACTATTACTTAAGTTTATTATATCTTACAACTTATGCAAATCAATCACTTTTAAGTCCAAATTCTTAATTTATGCTAGAAAACATTTTCCAGGTTATAATTATCTTCTTAAAGAGTCATTATTTTACTTAAGTGTATAAATATTTCGTGACTTAAATCTATATTTGTATGATATACCTTTACATCCTAAGAGTATATACAAATCCCAAATTTCAAATTGATTTTACTTAAATCCGTTTGTTTAACAAATTTAAACTTTGTTGTAATTTACTATTATTTTAATTCATAAGTTATACAACTTATTTCTTATTTAATACTATTATTATTTTTCTAGCTTTGAAAAGTAAATTTTAAAACCACCCATATTTAAATCATCAAATTCTCAGCTTTTAAATCCTTTTTATCTATAAATCGTATTTATAAATTATACTTATCTAATTTCATTTACTCAACATATTTCATAATCTTTAATCAAAACTTTTCATCAGTTTCTTAGCTTTGGGTTAGGTATGAGTTAGAAATTTTCGACTGTCCAAAATCATCGGAAATTCCGCTTTATCTTATCAATTGGTTATCAATTAGTGATCCCAATTTATCTTTGGTCTAAACACTTTTATAAAGATTAATAATCAATTTATCAATTAACGATTCACATTATCTCTTTAACTTAAGAAAATTATACAGATTGAGTAACTCCAAAACCATACCAAGGAACTGGGTACTACCAGTAGTATCACATATCCCTCTAATAATAAGAGTAATACTTAAAGAGAAGTGTTTACCATCCGAACACATCTCTTGCCCATTTTTAGTTTATTTTTGAGCCGCTCAAACTAGTTATCATAAAATACTTCTTTTTATTTGAAATAATACCATTATTATTTTCAAAATCTTTTAGAGATTGCTTTATTTATAAAATCTATTTTATAAATTCATCTTATATTAACTTACTTTCTTTTAATCGCCTTTAAATTTTCATATCTTCCATATCTACCTTTTATAAAATTATCTTATCTTTTTAAAATACCTCCTTTTTTTATAATATATGCTCATTTATTATCTTATATTAATTCATTTATCTTAATCCAGTATTATTATCAAACATCTTATAGTCAAATCATGAAACTTAATTCACAGGGTGTTTGTTAAATCAACGGATGATAATACTTAAAGGTTATCATTCCCTTAATTACAAGCTAACACACTATTAATAACTATACCATTTTCGAAAGTTATTTCTTTATAAATAATACATAAGCTTAGGTAAAATGATTTTATTTACCCAAATTTTCAAAATCAGTGTGTCGGTTCGCCTTGTTTAAATGTTTAGGAACCTTCATCGAAAACGGTGATCCGGTGCATCGATTAGGATCCATAAATCACTCAACATATAAATCAACACAAAATATTTTATTAGTCACTAACAAATACACGCTCATATATAATGCTCTCAAACTCATTATATGGTGTTACTAACCCTATCTACAGTGAGTCACTCATCCTAGGGTATTACCAAGCCTATCTTTGACGAGTCTTACCCCAACAAAGCCTAGGTATTTGATCAACCTAAGCTCTGATACCAAATGTAATGACTCGTTTTTCCATACCCTTTAAATCGACAATAAACCACACATGTCTAACTCAAATTGCACAAACAAGCGGATCATTAAGGGTAGAAAGAAAAATAAAGATAGAACGGAACAGAAAAAGAGAATCTCACATGAATGGAACAACATATATTATTTCAACAATAATATTTACAGCGGAAAATTTTAAAACATATATCAGAGTCTAACTTAGATTCAGCCTGGACAGTTATAACACCTGCGCTTACAAATGCTGACAAAACAAATGCAATAGATGCAGCGGATAATAGAATACGTCCATATGATGATGAAGATCTCCAGCTCTCCTCTGGAAACTCCAAGCGTCTTCAGCTAATCCTGAAACTACTCGGATCTAACCCGAGTATTAAAAATACCCGGATCAGGCTTGATAAACCAGCGTGAGATACTCGAAATTTTAAATGCATAGCTCATGACGATATTATCAAAACCTTTGAAAAGAAGGGTGTCTTATAAGACCACGCTCACACATAAATACGGACGAGTTTTTACCTTATGATAACCAAAACACTTTTATTCCCAAAATAATTTGATATTATCTTTAATGACATTCTTTTGGAAAACATCTTTCATATAAACTTATTCAAATAAGGTATCGATACCTGGACTAAGTCTAAGGGAATATATCTGGCCTAGGTCAAACGAAATATACCGGACGGAATATATGATACCAAAAGGGGTGCTAAAATGTTTGCAAAGCATTACAATCAAAACCATAAAGCTTGTATTGGAATTGGATTTTCCAATATGATAGGGAACCTCAATAACCATGCAGAGCAACCGGAACCTGGTGGTTTTTCGTGTAAGGACTCACACACCACTATTCCTCATATTGCCACACTTCTTGATATCTGGTAGCTTCTCATACAAGGACTCACACGCCACTATAACATACAATAAGGGTCTCGTTTGGAAACCTTGGTGACCTAGATCATACGCCGCCAGTCACCTTGAGGGATCATATGCCACCCTTGTCATACTAAGCCTGAAATATGTAACATAGTTCCCATATCATTTCCAAGATGTGAGGCTTGGGAGTGAGGTTATGCTCAACTTAGACAAAGCCATGCTTTTCATACAAAACCACGCTTTGATCATAATAGGTTCCACTCTGAATGCCACATTGTCATTCCTTAATCACACAACTGATTTCTACCAATGTATAAATCAAGAGCTCGTACGTCTCAGAAAAGGGTGTTAAGCTAAGAGAAGTTTCCTTCTCCACCACCAAGCAGATAATACATTGATAGAGATCAATTTATGTGATCAGAAATGCATTATCAAACACTTATCCATACAAGTTCGTTCTGGGATTGAACGAAACCGAAGGCACTCCTCCTACTACCATTAGTAGTGAGTAGTCCTTGCAATCCGAAGATTTCAAAACATGATATAACCACTGCTATAAATGTCTCTATATTGGGAGCTACCCAGAGAATGTCAACAAGCAGTCCTTCCGCTATGAAGATCTCCGGTCTTCAATAATCATCATCTTCAACTCGTCTTCACTTTCGAATGTACACATTGGTTCGAAGTGGTTTTCGGATAAGAGTTACCCAAATCCGACCCTGGTTCCTTCGAAACCAATTATTGATAAAAAGAAGTTTAGTTCGTATGTGGATATCAATCATCAATCAATTACTTCAACTTTTATTTAAATCAAATACATTTCTTATATATATTCTTTTCAATTTATTCCATTTTTTTTCAAGAGTATATGGAATCATTAAGCCTCATTTATCAAATCATTTGGTTTATTTAAACCTTTCTTAAATTTTGGAATAATTCCAAATTATTTTCTCTTCTACCCAGGAGAAAGTTTCAACATTATTTATTTAATTCATTTAAAAATCCTCTTTAATCTTGGGAAATACCAAGTCATCCTACTTAAGATCATTTTTGAACCTTTAATAACGATTTTCTATTTCCAAATCCTCATTTAAATAGGTTAAAAATGATGTTATGTAAAACATCGTTACAACAAACCCAAAACCATTTTACTCAAATCCTTGTTTAACTCTTGGAAAACTCTTCACTTTTTACTTGGGAAAACCTTTTCAATCTTGGAATAATTCCAAATCAATTCACCTTTTACTTAGGAAACATTTTCAAATCATTTACTTAACTCTTTAACAAAGATTTTCCATTTCAAATCATAACTTTTAAATGGGTCAAAACTATGTTATTTAAGACATAATTTACTGCAAACCCAAAACAATTAATTTTAAGTATAGGAATTTAAAATAATTCCAAATCATTTATTTAAATCACATATTGGATAATATTGTTTTAGAGCATCTGGGCATTACCTTCGATCTGTTGCATCCCTCATCCAAAAGATAAAACGAAGGTAGGTAAGTTCAGGGCATTGGTTTCTCCATTCCTAACCTTAGTTACACACCTTGTTTTACCGTTTAGATCTCACAAGCGAAACAAATATACTAGTCATTTTCGCATACTCAGTTTGTTATTACATTTAAGGAAATGATTTCTATTATATTGTTTAAGTGTTATAATAACCATTTATTTAAACTCTTTCTAAAAGAATTATAAAACTTTCCATTTATCTTTAAAATACTTAATTATTCATTTAAAAACATTTATAAATGATTCTAGAAAGAATTGTTAAGTTTAAATCTTTATTCCAAAAGTTATAGAAACAACAGCAGAAAAGTGCTGCGAAAAGTGTTTAAAACAGCTTATTTGATTAAAACAGCTTTTTTTATGTTTGAAAATTTTTATTTCCAATTAAAATCTCTTTCAAACCATTTTAATAGATTTATCAAATTTATTTCATATTTTTAATCATTTAAAAATATCATTTATAAAGAAATTTCTTCTTTGGATTCCGAATTACAAAACCGCGATGTTTTTAGAAAATTGTTTTGGACATATTTCAAAATATACTTAATGAAATCTTGATTTTCTTTCTTTGTTGGAAAGATATGGATATAAAAGTTCAGAAAATTCTTATCTTGAAGAATTTCGAGCTAAATTTTATTTTATACACTCATTTGACTTTTATGGTGCGAATTCGCGAACTACTATTACGCGACGCGCCTATTTTTGACTAAATTTTCATTTACCTTTCAAACTTTAACAAAACACTTTCATATGTTTCTACAACATTTATAAATCATTTTCAAATATTTAAACCAATATTTTTCCATATTAAATCTCTTTTTTACTTTTAAATCAATTCATAATTATATTATAATAATATTCATTTTCAACCTTTTTATATTTTCAAAACCATTAAGAGGCTAAATAAACTCCATACACATATTATTTGAATTCATTTCTATTAATTAACCATTTTATTATTATTTCTCATAATTTATCACAAACAAGTTATCAACCATATCAACATCCATATAATCAACCATAAAATCATTCTAGTTATTAATCATTCATACAAATCATTAAGAGATTAAATGATCATATTATCATACTTAAAAATATTTATAGAGATTAATTTTTATTTAATAAACATTGAGTACTCACCTTTAACCAAATTGATTAACTTCCTACCAACATTCTTATCCAACCACACTTCACTAAACTAACATATACTTCACTAATACATCCATAAACAACTCCACCACCTTGCCCATGCTCACGACCATCCTTCCTCATCCACTTTGCTCTCGGCCCAAACCTTTCTCCCACCTCCATAGCTCACGACCATAGCCTCCCCATCCCAATACCCATGGCCTAAGGCCATTTAAAGAAGAGAAGATAAAGAAGTGAATTAAGAAGAGGTTAGAGAGTAATTAGTGGATTGATGCTTAAGCACTCCACTATTTTTAACCCTCCTACCTCTCTTAAAGAAGAGAAGCCATTAATGAGCAAAAGAAAGTTCAAAAATGAAGAAGAAGAAGAAGAAGAATGAGAAGTGTGAAGAAAATGAGAAGAATGGATGGGTATTTATAGGAAAAGTAAGGATTGGTAAATTACAAAATTAACCCTTTACAAAATTACCAAAATATCCTTACTTTATCTTACTTTTTCAACACTTACCATCACTTTGTCATATCACTACTTTATGTTTTAATCACTTAATGCATAAGGAAAATAAAGTTAAGATTTTATTTGATTTTATTTGACATGATTTTAACCTTTTATGTTTACTTTTTCATAATGATTTTCTAGAAATTTCTAACGTTATTTAGAAAAAGTAAACTTGATTAGTTAATTGTTAATACTTAACATATTTAAAAATGTGTACATGTATATGTACATAAAGGTGCAACAATGTTGCGGCCACTTTTATTTGATAAAATGTTGATTTTCGACAAAATGTTTTACGGTTACATTTTGACATTTTTGTTAAACTATTTATTCATGTAAACCAAACTTAAAGTAAATTTCTTATCATCTTTAAATAATTAAAACGAGTGTATTTTGCTTATAAAATAATACATACCAATATCGAAATTCATTTGCAAATATACGGCATTGATTTGGTCAATGCGCGACGAAATTTGTCAATCACTATAACAAAAGTATATATACAGTTATCAAACTTTTATCAACCAATTATATAATGATTTTAAAAGCAATTATTTATCCTTTAAAACAATTATTGGACTATATATTCAATTTTATCGAAAACCAACTTTTGTAAATTTTGTCAATGTTACGGTAAAAGTCCAAAATCTTTATTCAATTCTAAAAATAAGTTCACCATTCTTATTTATTATATAAAACATGATTATTTAAGTTTGAAAATTCTATATTTTAATATTTAAATAAATTAAATATTTCATTTTCAAAGTGGTAAAATTACGGATCGTTACAGACTTCCCCCCTTAAAGGAATTTCATCCCCGAAATTACCCCAAAACAAACCCCAAAGGTATTTACCAAAAATATTTATCTTTAATCTTAATTCTTTAGGATATACATAGACCATCCGAATGCAATATATGATTTGATCTCTTATTCGAATTCACAACTTTTCTTCTGAACTAGTATCGATCCCTCAATCCTCTAGTGCGGACTCTAATCAGGCTTCTAGATCATAAACCTTTGCTTTCCTTGCATAACTCTCAACTATGATAGAAACTCAAGTACCTAACAACCCTCATAAATGTTCGCCATTAGGAATCGAGTGATAAATCCGCTTTTGGATTGGTGTAAACAAAAGTTCCGTACTCGAATCTTAGATCAAATTCGTGTAATGAAATGATCTACATATAATATATGTATTTATTAACTTCCAAAAACTTTTCATAAAAACTTTTATCTTAAGTTCAAACATTTTATAAAGACGTTTCTTTATATAATCCCTTTAATTATTTATTTTCAAATATTTTTATTAAAGGAAAATATTCCAAAGGAACCGTTTTTCACTCAATAGATAATTTACCTTTATTATAAAAAAAAATGTTTTTTTCTATTCACAATCATTTTTACTTAGTATATTTCCATTAATACTAATATTATTTATGAATCATTTCGTAAAACTATTACTTAAGTTTATTATATCTTACAACTTATGCAAATCAATCACTTTTAAGTCAAAATTATTAATTTATGCTAGAACACATTTTCCAGGTTATAATTATCTTTTTAAAGAGTCATTATTTTACTTAAGTGTATAAATAGTTCGTGAATTAAATCTATATTTGTATGATATATCTTTACATCCTAAGAGTATATACAAATCCCAAATTTCAAATTGATTTTACTTAAATCCGTCTGTTTAACAAATTTAAACTTTGTTGTAATTTACTATTATCTTCAATTCATAAGTTATACAACTTATTTCTTATTTAAAACTATTATTAATTTTCAAGATTTGAAAAGAAAATTTTAAAACTACCCGTATTTAAATCATCAAATTCTCAGCTTTTAAATCCTTTTTATCTATAAATCATATTTATAAATTATACTTAAATAATTTCATTTACTCAACATATTTCACAATCTTTTATCAAAACTTTTCATCAATTTCTTAGCTCTGAGTTAGGTATGAATCGGATATTTTCGACTGTCTAAAATTTATAAGCCACTCAATAGATAAATCAACACAATACAAAACATTTTATATTCACTAACAAATACGCGCTCATATTTATAATACACTCAGACTCATTCTAGGGTACTACTAACCCTATCTCTAATGAGTAATCCCCACCAAAGCCAAGGTTCTCCCTTAACCTTCAGCTCTGATACCAAATGTAATGGCCCGAGATTTTCGTCCCTCGAAAATCGACATCAATACGTTCACTGTATAGTATATCGAGCAATCGAGTGCCGGAAATACCAGATCATTAGGGGTGAAGAATGTTAGGAAATCAATTCCTTGGTTTCGATGATCACAACTATGCAATGGAAAACAAATATACATATATATCTACATTTACAGGAAGATGATAAAGTTACATCACCAAAAAGACAAGAACAAGACTCAAAAGAAGTATCAAGAGGCTACAAGTCGATAGAATTGGAAAAGGAATTGCACAGACACAGATACAACAACATGCACACATTCAGACGTCTGAATGCACTAGCCAGACGTCTAAATGAATCCTCTGGTTCACAACTCAGAAGAAAACAGACGTCTGATCCTGACCTCAAACGTCTGAAAGACATCCAGACATAAAACAAAAATGATGACCAGACGTCTGGATAATAAACACAGACGTCTGAAATGCTACCAGACACAAAAATTATATGAAGGCCAGACGTCTGAGATCACTTTCTAGACGTCTGATTATAGGCTCGACTGTGTATTTTCAAAGTCCAACTGTCACATCTGAAAAGACACATCCGCTCCTCTTCACTACAACTCTTCATCACCAACAGGAGCAACTATACAACTATTGTTAATAGAGGCAACTACACATAGAAACTCTTCACCACTATAAATAGCATTGGGAATTCAAGAGAAAGATTCACCTTACTTACTTACGCTCTTATCTCTTATACTCTGACTTATACCTGATCTCTAAGCAATCAACTACCTATATTTAACCCTTCTGTATATACAGAACTCCTCATTCAAATATTCTCTAGATAGATATATATATTGGAAGCATTTGTACTCAATAGTCAACATCCGTGTTATAGAACACATTCTTGACAAAGAAACTCTACTATTGTAAACCTGTTCCTCCGGGTCAAGTGAGGCTTAGTTGAAAGAAAATTCCGAAGAGGAGCTTCGGGACTGGACGTAGGACGGGAGGTCCGAACCAGTATAAAATCCTGGTGTGATTATTTTCATTTACTTTGCTACTATCATTTATCAAGTTATATTATATAGTTAGCTGTTTATACTTGCATATATATATATATCCTATACGATCCACTCATATAGACTTTCAATTGGTATCGGAGCAAGGTTTGTTTAAAAGAACAGTAACACGTTTTTTAATCATTCTAATATGGCAAGTATTTTTCAAGAAGGACAATCCACAGCACGAACCCCACTTTTTAATGGCTCTAATTATTCATATTGGTCAACACGTATGAGAATTTTTATGGAAGCTAATGGTTTAGAAATTTGGTCAGCCACCCAAGATAAATATGAAGCTCCAACTACTGCTATGAACACATGGACCGATGTACAAAAGACCTCAGCATCAAATAATGCTAAAGCTATGAATGTTTTGTTTTGCTCACTAGACAAAAATGAATTTTCACGTGTCACGTTATGTACAACTGCATTTGATATTTGGCGTACCTTACAAATTACACATGAAGGTACAACAAAGGTCAAACAAACTAAAATTTCAATTTTGCAAAACCAATTTTCATCATTTAAAATGAAACTATAGTAGACATGTATTCTAGATTTCAAACTATTCAACATGATCTTATGGCATTAGGAGTTAAGTTTACTGATTTTTATTTAGTTTCTCGAATACTCAACTCTTTAACACCTGATTGGGAAAGAAAGGTATTAGCTATTGAAGAAGCTAATGATCTCTCTACTCTCAAAGTTGAAGAGTTGATAGGAAATTTGATGTCCTATGAAGCTAATTTGCAGGCACGTAAAGAATTAAATTCGGAGAAGAAGAACATAGCATTTCCATCAATAAAGAATGATGACTCAGATTTAGATGAAGATGAGATAGTATATATTGCTAAAAACTATAATAGATTCAAGAAATTTAGAAAGATGACCAAGTTTCAAAAAGAAGGAAAGACCAACTCAACAAATCTATCTCAAATTAAGTGTTATGAATGTGACCAATAGGGACACATGAAAAAGGATTGCCCAAAACTTAACAATGATAAAAAGAAGAGCAAATTTGAAAAATTCAAAAGGAAGAATACTTTCAAAGTAACATGGGATGACACCGATTCTTCATCTTCAAAAAGTGATAGCGATAGTGACGGAGAACAAGCTAATGTATGTTTTATGGCATAAAATGATGAGGTATGTCAGGAACTTAGCTATGAAGAATTATTTGAATTTAGCATGGAATTAGATGATAAATTTAGACAAATTAAAAAATTGAACAAAGAATATATAGTAAAAATAAATAGATTAGAACTTGAAGTAGGAATGTTGAAAGATGAAAAAATTATTTTAGAAGAAGAACTTGAAATATCTCAAGAAAAATTAAGAAATAATGTGATAGAAAGTGAGAACATTACTCTAGAAAAAGAAAATTTGCTAAAAGAAAATGTTGATTTTAAAAATAGTATTGAATTATTGAAAACAGAAAATAGAGAATTAAAAGAAAAATTAGATAAAATTACCAATAATGTGTCAAAATTCAACAAAGGAAAACAAGATTTGGAAAATCTTATCAAAACATCAAAACCATCAGGTAATAGAAATGGAATAGGATTTAAAAAATGTTCTAAACAAAAAGAAAATAATGCTAAAAATATTAGTTATATAAAAACTAGAAGTTTATCTAAACAAAAATTAAATACCAAAAATATGAAGATTTGGGTTCCTAAAACAAATAATAATTTGATTAGACAAAAGCATATTAGTTATTACTTAGAGAATGTAGTCTATAATAAAAATTATATTTATAACGGTACCAAACCATCTTGGGTATGGCTACCTTCTTCTAACAATTAGGACCCAAATAAAATATATGGGTACCAATTAAAACATTTTTTATCTTGTAGGTACCCAAAATAAAAAATAAGGAGAAATGGATACTAGATAGCGGTTGCTCCAAACATATGACCGGAAATTCAAAAATGTTATCAAATATAACATACATCGATGGTGGAACGGTAACATTTGGAGACAATTCAAAGGGATTTGTCATAGGCATAGGAGAAGTCATCAACTCTGGTATATCTAACTCTCCTATTATTACAAATGTTTTATTTGTAGAAAATTTAAAACACAACTTGTTAAGCATTAGTCAATTATGTGATAAAGGTTTTCAAATAAATTTTGAAAAAGATAGATGTAATATTTTAGATAATAACAAACAACTCATTTTTGAAGGTTTTAGAAACAAAAATATTTATGTATTAAACATGAATATTAATAAAAATTCAAACTTATGCTTAACCGCCAAACATGATGATCCATGGTTATGGCATAAACGATTTTGTCATATTAATTTTAAGAATATTAATAAGTTAGCTAAATATGAGTTAGTAAGAGGGTTACCTAAAATAAGTTACAAAGTAGAAAATTTATGTGACGATTGTCAAATTGGTAAACTAAAGAAAAGCTCGTTTAAATCTAAAAATAATATTTCTACAAAACAACCTTCAGAATTATTACACTTAGATTTATTTGGTCCAACACAAATAAGATCTATTAATCACAACAAATATGTTTTTGTAATAGTCGATGATTTTTCGAGATATACATGGACTTTATTTCTAAAACTTAAAAGCGATATTTTTGGTATGTTTAAAATATTTGCGAAATGAATTAAAACTCAAATGAATTTGAAAATTAAAAATATTAGAAGTGATCACGGAGGAGAATTCGAAAATGATCTTTTTTCAAATTTTTGCAATAAAAAAGGAATAACTCATAATTTTTCTTTTCCTCGTACACCCCAACAAAATGGTGTCGTAGAAAGAAAAAATCGTACATTACAAGAATGCGCACGAACATTATTAAATAGTAGCGGATTACCAAAACACTTTTGGGCCGAAGCTATTGCTACATCTTGTTATGTATTAAATCGAGTAACTATTCGCCCAATGACTAAACAGACTTGTTTTGAAATATTTTTTGGTAAAAAACCCAAAGTGTCATACTTTAAAACTTTTGGCTCAAAATATTTTATATTAAATACAAAAGATAAATTAGGAAAATTTGATCCAAAAGCCGATGAGGGTATCTTTGTTGGGTATTCAGATCGTAGCAAGGCATATAGAATTTTTAATAAAAGGAATAATACTATAGAAGAGAGCTTACATGTCTCATTCGACGAAAATCCTTTCAAACATCAGACTAATGATGAAGAAGAAATTATTCCACTAACAAATTCAACAAATTCTATTAATAATGAAGCCAATATACAAAATAACACTCTTGTATCATCTCCTAGAATTCTTAAGAATCATCCAATAGATAATATTATTGGAGATCTTAATTCAAGAGTTACTAGAAATCAACTCAATCAAATAAGTCATATAGTGTTTGTATCAAACCTTGAACCAAAGAATTATAAAGAAGCCTCAAATGATAATTTTTGGATAATAGCTATGCAAGAAGAATTACATCAATTTGAACGTAATAATGTATGGGAATTAGTACCAAGACCTGAAGATCAATCGGTAATAGGAACAAAATGGGTATTTAAAAACAAGGCGGACAAAAATTGAAATATTGTTAGAAATAAAGCACGATTAGTTGCTCAGGGCTACAATCAAGAAGAAGGCATAGATTACGATGAAACTTTTGCTCCGGTAGCAAGATTAGAAGCCATTCGTACTTTACTCTCCTTTGCAACTCATAACAATTTTAAACTATTTCAAATGGATGTCAAAAGTGCCTTTTTGAATGGTTTTATTAAAGAAAAAGTATACGTCGAACAACCACCACTTTTTGTTCATGAAAAATATCCCGATCATGTTTTTAAATTACATAAAGCACTATATGGATTAAAACAAGCAGCTCGTGCATGGTACGAACGTCTTATAAATCACCTAATAACATCCGGTTTCCATATAGGAAAAATAGATACAACTTTATTTATTAAAAGAGAAAATAACGATATTTTGGTTGTACAAATTTATGTTGATGATATCATATTTGGTTCAACCAACGAAAATCTATGTAATAATTTTTCAAATATTATGAAAAATGAATTTGAAATATCACACATGGGAGAATTAAATTTCTTCTTAGGATTACAAATAAACAACTCGAAAATGGAAATTTTATTCACCAAGAAAAATATTGTAACGATTTATTACATCGATTTGAAATGGATAAAACTTCAAGCAAACCAACACCAATGAGTACCACTATTCACATAGAAAAAGATGAAAATGGAAAAGATTTTGATGAAAAGTTATATCGAAGCATGATTGGTTCTTTACTATATTTAACGGCTAGTCGACCGGATATTATGATGAGTGTATGTCTTTGTGCTTGATTTCAAGCAAAACCAAAAGAATCTCATCTACGAGTTGTTAAGCGCATTTTACGTTATTTATCTAGTACTAAAGATTATGGTTTGTTTTATCCTAAAGGATCATCTTTTGAACTTGTCTCATATAGCGATGCGGATTTCGGTGGTTGTAGAACAGATCGTAAGAGTACTAGTGGAACATGCCATTTTATCGGACAATCTTTAGTTTCATGGTTTAGCAAAAAGCAAAATTGTGTTTCTTTATCTACTTGTGAAGCCGAATACATCTCCGCAGCTCTAGCATGTGCGCAAGTAATATACATGCAACAAACACTAATGGACTTTGGTAAAATTATCAAAAAATCTCCAATATATTGTGATAACACAAGCGCTATAAATTTATCAAAAAATCCTGTTAATCACTCACGAACCAAACATATAGATATACGACATCATTTTTTACGAGACAATGTTGAAAAAGGAACTATCTCTTTAGAATACGTAAGTACGGAAAATCAAGTAGCCGACATATTTACAAAACCATTAAACGAACAAACTTTCATTAAACTCAGACGAAGTTTGGGAATTTGTTCACTTCAAGATCTTAACTAAAATTGAATTAAAGACTAAATTTAGTTCACCTCTTCGTTACCACAAATTGATGAATTTCTGAACCATTAAAATTTTAGAAAATTAGTTATCCTATAAATAACGTTTTCATCATATATATACACATATTTACATCACAATTATATACAAAATATCAAATTCTTAACATTTTGAAAAACAATGTCTTCTGGGAGTTCCTATATATCTATCTCCATCTCCACACCATCGACGGACAGCTCAGTAGACACACCACAACGCCTTCCGACACCTACACCAAAGCAAGAACCAACGAATAGGTGGTCCTCGTATCATACGGGTTTTACTCCAGAGAATAAGAAAACTAAAAGATCCTTGTTTACTTCTCCTAATACAAAGGAGAAAATTGATGAAATTCATCATTACCAAAAACAACAGATGGATCTTCAACGAGAGCTTTACTTCGAACAAAAAGTTACAGCACGAAGGCTAAGTTTTCTAGAACAAGTGGCGATGAAGTTTTGCTCGTCACGAAAGAAAGATGTTCATGAACCCCTACCAAAACCTTGTAGTTCATTAGATCCATCTTCTTCGTATCGCACTCCTTCAGATCCTTCCCCAAGACGATATTCTGGCTCCCCACGGACCCACGAACGTAGGAATATATGGTCTCCACTAAAACCATGGAAGGATAACGACTCAGGAAATCCTAAAACTCCGTCGCCTACTAAATAAATAAATCAAATTAATTATTGAATGTATTTATATGTTATTATAATTTATTTTACAATAATAAAGATCTCTATTATCAACATTTGATAAATAAATGTAACCATCAATTTTAGACTATTTTTAGCAAAACTACTCCTTTCAGACGTCTGACTATGGTCTTCAGACGTCTGATCCACTGATATATGTCGCAATTTTAAGCAATGTGCATATGACAGACGTTTGATATACCCCTCAGATGTCTGGAATAAATCTCTGCCTTCTCCAAATTACATTCAGAATATTTCAGACGTCTGAAATAATATCCAGACGTCTGACTTAGTTCTCTGTTCCACATTTAAACCAAAACAGACGTCTGTATTTAATTCCAGACGTCTGATAAATCTCTCTGCCTCTAAATTTTTCAAAATGTGTCAAACCAGACGTCTAACACAAAAAAAACATACGTCTGTTTGAATCTTCTGTATAATTTTTAGGGCAAACCAGACGTCTGCTTTCAAATCCAAACGTCTGGAATCCAATCGACCTTTATTATACCCCCAAGATAACGTCATTTTTTCACTTTTCAATCTCAAAATTCCTCCCTGCCGATTTGCAATTCAACTTCAAATTCCACATTATTTCAAACCGAAATCACAATGCCTCCTCGCACAAAGAATATCAAAGCTCCAAAACGCAAACAAGATCAACCAACGTCATCTTCAAACCCTCAGGTGTGTTCAGATGATCAAATCGTACGATGGATGCACAAGGCACCTCATTCGATTAAAAGGTATCAAGATATTCAAAAGAAAAAACTTCATATATGACCTTTCTATAACCTACTTAAGTTTCCTATGTATGATTTCGATGAACTTTGTGAGAATGCTGGATTGGAGACTTTAATTTCTTTTACATCCAATGATGTTCAAATAGATCAACTGGCTATATTCTTATTCTACGCCAATCTAGATAGCACTGCAGGTTGGAATACCGAAGACGAGGACAACTGGCTATGGTCAAGCGTTTATGGAAATACTATTCGTTTAACTCCGGGATTAATAGGAAGAACTTTGGGATGCTCCGACACCGGCGAGGATCTACACAACATCCCGGATATGCGCTTTAAGCCCAGGAATAATATCACTCATCAAATATGGGAGGACGAAATGCCGAAATTTGCTTCAAAACATTTGCGTCCTAAAGCTCGACTCCTAACGAGGATGATAATCAATACAGTTGTTCCGCGAATGGGGAGTCACGAGCAAATAACGGAATTGGAACACAAAGCTCTCTATGCCATTTTTAGTGGAACTCGAGCTAATTGGGCCAAATTCATATTTGATGAACTCAAGCAATTTTGGAATCGATCGCGGCCATCAATCATTTACCCAACTTATATTATGAAACTTCTTCGTGCAAACAATATTTCGTCTTACCTATCAACCTTCGAAGAGATTTCACCTAAGTATGCCTCCACCAAATTCTTCTCCTTGATGCACTTACCCGAAATTCCCCCGGAATTCATGTCCTTCGACGATTGGACTCACCATCAACAATCTAGAAGGGTTGAGCCTCCTCCTCAACTACATATTGGTCCATCCCAAGAAGAAGAACAAAATCGGGAAATCACTCCCCCACCTCCCGCTCCATTTGACTATCCAGGACAAGATGACATTTTGGAAACTCGAACGGAAAAAAATAAAAATGAAAGCATTCGAGATCTAACGCTTCGAAATCAACAAATCTTGTCTCAGAATCAAAAAATTCTAGCAAAACGAATCGACAGCTTTGAGACATCTTTTGCTACAAGACTAGCCACAGTCGAAGAATCTCTTTCGACTGTTTTATCAGTTCTCAAGGAGGTACTTCAAAAAGTACATGATCCATCTCCACCCTTAGAAGATTGGACAACTCCTGTGCCTTCTCCTCCCGCAAAACATTCCAAACTATTTGAGGATGAACCTTCCAACGAAGCTTTGACATCTCCTTCAAAGGCTAGCACTTCTGAAAAAATAGAACCAAAGGACGATGATCCAAAACAAGCTTCTCCTAAGCAACTCTAGAATTTAGGATTTGTTGTCTTTCTGTTCAAATCTATGAATGTAACTCCATCGTGTTATTAATGCGAATTTCTTTTTTACATATGGCTTGAACTTTTATATTCTTTTTTATAATGTCAAAGGGGGAGAAATATAAACTTAAAACAAAACTAAGCACATATTCAGGGGGAGATTTAGAATATATATATAAGTACATTGAATAGTTGTCATCATCAAAAAGGGGGAGATTGTTAGGAAATCAATTCCTTGGTTTCGATGATCACAACTATGCAATGGAAAAAAAATATACATATATATATATCTACATTTACAGGAAGATGATAAAGTAACATCACCAAAAAGACAAGAACAAGACTCAAAAGAAGTATCAAGAGGCTACAAGTCGATAGAATTGGAAAAGGAATTGCACAGACACAGATACATCAACATGCATACATTCAGACATCTGAATGCACTAGCCAGACGTCTGAATGATTCCTTTGGTTCACAACTCAGAAGAAAACATACGTCTGATCCTGAACTCAGACGTCTGAAAGACATCCAGACATAAAACAGAAATGATGACCTGACGTCTGGATAATAAACACAGACGTCTGAAATGCTACCAGACACAAAAATTATATGAAGGCCAGACATCTGAGATCACTTTCCAGACGTCTGATTATAGGCTCGACTGTGTATTTTCAAAGTCCAACTGTCACATCTGAAAAGACACATCCGCTCCTCTTCACTACAACTCTTCATCACCAACAGGAGCAACTATACAACGATTGTTAATAGAGGCAACTACACATAGAAACTCTTCACCACTATAAATAGCATCGAGAATTCAAGAGAAAGATTCACCTTACTTACTTACGCTCTTATCTCTTATACTCTGACTTATACCTGATCTCTAAGCAATCAACTACCTGTATTTAACTCTTCCGTATATACAGAACTCCTCATTCAAATATTCTCTAGATAGATATATCTATTGGAAGCATTTGTACTCAATAGTCAACATCCGTGTTATAGAACACATTCTTGACAAAGAAACTCTGCTATTGTAAACATGTTCCTCCTGGTCAAGTGAGGGTTAGTTGAAAGGAAATTCCGAAGAGGAGCTTCGGGACTGGACGTAGGACGGGAGGTCCAAACCAGTATAAAATCCTGGTGTGATTATTTTCATTTACTTTGCTACTATCATTTATCAAGTTATATTATATAGTTAGCTGTTTATACTTGCATATATATATCCTAAACGATCCACTCATATAGACTTTCAAAGAAGAAGTAGGAGAAGAAACAAAAACAACAATACAGAATCTCACAATCACAGCGGAACAAATATAATATATAATAACAGATCTTTATACAAAGAAACTGTAACTATAATATACATACAATCATCTGAGTACAACAGTCAACAATCAATCTGGACAGTGATAATAACTTGTCCTCTCATGTACTGAATATACAGCATAACACACACAGTGGAAATAACCAAGTACGTGTAATACGCCTGAAATCCTCCAGCTCGTCTCCTGAGCTCCATAGCATCCTAACCTGGATTTGTAATACTCGGGCTTACCCGAGCATTATAATAAAATAACACCCGAGTCAGTTTGGAAAACCAACGTGAGAAAACACACTCAATTTGAATTATTACTGTTATCAAAATCCTTTGAAAACAAAGGTATCTCGTAAGACCACGTCACACATAAACATGATGGATTTTTACCTTACGATAACCAAAACATTTTATATCCAAATCATCTGATATTATAATAGTGTCTATAGAAAATAAACTATAAAAATGCTTGCATCTCACGTTTCAACATAGCTGGGCACAATCAAAACCGTACAGATACGTATTGGAGAATGGATTCTATACAATGACTAGGCTACTGGGGTACCGCAAATCACGGTACACCTCTAGAAAAATGTACCGAGATCATACCTAACGATCCCTGCCAACACTGGACCGGCCTACCCCTTGCTGGATAATACCGAATATGCTATCAACCTGGGTATTCCCACTATATCGAGCACTCTCCTTTCCATGCACAACCATATCCATAATTATAATATATATATATATATATATATCTGAGGGTATCTAGAAAAGTGATAACATACCCTACTTGGGTGCGACCCACTTAGCCCTGCTGCATCTCCCCTGTTTTAGTCATTCCCGGTTGATGAGGCTTGAGACTATGTTTTACCTTTAGAAACATTCAAACTTGGAATGATAACACTGCCTTCCAAGCAACGATGCAATGATAGCATTCATCCATACAAGTTGTTCTGGGTCTGAACAAACCGAATCTCCAAAATCACTGTCTTTATTATCTTCGTAATATCACAATTCGTAACGCACAAATCAAATCGATGGGGTTTTCGGATAATTAAATCTGATCCCGGTCTCTTCGAAATGATCAACGAATTTGGCCAGATTTAATAGTCGGTTATTTAACTATCGAATAACACACATAAGCAGTCACTAGGTCCAATTTTATAAATATTTCAAAACATTCATTTTAAAAATATCTTTACCAAGACATATATTCAAATCTCTTTTAGTATATTCAATAATTGAAACAATTTCAAATACTTATATCCATAATTGGATATTTTCGAATCATATCAATACTTAGAATATTTTTTCTCCAATTCAATTTATAATTCAACACTTTGAAAATATTTCTATAATAATAATCTCGCAGTTAAAATATTTCAAATCCTCCCAGTCCAATACTTAGGAACTATTTACAAGTATATATTTTTTTCCCAAATCATTTTATTTCCAATACTTAGGAAATATTCCATTTTATTTCATACTTCTCAAAATCCTTTACAATTTACTTGTAAATTCCTTAACTCGTTTATAACTGATTCTATATGTTTCCGGGCTCCATTAATTAATTTTCCTTTAAAATTTCCAAAATTGATTATACTTGTCTATAATCCCAACTACTCATTTCTAACTTCCTTTATGAATTCTAATTCATTTCCGAAGTTTCTATATTAAACACTTTGGAAATTTCCTTAAGTTCCCAGAATTTCCATTATAAAATTTCTCTTACAACCACCTCCATTAAATAACTTGGTTTACAAATCTCGAGAGTATTTATAAACACATCCCAATCACTTGCCTTTAAATTCCATATATAAAATAATAAGTCTTTTTAAAGAATAACAATTTATTTTTAAAGCACGTTTAAGTAATTATTTAAAATATCAAAACACTTTAAATAAACATCGATACTCATTTCCAATTCATTTTTAAATAAAAAATAATCAATTTAAAAAGCTTATTATAAAAACTTAAATTTCTTTTCAACTAACATTAAATATTTGAATAACCAACTTTATGAAATATTTCGATACTACAAATAGTTTAAATTACATAGGTAAATAAGTAAAAATTCCCTTTTAAATAAACTTAACTTCTCAATAAAAATATTTTTTTAAAATTCCAATATAACCAATTTCAATCTATAAATCCCTCTCGATTTATCACAAATCGATTACATTTCAAATTTTATAACCATTCTCACATTTCAAAAATAGAATCCACTATTTCTTTCAATAACCGATTTTCATCTCTTGTTGTAAATTCACCCTGTGAATTTATATTTCCCATCTATCTGTAACGACCCAGAATTTCGAACAAATTAAATTGAGAATATTTAATTAATTTTAAATATTTGAACGGTAATTTAATTTGAATCCTCGATATAAATTTAATTTGACGATTAAATTATAAAATTTAATCGATTGAAGTTGAACAAAAATTTGAATCTTTAATTTTAAGCCGAAGAAAAATATTTCAAACGCTTGTAAAATATATATTGATAATTCTGGAAATGATGGAAGCTTCAGAAATTGATTTGGAAACAATCTGTTCAGTTTTAAAATTATCGTTCGTATCGATATTTCAAAAATAGCCGTCCGGGGCACAGTCTCGGAATTCGACGAAACCAGTTCCATTGGGTCCGTAATAGTTAGTTATTATCGGATTTCAATTTTCGTATCAATCGGGGTTGCCGTGTGATCGTACGATAGGCAAACGCATCGAATCTTTATCGAATGCAAATTTAAAATTTAAATTTTTAAAAATTAGTCAACACCACGTTCTCCCATACCTACTCCCATACCCTGTACTTCATTCCCATTCCCGTCTCCCTTTACTTAAATCAAACGCAGAAGAAAATCTTCGAAATCATTCAATGGCCGAAGCCTCTGTTAAATTCAAATCGAGCAGCTTCGAAATCAAACAATGGGGAGAATGTTCTCGCGTTCGCAAGATTTAGGGCTCGCGATAATCGAGAAAGCGAGGGGAGGGTAGCAGCGTTCAGGCGCGGCGGCGACATTGATTTCGTGTCGTGATCGGCAGTTCGATGTAGGCGACGCTCGAAGGTGTGGGCGAAGATAGGCAACGGCGACTAGAAGGGGCTGGCGAACTTCGAGACTCGAGGCGGCATCGCGATGGCATCGAGTCGTGATATTCGCGACTGGGAATGGAATCGATCGAAGCTCGAACGGCAATGGCAAGTATTAGGGTTCCAACATCGAGCGTAAGGGCGACTCGAGTCTGGGTTCCTCGAAGTATTAAGGGCAGCGACGTGAAGTGGTTCGCGACGTCAGGCGAACGGCGACTCGAGGAGGGGATTTCGATTTGGGTTCGCAAATTTTTCTTCTGTGAGGTATATTTACAATTTTATATTTTCGATTTAATATCTACGCAAGTATGAACGTATATTCACAGAAAAGATGAAAGAAAAATAATACTGTAAGAACATGTATAATTTTGATTTTTAAAACGATAAGCAGTTTTAGATTTTAAGTTGTTCTTAATTAATTTGATTTAACCGTATATAGGAAATCAGAAAAAAAAAAATAATAATAAAGTATATATGTAGGTTTTCAATTTGTATAAGTATAGATAGGCAAATAGTAATAAATAAATATACTAGCTTATTTTTAAATAATGGATTTGATAAATAAAGTGTTAAGTCAACTTATTAAATCTTATGATAGTCACTAAGACTAATTTGGAAAAAAAGTAATTAGTTTAAAATTAAATTTCTTTGATCAAAATTAAATCACTAGTCTAAAATAAAATCATTGTATAATTGAAAGTCAGAAATTGATTTGTTCGACTTAAAATTCGAATATTAACAAACTGTATAAATTATTTATACAAGGTTAAAAATCGAGAAGAAATGGTCAAAAGGGAAATGGATGGCAAAAATAAAATCTAAGGTGAGATCTTCTCACTCAGATTTAAATTTGGATTTGCAGTTATTGATTGCTATTGGATTGTGATATTAGATATAGTAGGATATATCTATATATATAGCAGTATATACATATTGGCATATGTATATATTGGATTGATGATTTCCCGCCTCGTATAGCGGATGAGACCCTATTGCGCCGTTAGTAAGCGGATTTATAAAAACCTATATACCGCGATAATTCCGTACTGGAGCGGAATTGGTATTGTGCTAACATCTTTGGATGCAGGGAAACAGGTTGGAGGGATCCAACTGGACCCCTCACATTTATTTAATTCATTTCTATTGTGATATGAATCTGTGAATGATTATAGTGATGCTATTAATCATATTGATGCCTGGAAATTGTTGAAAGCTAAAATTTAGCTGAATGGATGTTTTGACATCATTGGATTCCAAAGATAAACGAAATTGAATTTTTGAAATTCAAGTAGAAAATTTCTAAGTGAATTGAATTTAGAAATTTAATAAATTTGAAGAAAAGAATTTAAAAGAATAAAAGTTAATTTTTATAATCTTATCGAATTTATTTCCAGAATAAAGTGAAAATGTTAAATAAATGAATTTCGTATAATAGTGATTTTAAATCGAGGAAATTAATTTAAAATCTGGATTTCTAAATAGATTGAAAGAAGACAATAGAAATTTATTTTCTTTTAAAAGAATTTATTTAAAAGAAGATAAGTTGGAAATTCAGTTTGGAATTTAATTGGTAAATTGGAATAAGTTGTGAAATCAATGTAAAATGATTTCAATTTGAAGAATCCATTTCAAAACAGAATATTGAATAATTTGAGAAAAATAAGGAATTTATTTTTGTAGTGATAAATCAAATTTGAAATCAATCTGTAATTGATTTAATATTTAGAAATGAATTTTTGAGAAATCAATATGGAAATTTTATTCAAACGTTGAAAATAAAATTTGAAGTCAATATTGAAATTGATTTGGTATTGAAGCTTTTATAAGTAGAATTAAAATTTATAAAAGTTGTTATAAACCCAAAGTCACTTATTTTGATAAGTTAAATATAGAAGTTGATAAAAGAAGGTTTATAAGTCGAAGTTGTTATTAAAAGAGAAATAGAATTTATAAACGTGCTTATAAATTCGAAAATAGATTGAATGTGATAAATTTAATATAGAAGATTATTTAAGAAGATATATTCACGATTTTGAATAGCGAATTTTTATTGAAATAAAAATGTGTAGGAATGATTGAAATGGGGTTAAGTAAATTTTATTCACGGTTTTTGGACAGTGAATATATTGTTAAGTAAAATGGATTCATTTTTGAAGAAGTAATATTTTAAAAATGAAGTTAAACATTTTAAAGGTGTTTAAAATGTATTATAGATTGAAAGCATAGATTTCAACAGTTCTTGTTGAAATAGACGTTTTCGAGGAATTTAAGGAAATGGTGGACTATAACACTGTTGTTATAGTAAATGGTTTCCGAAAGGAAATATTTTTGTATAGTATTGGGATTTATATATATCTACTTAAATTTCGAATCCCTATACTAGTGATTTTGAGTCGTCGTAACGATGTTTTACGCAACATTCGTTTTGACTCAAATAAAATGTGTTTAAAGAATGTTTTCCTTAAAGAATGAAATGTATACTTAATATTGATTTAAGTATATCGAGTATTTTCAAATGTTGAAAATAAAAGATTTGTGAAACACTTATTATTAAATAAGTATGGAATGTTTTCCAAAATGAAGTGAAACGTTTTGAGATTTTATCTTCTTAAAGATAAATCGAAATTGAATATTTGAAAACGATTGAAAATCGAATATTAGTAGGTATTCGAAAAATGTAAATTCAATATGGAATTTATAAAGGAAAGGGAAACTGTTTAGAAAAATAAACATTGATTTATTTTTGAAGTGTGGAAATTTTATATCTAATAAAGATATTTGGGAGATAAATAATTTGGAAAATTATTTGGAATCTGATGATGTTGCGCATCTTTATTGATAGTTAAATAACCGACTATCAATAATTACCTTGAGTAGGTATTTGTTGTGAATTGGATGAATTTGAATGCCACACTTGTTTTGGAATAAGCGCTCACTATTCGGGTTAGCCGGGAAAGGACCATGGGGTCGTATAACCCATTCCGAATATGTGATACGTCGTTATGAATCGCATTTGAAGACCGGTGTTGAAGACCGGATATTTTTGAAAACGGAAGGATTACCGTCGAGTTACTCTACATCGACTGATCTTCGATTTAGAGGTTTTATCACCCTTAGTGACGGGAAGTCCTGACGTGATTAGAAATTTATCCGGAAATGCAAGGGCTTCGTGAGAAGTGCCTTCGGTTCTGTTCGATCCCGGAACAGACTTGTATGGATTGTGTGTCTGACGTTACAATTTGAGATATAAAGCTGATTTCTTTCAAATACATTTCTGTTGGTGGCAGAGAATTTATTCTCTTAGCTTAACACCCTTCTCTGAGACGTACGAGCTCAGAGGTTATGTAGTTGAAATTCATCAGCGATATATCCCAATTTGGTAACGTGGCATACTGAGTGTTGCTGTGAAATGATCGGTGTTTGATCATTTGTGATATGATCATTTGTTTGATCTTATATCTTTGTGATCATAGGTTGATCATTTTGTTTGACCCGAAGCAGGGCTTTTTGAGAAAGCGTAGCTTTGTGGACGAGACTTCGTCGAGCCTCACACCCCGGAAATGGTCGAAACAGGAAGAATGCGGCAAGGTTCTAGGGAGTAGCGCCCCTTAGTGTATGTCATTCCTTCTGGATAAAGGTGGTATCATGGTATGGAGCCCAGATACTTAACCTCTGTGGTTACTGCATTATTATTATCTATGTGGTTTTGTTGCGAATCGGGGATCCTCGGGAAGATCGGTGACGATCGGGGGATGGCATACGCGTGTCAGTAGTTACCTATTTTTGCAGAGGTAACCCGGCCTTGTGTTGGCAGAGATCCGGTTAGGTTCTCGGGTCGTCTATTCCAGGGACGTACCCATCGTGGATAGGAAGTTCCTTAGCCTGACCATTTGTTGGGAATCCAAAGAAACAATACGAGCCTTTACGATTTCAATTGTATAACCTGTCTCCTCAGGAGGCAGCTATAGCAGGCATAATATAATGGTACCTATGCTGGCTAAGATTTATATTCTACTTTCGAAATGTTTTCTACACTATGCACTAATAATAATATCAAAAAGAATTTGATTTTCACGTAGTAAGCATCTTTGACTATCATAAGAAGAAATCTCCTCCAGGTCTGCGTTTGCATTGTGTGTGTGGCGGGAGGTCTTATGGTTGTCACGACCCTGAAATTTAAATTTATTTAAATTTATAATTTAATGAATTCTTGAGTTAAATTTATGATTAAATAAATTTTAGATAAAAATTTGTAAATTAAATTGATTAAATGGAGCGAGTTTCCCCGATAGCCAAGTATATTCTGTATAAATCATTTGAGATTAAAATATTGTAAATAGTGTATATGTGAGTATATGTGTGTATATTGAATGTATGTATATATTTAGGTATATACGAGCAAATTTAATATATATATTTGAAGTGATGGTTAAAGATGGTTTGAGTTTATAAATTAAATATGAGACAATAAATATGTATGTAAAATGAACTACAAGACAAAGTATATTCAAATAAGTAGACAAAATATGATAGTGCAAACTAATAAACAAAACAAAGTAAAATACATAACAAATAAACAAAACAAATGTATAAAAGAAGATCACCTCAGCCTATAAACAAATCTATGAATAAAAGCCAACAACATGTTAAATATAGAAGTTTACTCATCTTATAACAAATGAGATAAGGCAAACATAAAGTATACAACCTGGAAAAAAATAAACAAGGCAAAAGAAACAAATAAGCAATGTACAAAAATAAAGTAAGTGGCTGTAAACAAATATATAAACAAAAGAAATAATAAAACACCTTGATGTATATGCATAAAGTATGGAAGCAAACCAAACAAATAAAAAAAGACAAATATCTTTGGCCCCTAAAACAAAATCACTTCAGCCGAAAGCAAAGGAAAAGAAAAAAAAATGAATTTGTACAAAGTTAATTAAGGCAAGCCATGCCTCTAAAGCTACTTCAGCCATGCCTATGTTAAAAACAATATAACCTGTACAACTCCATCTCAGTTTCTTCCATTTATTCAAAGCCTACGAGAAAAAAAAAAGAAGTTTCAGTTGCATCCGAAACAACTTCAAACTTGGAAGAATCTAAAGCAAAGAAAAATCAAAACAAATATCACTCTGTAATCTCTTCTCTATATATTTACATCTACTCCTTGACCAGTTCATTCATTAAAGACTTAGCATTCCAGGAAAAAGATAATAAACATCATTATCTACAAACTCAAAAAAAAAAAAAAAAAATCAAATCTAGAAAAATCAAGAGCCTGGGAACAATGTGCAGTGCAAAGCTTCAGCTTGCAATTTTCGAAACCTGTTTCAAACAAAATGAAGGCTCTGTCCTTCCTTCTCAAAGACAAAGGTGAGCAACTTTTCTTGTTTACCTGTGAGTAAACATCTGTTTTAAACTTGAACTCTGATCATATGCTGATGAATGAGATAAATTCTTGAAGTGATAATATTTGTATAGATGTAAAATATCTCTGCATACCTATAGATAATTTGATTTCTGTCTGTAAACAAGTAGATTTGCTTTGTTCTAAGATGACAGACTTAGATTTATTTTATGATTCAGTCAATCTCTCTTCCTCTAATCTCTTACTGCTGATAATGTTTAGACGAAATGTGTTTAAATTGACACGATCTTAGTTTCAAAAATACTATTAAAGTATATATATAGTAAGAAGTCTTACTGGAAGATGGAATGATCAGAGAAAATAAATTCATGTCAAAATTTTGATGGTTTAGTTTCCGGTCCTCGATCATATAAACTAATTCGTGTTGCAAAAATATGAATTTAGGAAATCATTTCATGATTTTTAAGGGTGTAATTTTTGGGGTATGGCGAGTTGAACGGAGAGGGGAATTTGGGAGTTTTCTGGCGAACGACGAAGTGATGTTCGACGTGATCGAAGTTGGAAGAGGCTGGAGTGTTGAGGATCAAAGGAAAAATGGTACTTGAATTTTCAGATGGCCGTGGTGGCGTATCGACGTCAAGGTAGGGTTTTATGCCCAGTTTTAATCGAGGTTGTTCCCATGGCATTTCCATCGCCGATGGTGGATTAGAGGCGATCGAACCAGGGGGGTTTGGGGCGTAGTCGAGTGGCGTAGCTTTGGTCGAAGTCACGAGTTTTCTGGCGACGTGACGTGGTGGCACAAGGCGCTTTCCGGTAATCAGTTTGGGTTTCTGTGTGTTCAACTTGCTCGATTTCGAGTTCATCACCGATTCAAGGTGCTGGGTGGTCGAAAGTTTTGGTAATGGGGTCGGCGACTTGCTGGCGATGGCATCGATGATCTGAACGTAGGCGTTCGCGTGTGCACGTGCACGCTTGAAGTTCTGTGCATCTGGGAAGATGTGGATTTTGGGGAAGAAGAGAAGGGCTCGAGTTCGAGCACGAGAAAATGAAAGGTTGGGCTCGAAGTTCTCTTCGGGTTTTTGCTGAGTTTTCTCGAAGCAGGCATAGGGATGGGGTGACTCGGGAAGATTGAGAATTGGTTTGGGTAGATTTTGTAATTGCAGGCTTTCAGATTTCAATTAAAATCTGTTTCAAGTTTTAAACTTTTTACTAGATATAAAATAGATATGTATATAAATAGGTTTCAAAGCTAGCTAAAGAAACAAGTTTTAAGGTTAAATCAAGATCAAACAATTATTAACTACTACCTTTAAATAATGAAGTTAAATTCATTTCTTTGTAATGAATGCTTTGGATAAATTAAAGTTGTATGATTCGTTTAACTAAAAGGTATTAAACTAAATCCTTTAGTTATTTTCAAATGTAATTTGAAAAATGTGGCTAGAAAATTAACAAAAGAAATATTTTTACCTTAAAAGGTTTAATTTAAATTTTTATAATTTAAGAGATAATAAATGATTAAAATGGTTTAATTAAGTAAGTTAATTACTAAGGTCAAACGTTTTAAAGATAATGTTTTATCTCTAGGTTAATTAAGATTAAGCTGTAATTAATTAAGTTAATTAAGAAATTTAATCAATTAATTATATTAACTATTGATAAGGATTAATTAAGTAATTAATTAAGAATAATTAATCAAGATGATAAATTAATTGAGACGATTAATTAATTTAGTTACAATAAATGATTCGAAATTTATAAATCAGGACGTTAATAAATAATCCATAAGTAATCAATTAAATTGGGGAATTTGTTGGATTAATTAAAGGATAATCAATCAAAATGGATTGTAATTTATTAATGTAAATCAACCTGGACTATTAATTCATAATAATTAAGATTGATTTGAATTTATCAAACAATTAACTGGTCTTACTTATAGATGTTTGATTGTTATTAAATGCTATGAGATGGATTGATGTATTTGTTGTGTGATGTGATGCTGTTATATCTGATATATATATATATTACATATATTGTTATATGAATATGCAACCCCTTGACCCGTAAAACGACACTTGAATTTCGATGCGACAGGGAGTCGGATTCCAGTTGGTTATCCGAAACCCACATCGAATTATAATTGTGAATCTTTGTGACTGATAAATTTATTTTATCTATGAATCTGTGAATGAAGATAAGCGTTATCGATTATACCGCTTATCGATATATCTGTGATGATTGATGTTGCACTATTGTGTGTAAAACCCCTGGACCACACTTATACACACACAAATATGGATTTCACGTGGAAATCGGTTAAGTCACAGATGATTTAAATTCGATGTTTTGAAATTGAAATTTTAATTTTCAATTGATTTTGAAATCGGAAATTTGGGTTTAAAATAAAAAGCTTTTGAAATGGAATTTCAAAGATAAAAGTTATTTTGAATAACTTAATCGAGTTTTGAAAATTTAAATAATTAGATTTAAATTTGAATTCAAGTTTGAAATTAAATCTATGATTTGGAAACTAGGGATAAAAGATGATATAAATGTGTTTGTATGAATTAAACCATTTTAAAAATATAAGTTGGGAATTTGAATTTAAACCAAGGATTTCAACTCGTATGAATGAATCAGATTTCCAAATTGAAAACTGTTGTTTCCGAATGATAAAAGCTTTAGATAAGAAATGAAGTTCCAGTTTAATTAAAGGAATTTCAAGATTGAATTGGAAAATGGATTTTTTCAAGTTATGAATGAATTCTTTTTGGAAGCTATGAATTAAATTCGTCTATTTTTAACAGATTTAAAAGTGATGTTTTGTTTAAACCATTCGAAATGAAATTGTTTTGAAAACTATAAGTTAAATCTTTGATTTAAAGATTTAACGAATTAATCAAATTGAAAGGGAAATCGATTTGGAAAATCTATGAATGAATCTTTGTGAAATTAAGTGAACCTTGTGAATTGAATCTTTTTGTTTAAAAAGATTAAAATGGTAATGTGTTAAACCATTTGAAAAGAAAGTTTGGGTTTAAGTTGTGACTAAATTGAAATCCCAATATCCATATGATTTTAAATATTTCGCTCACTATTCGGGTTAGCCGGGAAAAGACAATTGTGTCATATAACCCATTTCGAATAGTGATACGTCGTATATGGATCGCATTTGCTATATTACAGCATGATAGGGGGTTCTCGCTTCGCGGTTTGGTGGCGAACGGGAGACTCTTACCCCTACATGTCCCTGAGAGGGATGGGTTGGTTAGGCAGATGCCGTGACAGTCGAGAGGCTGGCCGTAAAAGTAAATGCGAGGTACCAGTGTAAGCCACGGTGGGACTGGGATGGTTGCAAAGCCTACCGGTGGCCGCTTCTCCGCGAAAATCCGGATCGTTACATTTGGTATCAGAGCTAAGGTTGAACTTTAGCTCAGGAGTATAACACGTTAAGTAGCTCATTAGAGATAGAGTGAAGTAAACTCTAGAATGAGTAATCTCTAAGATATCCGTCTGAATGTCTCAGTAAATTCTCTTACTATCCACTGATAGTGAGTATGAGTGCAAGAAGAAGACGAGATAGGAGACAGGGGAGTACGACTATAAATTGTCAATACCCTGCAACAGTGGAAACAAACTTTCTTATCAATTTTCTTTGATTCGATTCCAAATTCTTTTGTTTCTTCGTACCAGCTACAAGAAGAAGTTTCGGTGTGATGATGGCTCTACGAACCGTTGTAGGAGATTCTTATTTCGTATCTTCATCGGCTTCTTATCAGCTTTTTGATTTAAACCTTAATGAATTTGAAATTGGAAATTTTAAATTGAATTAAATTGACTAATAAAATATGAGGGTAAATTGAATTGAATCAATTAAAACGATTTCGTTTGAAAACCAAATTTTGAAATTCTATTCTAATTTCTTGTGAATACCAAAGTCCGAAGATAGACGAATTGGTATGTATTTTGAGATATTCCGACTTGAATTCGGAATCCGTATCTTGTGTTCGAGGAAGTATAGGAGATCGAATCTGTCTATCTCTGTGTTGTTTTCGTGCCTGCGAATTTCGAGGACGAAATTCTTTTAAGGGGGGAAATTTGTCACGACCCTGAAATTTAAATTTATTTAAATTTATAATTTAATGAATTCTTGAGTTAAATTTATGATTAAATAAATTTTAGATAAAAATTTGTAAATTAAATTGATTAAATGGAGCGAGTTTCCCCGATAGCCAAGTATATTCTGTATAAATCATTTGAGATTAAAATATTGTAAATAGTGTATATGTGAGTATATGTGTGTATATTGAATGTATGTATATATTTAGGTATATACGAGCAAATTTAATATATATATTTGAAGTGATGGTTAAAGATGGTTTGAGTTTATAAATTAAATATGAGACAATAAATATGTATGTAAAATGAACTACAAGACAAAGTATATTCAAATAAGTAGACAAAATATGATAGTGCAAACTAATAAACAAAACAAAGTAAAATACATAAAAAATAAACAAAACAAATGTATAAAAGAAGATCACCTCAGCCTATAAACAAATCTATGAATAAAAGCCAACAACATGTTAAATATAGAAGTTTACTCATCTTATAACAAATGAGATAAGGCAAACATAAAGTATACAACCTGGAAAAAAATAAACAAGGCAAAAGAAACAAATAAGCAATGTACAAAAATAAAGTAAGTGGCTGTAAACAAATATATAAACAAAAGAAATAATAAAACACCTTGATGTATATGCATAAAGTATGGAAGCAAACCAAACAAATAAAACAAGACAAATATCTTTGGCCCCTAAAACAAAATCACTTCAGCCGAAAGCAAAGGAAAAGAAAAAAAAAATGAATTTGTACAAAGTTAATTAAGGCAAGCCATGCCTCTAAAGCTACTTCAGCCATGCCTATGTTAAAAACAATATAACCTGTACAACTCCATCTCAGTTTCTTCCATTTATTCAAAGCCTACGAGAAAAAAAAAAAGAAGTTTCAGTTGCATCCGAAACAACTTCAAACTTGGAAGAATCTAAAGCAAAGAAAAATCAAAACAAATATCACTCTGTAATCTCTTCTCTATATATTTACATCTACTCCTTGACCAGTTCATTCATTAAAGACTTAGCATTCCAGGAAAAAGATAATAAACATCATTATCTACAAACTCAAAAAAAAAAAAAAAAAAATCAAATCTAGAAAAATCAAGAGCCTGGGAACAATGTGCAGTGCAAAGCTTCAGCTTGCAATTTTCGAAACCTGTTTCAAACAAAATGAAGGCTCTGTCCTTCCTTCTCAAAGACAAAGGTGAGCAACTTCTCTTGTTTACCTGTGAGTAAACATCTGTTTTAAACTTGAACTCTGATCATATGCTGATGAATGAGATAAATTCTTGAAGTGATAATATTTGTATAGATGTAAAATATCTCTGCATACCTATAGATAATTTGATTTCTGTCTGTAAACAAGTAGATTTGCTTTGTTCTAAGATGACAGACTTAGATTTATTTTATGATTCAGTCAATCTCTCTTCCTCTAATCTCTTACTGCTGATAATGTTTAGACGAAATGTGTTTAAATTGACACGATCTTAGTTTCAAAAATACTATTAAAGTATATATATAGTAAGAAGTCTTACTGGAAGATGGAATGATCAGAGAAAATAAATTCATGTCAAAATTTTGATGGTTTAGTTTCCGGTCCTCGATCATATAAACTAATTCGTGTTGCAAAAATATGAATTTAGGAAATCATTTCATGATTTTTAAGGGTGTAATTTTTGGGGTATGGCGAGTTGAACGGAGAGGGGAATTTGGGAGTTTTCTGGCGAACGACGAAGTGATGTTCGACGTGATCGAAGTTGGAAGAGGCTGGAGTGTTGAGGATCAAAGGAAAAATGGTACTTGAATTTTCAGATGGCCGTGGTGGCGTATCGACGTCAAGGTAGGGTTTTATGCCCAGTTTTAATCGAGGTTGTTCCCATGGCATTTCCATCGCCGATGGTGGATTAGAGGCGATCGAACCAGGGGGGTTTGGGGCGTAGTCGAGTGGCGTAGCTTTGGTCGAAGTCACGAGTTTTCTGGCGACGTGACGTGGTGGCACAAGGCGCTTTCCGGTAATCAGTTTGGGTTTCTGTGTGTTCAACTTGCTCGATTTCGAGTTCATCACCGATTCAAGGTGCTGGGTGGTCGAAAGTTTTGGTAATGGGGTCGGCGACTTGCTGGCGATGGCATCGATGATCTGAACGTAGGCGTTCGCGTGTGCACGTGCACGCTTGAAGTTCTGTGCATCTGGGAAGATGTGGATTTTGGGGAAGAAGAGAAGGGCTCGAGTTCGAGCACGAGAAAATGAAAGGTTGGGCTCGAAGTTCTCTTCGGGTTTTTGCTGAGTTTTCTCGAAGCAGGCATAGGGATGGGGTGACTCGGGAAGATTGAGAATTGGTTTGGGTAGATTTTGTAATTGCAGGCTTTCAGATTTCAATTAAAATCTGTTTCAAGTTTTAAACTTTTTACTAGATATAAAATAGATATGTATATAAATAGGTTTCAAAGCTAGCTAAAGAAACAAGTTTTAAGGTTAAATCAAGATCAAACAATTATTAACTACTACCTTTAAATAATGAAGTTAAATTCATTTCTTTGTAATGAATGCTTTGGATAAATTAAAGTTGTATGATTCGTTTAACTAAAAGGTATTAAACTAAATCCTTTAGTTATTTTCAAATGTAATTTGAAAAATGTGGCTAGAAAATTAACAAAAGAAATATTTTTACCTTAAAAGGTTTAATTTAAATTTTTATAATTTAAGAGATAATAAATGATTAAAATGGTTTAATTAAGTAAGTTAATTACTAAGGTCAAACGTTTTAAAGATAATGTTTTATCTCTAGGTTAATTAAGATTAAGCTGTAATTAATTAAGTTAATTAAGAAATTTAATCAATTAATTATATTAACTATTGATAAGGATTAATTAAGTAATTAATTAAGAATAATTAATCAAGATGATAAATTAATTGAGACGATTAATTAATTTAGTTACAATAAATGATTCGAAATTTATAAATCAGGACGTTAATAAATAATCCATAAGTAATCAATTAAATTGGGGAATTTGTTGGATTAATTAAAGGATAATCAATCAAAATGGATTGTAATTTATTAATGTAAATCAACCTGGACTATTAATTCATAATAATTAAGATTGATTTGAATTTATCAAACAATTAACTGGTCTTACTTATAGATGTTTGATTGTTATTAAATGCTATGAGATGGATTGATGTATTTGTTGTGTGATGTGATGCTGTTATATCTGATATATATATATATTACATATATTGTTATATGAATATGCAACCCCTTGACCCGTAAAACGACACTTGAATTTCGATGCGACAGGGAGTCGGATTCCAGTTGGTTATCCGAAACCCACATCGAATTATAATTGTGAATCTTTGTGACTGATAAATTTATTTTATCTATGAATCTGTGAATGAAGATAAGCGTTATCGATTATACCGCTTATCGATATATCTGTGATGATTGATGTTGCACTATTGTGTGTAAAACCCCTGGACCACACTTATACACACACAAATATGGATTTCACGTGGAAATCGGTTAAGTCACAGATGATTTAAATTCGATGTTTTGAAATTGAAATTTTAATTTTCAATTGATTTTGAAATCGGAAATTTGGGTTTAAAATAAAAAGCTTTTGAAATGGAATTTCAAAGATAAAAGTTATTTTGAATAACTTAATCGAGTTTTGAAAATTTAAATAATTAGATTTAAATTTGAATTCAAGTTTGAAATTAAATCTATGATTTGGAAACTAGGGATAAAAGATGATATAAATGTGTTTGTATGAATTAAACCATTTTAAAAATATAAGTTGGGAATTTGAATTTAAACCAAGGATTTCAACTCGTATGAATGAATCAGATTTCCAAATTGAAAACTGTTGTTTTCGAATGATAAAAGCTTTAGATAAGAAATGAAGTTCCAGTTTAATTAAAGGAATTTCAAGATTGAATTGGAAAATGGATTTTTTCAAGTTATGAATGAATTCTTTTTGGAAGCTATGAATTAAATTCGTCTATTTTTAACAGATTTAAAAGTGATGTTTTGTTTAAACCATTCGAAATGAAATTGTTTTGAAAACTATAAGTTAAATCTTTGATTTAAAGATTTAACGAATTAATCAAATTGAAAGGGAAATCGATTTGGAAAATCTATGAATGAATCTTTGTGAAATTAAGTGAACCTTGTGAATTGAATCTTTTTGTTTAAAAAGATTAAAATGGTAATGTGTTAAACCATTTGAAAAGAAAGTTTGGGTTTAAGTTGTGACTAAATTGAAATCCCAATATCCATATGATTTTAAATATTTCGCTCACTATTCGGGTTAGCCGGGAAAAGACAATTGTGTCATATAACCCATTTCGAATAGTGATACGTCGTATATGGATAGCATTTGAAGACCGGTGTTGAAGACCGGATATTTTTCGAAAATGAAAGGACAACCTGTCGAATGTCTCTGCACTGAGTCGCGCCGGTATAGAGATTTATATCACTCTTTTGTGACGGGAAGTCCGGACGTGATTGGAAATTATCCGGAATTGCAAGGGCTTCGTGAGAAGTGCCTTCGGTTCTGTTCGAACCCGGAACAGACTTGTATGGATACATGTCTGACATTACACTTTGAGATATAAAGCCGATTTCTTTCAAATACATTTCTGTTTGGTGGCGGAGAATTTATTCTTTTAGCTTAACACCCTTCTTTGAGACGTACAAGCTCAGAGGTTATGTAGTTGAAATTTATCAGCGATATATCCCAATTTGGTAATGTGGCATGCTGAGTGTTGCTGTGAAATGATCAGTGTTTGATCATTTGTGATATGATCATTTATTTGATCTTATATCTTTGTGATCATAGGTTGATCATTTGTTTGACCCGAAGCATGGCTTTGTGACAAAGCGTAGCTTTGTGGACGAGACTTCGTCGAGCCTCACACTCCGGAAATGGTCGAAACAGGAAGGATGCGGCAAGGTTCTAGGGAGTAGCGCCCCTTAGTGTATGTCATTCCTTCTGGATAAAGGTGGTATCATGGTATGGAGCCCAGATACTTAACCTCTGTGGTTGCTGCAAATTTATTACTTTGTGGTTTGTTGGAAATCGGGGATCCTCGGGAAGATCGGTGATGATCGGGGGATGGCATACGCGTGTCAGTAGTTACCTATTTTTGCAGAGGTAACCCGGCCTTGTGTTGGCAGAGATCCGGTTAGGTTCTCGGGTCGTCTATTCCAGGGACGTACCCATCGTGGATAGGAAGTTCCTTAGCCTGATCATTTGTTGGAAATCCATCTTCCAATACGAACTTTGTACGGTTTTAGTTGTAGAACCTGCCATCTAATATGGCAGCTATAGCAGGCATAATATAATGGTACCTATGCTGGCTAAGATTTATATTCTACTTTCGAAATGATTTCTACACTATGCACTAATAATAATATCAAAAATGATTTGATTTTGCGTAGTAAGCATCTTTGACTAACATAAGAAGAAATCTCCTCCAAGTCTGCGTTTGCATTGTGTGTGTGGTGGGAGGTCTTATGGTAGTTTCATTTTCCAAAAAGCATTGCGAATTGACTTTAAAAATCTCTGCTATTTGTTTTTAAAGATAAACTGTTTTTGTTGCTCACACCAGTCCCATGACTGATCCGGAGTTTATTGTTCCTTTCCTAAACTCTGGGTGCTCATAATTTTCCACACGAGCAGTCTAGAGTTGGGTTCTTCAGATATTCAGGTTTAGTAGATTATCTGGAGCTAGTTCAGTTCTTGGAGTTCATGGACTGACGTTGCTTATCTTGGAGCATTCTATTGGAGACATTCTATTCCGCTGCTGATTTTATCTATTTTTCTTTCCGCTGCTATTTGTTGTATCATATCTCTGATGTATATTGATATTCATTGTATCACTCTGTTGTATCAGATATTGTATATCAATGTATTATTCATTTATTCCGCTGTGTTATTTACTTAACTGTGTTATAAGCTCCGGCGAATCGGATTTGAACGGTCGAATCTACGGCATTCGAGTACGATGTAAAGTATGGATGTCGATTTTCAAACGCGAAAATCCGGATCGTTACAATGGTAGTTTCATTTTTCAAAGGCATTGCGAAATTTACTTTAAAATTCTTCTGTTGTTTATTTTAAAGAAAAATAACTGTTTTACGATCTCACACCAGTCACCATGACTGACTCGGAGTTTATTGTTTCCCTTCTAAACTCTGGGTGCCCACAAATTTCCACACGGGCAGTCTAGAGTTAGATTATCAGGATATTCTGGATATTCTGGAGCTTTGGAGATGAGCTGGATGACGAGACGTAGTATTTGTATCTGATAATATTTATTCCGCTGTGTATTCTGTATGAGGACAGGTTTATATAACTGTCCATTGTTGTATATTGACTCTGATGATTGATGTATGTATAAACTGTTATAGTTCTTTGTTTTAAAAGACTAGTGTTTATGTATTATATATTGTTCCGCTGCGATATGTGAGATTCTGATATTGTTTTCTGTTTCTGTTTCTGCTCTTGTTTTGTTCTTCTTCTTTCTTTTTCTTCTATCTTCTTCTTCTTCTACTTTTTCTTCTTTTTAAAACCCTCACTATTGGAGTTTCCGGCACTCGATTGCTCGACAGTCGATAAAGTGAGTATCGATGTCGAATTTTCGAAAGTCGAAAATTTCGGTACGTGACAGCGTGGTATCAGAGCATATGGTTAAGCGACAACCCTGCTCTGTTGGGTGTTACTCATTAGAGATAGAGTCAGCAGTACTCTAGAATGAGTTGAGTGTAATAATAGATATGAGCGCGTATTTGTTATTTGAATATAAAAAAATTGTTTTATATTGTGATGATTGATTTGTTGAGTGGTATATGGATTCTGGTCAATACGAGTAATTAACGATCATTGATAGGGATCTCTAAACACTCGAATAGAACAATTCGGCACAGTATTGTTTTAAAATGGGGTGAATGAAATAATTTTACCCAAAATTATTTTTGTATATAAAAGAAATGATTTTCTATGAATTACCATAGTATATGGATGTTTGGTTGTTAGGAAAGTGATGATATTGAAATGTTATCATTACTATTGAAATTGAATAAGAAATTGAAACCGTAACTCCAAAGTTAAGAAATAAATTCACATACAAATGAAATTTGAGAATATAAATTATAAATGTGAATTGTAATTTAAAACGGAATTCCAGAAAAGTTTTTGGAAATGTTTTGAGAAGAATTTGAAATTTTTGAGATTTGGAAAGTTTAAATTCTTTTTGGAGTTGAAAATGAATTTCAAAGGATTTTGAAAAAGTATTTTAGAGAGTTGAAAGCTCTAAACTCTTTTCGGTCGCTGGAAAATAACTTCGGTAATGACTGCAGCATCACTGATGTTCATTTTCGGGTTTCCAAAAGAGAAATTGCTGCCAAATTGTTTTAAATGGAAGTTGTTTGAAAATTTGGATTTGGTTTTAGAAAATTCAAAGGGAAATTTGAATTGTTTTCAAAATGATTTTTTTTGAAGTTGAAAAGACTCTGGAATACTATATAAAAATATTTATAAAATATTGAGACCTGATTGGAATAGAATTCAAGAAGGTAATTGAAAATTTAAAATTCAATAATGGAATGAAATTGTGAATATGAATTTATGATTGAAAATAGAATTCTAATGGAACGAAATTGTAAAGTGAAAGTATAAATGATTGTATAAATCGGAAAGTAAGTAAGTTGAAGACTTATAAATATTTGAAATGTGATTGAAAATGAGATTCAAATCGAAATGAATGAATGTGTGAATAAATAAATTTGAAATGTAAATTTGAATGGATATGAATATGTAACTTCAACAGTGAAGTAAGCTAAAAATGTATATGCAGTTTATATTGGAAAATTTTGTAGTAGAATTTGCAAATTGGATTGAATGCTGTAACTAGATATAATGGCTAGTAGATATACAGGTATAAAGGAAATTGAATTTGATTTCACAGATAATTTGAATTTGCTCGAAAAAGGTAAGTATTTAAATTTGAATATGAGTTTTTGATGATTTCTCTCTAGCCACTTGGCTTTTCCTTTTTCTTTTTGAAATCTGAGAGTCCGTAGGGACGTTTTGTAGTCGTGCCGTATTAGCCGCGCAAAGGAGACGCTGGCGAAATTTTTCGGAAATTTAGGGCGTTAGAAAATTTTTGAGAAATTTTGAAAGTTTAAAATTTGAATTTAAAATCGAATTTGAATTGAGAAGTTAAACAATGTGTTTGAAATCGGTACTTGAAGTTGAAAACTAGTTGGAATAATAACGAATCTTTAGTAGGAAGATTTGTTTTGATAAATTGATAAAACTATTGGATTATGAAAAATAGTAGACGAGTTAAGGACACTTTTTTTTCCTAACTTGTAATTTCGAGGACGAAATTCTTTTAAGGAGGGAAGTTTGTAACGACCCAGAATTTCGAACAAATTAAATTGAGAATATTTAATTAATTTTAAATATTTGAACGGTAATTTAATTTGAATCCTCGATATAAATTTAATTTGACGATTAAATTATAAAATTTAATCGATTGAAGTTGAACAAAAATTTGAATCTTTAATTTTAAGCCGAAGAAAAATATTTCAAACGCTTGTAAAATATATATTGATAATTCTGGAAATGATGGAAGCTTCAGAAATTGATTTGGAAACAATCTGTTCAGTTTTAAAATTATCGTTCGTATCGATATTTCAAAAATAGCCGTCCGGGGCACAGTCTCGGAATTCGACGAAACCAGTTCCATTGGGTCCGTAATAGTTAGTTATTATCGGATTTCAATTTTCGTATCAATCGGGGTTGCCGTGTGATCGTACGATAGGCAAACGCATCGAATCTTTATCGAATGCAAATTTAAAATTTAAATTTTTAAAAATTAGTCAACACCACGTTCTCCCATACCTACTCCCATACCCTGTACTTCATTCCCATTCCCGTCTCCCTTTACTTAAATCAAACGCAGAAGAAAATCTTCGAAATCATTCAATGGCCGAAGCCTCTGTTAAATTCAAATCGAGCAGCTTCGAAATCAAACAATGGGGAGAATGTTCTCGCGTTCGCAAGATTTAGGGCTCGCGATAATCGAGCAAGCGAGGGGAGGGTAGCAGCGTTCAGGCGCGGCGGCGACATTGATTTCGTGTCGCGATCGGCAATTCGATGTAGGCGACGCTCGAAGGTGTGGGCGAAGATAGGCAACGGCGACTAGAAGGGGCTGGCGAACTTCGAGACTCGAGGCGGCATCGCGATGGCATCGAGTCGTGATATTCGCGACTGGGAATGGAATCGATCGAAGCTCGAACGGCAATGGCAAGTATTAGGGTTCCAACATCGAGCGTAAGGGCGACTCGAGTCTGGGTTCCTCGAAGTATTAAGGGCAGCGACGTGAAGTGGTTCGCGACGTCAGGCGAACGGCGACTCGAGGAGGGGATTTCGATTTGGGTTCGCAAATTTTTCTTCTGTGAGGTATATTTACAATTTTATATTTTCGATTTAATATCTACGCAAGTATGAACGTATATTCACAGAAAAGATGAAAGAAAAATAATACTGTAAGAACATGTATAATTTTGATTTTTAAAACGATAAGCAGTTTTAGATTTTAAGTTGTTCTTAATTAATTTGATTTAACCGTATATAGGAAATCAGAAAAAAAAAAAAAAAAATAAAGTATATATGTAGGTTTTCAATTTGTATAAGTATAGATAGGCAAATAGTAATAAATAAATATACTAGCTTATTTTTAAATAATGGATTTGATAAATAAAGTGTTAAGTCAACTTATTAAATCTTATGATAGTCACTAAGACTAATTTGGAAAAAAAGTAATTAGTTTAAAATTAAATTTCTTTGATCAAAATTAAATCACTAGTCTAAAATAAAATCATTGTATAATTGAAAGTCAGAAATTGATTTGTTCGACTTAAAATTCGAATATTAACAAACTGTATAAATTATTTATACAAGGTTAAAAATCGAGAAGAAATGGTCAAAAGGGAAATGGATGGCAAAAATAAAATCTAAGGTGAGATCTTCTCACTCAGATTTAAATTTGGATTTGCAGTTATTGATTGCTATTGGATTGTGATATTAGATATAGTAGGATATATCTATATATATAGCAGTATATACATATTGGCATATGTATATATTGGATTGATGATTTCCCGCCTCGTATAGCGGATGAGACCCTATTGCGCCGTTAGTAAGCGGATTTATAAAAACCTATATACCGCGATAATTCCGTACTGGAGCGGAATTGGTATTGTGCTAACATCTTTGGATGCAGGGAAACAGGTTGGAGGGATCCAACTGGACCCCTCACATTTATTTAATTCATTTCTATTGTGATATGAATCTGTGAATGATTATAGTGATGCTATTAATCATATTGATGCCTGGAAATTGTTGAAAGCTAAAATTTAGCTGAATGGATGTTTTGACATCATTGGATTCCAAAGATAAACGAAATTGAATTTTTGAAATTCAAGTAGAAAATTTCTAAGTGAATTGAATTTAGAAATTTAATAAATTTGAAGAAAAGAATTTAAAAGAATAAAAGTTAATTTTTATAATCTTATCGAATTTATTTCCAGAATAAAGTGAAAATGTTAAATAAATGAATTTCGTATAATAGTGATTTTAAATCGAGGAAATTAATTTAAAATCTGGATTTCTAAATAGATTGAAAGAAGACAATAGAAATTTATTTTCTTTTAAAAGAATTTATTTAAAAGAAGATAAGTTGGAAATTCAGTTTGGAATTTAATTGGTAAATTGGAATAAGTTGTGAAATCAATGTAAAATGATTTCAATTTGAAGAATCCATTTCAAAACAGAATATTGAATAATTTGAGAAAAATAAGGAATTTATTTTTGTAGTGATAAATCAAATTTGAAATCAATCTGTAATTGATTTAATATTTAGAAATGAATTTTTGAGAAATCAATATGGAAATTTTATTCAAACGTTGAAAATAAAATTTGAAGTCAATATTGAAATTGATTTGGTATTGAAGCTTTTATAAGTAGAATTAAAATTTATAAAAGTTGTTATAAACCCAAAGTCACTTATTTTGATAAGTTAAATATAGAAGTTGATAAAAGAAGGTTTATAAGTCGAAGTTGTTATTAAAAGAGAAATAGAATTTATAAACGTGCTTATAAATTCGAAAATAGATTGAATGTGATAAATTTAATATAGAAGATTATTTAAGAAGATATATTCACGATTTTGAATAGCGAATTTTTATTGAAATAAAAATGTGTAGGAATGATTGAAATGGGGTTAAGTAAATTTTATTCACGGTTTTTGGACAGTGAATATATTGTTAAGTAAAATGGATTCATTTTTGAAGAAGTAATATTTTAAAAATGAAGTTAAACATTTTAAAGGTGTTTAAAATGTATTATAGATTGAAAGCATAGATTTCAACAGTTCTTGTTGAAATAGACGTTTTCGAGGAATTTAAGGAAATGGTGGACTATAACACTGTTGTTATAGTAAATGGTTTCCGAAAGGAAATATTTTTGTATAGTATTGGGATTTATATATATCTACTTAAATTTCGAATCCCTATACTAGTGATTTTGAGTCGTCGTAACGATGTTTTACGCAACATTCGTTTTGACTCAAATAAAATGTGTTTAAAGAATGTTTTCCTTAAAGAATGAAATGTATACTTAATATTGATTTAAGTATATCGAGTATTTTCAAATGTTGAAAATAAAAGATTTGTGAAACACTTATTATTAAATAAGTATGGAATGTTTTCCAAAATGAAGTGAAACGTTTTGAGATTTTATCTTCTTAAAGATAAATCGAAATTGAATATTTGAAAACGATTGAAAATCGAATATTAGTAGGTATTCGAAAAATGTAAATTCAATATGGAATTTATAAAGGAAAGGGAAACTGTTTAGAAAAATAAACATTGATTTATTTTTGAAGTGTGGAAATTTTATATCTAATAAAGATATTTGGGAGATAAATAATTTGGAAAATTATTTGGAATCTGATGATGTTGCGCATCTTTATTGATAGTTAAATAACCGACTATCAATAATTACCTTGAGTAGGTATTTGTTGTGAATTGGATGAATTTGAATGCCACACTTGTTTTGGAATAAGCGCTCACTATTCGGGTTAGCCGGGAAAGGACCATGGGGTCGTATAACCCATTCCGAATATGTGATACGTCGTTATGAATCGCATTTGAAGACCGGTGTTGAAGACCGGATATTTTTGAAAACGGAAGGATTACCGTCGAGTTACTCTACATCGACTGATCTTCGATTTAGAGGTTTTATCACCCTTAGTGACGGGAAGTCCTGACGTGATTAGAAATTTATCCGGAAATGCAAGGGCTTCGTGAGAAGTGCCTTCGGTTCTGTTCGATCCCGGAACAGACTTGTATGGATTGTGTGTCTGACGTTACAATTTGAGATATAAAGCTGATTTCTTTCAAATACATTTCTGTTGGTGGCAGAGAATTTATTCTCTTAGCTTAACACCCTTCTCTGAGACGTACGAGCTCAGAGGTTATGTAGTTGAAATTCATCAGCGATATATCCCAATTTGGTAACGTGGCATACTGAGTGTTGCTGTGAAATGATCGGTGTTTGATCATTTGTGATATGATCATTTGTTTGATCTTATATCTTTGTGATCATAGGTTGATCATTTTGTTTGACCCGAAGCAGGGCTTTTTGAGAAAGCGTAGCTTTGTGGACGAGACTTCGTCGAGCCTCACACCCCGGAAATGGTCGAAACAGGAAGAATGCGGCAAGGTTCTAGGGAGTAGCGCCCCTTAGTGTATGTCATTCCTTCTGGATAAAGGTGGTATCATGGTATGGAGCCCAGATACTTAACCTCTGTGGTTACTGCATTATTATTATCTATGTGGTTTTGTTGCGAATCGGGGATCCTCGGGAAGATCGGTGACGATCGGGGGATGGCATACGCGTGTCAGTAGTTACCTATTTTTGCAGAGGTAACCCGGCCTTGTGTTGGCAGAGATCCGGTTAGGTTCTCGGGTCGTCTATTCCAGGGACGTACCCATCGTGGATAGGAAGTTCCTTAGCCTGACCATTTGTTGGAAATCCAAAGAAACAATACGAGCCTTTACGATTTCAATTGTATAACCTGTCTCCTCAGGAGGCAGCTATAGCAGGCATAATATAATGGTACCTATGCTGGCTAAGATTTATATTCTACTTTCGAAATGTTTTCTACACTATGCACTAATAATAATATCAAAAAGAATTTGATTTTCGCGTAGTAAGCATCTTTGACTATCATAAGAAGAAATCTCCTCCAGGTCTGCGTTTGCATTGTGTGTGTGGCGGGAGGTCTTATGGTAGTTTCATTTTTCAAAGGCATTGCGAAATTTACTTTAAAATTCTTCTGTTGTTTATTTTAAAGAAAAATAACTGTTTTACGATCTCACACCAGTCACCATGACTGACTCGGAGTTTATTGTTTCCCTTCTAAACTCTGGGTGCCCACAAATTTCCACACGGGCAGTCTAGAGTTAGATTATCAGGATATTCTGGATATTCTGGAGCTTTGGAGATGAGCTGGATGACGAGACGTAGTATTTGTATCTGATAATATTTATTCCGCTGTGTATTCTGTATGAGGACAGGTTTATATAACTGTCCATTGTTGTATATTGACTCTGATGATTGATGTATGTATAAACTGTTATAGTTCTTTGTTTTAAAAGACTAGTGTTTATGTATTATATATTGTTCCGCTGCGATATGTGAGATTCTGATATTGTTTTCTGTTTCTGTTTCTGCTCTTGTTTTGTTCTTCTTCTTTCTTTTTCTTCTATCTTCTTCTTCTTCTACTTTTTCTTCTTTTTAAAACCCTCACTATTGGAGTTTCCGGCACTCGATTGCTCGACAGTCGATAAAGTGAGTATCGATGTCGAATTTTCGAAAGTCGAAAATTTCGGTACGTGACACTATCAAATGATAATCGTTTCATTTTATCCATAAACATAGTTTACAAATTACAAACTCATTCGAGTTTCACTTGTTTTATAAAATATTCCCATTTAAAAAAAATTATTTAAAAATCCATCCCTTTATAAATTCCATTATCTTTTCCAAACTATTTTAAATCTCGATTTCAACTCCTTTTCCATATTTTCAGAAATATCACTTAAAATTCATTATAAAAATACTTTATCCATCACTTAAAAATCTCTATTTAAAATCTCTTAGGAAATAGTTAAGTAAATATCCCTAAATCAAGTTATTTATTTTATACAATCAATTTCTTTAGATAATCCCAGATTTCACCGAAAACGCCGATTATTTCAAAAATCATTTTAAATTTTATTTTTAAAACTCAAAATATCACTTATAGTATTCCAAAAATCAATCTTTCATTAAATTCAAATTCATCCTTTTAAAATAATCCAAATTTCCATATAAATATTTTTATTTCCAAAATCACCTTTCAATTTCTTTTTAAGATTCAAAAATATTATTTATGGTATTTAAAATACCAAAATTAGGGTCATTGCTACTATAGCATCCAATATATCAATTCACATAACAAACCATAACATATTATTCAATCACATCATATATCACTATATATGAAACAATCAATATATATTTGAGGAATCTAGTTGGATCCCTCCAACCTGTTGCCTTGCATCCACAGATGTTATATAACATAAAATATCAATCCCGCTTCGAGGTGGGATATCGCGGTAATATATGGTCATCCGCTATTATGCAGGGCGCATAGTGTCTCATTCGCTCCAATCGAGGGGAAGATATCCAACTACTAATATATATATATATATACACACACACACACACTACTATATATAATATACTATCCAACAGATAATAATTTATAAATTCATCCAATCAAGGAATAAATAACTTTAACTATTTTAAATTAAAACCAGCAATCCAAATGAGTGAGATTTACTCACCTGATTCCAGTTAGCGCTTAAGCGTTCCGTTTGAATTAAAATTAAACAAGTATTAAATTTTAATCCAAATTTCTACTAGCTCCAATCGACTCCAATCCAATTCCTATGCGTAGTATTAGATGCCACGAGCGCAACGCAACTTGTTTCATTCATTTTGGACCTCGTATGAAGAAGTTATGCTATTTTAAAATTACATGAATTTAAATATAAATAATTTACAAATTCTTTTAATTATTAACCTCAATTGCATCTGGCCGCACGTTTCAGATCCAACGCCCATATTCTTTCTTTTCCTTCCTAGGAGCTATACGCATGCAAGAAACCCATCATGCAAAAGCTTTGGCCGATGCTCACCACGCCTAGGCTCGAACGGAGCTCGATTAGGGAATACCACTCGACTGCCCACACCACGACTCACCCACGGCCAGAGACCGGCCTCGTCTAGCGTCGCCGTTGCCTCGTATTCCACGCACGAATGCACGACGAACGCGGCCCAAAATCTCCTTCTACGCTATGTTAAATACTATCGCTACCGTTGAATCTCTAGAGCTCGTCGAGCTCTCCAACTTTCGTGCAGAAGCCGGAGCGTGAAAGTGTAAGGATCGTGTGAAATCGAGGGAGGAAGTTGCGAGCTTTCTGGCCATTGAACGTTTTAGTGCCGGCTAGGGCATAGATAGGTTAGGGTTTGGGACAATTGAAGTCCTTATATAAACACGTTTTTAAAACACTATTCACGCGAATTTTTTTCCCGGACTCCAAATGAAGCGTGCCGCTTGACATCTATAATGTTTTACCCCTATTCTGAACACAATGGAATATATATCGGGAGCCAATTCCATCATATTTGGAAGATAGGTTTTTGAATCGAGTTATTTTAATTAAAATTCCATTGATTAATTTCTGTGCGTTTCCAACTCGCACGACCAAACCATAAGTCCGGTTGACACGAAATTTGGAATCCTATAATAATATACTATTACGGATCCAATGAAACTGGTTTCATCAAATTCTTAGACGGTGTCCCGAGTGGCTATTTTTACTCGTCTAATTAAATATTAAAATTTCCAATTTCTGTAAATTAACTTTTAAATCAAATCTTAAAAGTTTACTTATTCTATTCTAATTCAAATAAAATTTAAATCCGCATTCGAAATCGTTTTTATTCACATTCGATTTCATATTCAATTATTTAACCAATTCCGTTATTCATAACCATTATATTTGAAATTAAATTTATTTAACTTATAAATTCAACTTTTTAATATTTAAAATCAATTAAATATCCTAATTCAAACGATCGAAAAATTCGAATCCTTACACGTAAGGTACGTGAATATGGTTTTGTACATGTTATTTGATAAGGAAAACCCTTTTCCATGTATCATTAATTGGACCACAATCTCCTGCTTGGATATCTTGGTTGTTGCTAGTCAATTCAAGTACAATGTTGGAAATAAAATGTTCAAAATCAAACAAATTGCATTGATTTCATAGATGTAAGACTTCTTGACGTAATTGTGGAGTTTTCACTTCAAATATAGCTCGTATCTCTCAAAGATTTTAAAGAAGAATATACATACTAATAGAAGACAGTTAAACTTAGAGTGCAGTGCAACTATCTACTCCCAGTTTTCTTCTCATTAAACCCATTAATTCTCACTCGAAAATATTATACGTTCTTCTTAAATCCGCTTATACTCATCTTATTATTTTACTTAAAATAACAGAAAGTAAAAAAACTCATTTCCTCAGTGACACGTGTCTAAGTTTAGATATAATTGAGCTTCAAATCAAATTGTCAAGCTTCACTTAAAACTCTTTATTCCATGCTTGATTCCAGGGCTTCAAAATCCCGAATTCAGTTAATTACAGCGGAATTTAAATAATTAGAATTCAAATCAAACTCATGATTCACCAAGCATAAATCGAAAATTCTTTATACTCTTCAAACCAGTTAGAGTGTTTAAGGTTTGAACCCCAAATTACCTGTTTGGGATTTTCCTTTGTTACCTTTTTGTATATAAATTGAGTGAACATTTTGTTTGTGTATGAAGGAAGGGGAACGGGAAGTATGATTTCTTTATTTATCATAATTCACTTTTAAAGCCAATAAGGAGAGTTTTGGTGAATGTAAATAGCAGTGTTATAAACTTATTTGTTGGTATTTTGAGGACATGAATATGTTTTTATTGTATTAAAATTAACATTCATATTATAAGATTTGATCATCTACTTTCTAATACTCATTGTTTTATATAAACGTGGAGGTTAAAGCGACTATAAGCCACATTCTCAGGACCGTGCGTATATTTTACATTTAACGTGAACTTTTTACGTTGGACATAAAATGGACTATAAAATCTATTATTTGTCAGGAACCACTAGTTCAAATGGTTAGTGACATGACACACTAGACTAAGGTTTCAGATATCATGGTTCGAACTCGCGAGACATTAAAATAAACGTTCTGCTTAATTTAAGTACTACTGTTATTATAAAAAAACATTGTTTATTTACCATTTATAGTTCACGATCATTCTTTTACCATCATCATGCATTCCTCCACTACTATTAGAAAACTAGAAGGGTCAAAAATGAAAACCTTAATCAAAACTCACTTAAAATCAAAACTTAATTGAAAATCAAAACCCAGTTATAAACTAAAATAACCATGCAGAAGTTTGAAATTCATCCAATGCAAGAATAAGGTTGAATCTGTATCATATTTCAAATATTTGTGGAGGGTTTGTAACGTTATTCGCTCAACTCAAGTTCAAATAGAAATTTAGCATTGCAACAAGAGCGAAAAAGACAGAGAAATAAATCTAATATGATGTATTACTTGTTTGATGAGTTTGATCAAGCATTTTATCTGAAATCTTAGCCTACCAAAATTTTGACAGTCACCTGAGTATTTGCCCTTGTAAACTTATGTTATCCTTTTATTTTGCATTGCTTCCCAAAAGTTATTTTTTTTACTCATCTTTTAAAACGAGTACTATTCTATATAGAACTTAAATATCATGTTCCGCTCGTGTTCAAAAAAAAAAAAACAAAGAAAGAAAGAAAGACAGGAAGAAAATAAAAATTATGTTTCAGTTTTACATCCCATCTCTGTGTTTTTTCTACAATTTCTGTATTTTAACTAATTCATTTAAACTGTACAGTTCATTGCACTATTGGTGCATTTAACCAGAGTAATGGTAGTATACTAAAACGGGTTGAACTCATTTTGGCTTTGGAGAAACTGAAGTGTTATTATTCACTATTCAGCCGAGGCTGCATTAACATGACTCCTCGAAGCTACAAAATTATTCAGTATTAAAGTGAATTGGCATTCCGCAGATTTAAAAGAGAAAGCCTGTGATATGTATTTATCTGGATACATTTAAAATTACTGCTTCTGCGCTGTGCTAACAACTAATTCTATCAACTGGTATTGAACTGATTTCGAAATTAACACATTTGCATTTATACTAAAATAGTATACAGATATTTAAATAGTTGTAAAACTAGATAACGGATATATTTGGACAGTCATATCATCCAATTTATTACCACATGTTACTGTCTTTACATTGTTGAATTGATAAAGCATGTACCATAAATGCATAAATAGTGTTAATATTAATTTCAGTTGGCATTTATTTCGGGGGATCATATCATCTAATTTATTACCATATTTATATCTTTATGTCCTGCATTAAGTTCAAATGGTGAACGACAACTCTGACATTCCGACTTTAATGATCGAATTATCAAAGTGAGTTTACCATCCGATAGTTCGGATCAAAGGACATAGAAGAAGTGATATCTCATATACACCACTTTAGATCAACACGGATAGATTATAATATCTGATTATATCTAAAATAGTCCGGAACATATCTCAACACTAGGTAAATCACATGACAAAGCATGAATAAGGAATGTCTTCAGATATAAATCACAGCAAAACGACCAAAATATCATACATATATGCATCAAAAAGTGTCTACCATATGGACATCACAAAAATATTTCTATATACATGACAAATAATATACAACCAAAACTGCCCAAAATAATATACATCCATGGACTATTAGCCCAAATCTCATACTCCAGTTTATCTCTGTTGACTCTAGCTCCACCTCTGCAATTTCGTTTCATACAGATCTTGTAGTGAACCTCTGCAATAGTCTTTACAATACGATCTCCATGCTCCAAAAGAATACTGCTAGCAATAAAATAAACACTGATTCTGTAACAGTCGGCCTTTTCGACCTTCAAATGTCGACGCCAACACTACAAGAAATGACATAATTTTCGACGGTTGAAATCTGTCGGCGGCCATCCGCCGACGAGGGGGTCGAAAAAAACCGTCAAAATAAAGCTGTCACCAAACAGTACTTCCAAAGGCTTTCCGACACTTTCGTTGATGGTTTTGCGACGACAATCAACAGTAAATTCCGACAGCCGCCGTGTACACGTGACTATTCGTGGTTTGCCTTAATGTGTGTCGAAAGCCATCGGAAACCATTACTATTTTTTGCCAATAAGCCATGGATAGCCGTTGGATATTACTGTCCAATAGGCCGTAAGTAGCCGTCGGAAATCTGGACTGTATTTTTAAATTTCTGCTGTCATTCGTCTCCTATACAACATATACATACCAATATATATTGCAGATCGATTTCACACATATAAATTATATATATATAAGCCCAATTCATATATAAAACATCAATACTAAAAAAACATCACTATTTACAACAAATAAAACTCAATAATCCATCTTACAACAAAACATTCAACCAACATACACATAATCAACATCCAACATCTCAAAATGCATCAATCGTGTCAAAACAAACCAACACATCATCCAACATCTCCTCAAAATACATCAAACATACCAAAATATATCATCCTCACCATCTCCAAGTGCATATACGTATAATATCCAAACACAAAAATCATACCTATCACTCCTCATCATTGCCAGCAGAACCATCCAACGAAGGAAAGGCCATATGTTGCTGCATATACGTAGCCAAACGCTCGTCCAACGGTGATATCTCCACACCGCGATGGCGGTCTCGCTCCTCCAGCTCTACAATCCTGGCTCTTAGCTCCTGAATCTCTTCTTTGTCCTGAGCTTTTTGGCACTTCCTCTGCTTGCTACTGGCCTGCAACACATGATCTAATAAGCATTTGTGTTTAATGGCTTAGCACCTGCTATAACAGTATGATATATAAGATTAAATGACGCTATAACAGTGTAAAATGAAATAGAGTTGGGATTCAAAGGCATTATTACCTTACTTGCTTTGATTAAATTGAGAATGGTTAGATTGTCTTCCCAATCCAGTGTTTGTACATTATATATATATTAAAGAGAAACCAAATTGATAAGAAATTGCATCCTGATAATCTTAGTTATTGTTATAAACTAAGTTATTTCTTTAAAAACTAAATTTTATTAACTTAGATAATTTTACAAACCAAGTTATTTCTTTAAAAACTTAATTATTTTTTATTAACTTAGTTACTGTGATAAACTTATTTCATTTTTATAAAACTTACTTAACTTATATAAAAATTAGTTTTAAACTTAGTATGGTTGTTAGGAGTGGTTGCAGATGATTGCTATGTTTAGTATTTAGTTCTTACCGAATTATAAGGACAAAATTCTTTAAGGGGGGAGCCTGTAACATACCTAACTTTTGATAACAATATTCAGAAGATTTAATTAGATAAATTAAATAGAATAATGATGATAAGGAGATTGATATTTAATAAAAATATTTATAGGGCCGTGCTAATTAACAAAGTAAATGGGCTTTAAATTTGTTTAAAGGTTAATTAAACTACACATGGGCATATTAGTAAATTAGCCAACTAATTATACACGGCTATAACTTCTCATTTTGTCCATTCACGTTCATTTTATTTCTCAAATCAAAATAAACGCAAGAACCCTAATAGAGCCGGCCATTAACAAAGGAGAAGAGGAATTTTAATCAAAAGCTAGGGAGGATTAATCAACAATAAATCTCAAATTTCTTATCAAGTTTAAGGTGAATAATAATCTTCTACCATCTCTATTTTTATCTATGATTATAAGGTTTCGAATTTATGATTTAAATTTGTTTTTGTGATAAAATGGATGATGATATGCTTGAGTTATATTATGATGATTTGTTTTAATTCATAAGCACATGAATTTGTACGGTTTTAGTATAAACCCGAGAATATATGATTTCATATTACCATGGAAATTTTTTTTGTTAAGTAAACATGATTTTGGAGATGAGTTTTAATTTTCAGAATTTTCCAAGCTATTGAAATTTTATTATGAATTTTTGATGAAAGATATGATATAATTGGGTTTAAAATTTATTTCGAGAATTTCAAGAAGAAATTGGGTCTAAAATTTAAATATGTTTGATTACATGATGAAATCGATTTTCTGTGATTTTTCTCAGCTGGTTTATTTAAGGAAATAAATTATTTTAAAAGAAGTGCTTTTCTGCAAAATTAATGTCAGTTTTTGTTATATGAAAAGGTTTTAATGTTAAATACCATTAATTTGGATTTGAATTAACGTGGAGGTTTTAGAGGTAAAGTATTTGAAATGTTTTTATGACAACCAATCAATAGTTTATAAATAGGCAAGTTGTTAGAAAGTAATTACTAAAAGTTGCTATCAATCAGCCTTTAAACAAGAAATAGATGTTCCGCCCCTATTAGTAAGGACCTTTCGACTCCTTTGATTCCACCCCGTCCCAGTCGAAACCCACACAGTCAAAACCACCATAGTCAAAACCGATACACAAGATATCACTTAGATGGTATGCAGTGGATTGGAAGGTAGGCGGAAGCCATGGTGTCAAAAGGGTAGCTTCCGATGGGATTGAAACCCTTATTTGTTTTCAAAAGATAAAGTCTTGCCTAGTTTTACCTAAAGCTTTTGACACAGTCGATAGCTATGCTTTCGAAAAGGTTTTATAATTAGCTTTCGAAGAAGGTTGTCATGTTAAAGTATTTAGTTTCGAAGAAGTACCATTTCCTTTAAATAATTGTTTTTGAAAGAGTAGGTTTCGTCCCAATCGAAACCAAGCCGCTAACTCCCCTTTCGACTGCAGTGAAGTCATATATTTTTTCAAAGGGGTACTTCTGTTTTACTTAATACTTTTTCCTATATGCTTTTGAAGGGGTTGAGGGTTTCAAAGGTGATGGATTCGAAAGGGGTGTTTCGACTCTGTCCTTCAAGGTTTTTGATTTTATAGGTTTTGCTTTGGACTAAGATGGTTCCGACACCATCAATTTTCCTCAAACTAATTATTTTTGGTTTCGAAAGAGATACTTTCGTAAATAACCATTTTGACCCAAATGATGTTTTTAAAAAGAAAACCCAATACTTTCGAAAGAGGTGCTTTCATTTATTTTGAGGCTCTATATTTTAAAAAGATGATTTGATACCATCGAAAGGTATAGTAGGTTTCGAAAGTGAATGTTTATTAAGGGCTTTGAAAGGTATGTATACAATGTTTTGAAAAGAGGTCTTTGCTTTCGAAGGAGGCTGTCCAGAGGTTTCGAAAGAGATGTTTTTATGGTTTCAAAACATAAACTCAATCTCAATTTAAAGTAATAATCATGGCATTAATAAATATTTTAAATGATATTCACATTGTTATTAACCCATAACTGTATTTTGGGGAAAGGGCAGAATAACTAGTTAGGTTGAACAAGTAGTGAATATAACTTAACATATGTTAAAATTTTAATTAAAGATATTGACAGGGGCCAATAGATTTACAGTAAGCCCATGAAAACTGTATGATATTGGCAGGGGCCAATGGGTTCATAGTCAGCCCATGAAAACTATGATTTGATACTAGTAGGGGCCAGCAAGTTTGTAGTTAGCCCTTGAAAACTATATCCGGATTAAGATATTGGCAGTCAGCCAATAGGTTCCAAGTTAGCCCATGAAAACTAAGATAAGAGATAAGATATTGGAGTAACCAATAGGTTCTTAGTGATTCCATGAAAACTAAGTAATTGCACAAATAGTCCTTAACATTTAACAGGTTAATAGTAACCCTAGAAACTATAATTGAGACAGATAGTCAGAATGAATGAGGATGGGTAATCCAGAATTGATTTAATTGTATTGCATATCATCATAATATTTTGAAATACTATGTTTTAACCATTATGGATGCAGGAGCACAGTATATGGTTTTATAAATGTTTTAGGATACTAGTGAGGGAAAAACCTGTTCCTCTAAGCGGCGTGGTCTCAATAGATATCCAAATGGTTTGAGATGGTAAATTATTATTCATACCAGGCTTTATGTCTGACTCGAAATTTTTGTTTTCCACTTAAACTCTTGGGTTCTCAATTGATTTTGAGTAGGTTGAGATTTAAGATTTCCAGGTGTTCTTTTAGACGAATAAAGCTTCCGAGGATGTGCAGGAGGCAAGATTGTTATTAGATTTCTTTTATTTCCGCTGTGTGTTTGTTTGTAAAGGAAAATTGTTTTATTGCCTATCTATATACTCTAATCTACTAAGGGGCATCTTCATATGTCGCTCTTGGCGTATTTTGTAATAATTATATGTTATCTGAATGTGGTCTGTGAATTAGGATTTTGTAATCAATTTGGAATATTTTGAAATGGAATGTGGAATTCGTTTTGCTGTTTAATTTTTTTTCATATTCTTGTGTTTCTGTGTATCAATGTGTCTCATATCGCCGTGTTTGGTCGTCGAGGATTAATAACTATGGATGACTGCAGCATCCGTAGCCGTTAGTTTTGGGCCGCCAAATAGGGAGGTGTTACAAGTTTGTACCAGAGCCAGGTTTATGAAACTTTAAAAGAAACTTAAACCTAAAATATTTTTCCAAACATAATATAATAAATCAGATAATAAGATTGGGGTTTGGGTTAATGCTATAGTAACGTACTTGTATTTGCTATATATAGTTATATATATGTAAGGATGTATCCCTGCTCTCTCAGACCGTTCTTATTTATCTTCCTAAGGCTCGTATGCAGATTTACGAGAAAGGAGATATGCAAGCAGGAAACGGAAGAGGAAATCTCGGTGGAGGAAGCACCACAACTAATGGAAACGCTTGACCCACTACCAGGAGAAACCCGGGTCAACCGGCTAATGCTAGTAACCAAAATGCTGAAGCCAATGTGGGTGCTGGAAATCCACCAGTAGATATGGGGATGATGTATCAGTTCTTAGCCGGTTTGATGTAAGCCGGAGCTGCTGCCGGAGTTACTAGAAATGTTGGAGGAGCTAATCCTATGGCTCTAGTTAGGAATATTGCTTTGTTGAGTAGAGATTACACCAGTTTGGGTGAAAAGCTGTAATATCCCGAAAATTTATGGGCAATAATCAATTTAATAATCTGTTTAAGTAATTAAATTGATTGATAATTTTTGATAATAAAATTTGAATTAGTTTAATAATCTAATTGAATAAATATTTAATTAGTGGAATTTATCTTTTAAAACTAATAAAATGATTTCTATTTATAATGTATATATATATAAGTATATATATATTGTAAATAGATTAGCTTTGGGTTGAAATATAATAAATAAATAAAATCTTGTTTTTAAATTTCTAATATATATATATTGATAGTTTGGAGATTTGGATTTATTTAATATTAGATTTTCAAAGCTATTTAAACAAATAACAAATATGGTTTTAAATAAGATTAATAATAAGGTTAATTTATTTTCTTTTTGAATTTTACTTAGTAAATATGATTTAAGAGTATATATATAAGTTTAAAATACAATTCACAAATGATATGTTAATTCAATTAGTAATAGTGATAATTTATAATCTCTTTTATAGATTATTTTAAAATTGATAAATGAGTTATTTTCAAACAATATTAATAGTGTATTGTTTTTAAATAAATAGACTTTATAAAATAGGATTTGTTATTTCAAATTGAATGTATTGTTTAAAATTAACTTTAAATTAGATTTTTAAATATAATTTGCATTTGAATTTAAATTAAATTTGAAATTCAAAAGAGGTAAGATTTTAAATAGTTTTGGATTTTAAAATATATGGACAAGCTTTTATATATATATAATTGGTTTTATTTTCTTTAAAATAATATATATATAGATAAGTAATTAATAAATTAAGTAAAGTCTTTTATCTACATTCAAAATAAATATAAACTAACTAAAAAGACATGTGTAAATTCCTAAGGCTAAGTAATAACAAGTGTTAACAAATTAAAAATGGTTAGTGACAAATGTCAAAGTTTTGTATTATTGTTTTTCTTTTAATTGAATAAATCACAAAATTTACTTATATAAACTTATGCTTCCTTATCTTCTTTTCTTTTTCTATTCTTCAATTCAAAACTAAGAAACTTCAGCCTGTAACCATTTTTCAACAAACCTGTAATGCATTTCTTCAAAATCTGAAAGCATGTAAAACCATTTTTCTTCAATCTGAAATCACTTCCTCTCAAACCAAATACTCAAAAACAATTTCTCTCAACAAAGAAAATCTGTAATCAATATACTCCTCAAACCAGAAAGCTTTTTTCTTCAACAACCTGTAACTCATCTCTTCAATCTGATCAAAAAGCCTGCAAATGTAAACCTTCCTCAATCTCAAAATAAGATCTGTAAAACATTTCAAGATCAAAGCTTTTAGCCTGCATTTCTTCAATCTGGAAACAAGTAAACCTGTTTTAAAGCAAGATCAAAGGAAAAATCAAACCTGGAGTCTAAAGCAACACATCAAAACAAACAAGTTAACGTGCATGCAAGATTCATTAACAACAATTCCAGTTTTAAAAGGTTCAAAAGCAGTTTCAAAAGATATGCTCTGTTCTCTGCTTTTAAAATCGGTGAGTAACATTATTTTTGAAAGCATAAGTATGGGTTATTTGTTTGCATGTTGATTCCGGAATAAGTATGATTTACATGTATATATATTGTTGAATCCTCTGTGTGTATGTGAATGTATATATGTGTGGTTGATGTATGTCTGCTCTTGACTATTTTGAGTTTAAAATTAGGAATTTGGTAAAAATCATATTATCACTTGATCTGACCTTATTTAGGATTTAAGATTAGAACCAAAATTGAATTGTTTCATTTCAAACTTTGGTTTAGGATTTTAAGTTAAGTCAAAATAATTTCATTTGGCTCTGAAAACCATAAGTGCTGGAATGCTTAAGATAAATCAAAATTCAAATTTAGTAATTCAGGGATTCATGATTATGAATCGAATCCTTAAACTAAATCATGTTTTTTTCAAAACTAAATTAACAATTTTTAGATTAGAATGTAAGTGCATTTCTGGGTTGCACTGTTTTTGGATTTTTGAGAAGTTCTGGTGATCTCGGGGTTCTGGGGTGTTGAAGTTTATTCTGGAGGAAGAGGAGTTAATGGTGAGGCCGGGAAAAATTCGAGAAAGATGGTCAGAGACCAGTGGTGGCAGGGGTTGTTTGTTTTTGTTTGTAGACCTAGTTTTGACGATGGCTGGAAGTTTGATCATCTCGAGTCCTAGAATTGATCGAGTGTCACTATACTTAGGGAAATGATAGTATGGGTGTTAGCAAAGGCGAGGCCGGAAGTTCAGCAACTCAGGTGGTCGGAGCGTCGAGATGTTTGTGTTGACAGGTTTGAAAGAGGACCTGATTTTAGTGTTACAGGTTTGGGAATGGAGTCTCGAATTCGATTTCGAGCTGGAGTTAATGTTCTGTTGGTTGGAATCATGTGTGAGGCTGGTCGTCGACTTGAAGGAAGCATCGCAGATGGTCGGAGTTGGCTGTGATGAAGGTACATGTGCACGGTGCACAAATTTCTCTGATGATGTCGATTTGGGTTACTCGCGAGAAAAAATTTATTTGTCTCGAAGCAATACTCGTGATTATGGGTTGGGAACTCGAAGTAATTATAGGAGTTTCTCGGGAAATTATTTGTAACGTTTTCTTTCCAGAGAACTGTTTCCAGTTTTTAAATTTTAAAATAAATTTAAAAACTGAGTTTAAGTATAAAGGAAAAGTTTAAATAAGTTAAATCTAGTTTTAAATCTGGAGTTAAGTTTAAATCTTAGTTTCAAATAAAATAAAGTTTTTTTTTAAATTTAAAATTGATTTAACTACTTTAAAAGGATAAAGTAGTTTGGATTTTTAAAAATGAAGTTTAAATTGTAAATAGGTTTCTAAATTTAAAGATTAATCTGGAATCAAATTAAGTATGCATTTCAATTTGGAAATAAAAAGAAGTTTTTAAATTTGAAATGTTTTAAACAATTTGAATGTTAAAGTGTATTTTAAATTGATTTGAATTTAAAATGAATTTGGTTTAAAATTTCTTTAATTAAATAAATATTTCTTTAACATGTAATTTAAAAGGATTTAAATAGTTTCAAAACTTTGTTAAAGTTAAACTTGTCTTCATTTTAAATCTTAAATTAAAATGAAATTTAAATGTAAATTTAAAGGTAATTTGGTTCAAATACTTTATTAATGATATTTTAATCATTAATAAGAATAGAGTGTTATCTTAAAGATAATTAAGATTTAATAATGTGGGATAAAATAAATTAGTAAGGTGATTAAAAGATAATTAATCAAAATTAATTAATTTATGATTTAGGTTAATAAATTTAGGGTTTAATTTGATTAATTAAGGTTTAATTAAATTAATTAAAGGAATCATTAATTTGAGATTTATTAATTTATGGTTAGGAATAAATTATTGAAGTAATTAAGGATTAATTAAGTTATTGTTAGAAACTTAATTATTTAAGTAATTAGGGATTAATTTATTGGTAATTAGAATTAATTAATTTGTAAATAATAATGTTTAATTAAAGTTTAATTATTTAAGAAAGATAATTAAAGAATAGTTAATAGTTAATGTAGATCATTAATTAAGGATTATTTAATAATTAATTAATATGATTAATTTTAATAATTAATTAGATTAATTAATTTAAAGATAATCATTTGTGAAAATTGTTTAAATGTAATTACTTAATGGAAGTAATTAAGAAATTAATTACTCATTGTAATTAATTGAGTTTAATTTGATTAGTTAAGTTAATTAATTAAGTTTAATTAATTTAAGATAATCATTTAATGATTTGTGAAGTATAATTACTTAATGTAATTTAATGAAGTATAATTACTTAGGAAAGTAATTAATGGATAATTACTGATGTAATTAGTAGAGTAATTAAGGGAAGTTAATTACTTAATGGAATTAATCAAGAGATTAATTAAGAAATTAATTAAGGAATAATTAATTTATTTTAAGAAGTAATTAAGGATATTTAATTACTGAATGTGATTAATCAATAGTGATTAATAATTATGGTTTAATTAATTTAAATAAAGTAATTAATTAAAATGTAATTAAGGATCATTAGTTAATAATTGATGATATAATTAAGAATTGATTAATTTAGGGATAATTAATAAAGGAAGTGATTAATTAATGTAATTAATTAAGGAGTAATGTAATTAATTATAGTTAATTAATAAATGAAGTAATTAAAGGTTAATTACTATAAGTGGTTAAGAATAATTAATTTGTATAATTAATTTAATACTAATTACTTGAATGTAATTAAATAATTAATCAAGGATGATTAATTAAATTGAATAATTGGATGATGATTGATTAATTGATTGATAATTAATTAATAATGATTTAAGCAGGATTTATAGATGTAGTAATTAATTTAATTTACTTTAAATTAATTAAAGATGAAATAATTAATTTAATTCATTTTAAATTAATTCTAGATGGTGATAAATAAATCATTGCTTATGAATGGATGATATTGTGTACCTTGAATGGTTTGAAATCTCGGATATGAGATAATTGATACTGTATGATTTGGATGCTTTGGTTGCATAGTGATGATGATATGGATTATCTGCTTATAATGATAATGTTGATTATCTATTGTGAATCTGTGAATTATCTATCTGTGTGTAAATAGATAGTAGAATTAAATTGTTTTAACCTTAAAACAACTTGGCCTTTAAAAGATACGTTTTGGATTTCGATGAGACCGAGATCGGGTTTCCGTATACCGGGATTCCAGGTCTGGAGACCCGAATACCACATCGATCCAAATTAACGATAGGTCGTGAATCAAGTGAAGATGAAGATTTAGAGTGCAAGGGTTATTGTCGTTAACTCTGAGGGTGATTCCAAAACGAGTGTAATGAGATAATGCCTTCGGTTTCGTTCGAACCCGGAACGAACTTGTATGGATTGAATGCTTTCAGCACATCGTCAGGCGGACGATGAGCATTCTAAGTGATATGTTTTGATTAAAGGTAATCGTAACCTCAAGCCTCATCAACCGGGAATGGCTAAAACAGGGGAGGTGCAGCAAGGCTTCGTGGGTAGCACCCACTGAGAGCAAGATAGATCCCTGTCTAGAGGTCCCTTTTCTTTTATTCGGCTTAGTGTGTGGTTGGTCGCGCCAACTACGGGATTATCTTGTTCGGAATTATCCAGTAAGGGATGGTTCCGGCTTTGTGTTGCAGGGGAGCGGGCGTACTCCTCGGTACGGTGATCTAGGCCACGTACTGTGACGGGCGGTACCCCAGTAGCCCTGCCATTGTATGGAATCCAAACTCCAATAAGTGCCATACGTATTAGTTGTGCCCAACTATGTTGGAATGTGAGATGTAAGCATTTCAGCTATTTCTATATTTTACTTGAAAACCCTAGACCCTATTATAATAAAATCAGATTTCCTATCAAATGTTTTGGTTAGCGTAAGGTAAAAACTTACCCATGTTTATTTGTGGGGAGTCTTACGTGATACCTTTTCTTTCTAAAGGTTTTGAAGTTAAGCAAGTTTAACCTGTTACTCACACCAGACCCATGTCTGACCCAAGTGTTTATTTCTGTTTTATAAACTCTTGGGTACTCAAATTTTTACGAGTAGCCAAGGGATTCAGGTTTAGCTTTGACGAATATTCTGGAGGAGCAATGGAGCAGGAGGCTTCGGCGTTCGTAGATATAGTATTCCGCTGTGTTGATATCTGTGATAGTGTCTTGTCTTGTATTTGAGTTGTAATGTCTAGACAGATGATTATAACTGTCTAGTAAGTGATGTATACGCTGTGTAACTCTGTAAATTGTTGTATACTATGTAATAGTTTATGTTATTAATATAATTTATTCGTTCCGCTGTGAGATCGTTGTTGTTGTTTCTTTCTTCTCTTCTTTTCTATTTTCTACCCCTTTCTTTCTTATTAACGATGCGACTTTCTGTGGAGAGAAAGTCGTGGTCGTTACAGTGGTATCAGAGCATAGGTTGAACGAATGCCTAAGCTTTTGGTTAAGTGAATATCAGAACACTAGGTTGAGTGAATACCTAGGTTCGGAAGGATTGTTCATTAGAGATAGGATCTGTAGCAACCTGTTTGAGTCTGAGTGTATATATATACGAGAGCGCGTATTTGTTAGTTATATAAAATGATTTTATATTGTGTTAATTGATCGGTTGGGTGGTATATGGATTCTGGTCAATACGAGTAGCTAACGTTATTGATAGGGATCTCTAAACACTTGGACCAGGCCAACGGACACAATATTGTTTTAAAAAGGTAGATGAAATAATTTTACCCAGATATAATTTCTATATAAAAAAAAGTATCATTTTAAATGTATATGGTATTTGTAATGATTGGTTGAGATGATAATAATTTATCATCTAGGATTAGGAGTCTGAGTGTTGAGGTTGGAAGTGTATTTGTCGAGACTGTAGACCTAATACCGTCTCGAGTGAACTTTACAGTTGTGTAAGGATTTCACAATCTCTGAAGGAAACCTGTTAAGGTTCGGAGTTTATCTTTGAAGTTGGATGAGTTGAATTTGGATCTGTCAGATGTGCTGAAGCAAGTGATGGTAGCTTGGCAACCTCAAGGGGTAGTAGCTGCGTGAGGAGATGCAGTGACTATGGATGTTCCCGAAGATGTTTTCTTTGGAATGAGTACAAGGAAGTGTGTCTGCTTCGGTGTTGTGGCTGAGTTCAGCATGGTGTTTCTGCTTTGTTTGGGTTCGAGTTTCTCGAAGAGCTTTGGAAAAGGAAGTCTTTGGCATCGGTGGCAGCAGTACAGCTCGAAGTATTCTGTGCATTGGCAGGAAGTTCTTCCGGCTTAGCAGTTTTTCTGGAGGTGGAGTTCAGAAGCAACAGAGTGGATCCATTTCTTCGATAGATAGGATAGATAAGTATAAGCTGTTCTGATTGGTAAAGAGAGAACAGTTTTCTTTGCAGTTAGGCTGGGTTGATCGCAAAAGTGACTTGCGATAGTTTGAGTATTCTTTTGAGTTATCCGAGATTTTCTGGGATGTGTTGTCCAGTTTGTGCTTGTGTTCTTCATCAGCATTTCATTCTATTCCAGATTAAAATGGAGTAGCGGAAGCAGTTTGGGAGTGCATCTCTGAATAGGAGAAGTAAGTTTGGAATCTACTGATGTTTGTAAGTAGGATTGTGTTCTGGATTATGGGTAGATCTTGAGAGGATCATTCTGTTGAGTTATTTTTGGTCCAGTTTGTTTCAAGAAGCATCAGTAAAGGTTGAGCTGATCAGGAAGGATCTGTAGTTAGCCCAGGATCGTCTGAAGGATTTTGTGGATAAGAGACGAAGGAATTTGAAATTCGAAGTTGGAGACTTCGTTGTTGTTGAAGTTTTCTCTGGCAAGGGAGCTATAAGATTGGGTAAGTCTGGGAAGTCAGCTCCGAGGTATTTTGGATCTCTTCTATGTTCTGATTTGGATAAGTACTTTGATCTACAAGGTTGAATTGTCAGTTTGGATAACTGGAATTCATTGTGTTTTACGTATCTCTGAGGGAGTACGTGTTTGATCTATCTCTGGTTTTGAAACCAGCAGTTCTGGAGGATTTGGTTATTGTTTCAGACTCGTCTGTAGTCTGATATTCTGTTTAGTTCTGTAGATCTAGATGAGTAGAAGCTCTATAGCTTAGTATTGTTGATTGTTTGGATTTTGTAGAGCGAGTATCCCGGTATATTTATACTTGGGGAAACTCGAGGAGATTGTATTCAGAATTTTGTTTGGATAATTAGAATTGTTTGATTGGATGAATTGTTTGCTATGGTTGTTAGCATATGGATGATAATATATGATTGTGATTTAAATAGATTATTAAATTACCTTTGTTTTAAATTTCGGGGACGAAATTATTTTAAGGGGGGAGGAATGTAATATCCCGGAAATTTATGGGCAATAATCAATTTAATAATCTGTTTAAGTAATTAAATTGATTGATAATTTTTGATAATAAAATTTGAATTAGTTTAATAATCTAATTGAATAAATATTTAATTAGTGGAATTTATCTTTTAAAACTAATAAAATGATTTCTATTTATAATGTATATATATATAAGTATATATATATTGTAAATAGATTAGCTTTGGGTTGAAATATAATAAATAAATAAAATCTTGTTTTTAAATTTCTAATATATATATATTGATAGTTTGGAGATTTGGATTTATTTAATATTAGATTTTCAAAGCTATTTAAACAAATAACAAATATGGTTTTAAATAAGATTAATAATAAGGTTAATTTATTTTCTTTTTGAATTTTACTTAGTAAATATGATTTAAGAGTATATATATAAGTTTAAAATACAATTCACAAATGATATGTTAATTCAATTAGTAATAGTGATAATTTATAATCTCTTTTATAGATTATTTTAAAATTGATAAATGAGTTATTTTCAAACAATATTAATAGTGTATTGTTTTTAAATAAATAGACTTTATAAAATAGGATTTGTTATTTCAAATTGAATGTATTGTTTAAAATTAACTTTAAATTGGATTTTTAAATATAATTTGCATTTGAATTTAAATTAAATTTGAAATTCAAAAGAGGTAAGATTTTAAATAGTTTTGGATTTTAAAATATATGGACAAGCTTTTATATATATATAATTGGTTTTATTTTCTTTAAAATAATATATATATAGATAAGTAATTAATAAATTAAGTAAAGTCTTTTATCTACATTCAAAATAAATATAAACTAACTAAAAAGACATGTGTAAATTCCTAAGGCTAAGTAATAACAAGTGTTAACAAATTAAAAATGGTTAGTGACAAATGTCAAAGTTTTGTATTATTGTTTTTCTTTTAATTGAATAAATCACAAAATTTACTTATATAAACTTATGCTTCCTTATCTTCTTTTCTTTTTCTATTCTTCAATTCAAAACTAAGAAACTTCAGCCTGTAACCATTTTTCAACAAACCTGTAATGCATTTCTTCAAAATCTGAAAGCATGTAAAACCATTTTTCTTCAATCTGAAATCACTTCCTCTCAAACCAAATACTCAAAAACAATTTCTCTCAACAAAGAAAATCTGTAATCAATATACTCCTCAAACCAGAAAGCTTTTTTCTTCAACAACCTGTAACTCATCTCTTCAATCTGATCAAAAAGCCTGCAAATGTAAACCTTCCTCAATCTCAAAATAAGATCTGTAAAACATTTCAAGATCAAAGCTTTTAGCCTGCATTTCTTCAATCTGGAAACAAGTAAACCTGTTTTAAAGCAAGATCAAAGGAAAAATCAAACCTGGAGTCTAAAGCAACACATCAAAACAAACAAGTTAACGTGCATGCAAGATTCATTAACAACAATTCCAGTTTTAAAAGGTTCAAAAGCAGTTTCAAAAGATATGCTCTGTTCTCTGCTTTTAAAATCGGTGAGTAACATTATTTTTGAAAGCATAAGTATGGGTTATTTGTTTGCATGTTGATTCCGGAATAAGTATGATTTACATGTATATATATTGTTGAATCCTCTGTGTGTATGTGAATGTATATATGTGTGGTTGATGTATGTCTGCTCTTGACTATTTTGAGTTTAAAATTAGGAATTTGGTAAAAATCATATTATCACTTGATCTGACCTTATTTAGGATTTAAGATTAGAACCAAAATTGAATTGTTTCATTTCAAACTTTGGTTTAGGATTTTAAGTTAAGTCAAAATAATTTCATTTGGCTCTGAAAACCATAAGTGCTGGAATGCTTAAGATAAATCAAAATTCAAATTTAGTAATTCAGGGATTCATGATTATGAATCGAATCCTTAAACTAAATCATTTTTGTTTCAAAACTAAATTAACAATTTTTAGATTAGAATGTAAGTGCATTTCTGGGTTGCACTGTTTTTGGATTTTTGAGAAGTTCTGGTGATCTCGGGGTTCTGGGGTGTTGAAGTTTATTCTGGAGGAAGAGGAGTTAATGGTGAGGCCGGGAAAAATTCCAGAAAGATGGTCAGAGACCAGTGGTGGCAGGGGTTGTTTGTTTTTGTTTGTAGACCTAGTTTTGACGATGGCTGGAAGTTTGATCATCTCGAGTCCTAGAATTGATCGAGTGTCACTATACTTAGGGAAATGATAGTATGGGTGTTAGCAAAGGCGAGGCCGGAAGTTCAGCAACTCAGGTGGTCGGAGCGTCGAGATGTTTGTGTTGACAGGTTTGAAAGAGGACCTGATTTTAGTGTTACAGGTTTGGGAATGGAGTCTCGAATTCGATTTCGAGCTGGAGTTAATGTTCTGTTGGTTGGAATCATGTGTGAGGCTGGTCGTCGACTTGAAGGAAGCATCGCAGATGGTCGGAGTTGGCTGTGATAAAGGTACATGTGCACGGTGCACAAATTTCTCTGATGATGTCGATTTGGGTTACTCGCGAGAAAAAATTTATTTGTCTCGAAGCAATACTCGTGATTATGGGTTGGGAACTCGAAGTAATTATAGGAGTTTCTCGGGAAATTATTTGTAACGTTTTCTTTCCAGAGAACTGTTTCCAGTTTTTAAATTTTAAAATAAATTTAAAAACTGAGTTTAAGTATAAAGGAAAAGTTTAAATAAGTTAAATCTAGTTTTAAATCTGGAGTTAAGTTTAAATCTTAGTTTCAAATAAAATAAAGTTTTTTTTTAAATTTAAAATTGATTTAACTACTTTAAAAGGATAAAGTAGTTTGGATTTTTAAAAATGAAGTTTAAATTGTAAATAGGTTTCTAAATTTAAAGATTAATCTGGAATCAAAGTAAGTATGCATTTCAATTTGGAAATAAAAAGAAGTTTTTAAATTTGAAATGTTTTAAACAATTTGAATGTTAAAGTGTATTTTAAATTGATTTGAATTTAAAATGAATTTGGTTTAAAATTTCTTTAATTAAATAAATATTTCTTTAACATGTAATTTAAAAGGATTTAAATAGTTTCAAAACTTTGTTAAAGTTAAACTTGTCTTCATTTTAAATCTTAAATTAAAATGAAATTTAAATGTAAATTTAAAGGTAATTTGGTTCAAATACTTTATTAATGATATTTTAATCATTAATAAGAATAGAGTGTTATCTTAAAGATAATTAAGATTTAATAATGTGGGATAAAATAAATTAGTAAGGTGATTAAAAGATAATTAATCAAAATTAATTAATTTATGATTTAGGTTAATAAATTTAGGGTTTAATTTGATTAATTAAGGTTTAATTAAAATAATTAAAGGAATCATTAATTTGAGATTTATTAATTTATGGTTAGGAATAAATTATTGAAGTAATTAAGGATTAATTAAGTTATTGTTAGAAACTTAATTATTTAAGTAATTAGGGATTAATTTATTGGTAATTAGAATTAATTAATTTGTAAATAATAATGTTTAATTAAAGTTTAATTATTTAAGAAAGATAATTAAAGAATAGTTAATAGTTAATGTAGATCATTAATTAAGGATTATTTAATAATTAATTAATATGATTAATTTTAATAATTAATTAGATTAATTAATTTAAAGATAATCATTTGTGAAAATTGTTTAAATGTAATTACTTAATGGAAGTAATTAAGAAATTAATTACTCATTGTAATTAATTGAGTTTAATTTGATTAGTTAAGTTAATTAATTAAGTTTAATTAATTTAAGATAATCATTTAATGATTTGTGAAGTATAATTACTTAATGTAATTTAATGAAGTATAATTACTTAGGAAAGTAATTAATGGATAATTACTGATGTAATTAGTAGAGTAATTAAGGGAAGTTAATTACTTAATGGAATTAATCAAGAGATTAATTAAGAAATTAATTAAGGAATAATTAATTTATTTTAAGAAGTAATTAAGGATATTTAATTACTGAATGTGATTAATCAATAGTGATTAATAATTATGGTTTAATTAATTTAAATAAAGTAATTAATTAAAATGTAATTAAGGATCATTAGTTAATAATTGATGATATAATTAAGAATTGATTAATTTAGGGATAATTAATAAAGGAAGTGATTAATTAATGTAATTAATTAAGGAGTAATGTAATTAATTATAGTTAATTAATAAATGAAGTAATTAAAGGTTAATTACTATAAGTGGTTAAGAATAATTAATTTGTATAATTAATTTAATACTAATTACTTGAATGTAATTAAATAATTAATCAAGGATGATTAATTAAATTGAATAATTGGATGATGATTGATTAATTGATTGATAATTAATTAATAATGATTTAAGCAGGATTTATAGATGTAGTAATTAATTTAATTTACTTTAAATTAATTAAAGATGAAATAATTAATTTAATTCATTTTAAATTAATTCTAGATGGTGATAAATAAATCATTGCTTATGAATGGATGATATTGTGTACCTTGAATGGTTTGAAATCTCGGATATGAGATAATTGATACTGTATGATTTGGATGCTTTGGTTGCATAGTGATGATGATATGGATTATCTGCTTATAATGATAATGTTGATTATCTATTGTGAATCTGTGAATTATCTATCTGTGTGTAAATAGATAGTAGAATTAAATTGTTTTAACCTTAAAACAACTTGGCCTTTAAAAGATACGTTTTGGATTTCGATGAGACCGGGATCGGGTTTCCGTATACCGGGATTCCAGGTCTGAAGACCCGAATACCACATCGATCCAAATTAACGATAGGTCGTGAATCAAGTGAAGATGAAGATTCAGAGTGCAAGGGTTATTGTCGTTAACTCTGAGGGTGATTCCAAAACGAGTGTAACGAGATAATGCCTTCGGTTTCGTTCGAACCCGGAACGAACTTGTATGGATTGAATGCTTTCAGCACATCGTCAGGCGGACGATGAGCATTCTAAGTGATATGTTTTGATTAAAGGTAATCGTAACCTCAAGCCTCATCAACCGGGAATGGCTAAAACAGGGGAGGTGCAGCAAGGCTTCGTGGGTAGCACCCACTGAGAGCAAGATAGATCCCTGTCTAGAGGTCCCATTTCTTTTATTCGGCTTAGTGTGTGGTTGGTCGCGCCAACTACGGGATTATCTTGTTCGGAATTATCCAGTAAGGGATGGTTCCGGCTTTGTGTTGCAGGGGAGCGGGCGTACTCCTCGGTACGGTGATCTAGGCCACGTACTGTGACGGGCGGTACCCCAGTAGCCCTGCCATTGTATGGAATCCAAACTCCAATAAGTGCCGTACGTATTAGTTGTGCCCAACTATGTTGGAATGTGAGATGTAAGCATTTCAGCTATTTCTATATTTTACTTGAAAACCCTAGACCCTATTATAATAAAATCAGATTTCCTATCAAATGTTTTGGTTAGCGTAAGGTAAAAACTTACCCATGTTTATTTGTGGGGAGTCTTACGTGATACCTTTTCTTTCTAAAGGTTTTGAAGTTAAGCAAGTTTAACCTGTTACTCACACCAGACCCATGTCTGACCCAAGTGTTTATTTCTGTTTTATAAACTCTTGGGTACTCAAATTTTTACGAGTAGCCAAGGGATTCAGGTTTAGCTTTGACGAATATTTTGGAGGAGCAATGGAGCAGGAGGCTTCGGCGTTCGTAGATATAGTATTCCGCTGTGTTGATATCTGTGATAGTGTCTTGTCTTGTATTTGAGTTGTAATGTCTAGACAGATGATTATAACTGTCTAGTAAGTGATGTATACGCTGTGTAACTCTGTAAATTGTTGTATACTATGTAATAGTTTATGTTATAAATATAATTTATTCGTTCCGCTGTGAGATCGTTGTTGTTGTTTCTTTCTTTCTTCTCTTCTTTTCTATTTTCTACCCCTTTCTTTCTTATTAACGATGCGACTTTCTGTGGAGAGAAAGTCGTGGTCGTTACAAAAGCCATTCTTGGGAACGGAGAGTGCCGTAGAAGTTCATAATTGGATGTTGCATTGTGAGTGTATATTTACTGATATGGGTCTGAATGATGGACAAAAGAGGAGGTTGGCCTTTAGGCAGTTGCAGGGGTCAACACTGCATTTGTGGAACAGTGTCACTACTGGGATGCCGGAAGAGCAATTAGCTTGGGATGATTTTAAAATGAGATTTGAGCAGAAGTTTGTATTTGAGTTTGCTAAGTCTGAGCTAATGAGGAAGTTTATGGATTTAGTTCAGGGAGAGATGTTAGTAGTCGAGTATGATACTAAGTTTGAAGAGCTGTCTAGATATGGATATGTTATTATAGATACTAACATCAAAAGGAATGAGAAGTTCATTCGGGGACTGAGGCCCGAGCTTGCTAGAATAACCATGACCCATGTCCGAGATCCTTGTAGTATAGTGGTGGAGATGGCCATTCACCATGAAGAGTTACTTGCTGATTTGGCTAAAGAGAAGTCGATAGAACCCATGGTTCTTAGGGGAAGAAGAGGAAGTTCTTTAAGAAGAAGGGAACTCAGAAGGAGATACTGCCAAGAAGTCAAAGGCTGAGGTAGTTTGCTATAAGTGTGACAAGAAGGGTCACTTTGCTAATTAATGTCTGTCGGGAAATGGGAAGAAAGCCGTAGTTAAGAAGAATGTGAAATGCTTCAACTGTGATCGAGTTGGACATTACAAGAATCAGTGTCCAGAGCCAGTTAGGGAGGACAAAGGGAAAGTTTTTCCTATATGACCAGCTAGGCCTACTGCAGCAGAAAAGGGAAAGACTGTGATGGAAGGTACGATTTAGAGTATTTCAATTAGAGTACTTTTTGATACCGGTGCATCACATTCATTTATATATCAGTGTTTAGTTAATAGATTATGTCTAGAACCCACCTACTTTGTTACTTCCTTAAGGGTTGCGAATCCAATAGGAGGGTATGCAACTCTAGGATTAAGATGTGACCAGTTAGAACTTGACTTGTTAGGTCATAAGTTTGCATGTAGTTTGTATGTTATTGATTTCGTGGATTTCGGGATCATTTTGGGTATGGATTGGTTGAATAGGTATGAGGCTAGAATATTTTGCCATGATAGGGAAATATCACTAAGACACCCTAATAGTCATAACCGAGCGATAATCTCAGTGAGAATACTGAACGGAGTGTTAATGCTATGCTTAATGCTATGGAGGTAGGAAATGAGATAAGTCGGGGTCATGTAGCAAGAGAATTTGCAGATGTTTTGAGCCAGTCACTAGACTACCCCCGAAAAGAGCAGTTGAGTTTAGAATAGATCTTGTGCCAGGAGCTGAACCTGTAAGTAGACCACTTAGCAGGATGACACCAACTAAGATGAAGGAATTGTAGGTGCAGCTAGTGGATCTAGAAGGAAGGAATTTTATTAGACCAAGCAGTTCAGGGAGCGGCCGTGGTGTTTCTAAAGAAACCAGATGGGTTGTTGAGGATGTGTATTGACTATTGTAAGTTAAACGAAAGGACAACTAAGAATACGTATCCTTTGCCAAGAATAGATGATCTATTTGATCAGTTGAGTGGAGCCAGAGTGTTTTCCTAATTGGATTTAGTGACAGGTTTCCATCAGTTAAGAGTGGCAGATGAAAGTATTCCTTTGACGGCATTTCGAACTAGATATGGTTCATATGATTAGTTGGTAATGCCATTTGGATTGACGAATGCACCTGCTTTGTTCGTAGATTTGATGAACCGAGTTTTCCAAGATTACTTGGATAAGTTTGTACTAGTGTTTATAGATGACATTCTAGTATACTCTAAGGATGAGAGAGAGCATGAAATTCATCTTAGAGTGGTGCTTGAGACGCTGAGGGAGAATCAGCTAAAGGCAAAGATTACCAAATGTCATTTCTGGAAGAAAGAGGTAAAGTTTGTTGGTCACATGGTTTCAGAGAAAGGGTTGTCGGTCGATCCAAATAAGATCGAAGCTGTGAATAATTGAAAGAGACCAGAGACAGTGACTGAGATCATGAGTTTTCTTGGACTTGTTGGCTACTACCGGAGATTCATTAAGGATTTCTCATGTATAGTAGCACCCTTAACTAAGCTAACCAGGAAGGAGGTGAGATTGGTTTGTTGTGACAAATGTGAGGAGGCATTCCTTAAGTTAAAGCATTTGTTGGCCAATGCACCCATGTTAGTAGTTCCAGACGAAAACCAAGGATTCGTGGTGTATACTGATGCATGTGGAACTGGATTAGGAGCGGCGTTGATGCAGAGTGGTAAAGTCATTGCCTACGATCAGGCAGCTTAGACCGCATGAAGTTAGATATCCTACTTATGATTTGGAGTTGGCAGCTGTGATCTTCGCATTGAAGATTTGGAGACATTATCTCTTAGAGGAGAGATTTGAGTTATATACCGATCATAAGTCTTTATGGTATTTATTCTCTCAGAAGGAGTTAAATATGAGACATCAAAGGTGGCTGGAGTTTTTGGCTGCATATGATTTGGTATAGAATATACACCAGGAAAAGGTAATAAAGTGGCTAATGCTCTTAGTAGGAAACATCAGAATGTGGTGTTGGCTATGTTGGCGGAGTGGAAATATTTAGAAGCTTTAGTCAGTTGCGATGTGTAGTTAAGATCGACTGCTGGTTCTAGCCAGAGTACTGCCAGGTTGTCTTGTTTAGAAGTTTGACCAGTATTGATTGAGAAAATTGCTTCTAAGCAGAAGGAGGATCAAGTATTAGCTGAGAGGACCAGAAGACTTGAGATTGGAACAGAGATCGATGATTTAAAGGATTTTAGCCTTGACCAGAGAGGGTGGCTAAGAAAGAAGGGACGGTTGTGTATTCTGAATGTGGAGGAATTATGGAAAGAAGTTCTTGGAGAGTGTCATCGATCCAAGTTTACAATTCATCCTGGAGGAACTCGGATGTATCAGGATATGAAGAGGAGCTTTTATTGGGAAGGCATGAAGAGGGATGTTGGCTTATGGGTTAGACAGCGTGCAAACTATCAACAAGTGAAATCTAAACATCAAAAACCAAGTGGGTTACTGCAGCCTTTAGAAATTCCAGTTTGGAAATGAGATTCAATATCCATGGATTTTATAGATGGGTTGCCAAGGTCAAATAGAGATAATGAAAGTATATGAGTTATAGTGGACAGATCGACCAACAGTGCCCATTTCATTCCAGTCTAGTCAACCAGAACGGCACCTGTTTTAGCTAAGTTGTTCCTTAAGAACATAGTTAGACTGCATGGAGTTCCTAGTAGTATAGTCACTGACAGAGATGCATTGTTCACTAGTGAATTCCAGAAAAGTCTACAGGAAGTGATGGGTACCAAGCTTAACATAAGTATTGCATATCACCCTTAGACAGATGGGCAGACAAAGAGAGTCAACAAAGTACTTGATGATTTATTGAGAGCTTGTGTACTAGACTTTGGTGGATCTTGGAAGGATCACCTACATTTGGTTGAGTTTTCCTATAATAATAGCTATCAAACTAGTATAGGAATGGCGTCGTTTGAAGCTTTGTATAGAAGGCCATGCAAATCACCAGCATGTTGGTTGGAAACTGGAGACAGATTGGTCTTAGGTCCAGATTTGGTTAGAGAGGCATCAGAAAACATTGAGTTAATCCGAGGAAGGATAAAGGAAGCTCGGTCAAGGCAGAAGAGTTACGCGGATAAAAGGCGTAAGGACCTGGAATTCTCAGCTGGAGATAAGGTTTTCATTAATGTATCACCTATGAAGGGTGTGATACAATTTGAAAAGTCGAGGAAGTTAGCCCTAAGATATGTAGGTCCATTCCAGATTATAGAGAGGATTGAAAAGCTCGCATACAGAATAGAGTTGTCGAGCAGTTTGGAAGGTGTCCATAATGTATTTCATGTATCTCATCTTCGCAAATATGTGCATGGTCCAGAAACTACTATTCCTCCGACAAGGTTGGATGACTTAGTGGTAATGCCTAATTTGAATTTTGTTACAACCAGTTCGGGTTGTAGCTAGAGATGAGAAAGGATTAAGGAACAAGACAGTCAGGTTGGTGAAAGTTCAGTGGAGCGACAACGAGAAGGACTGTACTTAGGAGATATAGGATAGGATTAGAGATACTTATCCTGATCCACTTTGAGGGTATGTCTATATTAGATTTATATAGATAGTTGCTAGTCAGTTAGACTAGTATGGTTGTTAGGAGTGGTTACAGATGATTGCTATGTTTAGTATTTAGTCCTTACTGAATTTCGAAGATGAAATTCTTTAAGGATGGGAGCCTGTAACATCCCTAATTTATGATAACATTATTCAGAAGATTTAATTGGATATATTAAATAGAATAATGATGATAAGGAGATTGATATTTGATTAAAATATTTATAGGACCGTGTTCATTAACAAAGTAAATGGGCTTTAAATTGGTTTAAAGATTAATTAAACTACACATGGACATATTAGTAAATTAGCCAACTAATTATACACGGCTATAACTTCTCATTTTGTCTATTCACATTCATTTTATTTCTCAAATCAAAATAAATGCAAGAACCCTAATAGAGCCGGCCATTAACAAAGGAAAAGAGAAATTTTAATCAAAAGCTAAAGATCAAAAGCTAGGGAGGATTAATCAACAACAAATCTCAAATTCCTTATCAAGTTTAAGGTGAATAATAATCTTCTACCATCTCTATTTTTATTCTATGATTATATAGTTTTGAATTTATGATTTATGTTCGTTTTTGTGATAAAATGGATGATGATATGCTTGAGTTATATTATGATGATTTATTTAATTCATAAGCACATGAATTTGTACGGTTTTAGTATAAAACCGAGAATATATGAGTTCATATTGCCATGGAAATTTTTTTTGTTAAGTAAACATGATTTTGGAGATGGGTTTTAATTTTCAGAATTTCCCAAGCTATGGAAATTTTATTATGAATTTTTGATGAAAGAAATGATATAATTGGTTTTAAAATTTATTTCGAGAATTTCAGGAAGAAATTGGGTCTAAAATTTTAATATGTTTGATTACATGATGAAATAGATTTTCTGTGATTTTTGGTGATTTTTCCCAGCTGGTTTATTTGGGGAAATAAATTATTTTAAAAGAAGTGTTTTTCTGCAAAATGTCGATTTTTGTTATATGAAAAGGTTTTAACGTTAAATACCTTTAATTTGGATCTGAATTAATGTGGAAGTTTTAAAGGTAAAGTATTTGAAAAGTTTTTATGACAACCAATCAATAATTTACAAATAGGCAAGTTGTTGGATAGTAATTACTAAAAGTTGCTATAATTCAGTCTTTAAACTAAAAAAAGGTGTTCCGTCCTTATTAGTAAGGACCTTTCGACTCCTTTGATTCCGCCCCGTCCCAATCGAAACCCACATAGTCGGAACTACCACAGTCGAAACCAGTACACAAGATATCACTTAGATGGTATGTAGTGGGTTGGAAGGAAGGCGGAAGCCAAGGTGTCGAAAGGGTAGCTTCCGATGGGATTAAAACCCTGCTTTGTTTTCAAAAGATAAAGTCTTGCCTAGTTTTACCTAAAGCTTTCGACATAGTCGACAGCTATGCTTTCGAAAAGGTTTTATAATTTACTTTCGAAGAAGGTTGCCATGTTAAAGTATTTGCTTTCGTAGGAGTACCTTTTTTCTTTAAATAATTGCTTTCAAAAGAGTAGGTTTCGTCCCAGTCGAAACCAAGCCGCTAACTCCCCTTTCGACTGCAGTGAATTCATCTATGTTGTCAAAGGGGTTACTTCTATTTTACTTAAGCCTTTTTCCTGTATGCTTTCGAGGGGGTTGAGGGTTTCGAAGGTGATGGAGTCGAAAGGGGGGTTTCGACTCTGTCCTTCAAGGTTTTGCTTTTGACTAAGATGGTTCTGACACCATCAATTCTCCTTAAACTAATTTTTGTTGGTTTCGAAAGAGATACTTTCATATGTAACCATTTTGACCCAAACGATGTTTTTAAAGAGAAAACCCAATACTTTCGAAAAGGGTACTTTCATTTGTTTTGAGGCTCTATATTTTAAAAAGATGATTTGATACCATCGAAAGGTATAATAGGTTTCGAAAGAGAATGTTTATTAAGGGCTTCGAAAGGTATGTATACAATGTTTTGAAAAGAGGTATTTGCTTTCGAAGGAGGCTGTCCAAAGGTTTCGAAAGAGATGTTTTTAAGGTTTCAAAACATAAACCCAATCTCAATTTAAAGTAATAACCGTGGCATAAATAAAGATTTTGAAATGATATTCACATTGTTATTAACTCATAACTATATTTTGGGAAAAGGGCAGAACAACCAGTTAGGTTGACCCGGTAGTGAATATTACTTAACAGATGTTAAAATTTTAATTAAAGATATTGGCAGGGGTCAATATGTTTACAGTAAGCCCATGAAAACTGTATTATATTGGCAGGGGCCAATAGGTTCATAGTTAGCCCATAAAAACTATGATTTGATACTGGTAGGGGCTAGCAGGTTTGTAGTTAGCCCATGAAAACTATATCCGGATTAAGATATTGGCAGTCAGCCAATAGGTTCCTAGTTAGCCCATGAAAACTAAGATAAGAGATAATATATTGGAGTAGCCAATAGGTTCTTAGTGATCCTATGAAAACTAAGTAATTGGACAGATAGTCCTTAACATTTAACAGGTTAATAGTAACCCTAGAAACTATAATTGAGACAGATAGTCAGAATGAATGAGGATGGGTAATCCAGAATTGATTTAATTGTATTGCATATCATCATAATGTTTTGAAATACTATGTTTTAACCATTGTGGATGCAGGAGCATAGTATATAGTTTTATAAATGTTTTAGGATACTAGTAAGGGGAAAACCTGTTCCTCTAAGCGGCGTGGTCTCACTAGATATCCAAATGGTTTGAGATGGTAAATTATTATTCATACCAGGCTTTATGTCTGACTCGAAGTTTTTGTTTTCACCTTAAACTCTCGGGTACTCAATTAATTTTGAGTAGGTTGTGAGTTAAAGTTTTCAGGTATTCTTTTAGATGAATAAAGCTTCCGAGGACGTGTAGGAGGCAAGATTGTTACTAGAATTCTTTTATTTCCATTGTGTGTTTGTTTGTAAAGGAAAATTGTTTTCTTTCCTGTCTATATACTCTGATCAACCAAGGGGGCATCTTCATATATCATTGTTGGCATATTTTGTAACAATTATATATTATCTGAACATTGACCGCGAACGAAATTTTCCCAAGGCAAACTACTTGGTCTAATAAAACATTTTCCTTCGAAGTCCACTAGCTGTAATTTTAACTCCTTCATCTCTGTAGGTGTCATTCTACTATACTGTCTACTAACGTGTTTAGCTCTAAGTAAAAGATCTATTCGAAACTCAATACTCATTTTGGCCGTACTCCTATCACTTGCTCAAAGACATCGACAAACTCTCTAACGACATAAACTTGATTCAACTCATCTTCCTCATCCATTGCTCCAACAAAGCATAAACATCAAAATTTGAGTTCTCCACTGAGTATATAATTCGATCGCTATTAGGGTTTCTTTGTGATATTTTACTATCTTGGAAAAATATCCAGGCATCATATTTACTTAACCAGTCCATACCCAAAATAATTCCAAAGCCTACGAAACCAAACACATGCAAACTATAGGCAAATATATGAACTAACAATTCAAACTCTAACTGGTCACATCTTATCCTTATAGTTGCATACCTTCCTATTTGATTCACAACCCTTAAGGAAGTAACTAGGTACGAGGGTTCTAGATTAAGCTTATCTACCAAAAAATGAGATATAAAAGAACTGGAACTTGGCCTGGCTTATCTATCAAACAACATAATTGTTGACAACTGGAACTTGGGCATTTGCTCGCCCAGCATTTCTACCAACTAATCCAGCTGCAACTCCTACTTGCATCATGTTGACAAAGAACTGATACATAGCTCCCGTATCCACCTACGGTGTTACAACACCTAAATTTGCAGCTATTTGTCAACGCGGATTCCTCGTAGTATTGGGCTTGATATTTCCATTGGTTATGGTGCTCCCTCCAATGAGATTCACTCTTTCGTTTCTTACCTCCATATCTTACTTTCTTAAATCTGCATTTGAACCTTAGTAAGATGTGGAACAACAGTCTAAGATAGATGGGAATAGAGATAAGGTATATATATACACTTATATATATATAACAAATACAAGCACGACACTGTAACATTATCCTTTTCCCCAATCTTATTCTCTGATTCTTTTGGATTATATTTTTCAAGACTCTTTTTAAGTGCAAAATTCTTTTAGTTTTACATAAACCTATGCTCTTATACCAAGTTGTAACATCTCCCATTTTGAGGCCCGAAAAAGCACTATAGACGATGTAGTCATATATAGTATTAATTTATGGTGACAAAATGTGGTACTGTTAATTGTATTAACATCAGAAGCACAAGAATATGAAGTTTTCTTAAACGTATTTTCAAAACAACTTTCACATTCCATTTCAAAGATAAAATTCCATATTCATTACATAATCCCAAATGTTGCCCAGGCTAAGTTAAAATATAATTATTGTAGAATACTCCAAGAGCGACATTTGAAGATGCCCACTTGGTTGATCAGAGTTTACTACTAAACAGTTATAACATCTGTCACTACATACATTTCAACGAAATAAGTTCAACATGGCAGATAAATAACACACACAAACACACACACACACACACACACACACACACATATATATATAAACTCTTAAATAGCTAAATATGACTCCTGCACGTCTTTGGAAGCTTTATTCGTCTGACCTAATGACATGTAAACCCTTACTCTCGAACTACTCAAATCGAATTTTGAGCACCCGAGAGTTTGAGGGGAAAACATAAACTTCGAGTCAGACAAAAAGTCTGGTGTGAATAATAATATGCCACCTCGGTTAATGGATATCTAGTGAGACCACTACATTGATTTGAGGAGGTTTTCCCTCATTAACATCTTTTAAAAATATATCTTTCGCAAATCAAACTCCTATAACCACAATGGTTAAAATAGATAATAAAAATAGTAGTATGCATGCATGCAACATGGATAATCATGACCAATCTGTCAAAATCAATGGACTATCTGTCCCCACATCATAGTTTTTCTCAAGATAACTACAAACCTATGGCAAACTCAAGCCTACTAGATATATCAAATTCTCTAACATACTGTTAGAAGGCAATTGGATGACCGGTCCGATACTTACTATTCCTAGGGTCATTATGATCCTAATGGTTTTGTGGGCTCGCCAATAACCAACCTCGTCTTGTATATTCCTTTCTGTGCATAAACTTACTTTTAGTCTTACCCGTGACAGAGCCCTACGCACTAGAATTTTGGACTAATATCAGCTAGGGGCTAATAGCTGAAGTATAGGGCACTACCCTACATCGGTTCTATCTAGTTTTCCAATCTCTGAGTAAATTCGTCCTATCATGATTTATCTAAAGGTGAAAAGAGCAATAATTTCTTTAGTAAAATCCTAGGCCAAGTATCCTTTTTATTCCCTCGAAAACATAATTCTTTACAAATGATTTAACTCTTGAAATCATACTTTAAAATAAGGAAAATATAGCGCTTTACTTTATCCAAAATGTTTATGCCATGAAATAAGCTTTTATAAAATAATACTGATGAATGTCGATATCACTTAGAGGTTTTCGTACCTCAAACATAGGCCATAAAGTCAGAATAATAAAACTCTTAAATTGATAAAGTGCGGCATGATTATTGCCAACTTCTTATTGTCGAAAAATATGGTAAAGAACTTGATCTAATAAAGCATAAGACCATTGGGTCGATATAAATCTACGTCGCCTATCGTAGTATCGAATTTCATAGGTTTGCATAGTATAATGTTATAAATCTTAAAAATATGAGAATTGCGACATTGATTACTGGCGACAACAATGCCTTAAAGAGAAACGTGGCGTCAATATCGCCGTTATAGATCAACTTTGAAAGTAATGGTGTCAGTGTCATTGCCTAAAGGAAATAACATAGTAAAATTAGCTGCATCACTGCCTTATAGAGTCGAAGTTGACGTTGAAAACCTTCGGCATCATTAGCACCGACATAGATGATTTGTGGCATCATAATACAAGAGATTTAGTATAGTAAACTAGCAGCATCACTGCCTTACGGAGTCGGCGTCATCATTAAAACCATGTGGCATTACTCACGTTGAAGTTATTGATGTCAACTTTGATACTTTCCTTCATACTTCAACCAACGCCGATCCATTTCATACCAACCGAAGTTGATGTCTTGTGTCTCATCCATGATTGACGTCGAAGATCATAAATGCAGGATAATGAAGTGTGACATCATAAACCTTGTTTCCTGGAGACCTGACCAGGCAATCAGGAGTACTCGGCATCCTGAAGCGTTCGGCATCGATGAGCGCTCGGCATCCTGAAGTACTCGGCATCTAGGAAGTACTCGGCTTCCAGGAGCACTCGGCATCCAGGAGCAGTCGGCATCCTGAAGCGTTCGGCATCGATGAGCGCTCGGCATCCTAAAGTACTCGGCATCCAGGAAGTACTCGGCTTCCAGGAGCGCTCGGCATCCAGGGGCACTCGGCATCAGAAGACGTTCGGCGTGTACAACTGCTCGGCATGACTGTATTGGTCGTCATAAGCTATCGTTCGGCCTGACCTATCGTTCGGCCAGATGCTTCGTTCGGCCAGAGGCACGTTCGGCTTCGATTGCTGTTCAACCTACTCTTCCTACACAATAAGCGCCTCGTTCGGCATGAAGAGAATGGTTCGGCATCCCACACAGCAAGCGCCTCGTTCGGCATGGAGAGAGTGGTTCGACATCCAACCGTTCGGCCTGATTGATTCGGCACATAGCGACCACTCCATTTGGGCCAAGGTGTTCGGCTGCCAAGCCCATCTGGGAAGTCCAACCCATCTTTGTCTATAAATAGAGGGGCAGGGGCACAGTGAGAAAGGAACTTTTTTCGGGAACACTGGGGAGACTCTGCCATTTTTCAGACTCGTCTTCTTTACTTAGCAACTCCATTCAAGCATTTGATCTACGAATTGTATTTGTAATCAATCATTAAGAAGATCAATAAAGTTTAACCTCAAAGTGGACGTAGGCAATTACGCTGAACCACTATAAATCCGGTGTTCTTACTTTCTGCATTTGAATTAACATATTCTTCTTTGTTTAATTTATCTTCATCATTTATATCTCTTCATGATCTTTCTCAACGAGGTTAGTGACCAATTTTGGTGCTAACACTTTGGTGCTTTCACTGAGAATTGAATTCTCAGACCTCAAGGATCTGCTTTGAAGCTACTGGATTGAACAAATCCTCTAAGGAAGATCCGACTCATTGATAGGACGTCCGTTGATTCTACTCAGAGTTCATACTAATAACTCTACAATGGCAAGACCGTGTACCAGGTCAGCTTCTCATAATGAGGACGCCCATGAGACTGCTAGCGTGCAACAAGCAAGACCTAGCAATCGGCAAGTAAATCCAGGCGTAGGGACTACCGCCCAGGACCAAATGCCAGTTGTCACTAGGATAGAGTTCAATGACTTGCTAAGGGAACTTAAGGAAAGCAGGAGACAACTAGGAGAGCAGATGCAAGCTAACGCCAACCTGATGGTACAACTCACTCAACAGCAGCAACAGAATGCTGGGGGCAATCCCGCTCCTTATTCCACATCCGACAGCTCAACTTCCTCTAATGAACCTCCTAGGCGTAGACGCCGTAAGACTGAAGCTGCGTGGGCAGGTGCTGCTGTTCAAACAGCTGGAGACTGTGACCAAGCCGGAGCTGGAAACTTCGAAACCAGAGTGCGGGTGGAGGCTAGAGACCTAGACCATCAAAACGCTAACGATGGCGAACCTCAAGAGGCACGTTTGGCAAATCGCCAGGAGAGGAGGCATCAGCATGGACAGTCACATAGAACAGACTCTAACCTTCCACCTTCCATACAAACACCAGATCTAACAGCCATGGTCAGGCAATTGATGAAAGAAAATCAGGGCTTATCGAATGACGATTGGGGAGTATTAAGAAGTCATACTCCGTTCACAGATATTGTGCTGCAGGCGGCATACCCTAGAAAGTTTTGTATGCCAACTATCCCTGCGTATGAGGGAAAGACTGACCCTAGACAGCATGTCATGAGGTACGAGTGGATGATGGATTTGGCTAGAGCAAATGATGCAACCAAGTGTAGATGCTTTCCAATTACTCTATCTGGGATCGCTACTATGTGGTTCACCCGACTTCCTCCGCGGTCCGTATCCAATTTCGAGGAGTTGGCAAAGAAGTTCATTGAGAAGTTCAGGATACACACTACTCGTCCAAAGGACGTAATGTCTCTGTCAAGTGTAATCCAAAATCCTGGGTAGTCATTGAAGGAATATTTACAAAGATTCCATGTTGCGGCAACTGAAGTCAGTAATCCCAATGATCATGCAATTCTAATGGCTGTAATGAGAGGTGTGGATCCGGATTCTGAATTTGGAGACTGGTTGGTAGGAAAACCTCCGACAACGCTAGAGCGTTTCTACTCAAAGGCACACCAGTTCATAAGAAGAGAGGAAGCTAGGTGGGTAAGGCGAGATAAGGCACCAGGACCTGTCCAGAAGTCCGTGAAAAGCAACGTTGCTGTGAAGCAGTCCGGAGACAACTCGGGAAAGGTCCAAGTCAATGTCCAGAACAAGCCTGGGCAGCCAAAGGTGTCCGGAGGAAGAAATCAAGGGAAGAAGAGAGAAGCGGGGAAGTGGAAACCGATAATTCCAAGCTACAACGAGTATACCCCGCTGAATGCGTCTCTTGAGAACATTTACCTATCAACCAGCAATACTTTTCAATACAGAAAGCCACGTCCAAAAGAGTCAACCGAGGAACAGAAGCGGACCGAGAAATATTGCCGCTTCCATGAGACTTATAGGCACAATACGGAAGAGTGAAGACACCTACACGACGCTATAGAGAAGTTGATTAGGCAGAAAAAGTTGCAGGAATTTGTGAAGGATCCTCAGGAAGGAGGACAGGGAACATCCAACCCAGGTCGTGCTCCAGCTCCGCGTCATCCCGATGAACCTACCCGGACTGTGGGTAGGCTAGTCATAAACACGATCATCGGCGGGCCTCACCCCGCGGATAAGAATTGGCAGGAGATGGAGCGGTATGCTAGTGCCCTGAAGCATGCAGATTTCGAATGTTGTTCGAACATGGAGGATGGGACCCCTGCTAAGCAGCAGCGCGTAATGACAGACGATATAGTGTTCAGAAACAGAGATGCTGACCAAGTGGAGGCTCCAACCATCGACCCGATGGTCATATCTGCAACGATCGGACCGGCGTATGTGAAAAGAATTTTGATTGATTGTGGAAGTTCTGTCAACATCATCTTCAAGAAGGCTTAAGACCAGATGAAAATGGAAACACAGGAATTGAAACCGTCCAAGGCTCGCATACATGGCGTTAATGGTGCAGCGACCGATGCGGTAGGGTATGTTGAGTTACCAGTTGAACTGGGACAAGGCGAACGTCGGAGGGTGCGAATCCTGCCCTTCGTAGTTTTGGATGTGGATTCTCCGTATAATGTATTCCTGGGCCGACCGGCCCTGGCTGAGTTTAGGGCAGCATTAGCTCCGTGGTGCTTGACTTTGAAATTCCCAACTGACAAAAGAGTAGGAGTTGTTCATGGCGACCAGGCGACCAGCCGTGCATGTTATGTGGCAGAGCTCAGAGAGGCCCATCGGAGGGAGAAAGGAAAGGTTGCGGACATTCCTATCCGCATCCTTAATAATGGTGGTCTACCAAGTGCGAGGAGATTATCAAGCAAAGGGACAGAAGCTTGCTCCGTACCTTGTTCTGGTTCAAGAACTACCATCAAACCTTGAGCATTATGACATTTTGCATGTCCCGCGTGAACAGAACAAAGAAGCCAACTCATTGGCGAAATTCGCAAGCACTGGCGATGATCAGCAAATGGGATTGTTTCCCGTTGAGGCCTTGCGTGCCCCAAGCATAGACGCAATGAAAGTTGATTCTGTGTTGGAAACAGGAATCGAGAGGGAATCGTGGATAACCCCATTCAAACTATACCTAACAACCGGGGTTTTACCAGAAAAAAGGAGCGAAAGACGGCAGGTAATTCGAAAGGCCACGCGATATGTGATCAGGATGGACTAATGTATCGAAAGGGGTTCTCGGTCCCCTTATTACGATGCATCGCACATGATGAGACAAAATGGGTCTTGAAGGAGGTACACGAAGGTGAATGCGGTGACCATACTGGGGGGGGGGCAAACGCTAGCAAAAAAGATCCTCCGCTATGGATATTACTGGCCGACCGTAAATCGGGACGCTGCAGACTACGCAAGGAAATGTGACAAGTGTCAAAGATATGCGAAAATCCCGAGGACTCCATCAACAGAACTCACACAAATGGTTAGTCCCTGGCCATTTGCAATCTGGGGAATCGACATAATCGGCTCTTTGCCTATATCCAAAGGTGGTGCGGAATACGCGATAGTTGCAGTCGACTATTTCACAAAATGGGCTGAGGCAGAACCTTTGGCCAAAATCACCTCTAAGAAGGTCATTAACTTCGTTGTACGAAACATTATATGCCGCTTTGGCCTCCCTCGGACCATCATTATGGACAACAGGATGCAATTTGAAAGCAGAGAGTTCAAAGAGTTCTGTTTAAAGTATGGCATCGAGAAGAAGTTCGTCGCCGTTGCACACCCAAAAGCTAACGGACAAGTCGAGGCCGTTAACAAAATAATCAAGTCCATACTGAAGAAGCGTTTGGAGAAGGTCGGAGGCAAGTGGGTAGATGAACTCCCAACAGCATTATGGGCTTATAGAACTACCCACAAGTCCGCGACTGGCCACACTCCATTCGCCTTGGCATACGGCTCGGAAGCCGTTATACCCGTGGAACTTGAAGTTCCATCGCACCGAGTGACATACTATGATCCCAAGACGAATCAGGACCTCTTGTTGGAATCGCTGGACTGCATCGATGAAAAACGTGAAGAGGCCGAATTAAGGGCGGCGGCGCATAGGCACCGAGTCAAACGTTACTACGACGGCAGAGTCCGCCCAAGGATTTTTGATGTGGGTGATCTCGTTTTGAAACGAGTTTTCCCGATACCATCACATATGAATCCCAACTGGGAGGGTCCATACGTCATTGAACGGATGCTTGGAGAAGGAACATTCAAGCTAGCGACCGTTGATGGCATGACACTCCCCCGAGCATGGAACAGTGAACATTTGCGACATTATTACATTTAGCATGTTTCTTCCCTGTTTTAGGCACAGTTATTTCCTGTATGTTTTCGTTCAGTCGTAACTTAGTTTCCTTTCAGTCATGTAATCAGGCAGCTTAGTTGTTTTTCATTAATAAAGGCTTGAAGCCGTATTTTTCATGAATTACTAACGTTTCTATATCTCATAATCGGGTGATGAATTACTAGAGCTACATTGTTCTGTATGATATGCAAACTCGTATAAACAATTTCAATCTCCGAGTCCCCAGAGTGCGGACCGGAGTACTCTAAGTCCCCATAACGCAGACTAGAGTATAAACGATTTCAATCTCCGAGTCCCCAGAGTGTGAACCGGAGTACTCTAAGTCCCCAGAGCGCGGATTATAGTATTAACAATCTCAATCTCCGAGTCCCCAGAGTGCGGACCGGAGTACTCTAAGTCCCCGGAGCGTGGACTAGAGTATAAACGATTTCAATCTTCGAGTCCCAAGAGTGTGAACCAGAGTACTCTAAGTCCCCGGAGCGTGGATTAGAGTATTAACAATCTCAATCTCCGAGTCCCCAGAGTGCGGACCGGAGTACTCTAAGTCCCCGGAGCACGGACTAGAGTATAAACGATTTCAATCTCCGAGTCCCCAGAGTGCAGACCGGAGTACTCTAAGTCCCCAGAGCGCGGACTAGAGTATAAACGATTTCAATCTCCGAGTCCCTAGAGTGCGGACCAGAGTACTCTAAGTCCCTAGAGCGCGGACTAGAGTATAAACAATTTCAATCTCCGAGTCCCCAGAGTGCGGACCGGAGTACTCTAAGTCCCTGGAGCGCGGACTAGAGTATAAACGATTTCAATCTCCGAGTCCCCAGAGTGCGGACCGGAGTACTCTAAGTCCCCAGAGCGCGGACTAGGGTATAAACGATCTCAATCTCCGAGTCCCCAGAGTGTGAACCAGAGTACTCTAAGTCCCCAGAGCGTGGATTAGAGTATTAACAATCTCAATCTCCGAATCCCCTGAATACGGGTCAACTTACTATAAGTCCCTGGAACGCGAATTTAGAAAAAATTCTAAGTACTCAAGAAATGTAGAATAAGAAGTATGCCACTCCGAAGAATGTTCGAACAACGCGAGAATGGACTGGGAAATATACAACTCATAAGTGCTTGAGTTTTGACCGTAGTTATTCAGAAAGCTAAAAAAGTAAAAGAATCGTTCAAACGACTAAGGAACTGAACTTTATTTAATAGTCCAAAATGAGGTTACACAGTTATCCCTCCAAAACTTGGAGTCAAGAACCTATCTATACAAACTACGGAGTCAAAAGATAAAAGTAGTTACAGGGCTTAAGCAAAAAAAACTCGTTGAACAAGTATAGCGATTATTTCTTCGGTTTCTTCTTCTTGTCTTCTTTTGTTTTTTCCGATGACTCCTCTCCCTCACGCTTCTTCTTGGATTTCTTCCTTTCTAAAGAAGAGGAGTCAGGAGTAGAAGAAGGAACATCCAGTGGTTTGGACCTGCCCGGGAGAATGATCTTCAAAGGTCTGTTCTGCGGGTCGATGAGTTCCAGTATTTCAGGCTCAACTTTGACCTCGACTTTTTTCTTCTCCTCTTCGACGAGACGCTCTTTCATGCTCATCTTCGAGGTATGTTCAGAGGCGCCAGTGATTTCGATTTCATCACTCCCTTCGGCGGGAGATGAGGTGTCAAGCTTATCATCATCTAGCGCCCCGATCACTTGAGCGTCAGGGCCGGGAGTTACTCCCGCATGAGCAACATCGCTTGTTTTCTCTGCCTCCTCCTTGGCGTTATCGCTCCTCGGAGTTGGCTCGGGGTCAGAGCAGCCTGCATGAAAACATAAAGAATGAATATTAGAACGAATAACCACTGCTGGAAAGTGACAGATCTTTTAACTTCTAAAAAAGAAGAGTTTCCTACCGGGTTCTGGCTGGCTATCAGTTGCGCGTGGAGTTTCACCCTCCAGAATAGGAGATAGCACATGAACGCCGAGCCCGGGATATTCAGGATCGTAGCCGGCATGCTGCTCGAATGAGTCAAGTGTCGGCCGACCGGCCGGTTGAGCCGTGGGAGGAGGAGCAATATGAGGAGCCATAGTCTTATCCCCAGATGGGCCAACTTCATCACTTTTCTCTTTTGGAAGGGGAGAGCCTTTGCTATAAAGCGCCAAAGCTGCGGATAAATCCGCTGGCTCGTTCCCTCTAAGAAACTCCTTCACCAGGTCATCCTCATCGACTTCTTTAGAGCCTGACTCGATTTTCCTAATCTTCACTAAAGTTTCCCAGGCATTAGCTAGGGATTCGAGATAGCCCTCTCCCAAGAATGTCAAGTCGCGATGCATAAGGACGCGGGCGCCATACTCAGCAATCAACGGGTCAAACATGCACTTGACCTCTTCCCTGCCGGCCTCTGCGGCCTCCTCGAGGCGAGAGTCAATCTCCTCCGCAGCTTTTTTTTTGCCCTCCTCACGTGCTTCGTCTTTCATTTTTTCAACCCAGCAAGTTCGTCATCGAGCTTCGTTTTCAAGAGACGAGTAGCAACGATTTCATCGCAATATCGTTGTGACTCTTCTTGAGCAGCTACTTTATCCTCTTTCTCCTTGGAGAGTAATTCTTTCAACTCTTTGACTTGTATGGCAAGCGCGTCCCTTTCTTTTTGGATAGAATCTTTTTCTAAGGCAAGGGCACTGCTGCGCTGGACTGCTTCATCGAGTTCCTTCTTGTGGGCCATCTCTAAACGAGTGACTGCCTCAGCGGTATCTTTTGCACTTTCCTCAGCGGCTACAAGCTTCGACTTATACGAAGCGAGCTCTTCGTCTTGATGCTTGATGATGTTCTTGTCACAGCCAGCCTCCAGTTTCAGACGATCATTTTCATATTGTCGCTCAATAGACACCTCCGAGATCTTTTCAACCAAGGGTACAAACGCGTCATGTTGAACATAGACATCTTTGTTACAGGCAATGACACTCTGCTTCACGTGCCCTGGGATATGGTGAATAGCCGGGAGGAATTTTAGACCGTCAAAACAGATTTTTGGGAATTTGGCCTTAAGATCGACCATCTTTTCTGCTACAGTCGGGTCAACCGCGGGAGTAGGGGGTGGAGGCTTTGAAAGTTCTACTCTTTTTCGATGCTCCCAAGTTTGCCTTGTGCTCGACGAACCGGAGTGCTGCTCTCGTGAAACATCGGGTTGGGACCCCTTCTGTGAAATCTTCTCTCTATCTGTCTCAGTTTGAGGAGGTGGATCACGAGAATGTGAAGATTGAGAGTATGTTTTCTTTCGGTAGGACGATTCGCGAGGACGGTTGTCTCGATCCTTGTAATCGTCTCTATCTCTGCGTCTACCCGAACCTGAATCCCGTCCGGGATGGTGAAATATGGAAGAGCTGTGGAGACGGTCTAGTCCGTGGGAGCGCCCAATGTCACTTGCAAAGGATAAAATAATGACGAGTTAAGAAAAATCGCGCTACTGGAAAAACTTGAAGTGTATGATGGAGTGCGTGAGTGCGTGTGTGTCCTAGTGTTCCCCCCGACGGACCGGTTTCTTTGTCTTTACTGATCGGAGTGTTGTCTCCCTGGACTGGGGGTTGAACCCCCACGTTGCCTCCAACTGGAGAAGAAAACTTGAAGGCTTCAGGATCGTCAAAGCCATAATTAAGTATATCGTCGAGGATGGAAAGATTCGACAGACCCCTTAGAGAACTTTCCATATGCTGTGAGGAAGCCTCTTTCTTTGACGGGATGAGTGTAACTTTTGAAGTTCCGCCAACTTTCTCCTTCCGTATCTTGTATTTCAACTTTTTCTTTCCCTTCGAAGAGGAGGATGACGTTTCAATGTCTTGTACTTCGACCGCCGGATTCCAAGCGGGACCCACATTCTCGCCTTGAGTCTCAGTAGCTTCATCCTCCTTGCGCTCACCCTCTTCGTGCGCATCGGGAGTATGGCGTGACGACGATCCAACTTGTTTTTTCCCTTTACCGGATGCTGGCTTGGGAATGGAAATGCCCTCCGGAAGGCTAATCCGGCGACCTAGGGCTAGCAAGCCGAACCTTGACAATGATTCATTTGAAATGATGGTTCGGATGTCCCGATCCTCGGCGGGAAGAGCCCTAATGGCCTCGACGGCCTCAGAATATCCTCGGCCCTCAGGACGCGGGTTAATGCCTGAAAATATGGAACAAGGAGTTAGAAAAATTATAGCTCTGATCGAGCGCGAAGGATGACTCAGGGAAGAGACTTACTGCCTTCGACCCATCTCCTCGCGAAACCAGGAGGGCAACGCATGTAGAACCATTCCTGTTTGTACAGGGCGAATTTGCTACATGCCCCGGTTAAGATCTGGCATTTGTGGTATGGCTCGAGGAACATGAAGGAGGGGCTATCTTTCCGCTTCTTGATCATATAAATGTATCCGATGTCGCCAGAAGTTGGAGGCCTAGAGAAGACGGCCATGAAGAGTAGGTAGGTCCCGTATATAAACGCGTGACCGTTTGGATGCAGCTACGATGGGGCAATGTCTATGTACTGCAACACGTCTTGAAGAAATAAATTGAATGGAGGCACGCTGCCCATCCAACACATGAACTTGTTGTAGGCGGTATATCCGACTGTGGGCAGGTGAGGACGATCGTGTCGCGACGGGACTAACACATCGGCGAAAGGAATCCCATGGATGGAGCATATTCGCTGAAGTGCGACTTCATTAATCTTCGAAGCCTGTGAGTCGATCGGATTGTCTAAGAGAATTGTTGCCTCCAGGGCACCATGATCTAAGTTATGGGCAGGGGAAGTCGACGGATTTGAAGTATCAGCGGCTTCTTGCCTTGATGACGGCCCAGGCCTATCAGATATAGTGGCGGAGCTAGACTTTTTAGACATCCCCAATAAATAATGAATCTGTCTAAGTGCCTGTGAAAACTATACTTGAAAAACGTTTAATGTTAGAATTAACAATACGAATATTCCCCCCACGTGGTGTGTAAACTAGTGCAAGCAATCGTGTATAAGCAATGAGAATCTAGAGATTACAAAGATACGAAAACAAGTTTCGAATCGTCGCCTTCGAAGACCGTCATCGCTGACCGTCTCAAAAAGCCTGCCTTGTGGTGATTACAGTTCCAGATTCAGAAAACGTGTGTTAATCTAAGTTCAGATTTATGTCTGTAAAAACCAGAGAGTTAATGATCCAGGTCAGTCTCATATGCTAGCACGCCCGGGTCCTTGTCCCTGCTTTGTTAAGTGTAGTTCAGGATTTGTATTGGTCGGCCTTAGAATGGTTCGGGATTTATGCTGTTTGGCATTTACAATTGGTCGGCATTTGTATTGTTCGGCCTAGGTTTGGTTCGGCATTTGTATTGTTCGGCCTAGGTTTGGTTCGGCATTTGAATTGTTCGGCCTAAGTGTAGTTCGGCATTTATGTCTGCTCAGCTTAAGTCTGGTTCAGCATTTGTTCTGTTCGGCTAAAATAATGTTCGGCATTTAAGTGGTGTTCGGCCTAAGTGTTGTTCGGCGTTTATGATTGTTCGGCATTTGTATTGTTCGGCCTTGATATGGTTCGGCATTTAAGTGTGTTCGGCCTTGACATGGTTTGGCGTTAAAGTTTGTTAGCCACGAGTATTGTTCGGCTGAAATATTGTTCGGCATTTGTGATCGTTCGACATCCCCACTAATTTCACTATTCGGCATATGATAAGATACGCCGAACCAAGGTTATGCCAAGCTTGAACGTTCGACACTCCACCCTTGATTACAGTTCCACTCTTCTCCTTCTCCTTCTACACCGAACAACAAGAACAGGTCGCTCGGCAAAGATTATATCGTTCGACACCCCATCTTTCTTTCCTTCTAGTCTCGTTCGGCACGAAGGAGCTAGGCCTAACTGCCATATATCGTCCGACAACTCCAATGTGCGAGCCATTCCTACTCGCCACACATCATACAACCGTAAAGATATCCAGTTTTCCACATGACTCTCTCGGCTACGCGCAAACCTAAGTCTCGTGTTGAAACTATTTAATCATAGAAGGGATAATACCTAGTTCGAAGATCGAAGCTTAGGAAGGATTGATTAGGCTTCAAGTCTGATTGACTGGCGAGGATTGCAAGTCTTTAGGGAGTGACAGAAATAAAAGTGTAAAAGGAGAAAAGAGGGAGGATGCCTGGTTTTATAGGGGAAAGTAGAAGTCGAAAAGGCTATATCCGGTGGAACCGGTCAAAGCCGTAGCGTTCGACTTCAAAACGTAGAATTGCTCGGCGCATGAGGAACGTTCGGCTTCGAACGTATTGTTCGGCGTTTATCCCATAGCACGCGCACAACACAACCACTGATATTCTCAAAAGGGCATCTCCATTCGAAGTTAATCAAGGATTTAAAATGAAACGTGAAGGTTACATAACTCAAAGCGTATCACGTTCAGTCACGTAATACACTTTGAGGGGGGCAAGTGTTTCCTGGAGACCTGACCAGGCAATTAGGAGTACTCGGCATCCAGGAGTACTCGGCATCCAGGAGTACTCGGCATCCTGAAGCGTTCGGCATTGATGAGCGCTCGGCATCCTGAAGTACTTAGCATCCAGGAAGTACTCGGCTTCCAGGAGCACTCGGCATCCAGGAGCACTCGGCATCCTGAAGCGTTCGGCATCGATGAGCACTCGGCATCCTGAAGTACTCGGCATCCAGGAAGTACTCGGCTTCCAGGAGCGCTCGATATCCAGGAGCACTCGGCATCAGAAGACGTTCGGCGTGTACAACTGCTCGGCATGACTGTATTAGTCGTCATAAGCTATCGTTCGGCCTGACCTATCGTTCGGCCAGATGCTTCGTTCGGCCAGAGGCACGTTCGGCTTCGATTGCTATTCAACCTACTCTTCCTACACAATAAGCGCCTCATTCGGCATGAAGAGAATGGTTCGGCATCCCACACACCAAGCGCCTCGTTCGGCATGGAGAGAGTGGTTCGGCATCCAACCGTTCGGCCTGATTGATTCGGCACATAGCGACCACTCCATTTGGGCCAAGGTGTTCGGCTGCCAAACCCATCTGGGAAGTCCAACCCATCTTTGTCTATAAATAGAGGGGTAGGGGCACAGTGAGAAAGGACCTTTTTTCGGGGACACTGGGGAGATTCTGCCATTTTTCAGACTCATCTTCTTTACTTAGCAACTCCATTCAAGCATTCGATCTACGAATTGTATTTGTAATCAATCATTAAGAAGATCAATAAAGTTTAACCTCAAAGTGGACGTAGGCAATTACGCTGAACCACTATAAATCCGGTGTTCTTATTTTCTGCATTTGAATTAACATATTCTTCTTTGTTTAATTTATCTTCATCATTTATATCTCTTCACAATCTTTCTCAACGAGGTTAGTGACCAATTTTAGTGCTAACAAACCTCGACGTGGCAAAGCTGTAATTACCATGAAAACTGTTTTCTTGCTAATAAAATTAATTCCTTTTCACCAACCCCTATTGTTTGTCAAAATCTTATTGGATAATAATTTTTTATCAAAACCTTTTCAGAAATCTACCTAAGTCTAGTAATTTCATTTCCAAAACATTTGCAAACCTATTCATTTATATTAATATTTTAATATAATTATTAAGCTTTTCTAACCCAAATAATTCAAAATTAATCAAAAAGACTTGAGAAAATCCTCAAAAATACAATAAAACCAATTTGTTATATTCATTAACAAATAAAAATTTTAGGGTCAAAACATAATTTAATTACTTTTAATAATTAAAACTCGAATCAGACTAATTTCTTTACTTAAAAAATTTGTAATAAATTCATACTTTCTTGGAAAATTATAAAATTTGAAACCCACTTCTAAAATATTGTATCTGTTATCCCACCTTTTGGCAAGGCCGTGATACCAAGAACTTGACTGGAAACCGTGGACAGTCCGTCCCAAGGATCGAGTATATGCAGGTTCACTATGGATGACGGTGAATTTTGTCCAAGTCCGAATCAAGCTATAATTGATGTGACGAGACAAGCAAAGCTATGAAAGCCAATGTTCCAAATTTTAAGTCAATCGGAGTTCGTACGCTCAAGAAGGTCTCTGTTCATATCCATCACCCTGTAGTAGCTTTGTTTGCATCCATCAAAAAACCATTGTTCGAGTCGATCTATTCGAATCCATTCATAACCACGCTGTTCGCATCCGTCTGTTCGTATCCATCAATTTGCGTCCCTCTGTTCGTATCCATCGAATGTCCCTCTATTCGTATCCGCTGCATAGCCTCTATTTCATATCCAACTGGCCTGGTTCGATTTCGAATCCATCGATGGGAGTCAATTCGTATCATCCGGGCAAGGATTGATACCAACTAAACATCAAACGAACGATACCCAAAATAGCAAAAGGTCTATCAAAACGAAACAGTCCCCAGCCATCAATACGAGCGACACTCCGATCGATAGAAACATCGCAACAATGATCGAGTCGAACAGAGCAACACTCCGATCGATACGAATAGCGCAACAATGATCGAGTCAAATAGAGCAACACTCTGATCGATACGAACAAAGTCATTGTGAATCGAGTCGAACGAGAATGGATACGAAGAAAACATCATCCGAGAAGCCCAAACTTGCATCGATCATAACTCACAATCTACAAGTCCAAATGCCACCAAATTTTCACAGGAGCTTGCGTACATCATCAACAATGTTCGTGCTCAATTTCAATCGCGTAGGCCCACACACGTGCCAGAAGAGGTCTCCTGAGATCTGAGCGAGATATTTGCAGCCTACGCCTACAAATAGCATCCTAGAGCCTACATAAAAGGGATCTTTTTGCTCTTCGACGTCCAGACTCTGCCGAGTTCACCATTGTATTCAAATTCCACTGTTGTACTCGAGATTGACTATTGTAATTCGCTGTAACCAGCAACCAAAAGTTAATAAAGATCAATCATTTCATAGTGGACGTAGGTAACACGCCGAACCACTCTAAATTTCTGTGTTTCTGCGTACTTTCTTGTTTGTTTTTGAAGTGTTTGTTAGATAATCCTCTTTTTCCATTTAGTTTCTTCATTTTATCTCTTCAAACCCTTCCTAAGAGTATTGTGCCCAATTTTTGTACAAACACTTTGGTGCTTTCACTGAGAAAAAGACCCAGTTTTTTCCTTCTGCTCATTGGATCTACTGCTAATATCGGATTGCAAACATCCAAGTGGAAGATCCAGATCTCAATTTCAGAAGTTCTTCCATCATATTCAGATTTGCTACAAGTCTTGGAGAGAGCTTCATCATCCATCATGGTTAACACAAGGACTACTTCTAAAGCTGCAGATCCAGAAGGACGGGACAAACAGAATCCCATACAGCCGCTTCTAGCCGATCAGAATGCTACCGGACCATCATATTCACAAGGCCATGTCACCGGGGAATAATTTCATATGTTAATGCAAGAATTGACTCAGAGCCGCCAACAGCTCCGTGCTAATGCGGAACTAACCAACCAACTGAACCGTCAACGACGAAGGAGATCCAGGAGGGATCAGGCTTCCTATTCTTCCACTGAGAGTTCAGCCTCTTCTAATTATCATCACAGGTCTACATGCCCATGGCTAGACGGAAGCTACACACAGGTCACTCGGCATCACCACACATTGAAGGTTGGGCAACTGAGAGTTGGCCCATCAACCAGCCATCAGACTGGACCCTCCTCCCGAGGAGGCGCTACCCCACACCATATTACTGATAACCGTACTGCGACAGCTACATATTTGTGCGCTGAGACCCGAATTCAGACCGATCTGAACCATCACCAGCATGAATACCATCCTGAGCCTTACGTCCCCGAAGACATAGAACCAAGGAGGCGAGACATGGACCGTCGACAGTGACCGGCCCCTCCTCGCATTGTGGAACCCGACCACACCTTGGCCGAACCTACTCAAAATGTCCAGATGCCCGACTTGCCCGCAATGATCCGTCAAATGATCCGTGAAAGTCAGGGTCTTAGAAATAACGACTGGGGAATCTCCCGGAGTCATACCCCTTTTATTGATGAGATACTTTATGCTGAACCACCTCGGCGATTCATGATGCCAACATTACCCGTTAATGAAGGGAGCTCTGATCCTAATCAGCATATTCTGAAGTACGAATGGTTGATGAACGCTGCACGAGCTGATGATGCAGTCAAGTGCTGAAGCTTCCCGATCTCTCTGGGGGGCATAGCGACCATGTGGTTTACCCGACTTCCACCTCGATCTATCTCATGCTTTGGTCAGTTGGTGACAAAGTTTATTGAGCAATTTTGTATGCATGTCACGAGACAGAAGGATGTTAATACTTTATCTAGTGTCACTCAAGCTCCCGGAGAAACACTCAGGCATTATTTAGAAAGATTTCATGTTGCATGTGCTGAGATCAGCAACCCAAATGATAACTCTATTCTTATGGCATTGACTAAGGGGATTGAGCTCGATTCTGAATTCGGCAAATGGTTGGCCGGAAAAACCCCTACATCATTGGACCGTTTATATTCCAAGGCAGCTCAATTCTTAAGAAGGGAGGATGCGAAACAGTCTAGGAAGAAGGATGATGTGGGGCCTATGTGGAAGGAATTCAGAGTAATATTGCTGTTAAACAATCCGGGGAAAGTTCCAGAAAAGTGCAATTGAACATTCAGAATAAACAAGATCAGCAAAAAGGCAATGGTAACCAAAATAGAAAACGGGATCAGAACCACGGTCCACGACGTAGAGCTCCAATGTTTGATAATTATACTCCTATGAATACGTCGCTGGAGAACGTATATTTACAAACCTGCAATACCATTCAGTACAAGAAGCCTGCTCCAAAATAGTCATCGGAGAAGCAAATTCAAACGGGGAAGTTTTGTAGATTCCACGAAAGCTACGGTCATAACACAAATGAATGCCGTCACTTGTAGGATCTCATCGAAAAGTTGATAAGAGAGAGGAAGTTAGAACAGTTTGTGCGGGCGCCGCAGTTTGGAGGTGCAGGCCCATCGAATCAAAATCATGTACCAAATCCGGCTAGATAGGAGGAACCCGCTCATACTGGCAGCAGATTGGTGATGAACACTGTTAGTGGTAGTCCTCATCCAGCAGACCGAAGCTAGAAGGAAATGGAGTCGTATGCCAGCTCTATCAGGCATACGGACTTTGAATGTTGTAGTAATTCCATTGATAGGGCTCCAGCCAAGCAACAAAGAACGATGGAAGATGACATCATATTTCGAGGTCGGGATGCCGACAGGGTCGAAGCCCCCACTATTGATCTGCTTGTCATATCAGCTCAAGTAGGTCCTGCTTGGATGAAGATGATCTTGGTAGACAGCGGAAGCTCTGTGAATATTTTGTTTAAACGAGCCTATGACCGGATGAGAATGGAGACTAAAGACTTGAAGCCATGTCAGTCTCGTATTCAAGGCTTCAACGGGAGTGCAACTATACCCGCTGGAATGGTGGAATTGCCAGTGGAGTTAGGAATTGCTGAACGCCGGAGAGTCCAAATACTGCAGTTGGTTGTTTTGGATATAAACTCCCCATATAATGCTTTCTTGGGCTGACCAGCCCTAGCTGAATTCAGGGCTGCCATCTCCCCATGGTGTTTGACATTGAAATTCCCTACCGACAATGGTGTCGGAGTTTTTCAAGGGGATCAGGCCGCAGAGCGAGCCTGTTACGTTGCTAAACTGCGCGAGGCGCAGTGGAAAGAAAAAGGAAAGGGCGTAGAGGAATCTCTCTGCGTCCGCTTTGCTGATAATTGACAATTAGTGCCTAGGCCCGGGCCCGAGCTCCCCAACCAATTCCAAAGAGATCTTGACCCGAGAGATACCAAAAGTGAAGATGAAGGTAAAGATAGTCAAGCTTCTCCGGCCGAACCGACGATCGATGTTCCAATCGATGATAATGACGACTCGAAAATGATAAAGATTGGATCTCAGCTAAGCCAACAAATGCAAGAGGAATTGGTTGAATTTCTCCGGGTAAACCTTGATGTGTTTGCGTGGACGCACTCTGATATGTGTGGGATCTCGCCGGACATCGCGAGCCACACACTCAATATTGACCCGCGGTACATCCCGGTCAAGCAAAAAAGACGTGGTATGGATCCAAAGTGACCTGCCGCCCTTAAAGAAGAGGTAGATAAGCTTAAGACGAATGGGTTCACTCAAGATGCATTATACCCAGAATGGGTGTCCAATCCTGTACTTGTTCGAAAGCCAAATGGGAAATGGAGAACATGTGTTGACTACTCAGACTTGAATAAAGCTTGCCCCAAAGACAGTTTTCCACTTCCACGAATTGATCAACTTGTAGACTCAACGGCTGAACATGAACTCTTATCCTTCATGGATGCGTACTCTGGTTATAATCAAATACCCATGCACTTGCCCGACCAAGAGCATACCAGCTTCGTAACCAATATTGGACTCTATTGCTATAAATTTATGCCTTTTAGGCTCAAGAATGCTGGGGCAACTTATCAACGGTTAGTTAATCGAATGTTCGCTAACCAGATTGGAAAGACCATGGAGGTATATGTGGACGACATGCTAGTCAAGTCGCGATTTTCCACCGATCACATCAGAGACCTGGAGTCAATGTTTAATATCCTCCGAGAATACAGAATGAAGCTTAACCCATTGAAATGTCACTTTGGGGTAGCATCCGGAAAGTTCCTGGGGTTTATCGTCAACGCTCGAGGAATCGAAGCCAATCCCGAAAAGATCTGGGCGATCAGAAATCTTGAAACTCCGATAACTATAAAGCAAGTACAGAGTCTCAACGGGAAAGTAGCAGCATTGAGCAGGTTCATTTCAAAGTCCATTGACAAATGCATTCCCTTCTTCGATCTGATCCGAAATGGAAAATGAAACTTTGAATGGACTACGGAATGTGAGGGCGCATTCCGAGCACTAATTCAACATCTCTCCAACCGCCGATTTTGTCAAAGCCTATCGACCACGAGAAATTATACGTTTACTTGGTGGTATCAGAAAACGCAATCAGTGCTGCCCTAATTCGGGAGGAAGACTGAATACAAAAGCCGGTCTACTACATAAGCAAGCGGCTAACTGGAGCTGAGAGAAATTATCCGAAGCTAGAGAAGTTGGCTTTTTGTCTTGTTATTGCCTCGAGGAAGCTCCGTCCATATTTCCAGGCTCATCCGATCACCGTTTACACCGACCAACCGTTACGACAGGTCCTTAGGCGGCCTGAGACGTCCGGTAGGTTACTCAAATGGAATATCGAGTTAAGTCAGTTTGATCTTACTTACACTCCAAGGCGAGCCATTCAAGGACAAGTTCTAGCAGATTTCATTGCTGAATTTACTATCCCAGAGGACTTGCTTGAAACCAGTGAATCTCCCAAGTATATCTGGAAGCTGCATACAGATGGTGCATCAAATGACCGTTGCTCAGGTGCAGGGGTTGTACTTGAAACTCCTGAAGGTCGATCTATATGTTATGCTCTAAAGTTCAACTTCCATGCAACTAATAACAGAGCCGAGTATGAAGCCCTACTGGCTGGGTTGAAACTCGCCAGAGATTTAAGAGTCATTGCGGTGGAAATTTACTGTGATTCGCAATTGGTCGTGTGTCAAGTTTGAGGGGAATACCAAGCCAGAGATCGAAGACTGGCCGCTTACCTTGCTCAAGTTCAGGAGACATTGAATCAGTTTGACTATTATGCTATTTATTACATACCACGAGAACACAACCAGAAAGTTGATTCGTTGGCAAAGTTAACCAGTACAGGTGAAGCACAGCAAATGGGACTTGTTCCTGTAGAGACATTATCTTCGCCGAGCATTGATCAGATGGAAACCGATTGGATATTTGATGTCGTTTCCGAGAGGGAGTCATGGATGACTCCGTTCAGAAATTATCTCGAACACGGAACCTTGCCAGAGCGCAGGAGTGAAAAGAGACAAATTCTTCAAAAAGCTTCGCGGTTCACTATTCAGAATGGAGTCATCTATAGAAGAGGATACTCTATCCCTTTACTCCGCTGTATCGCTCACGATGAAATCAAACGAGTATTGCATGATGTGCATGAAGGAAAATGTGGCAATCATACCGGGGGGCAAGCTCTTGCCAAAAAAGTACTTCGATACAGATATTATTGGCCGACTATGAATCGTGACACATCGGATTATGCCAAGAAATGTGATAAGTGTCAGAATCATGCTCGAATTCCTAGAGCCCCACCTACCGAGATAACCCAGATGGTCAGCCCATGACCATTCGCGGTATGGGGCATCGATATTATTGGCTCTTTACCTCTAGCCAAAGGTGGTGCGAAGTACGCCATCGTAGCAGTTGATTACTTTACCAAGTGGGCGGAAGTTGAACCCTTTGCTACAATCACAACAAAGAAGGTGATCAACTTTGTAGTGCGCAACATCATCTGCCGATTTGGTCTCCCACGTACTATCATTACTAACAACAGGACCCAATTCGACAGTGCCGAAATTAAGGATTTCTGTCAACGATTCCACATTCAGAATAAATTTTCCGCAGTCGCACACCCTCAAACAAATGGTCAAGTCGAAGCTGTAAATAAAGTTATAAAGTCTATTCTGAAGAAACGACTGGAAAAAGCCAGGGGCAAATGGGTCAATGAACTTCCTATGGCCTTATGGGCCTACCGTACAACCCACAAGTCCACGACCGGTCACACTCCATTCTCTTTCTCTTATGGTTCAGAAGCTGTTATTCCAATCGAATTAGAAGTACCATCTCATCGTGTGACATATTACGATCCAAAGACAAATGCTATATTACTTGCTGAATCTCTCGATTTATTGGATGAGAAGCGTGAAGAGGCTCATTTGAGGGCAGCCACATATCAGAGTCGAGTCGCCCGATTATACAATGCCAAGGTCCGACCTCGAACCTTTGAACTTGGCGATCTTGTACTCAAAAGAATTTATCCGGTCCCTTCGCATATGAAGCAAACTTGGGAAGGACCATATGTTATTGAACGAAAGCTCGGGAGATGGCACATTCAAATTATCGACCGTTGACGGTCTCACTCTTCCGAGAGCCTGGAACAACGAGATATTTGCAGCCTAAGCCTATAAATAGCATCCTAGAGCCTACAGAAAAGGGATCTTTTTGCTCTTTGATGACCAGACTCTGCTGAATTCACCATTGTATTCAAATTCCACTGTTGTACTCGAGATTGACTGCTGTAATTCGCTGTAACCAGCAACCAAAAGTTAATAAAGATCAATCATTTCATAGTGGACGTAGGCAACACACCGAACCACTCTAAATTTCTGTGTTTCTGCGTACTTTCTTGTTGGTTTTTGAAGTGTTTGTTAGATAATCCTCTTTTTTCATTTAGTTTCTTCATTTTATCTCTTCAAACCCTTCCGAAGAGTGTTGTGCCAAATTTTGGTACAAACAGTATCATATGATAGGTTTTCCACTCACACTTATCTATTAATTTGATAAATAAATTATATAATTCATCAATAAGGATATAAGCATCTAACCATTCAAACATGGCATAATATCAATCATATAATGAGATGGGTATTATCACCTTGATTGGTTAAAAGAACTTGAGATTTGAATTAAGATTTGATTCCCTTAAGCTTTAATCTTGTTTCCCTAGCTTTTCTTCCTCCTAAAGCTCTTTTTAGTGGCCAACCTTGTTCTTTTAATTTCATTTGTATGAATGAAGTGAGGAAGGAATGAGAATGGGAAGGTTAATGTTAAAGAAATATGCTTTTTTCCTATTTTTCCCTCCTCACATATCCTCCTTCTTATAATTGTTCTAAATAATCTCATTGATTCATTGATTAAGGCTCGACCCATATTGCTTATCAAATCTCAATTTCCTTATCCTTTAATATTAATTATTTAATTAAATATCCTAATAATATTGATCAAAATTAGGGGTGTTACATACGGTCCCTTTTTGTACATTTTGCTGGCATATTTCATGTTAATAAATAGCCTTCTAAATTTTCTATAGATTTTTCGGCTTAACATCATTGTACTACAAGTACTAAACATGTTCGCTGTTTTATCCCCAACTATTGAAATATTCTCTTTCATTTACCAATGGATCCTTATTAGTATTTTTTTCATTTTGTACTATTTCATTTCCTTATCTATGATAAGCCACACCCAACCACAACCATGCATATCAGTACCTTCATGGAGCATCCTAATTAGGTTATTGATTGCTTGTGCTACGCGTTGTATCAACAGATCTTTTTTTTAATTTGTAGGTACACTGATACTCTATGTATAAAGCTCGGTGTTGTTAGTATGAAACCATACTAAAAAATGTTGTTTGTTTTTGGTGGTATAATAATCACTGTTCTAACATCATAATGACGGTTACTAAAGTTGCAACTAGTTTTTCAACGCATTAAAATTTAACATCATCTTATGAATTCTAAAAGTTGTTTATCTTAGTTGGGCCACCATATATGAATATTGATATACTATTGTTGCTTCTTTTAACTCTTTTTTTTACTTTTGATGTCATTATCCTCATAAGTTGCCGCATTCACTTTCAAATCTACAATTTTATAGAACTTCCTCTTTTAAGAACCTTTAGTACTATTTAAGAGATGGAAATAATAAAAAAGAAGTGTCATATCTAATAATATCCTGGGAAGAGGTTGTTGATAACGCTTTATCTTTAAGAATATTATTTGAGAAAAATGTATACTACGGGTGAATATTATGTGAAAATGGAATTGCCAAAACATGGATACAAACAACCCTTATGCAAACGTTCATTCTACAATGAAAATTTCAAAATCTCCAACTATGCATTTGTATATATATAAGTGTGAGCACATATTATTTACAATTTTTACATCTAACAACTTTTCATTTTTGCAAGAGGTAGAATTTACAAACAAGAAGCAATCCATACCCGTGCCATCGCCATGGGTTTCATGCTAGTTCAATAATAGACGTTCTTCTAAACTCTTATCTGGATTCTTATTGAATCCTTCTTATCCCTTGCATAAAAATATACTTTTGCAAATCCCTTTTATTTTAGCTCTTACTCAATCAAATTTGAGTCTTAAATTCAAAGATCTTGCACTCAGTTCATTATTCATTCTTTGATTACTATCATTTATAATCCTCAAGAATACAAATTCAAATATGTTATTATTGGTATACAGGAAGTTGTACACTCAAATTGTATTGGCACTTGTTGGAAAAAGTATTGTTGTATGTTATTAATCGAGCACCTAAGAAGAGTTATATATAAACTTAGGGAGATATTGTTGTGGTGTAAACATTTTCTTGCGGGTGGTAGTAAGACTATAATATTGAATTTTCATACAAAGTTGTCGTTGGACTAAATGTTAAATTAAAAGCATACAAAAATCATTATGCTTGCTCTACTTTATTTCCTTTACCTACTATTTGTTGCTCACGTCTCTATATCATAATTTACTAATCACAATGATTTGTGACTTTATTCCTATGTATATGTATATTTCATGGTTCCTAATTCCAGCAAGCATGTTGGAATTTTGTTTTGGTTTCAGCGATGACAGTGTCGAAATTCTACAAAATTTGTAGTTCTAACAGAAAAAATAAAAGAAAACGATTTATATTATAAATACCCCAGAGAGATGAAGAAAGAGAGGCAGCGTCGAGTAGGGGAGAAGCAGCATCGAGGGAGAGAGGCAAAGTTGAGAGAGAAGAACCATCGGCGATCGAAGAGAGAAGTGCATCATGAGTGGAAGAGAGAGATATGATAAATTTTTCTTTATTTTGGTGGATTAGGGTGTTTTGGATAAGCAGAGTTTGAATTTATGGTTTAGGCTTGTTTTGTTTAAACATAGGGCTTGTTTGTTTGGGTTTGATTTTTCCCTTAATGGCTATATTTTGTGCCTAGTAATGGTAATTGATTAAATTAGGTTTGACTATTATTTTGTATTTATTTATAAGTCATTGTAAATTAGTTTTATTCATATTATTTCATGTACTTCATTATGCAAATAGCGATGTTCAAAGATGAGAGAACAACTACTATAATTCATATGAATTCAAAAAATAGTTTTTCGTACATTGTATATTTTTAGGCCTATAAATGGATGCTGATGGATACAGATAGTGCTCTTTATATGTATCCATATCCGTATTGGAAAATGGAAATGCATATCTGAATTTGTATATGATTTTCGCATATAGTTACTGAAGCATATCTATATCTGTATCCTACTTAGTAAATACAGATATTTTTGAATATTCGAAAATATCCAAAAATACTTGTATCCAAAATTTAATAATATACATCGAATATAGATATTTCTGATATCCGACAATATCTGAAAGTTAAACAATAAATTGTATTTTTTTCACTTTTAATTGCAAAAGTTGTCAAAAATAATTAACACAAGATTGATTCATACAATATTTCAAAAACGACTCAATACATGAAATCAACAATAGTACATAAATCACACAAAGTCCATACATGATACAATAAATAAAAGTTTCTCTAATGTATGAAAATCACAGAACATAAAAATAATAAATGTTGGCCATATGAAATTCCATACAATAAAGGTTCTAAGAGTATTTCCAATATAAAAAACATAGAATAGAAAATTAAATACATGTCTTAAATCATAACCAACACCAAAAATACAAATAAAACATAAATTTTCTCATTCTTTTTCTATAGAGTAGTTAGCAACTTATCCAAAAATATACCTTTGCAAAAAACATAGTTATGCATTAGTAATCTAAATAAAAATATTAGGAACTAAAACAAATGTTATGCATTAGTGCTCATGATGAATACAACAACCTTTTCACATGATAGCTATTGACTTGAAATGGGAATCTAATATAAATTGGTTTATACTTGCAAGCTTGATATATGAAAGCCTGAACTAAGCTACAAGCTTGCTTTAACCGTGCAAACTCGCAAATGTGCAAACTTGCACCTGCAAGCTTGCAACTGTGCAACCTTGCACATTGCAAATTTCAATGAAGGTGGGGGCCGAATTAGTAGTAGTGGATTTGGCAAGGGAGGATGTAATCAAAAGACTAATATAATCCTCACAATAAATATGATACAAACTGTAGAATTGGAGGCGGCAAATATGGTGGTGATCAATCAAATGGAAGAAATAATGCGATTGGAAAGCACATTCCTTAAATTAATTATTCAGTTTCAGGTATATATCATTGTTTATTTTTTTCCTTGAGCCTGAATAGTGTACCCTTCCCAATATCATAAGCTGAAGAATTTAGTCAGTTGTGATGACATGATGAAAACTGAAGAATTCACAAACACACATAATCATGCCTATATCAAATTTAGCGGTGATGGTTAGTATCAACATTCATAGTCCTCAAAATTGCATAATACAACATATATTCGTAATAAATATGTATATAAAACATCAACAAGCTTATAGGAAACAAGATGTAATTAAGGAAAGATCATTAACTTTAGAGTTAATCAAATGACACAGACTTAAGTTTTGCAAGTCTTTTGAAATTTAAGACTAATGTATCCTAAAAATCACACGTGCAAGGTAACAACTCGTTATTTGATGTTAGTTATTTAATTAGTTAGTTAATTATTTAGGCTTCAAAATAGAATTTGTGCAAATGATGGATTTGACTATGAAACTTACAATTGCGTTTATGGCGAAATTCGGAGTAATTCTCATATTTGGAGTTTTGCGATCGAAGTCCAAACGAAGAAGTTACGAACGAAAAACAAATTCAGAATGGAAATAATCCGAATAGGAAAATCAATGTTTTATATTAATTAACTTTGGCCCACAGGTTGACCTGCCACTATGAGCGATCGAACCCTAGGTAGTGGGCGTCAACCGCTCCCTATGTGGTGGCTAGGTTTAGCCTAGGCCCAACAGTTCAGATTTAATATATTTTGATCTAACGGTTGAGGTTGATTCTTATGCCTATAACTACTGGCCTAAACCTTCCTTCTCTTTTTATATTTTTCTGAATAGAGCAATGAAGCTCTACCATTTCTACTTCTCCACTTTCTTTCTAAATTATAAAAATAAGATATTTATATCTATATTCATACAAATTGGAGAAGAATAGAAATCTAATAAAAAGGAGAAGAGAAGAGAATCAACTATACGCGTATTTGAGGTAATTTCTATATATATTTGTTTATTTGTATCTATTTTCTCTCCCAATACCAAATATCTTTTCAAACATGTAATTCTAATATATGTATATACCATTTTTTTACATATTTCTTGGATTAAAAAGGAATTGAAGATGAATCAAAGGTTCTACTTTAGATCTAATGATTTGGATCGCTTTTAAAGGTGAAATGGGAAATTTTTATATATTTTTTATGATTTTAAATCTACACCGTTGGCATACATTTGATTTTTATGCCAAAATCACTTGTGAATTGTAGGCTTAAATTAGTGTAGAAAACTATTATCTACATATTCTTGTTTTGGATATAATTTGAAATATGTTTACACGTAGATTTGGAAATCTGTCCCGAAGAATTTGGAATTTAAATGATGTATTTTTTTTATTTCAGATCAGTACTTGGGTGCAAAATAGGATTTTTGGATTATTGCCCAATTTGTGTTAGGTTTTAGATTTTCCATAGTTTAATTTGTGGGAAAAACATCCATTTTATTTTTATAAATTGGTGTACTTTTTCCACTTTTCGTTCAAAAGGCAACGTTTGATTTAACAAGGAATATCAAAATTATCCATTCCATGTAATTTCAAACGGAGTCAATCTTTCCTCTTTGTGTAACTAATTTATAGAAATCATAGTGGAAAATCTTTCTAAGGAATTTAATTCCAGCAAATTAAATATGGAAAGCATATTCTAGTAACATATTTATGACTGGAATATATTTGGTTTCGAATAGGTATTTTTATTAGACAGTTTATACATATTTATTACGTTAATAAATAAGAATACATTTATTCATGCGTTATTTATGCGTAAAGTTCGTTAGTTATTATTATATTTAGGGAAGTGAATAGGTAGCTAGAATTAGGAAACGTGGTAATTCCTATGAATGAGAAATAAATTAGGAATTGGCAATAATTAATAGGAAATAAAAGATTGTAACCCCAATTAATAGGCAATCAATGGGAAATAATGGATAAGATTAGGTTAGGGGTTACAATTGGTTAGTTAAAGACTGTAATTCCAATTAATGGGCAATTAATTTGGGAATTAAAATTAATAAGCACAAATGGATAAAAAGGACTGATAAAAATGAAATAAATATAAAAAGGTTGATAATTTGCAATTAGTAACCATACATAAATGTCTTAGAAAATGTTCGTTAGAATTTTATGGACAAATTGTCATTTATGAGCATACAAAAGGGATTTATGGATAAATAAGTATTAAGGTAAATGTTATTACCTTAAATGAAAAGGGAATTAGTAAGCTAAGTCCAATGTCTACCTAACATAATATAAGTAAAGACTTATGATGGTTAATTGGACTTAGTAGGTTAGTGATGTGAGGTCAGTAGAGTCACACAATAGAAGACTGCCCTTCACTTTGAGGCTACCAATAGTCTGGTGCACTTACTACTGATGTGAGATATCACTAATCCTAGGACCCATGATAGCGTAAGAGATTGGACCTGCTTTCTTAATTGAAAAGTATTAAATGGTGCAAATTTGGAATTAAGAGCGGTGAGGAATATCTCCATAGGGGTTCGCTTCTGCTTTGAGGTATTAAGTGGCTGTAGGTTCTGCCTTTCTCCTAAAAGGATGTATTATGTAACCTAGTGAGATTCCAAATAAATAATGATATCTCCAAAAAGGTTAACTTCAGTGTTGAGGTATTAAGTGGCTATTGCAGGGCCTGCCTCCCTACCAAAAGAAGTAACCTAATTAGATTCCATATTATAATTAAGAGTGATGATGGACGTCTCGAGAAGGGTTCGCTTTGGGTTTGAGGTACTAAGTGACTGATATAGGGTTCGCCTCTCTCCTATAAAATAATTACTAAGTAGCCCAATGAGATTTTCAAGCAATGTCTGCTAGATAGTACCAGTGATGAGTCCGCCTTGGGGTTAGGTATTAAATGGAAAATGCCTACCTATAAATAGGTGTTAAATGGTCAAAGGCCTGCCTAGTCCTTGTTAATGAGGTATTAAGTGGCTTGGGTACAATCTCACACATTGCTAAGACTTTAATAACGATAGATGCACTAGTAGCATGGCTATTATGAATATACAGCCATAGATAGTGGTCAAAGGTCTCTGTAGCTAGAACCAATAGACCAATAATGACGACGCTAGAAGTCCACCTTGGCAGTAGTCTTAAATGACGTAGTCTACCTCGACTAAGGTGTTAAATGGCAGAGTCTTCCTATTTCTCTTTCAAAAGTATTATGTCGTGATAGTAGAAGCCTGCTTCATATTTAGAATTATTAAGTGGAAAATGGGTATGGAAGTATTAAGTGGAAAATGGATATGGAAGTATTGGGTAGTTGATAAGGCTTCATCAGTATTTTGTACCTTGATAATGGGTAGGTAAGTAATCATGTGTGCAACGCAGAGTTAGATTACAATTGCAAACCTAAATAGTCATAACAACTAAATGGAAACCAATCGGTATAATTTTATGTAATGGACAATTTATAGATTTTCCAGTCAATAGAATGTTGTTCTGACTCCATCTTCATTACAACCCACAGGATAGATTTAGAGGAACAGGTCGTTGGAGCTGGATGTGTTGAGTTATTGGAGAAGTCTCCTTTTCTCTCATGGTCGATGCTGATGTGACAATTTGCTATCCAACGAATACCATTAATTCCAAGGTAGTAGTCATAATCAGTATTCTTATCCTATTATTGTTTCCGCCATGAGTTTAGATTTATATCAATCCCTGATAATGCTCATGCTTATTTGCAGGTACCAAATCCAACGACCTGTGCTTTGATGGACTTGGTTTTGATTTTTATCGAAATTTATGCCCATTAAGGTACGGGTTATTACATTTGATATCAGACCCTAGGTTAGTAGATCAGAGAAAATAGGATAAATTAAGAGAACGCATTCGTACTTTCCTATCTAGTATTATTATATTTTTACGTTGGATTCTAAGAATTCAAACTATAGACGTGATTGTAGTTTCACTCCATAGGAATGGGCAAAGAAACTATGGATGGGAAATATCTTAGACCTAAGGTTTTCACACCGACTCCGAATTACCCCACGGAGTGCTGGCGATGCGTAAGGCGCTATTGATAGAGAGCATGAGTAACACATATAGCAGAATCCCGAAGACTGAGGTGTTCGACTTGATGGCTGAAATTCTAGCTACCTTGTGATTTTGGATTTTGATGTTGAGTTCCAATCAGAGATAAACATTTTTTCTAGATGGGAGGGAAATTGGAGTCTGCATGTCGCAAACATCCTAGAATCAGTTTTGGCAAGAGATTATCCATCGATCATCTCTTTGATGGAAAACCGGATTTTTAGCTGGATAATTAATGTCAATTCCTTAGTCTAAAACCTGTGAGTGAATTTTTATATAGTATATTTTGGAAATGCCTTAGATTAGAAAAATGGTTTTCAGAGGATTTCTTTTCCCAAGGATTTATTTTGGAAATTTCGTTTTTGGGAAAGTTTTGAAATTTTAATTTTCAAAGAAACATGTGAACCACTAAGTTAGTCTTGTTATGAAATTTTTAGTTTATAAAGGATTAATTCTTGAAATCCTTAAATGTGTGTGTGTTTGTGTGTGTGTATTTATCAGTAAAGGCTCGATTTTCATTTTTGGCAAAGAAATAGGCTTCCAATTTGAGAAATTTGTATTTTAAAAAGATTTTTGGAAACCCTAAATTATATATATATATATAAGTTTTATTTTCAAGGGAAGTTTCGATATGAAATAGTTTCTGTTATTTAGAAACAAGTATAAAGGAGCATATATATTTAGCTCAGTGATTTTTCAGTTTATAAAATCAATGTTTTTAAATCTTCTCTTTTTAAGGTATAGACAAAATAGGAATGATATTCAATTTTATTGGGGTATGTAGTTTGAAATGTTATTGTACTGCCAGCTATTGGAAGAAATGTTTCCGTGCGAAGTAGGCAGGAAATAGCAGCTGGAATATTTTTGGGTTTTTGTAATTGTTGTTGGTCGCAGCAGTTTTGTTAGGACTATTGTGAATTGCTAGAGCATGGTTTGGGACTAGGCGGTAGGCTTTGACACCGTCGTGATAAGGATAGGAATTTTACGGATCATGTCGAATCGAAGGAGACAATGTGAAACGATTATTATTATTTAATCCGAACCTTATTTGGTCTAGGTTCAATTAACACCCAAAGCTCATCTAGCGGTTAACCACCTAGTGGTAAACCTAGAGTGGTATACTATTTAATGAGTTTTGGCACAACTAGAACCTGGAACGGGACTATAAAAGTCGCGTCTGAATTCCCCTAGTTGCCTTCTTTCGTTCCTCCTTCCTCAACAAGCTGAACCCAATTTCCAACCCCACCTCCTCTGTGTATAAGTCTCTCTCTTCTGTTCCTTCCCTAGGCAACGGCATTTTTTCCTAGCAGCAGCAGCCTCTCCTCCCCCTCGTGCTGGTTTTGCACGTTAGATTTCGCCCCACCACCACTCCAGATCTAAACCCTTTTCCCTTCCTCCGACCACTTCTTATCCCAAACAACCTTTCCGCACTGTCGATTTTCCCCCGCACCATTATGGTCTCAACTCTCAAGAGTCCGCATGGCTAGACTGGAATGCGTAGAAGGTTACGTTGCTTTTGGGCTGAAAGAGCTATTCGTCGCAGTAGGATTTGCATCGATCCTCTGCTTTGTGACCTTTGGGTGGGAATGTTACCTATGTTGCATCTGCCTTTTTGATCTCATGTTGGTGCAGAATTTCGATGGAGGCAACAGTTTGATTTGTTAAGAGATGATAGGTGTCTTGATTGAGCTGACTAATGATGATCTCGCTAAGATTTTGTTGGCCTCCTTGAAGGACGTGGACTTGGATGATCTTGAAGTAACCGACTCAAAGATGTTGCAGCAATCATTTCCCAAGATGTTGATGTTTGGAAGATGGATAATCCACGTCTGATAGCTTGTTAAATTATGCACATCAATCAGCATAACGTCATCCGTAAGACGGGAAGTTACGACCAGATTAATTCCACAGCGCGGAAGACAACCTATGCTAATATTGGCGGCATTGCAACAATTGGACCCGCACCATTATGATGCATTTTTTTAATCAAGTATTGGAAATCCACAAGTCACTTTCCATATTATCACTTATCCACTCTCGTCTTTAGATAATACGGGTGAACCTTTATGGAGAGGCAATTTAGTAGAAGGTTCCTTCTGCCATCATTAGATTCTTTCTTAGGATGATGACAATTCCAAAGCCGTCAGCAACACAAGTAGTGCTAGTAGTACGAGATTGGGTGTATAACTGTCATGCTACGACCATTCAAGGGTTATATTAATGGATCGAGCTCCAGCCACGGAGCAAGCCATCTCATAGTCTGTAGGTATTAATTTAGTATTTATGGTGTAGTTGTCTTTTCCCTTCTCGTATTTGTTCTTTTCTTTTAGATTGTTTATGTTGTAACTGTCAGTTGTATCTTGAAAAGGCACGCACAATATCATGAGTTCCTATTTATTTACGGTGTTATTGTTTCTGGACATGCAAACAGCTCTTATATATGCAAGGTGAAGAAGCATTATAAATATGGAAATCTCATAAAAGACACTTAACTAACAGTAAATGCGATATAATATTGGAAGTTTAGAATAGTTGGAAAATTTTAGCGAAGGGCATGTTGAAGTTATTTTGGTATCATGGTATTGCTCATGTTCCTTAAAAACTAAAAAATTTGGGTAATTTGGCATGATGACATTTTTAAATAAAATATCAAGTTTTATGGGTAAAGGTTAGTTGTAGAATTTCAGAATTTGGTTTATGTGTTTAACGCATAACCAACTTCCGACTAAGCAGAGTTGTGGCTTGATTTATCAAATTTTTTGAAGAACAAAATATTTGAAAAGTTTCTCTTTTCAAAAAAATAATTTTAGAGTTTTTGTTCAAAATTTGATTTCAATAGAAAATGCGTGTCTAAATATTTTGGGATTTTACTTTCAAATGACGTACAAATTTGAAACTGAGAAAGATTTTGTGATATATTTGATTTTGAAGGCCACATATTAAGCATAGGGAAGAAAAATAGAGTTAGAATTTGCGGATTTAGCTATGCATTAGAATCGACGATGCGATAAATGTAAGCGATGATAAGGGAAAAACTGTTTAGCGTTGGAATTTCTATTTCCATTCCTTGTTGATGACGCGCAGAGTCTATTTTTAGACTCAATTCAGTTTTAGAGCCTGAAAATAAGCCTCCTTATGCATTTTGTACATGAAAATTTGGAGTAAATTCTGGACAGCAGGGAAAATTCCATTGTACTACGGGAATGAGAAATTTATAGGGTGGTAAAACTGATAACTTCTCCACCTAAATTCCATTTTTCGGCATACGAGTAAAGTATAGTAGCAATTTTTCGATGCGTTAGATTTTTGGATGGTAGAAATTGGATGCAAATTGGTTGCTGAATACTTCTACTCGTAGGAGTATAGGGTTTTGGTTGAATTTTTTTCCAAAATGGCTGCATAAATATAGCACTTCAAGTATATATATATAGGTTAATTGCATCATATTTTTCAAAAATGTTTTCAAAGAAATGCATTCATATAGTAGGACCCGATTTAGAACCATTCTACATACATATTTTTTATGTGGTGATACGATAATATACTTTGCATTTACGCACTTTGGCTGCAAAAATTGGTTGTACACTCATTGGTTGTGTAGTTTAGGATAATTAGGAGCTAAAACCATGACTTAGTTATTGGTCAAATTTTGGGGATGAAATTCTTTTTAAGGGGGCAAGAATGTAACACCCCGTAATTTGGCGTTAATTATTTAATTAATTAGTTAGTTAATTAATTAGGCTCCAATAAAGGAATTTGTGCAAACGATTGAATTTAATGACGAAACTTGCACCATTACGTTCGTGGCGAAATTCTGAGTAACTTTCTATTTGGATTTTTGCGATCGGAGTCCAAACGAAAAAGTTACGGATGAAAAACAAATTCAGTACGAAAATAATTTGAATTGGAAATTAACGTTTTATATTAATTAACCAAGGCCCGTAGGTCGACCCGCCACCATGAGCTGTCAACTAGGGGCGGTCGACCCCTAGGTAGGGGGCGGTTGACCGCTCCCTGTGTGGAGGCTAAGGTTAGCCTAGGCCCAACAACTCAGATTTAATATATTTCGATCCGACGGTTGAGCTTGATTCTAGTGCCTATTAATACGGGCCTAACCCTTTCTTCTCTTCTCATATTTTTCTGAATAGAGCAATGAAAATCTGTTATTTCTTCTTATTCCACTTTCTTTCTAAATTATAAAAATAAGATATTTATATCTATATTCATACAAATTGGAGAAGAATAGAAATCTAATAAAAAGGAGAATAGAACAAAATCGACTGTACATGTATTTGAGGTAATTTATATATATTTGTATCTATTTTCTCTCCCAATCCCAAATCTCTTCTCAGATCTGCAATTCTAATATTTGTATATACCCTTTTTATACATATTTCTTGGATTAAAAAGGAATTGAAGATGAATTAAAGGTTCTACTTCATTTCTGGAGACTTGGATCACTTTAAAAAGGTGAGTAGGAAATTTAATATATTTTGTTGGCATACGTTTGAATTTTATGCATAAATCAATTTTACTTGTGAATTGTAGGCTTAAATTCATGTAGAAACTATTTCCTACATATTCTTATTTTAGTTGTAATTTGAAATATGTTTACACCAGGATCTGGAAGCCAGTCCCAAAGGTTTTAGAATTTGAATGATGTATATTTTTATTTCAGATCTATACTTGGGTGTAAAATAGGATTTTTGGATTATTGCCCAATTTGTGCTAGGTTGTAGATTTTGCATGGTTCAATTTGTGGGAACAACATCCGTTTGATTTTTATAAATTTGTGTACCTTTTCCACTCTTCATTCAAATGGAGACATCTGATTTAACAAGGAATATCCAAATTATCCATTCCTTGTAATTTCAAACGGAGTCAATCTTTCCTTTTTGAGTTATACTAATTTATGGAAATCATAGCGGAAAATCTTCCTAAAGAATTCAATTCCAGCAAATTAAATATGTAAAGCATATTTTAGTTACATATTTATGACTAGTATATATTTGATTACGAATATGTAGTTTTATTAGAAAGTTTATACATATTTATTGTGTTAATAAAGAAGTGCGACATTTATTCATGCGTTATTTATGTGTAACGTTCGTTGGTTATTATTATTATGGAAGCAAATACGTAGAATTAGGAAATGTAGTAATTCCTACTAATGGGCAATAAATTAGGGATTATAAATAATTAATAGGAAATAAAAGATTGTTATCCCAATTAATGGGCAATTAATCGGAAATATGGATAGGATTAGATTAGTGGTTACAATTGGTTAGTTAAAGACTGTAACTCCAATTAACGGGAAATTAATTTAAGAATTACAATTAGTAGGGACAAATGGATAAAAAAGGACTGATAAAAATGGGATGGATATAAAAAGGTTACGAATTTGAAATTAGTAGCCGTACATAAATGTCTTAGGAAGTGTCTGTTAGGATTTTAGGGACAAATTAACATTTATGAGCACAAAATATAGAGATTTATTAATAGATAAGTATTTTAGGTAAATCTTATTGCCTCAAATAAAAAGGGAATTAGTAAGCTAAGTCCAATGTCTACCTAAGATAATATAAGTAAAGACTTAGAGTGGTTAATTGGACTTAGTAGGTTAGTGATACGAGGTCAATGGAGTCACTCAACTGAAGACTACCCTTCACTTTGAGGCTACCAGTAGTTGGGTGCACTTACTACTGATGTTGATATATCTAATCCTAGGACTCGTGACGGTGTGAGAGATTGAACTTGCTATCTTAATTGAAATGTACTAATGTTTCGAATTTGGAATTAGGAGCAGTGAGGGATATCTCCATCGGGTTTCGCTTTTGCTTTGAAGTATTAAGTAGCTGTAAGGTCCTCCTCTCTCCTAAAAGGAGTATTAAGTTACCTAGTGAGATTCCAAATAAATAAGGATATCTCCAAAAAGGTTCACTTTAGTGCTGAGGTATTAAGTGGTTATTGCAGGGCCCGCCTCCCTATCGAAAGAAGTAACCCAATAAGATTCCATATTTATAATTAAGAGTTATGATGGATATTTCAAAAAGGGTTCCCTTTAGTTTTGAGTTGCCAAGTGACTGATCTAGGATTTGGCTCTCTCTAATAAAAGAAGTACTAAGTAGCCCAATTAGATTTCCAAGCAATGTAAGCTAGATAGTACCAGTAACGCGTCCGCCTTGGGTTAGATATTAAATGGCAAAGGCCTACTTATAATTTGGTGTCAAATGGTCAGTGGCCTACCTAGTCCTTGTTAATGAGGTATTAAGTGGCTTGGGTATAATATCTCATATTGCTAAGACTTTAATAATGATAGATGCACTAGTAGTATGGCTATTATAAATTATAAGGCCATAAATAAATGATAGACCAATAATGATGGTGCTAGAAGTCCACCTTAGGAATAGGTCTTAAATGACGGTGTCTACCTCGATTGAGGTCTTAAATGGCAGAGTCTGCCTATTTCTCTTTTAAAAGTATTATGTGGCGATAGAGAAGCCCGCTTCATATTTAGAAGTATTAAGTGAAAAATGGGTATGGAAGTATTGGGTGGTTGATAAGGCTTTATCGGTATTTTGTACCTTGGGAATCGGTAGGTAAGTAATCACATGTGCAATGCAGGGTTAGATTAGAATTGCTAACCTTAATAGACATAACAATTAAATGGAAACCAATCGCCACAAATTGATGTTATGGACAATTTATAGATTTTCCAATCACCAGAACATTGTTCTGACCCCTCCTCATTACAGCCTACAGGGTAGATTTAAAGGAACATGTCATTGGAGCTGGATGTGTTGAGTTACTAGAGAAGTCTCCTTTTCTCTCATGCTCGATGCTGATGTGACAATCTGTTATCCAACGAATACCATTAATTCCAAGATAGTAGTCAGAATCAGTATTCTTATCCTATTATTGTTTTCTCTGTGAGTTTAGATTTCAATCAATCTCTGATAATATTCAGGCTTATTTGCAGGTACCAAATTCAACGATATGTGCTTTCATGGACTTGGGTTTCGATTTTTGTTGAAATTTAGGCTCATTAAGGTAGGGATTGTAACATGCAAGCTTGCATTAACTGTGCAAGCTTTCATAGGTGCAGCTTTCATTAACTATGCAAACTTGCACATGTCTGTTTATGCATGCATTTTTGCTTTTAAAGCTTGCTAGGAACATTACTTTCATACCTTGAATATAACTAAACATAACAAAACAAGGACATCCCCTATGTGAAGGGTACCTACAATGAAGCTAATGCATCACCCAAAAGCTCAACATTATAATAAAAAGAAAGAGAATTGAATAATTATATGAAATAATTATTGCTTTAACCAAAATAAAAAACAGTAACCAATCTCAAATGGTGACCAATCTTTCATACAAGTCAGTGCTTCAACTATATTTAAAGACAATGAAGATCTAGTCTCAGCAATCTGCCTACCACTGCTACTAAAAGCCGATTCGGATGCTACAATTGATAACAAAACTACTAAGATATCATGAGCAATATTTCCAAGATTAGGAAAGTGGGGCTATTAATTTTCTACCACATCAAAATATCAAAGTTATTTTCACCTTCACCTGTTGGCAACAATTCATCTTCCAAATATTTATCAAGTTCTATCTTCAAAACTAGTGAATTTCCAACTTTTTGTTCAACATAGTTTCTCCATTTTAAATTAATTTTTGTTCTCTTTTTTGGAGCAATAGTAGATGAATCCACGTTATCAGAAGAAGAAGTGGTAGATGCATTCACAAATGAAGTACTTTCCTTTTTATATAAAAAAAAGGGCCTTTAAAGATTCATTTATTTTTCCAACATGAATATGTGAATTTTCTCCATAGATCAAGCCAACGAAAAACTCTATGTAAGTCATCAAATAGCGGGGATCAAAAAGCATACCAAGACTCATAATTAGATTACAGGCGCTCCAATACTTGTCAAATCTAATTCTCATCTTTTGTGCCATGGATTGAATATACTCATATTCTTTTAACTTCCAACTTAAAATGTTTTCATAAACATCACACACACTTTTGAAATGTAGGTTAACCGTTGGAAATTTAACACCATAAAATTTAAGTGTAACATCATAGAAAACTCTCAAACATTCACTAATTTCTTTCCTAACCTTCCATTCTTCACTTGATAGCAATGCCTTGTAATCATAAATCAAATCAACAAATCATTCAAATGCGGGATGCACCTGAAGTGCAGTTTTATGCATAAGATATGTCGAGTTCCATTGTGTTGGAACATCATAAGGAACTCCTTTTAATCTAGTTTGCACAAATGGATTTTCTCGACTTTGTTTTCTGCCTTGTGATGACTTCGTAAAATTGACACTTTCTCTTATGTTTTCAGTAAGACCATGCACAATTTTAAACCATCTTGTACAATCAAATCTAATGTATGTGTGCAAAAATGCATATGGAACAATAGACCATTTAAAAGGAAAAATACCTTTACCAACTGACCTTTCTTTAAAATATTTTATCATAACTATAACAACCCTCTTCAATATGTGCATAATTTTCGACCTAATAGAAACCTATGGAACATTAAGCCCATTCCAAAGCTGGCTATTGGTGCGCAAAATTGGTATAGTGAACAATATATAGAACTATCTATTTATGTTTTCAGAATCTCAAAGCGGAAGGGATAAAATATAGTAACAAAAACAAGTACCCATATCATAAAAACTAGATCTCAGAAATACAACATCCCAAAATATCCAAAATATCTCAATATAAAACATCAACATGACTAAAATCAAGGTATACCTAAATACATTAAAATCATAGATAAATAACTAAACTGCCATAATTTATCATCGCCGCCTTCATATTCTTCATCAACGTCTCTTTCTCCTAACTTGTGGGTTGTAATGAGGAGGGATTCAGAACAACAATATGTGGTGAATGAATATCTCAAGATTTATCATAATAGTAGTATATGGGTATTATCATTTAGATAAGTAATGTGTTATATGCATCGTATACTTTAACCAACTAAGTATACCTCCAATTGTAAGCCCAAGGCTCTTCCAATCCAGCTCCATAACGTACCTCCAATTGTAGGACAATGTCCCTTTTCAGTCCAATTTATAAATCTAACGTGGGTGCAACACAACTACGGGGTCTAACAACCCATCTTCTTCAATCATGTCTTCACAATGCGAGAGAACACACCTAAGCCACTTAATACCTTTTTAATAGAAATTTGGCAGACTCTGACCAATTAATGCATGTACCCTTGGCAGACCCTGGTCATTTAATACCTAAACCTAAGGTGGACACCTCTTTGGTACTTCTTCACTGACATCATCAGAACTCCCATAAGGCCATTTAATACTTCTGTTGTGGAAAAAAGGCGGACCCTACAATAGTCAGTTAATACCTCAACCATGAAGCAGACCCCCTCCAAAGATTTTCCACTATCGTACCTAAATGATAACCTCAACCAGTTAATACTTCTTGAGAGATAAGAAGGTGGACCACACAATAGCCACTTAATGCCTCCAATCTAGAAGCAGGCCGATACTGGGATATCCGTCTTATGATCCATAACCCAAACAATGACGTCTCACATTAGTTCGACTATTCTTAGGTGTTAGTAGCTAGATTAATTGGACAGACATACCCAATAGAATTGGGACTAAGCTCACATCCACTGTGGGTACTCACAACAGTCCCAAAGTCACACTACTGGTGCTCAGATTAGCTGGGCAGACTTCTGTGTGCTTTTATCTGACCATGCATCCCTATAACATAGTCATATTTTCACTCTACGAATATACTACCAAATATATATTTATATATAATATACCTCAGTCGCATTTATGTATTAAGGCGATATAAGGAAAACTCATTATTTTTCCTTTAATTATGGATTAATTACCATAATTATCCTTAACTTCATTCCTATATGGTTTAATGCTATTAATTAACCTATTCATTCTATACAATACAACTTATATGTTACTATTTATACGCTATTAATATATTTACCCTTAACGTGGTTTTTAGGCTAACTAATTTATCACTAAATATTCCTAAGCATGCGCAAAGAAATATTTCTACACTAAGGTTTTCGCTTCCTATACTAGTTTTTAAACCGTCAAAACTTCCTATTCATACATGTCTCAGTTCCATACAATAATTTACAAAATAGCTAATATCCTTAGCTAGACAAAATTGACTTGGATATATATACATATATATATACATATATATACATATATATATATATATATTCAAAAATTGAATCAAAACCACAAACTTATTTTACATCAATATAATAGAAACAATGCCTCTATTTCAAGGAAACAAAACTTTACAATTAAACCCTTTATATTCTATTTAACGACGTACATATATAAACTTGAAGTGTAAAAGGGATTCATATTTTCCTAAATTATGATACCACAAATTAAAGAATTGATACTTTGCACATCATTTCCTTTTTCTTTATTTTAGAACCATCCATTACAATAGCAGAAATTATAAGTGGAAATTGAATCGAACATAAATTATTCAAATTGCAAACGATAAATTAAATTCTACTATATTAACATAAAACAACTGAGATTATACTTAATCTACGAACTAACATACAGTTGGGAGAATTTTAGGGTTTTAGATTTAAGGTTTTAAGTACAAAATTCCTCAAGGCATAAAATAAATTCAAACTTTAACTATATAAATTACTAAAATATGAAAAACTAAGATTTCCACTTATAATTTGTTTTCCTAATTTCCTTCGATTAGGTTTTATGCCTTCACATATTCCTCCTTTAGTTTACTTGTTATTGGAATATGTAACAATTCAATTGTATATAGATTAGATTCATAATTCAGAGGTTATGGAAGAATAGAAATAGAAAAACTCATTACCTCTTTCCATAGGATTTAAATCTTGAATCCAATGAAGAATTAAGGAAGAAGGCTTACGGAGTTTCACTAGCATTCCAATTTTCTTGTAAATTAAAGTGAGGTTGCTAGCTTCTTATTTATAGTGGTTAAGATGTATCTGGATCGAAGGATTTAAGTCGGTTTAATATAATAAAATCCAGGCCGTTCTTGGCCAAGACAAACCCTAGCAGCAATAACTTAACCGGTCAACCGGCCTACCCTTTATATGCCACGCAACCATCCTTCTCTTGATCCAGTCTTCCCTTCCTAACTCCTGAAATATACGGTCATCGTCGTTAATCCAAGCCTTAGTTTCAACAAAATCTTCAGCCCACATATATGCATGTTCCTCCATATTCTGAAAGTCTTTACATATTTTGGGATAGCATAGTAGGAAGGGTGCTACTTTAGTGGGCAGAACAACTAGTAATGCTGGTGTAGTTTGTTGAGGGATGGGAACTTGCCTCCATGTGCCTTAGGTATTGCTTGAATCACTCTGCCATCCCTCGTATGGTTTGTGTTTCTTTGGTGGTGGCGTTCCCAGCCTCTAAGAAGTTGTTTTAATCCATAATCAACTATCTATGAGTTAGAGCTTTTTAGTCATGGCTTCCTAAGATAGTATTACCAGCTGAATAAAATTTAGCCTAGTGTGTTTGCATATGTTCATAAAGGAGTATATATATATATAGCTAGGTTTTGAAGAATACTTTCAAAAATAACAAATATGCACTCATACCTATAGCTATTCCCGCTGATTGAGTAACCTAAGCTCTCATACAAAATGTAACAACCCTAATGTTACAACTCTTTCCCTTATAGGCTAAACTTTTGACCAATAAAAGCTTATCGAACCTTAGATTCTTTCCAAAGCTGGTTGTTGGTTGGTAAAATTGATACAATGAACAATATATAGAGCTATTTATCTATGCTTTCAGAATCTCACAGCGGAAGGGATAAAATATAATAACAAAAATAAGTTCCAATATCATAAAACCAAATCTTGGAAACACAATGTCCCAAAATATCCATAATACAATATCTCAAAATAAAACATCAACATGTTTGAAATCTGGGTACATCTGAACAACAAAAACATAGATAAATAACTAAACTACCACAATTCTTCACTGCCATCTTCATCTTCTTCATTATCATCATTTTCACATAATATGTGGGTTGTAAAAGGAGGGAGTAAGAAAAACAATATATGCTAAATGAAAATTTCAAGTCTTACCATAACAATATTTCGGTAGTATCATTTAGATAAGTAATGTGTCTTACGCATCCTATACTTTAACATACTAAGTATACCTCCAACTGTAAGCCAAAGGCTCTTCCAGTCCAGCTCCTTAAAGTACCCTCAAAAGTGGGCCAAATTTCCTTTCCGGTCCAATTAACCCTAAGGCAGGGTAATGCAACTATGGGGTTTAACGACCCATCTTTGTCAATCTTGCCCTAACGATGCGAGAGAAAGCATCTGAGCCACTTAATATCCCTTTAATGGGAATTAGGCAGATGTAATGACCTATGTTTTAAATGGTAGATATTTAAATTATTGATTTAAATATTGAATCGTTAATCAATTAACGGTCCAAAAATTTGATTTTTCACCTATGGTCGAACCAGTTCTCGAGTCCACTTCCGTTGAGTTTGAATTGACATTGCAAATTAAAATGAGTATAATCATCGCTATGTTTGGAGATCAGATGATCTGATGGCCGAAACGAATTTGAAATGCGCGAAATTATCTTTCTGGAGCGCTGTGTTTGATAGCAACAAAATTTATACCATCAAGACCGGAGGAATGAGGTGATGTATGCTAATGAGTTTCGTTGTGATCGAATGTGTCATGTGGTCATATGAGATCGAAATGTACATTATTTTGTTTGAGAAATCAAATAAATAAGAATATAATATTATTTATATTATCTCCTAAACACACTCTCATTTGATATATTGTTCCATTGCTAGATCATAAAAGAATGGCCGTCAATCCCCATTATCATTTAAAAAAAATCGAAAGATCCCCTCCACTAAAAATCACGAAACCAACTCTGTTGAGCTCGTATTGAAGAAAGCTTCACACCCACATAAAGATTAAAGGGTGTAGCACCAATTAGCGAGATCGTCCTAGTGTGGACATGTACTAGGGTTTGACATTGTCAAGGCTAGGGGCGACAATAGTGTAACAGTCCAAAATTTTTAACAAATTTTTATTTAAAATATAAACATTTTGAAATATTGATTTAAATTAAAAGTGTAATAAGTAGTGTAAAACGGGAAATTTAAACTTTACATTTTTACGTATAATTTCATCCGTTCTTAACTTTATATGAAAATCAAATTTTATTGATTATGATAATAGCTATTTAAATTTTGGTTTAAATGATACGTTATTTTATTTAAAGAAACGTTATCATTTTTAAATTTACTTGATAAAAGAAACAAATAACGGTTGTACGTTACTTTGGGCGTTACACTTTACGTTCGTTGTTCCTTTGTCCATTTGATCTTTTCTTGCGTTAACAGTGCTATTTCAGCTGTATATTTTCAGTTTGAAAATTTCAAAAATCTTACATTGAATCGTTCACGTGAGAATTATTATTCCATTCCCTCTTTGCATTCCATAAGTTTCGTTCCAGCTTTTAATAAAAATTAAATTGCCTTGAATTCCCTACCGTTCAGAGCAATTTATAATTGCCAGATCCAACTTTTCTTTCAGTTCATTTTGCTTTTGCGTAAACATTTCTTCTTCCAGGTAATGGCCGTACCTTCTTTAATTTTTGTTTTCATTTTTTGCTCTGCTTTGTTACAGCTCATCCCCTGTTTGCTGTTGCCAACTCCATGCCTTCCTTCCTTTTTCCATTTTGTATTTCAATTGTTTTGTGGTCCTTGCTTTTGGTTGTTGTACCATGTTTTGCCGCCTCCAAACCATTTCATTTTTCACCAAGTCACCACAACCCCCTGCTGAAACCCACGCCAGCCCCTACTCCATGCTACCACCATTGAACCCAGACCACCAACGCCTCCAACCTCATACTGAGACCAGCCCATGCCCACCACCACGTACGCCCTACCCCAGCCTACCAACACCGAACCCGAGAACCCCTCGTCAGCCTCCAACACCATGCCGAACCCCCAGATCATCACCACAACCCCATTCGCCACCACCCACGTCGCCTCATTTGCCACCACCCTGTCACCCTACGGCCTGCCACCACCACCCAAGCCTAGACCACCGGACATGCTCGGCCCTACCCATGCGAGACCACCACCAGGCACATCCCTACCCCGTGCCAGACCCACTAACCTAGGCCAGACCGCCGCCACGTCAGCACCAACCCCATGCCGAGACCGCCACCATTCACCTCCAGTCTCCGAACCCTCCTGTCGAGCCCTTGTAGTTGAAAAAAAATAAGAAGTGAACAAACTTTGTTTTGTCACTGTGTATTTTGGTATTTGAGAATATATTCATCTGAGCTTCTGTTGAGAAAAAAATAAAAAAAATTTACTTCTGTCTCCTTTGTTTTGTAGTCATGATTTATATGTCACCCTGTCTTTGTTTGAAAAAACACTACGCCATAGATGGCCTATTGCAACGAAATTACAAGGTGTTGCTAGCTACAATGTAACGATAGCTATGCTGATTTTTGTCTATTGCAACATTCACTTCAATGTGTTAGCATTGATATCAACAAAATGTTGCAGTAGCTATAAATATATTCAGATTAAAAAAATTAACAAAATTTTACACCTCAGCGATCCACACCATCATTTAAAACAAAATCTCGACCATCAATCCACACCATCAATCCACACCTTAGCAATTTTCATTTCCCGCTTTACTTTTCTTTCTCGTTCCTCTCTGTGTGAAAATTAGGGCACGCGATTTTTCTTTCTCGTTCCTCTTTGTGAAAACTAGGGCACGCGATTCCAGTTGCTTTGATGCTCTGATTGATCGAATCTAGTGTGAGAAACGTTCCTGGTAGCTTGCTCCTTCGTTCTCCTTGATTGATTGCTCGAATTGCTTTGACTTTGGCTTGACGTCTTCGTTTAGTCTAGAATTGAAGCTACGGCTTCTTCTTTTCGTTGCTTATGAAATTAGGTCTTCGACCTTGCTTTTGCTTCTGTGAGAAATTGCTTGCGATCTCGACTGTTGGGTTCGGTATGTATTTCTTTGTTGTTCTCTCGATTTGAACTTGAATACTTTTGCTTTATTGTTGTCGGTGATGATTGGGTTTTCTCTGATTTTCACCACACCTCGTCAATGATGATTTTGGATCCTTTATATAAGCGTCTGATTTGATTTACGTGTTCTATTTGAAACTTTCCTGATTTAATCTTTGATATTTTTGGAAATTCTTTATGCACACGGCTTCAATTTTGAACGTGCGTTCCTCTGTTTGAAAAGTCGAATCTCTCCTAATTTTTAAATCTGACATTTTCAAAAAAACATACGGCTTTGATATTTTTCTTCTCGTTGACTTCACTGTGACTTCTCTGATCACCTGACTTTTGACTACTCTGCATACTTGTTTTGTGACATCCTGGCCGCGTCTTGATCACTGTTAATCTAAGTATTTCCAACTTGAATTTTGATATTGCTACATTATCACTTCACTGTTGTGCTTCACTTTAGCATGTGTATCTGATCATTGCATTTGTTATCTTTTCACTATGACCTTGTTTGGTTGATTTACCTGTTGTGATAATGTTTGTATTGTTGTTTTGAGTTCGGTCTTGTAGTTGTTGTACTTCATTGTTGCTGTGTTGGCGTAACTGTATGTTGATGTATGCTCTAACCATTTTCACTGACCTGTACTACATTGTTTTATCACATTCCATTCAGTTGTACTGTGAAGCAGTTTGTTGATATTGTTGCACTGCTGTGTTCATGTGTTCACTTGTAGTCTGTGATATTTGTTGAGTCTTGACTATCATATCTTGTAGCCTTGCTTCCATATAGATGATGACACTGGTTATTTCCAAAATGCTTGTTGCCACTGCATGCTGTAGTTATTCATATCCCAGTTAGCTTGCATCTACTTGTAGTTCTGTATATTGTAGCTTGATCATTTTTCTTTGTCTACTGCCTTGATCATTGGTTCTTGTAGTCACCTGGTTCTTGTATCACTTTGTCACTGCATTCATGCTTTGTGGTTGTTTCTGTATTTTTGCCTTCCATACTGTTGTGACCTGGTCTGGGGGCATCATGTATATTCTGTGGTCATTTAGCATTGTGAACTGCCTGCTTGATTTCCTTGTTGTTCATTTGGTATTCTGATCCATGCTTGCTTACTTGGTGGCTTTTGTTGCAGTTACACTTTGAATTTTGATCGATTCTATTGGCACTTGTGTTGAATCTAATTTTGATTTGACCTTGTGCACTCGAGTTGGCGAGGCAGTGCACACGTGCATACGTGTGTACTGCAGCCACTCGTAATTCCCTGTCCCTGATATGAATACTGATATGCACAGATACTACACAATCAAAGATGATGACGTTTAACCCATATATCTGAGACAGCTTTAAAAACAAATTTTATATTTTTGCAAATTAAATTTGTTTCTGTTCAGTTTACTGCTGTAGATTGTCAATTATACAGGTACACAAGAGACAAGACGAACACTGAAGCTGGACAATGCAGACGAGTGATTGAGTGATGTAGTGAGGTTGTTACTGTAAAATCGAATTGTGATGTATTCAGAAATTGTACAGTTATAGTGAGAGTCAGAATTTGTACCATTCAAAATTTGTACCATTCAAATTCTGTGTTGAAACTGCATATGTAATGAGTGAACTGAGTGATGTAGTGAGGAATATCTGTATATGTGAATATCAGTGTTATTTATCATTGAATTGTAAAATAGTGGAGTCAGGAATTTGTACTATTTTAAATGTTGAAATAAAATATTTATTTAAATAAATTATTGTTTGAATATCAAATTCTGTGCAATAGCATTTTATTAAATAAATATTTATTTCTATTAAAAAATCAAATATGCTCTACATTGTGGGCCCCACAAATTCAGAAAGTTAATATCTATAGCAACATTTTGGAATGTTGGTGCAGACACCTATGGATGTTGCTATAGACCCAAATAGGGTTCTATTGCAACAATATTTCTTATGTTGCCTTAGATAGTCAAAATGTTGCCTTTGAGGTCTGCGGCAACGCGGCAAAATGCATCACCGAGAAAGTGTTGCCTTTGCCCTTTTTTAGCTTACAGCAACATTTTTTGGCACTTACTGCATCACTTCTTGGGTGTTGCAGTATGCAATCTATGGCGTAGTGAAAAAATGGAAAAAATGTTTTGTCACTTTGCAAATTTAAAGTTATCATCTATTTTTTTAAGGTGGTCGTGCTATTGTTTTCGATTTTCAACTTGTTTCTTTCTCGTTTGTTTGCTTCATTTGAAAATTCGTTATTCGTGCAATCTTAGATTTGATTATTTATTGTGCTTTTGGTTTGAATCTAGTTGGCGCATCCGCTAACAACTGATCGTACTATCCGCATGCTTCCGATAGACATCGTATTTCTTTTTCCGAATCTCCAGCTCCGTAGAGGTGAGTAAATCTCACACGAATATTCATACTTATATGATTGTGAAACGACCGCAACTGAATGTGTAGAAATAAATAAATAAATAAATGATGTTATAATTACCTATGATTTATTTATAGTTGATGTTAGAATTGTTAAAACTGCATAACATATCATCTGTTATATTTTATTCTTATTTTACTGTTATTCTATTCTGTTAAATCACACTGCAAGTTCCATGTAGAATAGAATCACTATGGGTTGAAATGATACATACCCGAACAGACTTTAGAATAAGGGAAGATCGTTATGGGCTGAAATGATAGGCCTGAACGATTTTCAATAAAATTTTATTTACTTGGGATTGCGGGTTTGAAATGATAAAACCCGGATTTTTCTTTGTAAACTACGGATTGAAATGATATAGTATTCGTATCACTTGACTTAGGCTAGAAAATATTATACAGACCCGTGGTTATTTTTCTGTATTTTTTGGATACCTTTAAATATTTTAAATATTGTAAAAATAATAAATTGATTTAAATCGAATTTTTAAATGATTTATTTAGAATAGAAATGATATTTTTTTATGTGATAAAAATAAATAAATGGGAAATATTGATTTTGAAATGGAACTTAAATTTGAAATTTTGACTAAAAGAAAGATGGAAACTGAAGTTAATTAAATTGAAATCAAAATTTTAGTTTTAAAATGGTGGAAAATGGAGTTTGAGTTTAAAATGTTGAAATGAATTGTTTAAATGAAAGTGGGATTTACACACTTGAATTTAATAAGCGAACTTGTAAGTTTTTGGTTTTGATTTGTAAAATTTCTCTTTAAAATAAATTAGTTAAAGTATTTAAATGAACATCTTAATGTATGATTTTATAAGTTCTGAACTAGGTAGAATCTGTAGCACTTGTTAAGTGTTGTGGTTATATAAGTGAACCAAAAGACTAAAATGAACTAAGGCTATGATAGTACTTGGTAAGTGCTGTTGTAGCAGAAACTAAAATTGAACCTGAACTAATAAAAAGGGCTACTGTAGCACTTGTTAAGGACTGCAGTAGGCTGAAATATGATTTTGTTTAAAACTGAACTGTTATAGCAGTTTATAAATGTTGTTTTGCTAAATAAAATTGTTTTCAAATATAACTTACCACTGCACTTTTTAAAAGCCGTGAAAGTTGAAATTTTTAACGTTATTGTTTTTAAGCGAATAAATGAACTCCGAAAGGGCTAAACTTTGGAAATTTAATATTTGATTTAAAAGAATAATGACTTTGTTTTAAATGGTTTAATTTGAAGTATATTGGATAAATTGTTTTAAATTTATGACCACGGGTTATAATAACGATTGGTTGGCAAAGAGACCGGGATTAGATATGGAGATACTCTCTGTCGATACCGAAAACAACTTTGACAACCGTGTACGTGGTGGAGATTCCAGAATGAAGTAGGATGGTGGCGACGTTCTTAAGGTATGTTACGTGGACCCAACTCCCGTGAGTTGGCATAAGGTGGCTAAAACAGGAGCGATCTCGGACCAGTGAGGTAGCACCTCTTCTCGGACACATTTCTTCAATATTATACTCTTACTTGTGATTTGACTAGATGGCCATCCTCCGATTTGGGAGTGTTGTTCGAGGTGGAACGGTATTGGCTACTATGCGTATCCATCAGTCCGTGTGCGTAATTGGTATATCTACCCTGGCATTGCCTAGTTGTGCCGTGTCACCTACCATATCGAGCTTTACTACGATTATGATTTTAAGATCCGACCGCGTTAAGGTTCTCCATCCCCTTAACGCTATTTTCCGATATGATTATACTTTACTTATTTAGACACTATTATAATAGCGAATATTACTACATAGTAGATATTTCAACGGATCCTTAGAGGATGGGCGGTCCCAAGCATCTTCTAAGTTACTTGTACCTTTACTACAGTTCACTTGAGTTGGTTTACATTGTATAAGTATGTATATCCTGACTCGAGTGTTTATGTTTTATTTTACGCTCGGGTCAGCCTGAGTATCAGTTGAACTTCATCTTCACGGAGCTAGGACTACTGGAGATCATCTTCATCAAGCTGCTATCTGTTTTGCTATTCAGTCTTTTATTGTAGCTTATGTAATTGAGACAAATGAATTTGGGATTTTCTATGGTTATTCAAACTGTATTGGTTTTAGACTATGTAATTTGTATTTGTTTTGAGACTATGTATTTTAGTGGCTTCATGAACCACTATGGTTATTTTTAAATTCTGCTGCGAGTTATTCTGATATTTCTGTGTCTGTGATTTTGTGAATGATTTTATTTGCTCCAAATTTTATTACAATCTGTTATTTTGCATTATTCAAGTCTGACATGTGTGGATTATTGTCGATTTGAATGGTCCAAAATACCGGGTCGTTACATTTGGTATCAGAGCTTTGGTTTTAGGCAAACCTTAGCCTATGGAGCAAAAACTCATTAGAGATAGGGTAGAAATACCCTAGAATGAGTGAAATCAAACTCAGAATCATTTCTTTGTGAGTGGACGTATTTTCAAAGTTTAAAATGATTTTTAAATGATTTCTCAAATGATTTTCAAAGATTTTGATATAAAGTTTTCTTATTTTAAGAAGAAATTTTTTCTAAACTTCCTTCTTTCCGTATCTACCTTGTTAGAAATTTTGTTATTAGGATATCCATCCAAGTGATCTTATCGTGTCTTATCTTAACTTATCTTTGTCTTCTCTATACCTTGTCCTAAATTTATTCTTGATATTTCCAGGATGAATCGTGGAAATGCTAGAGGCAGGGGTCGTGGTATTGCCCCAGTTCCTCCACCTGTTGCACCCGTTAGGTTTACTGTTCTTTGCAAGGAATTCTCTCTGCTCGGTGGCACTAGTTCACCGGTTCAGAGAGTATTATCGAAGCCCAACAATGGCTACGAAGTTTGGAGAGAATTTTTACTGGTCTAGAGATCACTGATGCCCAGAAGCGTCAGTTAGCAGCATGGCAGCTGCAAGAGTCGGCCTTGGATTGGTGGGAGTCTGTTACGACTCACACTAACGAAGGTGATCTTTCGTGGGAGCAGTTCAGGTATCCTTTGTGTTAACTTGAATTTTCCCTATTTCCTTTCCTTTTGAATCTATCTTAAGTTTGGTTTCTGTATCTTCTTTCCAGGGAGGCTTTTGTGGCAAAATGGATGCCCGAAGCCGGGAAATCTCAGCTTTACCGTGAATTCATGGACCTCAAGCAAGGTACCATGTCTTTTTCAGAGTATGAGCGGAAGTTCAATGAACTTTCCTAATTTGGTCCTGGTCTTATCGACACTCAGCTAAAGAAGAATGAGAAGTTCATTTCTGGAGCTCGCCCAGAGTTCTACGATCGTCTTATTTCACATGTTCATGGCACTTTTACTGAGCTCATGGATATGGCTATTCGCTATGAGAACCCTACTTCCAAGGGTCCTGCTGCTTCTGGTGCTCATGTCTCACAAGCTTCCTCTGCAAATTCCAAGAAGAGAAATCCCAACTTCCACCAGCAGAAGAAGAATTGGATCAAGCATGCGGGCTTGGGATCTTCAGCATCTGCTCCTTCCCAGAGACACCCTATTGATCTTTCCTCCATTACCTGCTTCAAATGTGACCAGAAGGGACACTATGCCAATAGTTTCCCTACTCCGACTGGTGCTGCTGTTCCTCCACCTCAGGTTTCTAGGAACGATCTTTGTCATGTTTGTCTTCAGCCGGGTCATTTTAGGAAGGACTGTTGACGCAGCGGATATTACAAAAAAAATGTAGATCGTTGAATGTAGCAATCGGTGGAATGGAAGATACTGAAATGCCAAATTCGTTGATCTGAAGATACCGAATTCTAGCTATCCCGAACTCGTTGATCGCGCACGATACCGGGTTCAAAGATCTTCAATTCTTCAAGCGTTGATCAAGCGCACTTGATTCCGCGAATCGGCTTCTACAATCGTTGAATCGAGCGCACTCGATTATCCGAAAGAGGAGATAGGAGATTACACTCAACTACCAATTTGAATGAAAGCACAAAGCAATCAAAGAGAATTTTATTCAATATTCAACAACCTTTACAAAATGACCATACATGCCTATTTATAGGTTACAACTCACGCAGTGCAGAAAAATTCACAACTCCTAGGTCGGAAACGACCTATAGACGACGACTTACGACCTATCTAAGGTCGGTGACGACCTATGTACAACACAGTGACTTATCACATTAAAGTACAACACAACGACCAAAAAAACAAACAGGCTTAAAGATAAACGACTCACTTAGGTCGGTACGACCTAATTACATGATTCAACGACTTAACAAATGAACGGCATCTGATAAAGCGGCATAACAATCTACGGCTACAATCTTCCACGACTTAAGACCATACAGCATTCCAGATCAGTGAGTTAAGGAAATCAATGGCATCCAGAGCTTTGCGACCCAAGAATGAACGGCATCCCTTCGTTTGCGACCTAACAGAAGCGGTTTCAGAAATTCTTCGCGACCTAAGTCTCCACGACCTAAGACTTTGCGACCTAAGCCTTCGCGACCTAACTTAGCTCGTTCCGTTTCCTTGCGACCTAACATAGGTCGTAACTCGTTAGGTCGAATCACCTTTCCCCCTAGCCTGTTAGGTCGTAGCATGTGATCTTTGAAACCGGTAGGTCGTTGGAGCGACCTAAAAGCCTCGTTAGGTCGTATGCGACCTAATACTTTACCAATTTGGACACTGCCACTTTTTCCAGCATTACTTGCTCCCTCCTCTATCTCGCTAGGTCGTGAGCTGTTTTCCTGAGCGTTGGTTCCGTTAGCTCGTAGCCCATCTTCCTTAGGTCGTGAGCGACCTAAGAACCCATTAGGTCGTGAGCGACCTAAGACTTCAATTTTTAACGACTTATTTTCCAGTTTTGGTTTGTTAGGTCGTGAGTGACCTAAGACTTGTGAATTCGTAGCTCGTGCTGCATCATCCTCCCCAGGTTGAGAAAAATTCGACCTCGAATTTGTAAATTCATCTCCATCAGATCGTTCATTCCCGTGATGTGGTATGAGATGTTTAACATTGAACACATCAGACGTATACACATCATCTGGCAGCTTCAGTTTATAAGCATTTTCATTGATTCGTTTCACAACTTCCACCGGACCAATTTTTCGTGCTTTCAATTTATTGTACGCGCCTATTGGAAAACGATCTTTCGTTAATACTGCATAAACCAGATCACCTTCATGAAATTTAACATTCCTTCGTTTCAAATCTGCAGACTGTTTATACTTCTCATTTGCTTTCTCTAATCGTTCTTGAACGATTTTATGACATTCCGTCAGCCCTTCAACAAAATCAGCAGCTTTCTTAATTGTCTTCTTTGATTGTGGTACTACCGTTAGATCCAACGGTCCCTTCGGTAAACTTGAATATACTATCTGAAATGGACTGAACCCTGTGCTACGATTTATCGCATGATTATGAGCAAATTCTGCCTGGCATAACTTCACATCCCAACTCTTCAGATTATCTTTAACAAGACACCTCAACAAGTTTCCCAATGACCTATTAACCACCTCCGTTTGTCCATCAGTTTGCGGATGATAAGCACTACTAAATTTCAGTTTCGTTCCCACCATTTTCCACAAACTCAACCAAAAGTGACTTAGAAATCGAGTATCTCCATCCGACACAATAGATTCTGGCAATCCATGAAGTCGATAGATCTCCTTGAAAAACAATTGAGCAACATGAACAGCATCTGCCGTCTTCTTACAAGCAATAAAATGTGCCATTTTCGAGAATCTGTCAACCACCACATATATGGAATCGTTACCACGCTGTGTCCTCGGTAATCCCAACACGAAGTCCATACTCACATCAACCCATGGTTTAATTGGTACAGGTAATGGCATATATAAACCAGCATTAGTCGTAGTTCCTTTCGAAACCTGACAAATATGACAACGCTCTACAAACCTCTCTACCTCCTTCCTCATTGATGGCCAAAAGTAGGATTGTGAAATCAACTGTAATGTACGGTCTCTCCCAACATGTCCTTCTTCATGTAACTCCTTGATAATCTTCATTCTCAGACTACCCTCTGGTATGCACAATCGATTTCCTTTGAACAGAAAACCATCTATCATTATGAACTCATCCGTCCCCCCATCCTTGACTTTATCTACAAACTTTGCAAAGTAAGGATCATCGGTAAATAATTCTGGCAACACATCGAACCCTGTCACCTCAACTTTCAGTGTAGTCAACAAATGACTCCTTCTACTCAAAGTATCAGCCACTCGATTCGTCACCCCTGACTTGTGTTTAACAACAAAAGTAAACTGTTGCAGATATGCAATCCACGATGCATGTCTTGCGGAAATCTTGTCTTGCCCTTGCAAATGCTTCAATGCTTCATGATCAGTATACAGAACAAACTCTTTCTGAAATAGATAGTGTCTCCAGTGCTTAATAGATTGTACAACAGCATAGAATTCCACATCATATGTGCTGTATCGCATCTTCGCACCTGACAACTTCTCACTGAAATATGCAATAGGACGACCCCTTTGACTTAACACTCCTCCAATCCCAACCTTCGACGCATCAGTATGTAACTCAAACAACAACTGAAAATCTGGTAATGCTAGGATCAATGCTGTCGACAACAACTCCTTGATCTTCTCAAAAGCACTTCCTGCTTCCTCTGTCCATGCAAACTGTTTACCTTTCATGCAATCTGTAACAGGTGCCATCACACTACTAAAGTGTGGAATAAACCTTCGATAAAATGAAGCCAACCCATGAAAACTATGAACTTCCGTTATCGTCTTGGGCTGCGACCAATCTCTGATTGCCTCAACTTTACTTTGGTCCACCTGTATACCTTCCTTCGAAACAACATACCCCAGAAATAAAACGCTATGCGTCATGAACACGCATTTCTTCGTTGCTGCATAGAATTGTTCTTGTCGCAATACCATCAGGACTTCCCTCAGATGATTCAAATGTTCCTCTGGACTCCCACTGTAAATTAGAATATCATCCAAATATACCACCACAAATTTCCCAATGAACGGTCGAAAAATCTGATTCATCACCCTCATAAAAGTACTCGGTGCATTGGACAAACCAAATGGCATGACCAACCATTCGTATAGACCCTCCTTGGTTTTAAAAGCAGTTTTCCACTCATCGCCTGGTCTGATACGAATTTGATGATATCCGCTCTTCAAATCAATCTTCGAAAAGATAGTAGCTCCGCTTATTTGATCCAATAAGTCATCAAGCCTCGGCATCGGAAATCTATATCTCACAGTAATCTTATTCAATGCTCGACTGTCAGTACACATCCTCCACGTCCCATCCTTCTTGGGTACCAATAAAGCCGGTACAGCACAAGGACTCAGACTCTCCTGCACACGTCCCTGCTCGAGCAATTCCTCTACTTGCCTCCGCAACTCTTCATGTTCCTTTGGACTCATTCGATAATGTGGTCTGTGTGGTAACACGGCTCCTGGAACAAGATCTATCTGATGTTGTATATCCCTCAACGGTGGCAACTCCGTTGGCAACTCCTCTGGGAATACATCGTCAAATTCTTTCAAAACTGGTTTAACTTCTTCTGGAATTTCAACTCCTTCACTACTCTCACGCCCAATCAACAAGAACACTTCCGGCTCTTCTTCAACCTCCTTAACAAACTCCTTCAAAGATAATAAAGATTTTAGCTCTTCAATTTCTTCTGATTTATTTCCTCCTTGTGATCTCTTCTTCGGAACTAGGATAATTTTCGTGCCTTCAAACATAAAACTGTAGCTATTGGTCCGACCGTCATGTTGTACTGCTCGATCATACTGCCATAGTCTTCCCAATAATAAGTGGCAAACATCCATCTCTACTACATCACACCAGATTTCGTCTTTGTATTTCTTCCCAATAGAGAATGGAACACGAACTCGTCTATCCACTTTCACTTCTCCTCCTTTTCTCAACCATGCTAACTTGTATGGACTCGGATGTTTCTCTGTCTTCAATTTCAACTTTGTCACAGCTTCGGTTGAAATAATATTATCACAGCTTCCTGCGTCAATCACAAACTTACACACCTTCCCCAGAATAGTACATGTTGACTGAAAAATATTACTTCTCAACCAACTAGCTTCTTCCTGCTTCGGTGTTAAACACGATCTCCTCAGCATTAGGTTACAACCTGCATCTCCTGACGCAATATCCTGCTCATCCTCCTCAACTGGACTAGAACAATCCCCATCACCATCCTCATCCTCAACTTCTGCAATCATGGTTCTCTTCTTTGGCTTTGGACACTCACTGCTTTTATGACCCAATTCCTGACAATTGTAACATTTGAAACCATTGTTAACTTTCGTCTTCTCAGCCTCCTTCACCACTGGTCTACTGATAGGTTTAGAAACATTAGAACTTCCTCCAACACCCTTCACTTGATTGTTAGAATTAGTATACACACCTCCTCCTCGTCTACCCTGCTTCTCCCAAGCCAACGCTTTCTGATGTGCTTCCGCTACAGATCTAGGATCGAACATATTAACCATATCCTGGATCTGCATTCGTAGTCCCCCAACAAATCTAGCTGTCAGTTGTTCTTCCTTCTCCATAATATCATTTCGAGCAATCAGTTGGTAAAATTCATCAGCATAGTCATTAACTGTCTTCGTGCCCTGCCTCAAGTTCTGCAAACGTTGATACATCAAAGATTGATAATTGTATGGTAAGAACGTTGCTTTCATCAATTTCTTCATCTTCTCCCAAGATTCAACTTTTGACTTTCCCATCCGATCACGTGTAAGCTTGGTTTGCTGCCACCATGCCAAAGCTCTACCCCTCAGCCTCGTAGCAACCAACTTCACTCTACGATGTTCTGGAACTTCTTTGAAGTCAAAAATCTCCTCAACATTAGCCACCCAATCTAGAAATTCCTCTGCTTGCATACTACCTTTGAATTCAGGAATTTCAGTCTTCATTCTTGACTCCCACTTGTGATCATACTCAGAGTAATTTCTTCCTTGTCCTCGTCCTTGTCCTTGAACACTACCACCATCATACTCCTCTTCAAAATCAGATGTATATCGTTGTCTATCTCGTCCACCCACATCTCTACTACCATTACGCCTTCCACCATCATCCCTTCTATCTACATTCCTCCGTTCACGATCATTCACGTTCCTCCCACGCACTTGATCATTTTCAACACTTCTGTCTCGATTAGAATGCGGTGAGACTCTACTACCCCCATGGTTAGATTCAGGTGAAACCCTTCTCCGATTTTGATTCATTTCTGTCATAAGCTTCTCTAACAGGCCAATTCCTTCGTTAAGCTTCTCACTAAAGCTTTCATTGATTCTTTGCTCCATCTCATCAGCTTCTTCTCTTCGATACAAAGCTTCTACGTTTTGGTGGCGATTAGCTCTTCTTGGCGGCATGCTTGAAAACTTCCAATACTTCAAAATTCAAACACAATTCGGACTTTGATCCAAAATGAAACGGATCGAAAACTTCCACTTTGTAGCAAATCGCGATGAACACGATGGACAAAGCTTTGGCCTCCAATTCAAATCCGATCAAACAACTTCAATGCAAGTCAAACACTTCTACTTGCTCACGGCTCTCTCTTCAAGCTTCTCGGTCAAACAACTTCAAACTTCAAATGATTAGGCTCCAAGTCTCGATCTAGCTATGATTGGCTAGAACAAGCTCTGATACCAAAACCGACGCAGCGGATATTACAAAAACAATGTAGATCGTTGAATGTAGCAATCGGTGGAATGGAAGATACTGAAATGCCAAATTTGTTGTTCTGAAGATTCCGAATTCTAGCTATCCCGAACTCGTTGATCGCGCACGATACCGGGTTCAAAGATCTTCAATTCTTCAAGCGTTGATCAAGCGCACTTGATTCCACGAATCGGCTTCTACAATCGTTGAATCGAGCGCACTCGATTATCCGAAAGAGGAGATAGGAGATTACACTCAACTACCAATTTGAATGAAAGCACAAAGCAATCAAAGAGAATTTTATTCAATATTCAACAACCTTTACAAAATGACCATACATGCCTATTTATAGGCTACAACTCACGCAGTGCAGAAAAATTCACAACTCCTAGGTCGGAAACGACCTATAGACGACGACTTACGACCTATCTAAGGTCGGTGACGACCTATGTACAACACAGTGACTTATCACATTAAAGTACAACACAACGACCAAAAAAACAAACAGGCTTAAAGATAAACGACTCACTTAGGTCGGTACGACCTAATTACATGATTCAACGACTTAACAAATGAACGACATCTGATAAAGCGGCATAACAATCTACGGCTACAATCTTCCGCGACTTAAGACCATACAGCATTCCAGATCAGTGAGTTAAGTAAATCAATGGCATCCAGAGCTTTGCGACCCAAGAATGAACGACATCCCTTCGTTTGCGACCTAACAGAAGCGGTTTCAGAAATTCTTCGCGACCTAAGTCTCCACGACCTAAGACTTTGCGACCTAAGCCTTCGCGACCTAACTTAGCTCGTTCCGTTTCCTTGCGACCTAACATAGGTCGTAACTCGTTAGGTCGAATCACCTTTCCCCCTAGCCTGTTAGGTCGTAGCATGTGATCTTTGAAACCGGTAGGTCGTTGGAGCGACCTAAAAGCCTCGTTAGGTCGTATGCGACCTAATACTTTACCAATTTGGACACTGCCACTTTTTCCAGCATTACTTGCTCCCTCCTCTATCTCGCTAGGTCGTGAGCTGTTTTCCTGAGCGTTGGTTCCGTTAGCTCGTAGCCCATCTTCCTTAGGTCGTGAGCGACCTAAGAACCCATTAGGTCATGAGCGACCTAAGACTTCAATTTTTAATGACTTATTTTCCAGTTTTGGTTTGTTAGGTCGTGAGTGACCTAAGACTTGTGAATTCGTAGCTCGCGCTGCATAAACTGTCCTTTATATCAGAAGGGAAAGCCATCTGGTGTATTTGCTGTCACATCTGCTTCATCACCTGCTGCACCTACTCCTGCTCCTAGCGATGATCAAGGTACTCTTCAAGGCACCTTTACTTTATTTCATCATCCTGTTCGTGTTTTATTTGATACTGGGGCTTCGCACAGTTTTATTTCTGATGATCTGTGTAATAAGTTTGAACATCTCCTTTCTCCTGAGTATGCTTCTGTTCCTCTATGTGTTTCAAATCCTATTGGTGGTCCCGCAAATCTTAATAAGATTTGTAAACATGTGAAACTCCACCATTTCGATCATCGTTTTAGTGGTGATTTCTATATTCTTGGTTTTGATACTTTTGATTTGTTGCTTGGAGATGATTGGTTAAAGAATCACGATGCCCATATCTCTTGTAAATCCCGAATTGTTTCTCTTGAGGATGATCGGGGTAATTCTTTGGTTATTCAGTGTTGTCTGCCTCATGATTGTGCTGGTAGCTTTATCTACTCATTAGATTCTTCCCCTGTTGATCTTCAGTCGACTCGTGTAGTCAATCTCTACCCGGATGTATTTGGTGAAGTTACTGCTTTACCTCCCAAGCGGGAAATTGATTTCCGCATTGATCTCATTCCTGGAGCTCGACCTGTAGTTCTTCCTCCTAGAAGGATGGCACCCCGCGAGAAGGTTGAGTTAGGAAAGCAAATTGAGGACCTATCTTCCAAGGGTCTGATCAGACCTAGCTATTCTGAATGGGGAGCTGCGGTAGTTTTCGTCACCAAGTCCGATGGTTCTCTTCGGGTGTGTGTTGATTATAGGGAGTTGAACAAGCTCACTATGAAAAATAGATATCCAATGCCTCGCATCAATGACATGTTTGATCAGCTTTATGGTGTTACTGTTTTCTCTTAGCTTGATCTTGCCACGGGTTTTCACCAGCTCAGAGTTGCTGAGGAAAGTATTCCCAAGACTGCTTTCCGTACTGAGAATGGATTCTTTGAATGGTTAGTCATGCCTTTTGGTTTGAATAATGCTCCTGCTTTCTTTGTTGACTTGATGAATCGTGTTTTCCGTGATGTGCTTAATAAATTTGTTCTAGTCTTTGTGGATGATATTCTCATTTTCTCTAAGTCAGAAGAAGAACATGAGTCACATTTGAAATCTGTTCTTGAGACTCTTCGAAATAATCAGTTAAAGGCTAAATTTTCCAAATGGCATTTCTGGAAGGATGAAGTCTGATTTCTCGGGCATATTGTTTCTAGTAATGGAGTTTCAGTTGATCCAGTCAAGATCGCTGCGATCAATGTAAGTCCTTCTTTCCTTCTCTTTCCTTGTTTCATTCAATTTACTCTATCTTTCCTATTATCCTTCTTTTTCCCTATTCTGTGCAGGATTGGGAAACTCCTAAGACTCCTACTGATATCCGTAGTTTTCTGGGCCTTGCCGGTTATTACCGGAGATTCATTGAGAATTTCGCTCGGATTGCTGCACCTCTCACTGCTTTAACTCGAAAGAATGCTAAGTTTATTTGGAGTAACGGGTGTAAGGTCGCATTCAATGAGTTAAAAGACAAGCTTACTTCCACACCTGTTCTTACCGTTCCAAATGGAAATGAGGGATTAACGGTATACACTGATGCTTGTCGAGAAGGTTTGGGAGCTGTTCTGATGCAGGATGGTAGAGTGATTGCTTATGCTAGTCGACAGTTGAAGACCCATGAAGTAAATTATGCTGCCCATGATCTAGAGTTGCTTGCCGTTGTTTTCGCTTTGAAGCTTTGGAGACAAATTCCGTTGGGTACCAAGTTCGAGCTTTTCACAGATCATCAGTCTTTGAGGTATATTTTCTCTCAGAGTGATTTGAATCAGAGACAAGTTAGGTGGTTACAGTTCCTTGCTTCTTACGACCTCGACATTAACTATACACCGGGAAAGGCTAATGTTGTGGCAGATGCTTTGAGTAGGAAGAAGGCTTTGTTGTGTTAGATTGTTGTTTCTTCACCTCTTGTGGATCGTATTATGGCTAGACAGGATGAGGATCAGATGCTTAGATTGATTAAGGAGAATGTTCGAAGTAGAGTGGGAGGTAGTAGTCTTGATGGCAGTGGAGCTCAGATTGACGATAAGGGTGTATTGAGGATTAATAATAGGATTTGTGTCCCGAATGTTGATGGATTGAGACAGGAGTTACTTCGGGAGAATCATCAGTCCAGACTTTCTATTCATCCAGGCGTGACCAAGATGTATCAGGACATGAAGAAGTTATATTGGTGGAAAGGTATGAAGCGAGATATTTCCATTTTCATTAATAGATGTGCGACTTGTCAGCAAGTCAAGGAAGATCATCAGAAGACTCCTGGTTTATTGCAGCCTCTTGAGATTCCCAATTGGAAGTGGGAACAAGTTTCTATGGATTTCATTGATGGTTTACCGAGGACTAGGAAGGGTAACGAGAGTATCTGGGTTATTGTGGATAGATTGACCAAATCAGCTCATTTCATTCCGGTCAAGTCTACCCGTTCAGCTTCTAGTTTGTCTGAGATTTACATGAGGGAGATTGTTCGTCTCTATGGTGTTCCTCTCAGTATCGTTTGTGATCGTGATCCTATCTTTACTAGTAGGTTTTGGAAAGCCTTTCAGGATTCTTTGGGTACTCATCTAAATCTGAGCACTGCTTACCATCCACAGACCGACGGTCAAACGGAAAGGGTGAATCAGATTTTAGAAGATCTTCTTCGTGCTTGTGTGCTAGATTATGGAGGATCTTGGGAAGATCATCTCCATCTTGTCGAATTCACTTATAACAATAGTTATCAGGCCAGTATTGAGACATCTCCGTTTTCTGCTCTTTACGGACGACCTTGTAGATCTCCTTCTTGTTGGATTGAATCCGGTAATCGTTTGGTTCTTGGTCCTGAGATGGTTTTGGAAGCTTCAGAGAGAGTAGAAGAGATTAAGAGGAAGATGAGGATTGCTCAAGATAGACAGAAGAAGTACGCTGATCGTCGAAGACGGAGTTTAGAGTTTGCTGTTGGTGATTTGGTTTTCCTTAAGGTCTCTCCCTTAAGGAATGTTATTCGTTTTGGTCATAGAGGAAAGTTTCTCCTAGATTCGTAGGTCCTTTCCGCATTTTGGAAAGAATTGGCTCTCTTGCTTATCGTCTGGATTTACCCGAGAAATTTTCTGGAGTACACAATGTCTTTCATGTATCTCATCTTCGTCGTTACCTGCATGATCCATCTCTTATTATTCATCCTTCTGCTCTTGATAGTTTGGATATTGAGCCTAATCTAACTGTTGAGAGGAAGCCACTTCGTATCGTCGATCGAGGTACGAAGCAGCTAAGAAGGAAATCTGTCAACCTGGTCAAAGTGCAGTGGAGCACTGATGAACGGGATTGCACTTGGGAAACGGAGGAGAGCATTCGTGCTTCGAATTCGGAATTGTTTATTTCAGGTACTTTTGCTCTACTGTCTTATCTTTCTTTGTTTTCTTTTTTTTCGTTCCTCTTCGAGGACGAAAAGTTTTGAGTGGGGGAGAGTGTAACAGCCCAAAATTTTTAACAAATTTTTATTCAAAATATAAACATTTTGAAATATTGATTTAAATTAAAAGTGTAATAAGTAGTGTAAAACGGGAAATTTAAACTTTACATTTTTACGTATAATTTCATCCGTTCTTAACTTTATATGAAAATCAAATTTTATTAATTATGATAATAGCTCTTTAAATTTTGGTTTAAATGATACGTTATTTTATTTAAAGAAACGTTATCATTTTTAAATTTACTTGATAAAAGAAACAAATCACGGTTGTACGTTACTTTGGGCGTTACACTTTACGTTCGTTGTTCCTTTGTCCATTTGATCTTTTCTTGCGTTAACAGTGCTATTTCAGCTGTATATTTTCAGTTTGAAAATTTAAAAAATCTTACATTGAATCGTTCACGTGAGAATTATTATTCCATTCCCTCTTTGCATTCCATAAGTTTCGTTCCAGCTTTTAATAAAAATTAAATTGCCTTGAATTCCCTACCGTTCAGAGCAATTTATAATTGCCAGACCAACTTTTCTTTCAGTTCCTTTTGCTTTTGCGTAAACATTTCTTCTTCCAGGTAATGGCCGTACCTTCTTTAATTTTTGTTTTCATTTTTTGCTCTACTTTGTTACAGCTCATCCCCTGTTTGCTGTTGCCAACTCCATGCCTTCCTTCCTTTTTCCATTTTGTATTTCAATTGTTTTGTGGTCCTTGCTTTTGGTTGTTGTACCATGTTTTGCCGCCTCCAAACCATTTCATTTTTCACCAAGTCACCACAACCCCCTGCCGAAACCCACGCCAGCCCCTACTCCATGCTATCACCATTGAACCCAGACCACCACCGCCTCCAACCTCACACCGAGACCAGCCCATGCCCACCACCACGTACGCCCTACCCCAGCCTACCACCACCAAACCCGAGAACCCCTCGTCAGCCTCCAACACCATGCCGAACCCCAGATCATCACCACAACCCCATTCGCCACCACCCACGTCACCCATTTGCCACCACCCTGTCACCCTACGGCCTGCCACCACCACCCAAGCCTAGACCACCGGACATGCTCGGCCCTACCCATGCGAGACCACCACCAGGCACATCCCTACCCCGTGCGGGACCCACGAACCCAGGCCAGACCGCCGCCACGTCAGCACCAACCCCATGCCGAGACCGCCACCATTCAACTCCAGTCTCCGAACCCTCCTGTCGAGCCCTTGTAGTTGAAAAAAAAAGAAGTGAACAAACTTTGTTTTGTCACTGTGTATTTTGGTATTTGAGAATATATTCATCTGAGCTTTTGTTGAGAAAAAAATGAAAAAAATTTACTTCGGTCTCCTTTGTTTTGTAGTCATGATTTATATGCCACCCTGTCTTTGTTTGAAAAAAAAAAGGAAAAAATGTTTTGTCACTTTGCAAATTTAAAGTTATCATCTTTTTTTTTTAAGGTGGTCGTGCTATTGTTTTCGATTTTCAACTTGTTTCTTTTTCGTTTGTTTGCTTCATTTGAAAATTCGTTATTCGTGCAATCTTAGATTTGATTATTTATTGTGCTTTTGGTTTGAATCCAGTTGGCGCATCCGCTAACAACTGATCGTACTATCCACGTGCTTCCGATAGACATCGTATTTCTTTTTCCGAATCTCCAGCTCCGTAGAGGTGAGTAAATCTCACACGAATATTCATACTTATATGATTGTGAAACGACCGCAACTGAATGTGTAGAAATAAATAAATAAATAAATAAATGATGTTATAATTACCTGTGATTTATTTATAGTTGATGTTAGAATTGTTAAAACTGCATAACATATCATCTGTTATATTTTATTCTTATTTTACTGTTATTCTATTCTGTTAAATCACACTGCAAGTTCCCTGTAGAATAGAATCACTATAGGTTGAAATGATACATACCCGAACGGACTTTAGAATAAGGGAAGATCGTTATGGAGCTGAAATGATAGGCCTGAACGATTTTCAATAAAAGTTTATTTACTTGGGTTTGCGGGTTTGAAATGATAAAACCCGGATTTTTCTTTGTAAACTACGGATTGAAATGATATAGTATCCGTATCACTTGACTTAGGCTAGAAAATATTATACAGACCCATGGTTATTTTTCTGTATTTTCTGGATACCTTTAAATATTTTAAATATTGTAAAAATAATAAATTGATTTAAATCGAATTTTTAAATGATTTATTTAGAATAGAAATGATATTTTTTTATGTGATAAAAATAAATAAATGGGAAATATTGATTTTGAAATGGAACTTAAATTTGAAATTTTGACTAAAAGAAAGATGGAAACTGAAGTTAATTAAATTGAAATGAAAATTTTAGTTTTAAAAAGGTGGAAAATGGAGTTTGAGTTTAAAATGTTGAAATGAATTGTTTAAATGAAAGTGGGATTTACACACTTGAATTTAATAAGCGAACTTGTAAGTTTTTGGTTTTGATTTGTAAAATTTCTCTTTAAAATAAATTAGTTAAAGGATTTAAATAAACATCTTAATGTATGATTTTATAAGTTCTGAACTAGGTAGAATCTGTAGCACTTGTTAAGTGTTGTGGTTATATAAGTGAACCAAAAGACTAAAATGAACTAAGGCTATGATAGTACTTGGTAAGTGCTGTTGTAGCAGAAACTAAAATTGAACCTGAACTAATAAAAAGGGCTACTGTAGCACTTGTTAAGGACTGCAGTAGGCTGAAATATGATTTTGTTTAAAACTGAACTGTTATAGCAGTTTATAAATGTTGTTTTGCTAAATAAAATTGTTTTCAAATATAACTTACCGTCGCACTTTTTAAATGCCGTGAAAGCTGAAATTTTTAACGTTATTGTTTTTAAGTGAATAAATGAACTCCGAAAGGGCTAAACTTTGGGAATTTAATATTTGATTTAAAAGAATAATGACTTTGTTTTAAATGGTTTAATTTGAAGTATATTGGATAAATTGTTTTAAATTTATGACCACGGGTTATAATAACGATTGGTTGGCAAAGAGACCGGGATCGGATATGGGCATACTCTCTGTCGATACCGAAAACCACTTTGACAACCGTGTACGCGGTGGAGATTCCAGAATGAAGTAGGATGGTGGCGACGTTCTTAAGGTATGTTACGTGGACCCAACTCCCGTGAGTTGGCATAAGGTGGCTAAAACAGGAGCGATCTCGGACCAGTGAGGTAGCACCTCTTCTCGGACACATTTCTTCGATATTATACTCTTACTTGTGATTTGACTAGATGGCCATCCTCCGATTTGGGAGTGTTGTTCGAGGTGAAACGGTAGTGGCTGCTATGCGTATCCATCAGTCCGTGTGCGTAATTGGTATATCTACCCTGGCATTTCCTAGTTGTGCCATGTCACCTACCATATCGAGCTTTACTACGATTATGATTTTAAGATCCGACCGCGTTAAGGTTCTCCATCCCCTTAATGCTATTTTCCGATATGATTATACTTTACTTATTTAGACACTATTATAATAGCGAATATTACTACATAGTAGATATTTCAACGGATCCTTAGAGGATGGGCGGTCCCAAGCATCTTCTAAGTTACTTGTACCTTTACTACAGTTCACTTGAGTTGGTTTACATCGTATAAGTATGTATATCCTGACTCGAGTGTTTATGTTTTATTTTATGCTCGGGTCAGCCTGAGTATCAGTTGGACTTCATCTTCACGGAGCTAGGACTACTGGAGATCATCTTTATCAAGTTGTTATCTATTTTGCTATTCAGTCTTTTATTTTAGCTTATGTAATTGAGACAAATGAATTTGGGATTTTCTATGGTTATTCAAACTGTATTGGTTTTAGACTATGTAATTTGTATTTGTTTTGAGACTATGTATTTTAGTGGCTTCATGAACCACTATGGTTATTTTTAAATTCCGCTGCGAGTTATTCTGATATTTCTGTGTCTGTGATTCTGTGAATGATTTTATTTGCTCCAAATTTTATTACAATCTGTTATTTTGCATTATTCAAGTCTGACATGTGTGGATTATTGTCGATTTGAATGGTCCAAAATACCGAGTCGTTATAGGATGAAACAAAGAGCATAATGTTTTTCTCTTGGCGACACGCACCTTTCCACTAAGTCTCGTCAACTTCGGTACATCATGGAAAATCGTATCATTATGAAGGGGGAGACATGACTGTCAGGTCGTGACTTTCTGTAGGTAGCTAAGCTCGACGACATAGTGTTGGTTGAAAAGAGTTCGAGAAGAGAAGCATGATGGCGCAGACAACGTTCAATTTCATGGAACGTAGATCACAAAGGAGGATGCACGGTGTGGTTGGGTTTGGTGTCTCTATGCACATATAAGGGAGAAAAAGAAGATGTACTAATGGCTAATGAAGGTGATTAGTTATTATTTAAGTTAATTAACTATTAAACTAATCCAAAATTGTATTTAATCCATATCTTTTGCGTACGAGATCCGTTTTGGATGCGGTTTCTTGCATTGCGCTCATGATGGAGAGCTCTACAACATAATGCTAGTTTGGTCGGCTTTTGTTAAGGCTAGTGATATTGTCTCTCATCATACTATGATTGTTAGTATAGTGTTAAAATGACGTTTTGAAATGATTCCTAACTTAAAAACGTGATTTCAAAAATATTCAAACCTACATCTCATTTTATAAAAGAACTTAAAAGTGTTTTAAAATGGTTTTAAATTAAATATCTCGTTTTTCCTATTGACACACTATTTTGATGATATTGATAGATTTAGGCTATTTTAAAATTAATCCCACATTGGTTGCATAGATGTATTGTATGTATAATATTATTGATGTATGTAGGCTATTTTAGACGTTTGTATGCTTATTGGTTATACATATGCTTATTTTCTCAATTTGGTTGAAAGCACCTATCGTAGGCGATAAAGTATAAGAAAATATCCAATAGGGTAGGATTGCGTGCATAGAGTTTCATGCATGCCGATTGATCTAAAGATGGAAGATGGATTTAGAGATGTGCTTCAGATTTCGAGATAGATGCCGGACATTTTCATTTAGTTTATACTTAACCATTTTTGGTCAAGTACATGACAGAAGTGATCGTTATCGACTACTCTGCAGTGGTCGACATCTACCACTATTGATGATGGTCGATTTAGCCAATTTTGACGTGGGCAATGGAGAGGGATCAAGGAGCACGATGTGATGGTATGTTCGTTTGACGTTCGATTTTGATGTTATGGCTCTTCAACGAGTGGACTTAGCGGTGAAGTAAAGATGTGATGCTTCGATGCGAACACTTCAGGAATTCACGATGATGATTCCGTGAAGGAAAGTAATGGCTTCGATGATGGATAGCTACACTTTGGAATGCAGAGTAGTTGGATGGAAGGAACTATTAGAGGAATGTTATGGGATGAATGAGGACATTCTATGACTAACGATGGCTGTCCAGGATAGTTCCCAATCGTGAAGACTTCAGGCGGGAGTTGTAGGGGCAGTTCCGAGATGAGCACTTCTATGGATGACATATGCAAACGGATCGTTGATATTCGTAGGTTTCGATGTGTCTCGTAAAGTAGGGGTATGTGTGATGATATTTGTTGGGTTATAGAGTATGCCATATATACATTACATGAGGTTACAAAGTATGCCTCGGATCACACGATGTTTCGATATGTTTACCTTGGTCTACTACGGAGTATGCAATCTAGTTTCTGGTTTATGGAGTGGCATGGTTTTGAGTATCGAGAAACCGGGACGTTGAGTAGTCCTTGACTCTATGGGGGTGGTCATACGAGTATCATATATCCAACGCACTAAGTAAGTGAATGTAAGGATGGGTGATGTAAATATTATCACCTTAGGGATGTCACACAATGTAAATATTATTGATGCAGATATCTAGACACCCTTAGTACTTTGCTATATAGTACACCATGATGACTATGATATAGAATATCATATATCCTATGTTATGTGCTAACTCTTTTGATGCAGGGACAGGTCGAGTATGATTCTCCATACCCTCCATTCTATATACTACATTTAATTTTATAGTATTTTGAGATTGTTTATTGCTCACACCAGACGGTTGTCTGACTCGAGGTTTTATGCTTTGCTTCTTATTACCTTGGGTACTCTTAAATGAGTAGACTAGAAAGCAGGTTGTTAACGGTACATGGAGTTCTGTAGATGGACTAGCAGGAGGCAACGCTTTATCATACTTATACTTTTGGATTATTATTGTATATTCCATTGTGTGAAACTATGGAGCCTTCACAATGTTCGACTTACTATTGTTAGAGACAGTTTATCGGTGATTTTATTTATCATTTGTATAAAATGCATTACTATTTTGTATAACTGTATGAGCCTATGTACTCTGATTTTGTAGTTATGTAGTTATTATTGTCTCGCAGCTTTTATATCTATGATGACTATTATACTTTATTCGATTCGTTATGCGATATATGAAAGATTCTATGATTGTTTGATGTTTCTTTCTTTCCCTTCTCTTCTGTTATCTTTTCTTCTTTTCTATTCCTTTTCTTTACTTCTATTTCTTTCCCTTAACAACCATCTTACATCGATCGGATGCTCCAACAGTGCACTATTCGGTTATATGACCATCAGTGGTGTAGAGCGGTCGTCTCAATAGGTATCAAAGCTTAGGTTACGTGGTTAACCCGAGTTGATACCATGATCCAGTAGAGATAGGATAGGAGTTGTCACCTTAGACTAGATCAAGAGTATACCTATATATGAGAGAGTGCATATTTGTTACACATTTTGGTTTTCAAAACTACATAGTATTATACATAGTATATAAGTTGTATTGCACACACAAGTACCATTAATGTGGTTTTCTTTATGAGAGGCTGATCATCCTTATTTTAGATTTGGAATGATCTGTCATATGAGAAAAGATGTTATTGACTCCATCTCCGGAGTTGAGGAGTGGGTAGGATCGAGGGCCACTAACCTCGATTATATAGTATGTTTGTTGAGATGATGCGAATCATTATATGGAATGCCCTAGTAACTCTAAATGATTATGGTTCTCAAGTGAAAATGCCTAGGGTCGACTTTGTCAAGCTGTATAAAGACAACATAAGTCTAGGAGGAAACTATTCTTTGGAACGGAGTCAGCTATTGAGGTGTAAGTCGGGATGGATATTTGCCAAAGGATCTTCAGTAACTTGGAGTTTGACGATGCAATGAGGTAGAAGTTGACCTCTAGATGGTTCTAGGGAAGAACAATGAACTAGTGGAGTTCCCTTATAGCTTCGATTTCCAAGGATCATTTTACTTGGAATCAGTTCATAGTTTTCTTCGAATAGAAATTTATTTTGACTTTTCAAAAGTGAGTGTTGTTTAGGATGTTCACCAAATTGAAGTAAGACGATATGTGTAACGACCCATAATTTAATCACTTTGAACATGAATAGTTAATATATTTTTAAATGATTAAATAATGGATTTTATATCTAGAAGTATTAACCCTGCCTAATAAGACAGAATAGTATAATTACTTGCCTAATAAAACAAGAGAGAATTATTAACCTTGCCTAATAAAATAGAATAGTATAATTACTTGTCTAATAAAACAAGAAAGAATTATTAACCTAGCCTAATAAAACAAAATAGTATAATTACTTGCCTAATAAAACAAAATAGCATAATGATTATTATATTCCATATGGATGGTTGCCATAGGACCAAAATCTGGTCGAATCAGGTTATGCCATGCGGATAGTTGCCATTGGACCAAAATGCGGTCGAATCAAATTAGGCCATATGGCTGGTTTCTATTGGACCAAAATCTGGTCGAATCAGGTTAGGCTGTAGAAAATGACTAAAGTACCCTTCTCTTCACCTATAAATAGCCAAGTCCATATCTCATTTTAATTCATTCACAAACAAAAGAAAAGAACTAAAATTCATTATCAAAGGTGAAGTATTCCAAGTCTCCATCAAAGCAAATAAGATGTGAGTATATTCCTTGCTTTCATAGTTTAGCGAGTATAACTTATTCTGTGAGAATATTCTTTGCTTTTATAGTTTAGCGAGTATAACTTATTCTGTGAGTATATTCCTTGCTTTTATAGTTTAGCAAGTATAACTTATTCTGTGAGTATATTCCTTGCTTTCATAGTTTAGCGAGTATAACTTATTCTGTGAGTATATTCCTTGCTTTTATAGTTTAGCGAGTATAACTTATTCTGTGAGTATATTCCTTGCTTTTATAGTTTAGCGAGTATAACTTATTTTGTGAGTATATTCCTTGCTTTTATAATTTAGCGAGTATAACTTATTCTGTGAGTATATTCCTTGCTTTTATAGTTTAGCGAGTATAACTTATTCTGTGAGTATATTCCTTGCTTTCATAGTTTAGCGAGTAATGTTGTGTTAACTATTGATTGTAAATGGTTAATAATAATGAGTCTGTTATTATTCTTGTTTGGTTGTTTGATTTGTGCTCGTCCAGTTTATGAGCAATAACTTTGACGTTTAGTTAAAGGGAACTTACACCACCTTTTAACTTAGGATTGACATTTAGTGACTTTTTGGTTAAAAGGAAATAACACCCCTTTTAGCTATCTCATTTGATTAAGAGGGAGTTTCACCCCTCTTGGTCGTATTCTCCTTTAAAGATGATGGGTTTAAGTTATGATTTGAATGGAAGTTTTAAATCTTTATTTAAAGTATTTTAAAGGAGCTTCAAAATTTATATAATGATTTAAATGGGTTATTTATGGAAAGTAAGTAGTCCTATACTTGGCACTAAAAGCCGATGAGTAGATTGATCCTCTATCTGTGAGATCTGGAACCGAAGTGTCTAGGCAAGGCTAGGAGCAACCAGTGCCCTGACTTACCTGGCTTTGTTTCTGGGCGAGGGGTAGAGTAAGTCGAGAATATCGGAAATGTGACAAGTGTAGGAGATTTGATTTCCATAAATGATCTTTATAATTATAATGGAAAACATTCATATTTCTTATATACAATTGTTTTTGACCCATCTAAGTATGCTTTTGAAATATGAAATCCTCCCAAATGTTTTGTGAATATACTTATATCGATGAGATAAGTATATGGATATTTTCCAAGCATTGAAAAAGTATATCTTTTAGTTTCCATATACGATTGTTTTGTTATCCCCGATAGTTGATATCTTGACTATCAATTTCGATACCCTTCTTCCTTTTCTTTTTGTTTCGTCAATCTAAGATCATTTGTTGCTCATTTAGAGCATTGATATCCTTTATCAGAAATGACTAAATAAAGAGAGAGTGGGGGCCAAGCTATGTGGGGTTGCTCCCATTAGGGTATTTTCACATCTACTCTAGATTGGTTTTGGTTGTATGCGCACGGAGATGTGAAATACTCGGATACTCGGTAAGGTTGGCGGGGTCCGGCTTGGAGGTTTCCGAGAGCCATCGTAGTTCTCAAGTATATTTTCTAGAGGTATACTTTCGATAAGGGGGCGCACCCTCCTAGTCATTGTTGGATAAATTCCTTTTCCTTATTTTTGATTCAAAACTTTAGATTGATTCTTTCTTAATTTCATCGGGAAGTGTCTTGTTCTCTTCGCGATGTTTAATTATCTACATCTATTCTTTTATACTTAGATGTTGTCCTTGTGAGAGAAAAACCCATTCTGCATTTTTGCGATGTGGTCTCACTAGTTACTTTGTGTGTTCTATTTTTGGACTTTACTCATACCGGACTTATTGTCTGACCCGAATTGTTTGTTTTCCCTAAACGTTCGGGTGCTCATTTATATTTGAGTAGTCTGGAAATGACAGTTTTCTTTGGGCTCTTTTGAAGATGGTGGATGAGCAGGAGGCTCCTTGTTTATCTAGCTATTTATTTCCGCTGTTATGAGATGTTGGCTCTATGTATGTATATTTAAAGGCAGGTTGTTATAACTGCCTAGACTGACAGTAGTACTTTTGTTGTAACTCTGATAACTCCATGTTGGGGAGTAACCTTATGTACTGTCTTATTTTTATGTTATATTTAACCGTTCCGTTGTGAGATTATTGTTCCTTTCTTATATTTTACCCCATGACAACTCGTCTTTCAAATACTTGGGCAACGGCACATGAATACCATGGATGTATTAAGTGTCGTTCTCAAGGGTCAGAAAATGGGTCGTTACAGTTGGTATCAGAGCTTTGGTTTAGCGAACACCTTAGCCTGATTGGGGTACAACTCATTAGAGATAGGGTAAGTGATGCCCTAGAATGAGTTAATATTTAGAGAACATATTTGTAATTTTTATAATAATAATATTTATCCTCTAAAATCTAGTTTTAGATCCTTTGGTGTTATTTCCTTAAATAATTTTAATCCTATTATTGTATTCTAAAGATACCTATTATTTGTTCAGATAATAGAAAATGAATACAAGAAGAGGAGGAAGGAGAGAATCTGGAACTAGCATGACTACCAATGGTAGGGTACCTAGAAATGCTACCATGTCAGCTGTAGATCCGGTAGAGGAAATGCTAGTGAAAGTTCAGACTGCTATGAACTTTGCAGCTTTGTGTAAGAATTTTACCACTTTGGGCGGGAAACCATTCTATGGGACTGAAGATATTCTTGGAGTGTAGATGTGGCTTCAAACTTGTGAAAGAATATTTGGAGATCTTCAGTTGGAGGATGCGGAGAAACGGCTGTTGGCATCGCGGCAACTTCAAAAGTCAACGATGGATTTGTGGGATTCAGAAACAGCTAGTACTCCGGAGGGGGAGTTTTCTTGGGCCCGGTTCAAGGAAGTTTTTGAAGCACAGTTTATTCCAGAAGTCGGGAAAACTCAGTTGTTTAGAAGTTTCGTTGACTTAAAGCAGGGTGATATGACTGTGTCGCAGTACGAGCATAAGTTCAATGCTTTGTCCCGTTTTGGACTTGGATTGATAGACACACCACTCAAGAAAAATGAAATGTTTGTGAATGGAATGCGACCAGAGTTCCATCGTGAAATGACCAATCATCTTATGGGTACATTCACCCACATTATTAGCATGGCTTTGAGGTTTGAGGCTCTTGATATTAAGGAAGGAGTCCAGAAGGGTGTAGTACCAGCAATAAGTGCCAAGCCTTTATCAGTTATACCAGTTGAAGGAAAGCCAAACTTCAAGCGTAAGGGAAAGAAGAAGGGTGCAGGGAAGAAACCCGAAGATGGCGCTCCAGCACAGAAGAAGCAGACCAACTTGGCCAACATTCTTTGTTTCAAGTGCAATAAGATGGGCCACTTTGCAAATCATTGCCCAATTGCCACATGTTTTAATTTTGGCCAGCCAGGACATATGAAGAATGAGTGCCCTTTTCCTAAAAAGGGATCTCAAGGACAGACTTTTACCATTAAAGAGATACCATCCACTTCTTCAGATCAAAAAGGGAAGCAAGTGTTACAAGGTACATTATCCATCTATGATATTCCTATAAGGGTGCTATTTGATACAGGAGCTTCCCATAGTTTTTTTTCTTATGATCTAATGGACAAACTAAACCTTAAATATGTTATCATAAGTAATCCTCTTTGTGTGTCAAACCCAATTGGAGGTCCGACAAATCTTGACACTGTGTGTCTAAATTTACCTATTTCTTATCGAAATCATCTCTTTCCTTTTGACTTGTTTGTTCTTGGGTTTATGGGTTTTGGAGTGTTGCTGGGAATGGATTGGTTATCTAAGTTTAAAGCTATCTTGGATTGTGGTAGAAGGCTCGTTAGAGTTAGTGATGCAGGAGATGTTGGTGTTGATATTAGTTGTGAAGAGCCTAAGAAGTTACTGAGCAGTTTTCTCTATTCACTCGAAGTGGCTAAAGCGGAGCTAGGAGATGTGCCAGTTGTTCGAGATTTCACAGATATTTTTGACGAGGTGCAAGGTTTACCTCCTCACCGTGAAGTCAAGTTCCGTATTGATTTGGTTCCGGGAACTAGACCTATTGTACAACCCTTACGAAGGATGGCTCCAAAGAGAAGAGGGAGTTAGAAAAGCAGACTTATGATTTGTTGAAGAAGGGCTTGATTCGACGTAGTACCTCGAGTTGGGGATCGCCAGTCGTCTTTGTTACAATGGCGGACGGTTCTCTAAGGTTATGCGTAGACTATCGGGAGTTGAACAAAAGGACTATCAAGAATAAATATCCTTTTCCAAGGATCGACGATATGTTTGACCAACTCCACGGTGCTCGGATATTTTCTCAACTAGATATTGCCATCGGTTTCCACCAATTAAGAGTGGTAGAGGAGAGTGTTCTCTTAACAGCTTTTCAAACTCCTGAAAATTTCTACGAGTGGTTAGTTATGCCGTTTGGATTGACTAACTCACCCGCTTATTTTATGGACTTAATGAATCGAGTATTTCAAGACATTCTTAATAAATTTGTTCTTGTCTTTATTGATGACATTCTTATCTACTCCAAGACAGAGGAGGAACACAAATATCATCTCCGTGTCGTACTCGATACCTTAAGAAGTTATGTGTTGAAGGCTAAGTTTTCCAAGTGCCATTTCTGGAAATCCAAAGTTAGGTTTCTAGGGCGTGTTATTTCGGGAGAAGGCATATCGGTGGACCCAGCCAAAGTTGTGGCAGTTCAAGACTGGAAGAAACCCAAAAGTGCGACAGAAGTTAGAAGTTTCTTGGGATTGGCTGGTTTTTACCGTAGGTTTATCAAGGACTTCTCGAAGATTGCTTCTCATCTGACGAAGTTAACAAAGAAAGATGTTAAGTTTGTTTGGACTTCTAAATGTGATCAAGCATTCAACGAATTGAAAGAGAAGTTGACTAGCGCTCCCGTATTAACCATTCCAAATGGGAGCGAAGGTTTAACCGTGTATACAGATGCTTGTGGAACCAGATTGGGAGCAGTTCTGATGCAGCATGGGAAAGTTATTGCCTATGCGAGTCGACAACTAAAGCCGCATGAGAAAAATTATGCTACACACGATTTGGAGCTTTTAGCCGTTGTCTTCGCACTAAAGATGTGGAGGCATTATCTTTTGGGTGAAAGGTTCGAATTATACACGGACCACAAATCCTTAAAATACCTTTTTACCCAAAAAGATTTGAATTTGAGACAGCAGAGATGGCTGGAGTTTCTCGCCTCTTATGACCTAGAGGTTCTTTATACCCTTGGAAAAGCAAATGTTGTTGCCGATTCATTGAGTAGGAATGTAGCAGTGGTTGCAAATATAGAAGTTAAGCAAGTATTGTTAGAGAGAATTGCATCCAGTCAAGAGGCATATCCTATTTTAGCTCGACTTAAGAAGGATGTTAAAGAAGGTGTTGTTTCTAGCTTTGGGATTGATCTCCGGGGCATATTGAAAATGAATGGGCGTATTTGTGTTCCAGACTTTGATGGGCTTAGGCAAGAAGTGTTAGCCGAATGCCACCATTCAAAAATATCTTTTCATCCAGGAGTGACCTAGATGTTCAAAGATATGAAGAGGGTATTCTGGTGGAAGGGGATGAAGCGAGATATTTCAATCTTTGTGAGTCGTTGTGCAAACTGCCAGCAGATTAAGAGTGACCAGCAGAAGACAGCTGGATTGCTTCAACCACTTGAGATCCCAAAGTGGAAGTGGGAGTAGATCTCTATGGACTTTATTGATGGGCTTCCTAGGTCAAGAAGAGGTAACGATGGAATTTGGGTTATAGTCGATCGACTAACCAAGAGTGCCCATTTCATTCCTGTTAAGCTGACTAGGACTGCTACGAGTCTGGCGAGTTTGTATGTGAAGGAGATTGTGAGACTCCATGGGATTCCTCGTAGTATTGTAAGTGACCGAGACCCGATATTCACTAGTAGGTTCTGGGAGGGACTGCAGAATGATTTAGGGACTGAGCTAAGTCTAAGTACAGCATACCATCCCTAAACAGATGGGCAGACAGAGAGAGTGAACCGGATCTTGGAAGATTTATTGTGAGCATGCATTCTAGACTTCGGGGGTTCTTGAGAAGATCATTTACCCTTAGTCGAATTTACTTATAACAACAGCTATCAAGCAAGCATTGGTATGGCCCCTTTCGAAGCTCTTTATGGTCGTCCATGTCGTTCTCCTTCGTGTTGGGTTGAACCTGGAGATCGACTTGTTCTTGGACCCGACATAATCTTAGAAGCCAATGAGAAGGTAGCTGATATTCGAAGAAAGATGAAGGAAGCGCAAGATCGACAACAGTGTTAAGCAGATCAAAGGCGTAGGGATCTAGAGTTCTTAGTCGGGGACTTGGTATTTGTTAAAGTCTCTCCTCTGAGAAGTGTCGTGAGGTTTGGAAAGACAGGGAAATTAGCCCCTCGATATATTGGTCCTTTTCCCATACTGGACCGAACTGGTAAACTTGCATATAAAGTGGAGTTACCAGATCGACTATCAGATGTGCACAACGTATTTCACGTATCTCATTTACGTAAGTATGTACACGACCCTTCGATGATAGTAGAACCGGGACAACAAGTTGATTTGGAGGTTCAGCCTAACCTAACTATTCTTAGGCGGCCAATTCGTATTGTCGCCCGAGATATAAAGCGATTAAGGAAGAAGGTTGCGAATCTTGTTAAAGTTCAGTGGAGTGGAGATGTTAGAGATTGTACTTGGGAAACTGAGGACAATATTAGGGATTCTTATCCCGAGTTGATGTAGTTGTTGTTTGTATTTTGTTGTTTCTTTTTAGTGTACTCACCAGTTATGTTAATGTCACTTTCCTTTTATCTTTGTGTGGTATATATGATATCATTTGGGTTCTTTGATATCTAGAGATTATCCGACTAATTTCGAGGACGAAATTTCCTTTAAGGAGGGGAGGATGTAACGACCCATAATTTAATCACTTTGAACATGAATAGTTAATATGTTTTTAAATGATTAAATAATGGATTTTATATCTAGAAGTATTAACCCTGCCTAATAAGACAGAATAGTATAATTAGTTGCCTAATAAAACAAGAGATAATTATTAACCTTGCCTAATAAAATAGAATAGTATAATTACTTGTCTAATAAAACAAGAAAGAATTATTAACCTAGCCTAATAAAACAGAATAGTATAATTACTTGCCTAATAAAACAAAATAGCATAATGATTATTATATTCCATGTTGATGGGTGCCATTGGACCAAAATCTGGTCGAATCAGTTTATGCCATGCGGATGGTTGGCATTGGACCAAAATGTGGTCGAATCAAAGTAGGCCATATGGCTGGTTTCTATTGGACCAAAATCTGGTCGAATCAGGTTAGGCTGTAGAAAATGACTAAAGTACCCTTCTCTTCACCTATAAATAGCCAAGTCCATATCTCATTTTAATTCATTCACAAACAAAAGAAAAGAACTAAAATTCATTATCAAAGGTGAAGTATTCCAAGTCTCCATCAAAGCAAATAAGATGTGAGTATATTCCTTGCTTTCATAGTTTAGCGAGTATAACTTATTCTGTGAGTATATTCTTTGCTTTTATAGTTTAGCGAGTATAACTTATTCTGTGAGTATATTCCTTGCTTTTATAGTTTAGCAAGTATAACTTATTCTGTGAGTATATTCCTTGCTTTCATAGTTTAGCGAGTATAACTTATTCTGTGAGTATATTCCTTGCTTTTATAGTTTAGCGAGTATAACTTATTCTGTGAGTATATTCCTTGCTTTTATAGTTTAGCGAGTATAACTTATTCTGTGAGTATATTCCTTGCTTTCATAGTTTAGCGAGTATAACTTATTCTGTGAGTATAATTTAATTATTTTACAGTCAGTGTAATCTTAATCTCTTTTCTTTGACTCATTCACATTTTAACAAATGTTGTGTTAACTATTGATTGTAAATGGTTAATAATAATGAGTCTGTTATTATTCTTGTTTGGTTGTTTGATTTGTGCTTGGCCAGTTTATGAGCAATAACTTTGATGTTTAGTTAAAGGGAACTTACACCACCTTTTAACTTAGGATTGACATTTAGTGACTTTTTGGTTAAAAGGAAATAACACCCTTTTTAGCTATCTCATTTGATTAAGAGGGAGCTTCACCCCTCTTGGTCGTATTCTCCTTTAAAGATGATGGGTTTAAGTTATGATTTGAATGGAAGTTTTAAATCTTTATTTAAAGTATTTTAAAGGAGCTTCAAAATTTATATAATGATTTAAATGGGTTATTTATGGAAAGTAAGTAGTCCTATACTTGGCACTAAAAGCCGATGAGTAGATTGATCCTCTATCTGTGAGATCTGGAACCGAAGTGTCTAGGCAAGGCTAGGAGCAACCAGTGCCCTGACTTACCTGGCTTTGTTTCTCGGCGAGGGGTAGAGTAAGTCGAGAATATCGGAAACGTGACAAGTGTAGGAGATTTGATTTCCATAAATGATCTTTATAATTATAATGGAAAACATTCATATTTCTTATACACAATTGTTTTTGACCCATCTAAGTATGCTTTTAAAATATGAAATCCTCCCAAATATTTTGTGAATATACTTATATCGATGAGATAAGTATATGGATATTTTCCAAGCATTGAAAAAGTATAAGTTTTAATTTCCATATACGATTGTTTTGTTATCCCCGATAGTTGATATCTTGACTATCATTTCGATACCCTTCTTCCTTTTGTTTTTGTTTCGTCAATCTAAGGTCATTTGTTGCTCATTTAGAGCATTGATATTCTTTATTGGAAATGACTAAATAAAAAGCGAGTGGGGGCCAAGATTTGTGGGGTTGCTCCCATTAGGGTATTTTCACATCTACTCTAGATTGGTTTCGGTTGTATGCGCACGGAGATGTGAAATACTCGGATACTCGGTAAGGTTGGCGGGGTCCGGCTTGGAGGTTTCCGAGAGCCATCGTAGTTCTCAAGTATATTTTCTAGAGGTATACTTTCGATAAGGGGGGCGCACCCTCCTAGTCATTGTTGGAAAAATTCCTTTTCCTTATTTTTGATTCAAAACTTTAGATTGATTCTTTCTTAATTTCATCGGGAAGCGTCTTGCGCTCTTCGCGATGTTTAATTATCTACATTTATTCTTTTATACTTGGATGTTGTCCTTGTGAGGGAAAAACCCATTCTGCATTTTTGCGATGTGGTCTCACTAGTTACTTTGTGTGTTCTATTTTTGGAGTTTATTCATACCAGACTTATTGTCTGACCCGAATTGTTTGTTTTCCATAAACGTTCCGGTACTCATTTATATTTGAGTAGTCCGGAAATGACAGGTTTCTTTGGGATCTTTTGAAGATGGTGGATGAGCAGGAGGCTCCTTGTCTATCTATCTATTTATTTCCACTGTTATGAGATGTTGGCTCTATGTATGTATATTTAAAGGCAGGTTGTTATAACTGCCTAGACTGACAGTAGTACTTTTGTTGTAACTCTGATAACTCCATGTTGGGGAGTAACCTTATGTACTATCTTATTTTTATGTTATATTTAACCGTTCCGTTGTGAGATTATTGTTCCTTTCTTATATTTTACCCCATGACAACTCGTCTTTCAGATACTTGGGCAACGGCACATGAATACCATGGATGTATTAAGTGTCGTTCTCAAGGGTCAGAAAGGTGGGTCGTTACAATATGTCTGTGACAAAGTATATGGTTGAATTCAATGTGCTGTTGAAGTACGGTCTATCTTTCATTGATAGTCCATTCAAAAGAATGAAAGTTTATCACTGGGTTGAGTGATCATCTTGGGAAGCGATTGATTAGTCATATTCGCGAGAGCTTTGATAAGTTTATCGAAAAGGCTTTATAATGCGAGAGCCTATACCTAATATTGAAGGCCCAAACAAGCTGAGTAGGGGTAGATAATGGAAGCATATGCATTGAATGTCTTTTCAATTTTGTTGCGTACTCCATCGGCGAAAGAGAAGGGAAATGGCATCACCACTTGAGGTATGCTTTCCACTTATGGCATTTCCATACGTGTTTTATTCAATATCGAGGTTTCATATATCCGGTGATTTAATAAATAGATTGCTGAAATTATTGACCGATCTTTTAAATACGATGAACTTTGTTAGGGACTTAGCCAGCTATACATGGTTTGTCTAACCTTAGCCTTATTGAGTCATCGATGTTTGTTTATTTGTTATTGATTTGTTTTGAGTTTAATTGGGTTCGATATTATAGTTTGGGAATTAATTGGCTGAAGGGGTAAGTAGTAGTGATGAATTGTGTGAGGCCATTAGTATGAGCGGAAGGAAGTGTTCGGCTGCCCACCTGACGATGAGGTGATGGTTAGCTTTCTATGTTCGCTTGATTTCCCACACAATGAGTTGTCATCTGTGTCTATAGCTATAGAGTGTTCGTACACATTCGATGAAGTGACTGGGTTATCACCATATAGGGATTGAGTTCGTATCGATCTAGTTAAAGGTGCTAGACCAGTAATTTTGTCTTTAAGGAATATGATGCCCAAAGAGCAGAGGGAATTAAAGGTGCGAGTGGATGACTTATTGAGGCGAGGGAATTCGTATGAGCATATTTGAGTGGGATACACCTATAGTGTTCGCTACTAAGGAAAATGGTTCTTTGAGGTTGTAGGTAAATTGCCGTGAGCTGAATGAGATAACGAACAAGTATCCACTCCCGCTTATTGATGGCTTTTTCGATCAGCTCTATAGCTCGAAGGTGTTTTCTTAGTTGGACCTTGCGATGGGGTTTCATCCACTAAGAGTAGCTAGAGAGAGTGTATCGATCACAGCGTTTTGTATGCTACTTTGATTATTAATTTATTGGTTATACCGTTCAGTTTAACCTACGCGTCGGCGTGCTTTGTTGATTGCTTAAACCATGTTTGAAGGGATAACTTGAGTAGGTTCATGCTTATGCTTGTTGGTGATACTTTTGTCTACTCATGGAAAAAAGAGGAGCATAAGACACGACTTAGGATTGTATTAAAGGTGTTGAGCAAACACCGAATGATGGTGAGATTTTTGAAGTATCACTTCTGCATGAGGGAAGTGTGATGCTTGGGTCATGTTGCTTTGGAAGCGAACATCACTATAAAGCCCGTGAATGTTACGACAGTCCAAGATTTGAATAGACCTATGGTGCTACATGATTAGAAGTTTCCTTGGAATGGCAAGATATTATATATGCTTTGCCAAGAACTTCTCAAAGGTAGCGGCATCATCAACGAAATTAATAAGGGAGGATCAGGCTTTTTATTTGGACGTGAGGTATGGACATGCATTAGTGAGTCTGACAGAGAGGTTGATGAGTGCATCGACGTTACTCACTCCGAGTGGGAATGAGGAGTCGATAGTACACACATGCTTGTGGTACTTAACTAGGTGCGGTATTGATGAAGAAAGGTAAGGTTGTCATATATGCTAGTCGGCAATTGAAACCGCACAAGAGGAAGTATCCGACTCATGATTTATAGTTAGCGGCGATAGCGTTCGCTTTGGAGATTTGAAGGCACGATCTATTAACAAAGAGGTTCAAGTTGTTCACTGATCCCACATTTTTGAAGTATCTCTTCTCCGAGAAGGATCTTAACCTTCTTCAGCAGTGATGGTTGGAATTCATAGCCTCCTACAACTTTGACATTTCCAATACGCTCGTAAGAGAAATGCATTTGTTGATGCTTTGAGTGGATGACATACCAGTTTGGGAGCTATATCCCTCGAGTGGGCATTGCTTGAGTTTATTGATGGTTATAACTTCAAAACTCAATGTGAGCTAAAGCCAAAGTTGATGGCTAGTTTTACTATCAAACCTACTTTGATTTTGCGGATCAATACTACTTAGAGGCATGAAGCTAGACTAGCGGAGATCTTGGCTAAATTAGAGAAATGAGTAGTTTTTGTAGAGGTGATTCGGTACGGACTTGACCGAGATGGTTAGCTCCGCAAGGATGAGATATTGTTTGTTCCCAATAACGATGGGTTGATGGATGAGGTGCCATGAGAGTTCTCTCATTTGAGGTTGACTATATATCCCGATGACAATAAAATGCACTGTGATACGAGATAGACATTTTATTAGGAAGGGATGAAGAAGGACATCGGCACTCATTTCGAGATGAATGAATTATCAGCTAATAAGTGCTGAACAGAAGAGGCCAAGTGGTTACTACAACCACTTTAGATTACTATGTGGAAGTGGGAATAGGTATTGATGAACATCATTGATGGAATGCCAAGGACTAGAAGAGAATATGATAGCAGTTGAGTCACAGTCGATAGATTGACGAAAATTGCTAGATTTATATTTGTTAAGTCTAGTAGAATGGCATCCAAATTAGTCAAGTTATATGTGGAACATATGGTTTTATTCCACGGTGTGCCAAGAGCATTGTAAGTGGCTGAAACCCGTTGTTCACTTATAGGTTTTGGGAAAACTTACAAATGGCATTTGAAAATTTGGCACCAAATTGACTTGATGATATTGAGACCTAACCAAGAACTTCGAGACCTCGTAGGCTTATTCTTACCGATAGACGTGATACGAAATAGGTTAGGAGGACGGCAGTGGAGTAGTAAAGGTTCGGTAGGATGAAAGCGAAGGCGATTGCACATGGAAGACCAAGAAGAGCATGGGGACCGCTTGTCTAGAGCTTTTCACTTGTTGAGATTTAATTTTTCGCCGGCTTTCATATTGGATATCATGTTTGATGTCTTGTTAGATACTTTAGTATCCTGCATGCTAGGATAAGCATGGATGTTACTTTTGATGTTTGATCTTATATATTCCCGTTTGATGTTTGATTGTCAGCATTTGATATGACAACTTATGCTTATATGGTTGTTAGGTATGCGAGATAGCTATGTTTTGATATAGCATATTTATTTGAGACGGTTGCTATATATGATTTAGTATGCTCATTTACATAATGATGTTACATTTGTGTTTAATCCTCTTTGTTGAGTACTTGATCAGGTACATGGAAGCAAGTGTTGGCTATTTGGATGCTTACTCGCTTTTATTCGCATCTAAATGGTATGCTCTTGCTATAAAAGAGGTATGTAACATCTATAGTGTAGATATGGGTATATATGCTTGGTTGTCCTCGGAAACGAGATGCTTTAGATATGAGATGCCTCGGATATGAGATGTATATGTATCTATGTTGTATTACGATTTTTCCTGGACCTAGCCGTGCAAAGGAGGCGCTGCCGAATTATTTTGTGACATAAGCCAAAGTTGAAATAAAAGTCAATGTCTAGGATATTAGACGTTGCCGATAGTTTAAAAAGTCAATAATGTATGAAATTTAGTTGACTTACCTTTCGATTAGTGAATTATTGCTTTTGTTTTCCATTGTCCGTTTCTTTCGAAATAAGTGTATAACTTAGACGTTTGGTTTAGCCATATTGATTTCGGATTTGATAGTGATTGTACTTAAGGATAAGGATGATGGCTCCAAGCTGATTCCAAGTCTATTCCATTTGTTGCGATTGCTTTTAGTGATTGTTGTCGTGAGTTGATAAGTGACGATTATTCTTGTTTTATTACTTATGTAAGGATCGTTCTTAGGATTTCGAGGACGAAATATTTTTAAGGAGGGGAGAATGTATAGACCCATATTTTTAATGATAGATATTTAATTAATTGATTTAAATATTGAATGGTTAATTAATTGACGGTCCAAAAATATGATTTTTCACACACGGTCGAATTAGGACTCAAGAGCACTTCAGTTGAATTCAGGCCGATGTTATGAATAAAAGTATCGCTATGTTAGAAGATTGGATGATCCGAATGCCAAAATTATCTCAAAATGCACAAAATTATCATCCCGGAGTGCTGTCTTAGATAATGATGAAATTTATACCATTAGGACCGGAAAAATGAGGTGATCTTCGCTGATGAGTAACGTTGCGATCGGACACGCCGTGTGGTCGTAAGAGCTCGTAACATACAATAGTTTATTTGAAAAATCAAATAAATAAGAATATAACAATATTTAAATTATCACCCAAACCCTCTCTCATTTAATCATTACTGTTCCATTGCCTAGAACATAAAAGAATGGCCCTCACTTCTCATTATCATTCAAACAAATAAAATCGAGAGATTCGCTCCACTAAAAATCATGAAACCAACTCCGTTGAGCTCATATCGAGGAAAGCTTCTCCCATATATATAGATTGAAGGGTGCAGTACCGATTGGGGAGATCGACCGAGTGTGGATTTGGTCTAGGGTTTAACATTGGCAAGGCTAGGGGCAACGATAGGCCAAACGAAGAGCATTATTATTTTTCTCTTGGTGACATGCACCTTTCCATCAAATATCGTAGACTCGGATACATCATGGCAAGTTGTGTCTTAATGAAGGGGAGGCATGGTTGTCAGGTCGTGACTTTCTGTAGGTGGCCGAGATCAACGATGATGCAATGACTGGTGAGAGTTCGAGAAGAGAAGCGCGATGGTACAGAGGGCGTTCTATTTCATGGAGTGTAGCTCCGTATCACAAAGGAGATACACGGCGTGGTGTTGGTGTCTCTATGCATGTACATGGGAGAAGAAGAAGATGTATTAACGGTTAATAAAGGTGATTAATAATTATTTAAGTTAATTAACTATTTAATTAATCCAAAACCGTATTTAATCCATATCTTCTGCATATAAGGTCCATTTTGGATGTGGTTTCTTGCGTTGCACTCGTGATGGAGAGCCCTACAACATAATGATGGTTTGGTTAGCTTTTATTGAGTTGAGCGATATTATCTCTCACCATACTGTGATTGTTAGTATAATATTAAAAGGATGTTTTGAAATGATTTCTAACTTTAAAATGTGATTTCTAATATATTTAAACCTACACCTTATTTTATAAAAGAATTTAAAAGAGTTATAAAGTGGTTTTAGAATAAATATTACATTTTTCTCAGTAACTTGATTTCAGTAACTTGATTAACCTAACTCTAAGCTCAAAATCCTGCCACAACTCAACCACTGAGTTGCGAATTCTCAAACTACACCCCATAGTTTGTACCTAGTTACAAACTAGAAAGTTACACAATTTAAAAGGAAATTACAAATAAAATAAAAGTCTAAACTAAAAACCCTATATTTAAATTAAGCCCAATACAAAAAGAGGAACCGGTTCACTTTAAAATATAACTCAAGAAAAAATGCGTTCTCCTTTTTCTTGTTCGTATACTCTGCCGTTCCTTTTTTCTGCTCTTCACAAATTAGGGTTTCCAAATTGAGGCGCCGCTTGTGATATTGATCGATTGAAGTATGCTATTGCGTTGATTAGCTTCGTCAATCGACTTCCTGGCTTTGAATTAATCATGGTCGCTCCAATTTTGTGTTGAGCTCAAATGATAAAAAATGGTATGTGATTTTGCCCCTTTTTGATTTTGGTTCTGCTCGACTTCGATATTATGCCAATGATGATAATGGGTTTAAATAGGGATAAAATCCCTAAATTTTCGTTCGTATATTTTTGGTTTGGATTCTTCAGTTGCTTTGCTTGGCCGTTCGATTATTGATTTAATGCTTGTGATAATTCTGACTTGTTCCATCTCTGATATGCTCGAATTTGGTTGAAGTGTTTGAATCAGTCCCATTCTTTGCTGCTACGACTTTGGCATTTTAATTTGTGATGATATTTGCTGATTTCTATAAATTTGACTTGTTCATTTATCAATTGCGACTTTTCTGAATAATTACACAGTGTTGTTTATTTTGTCATTTCTTTTTGAAACGTGACTTGACTTTTTTTGAACTGCTAATGATAGTTTTTGTAAAACTATAAACTGCTTCACTGTCATACTATGTTTGCATATGTGTGTCATCTCCATGTATATACATATATATATATAAGTATATATGTGTGTGATGACTCGGCATCAATTCTGGTTTCATGTTGAGTGAAGTCTGGTTTCATTGAAGTATTAATATGTGTATGGTGCACTTTGTCTAGTTGCTTCGAGTTCATCCATGTTGAACTATTACATTGCTCTATTCACTATTTGCTTGAGTTTTAATGTGATGTCTCCATGTTGCATATGTATATACTTGTCACTGTTTGGTGCACCACTTTTGTACATGTTGAAGTTGAACTTGCATATGTACATTTCTTTGTTTCATGTTATTGTAGTCATGCTTGTAGCTTGATTCATTGCTCCTGACCATATGTGCTTCCTTGTGTTCACTGGTCTTGTCTGGTACATGTTGTTGATGACTGAGTGTAGCATATCTTGTGCACTAATTTGCTGGCCTCTGTTCCATGTTTTGCATTCCATTTGAACTGTCTGAAGCTTGTGTATGTTGGTTGATTCTTCATAGGTCTGCACCGTTGTCTTGGTTGAGGCTTCACTTACATGCTCTGACTGGTATCTAGTCTGGTTGCACCCCTTGTGTTCATGTCTGAACCATTTTCGAGTCATTTGAAGTCTGAACTGATATATGTGTTTTCATGCCTTTGTTATTCATGTTGAAACTGAACATTGCTTCGAGTCAAAATTGTCTCTTGTCCTTGTGCACTTGTATTCTCTGAACTGTTGTTGCTGTAGTTGGTCTGAGTTCTTATTGAGGCTGTTGTTTGGATCTTCATGAGTCTGAACTGTAGACTAGTCTGGTCTGTTCGCAGCCTTTGTTCCACTTGAAGTCTGGTGTGTTCATTTGGTTGAATCTTCATGTGTTTTGTGCCTTTCTGCCTGCCACTAGCTGTTGGATTCATACTGGTATCAATTAGTGTAAGAGAAGCCACTATGTAGTAACTTGACTCTTCTTGATCCGCCGTGAACAGAACGGAGTAAGATTGACCTACATGCACATCGAGTGAGTCTAAATCTATTTGAGGTCTAACATTTCATTGCATTGTTCACTAGAGTGCTTGCATTCATGATTTTGCTATCATGTGTACATTTTGTTGTTATTTGCATTTGCACTTGAGTGGAATCCAGCTTTTGCTTGGGTTTGACCTCGTGCTCACCTGTCCCTGCGATTTTAACAAGCAGGTGTATATCAGTGTGCACGACCTTGTGGCATGTACAGTGATACACTGTGCATGTCACAATTGTTCGTGTAAGATGAATTAAAAGAAATGATGACAAACAACCCAAATAACTTAGGCAAATAATATTTTCAAAACACACAGTTCATTATGAACTGCAAAATATTTCTTTTTCAATTTTACTGCGTCAGTGTTTATTTTGCAGATAGTTCTACAGGCTGGAACAGAGTTGAAGATCAAAATACGAGTGAAGAGTGAATTATGTAGTGAGGTGAATTGTATAGTGACAATTATGCTGTAATTGAAGTTGTATTGTAATTGAAAATGTGTAAATGTTGTGAGAGCTCAAATTTGTACTATTTGAATTTGTAATAAAATATTTGTTTGAATAAAATATTTGTTTAAATTAGAATTTTGAGTTATTCGTTTTATTCAACAAATATTTATTAATTATGTAGAAAGATAAAATAGTACAATTATAAATACATTTAAACAAATATATATATATATATATATGTTTATTATCATCAAACAAAAATCATACACTAGCATATTCTACAATCTCCTCCTTTTGATGATAACAAACATATATTAAGATTTTGACATTATTAAATGTATTTGGTCTTGATGAATTCTATTTGCTCCTCTTATTTGAATACCCCCCACAACAAAACTCCACCTACACAGATGCGTGTAGTTAAAACTGAAAAATTAATTAAAAATAACTTTTAATAAAAAACACTCTTGAATATTAGTAAGGATATCACACAAATATCAAAATCTTAACCTCTCTTCCCCTTTTGTTATCATTAAAAATAATGATAGTAATTGAAATAGCTACGATTTTGATTAAAAATATAAAATCAAATCAAGAGGGAAATATTAATTTCAAATTCCAATTAATTAAACAAAAATCATAATATTTTATTAATTATAAACGAACTCCACTTTAGAGAAATGGTAGGATTATGGAAAGTTTTATATAGTGACAAGAGTTTGATATTTTCAATAAAGGAATAATTTGTGCATTTTCCCTTTTCAAATATTATAAAAAATGTAAAGCATTTACTAACCATGCATAACTGTTAGGACTTTTAAATGAGATTAGTAGTTTACCCCTTTTTTAAAAAAAAATATGTCAAGTATTTTCTAACCATGCATAACCGTGTGGACTTTTAAATGAGATTAGAATATACTTGATATTTATCCATTTCTTATATGTGTCCCATCCATGCATAACCGCGAGGACTTTTAAATGAGAATGGAGGCCCATATATAGAAATTCAAGTAATTCACCCATGCATAACCGTGAGAACTTTTAAATGAGAGTGAATACTTTAGGATATAATTATTTTACAAAAAAATATTTCCTTATTTTGAAATACCAAATTCTGCACAGTATATTATGATGTATGGATTGATAGAAAGGTGAAAGTGATAGAAATGATCATGGAATAAGTACTAATCTAAAAATATTATAAAATTTGTTTAATTTTCATGAAATTATAAAATTATACTTCCTCTTGTTATGAAATATAATTTAATCACTATCCATCACTTTTCAAGCACTATAATAATTTTGATAAGTTCCAAAAGATTCAATTAGTCAATGGTTATCTTTTCTTGAGTAAATCTCTTACCGAAATAAACTAGAGTATTTTTAACATGATGAAAACCCAAGTTTCAAAAATTAAAATAAGTGAAAATCAATTTTCTGTAAGGGGGTTTTGTGAAAATGACTTCTAGTGAAAATCAATATAAATAATTAAATAATTGCAAAAATGATTTCAACATGAGATAATATCAGATACCACTTGTATTTGAGGTATTCATGGTGATATATAGTGGTATATAAGAAAAAAAAACGTGTACTCCTCAATGCTTGAATTGTTTTTTGAAATTTTCAGCACGTCCATTTATATCAAGCACAAGTAAAGTAATCTATATTGAGCAAAAACACACATTCAAAAAATTCGTCAAAGAAGTTTTGAAAATTGATTTGATAGACATGAAGAGATTCAATAATGATTGTTGTTTCAAAGTAGTTGTAAGGACCCGATTCTTCGACTTCCGAAAACCTACATCGATACGTCCACTGTATCAACTGCCGAGCAATCGAGTGCCGGAAAACCGAATACTTAGGGTTTTAAAAGAAGAAAAAGGTAGAAGAAGAGAAAAGCAGAAGAAAGAAAGAAGAACAACAGAACAACATCAGAACAGAAACAATATTAGAATCTCACATATCGCAGCGGAACAATATACAATAGATAATTACTAGTCTTTTAAAACAAAGAACTATATCAGTTTATACATACATCAATCAGAGTCAATATACAACAATGGACAGTTAAATAACTTGTCCTCATACAGAATACACAGCGGAATAAATAATATCAGATACAAATACTACGTCTCGTCCTCCAGTTTATCTCCAAAGCTCCAGAATATCTAGAATATCCTGATAATCTAACTCTAGACTGCCCGTATGGAAATTGGTGGGCACCCAGAGTTTAGAAGGGAAACAATAAACTCCGAGTCAGTCATGGTGACTGGTGTGAGATCGTAAAACAGTTTATCTTTAAAATAAACAACAGGAAAACTTTAATGTCAATTCGCAATGCTTTTGGAAAATAAAACTACCATAAGACCTCCCACCACACACACAATGCAAACGCAGAATTGGAGGAGATTTCTTCTTATGATAGTCAAAGATGCTTACTACGAAAAATAAAATCATTTTTGATATTATTATTAGTGCATAGTGTAGAAAACATTTCGAAAGTATAATATTAATCTTAGCCAACATACGACCAGTATCGTATGCCTACTATAGCTACCATCTAAACAGTGGTGACCACCGTACGTAAATGGCAGGTTCTACAACTAATACCGTACAAAGTGCGTATTGGAGTTTGGATTTCCAACAAATGGTCAGGCTAAGGAACTTCCTTTTCCACGATGGGTACGTCCCTGGAATAGACGACCCGAGAAATAACCTAACATTACGGTTAGATCTCTGCCAACACAAGGCCGGGTTACCTCTGCAAAAATAGGTAACTACTGACACGCGTATGCCATCCCCCGATCGTAACCGATCTTCCCGAGGATCCCCGATTCTCCAACAAACCACATCAAAATAATAATGCAGCAACCACATAGGTTAAGTATCTGGGCTCCATACCATGATACCACCTCTATCCAGAAGGAATGACATACACTAAGGGGCGCTACTCCCTAGAACCTTGCTGCATCCTTCCTGTTTCGACCATTTCCGGGGTGTGAGGCTCGACGAAGTCTCGTCCACAAAGCTACGCTTTCTACAAAGCCATGCTTCGGGTCAAACAAAATGATCAACCTATGATCACAAAGATATAAGATCAAACAAATGATCATATCACAAATGATCAAACACTGATCATTTCACAGCAACACTTAGTATGTCACGTTACCAAATTGGGATATATCGCTGATAAATTTCAACTACATAACCTCTGAGCTCGTACGTCTCAGAGAAGGGTGTTAAGCTAAGAGAATAAATTCTCCGCCACCAACAGAAATGTATTTGAAAGAAATCAACTTTATATCTCAAATTGTAACGTCAGACACACAATCCATACAAGTCTGTTCCGGGATCGAACAGAACCGAAGGCACTCCTCATGAAGCCCTTGCACATCCGGATAATTTTCTAATCACGTCCGGACTTCCCGTCACTAAGGGTGATAAAACCTCTAAACCGGAGATCAGCCGATGTAGAGTAACTCGACGGTAATCCTTCCATTTTCAAAAATATCCGGTCTTCAACACCGGTCTTCGAATGCAATTCATAACGACGTATCACATATTCGGAATGGGTTATACGACCCCATGGTCCTTTCCCGGCTAACCCGAATAGTGAGCGCTTATTCAAAAATAAGTGTGGCATTCAAATTCATCCAATTCACAACAAATACCATATTCGAGGTAATTATTGATAGTTGGTTATTTAACTATCAATAAAGATGCGCCACATCATCAGATTCCAAATAATTTTCCAAATTATTTATCTTCCAAAAATATCTTTACTAGATATAAAATTTCCACACTTTTAAAAATAAATCAACGTTTATTTTTCTAAACAGTTTCCTTTTCTTTTATAAATTCCATATTGAATTTATATTTCAAAATATCTACTGATATACGATTTCCAAATCGATTCCAATATTTAATTTCAATTTATCTTTACAAGGATAAATTCTCAAAACGTTCATTTCATATTGGAAAAGCAATTCCATACTTATTCAAAAATAAGTGTTTCACAAATCTATTTATTTTCAACACTTGGAAAATATTCAATATACTTAAATCAATATTAAGTATATATTTCGTTCTTTAAGGAAATCATAAATTTTAGCCTCTATTTGAGTCAAAACGAATGTTGCGTAAAACATCGTTACGACGACTCGAATTATTAGTATAGGGATTCGAAGTTTAGATAGATATATAAATCCCAATATTACATAAAACATTTCCTTTCGGAAATCATTTACTATAACAACAATGTTATAGTCCACCATTTCCTTATATTTCTCGAAAACGTCTATTTCAACAATAAAAATGTTGTAATCTATGTATTCGATATCATAATACATTTTAAAAACATCTTTAAAATGTTTAACTTCATTTTCAATGCCACTTTTCCAAAACTATCCATTTTACTTAACGATATATTCACTATCCAAAATCGTGAATATACTTCACTAATTACATTTCAATATTTTCTATACATTTTATTTCAATAATAATTCGCTATCCAAAATCGCGAATATATCTTCTTTAATAACCTTCTATATTTAATTTATCAAATTCAATTGATTTCGAATTTATAAGACAACGTTTATAAATTCTATTCCTACTTTATAACAACTTCGATTTGTAAATCTCCTTTATTAACAAATTCGATCCATATTTCATTTGAAGGCAAAAACCCAATTTATAAGTTAATTTCTTATAAATCTTCCATTCTACAATTTCATTCATTTTAACTTCACAATTTATAAATCTATAAATTTCATCCTTTTTAACTTCACAATTTATACATCTATAAATTTCATTCTTTTTCCAAATTCGTTTCAATTTGCAATTAAATTTCTAATTGGACTTCCCACTTATTTCTTTTCTAAATAAATTCCTTTTAAAGAAAATAAATTTCTTTATCTCTTTCAATCTATTTAAAAATCCAAATTTAAATTAAATTCTTCAATTTATAATCACTGTTTTATGAAATTCATTTATTTAACATTTTCACTTGATTCTGGAATAAATTCGATAAGATTATAAAAATTAACTTTTTATACTTTAAAAATTCCTTTCTTCAAAATTTACTCAATTTCTAAAATTGATTCACTTAGAAATTTCTATTTTGATTTCAAAAATTCAATTGATTTATTTTTGAAATCCAATGATATCAAACATCCCTTCAGCTAAACTTTTAGCTTTCAAACAATTCCCAGATATCCATATGATTAATAATATCAATATAATCATTCACAGATTCATATCACAGTATAAATAAATTCAATCAATATGAGGGGTCCAGTTGGATCCCTCCAACCTGTTTCCCTGCATCCACAGACGTTAGCACAATACCATTCCACTTCGAGGTGGAATATCGCGGTATATGGGTTTTATAAAATATCCGCTTACTAACGGCGCAATAGGGTCTCATCCGCTATACGAGGCGGGAAATCAATCAATCCAATATATACATATGCCAATATGTATATATTGCTATATATATAGATATATCCTATCATATCTAATATCACATCCAAACAGACAAACAAACAATAACTGAAAATTCCACTTTTCATTTGAGTGAGAAAAATCTCACCTTAGCTTTATTAGCATCCATTTCCATTCTTGACTCGATTTCTTCATTGTATTAACCTTGTATGAACATTTATACGATTTATCAATATTCGAATTAAATCGAACAATTTATTTCGTTTTTAACAATTTAATCAACTATCGATTTTATTTCAACTAATACCTTTAAATTTTAAACAGATTACTCTTAACAAATTTATCTAATTAAAATTAAATTTTAATCTGTATAAATTTCTTGCTTTACTGTAATATGTAACATTTAAAATTTAGCAAAAATGAATTTGAAAATCCTTGCAGCAACTACTTCTGTATATATATGGGTAAACTACATTTATATTCTATTGTATTTTCTGTATTTAAATTAAATTTAAATTTTAAAACAAACTTCCTTACAGAAAATTCATTCATTGGTTTATAAAATTATTGTCCAGCGATATAGATATAATTTGGTTTAAATAAAAGCAAAAATTCGAGAATACCTCACTGTCGCTCGCACTCAGACTTTATCGAGATCGAACTCGACATTTCCAAAGACCAGCACCTCCCTCATCGCGAAACTGCTCGCCGCTGCCTCGTCGAACTTCACATACGCGCGCGAACTCGCCCTCGAATCGCCACCTCGACTTGACAGTGCCGCCGCAGCTCTCGCGCGCCTCCCTCGTAGTCCCCTCGAGACGAACTGCCCCATCGCGAGCTAAATCGTTCGCATCATCACACCCTGGTCGCGAGCTCGACTACCGCCAATTTCCTCCAACCTCGTCGCTGCCAGCCTCCCATTGCCCAGTCGCATCGCGGCTTCTACTCGACTCGCCTGCCGCTCAACGCGAGCTTCCCCCCACTTCAATTTCCAATCGACTCGATTTAAGAGAGGAGGAGAGTTCGATTTCGTATAGACTGGAATGAGAGAAAAAAGGTTGCCATAGTTCGATTATTTTGATTTAAACTGGGATGGATTTCGGTTAGAACGAGAGAGGGAGGAAGGAAGAAATGCGTGACTTCCTTTATGATTTTCTCGGCATGGAATCGATTTGGAAGGAGAACGAGATGCTGAAGTTTTGAAGGCAAAGAGGGAGGCTATTTATTTTTATTTTGTTTCGTTCGATTTGAACTCTGAGGAGGGAGAGACGTGATGATTTTTTTTAAAAGGAATGGGGAAGAGAACAAGGAGTAAGCGGCCATGCTTCACACGATCTCGCATCGTGATTTTAGGCGAAATTTATGGAAGGACGTTTGACTTAATTTTAAGTTTTAAATTTAAATTGAATTTCATTTTATTCAAGGCGTTTGCATATCATACGGTCACAAAACAATTCCGATAAATACGAAATTGAAAATCCAGTAATAATACAATATTACGGACCCAATGGAACTGGTTTCGTCGAATTCCGAGACTGTTCGAAAATTGGCTATTTTTACAGTCGATAATTAAATATTAAAATATTCAATTTTCACAGATTAACTCCAAATTCGATTTTAAAAGTTCTATAACCTTTCTATAACTCCAGTATGATTAAATAAAATTTTACAAATCATTTTCAATCATTTTAAACTCGATTTTCAATTATCTCTGGAATTTCAATCATTAAATTATTGATTTAATTGACCAAATTAAATCCAATATCCTTTAAATAAATTATTCGACTTATTAAATTCATTTATTAATATTTAAAATCAATTAAATATTCGAATTTTAATTATCAAAAATTCTGGGTCGTTACAAACTTCCCCCCTTAAAAGAATTTCGTCCTCGAAATTACAAGTTAGGGAAAAAGGTCCTTAACTCGTCTACTATTTTTCAACATCTAATAGTTTTATCAATTTATCAAAACAAATCTTCTACTAAAGATTCGTTATCATTTCTACTAACTTTCCAACTCTAATTATAGTTCAAAACAACATTGTTTTACTTCTAAATTCAAATTTAAATTTAAATTCAAATTTTAAACTTTCAAAATTTTCTCAAAAATTTTCTAACACCCTAAATTTCTGGAAAATTTCGCCAGCGTCTCCTTTGCGCGGCTAACACGGCACGACTACAAAATGTCCCTACGGACTCTCAGATTTCAAAAAGAAAAAGAAAAAGCCAAGCGGCTAGAGAAATAAGTCATCAAATCTCATATTAAAATTCAAATACTTACCTTTTGTCGAGCAATTCACTTTATCTTTGAAATCAAAATCCCAATTCATTTACACCTGTATATCCTACTAGCCATAATATCTAGTTACATATTCAATTATTTTGCCAATTCCATTACAAAATTTCCAATATATACTTCTTATACATTTCTAATTCACCGTTGAAGTTATATATCTATTTTCATTCAATTTTTCATTTCACATTAATTTGAATTCAGTTCACAATTTCAATTCTACTTGAATTCAATTTATCTTCAATTCTGAAATATTGAATTTATCAATTATCTTTCATTCATAACTGCACTATTTTAAATTAGTTCCAATTACTAATTCATTCGTCTTCAATTTGAATTTCATTCCAATCAGATTTCAAATATTCTATAAGTTATCAACTTATTTACATCTTGATTTATACAATCATTTATACATTCACATCCGCAATTCCATTTCATTAAGGAATTTTATTTTCAATTATCTTCTTGGAATTCTATTTTCATTTATAAATTCATTTACAATTTATATTCACCATTTTATTCATATATGAATTCATCTCTTTATATTTCAATTCACATTTATAAATTTCATTCGTTAAATGGATTTTTATTTAAACTTTAAACTTTACAAGTTATCAACTTCATAATATTTCATAAATATTTTTATATAGCATTCCAGAGTTTACCAACATTTCAAAGCCATTTTGAAAACAATTCAAATTATCCTTTGAATTTTCAAAACTAAACCCAATTTTTCAAACAACTTCCATTTAAAACAACTTGGCAGCAATTCCTCTTCCGGAAACCCGAAAATGAACACCGGTGATGTCGCGATCATCATCGGAATTATTTTCCAGCGACCGAAAAGAGTTTAGAGCTTTCATCTCTCAAAATACTTTTCAAAACCTTTGAAATTCATTTTCAAATCAAAAATGATTTAAACTTTCCAATCCTCAAAATTTTCAAATTCTTTTAAAAACATTTCCAAATACTTCTCTGGAATTCTGTTTTAAATTACAAATCACATTTATAATTTACATTCTTAAATTTCATTCGTATGAGAATTTATTTCTTAACTTTGGACTTTTGATTTCAATTTCTTGTTTAATTTCAATGATAATAGATTAATATTATCACTTCTAACAACCATGCAACCATATACTATAGTACTTCATAGAAAAACATTTCTTTTATATACAAATATAATTTTGGGCAAAATTATCTCATTTGCCCTATTTTAAAACAATACTGTGTCGAATTGCTCTATTCAAGTGTTTAGAGATCCCTATCGATAGAGTTGTACGGACAATACCGACCAGAATCCATATACCACTCAACAAACCAATCATCACAATATAAAACAATTTTTTATATTCAATAACAAATACGCGCTCGTATCTATTATTACACTCAACTCATTCTAGAGTACTACTGACTCTATCTCTAATGAGTAACACCCAACAGAGCAGGGTTGTCGCTTAACCATATGCTCTGATACCACGTTGTAAGGACCCGATTCTTCGACTTCCGAAAACCGACATCGATACGTCCACTGTATCAACTGCCGAGCAATCGAGTGCCGGAAAACCGAATACTTAGGGTTTTAAAAGAAGAAAAAGGTAGAAGAAGAGAAAAGCAGAAGAAAGAAAGAAGAACAACAGAACAACATCAGAACAGAAAGAATATTAGAATCTCACATATCGCAGCGGAACAATATACAATAGATAATTACTAGTCTTTTAAAACAAAGAACTATATCAGTTTATACATACATCAATCAGAGTCAATATACAACAATGGACAGTTATATAACTTGTCCTCATACAGAATACACAGCGGAATAAATAATATCAGATACAAATACTACGTCTCGTCCTCCAGCTTATCTCCAAAGCTCCAGAATATCCAGAATATCCTGATAATCTAACTCTAGACTGCCCGTGTGGAAATTGGTGGGCACCCAGAGTTTAGAAGGGAAACAATAAACTCCGAGTCAGTCATGGTGCTGGTGTGAGATCGTAAAACAGTTTATCTTTAAAATAAACAACAGGAAAACTTTAATGTCAATTCGCAATGCTTTTGGAAAATGAAACTACCATAAGACCTCCCACCACACACACAATGCAAACGCAGAATTGGAGGAGATTTCTTCTTATGATAGTCAAAGATGCTTACTACGAAAAATCAAATCATTTTTGATATTATTATTAGTGCATAGTGTAGAAAACATTTCGAAAGTATAATATTAATCTTAGCCAACATACGACCAGTATCGTATGCCTACTATAGCTACCATCTAAACAGTGGTGACCACCGTACGTAAATGGCAGGTTCTACAACTAATACCGTACAAAGTGCGTATTGGAGTTTGGATTTCCAACAAATGGTCAGGCTAAGGAACTTCCTTTTCCACGATGGGTACGTCCCTGGAATAGACGACCCGAGAAATAACCTAACATTACGGTTAGATCTCTGCCAACACAAGGCCGGGTTACCTCTGCAAAAATAGGTAACTACTGACACGCGTATGCCATCCCCCGATCGTAACCGATCTTCCCGAGGATCCCCGATTCTCCAACAAACCACATCAAAATAATAATGCAGCAACCACATAGGTTAAGTATCTGGGCTCCATACCATGATACCACCTCTATCCAGAAGGAATGACATACACTAAGGGGCGCTACTCCCTAGAACCTTGCTGCATCCTTCCTGTTTCGACCATTTCCGGGGTGTGAGGCTCGACGAAGTCTCGTCCACAAAGCTACGCTTTCTACAAAGCCATGCTTCGGGTCAAACAAAATGATCAACCTATGATCACAAAGATATAAGATCAAACAAATGATCATATCACAAATGATCAAACACTGATCATTTCACAGCAACACTTAGTATGTCACGTTACCAAATTGGGATATATCGCTGATAAATTTCAACTACATAACCTCTGAGCTCGTACGTCTCAGAGAAGGGTGTTAAGCTAAGAGAATAAATTCTCCGCCACCAACAGAAATGTATTTGAAAGAAATCAACTTTATATCTCAAATTGTAACGTCAGACACACAATCCATACAAGTCTGTTCCGGGATCGAACAGAACCGAAGGCACTCCTCACGAAGCCCTTGCACATCCGGATAATTTTCTAATCACGTCCGGACTTCCCGTCACTAAGGGTGATAAAACCTCTAAACCGGAGATCAGCCGATGTAGAGTAACTCGACGGTAATCATTCCATTTTCATAAATATCCGGTCTTCAACACCGGTCTTCGAATGCAATTCATAACGACGTATCACATATTCGGAATGGGTTATACGACCCCATGGTCCTTTCCCGGCTAACCCGAATAGTGAGCGCTTGTTCAAAAATAAGTGTGGCATTCAAATTCATCCAATTCACAACAAATACCATATTCGAGGTAATTATTGATATTTGGTTATTTAACTATCAATAAAGATGCGCCACATCATCAAATTCCAAATAATTTTCCAAATTATTTATCTTCCAAAAATATCTTTACTAGATATAAAATTTCCACACTTTTAAAAATAAATCAACGTTTATTTTTCTAAACAGTTTCCTTTTCTTTTATAAATTCCATATTGAATTTATATTTCAAAATATCTACTGATATACGATTTCCAAATCGATTCCAATATTCAATTTCAATTTATCTTTACAGGGATAAATTCTCAAAACGTTCATTTCATATTAGAAAAGCAATTCCATACTTATTCAAAAATAAGTGTTTCACAAATCTATTTATTTTCAACACTTGGAAAATATTCAATATACTTAAATCAATATTAAGTATATATTTCGTTCTTTAAGGAAATCATAAATTTTAGCCTCTATTTGAGTCAAAACGAATGTTGCGTAAAACATCGTTACGACGACTCGAATTATTAGTATAGGGATTCGAAGTTTAGATAGATATATAAATCCCAATACTACATAAAACATTTCCTTTCGGAAATCATTTACTATAACAACAATGTTATAGTCCACCATTTCCTTATATTTCTCGAAAACGTCTATTTCAACAATAAAAATGTTGAAATCTATGTATTCGATATCATAATACATTTTAAAAACATCTTTAAAATGTTTAACTTCATTTTCCATGCCACTTTTCCAAAACTATCCATTTTACTTAATGATATATTCACTATCCAAAATCGTGAATATACTTCACTAATTACATTTCAATATTTTCTACACATTTTATTTCAATAATAATTCGCTATCCAAAATCGCGAATATATCTTCTTTAATAACCTTCTATATTTAATTTATCAAATTCAATTGATTTCGAATTTATAAGACAACGTTTATAAATTCTATTCCTACTTTATAACAACTTCGATTTGTAAATCTCCTTTATTAACAAATTCGATCCATATTTCATTTGAAGGCAAAAACCCAATTTATAAGTTAATTTCTTATAAATCTTCCATTCTACAATTTCATTCATTTTAACTTCACAATTTATAAATCTATAAATTTCATCCTTTTTAACTTCACAATTTATACATCTATAAATTTCATTCTTTTTCCAAATTCGTTTCAATTTGCAATTAAATTTCTAATTGGACTTCCCACTTATTTCTTTTCTAAATAAATTCCTTTTAAAGAAAATAAATTTCTTTATCTCTTTCAATCTATTTAAAAATCCAAATTTAAATTAAATTCTTCAATTTATAATCACTGTTTTATGAAATTCATTTATTTAACATTTTCACTTGATTCTGGAATAAATTCGATAAGATTATAAAAATTAACTTTTTATACTTTAAAAATTCCTTTCTTCAAAATTTACTCCATTTCTAAAATTGATTCACTTAGAAATTTCTATTTTGATTTCAAAAATTCAATTGATTTATTTTTGAAATCCAATGATATCAAACATCCCTTCAGCTAAACTTTTAGCTTTCAAACAATTCCCAGATATCCATATGATTAATAATATCAATATAATCATTCACAGATTCATATCACAGTATAAATAAATTCAATCAATATGAGGGGTCCAGTTGGATCCCTCCAACCTGTTTCCCTGCATCCACAGACGTTAGCACAATACCATTCCACTTCGAGGTGGAATATCACGGTATATGGGTTTTATAAAATATCCGCTTACTAACGGCGCAATAGGGTCTCATCCGCTATACGAGGCGGGAAATCAATCAATCCAATATATACATATGCCAATATGTATATATTGCTATATATATAGATATATCCTATCATATCTAATATCACATCCAAACAGACAAACAATCAATAACTGAAAATTCCACTTTTCATTTGAGTGAGAAAAATCTCACCTTAGCTTTATTAGCATCCATTTCCATTCTTGACTCGATTTCTTCATTGTATTAACCTTGTATGAACATTTATACGATTTATCAATATTCGAATTAAATCGAACAATTTATTTCGTTTTTAACAATTTAATCAACTATCGATTTTATTTCAACTAATACCTTTAAATTTTAAACAGATTACTCTTAACAAATTTATCTAATTAAAATTAAATTTTAATCTGTATAAATTTATTGCTTTACTGTAATATGTAACATTTAAAATTTAGCAAAAATGAATTTGAAAATCCTTGCAGCAACTACTTCTGTATATATATGGGTAAACTACATTTATATTCTATTGTATTTTCTGTATTTAAATTAAATTTAAATTTTAAAACAAACTTCCTTACAGAAAATTCATTCATTGGTTTATAAAATTATTGTCCAGCGATATAGATATAATTTGGTTTAAATAAAAGCAAAAATTCGAGAATACCTCACTGTCGCTCGCACTCAGACTTTATCGAGATCGAACTCGACATTTCCAAAGACCAGCACCTCCCTCATCGCGAAACTGCTCGCCGCTGCCTCGTCGAACTTCACATACGCGCGCGAACTCGCCCTCGAATCGCCACCTCGACTTGACAGTGCCGCCGCCGCTCTCGCGCGCCTCCCTCGTAGCCCATCGAGACGAACTGCCCCATCGCGAGCTAAATCGTTCGCATCATCACACCCTGGTCGCGAGCTCGACTACCGCCAATTTCCTCCAACCTCGTCGCTGCCAGCCTCCCATTGCCCAGTCGCATCGCGGCTTCTACTCGACTCGCCTGCCGCTCAACGCGAGCTTCCCCCCACTTCAATTTCCAATCGACTCGATTTAAGAGAGGAGGAGAGTTCGATTTCGTATAGACTGGAATGAGAGAAAAAAGGTTGCCATAGTTCGATTATTTTGATTTAAACTGGGATGGATTTCGGTTAGAACGAGAGAGGGAGGAAGGAAGAAATGCGTGACTTCCTTTATGATTTTCTCGGCATGGAATCGATTTGGAAGGAGAACGAGATGCTGAAGTTTTGAAGGCAAAGAGGGAGGCCATTTATTTTTATTTTGTTTCGTTCGATTTGAACTCTGAGGAGGGAGAGACGTGATGATTTTTTTTAAAAAGGAATGGGGAAGAGAACAAGGAGTAAGCGGCCATGCTTCACATGATCTCGCATCGTGATTTTAGGCGAAATTTATGGAAGGACGTTTGACTTAATTTTAAGTTTTAAATTTAAATTGAATTTCATTTTATTCAAGGCGTTTGCATATCATACGGTCACAAAACAATTCCGATAAATACGAAATTGAAAATCCAGTAATAATACAATATTACGGACCCAATGGAACTGGTTTCGTCGAATTCCGAGATTGTTCAAAAATTGGCTATTTTTACAGTCGATAATTAAATATTAAAATATTCAATTTTCACAGATTAACTCCAAATTCGATTTTAAAAGTTCTATAACCTTTCTATAACTCCAGTATGATTAAATAAAATTATAAAAATCATTTTAAACTCGATTTTCAATTATCTCTGGAATTTCAATCATTAAATTATTGATTTAATTGACCAAATTAAATCCAATATCCTTTAAATAAATTATTTGACTTATTAAATTCATTTATTAATATTTAAAATCAATTAAATATTCGAATTTTAATTATCAAAAATTCTGGGTCGTTACAGTAGTGGACAATCTTTGTTTCGAAGACTCACTCAATTTAAAACCTTTATTTGGCTGATAAAAGTTTGAAGTTTGATTTGGCTCATAACAAAGAGTTTTAGATGTTCAAAAATGCAACTTGCCAAAACTAGTTTCAAGTCAATTTTTCAAGTCAATCAAAAATTATACTTGAAATACCACAACTTGTTTGTGTAAAACAGATATGCTTTCTAAGTTATATATTGAATTTACTGCAGTTTTTCATGACATTCCAAAGTGAATCAATAAAAACTAAAAACAGAAAAGTTGTAGCATTATTGGTTAGCTTTCCAGAACTTCAAGAATTTCAAAAATCATAGTTGAGATGTTCAAGATATGATCAAATTACTACAGGAAAGTTTTGAAACTGTTTTCAAACGATATTCCAAATGATTTGCAGTTTTTCACCCATTAAAGTTCAGATTTTGCGAAAGCACAAAATATAAAAGTTGTAGCATTTTAAATCTATTTTCCAAAACATCTTGAATTTTACAAATTGGAGTTAAGAAGCTCATGATATGGTAGAAATACTTCAACAATGTTATTGGCGTAGTGGTTGAGACACTTTCCTCCTATTAACGAGGTCGCGAGTTCGATACTCGTCTACCCTACTCCCCTCAAGGCGCGGATGTGGATTCCCGTAAAACCGATAAACATACTTGGGAACATCAAACCTCCGTGTTGGGGCTGGCTTAAATCCCTCCTAGGGTTGGCAGACTCACTAAGTAGGGGCTTTTCCCTTCGGGGTTTATTTTAAAAAAAACAAAACATAACTAAAAATATGTGAACAAAATTCAGTTAAGAGATCATACCTCACTTTCCTTTGATGCAGTGATATCTGAAATTCGATGATCTCCATCTAATCTTTATAGGCTAAGGAACATTTAAATTTTAGTTTGTCAATCACCTAGAACTACTCGAAATCTATCTCCATCAAATTTGTTCCTTAGCCCACTTATGTGTCTAAATTTTGGAGAAGGCAAGTGGTCTAACTAAGGATGTAGGACCACTATTATTATCTATTGAAATCTTTGGTACCCAAATTTGTCTATATAACAAACCGTTAGCATCTATAATTGTACCCTTGGGAATCCAAATTTGTTTAAATTTCAAACCATTTATATTCATACCTTTTGGAATCTATATTTGTTTAACGATTTTGTGTTTGTATATATTTCGACAATTATTCTTGCCATGTCCAATATTTCCACACTTTACGCATTTGGGTATCACAATTTTCCCCTTAACAGTGTTATTAGTCGTTTGTTCATATTTTGACACTTTCGCAAATCCTTTCCTTTTATTCATGAAGAGTTGATTTTCTAAGAGCCTAGTAAATGATTTTTCTCTAGTGAAAAATCTCCGAGTAATCAACTCAAGTTTATTAACTTTGAATTTTAAAAGTTTATTTTCATTTATTATCTTCGAACAACAACTAATTGTACTATCTCTCTTTTCAAAATTATTCATTTTTTAAGCCCAAATTTTCATTTTTAAGCTCTCTAATTTTAGTCTCAATTTCTAGCATCTCGGTTTCAAAGAGTTGGAGTTTTTTAAATTCAATTTTTTCAAAACCTTGATTTATTTCAATCTCCTTTTCAAACTCGTAATTTAATCGAATAATTTCATATTTGCTTAAAATCATGTTTTCTTTTTCAAGGGTTTTTAAATTTTCGTTGACTTCATTTAAATTTTTTCAAAAATCGCACATTTAGAACTTTCCGACCTCTTAAAACTATCCAACTGTTTTTGCAAAATATTATTTTTACAAATCAACTCAGTTTTGTTCTTCTCCCGAATTAAAATTTGGTTTTCTAACTTTTGAAAGTTTTCATGAAAACAAGCGAATTCGTTTTCATAGTCTAAACACCTTTTCCAATTAGAATTTTTATTTTTCTTAATATTTTTAAGCTTATTTTCCAAATCATTATTTTTCTGACGTAGTTTAGATTGTTCCTTTTTCAACTTATTATTTTTCATCTCAAGAGCTTCATTATTTTCAATTAATTTTCGGCACACGAGAACTAAATCATTGAATGAAAAATCACTTATCTCATCGGCTATTGAATCTTCATCACTGCTGTCTTTTGCAAATCCTGTCAAGCATGTTTCTTTAACTGAGTCGATTGTGGAGGATTTCTCACCGTTGTTGACTTTTGCACCATATATTGCATCAACAGTATCCAGATTTCCTGTGCACTTTCACAATGAGAGATGGTTAAAATTATCTCGATTAATATGAGAATATAGTATATGCATAGCAAGAGCATTAATCGAAGTATTTTTCTTGTATACCATATCACATCCATTTTCAATAATATCCCAATATTTAGAATTAACAGATTTTAAATAAAATTCCATTTTTAATTTCCAATTTAAAAAATCTGTTCCATCAAAAATAGGGGGAATAATACTGGACTGACTCTCGCTAAATTTAAAACTAGGGTTAGACATCTATGCTATTAACCTTACTCTGATACCACTTGTAGGATCGTTTTTACCCTAGAGGAGGGGTGAATAGGGTGTACTAATAATAATAATAATAAAATGCGGAAATAAAAATAATAACAGAAAGTAACAATAGAGATCACACACAAATTTACCCAGCTTCGGCAAAAACCTGCTTACGTGCTGCCTTTAAGGTTTCTACAAGAGATTAAGTAATCAGACGCTTACAAACACACGTAAACTTGCGACATCCGCTAACTTGGTTAACCTAACTCTAAGCTCAAAACCCTGCCACTACTCAGCCACTGAGTTGCGAATTCTCAAACAACGCCCCATAGTTTGTACCTAGTTACACAACTAGAAAGTTACACAATTTAAAAGAAAATTACAAATAAAATAAAAGACTAAACTAAAAACCCTATATTTAAATTAAGCCCAACACAAAAAGAGGAACTGGCCCATTATAAAATATAACTCAAGAAAAAATGCGTTCTTCCTTTTCTTGTTCATATACTCTGTCGTTCCTTTATTCTGCTCTTTACAAATTAGGGTTTCCAAATTAAGGCACCGCTTGTGATATTGATCGATTGAAGTATGCTATTGCGTTGATTAGCTTCGTCAATCGACTTCCTGGCTTTGAATTGATCATGGTTGCCCCAATTTTGTATTGAGCTCGAATGATAAAAAATGGTATGTGATTTTGCCCCTTTTTTATTTTTGTTCTACTCGACTTCAATATTCTGCCAATGATGATAATAGGTTTAAATAGGGATAACATCACTAAATTTTCATTTGTATATTTTCGGTTTGGATTCTTCAGTTGCTTTGCTTGGCCGTTCGATTATTGATTGAATGCTTGTGATAATTTTGTCTTTTTCCATCTTTGATATGCTCGAATTTGGCTTATATGAATCAGTCCCGTTCTTTGCTGCTACGACTTTGGCATTTGAATTTGTGATGATATTTGCTGATTTCCAGAAATTTGAATTGTTCATTTATCAATTGCGACTTTTCTGAATAATTCAACAGTGTTGTTTATTTTGTCATTTCTTTTTGAAACGTGACTTGACTTTGTTTGAACTGCTATTGATAGTTTCTGTAAAACTATAAACTTCTTCACTGACATACTATGTTTGCATATGTGTGTCATTTCCAAGTATATACATATATATATATATATATATGATATATGTGTGTGATGGCTCGGCATTAATTCTGGTTTCATGTTGAGTGAAGTCTGGTTTCATTGAAGTATTTATATGTGTATGGTGCACTTTGTCCAGTTACTTCGAGTTCATCCATGTTGAACTATTACATTGCTCTATTCACTGTTTTCTTGAGTTTTAATGTGATGTCTCCATGTTGCATATGTATATACTTGTCACTGTTTGGTGCACCAATTTTTACATGTTGAAGTTGAACTTGCATATGTCCATTTCTCTGTTTCATGTTATTGTAGTCATGCCTATAGCTTGATTCATTGTTCCTGACCATATGTGCTTCCTTGTGTTCATTGGTCTTGTCTGGTTACATGTTTTTGATGACTGAGTGTAGCATGTCCTGTGCACTAATTTGCTGGCCTCTGTTCCATGTTTTGCATTCCATTTGAACTATCTGAAGCTTATGTATGTTGGTTGAGTCTTCATAGGTCTGCATTGTTGTCTTGGTTGAGGCTTCACTTGCATGCTCTGACTGGTATCTAGTCTTGTTGCACCCTTTGTGTTCATGTCTGAATCATGTTCGAGTCATTTGAAGTCTGAACTGATATATGTGTGTTCATGCCTTTGTTATTCATGTTGAAACTGAACATTGCTTCGGGTCAAAATTGCCTCTTGTCCTTGTGCACTTGTATTCTTTGAACTGTTGTTGTTGTAGTTGGTCTGAGTTCTTATTGAGGCTGTTGTTTGGATCTTCATGAGTCTGAATTGTAGACTGGTCTGGTCTGTTCGCAGCCTATGTTCCACTTGAAGTCTGGTGTGTGCATTTGGTTGAATCTTCATGTGTTTTGTGCCTTTGTGCCATGCAACTAGCTGTTGTATTCATATTGGTATCAATTAGTGTAGGAGAAGCCAATATGTAGTAACTTGACTCTTCTTGATCAACAGTGAATAGAACGGAGTAAGATTGACCAACATGAACATCGAGTGAGTCCAAATCTATTTGAGGTTTGACATTTCATTGCTATATTCACTCCAGTGCTTGCATTCATGATTTTGCTGTCATGTGTACATTTTGTTGTTATTTGCATTTGCACTTGAGTTGAATCTAGTTTTTGCTTGGGTTTGACCTTGTGCTCACCTATCCCTGCGATTTTAACAAGCAAGTGTATATCGGTGTGCATGACCTTGTGGCATGTATAGTGATACACCGTGCATGTCACAAGTCGTTCGTGTAAGATTAATCAAAAGAAATGATGACGAACAACCCAAATAACTGAGGCAAATAATATTTTCAAAACACACACTTCATTGTGAACTGCAAAATATTTCTTTTTCTATTTTACCGCGTCAGTGTTTATTCTGCAGATAGTTCAGATGCTGGATACAGGCTAGAACAGAGTTGAAGATCAAAATATGATTGAAGAGTGAATTATGTAGTGAGGTGAATTGTATAGTGACAATTGTGCTGTAATTGAAGTTGTATTGTAATTGAAAATGTGTAAATGTAGTGAGAGCTCAAATTTGTAATATTTGAATTTGTAATAAAATATTTATTTGAATAAAATATTTGTTTAAATAAGAATTCCGAGTTATTTATTTTATTCAACAAATATTTATGTAATTATGTGTAAAAATAAAATAGTACAATTTCAAATACATTTAAATGAATATATATGTTTATTATCATCAAACAAAAATCATACACTAGCATATTTTACATTTTATGCATACCGATTGATTTGAAGATGGAGATGTGCTTTGGATTTTGGGATAGATACCAGATGTTTTCTTTTTGTTTGTACTTAACAATTTTTGGTTAAATACACGATCAAAGTGGTCATTAGCGACTACTTTGGAGTGGTCGATATCTATCACTATTGATGATGACCGATTTGGCCAATTTTGATGTGGAGATGGAGTGGCTTCGAGGGGTATGATGCGATGGCTTATTCATTCAACGTTTGATTTTGATATTATGGCCCTTCGATGATTGGTCTTGGCAATGAAGCGAAGATGTGACGCTTTGGTACGATGACTTTAGGATTCGACATGATGATTCTGTGATGGAAAGTGCATCCAATTCAAACTAATAAACTAATTAACTAAATAGAATTTGAATACATTAAAAAAATCATAATAAAAAAAAAGCATGAATCAACTAATAAACAATTCATAAACTAGAATATTCTAAACAATACATGAAACAACGCATCCAATTCAAACTTTTCATGTTAAATCAATTCTTGTATAAGTTCAAATATGACACTAGTTAATAAGTTCAATCTAGCATAATCCAATCTAGCACAATTAGTAATTAGGACTATTTAAACCATAGATTCAAACAAGTATCATGTAGTAAATAGTGTCTAAACGTGCCAAAGTTAAAAAAAAAGTTTGTAGAGATTCGGAAATAAAAGTAAGTCTAGAAATTATACCCAGGCAAGCTAAAATTTCCTTGTGAGGTTGGGATTAGGATTTCCAAGCAAGAATTTCAAATGAGATTTCTAGGCGATGTGGCGGTGTCAATTTGGCATGGCAATGTGGCAATTCGAGATAGGCACGGTGATGTTGGGATTAGGAAACGAGTGTGGGGATATGATGATTCTCGATAGGCGCGACGATCTCAAGATAGCCGTTCGTGGCAAGATCAGGCAACGATGTTGAGATAGGGAAGACCGCTGGTGGAGACGTTGACTAAAAGAAGATTGAGGATGGATTATGTGAAAGCGGCTGAAGATTTTTTGGGAAAAATGAAAACCGAAAATGGCTTGGGTTCTGGGTTTGAGAATTAGAAATGGGGCAATGTATTGATCTGGATGATATTAACCCATTAGGTAGATCCAACGGTTAGGATGAGTAAAAGGGAAATTGTATATCAATTTAACCTTAATAGCTAATTAAAGAAAAACACACATATATATGTATATAGGACAATCAGTGAAATATTTTTTGGATACGGATACCAGTATAACCATATTCGTATCCGAAAAGCTTTTCAGATATTTTGATATCTGTGTCTCCTTTTTGGATAATGTATATATTTCATATTTTCGAATATAGATGTAGACGGATCAGATTTTTTCGGTATCCATTGATATGCTTAATATTTTCTTGCCAAATCATGTACATGTAATCAGAAGAACGTATCATAAATTTATGTTAACATTGGATATTTCATGATGTAATTATTAAAACAAAACATTGGAACTTGTAAACTGAAATTAAAATGAAATTTATAAAAAATTTGAAACGAAATCGAAAATGGAATTTTGAACCTTAGTATGCACGCGCACACTATAATATTACATTGATAAAATTGATGAAATTATTATACGATGGACAGTCATCCCCTTATAATGTATTACGGTCCTTAAATCCTTTTTAGCATAACTTTAATCACATTTAAGTTGTTTTCTTTCTTTCTCTCTCTCTCTTGAAGAAGAACATGGGCACGGAAACGAGAGGTGATACTTACAGAGTCTGAAGAAAAAAGTTTCAAATTGATAGAGAAATATCAGTAGTTTGTGATGATATGAAAAAAAGCTTGTGGGTGGAGATTTTGACGATTTAATGGCTCAAATGAGAAGAGACGTGCAATTTGACAGAAGCTTTTGACGAGGACCATATTTGCATGAAGTACAAAAAATATAGTTGTGGTGAGGCTAACATGTGTTCAGGAAAACTATTTGTGCTTGCATGAAATTGGCTACAGTTTCTCAATAACGCTTACATAAAAGAGAACAGCTTTTCACTCGACAACAAAGACTAGATAATTTATAACGATTATGAACATCTAGAGCTGCTTGTATGAATGTAGTAGCTTGCGTGGTTGCCTCGGAAGAGCTTCTTATATAAGGACCTATTCCCACATCAAAGGTTGATTTTCTACCCTAATTGGCCAAGTCAAATAAAGTAGGAAACAAATCCAAATCTGACGAGGTTAAATTAGATATAGAACAGTTATTGGTGTAGATCATCGTGGATCCACCTAGGACCGTTTAAGACGGTTGCATAAGAATACAGATGTGTCATTTACTCATGTATTTGATCAGTGGACATATGTAGATCATAAACGGAATTAGGTCCTTACACTACTAGAATAATAGTATATAGCGACGGGGGACTTTTGACGGCCGCCGACGGCAGCTTCCGACGGCTAGCCATTTCCGACGGGGGACTTTTGATGTGAATGATTTTGTGTATGGTTTGTAAACTTCTAAAAACAATAATTAAAATATATTAATCGTAGTTAAACCCTTAATCTTTTATATAAAACATGAATAATATATATATATATATATTCGAAATAGTAAAAATCATATAATATAGTATTTATTTAATAAAACAGTAAAATGTAAATAAACTATTGTACAAATGTTAGTATACGTTATATAATTAACTCATCGTGCATAATATTGATATATAATGCTAATATTATGAACAAAGTAGACATGCATAATGTGTCTTATTTTTTATAAATCTCTTAGAGAGTTTTTGGCTCTGTCTGACAAGTATTGTATATGATTGTTATATGGATATTCGTTTTTATTACAAAACGGACATGCATATTCATCTGTTGCAATATTTGTCGGATTTGTTCCTGTATTGGACAAGTTACAAACACTATAAAGTAATTACATTTCGTAAATCATTTCATTTGAAACGATTCACAAAATTTCGACCGCACTTCCTTTTTGTTCCTTGTACACGCATTTTTATACGATACAGGGAACACGGGGGAAGTGCTGCCGAAATTTTATGAAATCATTTAAAATGAATTGATTTATGAAATATAATTACTGTGTTTGTAATGGGAAGTGGGATGACCAACCATCAAAGCCAAAAAATAATATAGAAGCTAAAACTTTAATATTATATTCATTTCAAGGCACAAAACCAATTCAAGGCGTAAGAAAGCGCAAAAAGGTGCAAAAGCAATTTCAATGTGCAAAAAGGCGCAAATTAGTAAATTCAATAACATTATAAATAAATACTTTTTAATTAAAAAATAAAATGTCAATCCATAAAATTAAATGATTAATACTAATTTTAATTTCTGTTATAGGTTTTAAAGTAGGAAAAATAGTCAATTATTTTACTGACCGGAGCTGGATGTATGAACGACGAGGGGAAATTGGAGGCTCAATAAGTGAACATTTTTGTAATGGGGTACATGTGTTTACTGAATTCGCTTTATGTAATAATGGAAACGACGAAGAAATTCGTTGTCCATGTAGTAGGTGCAAACTGTTGAAGCATTTGATACCGGATATGGTTAGAGTTCATTTGCGCCAATACGGTTTCGTACCGAATTATTTGGTGTGGGATCGTCATGGAGAAATTGTCGCACCTAATCAAGAACAGTCAGAGAAGGAGGTTGGTGATGAAATTAGTACGACGAATCTCATAGAACATATGTTTGAAGATGCAACACGATCAATGTTCCCTACCATTGAAGTTGATAATGATGATGTTAACGTGGAAGAGGAACCAACTGTTGGAGCAAAAAAAAATATGATTTATTGGATGCTGCTAAGAAACCATTGTGGAATGGTTGTACAAGCGACACTCAATTAACAGTAACTGCAGAGAACATTGCGATGAAATCAAAATACAACCTCACAGAAGCCGGATTTACAGCTGTTGTACAAGCTGCAAAATGGCATATGCCACCCGATAACTTAATGTACGAAAATCATTATGAAGTAAAAAAAGTTATGTCTGCTTTCGGTTTGCCATATCAAAAAACAGATATTTGTTTAAATGGTTGCATGTTTCTTTGGAAAGAAGACATCAATCTTAGGAATTGCAGAATAAGTAACCAGAAAAGATACAAACCAAGAAAAAAAGAGAAAAGAAGTTCCATACACGCGTATGCATTACTTACCTATCACTCCTAGACTTCAAAGGTTATATGCATCATCTGTAATAGTGCATCATATGAGATGACACAATGTGAGAACACAGGAAGAAGGTACGTTAACACACCCAACCGATGGAGAAGCATGGAAGCATTTTAACAAGAAATATCCCACTTTCGCAGCGGAGAGCCGTAACGTTAGGCTTGGTTTATGTACGGATGGGTTTTCACCGTTTTCCTAGTTTGGTTCTAAATATTCATCTTGGCCTATAATCGTTACACCTTACAATCTACCTCTGTGGATGTGTATGAAAACTCCATATATGTTTCTCACAATTATCGTCTTTGGCCTGATGATCCGACACAGGGAATCGATGTTTACTTACAACCGTTAATCGAAGAGTTGAAAACATTGTGGTACGAAGGAGTTGAAACATTCGACGTATAAAATCTTTTTTGGATGTTTGCTTCTTTGTTGTGGACTATTAGCTTTCGGGTTGGAGTACGGCCAGTCGTTTAGTGTGTCAACGTGAGTGCAATAACTTAAGAGATGTTCGGGATTTCCATCTCCTAAGGATCCGTTAAACTATCTACATACATAGTACAATACGCTATTATAATAGCGTCTACAGTAAAATAAAGTATTAAAATAGCGTTAATGCGTTACCCATATCCCCCTTAACATATTTTTATATATTCCCGTAGTCTATATAGATACTGTAAGCCCCACCAAACTGATGAGATACTCAAGGAGCACTCCATAGGTACGGTACAAACCAAACTCGTAATGGGCACGATAAGGCATGTGACAAGGCACGCGAGGTAATGCCAGGGTAGGATTCTACCATTTGCACTCCCAGACTGGTGGTAAAGCATAGCAGCTACTACCGCCCACCTCGGAACATACTCCCATAATCAAAATCGAGGGGTGGCCACCAAATCAATCACCAAGTCATAATATGGTATCGAAGAAATGTGCCCGATAGGAGGAGCGACCTCACTTGGCCCGGTATAGCTCCTGTTTTAGCCACATGAAGCTAACTCACGTGAGTCAGGGCTATGTAAATACCTCATACAGAATCGTTCGCCAAACAATCCTACTTCATTCTAGAATCTCCACCACGTACATGGTTGTTAAAGTGATTTTCGATATTGGCAAAGAGTATGACAATATCTGATCCCGGTCTCTTTAACAACCAAACGCTTATTTCACACCGGATGATTATTTTACATTTCCAAAACAGATTCATAATTGATATTAAAATATCATATTCAATTCAAACCATATCACTTTCGAAATCATATTCACCTTCGAGTTGGAGTACGGCCAGTCGTTTAGTGTGTCCTTATTGTATGGAAGAAACACGAGCATTTTCTTTATCAAATGGGAAGAAAATTTCATGGTTCGACTGTCATCGGTGTTTTCTCCATATTAATCATCCTTTAGAAGAGATAAAAAAAACTTCACAGCTAATAGACATGAGACTTTGCGACCACCAACAATTTGGTCAAGAGAAAATATATATGAATTTGTAATGGATTATCCAAAGATACATGAAACCGGACAACAAATTGAAATTCATGGTAAATCAACAATTCATAATTGGTGTAAACAAAGTATATTTTGGGAGTTGCCTTATTGGAAAAATCTCCTAATCCGTCATAACATTAACGTGATGCATAACGAGAAAAACGTATTTGATAATCTATTCAATACAGTTTTGAATGTTAAGGGCAAGACTAAGTACGATTTGAAATCAAGACGTGATATAGAAGAAATTTGTAACCGTCCTGAGCTTCATATCAAGCCAAATGACACTACAAAACCCAAAACATGCTATGAGTTAGACAACAACCAAGTTAAAGTACTGTTAAAATGGATAGAAGGATTACGATTTCCCGATGGGATTTCCTCAATCTTCGTAGAACTGTCGACTATAAGAATGGGAGACTAAGTGGGATAAAAAGCCATGATTGTCATATAATGATGGAAAATTTGTTGCCCGTCGCTTTCAGAGAACTGTTGCTTGGAAAAGTTTGGAAAGTTGTAACGGAATTTAGTTTGTTTTATAAGAAGCTTTGTTCAACTACGTTAAAAGTTGATCGTCTACGTAAACTTGAGGAAGAAATCCCTATACTGCTATGCAAATTGGAGAAAATATTTCCTCCAGGTTTCTTTAATGTAATGGAGCATTTACATGTTCATCTTCCATATAAAGCACGTCTTCGAAGTCCTATGCAATATGGATGGATGTATCCACTCGAGAGGTAAGGTATTAATATCGAGTATGGTAAATATTATTTCAATTACATATATATAAGTTATTTTTGAATTTAAATATTTTCTATTAGGTACTTAAATCATTTAAAGAAAAAAGTGACACAAAAAGCTCGAGTTGAAGGTTCAATTTTCAAATCATATATCGAAGAAGAAGCTTCGTTCTTTTTTTCTCATTATTTCAGTGATCATGTGAACTTATCATTTGAAAATGCTACGCATAATGATGAAGCCGTTGGACAAGATTGTTCTTCTGAGACGATGTTATCTATTGTTAGACAACATGGTCGATCTGTTGGAAAATGTGTGGAAGTACCGTTAGACTATAGAGATTACCATGTAGCACACACATATATTCTTCTTAATTGTACTGAAGTTGCACCATTTATTAAGTAATATTAAATTACAAGTCTGGATATATTTATTTAATTTAATACTATACGTGTACATTAATTATAATGCAATATATTATCTATGTTTGTAGTGTTTATGAATCACAACATCCAAGCGGTGATATAAGCAAAGATTTTGCTACATGGTTTTCGAACTACGTTTATGATCCGATAAATTATGTGGTAGATGAAGGATTAAAACATCTAGCGATGGAACCAAAAAGAAAAGTTAAGACATATCCAATATTCTTCATCAATGGGTATAAATTCAACACCAAAGAATATGGTGCTGAAAAATTAACTAACAATACTGGTGCGTTTGTTAAAGGCAATGATGATCCAAATGATCATATAAATGATTTTTACGGCATGTTAACCCAGGTTTTGCAATTGACATATTGCACTAGACCTGCGGAGGAAGTTTTTTTGTTTAGATGCAATTGGTTCAGCAATGTTCCAGGTTTTGGAGTTATCGTGCATCCAAATTATAATCTTATAGAAATAAAACATACCTCGCGTTATCAAAAGTACGATCCTTTTGTACTAGACAAACAAGCCCTACAAGTTTATTATACCCCTTATCCATCTCTAAAAAGAGATAAAGCAGACTGGTCGGCAGTTTTTAAAATGAAGACAAGATTTACGTTTGATGGGAAGAATATTCCAAACGAACAAGCCTATCAAACAGATATCGAGGAAAATGTTGAAATAACAATAACGGACGATCACACGGATTTTAGACCTCTAAATGATGAATCAAATGTATTGGTAGAAGCATTTGAAACTACAGAGGAAAACGATATGGAGTACGAAACCGAGTCCGAATCAGAAAACGATGAGGACTGATTGCTAATATACAGTTTAATATAAGGTAATTTATGCGATTATTAATGTTACATTTTTCTCATCAATTATGATATCTTTTCTTATAATTATTATGAATTATATGTTCTGACATAATAAATTGGTATGTACGTAACTGGTATTATGTCTTTTTTCCGAAGGCGTGGCTCCTCCCACTCTGGTTCCCCCTCTTCTTCTCGAAGAGGGAATAGATGTGATAACTGTGGCCCTTCGGAGCCAGCAGCACGACCAGTAGTGTATTTACAGTCCAAAGCCGATGGATCGTAAGTTTTAAAATTAGTAGCATAGCATTAGAAATATTTTATTTACGATATATATAATAGTCTAAAGCTATGTTTCAAATGTAACAAAGGGGATTTGACCTAGAGCCATCGGGAGTGGTTCTTAGTATTTCCAAGCAGGCATATATGAGTAGGATGACTGGTTGTTGGTCCCGATGGAGTAAGATCCCTGACCCGATCAAAGAGAGCAACTGGTAGGACATTTTGGTGAGTTTAAATTTACATATTTGTAAATTACAGTTTTACAATTTGTTGACTACTTAAAAATGTACAACTTATATTCAATTTTCTCAATGTGCAGGGTTCCGTAGATCTGCAGGAAGGGGACATTTCCCTTGTGCAGCGCCACTGGAATTCTAAGATAGCGAGAATTATCGGGACACGATGTCGGGTCTTAGGAGAGTTGGGAAGAAACCAGACTGGATGGGTACGAGTGTATGGGATGCTTGGGTTGCCTGGTGGAACAATGATGAGTTCATATCTCATTACTTTATTTTACATCTATTAAATATATTGTTCAATTATTTAAATTTGTAGGCGGAGTCACAGAGGAATTCTGCGAATGGAAATAAGAACCCAGTAACACATCGTGGTGGTTCCAAGTCATTCTAGCATCATCGTGAGGATTTGGTAAATTTATTAATTGCCATTATAAACAGTTATACATTTAAATAGTTTAAGTTATAGGTTATTAATAAACAGTTAATATAAACAGTAATATACATACATTATTTATTGCAGGAAAGAGTGCATCGACGTCCGGTCTCATACATTGAAGTGTTTGCTCATACCCATGCCATAAAACAAACGGATGAAGCTGGGAACGTTACATATGCATGGGAAGATGAGGATAAGGCGACGGCTGCATATGTATGCATATTTTGAATTTTTTGATTGATTAGTTTAAGTAATTAGCTTTGAAGAATTAAAATAATGTCATGTTAATTTCAACTGTAATTTTTTTGGCATTGTAGAAAAAGTTTCAAGAGGTACGGGCACGGATGCTAGAGGGATCGGACCGCGATGAGTTGACCCGCGAGGAGGAAGACTCTATTTTTGACTCCATCATGGACCCTACGCAGCGAAATCGGCGTTTTGGCTATGGAAACCAAGCGGTGATTTATAAAAATAAACTATCTTATAATAGTTACACAATTACTATAAAAGTCGTCGAACAGTTCTATAATAGTATTTCCTATTAGCAGGCTAGGGCATCTCAACAAGCGTACCAAAAAGAGCAGGATAAAGCCGAGATAAAACAGCTGAGAGCCATGGTCGAGAAGCTGCAGGAGCAGGACCGTCTTCGCGCTATACAGATGGAGCAGTTGAATCAGCGCTTGGCGGAGTATGTGCAGCAACATGGTTCATTTCCTTCGTCGTTTGGTACTTCCGGAGGCGAGGACGACTCTTGATAGGTACGCTTTTCTGTGTTTGTGCTTGGATGTTGTATATGTTGACTTGGAGTTGGTGAGGATGATTTTTTTGGTATGTTTGATACACTTTGATGAGAGATTGGATGTGTTGTGTTGATTTAGTACATTTTGTGGAGTTGTTTGATGTTTAACGTTGATTGTCATGTGTTTTGTTGGATGTTTGAGGATGTTGGATGGTAATTGATTTTGTATATATTGGAATTTATGATCTTGATTTTGTATATATTGAAGTTTATGATTTTGTATATATTGGAGATTATGGTTTATATTGTAGTTGGTATAATATGTGATGTTGGTTGTTTTATATATATATATATATATATATATATATATATATATATCTGAATTATCTATGTGGAATGGAGTTGAGAAGTATATTGATATATATTGAGAATTATCTGTGTGGAATGGAGTCAAATAGCAGTAAGGTAAAAAAAATAAACCCAGATTTTCGACGGCAAGCGACGGCTTATTAGTCACAGAATTCCGACGGCTATCGACGGCTTCCAATAAATTATTGGTTTTGAGGGTAAAGCGTTAGTCGTCGAAAGCCGTTGCTATAGTGCCGTTAGTAGCCGTCGAAAAGGGGTCGGAAGAAAGCTGTCGACTACGTCGAAAGGCGACAGAAGTCGTGGAAGCTATTCCGACGGCTTTACTGTCAGCTTTCGATGGCCATCAACGGCTAATTGCCGTCGGAATAACACTGTAGTCTTGTAGTGTTATGTCTCTCACTTTCATGCACTTTATTACTAAGTTCGATCACTTTTACAAATTAATATTGTACTAAAAGAATGAACATTAACAACAAAGAAGCATGTCGACATGAACAAAAGAATTCAATTGATGTAAAACACAAAAACAAGCAACATTATTTTATCTCAAACTGTAAAACAATACGAGCCATGCAAAGCTTTATTTCATGCGTAAGTAAATAAATGTTATGTATAGGATTGGTTGATATAATTTGGTTGCTGATTAAATATTAATCCAAGACGGCAACAAGATCAATCTCGACTTTGGCTCCCAAGGGCAATCCAACTTGGAAAGACGCACGCGCCGGGTACGGTTTTGATATATCTGAACAATAATGCAGGAATTATATATCCATATTATTCTAATATATATTGTAATCTGTATTTATAACGCACAATCATATCAAATGCATATGTGTGTGTGTATTTCAACTTGAAGAAACTTACACTTCTTATAGACGTTATTGACTTTCTGGAAATCATCAATGTTAGCCAACCTAGATATACGAAAAAATAAGAAAACATGAGTTGGATGCATATTAAGCAAAATGATATAATACGCATGATGAGATAGGTTATTACATGAAGGTTGTCTTAACAACATTCTTGAAAGTGGCACCACCAGCTTTCAGTATCTCCTTTAAATTCTTCATATTCTGCATATAACAAAAAAATAATTACATCAGAAACACTCAATATAACAATTATTTTTCTCAAAATAACATGCAAAAGAAGACATCTTTTATCACAGTTGACCTATTACTATATATGCTATCAAAAAAAACTTATCAGTAAATTGATTATATTACTATATATTCAAGATCTAAGAGATATACACATAAAACGTAAAAGTTGTATTATGAACATTCTATGTATTTTGGTGTTCCAAATTGTTGTTATTATGCAATAATACCTGCTCAGTTTGTTCCTCTACATCATCTGAAATTATTGCTCCTGTCTGCATACGAAATTAAAACATAGATCATGTTATTGCCCAAAATTCAATTTTTCCTTACTATGAAGCATAGATTAATTAAGCAAAATTAGGAAGAATATATTATCATGTTACCTTGGGAATGCGGCCGAGAGAACCAGAAACATAGATCATGTTGTTAATTCGGAGAGCTTGTACATAATCTCCCAACGGCGGTGGTGCCTTGTCAGTATGGATCTCTGTTCTTATATCTATTCATCAAAATAAATGTTATGTCAGAAATGTATACATGTACCATGTACATAGCATCTAATAATAAATGTTTCCAGCTAACACAACTTACGTTTGCATCCGCATCCATTTATGCAACTGGTAGTGGAAGAAGCTAGCGATGAAAGCGCAAGCAGAGAGAAAAATACAAGGAAGCATGATGAAGAATTCATGTTTGATTATTAATTAATGCTTAACAAATTATGTTGTATGAAGTTGTGTTCGAGTAATGCGATATGAATGGCGGAGGGTTTATATAGTAGGATTTGCAAGTTGAGGAATCGCCACTAAATTAATTATTTAGGAATTGCTGAGATGTTGAAATATAATAGTTGAGAATCTTCTCAAATGGTCTTTTTATTTTCGAAAAACATATGAAATTACTATATTACAGTTCACCTTCAGTTGACATATATGCAGCTTTCTATTCTATTAATGTGGGCGTACCTAAGTTATAATAAACTATGCATAAATCATTAGCTACTGGATTCAGACCTTGGATTAATGGAGATATATAATTCCCAGTACCCTCGTTGATTTAGTCAGAACATGTGGTTAAAGGCACTTAACAATTTTATATGATTTATATATATCATAGATTCGAATTAGGTTTAAATTAATGAACTCGCAATTTTCAATTACAAATCAACACTTGATCCGCTTATCACTTTGGGTTTATCCGGTAGTACAAAACAGAAATTGCATACGACTTTTATTGGACATATCAACTTAAAAGGAAATCTTCTTTAAGCATAAATCCTTAAATTTTCCTTCAAATACTTCAATTATTGAAATGTTCGTATCTAGTGATCAGGATTGTGATTATTTTCGTTTTTTCATTCAGCGAAACTTCCACGTTACTGATACAGTTTGCATTTATAATCATTCATTTTTTTATCAAACTACATATAAGATCACCAACGTGATTATTGTAGCTCATTTTCTACGTTAATGCACTTGTTATAACAACATTTCAACTTATCAAGACGCAACATATTCCAGCTAAACATTTTAACTAATTTGTTATCCATCACACACTATGGAAATAATCATCATCGTCCTTGAAATAAACAAATTAAGTCTAATCGAAACCAACAAAAATATTCCTTCTTTTAGAATTTAACCGATGTATATGCATACTTGCAAGAATGAAATACAATGTCTAATAATCTGATGAACATTAAAATAATTGTACCTAATGCATATTCTTACAAAACTTGTTCAAATCAAGTGAACGTCAAAACAATAATTTAGTCAATATGTTAGACATCATAATTTATCATAACGGTCTTATTAAAAAATGGCCGCCTTCTAAATCTCCCTCATTGCAATTCTCTGTTTCTTTTTTCGGTCGATTTTCTCCTGCTTTAGCTCGACTGTGATCTCTAGTGTTGGGTGCGCTCTTCTCCCTCGACCGCTGTGGTTTCTAGGGTTTCATATGGATTTGGGGGTTTTTTATTTTCAAGGTGATTTCGTGGAAAATTGCCCCTCGTTCGCTGATTTAGCTGCTGCCCTATTGGAAGTTGTGGCTCCACCGTTATCGGTGTGCTTCACTTGCCCCTGCTCGGTTGAGATCTGCGTTTATTCCCATTTGTCGTGTTCGGCTTTGTCTCGATTCAAGTTTCTGGTTGTGGATGGGCTTTTCATGGAGATTTCTCCTTGTTTCTCGTATTTAGTGCATGTTACGACCTTCACTGGGTCGCTTCCTAGATCTGGCGCTGCGCCTGAGACTGATTTCCCCTTCCCTTGCTTGTCGACGGCCAACGGTGGTCGGGATTTCATCCCCCGATTTGAACCGTGCCTCATATTCGGGGATGCGGTGGGAGACTTGGGCATGAACCATCAAGGGGTGTGCTTTGGATCGCTTGAGCTCGATTCTGGTTCCGTTCCTGATGGCACTTCTTCGATTGACAAGCAAGATTTCACCACTTGCTTTGTCCCCCGGCTTACTGTTAGTGGGGCAGAGGTCTTTGTTTGCTCGCGTGTGGATTCTTGCGAGTTTGGGTCGGTTGGTACTGCGGGTTTTGTCGGTGATGGTGGGGTAAAGGATTTGACCACCTTTCCCTATCGTCCTGAGCGTGTTCAGGTTCCGGGGATTGTTCCTGGTGTTCAGTTGCCTGGGGGTGCGCCTTTGCTCTCAGGCGAGGCTTCGTTGGTGTCTCTGTTTGGATGTGTTGGTTTGCCGCCTGATTGGGTCTCTAACGATATGGAACTTCCCAGTTCTCTATCGTTGTTGGCCATGTCTTTTTCTCGGCAGTATGGCGTCGATCTGTGCAGGCAGGTTTGTGTTTCTTTTTCCTTTTGTTACTTTACCGTAGCTTTTGTCGGTTACCATCTTATTGCTGGGTTGATGGCCGATTTGGTCGGTGTCGGTTGTCTGCGCTTTGTCACACGCTTGTGTGCGCTCCCTGACATCATCCCAGATTTTGTTTTATCGTCCATGTCTGATACCAAGTCAGGTCGCGCTTGCACTCCGCGTTTTGGCTCGACCTGCCGTGGTCTTTTGTCCAGCTGCATGTTTCAGAGACTGTGGTCTCCGAACGTTTTGCAGGATTCCTCTTGTTTTACCGGATCTGTCCATATTTTCTCTCGTGTATGGAGCGATCGATTGGAACCCGCTTGCTGGGTTCTAATGTTGAGTCATTACGAGGCCATTTCTGTGTCGTCGGTGACTTACTCCTTTTTCTGTGCCTCATCTCGGTCGGTTACCCACCGGTCCTTTCGACGGATGTTCCGGACCTGGTGCGATTGGTGTGGGCTTTCTCCCAGCTCTGGTCGTATAGCGATCGACTATGACCGCTATATGGTAAGTCTGGGTTTCTGCCAACCATCTTTGGTCTGCTCTATTGATACCTCTGGTTGGGCAGAGTCGAGACTCTTACCCGTAGTGCGGGGCTGTTTGGATAGTGACAGTCCCGCAGTGGTAGGACTCCCACAGCGACTTGGGAAGCAACTTGTTTGCTCTTCCACATTTATCAGTCGTCCGTCTGATCCCCCTTGTTTTGATTTTTCCGTCCTTCCGACTTTCTCTTCTTGTCCTTCGTCGGCTGATCCGGTGTTTGGCACTGATGGTTGCTCTACCATCGGCTCTTCATCCGCCATCGTGACGCATTCCTCGCATTATTTCGACTGGTCCGCATCCCTTCTTGTTTTCGGATTCCTTATGATCTCTCGGTACGTTTGGACCCTTCTCTCCCGAGCTGCTCCTCTGAGTGCCCCCTTTCCTCTTCGGTGTGCCCTCTATCCATCTCCATTCCTCTTATGAGTAAGGCAGAGATTGCGCTTCTTAATGCGCGTCTGGACTGTTTGGCTAGGAACTCCTCTCCCTCGTCTTCGCTGGTTAGCTCCTCCTTGTCTCCTTTGGTAGGGACCGGGGGTGAGGTGATGGTTGAGCCGTCCGACCTTCCTCCGCGCTCGACTCGTCGAAGACCGCGGAGAGCACTTTCGACCCCTCGCACCATTCGTACACGCTCTATAGCGGCGTCCGAGAAGATCGATCGATCTTCTCAGTTTTCTCTGTATCTGGTCTGAGTTTGTGGTGCTTTTCTTCTAGTTCTCATCGTTTCTTCCTTTCTTCGTACATGGCGAATTTTCTTTTCTGGAATGTTCACGGTATTGGCAATGATGCGTCTTTGGCTAGGCTAAAACGCATTATCAGGAAGCACTCGGTTGGTTTGGTCGCGCTCCTAGAACCACTGATTGATCCGGCAAGTATTTCCAGGATTGTCTTATCCTTAGGATTTGGCGGTGGTTCGGCTAATGTCTCGGGAAAGATTTGGATCTTGTGGTCCAAGTCTCTTGCGATTCATCCTGCTTTCGACTCCTTTCAACTCTTTTCTGTGGTGTGTTCGTCTCCGTCCTTTGCAGCTCATTTTCTTTTCTCGGCTGTCTACGCCAAATGTGATCGTTTGGGGAGAGTGGCTCTGTGGTCTGATATTCTTGCTCTCGAATCTTTGGGCATCTCCTCTTCTGTGATTGGCGGCGATTTCAATATCGTCGCGTGCCAAGCGAAAAAACGGGGAGGAGCGGCCATCAACCGAGGGGCAATGGAGGATTTCAACTCGTTCATTGCCTCCTCTGGACTTTCGGAGCTTCCCTTTGTCGGATCTGCTTTCACCTGGTCTAACAACCAAGAGGGCCCGACTCGTATCCTCTCTAGACTTGACCGAGTTTTCGGCTCGGAGGATTGGTTTCGCCTTCCGTTCTCCTTCACAATCGCTCATCTCCATCGATCCTTCTCGGACTATGCTCCATTGATTGTTCGTTGCTCTCCTCTATCGATCTCGGGGCCCTCTTCCTTTAGGTTCCAGAGCATGTGGAGATCTCACCACTCGTTCCTTCAAGTGGTTTCTAACTCTTGGTGCGATCCTATTTCTGCCTCTCCCTATGCTGCTTTCGGCCGTAAGCTTTCACGTCTCAAAGCGTGCCTTAAGGTGTGGAACGTTCAAGTTTTCAAGAATATTTTCGACCGCGTTCGATTGACCGAAGAGGCGCTCATCGTTGTCGAATCCTTGTTTGACGAGGATCCGAACGCTGTCAATAAGGAGGCGTGGGCCCTTGCCCAAACTTCTTTCTCCTCGGAATTGCGTGTCGAACATGACTACCTCCGTCAAAAGGCGAGGGTCAAATGGGTTATCAACGGTGATGCGAATTCCAATTTCTTCCATTCTTCTATTCGAAAGAAGAATAACCTTCTCTTGATTCAAGAAATTATGCGTCCTGATCTCTCTATGGCTACATCGCCAAAAGAAGTCAAAGATATCATTCTTTCCCATTTCCTTTCCTTTCTGGGCTCTCCGTCTGTCTCGGTTTCAGACCCGGCCCTGTTAGCTTTCATCCCTCCTGTTGTCCTTGCCAACGAAAGTGCCATGCTCACGAATCTCCCGTCCCCTGAGGAGATCCATGATTCTGTTTTTGCTCTGAGCAATGACAGTGCCAGTGGTCCAGATGGCTTCAACGGTGTCTTCTATAGGTGCTCCTGGCCTATAATCCAGGCAGATTTTTGTCTTGCTATTCAATCCTTCTTCTCTGGGGGGACTCTTCCAGCAGGTTGGACTTCCACCAACCTGATTCTCATTCCCAAGTGCGAAAACCCTAGGTCCTGTGCGGATTTCCGTCCAATAAGACTCTGCAACTTTTCGAACAAAGTTATTTCGAAAATTCTGGCCATCCGTTTGGCACCTTTCCTGGAGCGTATCATTTCCCCATCTCAAGCAGGTTTTGTCAAAGGACGTCTTATCTCTAATAACGTCCTTCTCGCCCAGGAACTGATTTCCCAGATTGATCAGAAAGTTAGGGGATCTAATGTTGTGTTCAAACTTGACATGGCTAAGGCTTATGATCGCATGTCCTGGTTTTTCGTCATCAAGGTCTTACGGTCCTTCGGGTTTCCGGAGGCTTTGATTGATATAGTGTGGAGGCTTATATCCAACTGCTGGTTCTCTGTCCTCATTAACGGTTCAACCCATGGGTACTTCAAAGCTGGGAGGGGATTGCGACAGGGAGATCCGCTCTCGCCTTCTTTGTTTGTGATCGCGGCTGAGGCTTTTATTCGTGGTCTACAATCCTTAACTATCTACGGAAAAATCCAATGCTTCGGGATCCCAAGGGTTGTCCCCTCATTTCCTCCTTATCCTTTGCAGACGACATTGTCATTTTCTCTAATGGCAGCCGTTCCTCTGTTCGGCGACTACTTAGATTTATCCATCAATACGAGAGGTCTTCGGGCCAACTCGTCAACCCTTCTAAATGTTGTTTCGTCCATTCGAAGGACTTGTCTAATTCTCAAGCTTCCTGGATCGAGACTATCTCTGGTTTCAAGGAAGCATCCCTTCCCCTTCCTTACCTTGGTATTGTTCTATACCGGGGCAGAAAGCTTAACGCTATTTTCGACCCCTTGACAGACAAAGTGAGGGGCAAGATCTTACGCTGGAATGCATCTTTTCTCTCCCAGGCCGGCAGACTTTTTCTTATCAAATCAGTTTTGGATTCGATGGGAACCCATATTTTCACGACTATGACCCCGACCTCCTCATTTTTCCGGTCTTATCGGTCTTTAGCATCTTCGTTCTTCTGGGGAAACAAGGATAACGACCGTCGTCACCATTGGGTGTCGTGGGACGTGGTTTGTCGCCCCAAAAATGAAGGGGGTTTAGGTCTGCGAAACCCAATTGACCTGTGCAAGGCCTTTGCTTGTAAGTTGTGGTACAGGTTTGGGGCTAACGACTCCCTTTGGGCGTCGTTTCTCCATGCTAAGTACCATAGACTTGCGGGCGCTAATTTCTCGGGCTCTCCGTCCTATCCAAGTGAGACCTGGAAGAATATGCAGTCGGTGAAGCCTTTATCTGACTTTCATGACGGCTTGACTGGATGGGATGGCGCTTCGTTTTCCGTTCTGAAAGCCTGGTCCTCGATCAGAATTCCTTCTGCCAATCGTCCTGAATTTTCTTTCATTTGGGATTCTCGTATTCCTCCGAAGGTGTCTCTTCTGATGTGGCGCATCCTTCATGACGGGTTGCCACTAGACGAGAATCTCCAAAAGATCGGCATCCCTTTGGCTTCCCGTTGTAGATGTTGTGGCAATGGGGAAACGGAATCCTTGAACCATTTGTTTTTTGGTGGTTTCACTACCAGAGCTTGCTGGAATTACTTCGGGAACCTGGTTGGTGTTCGAAGTAATGCGAGAATCCCTGTTGTTTTTCTGAGCTATTGGTGGGCTGGGAGTTCTGGGAAATCGCTTCGATCTATCGTTTTCAGATTAATCCCGTGCCTCATCTGCTGGCACGTCTGGTGCGCGCGGAATAAGGCTATTTTCGACAGCTCTCCTATGGATCCACAGTCCATTATCCATCGAGTGAGGAATGATATCTTCCTTGCTTTCCGTGGTAGACCCTTCAGGGGTCCCATGAGCAACCGTTCTGGGCGGCTTGTGGGACTCCTTTCGATCTCCTGTTCTCTAACTGCTGATAGACTGGGAGTTGGTTGAGTCATCGCTGTGGGGTGGTGTCATTCACACACCTCTCCCTTCCCCTCCCCCCCCTTTCCTTTTATTTTAATGTGTTTTGCTAGTCTTTTCTTCAGGTGTTTTGGTCTTTAGCTTGGCTTGGTTTTCGCTTTGGATGGAAAGGTGGGTGATTTCTGGTGTCACCCTAGGCTGCTTGCTCGGGCATTATTACGACTTTTTTCGCCTACGGTCCCCTCCTCAGTGCTTAAGGTTTCTTCTTCGCTGGCTCTTCATATCAGTCGACTCTGACTCCTTCCCGTGGAGTCCTTTTCCTCTGGATTAGCTGTTTATCCTCCTTCTCGGTGTGTTCTCTTTGTGGTTTGGCTTGGTGGTCTGGCCTTTACCTTCTGGTTAAGGCGGGTTGGTGTTTGTCCTGTCTCTGTCGGTTGTGGGTTTTTTTTATTCTTGGTATTTTTCATTATTGCTCTTTGCTCTTGGAGTCAGGGAAGCATATGTCTATTCTTCTGACTCGTCTCTGTTTGTGAGCCACCGTAGAAAGGCGTTTTTTCTGCCATTGTTTATATATAATTTCGTTCCTTCAAAAAAAAACAATAATTTAGTTGCGTATGTATTGGTATACTATGTTGAGATGTTTCTCAATAAATTGAATCGAATGTCACAAGTGGCAGAAAATAAATGTTAATTTATGAAACAGCCTTTTTTTTAATTCAGTCTTTTCTCCTTTTCCTTTCGTTGAAAAAAATTTAGGTTGAAGGACACCAAGTTTCTATTTTGGGCTGAAGGACAAACTTTAAAAGAAAATTAGTCTGAAGGACAATGCTAATTATAACTAACATTATATTTAGTTTTTGCAGTATAGAAAATGCTATTATAACTAGCATTATATTCAGTTTTACACTGTACAAAATGCTAACTATATTTAGCATTGTCCTTCAATCTAATTTTTTTTCAAAGTTTGTCCTTCAACCTAAAAACGAAACTTGTTGTCCTTCAGCCTAATTTTTTTTTCAAAGTTTGTCCTTATGCCTATTTTTCACAAATTTAAATAGCAAGGCTTTTAAGATTTTTTTTATAACAAAAATCACAATAGTTCACATAAAGAATCGTTATTATTTGTAAATGAATGTCCTTATGTAAAATATATGCCTATTAAATATGCATTTTCACCATTTCTAAATAGATATATGTTGGTGGTAGCAATCAATTCTCTCAAGTTGTAAAAGCATCATGCTCAGTAATAAAATCTTTCTTCTCAATCTACATATATCGACAAAATTGGTAATAGAGCAAAGCTCCGCATATTTGGTTTATTATTTACAATAAAAATGACAGCAAATTTGAATTCTATTACAAATTTAATGCCAATATTTGATCGCAAATAATTCAAGTGTTTCTTGTGAAAAGTTGTAACCTCTAACAGTTACTATGTATATATGTAAGCCGTGTTCTTGGCAAATCCATTTAATGAAATAAACAAAACAAAGGAAAACATGTCTGCACTAACAAATTTGATATCAGAGCGTAATCATCCAAAAGATAATTATCATCTTTTAACTGTAGTTCAACATGGCGTTAATTTCTACGACCATGACTAACTTCAATAATCTAGTCATGTTTTCGATGGAGAAAATTATGAGTATTGGAGCCTTCAAATGAAGGCTCTTTTCAACTCTCAAGATCTCTAGGATCTTGTACAAGATAGCTATGAAGAATTAGATAGTTCTTCAAGTGGAAAAGAGATAATGGAGAGATTGCAGGCTCACAAGGAAAACAGAAAAGGAAATACCAAACCCTTGCTCATTCAACAAGGAGTAAGCAAAACTCTCTTTCCTAGATTATTGTCAGCATCAACTTCAATGGAGAAATATACTCAAAACCGAGTTCCAAGGATCACAAAAAGTGAGGTCCAATATCAAACTCCCAACCCTTATTGGGCCGGCCTTATATTCTTTTTACCGGGCTTAAAATTTTTAAATAGGGTTTTGAGTTTAGTTGTTTATTATTATTTGCAATTCTCTATTCTAAAATTTGTAAATTCTAGTTGTGTAACTAGGTACAAACTACGGGGCGTAGTTTGAGAATTCGCAACTGGGTGGCTGAGTTGTGGCAGGGTTTTGAGCTTAGAGTTAGGTTAGTCAAGTTAGCATGTGTCGTAAGTTTACGTGTGTTTGTAAGCGTCTGACTACTTAATTTCTAGTAGAAATCTTGAGGGCAGCACGTAGGCAGGGTTTTACTGAAGCTGGGTAAATCTGTGTGTGATTTTTACTACATTTTCGGGTATTATTTTTATTTCCGCATTACTTTTAGTATCACCCCTCCTCTAGGGTGAAAACAATCCTACAACATCTTCCCTTTAAGCTTATAAAACTCAAGTACATTCAAAAGAAAACGTATCAGATACAAATAAACATATCAAAGCTTCATCAAATTTATATTCGACCGCCAAAAATCTTCACAACCATCTCCAAAGCCACAACGATCTTATCATCATATAAACAAGTGCAACAAGCAACTTGCATACAACAAGACCATATCAGGAATCATCTCAAACACAAAAAAAAAATTCATACAACCAAGTGTCAACAACAACCTCATATTGCCAGATTCAAAGTAACAACTCTGAACCAGGCTGTGGTATCATCTCAAAGGAGGCAACAACTCCATACAAGCAGAGCATACCGCATTGACCATCCTCCCCTCTGCCTTCACACCGCCACCATCAAAACTCGAAGTTAGACCCACGTTCCTCCTTCCTTGACCCGAGCCCATTCCCGAGCTATTCCCTTAAGCCGCAACTCGCTCCGCCTCGACATAAAATCACTCGAAACCGCCATACCCACTGCCTGACCCGAGACAAAGCCCGAGGTTCTTTTATCAAAGCCCGAAGCAACCAGTCGCCATTCCTTTCCCCGACCTCCACCGCATCTAAACCATAGCCACCTTCGAGGTAGTAGCCTTCGACCCCTAGCCGATCGAGACTGTAATATATTTTTGTTTCTTAGGTTTCGTGTTAAATTTCATTTTACTGCCATGCTTTCCATGTCACTTACATATGTTGTGCCTAGCCTCTGTGTGCACTGATATATATATATATGTATATATATATATATGTATATATATATATATAAACTAGGCCGTGATGTATATACGTATTGATATATACAAACAGAGCGTTCAATCAAAATTTTGTATATATATGGTTTGAAGATTAAGTTTATTGTTGATTAAACCACCTATTATTGAATTAACAAATTTTTAACTAATTTTCATTCATTTTCTATTTGGGATATGTTTTTTATCAATGGTAGGTGCTATATTTCATGTCTAACGTCAAACTGGAAATAAATAATTTTGATCTTTTACTCTTGAGTTATGACTATTTATTTTTTCTTTGTCTTTGTTGAATGTTCACTCATACTTTTGATGAAAACAAAAGAGGGAGAGAGATTAAGGTATGATGGTAGCAATTTATATAACAATATCAAAGATGTTTCTTCTTCTTTCTGATTTAACTTTCACTACAAGAGAAACCGGCTATTTCAATGGCTTCAAGACATTGGCGGCCGTTGGGAGCCGTTGGAATAGCGTTCACGCTTTCCAACGGCTTCCAACAGAAGCAACAGGGCTATTCCAACGGCTTTTCCAACGGCTCCCAACGGCGTCTAGCCGATGGACGCCGTTGGTTTAAAATGACCAAAGAGTCGTTGGTAGCCGTTGCTAATCTGGGTGAAATTATTTTTATAACAGCAAGTCATTCACCTTCCAGCCACACACAATCAATATATATCAATTTCCATTCCATTTCCACTCCATTTCACATATATATCACATATCCAACACATTATACCACAAACAATATAAACAACCAAAAATCAACATCAAACATTACATTTTCAAACCAAACTCCAAGTCAATATGTACATAAACAACAAAACCCTCACCAACACCAACTCCAACTCCATACTCAAGTCAATATATACAATGCAAACACTTAAGCCTCACCACCTCAAAGTCAATATATACACAATAACCATCAAACACAATCCTCACCACCTCAAAGTCAATATATACAATAACCAACCACAAAGACAATAATCATCATACCTCTCAAGCATCATCATCACCTCCGGAAGCACCAGACGACGAAGGGAAGGAACCATGCCTCTGCGCGTACTCCACTAAACTTTGATTCAGCTGCTCCATTTGTATAGTGCGAATACGGTCCTGCCCTTGCAGCTGCTCAACCATGGCTCTAAGCTCTTTTATTTCAGCTTTGTCACATGCCTTTTGAGCTGCCCGAACCTGCAAATAGAATGTGAGATGTTCACATTTGTATTATAATCATTTTCTTCAGCAATGCATATTTTAAAATATAGAAATGTAAATGACGTGATCTTAAGCAATGCATATACCACAAGGAAATGCATATTTTTAATACAATATATAGGTGTTAAAGTATTCTTAGATCACGTATATGTTAGATTTAACTCAGGTAGAAATCATCATATGTATAGTGTATCTATAGGTTAATTTATTAAATATAATATTGAAATCTTTATAAGATTACCGCTTGGTTTCCATAGCCATAGTGCCTATTCCGCTGCGTCGGATCCATAATAACGTCGAAAATATTATCTTGCTCCTTTACCGTCAACTCATCGTGATCCGATTCTGAAATCAGCTCTGCCCGTGCCTCCTGAAACTTTGCCTAAAATAAAAAACAATTACAGGTTAAATTTAGTAGAATAGGATTTAAACATATCGATATTAATAAAATAAGATTAAAAATATGCATACATATGCAGCCGTCGCCTTATCATCATCATCCCACTGATATGTAATATTGCCAGCATTGTCTGCTTGTCTTGATGCATGGGTGCGGGTAAATACCTCCATCATAGACACGGGACGTCCAAGCGATCTTTCCTGCAATAAATAATTTATATATTTTAATTTTTCATAGCTAATTACTGAACTGATTAATATACAAAATGTAATAACGGTTTAGATTCGTAATTGATAAATTTACCAAGTCCTCACGGTGATGCTGAAAAGACTTGGATCCGCCACGATGCGTTACAGGATTCCTACTTTTTTTGGCAGAGTTCCTCTCCGACTCCACCTTCAATTTAAATTGAATATTATATTTACTAATTGTGAAATAATTAACTATATATTTGGTAGATTTACCTTGGACTTGTCGGTCTCCCACCAACTCATCCAAGAATCCCATATGGAAGCGCCCATCCAGTTCGGTTTCTTCCTCGATTTTTTAAGAGCTGACATTACCTCCCTGTAATTTTTGGCGACCTTCGAATTCCAGTGGCGCTAAACCATGCGACATCGGCCTCCGCCAAGTCCACTTGGCCCTGTACAAAGAGAAAATATTACTAATTGTTCATTTATACTTATTCATATAGTAAAGTGGTATAAACTCACCAGAAAATCCTGCCAGATGGTCTCCCTGACTTGGTCAGGGATCTTACTCCACTTATGCCAGAAATCTGTCATCCTGCTCATATATGATTGCTTGGAAATGCCAAGCACAACTCCCGAGGGCTCCAAATCAAATCCCTTGGGATTCATAAACACTGCAAACAAAAACATAATATACTGCTTTATTATTAATTTACACATGTAGTATTAAATTAAATTTATCAAAACTTGTAATATGATAATTACCTAATAAATGGTGCAACTTCTGGACAATTAAGAAGAATATATGTGTGTGCTACATGGTAATCTCTATCATCTAACCATACTTCTACACATTTTCAACATGTCGACCATGTTGTTTAAAAATAGATAACATTTCTTTAGAAGAAGAATCTTGTTCAACGACCTCATCATTACGCGCAACACTTTGAAATGATAAATTCACATGATCATTGAAATAATGAGAGAAAAAGAACGATGCTTCTTCTTCGATGTATGATTTGGAAATCGAACCTTCAACTCGAGCTTTTTGTCTCACTTTTTTCTTTAAATGATTTAAGTACCTAATAAAAAATATTTCATATCAATATTGATTTTTATTTATAGTTAAATTAACATTTACATACTCAGTATTAACAACATACCTCTCGAATGGATACATCCATCCATACTGTACAGGACCTCGAAGACGTTCTTCAAATGAACGATGAACAGGTAAATGCTCCATTACATTGAACAAACTTGGAGGAAATATTTTCTCCAGTTTGCATAGCATTATAGGGATTTCTACCTCAAGTTTACGAAGAAGGTCAACTTTTAACGTAGTTGAACAAAGCTCCTTATAAAATAAACTAAGTTTTGTTATAACCTTCCAAACTTTTATGGGCAACAATTCTTTGAAAGCGACGGGTAACAAATTTTGCATCATTACATGACAATCATGGCTTTTCATCCCACTCAGTCTTCCGTTCTTATAGTCGACACATCTACGAAGATTAGATGAAATTCCATCAGGAAAACGTAATCCTTCCACCCATTTTAACAGTACTTTAACTTGGTTGTTATCTAGTTCATAACATGCTTTGGGTTTTTTAGTGTCATTTGGCTTCATATGAAGCTCAGGACGATTACATATTTCTTCTATATCACGTCTTGATTTCACATCGTCCTTAGTCTTGCCCTTAACATTCAAAAGTGTATTAAACACATTATCGAATACGTTTTTCTCGTTATTCATCACGTCAATGTTATGACGGATTAAGAGATTTTTCCAATAAGGCAACTCCCAGAATATACTCTGTTTGCACCAATTATGAAACGTCGATTTAACTTGGATTTCAGTTTGCTGCCCGGTTTCATGTATCTTTGGATATCTTTTACAAGTTCATATATATCTTCACTTGACCAAATCATTGGTTGTTGTAAAGTCTCATGTCTATTAGCTACGAAGTTTTTTTGTCTCTTCTAAAAGTATGATTAATATGGAGAAAACTTCGATGACAATCAAACCATGAAATTTTCTTCCCATGCCGTAAAGAAAATGCTCGTGTTTCTTCCATACAGTAAGGACAAGCAAAACGACCGGCCGTAATCCAACCCGAAAGCATTGCATACGCAGGAAAATCGTTAATAGTCCATAACAAAGAAGCGAACATCCAAATTTTTTTTCCGATACGTCGTATGTTTCAACTCCTTCATACCACAATGTTTTTAACTCTTCGATTGGTGGTTGTAAGTAAACATCGATACCCTGTGTCGGATCATCAGGGCCAGGGATGACAATTGTGAGAAACATATATGGACTTTTCATACACATCCACGGGGGTAGATATTAAGGTGTAATGATTATAAGCCAAGATGAATATTTATAACCAAACTGAGAAAACTGTGAAAATCCATCAGTACACAAACCTAGTCTAACGTTACGGCTCTCCGCAGCGAAATCGGGATATTTCTTATCAAAATACTTCCATGCTTCTCCATCAGATGTGTGTGTTAACGTACCTTCTTCAGGTGTTCTCACACTGTGACATCTCATATGATGCGCTGTTACAGATGATGCATATAACCTTTGAAGTCTAGGAGTGATAGGTAAATAATGCATACACTTGTATGGAACTTCTTTTCCCTTTTTTTCCTTGGTTTGTATCTTTCTTGATTACATATTTTACAATTCCCAAGACTGACATCATCTTTCCAAAACAACATGCAACCATTTAGACATGTATCAATTTTTTGATACGGCAAACCGAAAGATGACATTAGTTTTTTCACTTCATAATAATTTTCGCACATTAAATTATCTGATGGAATATGGCGTTTAGCAGCTTGTACAACAACCGTAAATCCGGCTTCTGTGAGGTTGTACTTTGATTTCATTGCAATGTACTCTGCAGTTGCCGATAATTGAGTGCCACTAGTACATCCATTCCAAAAGGGTTTCTTAGCAGCATCCAATAAATCATATATATTTTTCGCTCCAACGTTTGGTTCCTCTTCGACGTTAACATCGTCGTTATTAATTTCAACAGTAGGGAACATTGATCGTGCTGCATCTTCAACCATATGTTCTATGAGATTCGCCGTACTAACTTCATCACTAATGACCTCTATTGACTATTCTTCGTTACGTGTTATAATTTCTCCATGACGATCCCACACCAAATAATTGGTTACGAAACCATATTGGCGCAAATGAATCCTAACCATATTCGGTACTAAATGCTTCAACAATTTGCACCTACTACATGGACAACGAATTTCTACGTCGTTTCCAATATTACTTAAAGCAAATTCGACAAACACATTTACCCCGTTAAGAAAATGTTTACTTATTGAGCCTTCCATTTCTCTTCTTTGATACATCCAGCTCCGATCAATAAAATAATTGACTATTTTTCCTACTGTAAAACCTATGATCAATAGTAAAAAAATTATTAATCAAATTCGATAAACACATTTAGATTTTACTGTTTTTTATAATCCATTTTCGTTTATATACAAAGTTATATTTCTTGCTATTTTGTTTACATTTTTGTACCTTTTGTGATGGTCGGTTATCCTACTTCCCATTACAAACACAATAGTAATTACATTTCTTAAATCATATCATTATAAACGATTTCCCAAAATTTTGGCAGCACTTCCACCGTGTTCCTTGTATCGTACACATATGCATGTACACAAGGAATGAAAAGGAAATGCCGTCGAAATTTTTTGAACCGTTTATAACGATATGATTTACGAAACATAATTACTTTATAGTGTTTGTAACTTGTCCAATACAGGGACAAATCCAACAAATATTGTATCAGATAAATATGAATATCCGTTTTGCAATAAAAACGAATATTCATACAACGATCATATACAACACTTGTCAGACGGGGCCAAAAATTCACAAAGAGATTTAGATTTTGTTTATATGTTACCGTTTTATTAAATATATAAAATAAAGCATATTATGCATTATTTTATTTATATTCTACTATATTATTAAATATATAGTAAATCATATGATTTTTACTATTTCACAAAATATATAATTCATGTGTGTATATATATTAAATTATATACTTATCTAATGCTAATATATTTTGTAAAAGATATAATTCATGTTCGTAAAATATTCGACTAATTCATGTTTGCCTAATATTTTACAAAACATACACAAAATAATTTAAATCAATCCTAACTAATTTAACGCTAACTCAAATGCGCATTTACACTAAATTATCAACATATGTATATATGTGCATAATATATATACACAAACAATTTGGACATTTAGATGGTTATAATTGTAATTAGCACTTAGTTTGGTAGAATAAACAATCAATAGGCCATTAGATACAACTATAACAACAAATTAAACACAAAATTAGCAAAATTTAAAATTTTAGGGTTTTAGGAAAAACCTGATTTTGGAGTGGAATTGGATGGAGAGAGGCCGCTGGTGTTGATTGATGGCGTCGGAGTGGCTGCCGGTTGCGTGGGGAGGCTGGGAGCAAGAAAAGAGGAGGAGTGGAGGAAGAGGGTGGAGGATTTGGGGTTTTTTGTTGGAGGATAGGAGAATGATTGTTGCTCTCGGCTTGTTGCAGGTTTACATGATTATTTCCAACAGCCGCAAACGGCATTTTTACAACGGTTACCAACGGCTTGTTAAAAATAACGAGCCATTGGTAGCCGTTGGAAATTACCATTGGCGGTCGTTGGAACCCTGTCGTGGCTATATACTGTAGTTCTAGTAGTGTTTTAACCATTTTTCTTTTCCCTTTCTTTTTTTTTCTGATGTAACTCCTAATCATCTCACATTTTTGAAGCACGCTTGAGAAGGGAATATCTGTGTAGGGGGAGTATGAGTGTAGGGGGAGAATTTTTACCGGAGGGAAGGATTAACTAGAAATTATCAATTTTCCATCTCATTTTCTCACATGTCAAACACATCTGTATTTTATCTATAAATCTTAACATATGTTTGTAATCATTAAAAGGGAGAGATTGTGGAACGGTGCAATCGACGATTTCGGTTTGATGTTAATAAACATGTATTTTATTTAATATGTTTGTCTAGTGTTGTGTATTTAAAGGGTTCTTAAAAAAGGGTCGTGGTAAAGTCTTCTTTTTTCAATACAAAACAAAAGTCTTTATACGCAGAAGAATCTTCAAAGAAAACGAAACAAACTAAAATCGAAAGCAATGGAAATATATCAGTTCACAATCAAAGCTTGTATATACTGAAGAATCTTTAAAGAAAAGAAAACAAATTGATATATGGAGCAAAGGAAATATATCAGTATACAATCAAGAAAAATAGGAGCAATATACTCTGGAAGAAATTTCAAAAATCTATTTTCCACTATATGGATTTTTATTTTCTACAAGAGGAAACAAATCATTCACAATCCATATATATCAAATTAGGAAACGATTTTCTCCATACCTTATATAAATAATACTTCCACACACATCAATATTGTCAGTGTTAACACAAACTCCTCTCATCTCAAATACTGATTTACTCCACATATCGTCATCAACCTTCGGTTACCAATACTACAACTTCATCACACAATCATCCTTTTCCCAACTATATCATAACATCAACCACAACCGTATTCAAATCCTTTAATGTCGACTCTTCAAAAAATATCAACCAAACAACCAATCTGTAAAAATCCATTTTTAAGTAACATTAATTTTAGTTAATTATAGTAATTTTATTAATTAAGTTAAAATTTGGAGATTTATTTGGGAAATGTAAATAAGTTGAAATGTGAAAATAATATTATATAAAAGTGATAAAATTAGAAATATAATTTGGCAAAAGTGATTTAAAATGTAAATTGTATTTATTTAAATTAAATAGAAATTTGGATTAAATTAAAAGTGACTTATAAAATGGAGTAAATGATTATTCATTTTTGAATTTGGCCCAAATCCAAGAAACTCAAGCCTAAAATTTTGTTATCTGGATTGTTCATGTCTCCAGACACGTCCAATTCATGATTCTTCCTTTCCTTCATCAAATAACAGTTCATGTATACTTCCTTTGTCAATTCATCTTCTTCCTGATGCCATCAGAATATAATTTCTTCACTTTACATTTTAAGCACAAATTATATAAATTAAAATAAAATATAGAATTTTAATATCTCCAAGCATGTACGCATCTATATCTGAGTGGGAGGTTCGTGCATCGTTGCCTTGGTAAGTCGTGTCGCATGCGTTCAACTTGAGAGGAAGTGGAAGATAGCATCTTACAGGTAAGTAAACACCCTCACATCTATGTCTAATTACTATATTTTGAATCTCTTTGATGTTCTTATGCCTTGAATCTCTTTGTTGTCCTTATGCCTTGAATCTCCCCGTCGTGCTTATGTTTTCATTCGACCAAGAAAATAAAAGCTCGACCTAGAGCAGCTATGCCCTAGGCAAGCTCCGACCAGTCGTCTGGTCTTAGATGACCGGTGGACCGATCAGGTCGTCTTGCACCTCCAGGTATATGCGGTTGTGTGATGATATAAGGGGGTATGCATGCGTACAGATGAGTTTTAAAGTGTGTTTTTAATGTGTATGTCAAAGTGTATATATATAGGAGTGAATTCACATGTATATATGTTAGTATGTCCGTTGCTCTGTTGATGTCTTTTTTGGCTTCCAGTAACGATTTTATATGCGAGTGTTGTGTTCATTTAGACACTAGCTGTCCTTTTTGATCTTGTGCTTTCTTTCTCCTGCTATCTTCAGTCTATATCCTTTTTGTTAGCTGCAACTAATTCCACCTAGTTTAATTTCCATATTATTTATATCTTTCGCAACATATTGCTTCTCCTATGTACATGTTTTTTCACTATATATATATATATATATAAATGCCTTTAGTTGAATTGATTATACTTGTTAAATTACACACACACACATATATTTGTGTGACTGGTTTGTTCAAATTTTGAGACATACATTTTAAGCCAAATCCCTATTCAAACTTTAATATATATATTCACTAGATACTATATATATATGCATGCAAGATTAAGTATTCACTTTTGTATCTTGCTTTACTGGTACGCTTACTTTTGAACTAAATACTTTATGTTGCTATGTATTTTTTTTACATTATATAAATTACTGCTACTTTATTCTTCTATATTTATGTGTGCAGCGTATGTGTCAAAATCAATGTTACTACACTAGTGTGTGCATGTATTAGCTTGTTTTATTCCCTTTTATAAGCTGCCATGTAAATTGAAAGTAATTTTTATTTTATTGTTAAGTATTTCACATTTTGATTTTAATCGTTCAAACTTTCTTTGGTATATTTTTATGAACGTTGGTATATGTATTAGATATATAAATTTACTTCGAAGTATTAATAAATACTTGTTTGTTAAATGTAGATACACTAAAATAAATATATATATTTTATTTGAGTTTAGTAATTAACTAATTAAATATTGAATATGTATTTATTTCTTATTATATATTTTGTTCTATAAATTATATATATATAAATATATATTTGAACGTTTCATTATGAAGTATTTGCTCATTTATTTGAATAATCAATTTTTTGATTTTTGATTTTTATATTGATTCGATAGTATGAATGATTCGCTGTTGATGTGGATTTAGTTGATTATTTTTATATGATATGGTGATGACATCCTTTTGGTTTGATTTGTTAATATTTATCATGTATGAAGAGAAATCTAAATAAACGATTTAGTGATATCATCTGGTATGGGACTTTCGGTAACACTTTTCCAGTTATACTTTAGACTCGTTATATAGAATAAAGAAGGCCAAGTGTGATGTATGAGTATTGAATAAATGAACTAGTAATAAGTGGTGGTACGGGACGCCATTGTGTTATTTATTCGATTATTGTTTTTCCCATAGATGACACTTAATATGGGGATTGTTGTATGTGATACTCATTGCATTGGGTATACTTAGAGCCATGTGATGGCCATCGTATATATTCTATGTGTTTGTCTATCTTTTCCCAGCTCCCATTCTGTCTTCGAACTAAATCAGATTAGCCAGAATCCACCCTGACGGCCTTATCACGGGGTCGCGCCCACGATTCACAACGTCTTTTTTGATATATTATATTTAGATACCCATCATATGATTTGGGTTTGGTGACCCATAGGGTAGGTGCCCCGACATTACAAGTGTGGGTTAGGTGACCTGTAGGGTAGGTACTTTATGCCTCTTTGTTATGTCGTATAAACCAGTAGTCTACTACCTATAGAGGCAAAGCAGGGTCGTAACCGTGGCTAGCGTCGACGAGCCACTGGTGAATATGTGTCACGATGTCCGTCGAGGTAACTGAAGACTGTAGGAGCATATCTGGTTAGGTGACCCAAGGCTCCTGAAGCGGGCATAAGACCATCAATCTTCCGTCTAGTTTCGGTTTGCATGAACTAATGTTATATGAACAGATCTTAGCTACATAGCATACGACACAGTAGACCTTGGGTCCCTGTAATGGGTATATGGCCATTAGTCTCCTATTTGGGTTCAGTTCACGTGCGTTAGAAAGGATTGTATGAGATGTGATTATACCTGAGAATGTGTCCAGAGTATAGTCAACCCCCTATCCTTCTTAGGCAGACGGCTTATTCTTTACTAGCAGACAGCCTACCTTTTATTGATTATATTTGGATATTGTTATGAGCTGGTTCAGATTTATCTTATTGACTTTAGTGATTTGATGACGATATTGTATAATACGAGATTGAGAGATATTTGGGCAATTCTTCGTATTAGCCCAATATACTTAGTGATATCTCACTTATTGATGCTACCTAGATTTAGACGATTGTTTCTGGATATGTATGACTCACCCATTCACGTTGATTATGTGATTTTTGATTTGGTGTGATTCTATATGGGTGATGGCATCTTTTGATATCAGTTCTGATTGTTTGTATGGATTTGGGTTATTTGGATGATTTAATGTCTTAAGGATTATCCTATATGTATATATATGTATACACACACACACATGCACATGCACACACTTTGATATGTCATCTAATGTATTGAGTATCTTTAATAGTGATAACATATTATTCTTCCTTGTTTATACTGTATCATCTTACTTAAGATCCTTGATTAGACATAGTCTGCCCCGTATGTTATTTTATAATACTCGGGCCAGTCCAAAACATTTCAGGTATATGGACGATATGACCGGCTTGTGTTTTATTAGGCTTAAAGGAGTACATCATTAGGATTAGTATATGATATCAGATTCATTGCATGTATATATATAAGACAGTAAGTTGTATTGTATTCTTATAACATTAATGTATTTTATATATTATAAGTTATCGCTGCGATTGACTTTGTGTTCTCTGTTATTTTACTGTATATTATGTATTTTACTGTCCCGAAGGCACATGTGTCTATTGCTTTCTATTGATACAGTGTACATATGGATTAGTTATTTATCATATGTTTTAATACACACTAGTTTTACTCCAAGGAAATATTCATGTGTGTACCCCATATAGCCTCATTCTCCATATTATCTGATAGTATTACTATGTAGTACTCTTGGATAGTATGGGTATAGAGGTGGGGTGTCACAATTTGGTATCATAGCAGGTTCAAAATAAAACATCGTAAATCAGAGACACAAGTCGAGACTTTAGTTGAGAATTAGAGTCCATGTCCCCTCAAGTGTATTAGGAATTTATTTATAATAAGATAAAATAAGAGGTTATATATTACTTAGTATAGGATCATTACTGAAGTAATCATCAGGAACATATATACGGCTTTACCTATATTTGTATATATATATATATATAATTAAATTCTTAACTTTTCAAATATGAATGATAAAATAGTTGGAGTAGTAAGGACGAAAGGAGTTAGTCCAACCAGTAATATTTGTATTTGTAATTTTGGATATTTGATATTGTAGTTGAGGTTTGTTTATGTAACAACTTTTCTTTATACGTCGTGAATACATATATTTAATCAAAATAGGATTGATCAAATTTGATTATTGGTAATTTGAAAATAAATTTTTGTTAATTAAATTATATTTAACGAACAATTTAGATTCAACAAATTAAATTAAATTAGTAAATTCTTTTCGAATAATAAATTACTATGATTGAATAAATTGTTTTAATTGAAGTATAATTTGTCTAATGATGTGCGAATTAATTTATATTTGATAGGAATTTATTTTAAGGATTGAAATATAAATTCAATTACAAAGAAAATTAAATTAAATTGGAAGGGTCCAAAATCAGATAGCCCAAGTCCATTTAAACCTTATTTCTCTATTTCTCTAGAATCGTCCCTACTCAGCAAATTCAAGCCTAAACCATTCTTCCCAATTAACAAAAAATCAAGTCAAGAAATTAAAAAAAAATCGCGCTTAACATGTACAGTTATGGGCAAGGCATCATTGATGGGCGTAGGTTAGTAGGCGACTAGGGTTATGTTTGATTTTGAGGCTAGGAGAGGAGCCGCGACTTGCATATGATAAGACCATAGAGAAAGCAGAGACTACCTAATGAAAACGTGCGACTCACGATTCATAGTCATGACGAGCAGGTGACATCGGCGGTTGCTTCAAGCACTGCAATATTTATGAATGGAGCCGCGACTTGGTTAGTGCTACTGGAGTGCATGCGTGAGTTCTCGTGCTTGGGATATGAGGCTGATGATGTTAATAGAGGGCTGCAAGTTGGACTTGGTGCTGGTTGATGATGGAGGTGGAATTCGAGGCAGTGATCGTTGGTGAAGATGGCTAAAAGTGCGATTGGAAGTAGGAAGTTTTCTATGGCGGTTTGGGATTGTGATGCAACTACAACTTGATTGGAGACACTGGTTTCGACCCGTTGATTCAGTGAGTATTTCTTTGTAACGACCCAGTATTTTCAACCATTCTCATCCATTATAAGTGTATAGGTAGACACTCATGCCGGAGTTGAATTGCTCAAAATATTGCGTTGTAAATAAAATTTGGCAAAACTTAGCATATACGGTAAATAAAATAAGTACAGATCACAGACACAGAGTAATATAACAATACTGCAGCGGAAACAAAGGATAGTAGCACATGTAACGACCCAGTATTTTCAACCATTCTCATCCATTATAAGTGTATAGGTAGACACTCATGCCGGAGTTGAATTGCTCAAAATACTGCGTTGTAAATAAAATTTGGCAAAACTTAGCATATACGGTAAACAAAATAAGTACAGATCACAGACACAGAGTAATATAACAATACTGCAGCGGAAACAAAGGATAGTAGTTCATGAAGCTACTATATATATATAACAGAGTTAAACAAGATACAACAGAGGTCTCGAATATAGTAGATGTCTCAATACAATAATCAAATACCAGATCTGAATACATCACTGGAATCAACGGAATAACTGAAAGCAGGATCGATAGATAGCTGGATCTCCAAGCGAAGCTCCAACTCCAAAGGTGAGTCTCTAATGCTGTATCACTCAGTCTGACCCGAGCGTAAAGCAAAACACAAAACACTCGAGTCAGGATTAACATTCTTATATTCAATAAATTCAACTCAAGTGAAATATCAACTGGAATACAAGTAACTTAAAGGATGTTTGGGATAACCATCCTCTAAGGGTCCGTTAAACTATTTACTATGTAGTAATATTCGCTATTATAATAGTGTCTAAATAAGTAAAGTATAATCATATCGGAAAATAGCGTTAAGGGGATGGAGAACCTTAACGCGGTCGGATCTTAAAATCATAATCGTAGTAAAGCTCGATATGGTAGGTGACACGACACAACTAGGCAATGCCAGGGTAGATATACCAATTACGCACACGGACTGATGGATACGCATAGCAGCCACTACCGTTCCACCTCGAACAACATTCCCAATCGGAGGATGGCCATCTAGTCAAATCACAAGTAAGAGTATAATATCGAAGAAATGCGTCCGAGAAGAGGTGCTACCTCACTGGTCCGAGATCGCTCCTGTTTTAGCCACCTTATTGCCAACTCACGGGAGTTGGGTCCACGTAACATACCTTAAGAACGCCGCCACCATCCTACTTCATTCTGGAATCTCCACCGCGTACACGGTTGTCAAAGTGGTTTTCGGTATCGACAGAGAGTATGTCCATATCCGATCCCGGTCTCTTTGCCAACCAATCGTTATTATAACACCGTGGTCGTTTCAAAATAGTTTATACTTCAAACCAAAATCATTATCATTTCAAAACCCAATTTAATACGATATCATTTCACTTCAAATATCCATTTTCAAAATCATATTACTTTCCAAAGTTATAATGTTTTCAAAATCGTAACACTTTCCTTTTAAACAGTTTAGACATTAAAATTTCGTTATAAAATAAATTGGTTACCTCAAATTTCACAAATCGATTCAAATTAACTCGAATTCCAAAAATTTAATTAAATCAAATCTCACATTATCAGTTTCAACTCGATTTAGCTTCTAAATAAACCATTTCAATTTATCGATTTCAAATACATATCTGAACCATAAAATAAGTCATTTCAATTTTAATATATATCAAAGTTTTAAATATTCAACATTTCAAAACTAAATTCGATAAATTTATATACATATCAAATTCCCTTTTCGATTATTTAGTTTGAAATATTAACTTAATCATTTCCATGATATTTGAATACAATTCCAATTTACTATTTAAATAAACAAAAGATCTCATTTAAATATTTATACGTTTGAAATATCCATTTAAGTCACTTTTCAAATTTCAAGTTGTAAATCACTTCTTTAAATTTCAAATTCAATACATTTCAAATCAAACTTATTTAAGTATAATTCTTAAATAAATACAATTTCAATCAATTTCAAATCATTACAAATTCTATATTTGAAAATATAGATATTAAATAAATACTTAAACATATTATTTATCAACTTTAGTAAATCAACTTTAATGAATCTTTAAAATCAATATTTATCAAAACCATATATATCTTTTCAAAACCAAAGAAATCATTTTCAAAACATTTATATATAGACCAACGGTGTCTGTATATAATTTTCTATCCTATGGTCAAGTGATACGGATATTTATCATTTCAATCCGCAATTTAAAACATATTCGGGTATATATCTTTTCAACCCGAAATCCCAAATTCAATTCAATTGAAAATCGCTTGGGTTTATCATTTCAACCCATAACGATTTTCTCCTATTCTACAGATCGTTCGGGTATGTATCATTTCAACCCATAGTGATTCTATACTAACAGGGAACTTGCAGAGTGATAACAGATATGATAATAAAATAACAATAGAAACAGGCATATATCAACAATATAAATACATATAATGGTGTCAGATGTCACAGGTGAACAGATACAGTTAATGACATATGTATATAACAATGTGAACAACTAACAGCAGCATATTTCAATTGACGTTTCAATTGAAATTAAATCTAATAAATATAAGAACATTAATCGTGAGTGATTGCTCACCTTTCGAGGTTAGAGAATACAGAAGGTGATACAGATATGCACACTGATACGGACACGAGTAAATCAAAAGGATGCTGCGACCAACCTGGACACTAGCGAGACAAGAGCAAGGCACGATGGCTGAATGGACGAAGATAAATGATATGAGTGAACACACATATATATAACTGTATATAACTATATATATGTGTAAAATCCTATTTTAAATTTTTTAGCATATATTAAATTAAATATATATGTATTTCAAAATTATTGTTTTAAACTAACACATAAAAATCGAACATATACATAATATATGTTAAAAAAATGCGCATATATATATACTCAGCTTTATTATATAAAATCTCATGTAAACCTTTACACGTATAAATTATAAGTTACATATACAAGTAGGTTATGAAAAATATGCAGACCGTATCTTACACATATATATAAATTTGATATGGACAAACAATCTTGTTTCCTTATAATCGTTAAACATACTTATATAACATAATATGACTTATATGTAAATGAGCATCTCATCTCACAAAAGCAATCCAAGCAAGCAAACATACATGTTTACGAAAATATAGACTTAACTTTCTATATAAATACTGTATCCTTATATGAAATATATATATTATCAAGCAATACTTAACATGATTTATGGCATCAGGAAACCAATATACATTACTGTCGAACTTACATGTATACAACTACAAGTGTTGATACTTATATACAATCTTACCAACTGTTCCAACTTTACAAACTAAAATATGATATAATCCTATATAACTGAACATATATACTTTAATATCTATTACATAATATATTATAAAATATTTATATAGTGAACAGGTCATAACTTTATAACTTTCGTAACTATATATATCTAACATACTGTCATACCAATATATAACATAGGTATAAGCCTAAGTAAATCTTAATATATATAAACACCACTCATAAAACTTGCGTAACCAGGCTTATACATATTGATTAGTGACCTGATCATTTTACAACTTGTATACAAAAAACTCAAACAGTATATATATAATTACAGCATACTTACACATATCATCTTTATACAAATATAACTCATATATCAAAATAAATATATTATTATGTATATATATTTACAGTTATAAACAGTTGTATGCGCATTGTACTACAAACAAGTAACTTTATAAACATTACATATGTTATGCAGGAGCTTTAAATATCATATATAAAATACTATTATAAAATAAAATATATACATATAAAGCTTATTATTATTATCATCAATTATAGTTTAGCGCAACAACAAAAATATATATATATATACGCGAACTGAATATGAGATATATAAAAATTTATATATCATAATACGTATAATATCAAATACAGTAAACTATATAAGCTTTATACACTGTAACTGATATATATATAGATAAAACAACTTATAAATAATCAATATACCTAAGATGCGTGCCACAGCTGAGTTATCAAGCACATGCAGATGAGGGGAGAGACAGGCCGGCATTGACGACGTAGGGACAGCGACTGGCCAGAGCAGAGGAGCGAAGGCTGGCGAAATCTGGGCGGAGATCGGACCTGAGGCAGATCTAGGGTGAGTGCGGGTGGTTTGCTAGGCACGGTGGGGAGAGAAGATGGGTGGAGGAAGGCTCGAGCGAGGCTGTTATGGTGGCAGTTGCCTGGGTGGAGTTTCGGTGACGTGGGTTAGGGGTTGGGTGGAGATCTGGAACAGCACGCAGAGGCCAGGGTGATGAGGTGGCGAACTGGGGTTCGGTGGTGGTGTCTGGGCGGTGGTAGATCTCGGTGGATGGTATGGAGTGGTGGTGGATGGCAGGCGTAGGGTTGCTTCGGTGTAGGTGTAGATCTGGGTGGCTTACGTGAGGCGATCTGGTGGTAGGGCTGGGGTCGGTTGCGTGAGTTGATGGAGGAGCGGAAGTTGGTGACGGGAAACGCGTATTGGCTGTGAAGCGGCGCTGGAAGGATGAAAATGCAGCTTGGCGATGTGGATCGTTGCAGGGCAGAGGAAGGCTGGTTGTAATGGTGACCAACGTGGTATATTTTTGAGAGAAGGTAGAAAGTGGGAATAACGTTTGGAAGGGGAAAAAACTGCAGAGGAAAGGTTTTATAAATGCAGGCTAGTAAAAATAATAAATAGATAACCAGAGAACCGTTCAAATGAATACAACGTATACCAATTCATACGTTTGATTTTTTCAAAAATAGTATGGGATGGAAATGGTCACCCTGGAATTAAGCTGGAAGATTAAAGCAATTTGATGGTTGCTTGGATACCACGAATACAGTTTAAAGAGAAATAAAAAGTCACGGATTCGGTACCGATACAATATATAGTTTGATTGTTTTCGTTGTGCCCCGGACCTCAAAATACAAAAATAAATATACCGTGGTGATCAGCGCGACGAGACGATCAAAACGGTATACAAATGTCAGTGGTACGACCATCCGATCAAAAGTCGATAATCGGTACCGAAAATGTTGCTATTTTGCCAGAATTAAGATAAACGGAGCAGTAGAAGTCCAAATTTGACGAAACGAAGAATGGTGTTTTACTCAGAAGATGATTTAGAAATTTTCTATGTAAAAATATTCAGGTTTGGAAAACATTTTATTATCACCAATTTTTAACTGATTAAATTGAAGTAAATTTACGCGCGAAATAAATTTTCATATTTTCGGACGAAAATTTACCAGTTGTTATGTTTAATTAGACGCATTCCAAATATCGAATTTATATTTCAAAATTTTACTGTTTAAAATTTCACAAAATTCAATTAATTAAATAAATTAAACGACTGAAATTTGCGGGTCGTTACACTCTCCCCCACTCTAAACTTTTCGTCCCCGAAAAGGAAGAAGGTAGGAGAATAGAAACAACCAGAAAGAAATTAGATTGAAATACAAATAAACAATTAAATTAACCGTATGAATTTCAAATTAAACTAATTAATATTCAACAATTTGGTTTAATTCATTTGAGTTCACTTAAGTTAAATCAATCTATCTATTCTAAATTCATTATCTTATTATCTAGTCATATTCTCAATAAACCATCAATTTGTAAAATCATTTATTATACTCATATTTTATTCAACAAATTTAATTCTTTTATTCCAAATCATTATTAAGTTCATTCCACTTAATATGTCCTATCACGTATATTTTAACCATATAAATTAATTTAAACCATATATTTTAGTTTAAATCAATTTATATTCAATAATTGATTTTTAAATTCAAGGTATTTCCATACTTTAATCAAATTTCAATTTATTAGTTCCTTCAAAACAATTTATTTGTCTCATCTATTATTTAATTAACTTATTATTCTGCTTATCTCTATTAACATCTTAATAATAAAATTTAAGTGTATAACATTTATTATAACACTCAAATCTTTCCTTATAAAGTCATTTTATATTGTATATTATCCAATTACATTTTTAACTTCTGAAAATTTTAGGTAAGTTATGTTGAGATGTAATTGAGTATTATACAGTTATTCCCAGTTAACTATTTATCCAAGAATTTGACTTTAGTTTATAATTGAAATCATTTTTAATCAAAATTTTAAGAATTTAAATCTCCGATTTACTTCAAACAATTTAGAGAGATATATATAATAATATTTATATAAAATTTAAATTAAGATACTTATATATATAAATCAAATTATACTGAAGAAATTCAAATCAAAGTATTTTTTTTTTTCAAAACAAAACCGTAGCAAAGCTACAGAATGGTTTCTCCTCTTCGAAACTCGAAAATGAATGTCGATGATGCGGCCGTCATCACCGAAATTATTTTCCAGCGACAACGAGAAGAGCACTGATTTAAACATTTAAAATTCTATAAAAACCATTTTATTCGAAAATACTTTAAATAATATACATTTTAAGACTTTAAAACAAAGTTTGAAATCACCAGAAATTTAATTCTTAAATTCTCAATTTAAATTCATTTCAATTTTCAAATAAATTCAAAACAGTTATCATTTTGCAATAGTCAATGACTTACAAAACAATAAAATGATAATCAAATATTATCATTTCAACAACCAAATTATTTAACTTTTAATTCCAGGGAATTTTTTTTTTATATATATTTATAATATAATCATACAAATTTATCTCATTCATCAGATTTGAAAATTATATTGTGTCAGTTTGCTCTATTCAAGTGTTTTGGAAATCCTATCGATAGCGTTGATCAGACGAATCGATCGAAAACCCAAATCAACATCAACGACTCAAACAACACAATATATAAAACATTTTAATATTAATATACAAATACCAATACACTCCCTCACACGATGATTCCAGAATTGGATTCCGACAAAAGGATAGAGATCCAAATATAGGGGAACTCTAATCCAAGAGGATTATAATCTAAAATAGATAGGCTCGAAACGAAGGTTAGATGATTGCATTTCAAACAGGAAGATGGATAAAGTTGTATAAATCGCGGACAACCTTAACCGGGTCAACCGTGACTTCATAGACAAGATCGATGTAGGATTCTAAAACAAATCGACATTCGATTACTAGAGGTAGAATTCGGGTATAGCATAAGATAGCAGCATCGTAAACCGAGGATACAGAAATCTCCGGTGAATCAATACCGATTGTAAAGGAGTTTCACCCCAGTACAAATTATTCGAAGATTGGCGAGACCGCCGGTTTATTATAGAGATCATTCGAAGTGGAGTTATGGGATACTCCAGAATCAAAAGACACGAATGGGGAAGACACGAATGGACTTTGGAACCGAAGTGAACGTTCCAAAATTCAAAGGAACCGAGTCAAAGAAGAAGGAATTCAAGCTCGAACGAAAATGATTCTGTAATTGAATTTACTCTATATGCTGAGTTTTGCCTAAAACCAGAGCTCTGATACCACATGTAACGACCCAGTATTTTCAACCATTCTCATCCATTATAAGTGTATAGGTAGACACTCATGCCGGAGTTGAATTGCTCAAAATACTGCGTTGTAAATAAAATTTGGCAAAACTTAGCATATACGGTAAATAAAATAAGTACAGATCACAGACACAGAGTAATATAACAATACTGCAGCGGAAACAAAGGATAGTAGTTCATGAAGCTACTATATATATAACAGAGTTAAACAAGATACAACAGAGGTCTCGAATATAGTAGATGTCTCAATACAATAATCAAATACCAGATCTGAATACATCACTGGAATCAACGGAATAACTGAAAGCAGGATCGATAGATAGCTAGATCTCCAAGCGAAGCTCCAACTCCAAAGGTGAGTCTCTAATGCTGTATCACTCAGTCTGACCCGAGCGTAAAGCAAAACACAAAACACTCGAGTCAGGATTAACATTCTTATATTCAATAAATTCAACTCAAGTGAAATATCAACTGGAATACAAGTAACTTAAAGGATGTTTGGGATAACCATCCTCTAAGGGTCCGTTAAACTATTTACTATGTAGTAATATTCGCTATTATAATAGTGTCTAAATAAGTAAAGTATAATCATATCGGAAAATAGCGTTAAGGGGATGGAGAACCTTAACGCGGTCGGATCTTAAAATCATAATCGTAGTAAAGCTCGATATGGTAGGTGACACGGCACAACTAGGCAATGCCAGGGTAGATATACCAATTACGCACACGGACTGATGGATACGCATAGCAGCCACTACCGTTCCACCTCGAACAACATTCCCAATCGGAGGATGGCCATCTAGTCAAATCACAAGTAAGAGTATAATATCGAAGAAATGCGTCCGAGAAGAGGTGCTACCTCACTGGTCCGAGATCGCTCCTGTTTTAGCCACCTTATTGCCAACTCACGGGAGTTGGGTCCACGTAACATACCTTAAGAATGCCGCCACCATCCTACTTCATTCTGGAATCTCCACCGCGTACACGGTTGTCAAAGTGGTTTTCGGTATCGACAGAGAGTATGTCCATATCCGATCCCGGTCTCTTTGCCAACCAATCGTTATTATAACACCGTGGTCGTTTCAAAATAGTTTATACTTCAAACCAAAATCATTATCATTTCAAAACCCAATTTAATACGATATCATTTCACTTCAAATATCCATTTTAAAAATCATATTACTTTCCAAAGTTATAATGTTTTCAAAATCGTAACACTTTTCTTTTAAACAGTTTAGACATTAAAATTTCGTTATAAAATAAATTGGTTACCTCAAATTTCACAAATCGATTCAAATTAACTCGAATTCCAAAAATTTAATTAAATCAAATCTCACATTATCAGTTTCAACTCGATTTAGCTTCTAAATAAACCATTTCAATTTATCGATTTCAAATACATATCTGAACCATAAAATAAGTCATTTCAATTTTAATATATATCAAAGTTTTAAATATTCAACATTTCAAAACTAAATTCGATAAATTTATATACATATCAAATTCCCTTTTCGATTATTTAGTTTGAAATATTAACTTAATCATTTCCATGATATTTGAATACAATTCCAATTTACTATTTAAATAAACAAAAGATCTCATTAAAATATTTATACGTTTGAAATATCCATTTAAGTCACTTTTCAAATTTCAAGTTGTAAATCACTTCTTTAAATTTCAAATTCAATACATTTCAAATCAAACTTATTTAAGTATAATTCTTAAATAAATACAATTTCAATCAATTTCAAATCATTACAAATTCTATATTTGAAAATATAGATATTAAATAAATACTTAAACATATTATTTATCAACTTTAGTAAATCAACTTTAATGAATCTTTAAAATCAATATTTATCAAAACCATATATATCTTTTCAAAACCAAAGAAATCATTTTCAAAACATTTATATATAGACCAACGGTGTCTGTATATAATTTTCTATCCTATGGTCAAGTGATACGGATATTTATCATTTCAATCCGCAATTTAAAACATATTCGGGTATATATCTTTTCAACCCGAAATCCCAAATTCAATTCAATTGAAAATCGCTTGGGTTTATCATTTCAACCCATAACGATTTTCTCCTATTCTACAGATCGTTCGGGTATGTATCATTTCAACCCATAGTGATTCTATACTAACAGGGAACTTGCAGAGTGATAACAGATATGATAATAAAATAACAATAGAAACAGGCATATATCAACAATATAAATACATATAATGGTGTCAGATGTCACAGGTGAACAGATACAGTTAATGACATATGTATATAACAATGTGAACAACTAACAGCAGCATATTTCAATTGACGTTTCAATTGAAATTAAATCTAATAAATATAAGAACATTAATCGTGAGTGATTGCTCACCTTTCGAGGTTAGAGAATACAGAAGGTGATACGGATATGCACACTGATACGGACACGAGTAAATCAAAAGGATGCTGCGACCAACCTGGACACTAGCGAGACAAGAGCAAGGCACGATGGCTGAATGGACGAAGATAAATGATATGAGTGAACACACATATATATAACTGTATATAACTATATATATGTGTAAAATCCTATTTTAAATTTTTTAGCATATATTAAATTAAATATATATGTATTTCAAAATTATTGTTTTAAACTAACACATAAAAATCGAACATATACATAATATATGTTAAAAAAATGCGCATATATATATACTCAGCTTTATTATATAAAATCTCATGTAAACCTTTACACGTATAAATTATAAGTTACATATACAAGTAGGTTATGAAAAATATGCAGACCGTATCTTACACATATATATAAATTTGATATGGACAAACAATCTTGTTTCCTTATAATCGTTAAACATACTTATATAACATAATATGACTTATATGTAAATGAGCATCTCATCTCACAAAAGCAATCCAAGCAAGCAAACATACATGTTTACGAAAATATAGACTTAACTTTCTATATAAATACTGTATCCTTATATGAAATATATATATTATCAAGCAATACTTAACATGATTTATGGCATCAGGAAACCAATATACATTACTGTCGAACTTACATGTATACAACTACAAGTGTTGATACTTATATACAATCTTACCAACTGTTCCAACTTTACAAACTAAAATATGATATAATCCTATATAACTGAACATATATACTTTAATATCTATTACATAATATATTATAAAATATTTATATAGTGAACAGGTCATAACTTTATAACTTTCGTAACTATATATATCTAACATACTGTCATACCAATATATAACATAGGTATAAGCCTAAGTAAATCTTAATATATATAAACACCACTCATAAAACTTGCGTAACCAGGCTTATACATATTGATTAGTGACCTGATCATTTTACAACTTGTATACAAAAAACTCAAACAGTATATATATAATTACAGCATACTTACACATATCATCTTTATACAAATATAACTCATATATCAAAATAAATATATTATAATGTATATATATTTACAGTTATAAACAGTTGTATGCACATTGTACTACAAACAAGTAACTTTATAAACATTACATATGTTATGCAGGAGCTTTAAATATCATATATAAAATACTATTATAAAATAAAATATATACATATAAAGCTTATTATTATTATCATCAATTATAGTTTAGCGCAACAACAAAAATATATATATATATACGCGAACTGAATATGAGATATATAAAAATTTATATATCATAATACGTATAATATCAAATACAGTAAACTATATAAGCTTTATACACTGTAACTGATATATATATAGATAAAACAACTTATAAATAATCAATATACCTAAGATGCGTGCCACAGCTGAGTTATCAAGCACATGCAGATGAGGGGAGAGACAGGCCGGCATTGACGACGTAGGGACAGCGACTGGCCAGAGCAGAGGAGCGAAGGCTGGCGAAATCTGGGCGGAGATCGGACCTGAGGCAGATCTAGGGTGAGTGCGGGTGGTTTGCTAGGCACGGTGGGGAGAGAAGATGGGTGGAGGAAGGCTCGAGCGAGGCTGTTATGGTGGCAGTTGCCTGGGTGGAGTTTCGGTGACGTGGGTTAGGGGTTGGGTGGAGATCTGGAACAGCACGCAGAGGCCAGGGTGATGAGGTGGCGAACTGGGGTTCGGTGGTGGTGTCTGGGCGGTGGTAGATCTCGGTGGATGGTATGGAGTGGTGGTGGATGGCAGGCGTAGGGTTGCTTCGGTGTAGGTGTAGATCTGGGTGGCTTACGTGAGGCGATCTGGTGGTAGGGCTGGGGTCGGTTGCGTGAGTTGATGGAGGAGCGGAAGTTGGTGACGGGAAACGCGTATTGGCTGTGAAGCGGCGCTGGAAGGATGAAAATGCAGCTTGGCGATGTGGATCGTTGCAGGGCAGAGGAAGGCTGGTTGTAATGGTGACCAACGTGGTATATTTTTGAGAGAAGGTAGAAAGTGGGAATAACGTTTGGAAGGGGAAAAAACTGCAGAGGAAAGGTTTTATAAATGCAGGCTAGTAAAAATAATAAATAGATAACCAGAGAACCGTTCAAATGAATACAACGTATACCAATTCATACGTTTGATTTTTTCAAAAATAGTATGGGATGGAAATGGTCACCCTGGAATTAAGCTGGAAGATTAAAGCAATTTGATGGTTGCTTGGATACCACGAATAAAGTTTAAAGAGAAATAAAAAGTCACGGATTCGGTACCGATACAATATATAGTTTGATTGTTTCCGTTGTGCCCCGGACCTCAAAATACAAAAATAAATATACCGTGGTGATCAGCGCGACGAGACGATCAAAACGGTATACAGATGTCAGTGGTACGACCATCCGATCAAAAGTCGATAATCGGTACCGAAAATGTTGCTATTTTGCCAGAATTAAGATAAACGGAGCAGTAGAAGTCCAAATTTGACGAAACGAAGAATGGTGTTTTACTCAGAAGATGATTTAGAAATTTTCTATGTAAAAATATTCAGGTTTGGAAAACATTTTATTATCACCAATTTTTAACTGATTAAATTGAAGTAAATTTATGCGCGAAATAAATTTTCATATTTTCGGACGAAAATTTACCAGTTGTTATGTTTAATTAGACGCATTCCAAATATCGAATTTATATTTCAAAATTTTACTGTTTAAAATTTCACAAAATTCAATTAATTAAATAAATTAAACGACTGAAATTTGCGGGTCGTTACATTCTTACTCACAACTATATCTTTTTCCTTAGCATCGTATAATTATATGTCGATTTATCCTGATTATATAGCATTTATTGGTTGAATTTATTGGTTATTTTGATTGAATTGTTTGGATAAAGTGATTGTTGTGATATTGAATGTTATTGGTATTTGACAGTGGAGTTTTGTATTTGTTGGATGTCCGACATGCAAAGGAAATTTTATCCCTTTGCATTTTAATGTTTGAAATTTATTTATATTATATATATTGTGTCGATGGCCAAAATTCGATGGAATTTGACTCGACTACACGATAAAATTTATTTTGATGATTGTTGTTAAATTTGGAGGATTTTGCTCCATAATTCATATTTTTGGACGTTCAATTGATTTTCTAGTTTTCAAATATTTTTGAAAGCTTCAATAAATTATATTTGATATTTTAAAAATAAATTAAAGTATATTTATAAATAAAATTGGTTGGTAAATAAAATGATTTCTTGGAAATTATTTTGAATATCAAAGTCGTTTTGAAAATGGAAAATATTTCATTTCTAACTGTTAGAGTATAAAGTGAAGATTCTAAATTATATCTATGGTATGAAATAAATATAATTTATTTTGTAACTAATAAATTTATTTCGGAATAGAATTTAATTATAGTAGATTATTAAATAAACATAAAGCGATATTTGATGATTTTCAATATGAACTATCTAAGATTTAGAATATATAGTAAAGGTTTAAATTATAAATAATACTTTGAAATGAGAAGAAATATTTTGGTGATTTATAAATATATTTTAAAGTATTGTTTGATTATAGAAAACCGTGAAATAGTTTCTATAATTATTTTGATCTACAAAGTGATTTGGAAGTTTTGGAAAACGTGTATAAGGATTTGGAAGTGAATTATTTTATTTGAAACTTATATTGGGATTAAATAAACAAAGTGAATATATTATGTTTATATATATATATAGTATCTATTTTAAGTATTTATTATTGTTATAAATGATTCATTATTAATATTGAGTTGTTTGATTTTATGTTTATTTATTGGATAATCAATTTTTATATTAATTTCTGACTTCTTATTGATTTCGATGATATGAGTGATTCACCATTGATATTGACTTAGTTGATGATTTTGTTATGATACGGTGATGACATCCTTCTATGATTTTATAATGATATTTATTTAGTACAATGAGAAATCTGAATAAATGGATTAGTGATACCATATGGTATTGAACTTTCGGTAACACTTTTCTAGTTATTCTTTGGACTTGTTATATAGAACGAGGAAGGTCAAGTGTGATGTTTGAGCACTGAATAAATGGACTATTGATACATAGTGGTATGATATGCCATTGTGTTATTTATTTGGTTGCTCATGGATGACATTGATACGGAGGTATGTTGTGTATGTGATTCACTTGGATGAGCATGTATGGAGGCTACTTGTTAGCTACATAGTTTGTGTACATTATGTGTCTATATTCCTCTGTCCAACTCCCTTTATGTTTTAGGATTGAACCAAATTGGCCAGTATCCACCTTGACGGTCTAATAATGGGTCACGCCACAGATCCACGATATCTTTGTTGTTATGAAATTTGATGCACATCACGAGATAGGTTGTTAGTTGCCCGTTGTGTCGCATAAGCCAGTAGTCAGTTACCATATGGGCACATGTCAGTAGTTGCGGTCAAAGATGCTACGCATTGTCGAGTCTATGGTGGATCATTGTCACGATAACGAGAGGGGAGAGGTAATGATAAACGATGACAGTAGGAGTCGTGTCATATAGACCACATGTGGTTCTTGGAGTAAGTAGACGTGCTGTTAGTCTCCCTTTTGGTTCTGGTGTAGGTGTATGTATGTGTGTAGTAGATAGACATATACTATGTATAGATGAGATTATACCGTGTCCAGGGTATGGTCAACCCCATATCCTTTTCAGGCAGACGACCTACTTATTGTTGATTGGTTTTTTATATCTCTTAGGGTCGTTCAATCGAGAGTTACATCACTCTAAGGACTATAGGTCGAGATATATGTTTTTTTAAGTTGGCTCAAATCTTACTTATTAATTCTGTTGATTTGATTATGAGATTAAGAGAGATCGTGTGCATTTCTGTAATATCCCGGAAATTTTAACAATATCAATTTAATAATCTGTTAAATAATTAAATTGATATTGATGATCTTTGATAATAAGATTTGAATTTAATGTAATAATCTGATTAAATTAGTATTAATTGGTGATTTTATCTTTTAAAAGTTAATAAGATATTTTCTATTTGAATATATATATATTTATTTATATATATTGTAAATAGAAGCTTTGGGTAAATTGGGAATTTAGATTTAATTTAATTGAATTTGAATTTAATCTTTGAAATTCAAGAGAATAAATATTTAAATTGTTTTGGATTTTAGAATATTTGTATACACTTTTATTTTAAAATATAATTTGTTTTTGTTTCTTTAAAAAGTAATATATATATAGGTAAGTATTAATAAATAAGAAAAAGGATTTTTATTTACTTTTAAAATATATAAAACATAAAGGTATGTAAATTGTATATATAAAAACAATAAGCAAAAATGGAAACATTAAAGCTAAATTGAAGTTAACATAAAAACAAGTTAATAAATAAGAAATAATTTTAATAATAGAATAACATGTGTAAGATAATTAGCATTCAAAATGACAAGTGTTAACATATTAAACCATCTAAGCATAGGTGTTAAGTAATTAGATAAGGCAAAAGACAAGTGTCATCTTTTTATTTTCATTTTCTTTAAATTTTATTAAATCCTAATTTACATTATATAAACAAACATCTTCCCTCTTCCATTTCTTTTTCTATCTTCTCATTTTAAAAGCAAGTGAACATAGCCTGTAGCCTCATTTTCTAAAACCAGAATCGAATTCCTCAACCCAAAGAAATTTTCATAAACTAAAATCTGAAGTTCATTCCTCAAAACAATCAGAGAAAATTCAAAGATCCCTGTAATTCATTTTTCAAATCAAATCCACTCAAGCTAAAATCAAAAGTCTTCTATCTGCATTCTTTTCAAATCTGAAATCTACTCAAAGCCTGTCTGCATTCAATTGTAATCTGGGAACAGCGTGCATGTGGTTCAAAGCAGTTTTAAGCATTCAACAACTCCAGTTTTTAAATCAAGTGAGGCATGCAAGTTTAAAGATTTCAATGAGGCATTCCAGTTTAAGGTTCCCAGTTTCAAGCTTTTCAAAGATAGGCTCTGTCATCTTTATAATGTGAGTAACATCACTATTTCTAAAGTTTAAATTTATAGATAAGTTGCATGTTAAATCTTTGTGACAAATATGTATTGCATGTATGTATAGTGGAATCTGCTGTGACAATATGATATATTGGTTGCTCTGTTCTTGTTTTGGTTGCCAGGCTTAAATTTCTATTCGAAATTTCTTATCTCTTGATCCAGTTTTATTTAGGACTTAATTTATAAACAAGAATTGTTAGATTTATCATATACTAATGTTTAAAAATTTAATTAAGTCAAAAATAAAGTTAAGTTTCTCTGTAAACCAAAAACTGAAATGCATGTATATAAATATGAAAATTCAAACTGGGTAATTCGGAAATCCAGGATTATATATTGAATACCTAAACTATAATATGATTTTTAGCATTTAAATCATAATTTTTAGCTTAGTATTAAAGGAGCAGTTCTGTGATGAACTAAATATGAAGTTTTGGGTAATTCGTTTGATCTAGATGGTTTGGGAAGTCGAGTTTCTTTCTGAGGATAGTAGAGTGATCGAAGATGAAAGAAAAATTATTGAAAAGTAAAATAGAGTAGTGAGGCAGTAGTGATTTAGAGTTTAAATTTATAAACCTAGTTTATTTGGGTTAGGGAAAATGAGTACCACGGGTTCTTGAATCGACCGAGTGCTACCATACTTTGGGAAGAGGAAGATGGGATAGAGGCGAGGATATGGCCAGAAAAGTAGACTCTCTGGTGATCGGAATCTCGAGTACGAGGTAGTTTCCAGGAATTGAAAACTGTTCCAGGTTTCGATTTTTAGGCTCGAAATTCTCGTTTTTGATTTCGAGTGTTGTTCGAAGGTTGGAGGATCGTGATATGGTGTAGGGATGATCGACGACTTGTGGGGATGCTCGACGATGGTCGGAGATGGGTGTAACTACGGTGCACGTGCACGCGATCAAATTTCTGGTGAACCTGGGTTTTAACGAGGGTTACTCGAGTTGTTTCGTGGGAGACTCGGGGTTTTTAGTGTTTGGCTCGAAGTAGGAATTGGGTGAGCTTCTTCGTTTAGCTGTAGAGTTTTGACAGGGAAAGCTCGGGTGAGACTCGGGAAAATTAGGTTGCGACTCGAAGGAATTTGTAGTGGTCTGGAGTTTAGTTGTTGCCAGTTTTTTTTAGAAGCCTGTTTGTTTAAATTTAAACAGAGTTTAAATTGTGAAAGAATATTTAAAACAGGATTTAAATCAAAGTTTAAAAATATAAACTCAAGTTAGTTTTGAATCTTAGATTTAAGATAAATAAGTTTTATAAATTCAAATATTTTAATAAGTTTAAATGTTTATTAAATTTAAATGTTTTGAATTTAAAAAGAGATATGTTTAAATCTTATAAAAATTTCTTTTATAAGAAAAATATTATTTATCACTTAAAGGTTTTAAATTGATTTAAAACTTGTTGAAGTTAAATTATAAGTTAATGATTTATATACATTTAATTACTAGGGAAATTAAATGGATAACTAATTTATCTAATAAATTAATAAAATGAATAATTACTTAAAAGTAATTAAAGGTTTAATCTTAAAGGTTTAAGATTAAATATTTTTTTAGAATAATTAACTTATAAATAAGATTCATTTATTAAATAGAATTTGATTTTTAATGATTAAGATAAATTAATTAGAATAGTTAATTTATAATTGAGGATTATAAATAAAAATATTAATTAATGGTTAGGAATTAATTAATAAGTAATCAAAGATTAATTAAGTTATGGATAACACTTAATTAATTAAATAATTAAAGATTAATTAATTGGTTATTAAGATTTATTAATTTGGAATTAAGAATAATTAATCTAAGTTAATTACTTAAGGAAAATAATTAAAGAATTATTAATAGTTAATGAAGGTCATTAACTATGGATTATTAAATAATTAATTAATATGATTAATTTTAATAATTAATTAGATTAATTAATTTAAAGATAATCAATTATAGAATTTGTTTAAAATGAATTACTTAATGGAAGTAATTAAGAATTAATTATTATTGTAATTAATTGAAGTTAATTTGATTAGTTTAGTTAATTAATTAAGTTTAATTAATTTATAATAATCAAGAGATGATTTGATAAATAATTACTTAATGTAATTATTAAGGTATGATTATTTAGGAAGTAAATAATAAGATAATTACTTGAGGTAATTAATTGATTGGTTATGTATTAAGGAAAATAATTTAAGTTTAATTATTTATGAATTAATCAAGGGATTAATTAAGAGATTAATTAAGGAGAATTAATTTAGTTAATGAAAGTAATTAAGGGTAGTTAATTACTAATTGAAGATTAATCAAGGTGATTAATAAATGTTGTTTAATTTAAGGTTAATTACTTAATGTAATTAATTTAATTAAGTAATTAATAATTAAGTTGTAATTAAGGATCATTAATTAATATAATTAATGATGTAATTAAGATTGATTAATTAAGTATAATTAATAAATGAAGTGATTAATTAATGTAATTAATTAAGGTTTAATATAATTAATTATAGTGATTAATTTAATTAATTATAGTTAATTAATTAATGTAGTAATTAAAGGTTAATTACTATAAGTGGTTAAGGTTAATTAATTTAAGTAATTAATTAAGGATAAATTACTTGAAGGTAATTAAAAGATAATTAATCAAAGATGATTAATTGAAAAAGGTAATTAGAGGATAATTAATTAATTTGTAATTAATGTTTAAGTAAGAAGGATTTATAAAATAAAAGTAATTAATTTAATTAACTTTAAATTAATTAGAGATGATATAGATCATTACTTATGGATGGATGATAATACTGAATGCTTTGCATTTGATTGATATCTCTGATGAGATATATGCTATATGATATGGATGTTTAGTTGAATTGTGATAATATGGATTATCTGATGATATTGATAATGTTGATTATCTATTGTGAATTATCTTTCTAAGTGTATAAAGATAATGAATTAAATTGTTTTAACCTTTAAAACAACTTGGCCTTAAAAGATACGTTTTGGATTTCGATGAGACCGGGATCGGGTTTCCATATACCGGATTTCCAGGTCTGGAGACCCGAATACCACATCGATCCAAATTAACGATAGGTCGTGAATCAAGTGAAGATGAAGATTCAGAGTGCAAGGGTTATTGTCGTTAACTCTGAGGGTGATTCCAAAACGAGTGTAACGAGATAATGCCTTCGGTTTCGTTCGAACCCGGAACGAACTTGTATGGATTGAATGCTTTCAGCACATCGTCAGGTGGACGATGAGCATTCTAAGATAGATGTGTTCTTTTTAAAGGTAATCGTGACCTCAAGCCTCACAAACCGGGAATGGCTAAAACAGGGGAGGTGCAGCAAGGTTAGTGGGTAGCACCCAAGTAGGACAAGATTACCTCTGTCTAGATGTCCCTTTCTATTTTCGACTTAGTGTGTGCGGTTGAATCATGACAACCGTGGGGTATCTTGTGCGGGAATTATCCAGTAAGGGATGTTCCGACCTTGTGTTGCAGGGGATTGGGAGTGATCCTCGGTACGGTGATCTAGGCCACGTACTGTGACGGGCGGTACCCCGGTAGCCCTGCCATTGATGGAATCCAAACTCCAATAAGTGCCGTACGTATTAGTTGTGCCCAACTATGTTGGAACGTGAGATGTAAGCATTCCAGCTATTTCATATTTATTTGAAAACCCTAGACCTATTATAATACAATCGAATTTCCTATCAAATGTTTTGGTTAGCGTAAGGTAAAAACTTACCCATATTTATTGGTGGGGAGTCTTATGTGATACCTTTTCTTTCAAAAGGTTTTGAAGTTAAACAAGTTTAACCTGTTACTCACACCAGACCCATGTCTGACCCAAGTTGTTTATTTCTGTTTTATAAACTCTTGGGTACTCAAATTTTTACGAGTAGCCAAGGGATTCAGGTTTAGCTTTGACGAGTAATCTGGAGGAGCAATGGAGCAGGAGGCTTTGGCGTTGTAGATATAGATAGTAGTTTTCCGCTGTGTTGATCTTTGTATTGATCTATATTGTGTTGAGATGTAATAACTAGACAGATGTTTATAACTGTCTAGTATGTGATGTGTAATCTGTGTAACTCTGATAGATGATGTATATGATACTATGTAATGTTTATGTGATATATTATATTTCGTTTCGTTTCCGCTGTGAGTATCTGTTGTTGTTTTCTTTTCTCTTCTTCTCTTTTCTATTTCTCACCCCTTTCTTTCTTTCTGTCGATGTGATTTTCCGGGAGTGGAAAGCCGGGTCGTCACACGTGGTATCGGAGCTTAGGTTGAGCGAATGCCTAAGCTTTTGGTTAAGTGAATATCAGAGCTATTGGTTGAGTGAATACCTAGCTCTGGAGTGGTATCTATCGTGAGAGAGCGTATTTGTAATTTTTATATAACTATATATATATATATATTTATTCTACCTATTTGTTGGGTTATCTGTTCGGGTTTTCCAATATGAGTTATAAAGGTAGATAGGGTAGTGGTGTGTGTAACACGACTACCAATGGTTGGAATTAAGGTTGGAAGTGTATTTATCGAGACTGTAGACCCAATACTGTCTCGAGTAAGTTTTGCTGTGATGAAGGATTTCATCGAATCTCTGAAGGAAACCTGTTAAGGTTCGGAGTTTATCTGTAAAGTTGGATGAGTAGAGTTTGGATCTATCGGTTGAACAGAAGCAAGTGATGGTATCTTGATACCTCAGATAATAGTAGCTGTGTGATGAGATGCAGTGACGATGGATGTTCCCGAAGATGTTTTCTTTGGAACGAGTTTAATGAAGTGTGTCTGTTTCAGTGTTATGGCTGAGTTCAGCATGGTGTTTCTGTTTGGTTTGGAGTTCGAGTTTCTCAAAGATCTTTGGATAGAAAATCTTTGGCATCAGTGTCAGCAGTGCAGCTCGGAGTATTCTGGGATGGCAGGAAGTTGTCAGGCTGAGTAGTTTTTCTGGAGGTGAAATTCAGAAGCAGCAGGGTGCATCCATTTCTTCGATGGATTGGATAGTTAAGTATGGGTTGTTCTGATTTGTTAAAGGAGAACAATTTTTCTTTGGAAATAGGCTGGGTTGATCGCAAAAGTGACTTGCGATAGTTTGAGGGTTCTCTTGGGTTATTAGAGTTTTTCTGAGTGTCTTCAGAGAAGTCAGGAGTTGTCCGCATCTGAAGGTTGAGTTTTCTTATCGACTGGATTCCAGGAGTAGTACCGGTAGTTCAGTCTAGTTGAAGGATGTTTCCTAGAGATGGAGTTGGTGCAGCAACTCAAGTTTTGATGAAGTATCTGAGTTTTATTTATGGATCAGTGAACCTTATTTCTGGAATGAGTTGTCCAGTCTGTGCTTGTGTTCTACCTCAGATCAGAATTGAGCAGCGAAAGTAGTTTGGGAGTATATCTCTGAATAGGGGAAGTAAGTTTGGAATCTACTGATGTTGTGAAGTAAAGTTATGTTTGGATCTCTTTTGTGTTCTGATTTGGATAAGTATTGGGTTTTCAGGATTGAATTGTCAGTTTGGACAATTGGAATTCATTGAGTTTTATGTATCTCTGAGGGGTACGTGTAAGATCTATCTCTGGTTTTGGAATCAGCAGTTCAGGAAGTTTGATTGTTGAGTCAGACTCGTCTGTAGTCTGATATCTCATCTAGTTCTGTAGATCTATATGAGTAGGAGATCTATAGCTTAGTAGTTTAGATTGTTGTAGAGCGAGTATCCCGGTATATATATACTTGGGGAAACTCGAGGAATTCTATCTAGAATTTTGTCTGGATAGTTAGATTTGATTGATTGGATGAATTGGTTGCTATGGTTGTTAGCATATGGATGATAGTATATGCTTGTGTTTTAAAATTTAAAATCTTTAATAAGATTATTAAATTACCTTTGTTTAAATTTTGGGGACGAAATTATTTTAAGGGGGAAGGAATGTAATATCCCGGAAATTTTAACAATATCAATTTAATAATCTGTTAAATAATTAAATTGATATTGATGATCTTTGATAATAAGATTTGAATTTAATGTAATAATCTGATTAAATTAGTATTAATTGGTGATTTTATCTTTTAAAAGTTAATAAGATATTTTCTATTTGAATATATATATATTTATTTATATATATTGTAAATAGAAGCTTTGGGTAAATTGGGAATTTAGATTTAATTTAATTGAATTTGAATTTAATCTTTGAAATTCAAGAGAATAAATATTTAAATTGTTTTGGATTTTAGAATATTTGTATACACTTTTATTTTAAAATATAATTTGTTTTTGTTTCTTTAAAAAGTAATATATATATAGGTAAGTATTAATAAATAAGAAAAAGGATTTTTATTTACTTTTAAAATATATAAAACATAAAGGTATGTAAATTGTATATATAAAAACAATAAGCTAAAATGGAAACATTAAAGCTAAATTGAAGTTAACATAAAAACAAGTTAATAAATAAGAAATAATTTTAATAATAGAATAACATGTGTAAGATAATTAGCATTCAAAATGACAAGTGTTAACATATTAAACCATCTAAGCATAGGTGTTAAGTAATTAGATAAGGCAAAAGACAAGTGTCATCTTTTTATTTTCATTTTCTTTAAATTTTATTAAATCCTAATTTACATTATATAAACAAACATCTTCCCTCTTCCATTTCTTTTTCTATCTTCTCATTTTAAAAGCAAGTGAACATAGCCTGTAGCCTCATTTTCTAAAACCAGAATCGAATTCCTCAACCCAAAGAAATTTTCATAAACTAAAATCTGAAGTTCATTCCTCAAAACAATCAGAGAAAATTCAAAGATCCCTGTAATTCATTTTTCAAATCAAATCCACTCAAGCTAAAATCAAAAGTCTTCTATCTGCATTCTTTTCAAATCTGAAATCTACTCAAAGCCTGTCTGCATTCAATTGTAATCTGGGAACAGCGTGCATGTGGTTCAAAGCAGTTTTAAGCATTCAACAACTCCAGTTTTTAAATCAAGTGAGGCATGCAAGTTTAAAGATTTCAATGAGGCATTCCAGTTTAAGGTTCCCAGTTTCAAGCTTTTCAAAGATAGGCTCTGTCATCTTTATAATGTGAGTAACATCACTATTTCTAAAGTTTAAATTTATAGATAAGTTGCATGTTAAATCTTTGTGACAAATATGTATTGCATGTATGTATAGTGGAATCTGCTGTGACAATATGATATATTGGTTGCTCTGTTCTTGTTTTGGTTGCCAGGCTTAAATTTCTATTCGAAATTTCTTATCTCTTGATCCAGTTTTATTTAGGACTTAATTTATAAACAAGAATTGTTAGATTTATCATATACTAATGTTTAAAATTTTAATTAAGTCAAAAATAAAGTTAAGTTTCTCTGTAAACCAAAAACTGAAATGCATGTATATAAATATGAAAATTCAAACTGGGTAATTCGGAAATCCAGGATTATATATTGAATACCTAAACTATAATATGATTTTTAGCATTTAAATCATAATTTTTAGCTTAGTATTAAAGGAGCAGTTCTGTGATGAACTAAATATGAAGTTTTGGGTAATTCGTTTGATCTAGATGGTTTGGGAAGTCGAGTTTCTTTCTGAGGATAGTAGAGTGATCGAAGATGAAAGAAAAATTATTGAAAAGTAAAATAGAGTAGTGAGGCAGTAGTGATTTAGAGTTTAAATTTATAAACCTAGTTTATTTGGGTTAGGGAAAATGAGTACCACGGGTTCTTGAATCGACCGAGTGCTACCATACTTTGGGAAGAGGAAGATGGGATATAGGCGAGGATATGGCCAGAAAAGTAGACTCTCTGGTGATCGGAATCTCGAGTACGAGGTAGTTTCCAGGAATTGAAAACTGTTCCAGGTTTCGATTTTTAGGCTCGAAATTCTCGTTTTTGATTTCGAGTGTTGTTCGAAGGTTGGAGGATCGTGATATGGTGTAGGGATGATCGACGACTTGTGGGGATGCTCGACGATGGTCGGAGATGGGTGTAACTACGGTGCACGTGCACACGATCAAATTTCTGGTGAACCTGGGTTTTAACGAGGGTTACTCGAGTTGTTTCGTGGGAGACTCGGGGTTTTTAGTGTTTGGCTCGAAGTAGGAATTGGGTGAGCTTCTTCGTTTAGCTGTAGAGTTTTGACAGGGAAAGCTCGGGTGAGACTCGGGAAAATTAGGTTGCGACTCGAAGGAATTTGTAGTGGTCTGGAGTTTAGTTGTTGCCAGTTTTTTTTAGAAGCCTGTTTGTTTAAATTTAAACAGAGTTTAAATTGTGAAAGAATATTTAAAACAGGATTTAAATCAAAGTTTAAAAATATAAACTCAAGTTAGTTTTGAATCTTAGATTTAAGATAAATAAGTTTTATAAATTCAAATATTTTAATAAGTTTAAATGTTTATTAAATTTAAATGTTTTGAATTTAAAAAGAGATATGTTTAAATCTTATAAAAATTTCTTTTATAAGAAAAATATTATTTATCACTTAAAGGTTTTAAATTGATTTAAAACTTGTTGAAGTTAAATTATAAGTTAATGATTTATATACATTTAATTACTAGGGAAATTAAATGGATAATTAATTTATCTAATAAATTAATAAAATGAATAATTACTTAAAAGTAATTAAAGGTTTAATCTTAAAGGTTTAAGATTAAATATTTTTTTAGAATAATTAACTTATAAATAAGATTCATTTATTAAATAGAATTTGATTTTTAATGATTAAGATAAATTAATTAGAATAGTTAATTTATAATTGAGGATTATAAATAAAAATATTACTTAATGGTTAGGAATTAATTAATAAGTAATCAAAGATTAATTAAGTTATGGATAACACTTAATTAATTAAATAATTAAAGATTAATTAATTGGTTATTAAGATTTATTAATTTGGAATTAAGAATAATTAATCTAAGTTAATTACTTAAGGAAAATAATTAAAGAATTATTAATAGTTAATGAAGGTCATTAACTATGGATTATTAAATAATTAATTAATATGATTAATTTTAATAATTAATTAGATTAATTAATTTAAAGATAATCAATTATAGAATTTGTTTAAAATGAATTACTTAATGGAAGTAATTAAGAATTAATTATTATTGTAATTAATTGAAGTTAATTTGATTAGTTTAGTTAATTAATTAAGTTTAATTAATTTATAATAATCAAGAGATGATTTGATAAATAATTACTTAATGTAATTATTAAGGTATGATTATTTAGGAAGTAAATAATAAGATAATTACTTGAGGTAATTAATTGATTGGTTATGTATTAAGGAAAATAATTTAAGTTTAATTATTTATGAATTAATCAAGGGATTAATTAAGAGATTAATTAAGGAGAATTAATTTAGTTAATGAAAGTAATTAAGGGTAGTTAATTACTAATTGAAGATTAATCAAGGTGATTAATAAATGTTGTTTAATTTAAGGTTAATTACTTAATGTAATTAATTTAATTAAGTAATTAATAATTAAGTTGTAATTAAGGATCATTAATTAATATAATTAATGATGTAATTAAGATTGATTAATTAAGTATAATTAATAAATGAAGTGATTAATTAATGTAATTAATTAAGGTTTAATATAATTAATTATAGTGATTAATTTAATTAATTATAGTTAATTAATTAATGTAGTAATTAAAGGTTAATTACTATAAGTGGTTAAGGTTAATTAATTTAAGTAATTAATTAAGGATAAATTACTTGAAGGTAATTAAAAGATAATTAATCAAAGATGATTAATTGAAAAAGGTAATTAGAGGATAATTAATTAATTTGTAATTAATGTTTAAGTAAGAAGGATTTATAAAATAAAAGTAATTAATTTAATTAACTTTAAATTAATTAGAGATGATATAGATCATTACTTATGGATGGATGATAATACTGAATGCTTTGCATTTGATTGATATCTCTGATGAGATATATGCTATATGATATGGATGTTTAGTTGAATTGTGATAATATGGATTATCTGATGATATTGATAATGTTGATTATCTATTGTGAATTATCTTTCTAAGTGTATAAAGATAATGAATTAAATTGTTTTAACCTTTAAAACAACTTGGCCTTAAAAGATACGTTTTGGATTTCGATGAGACCGGGATCGGGTTTCCGTATACCGGATTTCCAGGTCTGGAGACCCGAATACCACATCGATCCAAATTAACGATAGGTCGTGAATCAAGTGAAGATGAAGATTCAGAGTGCAAGGGTTATTGTCGTTAACTCTGAGGGTGATTCCAAAACGAGTGTAACGAGATAATGCCTTCGGTTTCGTTCGAACCCGGAACGAACTTGTATGGATTGAATGCTTTCAGCACATCGTCAGGTGGACGATGAGCATTCTAAGATAGATGTGTTCTTTTTAAAGGTAATCGTGACCTCAAGCCTCACAAACCGGGAATGGCTAAAACAGGGGAGGTGCAGCAAGGTTAGTGGGTAGCACCCAAGTAGGACAAGATTACCTCTGTCTAGATGTCCCTTTCTATTTTCGACTTAGTGTGTGCGGTTGAATCATGACAACCGTGGGGTATCTTGTGCGGGAATTATCCAGTAAGGGATGTTCCGACCTTGTGTTGCAGGGGATTGGGAGTGATCCTCGGTACGGTGATCTAGGCCACATACTGTGACGGGCGGTACCCCGGTAGCCCTGCCATTGATGGAATCCAAACTCCAATAAGTGCCGTACGTATTAGTTGTGCCCAACTATGTTGGAACGTGAGATGTAAGCATTCCAGCTATTTCATATTTATTTGATAACCCTAGACCTATTATAATACAATCGAATTTCCTATCAAATGTTTTGGTTAGCGTAAGGTAAAAACTTACCCATATTTATTGGTGGGGAGTCTTATGTGATACCTTTTCTTTCAAAAGGTTTTGAAGTTAAACAAGTTTAACCTGTTACTCACACCAGACCCATGTCTGACCCAAGTTGTTTATTTCTGTTTTATAAACTCTTGGGTACTCAAATTTTTACGAGTAGCCAAGGGATTCAGGTTTAGCTTTGACGAGTAATCTGGAGGAGCAATGGAGCAGGAGGCTTCGGCGTTGTAGATATAGATAGTAGTTTTCCGCTGTGTTGATCTTTGTATTGATCTGTATTGTGTTGAGATGTAATAACTAGACAGATGTTTATAACTGTCTAGTATGTGATGTGTAATCTGTGTAACTCTGATAGATGATGTATATGATACTATGTAATGTTTATGTGATATATTATATTTCGTTTCGTTTCCGCTGTGAGTATCTGTTGTTGTTTTTTTTCTCTTCTTCTCTTTTCTATTTCTCACCCCTTTCTTTCTTTCTGTCGATGCGATTTTCCGGGAGTGGAAAGCCGGGTCGTCACAATTTCTTTATCATTGCCTGATGTTATTTGAGGATATCTCATTATTGATGATTTCTAGATAAGTATGACTCACCCATTCAATATTGGTTCTGCGATTCTGATTTGATGTGCTTCAATATATGGTTGATGACATCTTTATGCCTGGTTTGTGATATTTGATATTATAAGATCCATTTGGGACTGTATGTGGTATTTTAATCGGATAGATTTACACCATGCATATATACAACTTATTTTTTGATATTATGAATATCATATATTATATACCATGTATATATATATTAGATTTACCTTTGTATATTAACCATTGATTTAGCTATAGTCTGACCCGTGTTTCATTTATATAATAATCGGGTCAGTCCGAGACATTTTTGGTACAGTGAGGTTGAGACTAGGATGTATTATTCGAGCGTAGAGGAGATTAGTTATCCAGCACAATTGTATATTAATTTGTATTGGATAGACTCATGTATGTATATGGCCTGTAATGTATATTGTACTTTGTATATTATATATTATCACTGCGATTGGCTTTGTGATCTCTATTATTTACTGTATATTATGTATTGTTCTATACTAGAGGCACATGTGTTTATTGCTTTGTGTCGATACTGTGTACGTATAGATGAGTTATTTATTCGATGTTTTAATACGTACCAATGTTAGTCCAAGGGAATATTCACGTGTGTGCCTCATACTGTGTAGTTAATGCCCCGCTATTACCCCGCTATAACCCCGCTATATCTTATAGCGGATTTCTACCGCTACGATTTTTCCATATAGCCCCAAAATATAGCCTTTCCGCTTTAAGCCCCGCTATTTCCGCTATATCCCGTTATTCCCGCTATATTCCGTTATTTCCGCTATATCTTCTTTAATAAAATTGCTTTTATTCATTATAAAAATTATGAAACTAATTTATTTGATTTAATTTCTAATATATTTTCAGAAATGAAAATACTCTAATATTCTACTAAATTCAATTATGTTATATAACGGTTTTATGTTTTTTTAAAATATATTCGCACATGTTTTTTGTTTAAAATTATTTATGTATTAATTATAATTTAATTGAATGATAATTTTTCATTGAATTACCATTTTTATATTTGTAAAAACATTAATTACTAGTTTAATATGCTATTTTAGAGTCATCCGCTATATCCCGCTATATCCTCGCTGTATCCCCGCTATGACTTTTTGCACCTCCACCGCTTTGAATCTGCCGAGCGCTTTAACTGCACAGGCCTCATATTACCTTATTCTCCGTATTATCTGACAGTATTACTTTGTAATACTCTTGGATAGTATGGGTATAGAGGTGGAGGCATTACAGTTTTGCTTTATCAGAACGCACAGTGGAATTACTAATTTCTGCTAAGTACCTATGTTCAGTTTCTTATGTTAATTTGATAATATGATGTTGAGCGAATTGAGTTTGATTTTGAGGTTTGTGTATACTTATCAAAGTTATGAAACAAAATTTGATTATTTCGTATATTTTTAATGCAAATAAATATAAGTAATGTTTGTTTGTTATTACGAGTTACCTTTTGAAATGGTTTGTTGAGTCATATACATATAGAAATATGTGTTTTAAAGATGGTTTAAAATGTGTCAAAATTAGTAAGTGCTTGGTGAAAGCAAAGGTATCGTATATAAACATTGGCTATTATTATTATCAAGTGACTTTAGTAGTAAAGTGAATGTTTTAATTAGATATTATTTGAAAAGTATGTACTATAAGTAAAGTATTAAATAAGGATTTGAAACTTATTTTATAAAACTAGTATATTTGGTAATTTGTGAAAGTAGTACTTATGAATATTTCTAGAAATAGATTGTGTTAACTTGTCCGTTGGGTATGTTAAAGATTTTGATCGATGCAGGTGCACATGTAGTCGATAGATATTCTTAAATGCTTAAAAGAGATATTTAGACACAACAATTTTGAAAGATATAAATAATTTGTGGAAGATTAAAGTACTTAAGAATTGAGTTGAATTGAAAATTTAGTAAAGTAAGTTATTTTAGTAAAGTGAAATTTGATATTTATATTTGTAAAAGATTTGGAAACCAGAGTTTATATTTATTATTTTGTTAAATAGTTTGTAAAGCATAAATTATGGTTTTATGTATATTTTTGGTTGATAGTTGCAGCCATTGGATATTAGTGCACAACTATGGTCACTAGCAAGACAGTATTGATTACGTGATCAATATTGCAGCCAATTGATATTAGAAATCACCATATTACATGGCGAGGCAATATCACATTATTTTATAGCAAGAGAATTTGTGAATATAAGTGTGTGTGTCTATATATATATATACTTAATAAATATTTATATATATAATGTGTAAATTGAAAGAGAGTGCCGTGGATCGTGTCATATGGATATACGATAATACATAGTATAGTGATGATAGCTATACAGTAAATAGTGCGGAATATAAAAGCAGTATAATAAAAATAACACCAGAGATTTTTATACTGGTTCGGAGCTCCGTCCTATGTCCAGACCCAGACTCCTTCTGGAATTTCACTAAAACAATAACCCTCACTTAACCCGGAGGAACATGTCTATACAACCCCTGGGCAGCCGAACAGGGACCTGAGCAGCAGAACATGATTTCGCCTCAGCAACTGAAGAGGACTTCACAATGCCTGAGCAATAGAACATGACTTCTACTAGTATATAAAATTATCTAACTAATGTGTTTTTGATAACACAGATATGTCAATGTGTGTACACCCTTCCTATAATCAAATCCTCAAGTATATGAGTGTGTGAAGATATGAAAGGAAGACTATCACTATAAATCAAAGAATATGAATATGAATTCAAAGATTCAAGCAATGAAGATGGTTAGATTGCTTTTGAATGCAGAGAATATAGAGAGTAAGTAAGATCAGTAAATTATTCAAGAATCGATTTTTTGGAAAATGATTTTAATGTGTTTATATAGTGCATAGATAGATATAACCTTTTGCTAAGAGATTCAATCAATAGATGCAACCATTACTCTTCAAATTAGATTGAAACTCTTTGCGAGAGGAAGCATCCGTTCAGAAAATATAGCCGTTATACGCAGGTCAGTCAAATGAGTTCAGAAGCTCAGTTGACTGAAATTCAAATTTGTATATATATTCTCTATTCACTATGCATTTTGCACCAGGTCAGTCGACTGTAATCAGTCGACTGACCTATGCAATTTTGCACAGTGAATTTCAATGCATGTACAAATGAAAATAATTTATTTTGTGTGCAAGTGTAACTACTTAAGGAATGATTTTAACAGTATCTAAACATATCTAAGACTCAAAAACATAATAAATAATCATACGAAAACTAGTTTTGAAGTCTCTTCTCTTTGTAGTTTATACCATGTATATGTTACTCTCTTTTTGTTGCTATCGCCATATATTCTTTGTTAATGCTCCTTGTAATGAATCAAAACTCATGATTCAACATTCTCCCCCTTTTTGATTGATGACAACCTATAACTGACGAATTGATATACAGTAGAAATTATATAACAAAAGTTATATATATTTCTCCCCCTGAATGTGTGGCGATAATGTAATTTTGAGTCGTTGAGTCCGGATGTTGTCATAGTTGTAGAATCGTGAATTGTTGTTTCTTGTCAGCAATCAAAACCTATGATCCAACATTCTCCCCCTTTTTGACGATGACAACTTTATTTGCTATGAACGAATCTTTGACAAGCTTTGTTGATCTTATCTCTCCCACTGAATATATTCCTGTAATTGTGCTATAGATTTCTCCCCCTGAATCTATGCTATATATTCCTATAAATAATTAATCTTTTCTCCCCCTGTGCATGCATGGTTTATTCCTACAAATAGTGTTAGAGCAATATCTTTCTCCCCCTTTGTCATCGGCAAAAAAGAGAGTTTACATGATGATATAAATTATATTTTACATAAGTGTTAACATAGAACAGTATAAAACAAAATAACTACTACTTATAATTTAAGGTATCAGAAAAAAATTAACATTTAAAGCATGCGATACCCAAGGTTCTTATAATTTCCTAAATTTTTAGGAAACCATACCCATTTGGGTGTGGTTGAACCTGTATAAATATAATTTTCATTATTAACTACCATATCAAAATAACCATCAATGTATTTTTCTCTATTTTTCCAATTAACAGGAGCCCAAATACTTAGATAATTTTTATTCATATTTCCCGTCAATGATGTACTTCTAGAGAAATTATAAACATTATTGGTCATAACAGTATTTGAATTTCTATAAAAATTAGATTTAGGCTTTATTCGAAATTTAGTACTAGCACTAACATTTTTACTATACATGAAAGCATATCTAATGCTATTTCTATGATTAGTTTTATTATATCCTAAACCACTTTTTATCATGTAAAGGTCTAGAACTAGATAAAATCATGTTTAAATCGTTTTGACCTTTATTAAATTTTGTGACTTCAATGTTATGTTTATCAAATTTAGCTTTAAAGTCACAATTATTATTTTCAAAAGAAATATTACTAGTATTCAAAATATCAATTTTCTTATTTAATTTAGAATTCTCGTTTTTTAACGTATAGTTCTCATTTTTGAGAAGGAAATTTTGAGATTCTGAATTATCTAAAGAGGATTGTAATAAATCATTTTGTCTTTTCAAATCAAAAATTTCTTTTAAAAATTTCTCTCTCTTTTTCAAATATGATGTTTTGTTCATCTAGAAAATCTTTAAAAGTTATAAAATTATTCTTTAAATCACCAAGTTGATTTTCCAAATATAACTTCTCGTTTTTCAATTTCTCATTTTCAAGTTCAATAGATTTCATCTTTTCTAAAATAATAAAATTAAGCTTTGAAATCTTATTGCTTACACTAACTAATTCATTATTATCTTTTACTGAAATTTGTAAATCAGAAAGTACCTTTTTGTAGTCCTCACTGGTGGATTTGACAGGGATTTTGCCTATTGTATTTCGATTGGATCGTTTTCTGGCCATTATTCTATGATGTTGTGACGATCGATAGAATTCTAGACTCTGATACCAAATGAAAGAGAGTGTTGTGGATCGTGTAATATGGATATACGATAATACAGAGTATAGTGATTATAGCTATACATTAAATAGTGCGGAATATAAAAGCAGTATAATAAAAATAACACCAGAGATTTTTATACTGGTTCGGAGCTCTATCCTACGTCCAGTCCCAAACTCCTTCTGGAATTTCACTAAAACAACAACCCTCACTTAACCCGAGGAACAGGTCTATACAACCCCTGAGCAGCCGAACAGGGACCTGAGCAGCAGAACAAGATTTCGCCTCAACAACTGAAGAGGACTTCACAATGCCTAAGAAGCTAAACATGACTTCTACTAGTATATAAAATTGTCTTACTAATGTGTTCTTGATAACACAGATATGTCAATGTGTGTACACCCTTCCTATAATCAAATCCTCAAGTATATGAGTGTGTGTGAAGATATGAAAGGAAGATTATCGCTATGAATCAAAGAATATGAATATGAATTCAAAGATTCAAGCAATGAAGATGGTTTGATTGCTTTTGAATGCAGAGAATATAGAGAGTAAGTAAGATCAGTAAATTTTTCAAGAATCGGTTTTTTGGAAAATGATTTTGATGTGTTTATATAGTGCATAGATAGATACAACCGTTTGCTAAGAGATTCAATCAATAGATGCAGCCATTACTCTTTGAATTGGATTGAAACTCTTCGCGAGAGGAAGCATCCGTTCAGATAATATAGCCGTTATACGCAGGTCAGTCGACTGAGTTCAGAAGCTCAGTTGACTTAAATTCAAATTTATATATATATTCTCTGTTCACTATGCATTTTGCACCAGGTCAGTCGACTGGTCGACTGTAATCAGTCGACTGACCTGTGCAATTCTGCACAGTGAATTTCAATGCATATACAAACAAAAATAATTTGTTTTGTGTGCAAATGTAACTACTTGAGGAATGATTTTTACAGTATCTAAACATATCTAAGACTCAAAAACATAATAAATAATCATACGAAAACTAGTTTTGAAGTCTCTTCTCTTTGTAGTTTATACCATGTATATGTTACTCTCTGTTTGTTGCTATCGCCATATAGTCTTTGTTAATGCTCCTTGTCATGAATCAAAACTCATGATTCAACATAAATGTTATAGAATTGTGGGATTTTAAGATGTGGATATGTATATACATTGAAGATTTATTTTGTAATGAATTAATTAAATCGAGAATTATTTTGATAAGTGATATAGGATTGTCTTTGAAGTGTTAAATTTCGAGAACAAATTTAGAATTTTCTTCTTTGTCAAATTTAATGGTGTTAAATGATTGTTTAATTTGTGAAAAGAGTGTACAAAACAGTAGTGAACCTAATCTTTTGAATATGAAGTGTTTTGAAATTATGAAATATAATAGAAAATGATTCGTTATATGGAAAAATTTGGTTTTAGGGAATTTTTATTATAAGAATTTGATAGTTTATTAAAATAAATTAGAAAAGTCGAATCCAAATTACGTTTGAATTAGAATAAAATGATTTTTTGGGGAAAAATATATGTAATTTATATGATATTGGGAAAGAAATTTGATTAAATAAGGGATTTTGAGATTTTATAAAGCAATTTTACCTTGATAAAGGTTTGATATTTAAAAGGAAATTTAAATAATATGATTAAGTCTTGTATAATTGATTTGTTACAGAATTTCCTTGTAGGAAATTTTGAGGATGCAATTTTGTTAAGGGGGAGTTAGTAACAACCCGATTTTTAAGTAATATTAATTTAAATTAGTTATAGAAATTTGATTAATTAAATTAGAATTTAGAGATTTATTTGGAAAATGTAAATAAGATGAAATGTGAAAATAATAACATATAAAAGTGATAAAATTAGAAATATAAGTGGGCAAAGAAGTGATTTGAAATGTAAATTATATCTATTTAAATTAATAGAAATTTGGATTTCACTAAGTGAAATATAAAATGGAGTGTAGGATTATTTATTTTTGAATTTGGCCCAAACCCAAGAAACTCAAGCCCAAAATTTTGTTATCTGGATTGTTCATGTCTCAGACACTTCCAATTCATGATTCTTCCTTTCCCTCATTAAATAAAAGTTCACGTATACTTCCTCTATTAATTCATCTTCTTCCTGAAGCCATCAAAATCTTATTTCTTCACTTTAAAATTCAAGCACAAATTTAATAAACTAAAATAAAACACGTAATTTTAATATATATATCTCCAAGCATGTACGCATATACTGAGAAGGAGGTTCGCACGTCATTCCCTTGGGGAGTCATGTCCCGTGCATTCAAACATGAGAGGAAGTGGAAGATGGCATCGTACATGTGCGTAAACATTCACACATCTATGTCTAATTACTATATTTTGAATCTCCTTGAGGTGCTTATGCCTTGAATCTCTTTGTTGTCCTTATGCCTTGAATCCCCCTGCTATGCTTAAGTTTCAAATCGATCAAGAAAAAAAGAGCTCGATCTGGAGCAACTGCGCCCTAGGAAAGCTCCAACCAATCGACAGATCTTTGCTGACTGGTGGACCGGTCAGGTCATCTTGAACCTCCAAGTACGTGCAACTGTGCGATGTTTTGAGGAGGTATGCATGCGTACAGGTGAGTTTTAAAGTATGGTGTATGTATATGTTAGCGTATATATATAATAGTGAATTCACATGTATATTGGTCAGTATATTCATTGCTATGTTGATGTTTTTTTGGCTTCCAGTAACTGATTTTATATGTGAGTGTTGTGTTCATTTGGACACTGGCTATCATTTTGATCTTGTGCTTTCTTTCGCATGCTATCTTCAGTGTATAACCTTTTTGTTAAATGCAACTGATTCCATCTAGTTCCATTTACATATTATGCATATCTTTTGCAGAATATTGCTTCTCCTATATACATGTTTTTTTACTATATATATAAATTCCTTTGGTTGAATTGATTATGCTTGTTAAATAATATTTATATATGTTGGTGTGACTGGTTCATTAAAATTAAGACATACATTTTAGTTTTGAAATGTACATATATTCTCTTTTATATATTTAGATTAAACTAAGCCAAATCTCTATTCAAACTTATATATATACATATATATAGCAATCTTAAGTATTCACTTTGGTACCTTGCTTTACTGGTACCCTTACTTTTGAACTAAATACTTTATGTTGCTATGTAATTTTTTTACATTATATGGGTTACTACTACTTTATGCTTCTATATTTATGTATGCAGCGTATGTGTCAAAATCAATGTGAGTATACAGTGTGTGCATGTATTAGCATGTTTTATTCCTTTTTGCAAAGCTGTCATGTAAATTTAAAGTAACTGTTATTTTATTATTGAGTATTTCACATTTTGATTTTAATTGTTCAAACTTGCTTATGTATATTTTTATCAACGTTGGTATATGTATTAGATATATAAATTTACTTTGAAATATTAATAAATACTTGTTTGTCAAATGTAGATACACTAATATATATATATATATATATATATATATATTTGAGTTTAGTAATTAACTAACTAAATATTGAATATGTATCTATTTCTTATTATTTATTTTGTTATATATATATATATTTAAACATTTCATTATGAAGTATTTGATCATTTATTTATATTTATTTGAATAATTATTTTTCTACTTTTTAATTTTTATATTGATTCTAGTAGTATGAATGATTCACCGTTGATGTGGATTTAGTTGATGATTTGATATGATATGGCGATGACATCCTTTTGGTTTGATTTATTGATATTTATCCTGTGTGATGAGAAATCTTAAACATTTTAGTGATATCGTCTGGTATGGTACTTTCAGTAACACTTTTTCGGTTATTCTTGAACTCGTTATATAAATAAAGAAGGGCGAGTGTAACGACCTACAAATCCATCACTTTTATAAATTAAGATTATTTTTGAAATATTCAAATATAAGGATTTATAACTCCAATAATAATGTTTTGAACCATAAATAAAAATAGTAAACCTGTTTAAAATATATTAACAAAGATTTAATTGATTAATGACATCATTAGTGATGTCGGTATATATAATAATTAAATAATGGTTTTAAATTGTGATTTAATGATTTAATGATTATTATAATATTCAAATAATAATTTTAAAATGATAATAATTCATTCATAATAATTTTAAAGTGTTAATAAATCAATGTTTTATAAATTTATAAATAAGATTTGAAATTATAAGGAAAATCGATATCGGTTTATCAATATAATAACACTTTTTGTAAACAATCATTTAATATTGATTTATATGGTTATTTGTTTTGGCAAGGCTGATTTATATGGTTTTATAAATCAAATATGATCATTTTAATTCATGAATAATAATACGAAAATAGTTTTCAAATTATTTTTACAAATGTATATATATGTTAATTAATAAATGAAAATATGACCGAAGAGCAGAATCCGTAACGGTTTAACTTATATAAATTATACAACGTTGTTCAAATGACTTGTACACATTTGTGACATGCACATACACACATTATCATGTACATATACACATGATAAGAGTAGAAAGTAAATATATATTCACTAATGGTAAAAGAAATAAATATCTAAAGTAACAATTACTTTAAAAAGCAAACTTCAGATCAACCTTACACCAGATCATATCACCACCACCCACCACCATCACCACCAACACATGGTTATGAGGAATGGGGTGACTGTCTTGCATCCTAGGGGGGTTTAGAGGTGATGGTAAGGGTAGTTTGGTAATTTCATGTTAAGATATTTTGATTCCAACCTATAAATACCCACCCATTCATCATAATTTCCTACAACGTTTTCTTTATCTTTTTCCATATTTCTAAGCTATCTCCATGGCTTCTCCACTTAATAAAATAATGAAAAAAATATCTGTGAAAAGAAATTAAATTTACAGTATATATATATAATAATATATACACCTCAAAACACTTCAAAATCACTTGTTTTCCTCACTAATACCCATGGCCACCATCATCCACCACCTTAGCCGTGAGCAACCGCCATCTTCTGGCTTGGCTGTAAGCACAAGGACCAAGGCCGAGCACTGCAAGAGCTTCCGGGAACGAGTTCATAGAGTTTTAGATCAAGTTAGCGAAGCTATAGCGAAATCTTGTCAATATGATATCTAATTAAGGTGAGAACTCTATTTATATATACTATATATTGGATGAGATATATATGTTATATGTTCGGCAACGGTTGTTTATAATGATTGTTTATCATATTTAGACGTTGTGAAAATATTATTGTTTGGATATATAAACAAGACCCGTTAAATACACGTCGATAGTACACAAGAAATCACTTCCCGAATCAAATTATAAAAGTAGTATGGAATCATTAAAACTCTTTGAAATCGCTTTAAAACGATTTAAATATGTTTTATAAACACTAAAAACATATTTGGTAAACTTTGAATGAGAAATGAAAAACGAGTCAAAACTAGGCACGTCGCGTAACGGTAGTTCACAATTTCGCGCTGCAAAAGTTAAATGAGTATATAAGGTGGAATATAGCTCATAATTCTTTGTAATAAGAATTTTCTGAACTACTATATCAATATTTTTAAACAAAAAAAGAAAATCAAGATTTCATCTTGTAGATTTTGAAAAATAAGTAAAACAAGTTTTTGAAATAATCACGGTTTTGCATTTCGGAATCCAAAAAAGGAATTCTTAAAATTTAATATTTTTAAATGTTTTAAAAATATGAAAAAATCATTATAGATCTTTTATAATGCTTTAAAGTGATTTGAGTTTTATAAATAAATTTCAAATGATCGAAAAGTCGTTTTGGTCAATATAACGTTAAAAACACTATTCGCAGCACTATTTGCAGCGGTTTTCAATAACTTTTGAAATATAACTCTAAACTTAACAATTCCTTGGCAAAGCTTTTATAAATATTTTTGAATGAATAATTAAGTGTTTTAAAGATGATTTGAAGATTTAATGACTTATTTAAAGGATTAAATAAAAGAACTAAATAAAAGCTGTTATAAGCAATTGTTTTAATCTTGGCTCTAATAAGCCGACGAGTACACCTGATTTTTCTATTCGTGAGATCTAGTTGAGGTGCTTAAACTAAGGAGATGTTCAGAAGTAATCAGTGCTCTAGCTTACCCGGCCTCACCTAAGCAAGGGATAGATAAGGTTGTAATGTCGGAAACGAGTTAAGTATAAAAGATTACACTTTTCAAATTTTGAACAACTTGGGTTGTATAAAGATAATCTTCTTATAATTGATATTAAATTTTGAGGAGGGAACTCGTACTCTCATATTAATTTAAAAGGCGATTTCACCGTTATTCAATGGATAGTATTTGTCGAATATAAAGATTAACGTCAAGTATAATTTGAATGATTTTTTTGGATCCCTTTCATTTAAATATTAACTAATTTGGATTTACCATCTTAGATAACATGTTTTCAACTTATTAAAAAGTTGCATTTTTGGAATTATTAAAATTCAAGTAAAAAAATTTGGAATTATTCCTAGGTTTAAAAAGTGTTTAATTAAACCAAATAATTTAATAAAGAGAGTTTTAGTGAATTCCATATATACTGAGAAGAAATGGTTTCAAAAGATAAATTTCTCTAAAAGATATTTTGGATAAAAAGATATTAATTAATGGAATATTAATCACCTATTTATAAACCATCTTTTTTATCAATGATTGGTTTGAAGGAACCGGAGTCGAATTTGGGTAATCCCTATCCGAAAACCACTTCGAACCAATTTACGCGTTCAAAAATGAAGATATATATTGAAGACCAAAATTTTGAAGATAGAGGATCTTCATTTCGAAAGGACCACTTGTTGATAATCTCGAAGTATCTCCCAAGATAAATAAATAGCAGTGGTCCCATTGTTCTGAAAATATCCGAAACAAGAGGAATATTCGCTACTAATCCGAGGGGCAATTCTCGACAGGATGTGGTATGAAATGGCCAGTGAGAGTTCAAGAAGAGAAGCGTGATGGCGTAGACGGCGTTCAATTTCATGGAGTGTAGCTCCGTATTACAAAGGAGATGCACAACGTGGTGTTGGTGTCCCTATGCATGTATAGGGGAGAAGAAGAAGATGTATTAACAGTTAATAAAGGTGATTAATTATTATGTAAGTTAATTAACTATTTAATTAATCCAAAATCGTATTTAATCCATATCTTTTGCATACAAGGTCCATTTTGGATGCGGTTTCTTGCGTTGCACTCGTGATTGAGAGCTCTACAACTTAATGATGGTTTGGTTAGCTTTTATTGAGGTGAGTGATATTATCTCTCACCATACCGTAATTGTTAGTATAATATTAAAAGCATGTTTTGAAATGATTTCTAACTTTAAAACGTGATTTCTAATATATTTAAACCTACACCTTATTTTATAAAATAATTTAAAAGAGTTTTAAAACGGTTTTAAATTAACAATTACATTTTTCTGATGCATTATTTGACGATATTGATAGATTTAGGCTATTTTGGTATAAATCCTGCATTGGTTGCTTAGATGTATTAGATGTGTGTTTATATAGGTGTATGTAGGCTTTTTTAGACATTTGTATACTTGTTGGTTACATGTATGCATATTTACTTAGTTTGGTTTAAAAGACCAATCGTAGGTGATATAGTATTAGAAAATATCCCATAGGATAGAATTGCGTGCATAGAGAATCGTGCACACTGATTGGTTTGAAGATGGAGATGTGCTTTGGATTTCAAAATAGATGCTGGATGTTTTCTTTTTGTTTGTACTTAACAATTTTTGGTTAAATACACGACCAAAGTGGTCGTTAGCGACTACTTTGGAGTGGTCGATATCTACCACCATTGATGATGACCGATTTTGCCAATTTTGATGTGGAGATGGAGAGGCTTCAAGGAGTACGATGCGATGGCTCATTCATTCGACGTTCGATTTTGATATTATGGCTCTTCGACGATTGGTCTTAGAACTGAAGTGAAGATGTGACGCTTTGACACGATGACTTTAGGATTCAACGAGATGATGATTCTGTGATGGAAAGTGTTGGCTTCGACGATGGATAGCTATACTTCAAGATGCAGAGTAGTCCAATGTAAGAAATTGTTGGAGGAAGGTTGTGGGATGCATGATGACATTCTATGACTAATGATGCCTATCAAAGATAGTTCCCAACCGCGACGACTTTAAACAGGAGTTGTAGGGACAGTTCCAAGATCAGCTCTGCCATGGACGACGTGAGAAAAGGGATCATTGATTTTCATAAGTTTTGACGTGTACTTGTAAAGCATGGCTATGTATAATGACATCCATTGGTTTATGTAGTATGTCCTAGATACATCACATGAGGTTACAGAGTATGCCTCAGATCACACAATGTTTCAATATGTTTACCCTGGACTGTTACGAAGTATGCAGCCTAGTTCCTAACAACTGAGTGGCATGGATTCGAGTGCCCAGAAACCAAGATGTTGAGTAGTCCTTGACTCTATGGGGGTGGTCATACGAGTATCATATATCTAATGCACCGAGTGAGTGAATGTGACGATGGATGATGGATGTTATATTTGCTTGATTGTTTATCACCTTAGGGATGTCACATGATGTAGATATTATCGATGCATATATCTAGACACCCTTAGTACTTTGCTGTATAGTACACTATGATGACTATGATATAGAGTAGCATATATCTTATATAATGTTATAACTCTTTGGATGCAGGGACAGGTTATGATTCTCTATACTTTTTGTTTCATATACTATATGGACTTTTATAGTATTTTGAGATTGTTTATTGCTCATACCGGATTATTGTCCGACCTAAGATTTTATGCTTTGCTTCTTATTACCTTGGGTACTCTTAAATTAGTAAACTAGAAAGTAGGTGCAAATGGTACATGGAGTTCTACAAATGGAATAGCAGGAGGCGATGCTTCTCATACTTATATTTTGGGCTTATTATTATTTGTTCCGCTGTGTGACACTGTGGGGCCTTGACAGTGTTCAGCTTACTATTATTAGAGATAGTTTATCAATGAGTTTATTTATCATTTGTATAAACACTATTACTGTTTTGTATAACTTCATAAGCCTGCATACTCTGATTTTGTAGTTCATGTAGTTATTACCGCCTCACATGTTTTATATTTGTGATGACTATTATACTTTATTCGACGCGCTGTGAGATATACGACATGTTCTGTGATTGTTTAATGTTTCTTCCTTTCTCTTCTCTTCTATTCTCTTTTCTTCTTTTCTATTCATTTTCTTTACTTTTATTTCCTTTCCCTTAACAATCGTCTTACATCGGTTAGATGCTCCACCAGTGCATTATTCAATTATATGAGCATCGGAGGCGTAGGGCAGTCGTCACAGCCGACTATGACCATTTAATACCTATACCCTAGGTAGATACCTGTCATTTAATACCTATACCCAAGGCCACTAAATACTTCTTTTATGTGAATGTGGCAGACCCTACAATAGCCACTTAATAGCTCGACCTCAAATCAGATTCACTTTAAAGATTTCTCCCTACTGTACCTAAAAGATAATCCCGACCATTTAATACTTCTTGAGTGGGAAGGAGGAGGACCCTATAACAACCACTTAATACCTCCAACCCAGAAGCAAGCCTGTATTGGGATATCCGTCTTATGACCCACAACCCAAACCATGATGTCTCACATTAGTCTGACTATTCGTAGGTGTCGATAACCAAAATTGCTAGGTAGGCTTACCCTACAAAATTATGACAAACTTCGTGATCACTGTGTGTACTTATTATAGACGATGTCCTACATCAGTTCTAAAGTCACACTACTAGTGGCCAGATAAGTCGGGCAGACTTCTATGTGCTTTTAACCGACCATGCAACCTTATAACTTAGTCATATTTCCGCTCTCCAAATATAACCACACACACACACACACACAGCTCACCCGCATTTACGTATTAAGCCCCATATAAGGAAAAAAATTATTTCACCTTTTATTATGGATTAGTTTCCATCGTATACTTAACTTCCTTCTTGTAGGGTCTAATGTTATTAATTAACCTATTTATTCTATACGATACGACTTATACATTACTATTTATAAGTTATTAATATATTTATACTTAACATGATTTTTAGGCTAACTAATTTATAACTAAATATTCCTAAGCATGCATAAAGAAATATTTCATTACTATGGTTTTTGCTTCCTATACTAATTTTTAAAATGTCAAAACTTTCATACTCATACAACCCTCATTTCCATATAGTAATTCACAAAATAGCTAATATCCATAGCTAGACAAAATAGACTTGTGTATATGTAACATCCCACCTTTTTATGCTTAAGCAGACACACGTGCCAATTTAAACCATACAGAAGGGTGGATTATTATGGGGTAAATAAGAAAAAGTGGAGAAATAAAAGGGACAAAATAGAATCTTGCAGCGGAACGATAAAATATAATAATCAAATAACAGTTCATGAAGCTGTTTTACAAAACATTTGATTATACTTATACAATACATATCAGAGTTACACATACCAGAGAATGATAATTAATGCAGCGGAATACAATGGTGTAGTGGAATATAATAAATAGTAGTAATAAAATCTTCGTCTTCGTCCTCCAGACATAGGGCCTTCAAATCCTGAAATGCTCAGGCTGACCCGAGTGAATTGAAAAGACAAAACACTCGAGTCAGAACTAAAAGATCTTATGTAAGTTAAATCAATGATAAATATATGAGTGGAACGGCGTCAGAGATGTTTACGGGATTTGACATCTCCTATCCAGTGTCTACGTGAGTGCAGTAACTTAAGAGATGCTCGGGATTCACATCCCCTAAGGATCCGTTAAACTATATACTATATAGTAATATTCGCTATTATAATAATGTCTAATCATAAAATAAACTTACTTTTAAATAGCATTAAGGGGTTACCCATATAGCCCTTAACACAAAATAATGCCAATAGTCTATACAGTACCTGCATACCCCGAGAGGCTACGAGAAGATACTCCATAGGTACGACACAAATAGAAACTCGTAGTAAAGCTCGATATGGTAGGTGACACGGCACACAAGGCAATGCCAGGGTAGATATACCAATTACGCATCCGGACTGGTGGTGACGCATAGCAGCCACTACCGCCCACCTCGAACAACACTCCCAAATCAAGGGTGTGCACCAAATAAAATCACAAGTAATAGAATAGTATCGAAGAAGTGTGTCCGATCAGAGGTGCTACCTCATTGGTCTGTCGATCGCTCCTGTTTTAGCCACCTTATGCCAACTCACGGGAGTTGGGTCCACGTATATACCTTAGGATCATCACCAACATCCTACTTCATTCTGGAAACTCCACCGCGTACACAGTTGTCAAAGTGGTTTTCGGTATCGACAGAGAGTATGTCCATATCCGATCCCAGTCTCTTTAACAACCAATCGTTATTATAACACCGTGGTCATTTAAAAATATATATACTTTAAAACACAATCATTGCCCTTCAAAACATATTCTTTATTTCAAAATAGTATATACTTCAAAACCAAAATATTTTTGCCATTTCAAAACATATCCTTTAGTTTAAAATAGTATATACTTTAAAACCAAATTCAATAACATATCATTTAAATAAAATCCAAATTTTCAATCACTATTCTTACTTTTATTTATAAAACTCGAAATATTCTTTAAAACCATCTTAAACCCAAATCACATAATGCAGTCATATTCTAAATCTCAAAATTTCAATCGGTTTCAAATCAATATATTCAAAGATAATTCTTAAATAATTTCTATTTCAAATAAATTCATTTTCAAACCATATTACTTTCAAAGTTATAACAATTTCGAAAACCAATACTTTGAAAACAATAATACCTTAATTTAAATAAAACATTTCACTTTTGATATATTTCAAGTCTTAAAATATTCCAAAATTCCCAACCAAATCTGATAATCTTATATATACCTTAATTCAGTTTACTATTATTTAGTTTAGAAATATTTATTTAATAAATTCAATATCACTTAAATAAAACTCAAACTTGAAATATTCGTAAATCAAACTTAAAACATCATCAAGTTACACATAGCTTAAATTTTAGAATTTAACTATAATAATATTTATATAATATCAAAATTTAATATTTATTAAACAATATATTTCTTTCCAAACCATAGAAAATCACTTTAAAATATTTTATATATAGACCACGGTGTTTGTATAAAATTTTCTATCCTATGGACAAGTGATACGGATATTTATCATTTCAATCCGTAATTTAAAAAAAATAAAAGTTTTACGGTTATATATCATTTCAAACCGCAATCCCAAATGAGATGAAAATGCATAATAACTTGCAGTTTATACAATATAAAATATAGCATCCATTCATCCAAATATCAATAAACAACCATTTATTAAAATCATCATCCAATTTAAACAAAACATCAATATAAAGCTTATAAAATATAATAGGCATCAACGAATAGTTTATATTCAATAAAAATTAATAACTGTTTAACTGGCAGTTTATATGCAATAATAAATAAATTTAACTGGCAAATTTTATGCAATAATAAAATTAAATAACAATTTACTTTAAATAAATGCTATCTAACTGAGATGATGATTAAATACATGCCCAAAAAATCATAGGTAAATTTTAAATCACATCAAAATTTAATTTAACAAACATAAGAAATCTTAGAAGTTGTGAGTGGGTTAAAACACTCACCTTTTGAATTTAAATCGAATCTAAATTCCATTTAAACCCAAAAATTTGACCATCGCAGAATTCGTCCAAACCAGAGTCATCAAGTCCGGAATTTCAATACGATCCTAATAAAAGAAACCGCGTCCAAATCCGAGTCCGTATGCAAAAGTTATGAAAATTTGAAGATTGGAAAATTTTGGTCCAGGATCGACTTCGCATTCTACTCGGTCCGCCGCCTCAAATCCCCGGTGGTTGCTCTGATTTTTTGCCAAAACGACCCGGAGACCCGAGTCATTTTCTTCGTTACCCAAGTAGCTCCATGGTTTTTCCCTCTGAAACCCGAAGCGCGACTCGTGCTGCAGGTTTGCAATTCTTATTTTCTCTTTTTTTTTAAATTAGATTTTGAAATGTGGGAATTAGGTTTTGTCTGCCATTGAGGAGGGGAAGATGAATTGTACGTACAGACAAATGAAGATTAGGGAGACTAGGGTTTATAACAGGATATATATAGGCAGGGTTGACATTTGAATGGATGGATAAGATAGATTTATGCGCTAACGCCAAAGTGGCCCAAAAGCCCGTTCTATCTCCGGAACGAAATTGAATAAACCCTTATATCAAAATAGGTGTTTTAAAATATTTTAAACGCAATGGAAAAAGTTTCAAGTCCAAATTCCATTGTATGAAGAAGTTATGCTAAAATCAAAAATTTCAAATTGATTTCAATTGATTTCAATTGCATTTATTTCAAGGCGTTTCGAGTCCATACGATCAAACGACAAGTCCGATCGCTACGAAACTTGAAACACTGTTATAATTCACCGTTACGGATCCGATGAAACTTGTTTCATCGAAATCCGAGTCAGTGGCCAAAATGGCTATTTTTATATTAATTAAATAAATTAAGAATTAGAAAATAAATCCAATTTTTTTTTATATATTTCAGTTTTAGAATTGGAAATTTTTATCACTTAATAATCCTTAGTCATTTACCCAAATTTAAACAAATTTAGATGTGTCTTAAATGCAGATTTAATTATCAATTTCAGCGTAAACTTCATTTTCTTTCATTCGGAAATTATAAATTTAATTCCCAAAATTTCTATTAAATTTTCTTTTCATTCTACTATTGCATTCATTATTAACAAACAGATGAAATAATTATTGAAATTCAAAATCCATTTCAATAACATTCTCACTTTTCATCTAAATTCTCATTTATGTAATATTTAAATATTATATTCCACTTATGGTGCAATTAATCCACTTATTAAATTTCAAATTATAAATATATTAATAAATCTTGGTTTTCACTCCTCAAATCAACCAATCTTCATATTATAAATAAAATTAACATTTTACATCTTATATAATTAACCATCTTCAATGAAAATTAATGGCAATTGATTTCACCTTAAACGTTATAAATTATAAATTGAAATCCAAATAAATATGTTTATTTATTTAAAATCTTGTTATTAATAAATTGACATTGTATGGATGCGTTTAACCATGAGTTATATTACATATCATAAATGTCTTAATTAATTTATTTCCCATTTAACGTGCTACTCAATCTCCTCTGATTGCAAACTGGTTTCCAAATTTTATGCAACAAACTAAAGAAATAAATACATATCTTAATTGATTCGTTTTCCATTCATTATAAATAAAGGCACACACACAAATTTAGATCCTAAAACCCATTAATCATTCCATCTTGGTTCCATTCCTTTTCACATCAACTATCACTTTATGAATAAATTAGCATTTCCTATTCATTTTGTTACATTCACTCATATTCACTTTATGAATAAATTGGTATTCTATCAAATCCATTAGTTATTAACTTTAATTATTGCCAATTCATTATCTAATATAAACTTTGAATTTATCTCCAAATTTTCAAATTTCAATAAATTAACCTTACAATTGTTTACAAATAAAAATGGGGATTGTACTAAATAAATTATTTATTGTCATGCATTACTTTATTACCTAAATTACAATCAATTTCCATTAATCAATATTTTATTTCATTGATAAATTTAAATTGATTCCCACTCACCGTTTAATAGCCTAAGTAAACTAGTAACCATTAATAACGGTCACTAATTTCCCTAAATCAATATTTATGGGTTTATAGTTTCCCACAAATGTTGCAATAACTCATACGATATTGATTTATCCAATCACCATTAAATTTATACTAATACATCAATTTGTACGATATATCTCTTGTTTCCTTAAAATAAGTTTAAGTTTTCATTTACACTTCTGTTACTTTATTAATAATCCTTAAAGTAACGTTTATATCAATAACACATTATAATTACTTACCATTTAAATGAGTTTAATTTCAAATAAGTTAATTGACCAATAAATTAGATAATTTATACAAATTTGTTATCATACCCATAAATTTTCACTTATAACTAAGTCCTACATTTGAATTTCAATTAAATTGTAACGTTCATTCAAGTTAGTTAAATATTAACTTGCATTAACACGTTTCCTTAATTTACAATCAACTACCGTTTTCAAGGTTTTATTACATTAAACAATTTAGTACTTTCCTTTACTTCGCATATACAATTACATCCGGGTAAAATCCTTTCACTACTTTCATTCATTCAAATTTCAATTTCTTTGTAGATTTAATTCCAAAATCTTATTTATGACAAATTTAATTAACGAAATTCACGGGTCGTTACACTCTCCCCCACTCAAAACTTTTCGTCCCCGAAAAGAAAAAGAAGGGAAAAGAGAATTTAAATAAACAATACATCTTATTCAAAATATGAACTTTATAAACAATTAAATTTACAAAATTAATTAATTTAAATAAAATATACCAATTTATAACCATTAAATCTTTTATACTCAAATTAATAAAGTTTGGGAAAAACAATTTCAAAATTTTCTAAGTCCAAAATTTACAGAAAATTTTGGCAGAGTCTCCTTTGTACGGAGAGGCTCAGGAGAAAGTATACTATCAAATATAAGAATATATAACTTAAAATTTCAAAAATAATATATCCCAACACGGAAAAATAATATAGTACGCTAAAACCGTAATCCGAAAACGTACCTATTTGTCGGGCAAACAACGCTTAATTATGAAACCAAAAGCAGTAGCAATTGCTTCCATAACCTGTATTTCACTTATATAATCCAAAAAGGGTATAATTATATAAAATGAAATATTTAAAGTTGTTTCAACCACTAACCAACTAATCAATATAAACAACCATCATTTGCAACAAACAACATACACATCATATACAAATCAACCATTCAAGCAAGACAAGCAATTGGTTTGTTTGGGTTAAGACACTTTATATCACATAAAATGACAAATAACTATGAAGTATTCCATTTACTCAACAGTCTTAGTTAAATTCCATAGATTATTCATACATCTAAGCAATTAAAGTATCTTTTACCCCAAACAACTCATAAACCAAGACAGACAACTATTTCAAACAATAAATTAAGTTTATTATTATAAATTTCATTTCATAACATTTATTGTTTATTTCTGAAATGACCCTCCTATTACTACTCTAATTCAATAAGGATTTTTTTTCTTTTTTTAAGGTAAAGAGGATATATATATAGATAGATATATCATCCATTGCAATCATAATTCTCAGGGTCAATATCATTTCTCCAATAACCAAATATATCCAGGATCACAATAATCAACCAATATAAATATATCAGTACATTCACAAAGATAAGCACATACATGTGAGGATGTATATGCCTCTCTTGTTTGAATCAGAGTTCTGGAAAACAAGAGGATATTGGATTGCTAATTTTTTTTTTGACCAAACAATCCACTGGAAACATACACATTAGTCTGTTTATCCTAACTAAGAAGTGATCAAGTAGTAATCAGTAGTAAACAAGCTTTTAATATAGATGGTTGTGTTAAAGTCTGGATAGTATCAAATTCAGTATAAAAGAAAGTGGATCCTAAGGGAACACAAGCAACATCTAGGCGTAATGGAAACGCGCCTAACTTATACATGAAAGGTCACGAGTTCGAGTGCTATGCTGGTCGGTTCAAACACAATTTTTGGTTTTTCTTTTTATTTTTCTCCTGTATGGTTAGAAATCTGATGCCTACCTATAATTGTACATATATATTTAATTTTTTTGCCTATAACCTAACATACAAAACAATTCTTCTTACATAACTATTTTTAAAACCCATTCCTACAACTGTTTTAAGAATTTATATTTATATTTTTGCCCAATTATCAACATGTACACAGGTATACATGTACATGTCAATATCTTTGCTCAGTTTCCAGAAAACTGAGTGAAACAAATGCTAAATGTACTATGCTTTGAAATGCATCTGTATTTTCAAGATACAGTCTATCATGATCAACCAATACTTCATTTAGTTGAGGCTGGTTAACCCATGAGTCCTGTATATGCTACACACTAGTCCAAAACAATGGAGATACCTTTCATTTCATTCTGTCTGAAGCTTTTAGAAAAAAAAACATTTTACTTTTCTTAATTCAATTCATAAATGAATTCAGATTTATTTACAAAGCATTTCAGTAAAAAGAAAATAAAATCCTTTTAAGTTTACTTCTTGCTAAATCCAGTTACAAGATTTCGATTAACTTTTTAAACATATCAGAAATTTAACTAGGTTCATAGATTCCAGGTACAAGTCAATTTCTTAACAAAATACTTAACAAAGTATCCCTCCAATATTCAACACTTAGTACAAGTAGCAATTTAAGTTATCAATACATGCAGATTTCAACATTTAGGCTCTTATCTAACTAAGTTTAGCATGCTATATCTTCTTCTCAAGGCCTTGCTCCTACTCCTACTTAGTTGCTGCAATCCCTGAAAAAGCATTGGAAACTGCCTCATTTTAAATGAGACACCCCAGATGCCATTAGCACACTAGGGTCAGACACATGTCTGGTATGAGAAAATTCACAAAAGCAATTTGTTAATTAGGTTAAAATCAAGTTAAGTATATATACATAAGGTTCTGTCCTTTGGAATCAGGTAAATACTTGTGTGCATGCTCTGTGTCATTGTGCATGTGCACACTTTAATTTTCTTTCCAGAGACTACACATATGAATATGGCACATACATTCAAGCATACAACTCAATCATAGACAAACAATCATTCATACCAAACAGGAAAATAACCAATATGAGTTAAATCATTTATTCAATTCTCATATTTCAAATCTGGGAAAAACTCTAGTTTCTCATCTTCTCAAGTATTATTCCCTTGGTATATTTATCTATCCTTGGTCTCATCTGCAATATTTATGAATCAATGGACACACTGTAATGAACTAATTCACTCCATTACACAAAGATCTCATGACTTAATCAAGCCATGTGTCAACCTGTGTTTCTCAAGCACACAAGTCATTCCTGCAGTGTTCTTGACCCCAATTTCCTAATCAGGTTTAAATTAATAATAACCCCTTTTGATTTTTCATGACAAAATTATTCAGTGATCCATTTCATTAACTGAAAACATCTATATCATGGCATCTCATATTATTCATGCCCATACAGAGACAACAAGTAAACAACCATTGGTGACTACAAAATAAAGTTCTGTATATAAATATATTCATCCTGGTATTTTAAAAGGAGTTTAGGCAACTAACATTGGCTTATGGTTTCTGAGAGAGTTTTTTTTCTTTTGCAAACATTTGTGCTTGAGTTAAACTCAGGATGACCTAGTTTCACTGAATCACAAAATTTTGTTTGCTATTCATTTTATTGAATCAGGAGCATCAGCACATAGGCAACCCTATTGCACCCCTAATTCCTTTCTATTTCAAGCCTCAGCACTTATAGATGAGTATATTGCAGCTCAACATTATTTACATCTTTCTGGGTTGAGCCAAAACCAATACTACTTGCCTATTCTCAACATTTTATTTTCTGGGTATTTGTTTATATCCCTAAACATTAACATATCAGAGATCTGAGTGTATAAAACAGATATGTATACTAACAACACATAAAACTTTGTTATAATAAAACAAGTAATCAACCAAAGAAAATCACAACATTTTCAGATTTAAATTCACAGATAAGCATTCATATATGAAAATACTCTTTTAAGAAAATACTTTTAACTGGCTGCCTACATTAGGACTTATTGCCTTAGATTTTTGAGTGAGTTTTCTCACCTAGCTCTCTTCTTTGTTTCCTTAATTAATTGATGAGCTTCTGCCCTTAGCCTCAAGCTCTCTCCCTCCCTTGTCTTATGATTTCTGTGGTGTTGTTTTTTTTTTTTTCAAAATTCTTTTCTGAGGAGGAGAGGAGGCTGCTGCATATACTTGTATATATACAGAGTCTTTCTTAGGGTTTTGGGTATTGGCTAAAGCCATTTTTGCCCACCAGAAAAATCATGTTATCTGCATTTTAAACCCAAAGTTTTACCCCTTCCCGGCTTAATTTGGGTGAAGAGAAAAGTGGTTACATTTTTCTTTCAGAAATTTTGCTTTTCAGAAAAATACTTTTTCCCTTGTCTACAATCATGCTAAAAATGTGACTGGGTTTTGTTATTTATCTAATACTCTTTTCTAATTCTGCCTATACCAAGCACTTCCCTGTTTTATCTTTTTTTTTTTCTATTTTTAGCTTTCATGCAAATGGTATGTACTTCCTTCATTTATTTATAAGAGAATTATTCCTTTTTATATCTCCATTCTTTTCATTTCTGCTTATATTAAAATGTGTCTGTATATTTTATCTCACTAGTTTAAACTCTAGTATTTTATTAACACATATGTATTTGTATATAAGTCTTTCTGAAATAATTAGTATTCCCACCTATATATTCATACATCATTCTATACTGACACACACATGCACATGTACACTCAAAAATATCCAGTAGCATTCATATATACATTTTACTCATGCATACTACTTTTAAGGATTTAATCTACATATACATATATATATATATATGTATATATATATATATATATATATTTCCATACACATCAATATGTATGTATTCTTGGAGTTCAGGGTTTTAGCTTATTTTCATGTGCATTTCCTGTGCACACATGTACACACACTGATACACTATCAAGCTATATCAATTCCTCCTTCAAAATTTATTTAAAAATTATTTTAAATTCATTTATATTTTTCAGAATGAATTCCTAAAATCTTGGGTCATTACATACACCCCTCCTTTTAGAAATTGTGTCCCACAACTTTCCTAAGCTTAAAATAAATTTTAAACTTATTTCAGAGAACAAGTATATTCTCTACCAAATAGATTCTTAGTTCTATACTAACTAAAAATATATATTCATCCAAAATAAAGAAAACAATCAAAAATCAGAATTACCTTAATCTGAAAATAGCTTAGGATAATTCATCCTAACTTTGTCTTCTAATTCCCATGTGCAATCACTAGGATCTAGACTCCACTGTACCTTCACAAGTTTTAGAGATTTATTCCTCAACTTCTTCACATCTTTTGCCAAAATTCCCACTGGATCCTTTTCATAAATCAAATTAGGATTTATCTGCACTTGGGTTGGGGTTTCAAGAATTTCTGCCTTGTCATGGACCCACCTTCTCAATTGTGATACATGAAAAACATCATGTATACCTTGCATGTTTTCTGGTAATTCCAACCTATATGCCAAGGGACCAATTCTCTCCAGAATTTTGTATGGTCCAATATATCTTGGGGTTAATTTGCCTTGTTTTCCAAACCTCAGCACATTTTTCATGGGTGAGATTTTGATGAAAACAAAATTTCCCACTTCATATTCTACCTGCCTCCTTCTCATGTCTGCAAATTTCTTTTGTCTATCTTGAGCTGCTGTCATTCTTCTTCTTATCAACTCAATTTTCTCCTTGGTTTCTTGTATGTACTCAGGTCCTAAAATAGACCTTTCTCCTGCTTCTACCCAGCAAACAGGTGACAAACAGGGTTTACCATATAAGGCTTCAAATGGAGCCATTCCTATGGTGCTTTGGTAGCTGTTGTTGTATGTAAATTCAACTAGATGAAGATAATCTTCCCAGTTGCCCCCAAAATCCAGTATACATGCCCTCAACATGTCCTCCAAAACTTTGTTTACCACCTCAGTCTGCCCATCTGATTGAGGATGGTAGGCAGTACTTAAACATAGTTCACTTCCCATTGCTTCTTGAAAGCTTCTCCAGAATTTTGAAGTGAAGATGGTATCCCTATCACTCACAATGGTTTTGGGAATGCCATGTAACTTTACCACTTCTTTTATAAAAATTTGAGCTAGTTTTGGTGCTGTTCTTTCTGACTTGACTGGGATGAAGTGTGCTACCTTGGTTAGCCTATCAACTATCACCCATATGCTTGTATTACCTCTCTTAGATCTAGGCAGTCCATCTATGAAGTCCATAGATATGTCTTCCCACTTCCACTGTGGTACACTAAGAGGTTGCATCAACCCTGATGGTCTTTGAGTTTCAGCCTTGACTTGTTGGCAAGTCATACATTTGGCAATGTACTTGGCTATATCAGATTTCATCCCTGTAACAACCCGGTTTTTTCCTACACGAAAAACCGGACCATTTGAGTTAAGAAGAAGAGGTAGAAGAAGAAGAAAAAATAGAAAACAACAACAGAATCTCTCATACGCAGTGGAATAAAATATAATAGGTAATAACAGATCTTTACACAAAAAGAAATCTATTTCTGTTTACATATACATCATCCAAATACATCATCAGAGTACATTACATCAATATCATACAACTGGACAGTAATCATAACTTGTCCTCACAATCTGAATACACAGCGGAATATATAACTCAAATACGGAAGTACGTATCGCCATCCAGCTCCATAGCATCATTTCCTGTAATCTATAATACTCGGTCTGACCCGAGCATCATATAAAACAATACCCGAGTCAGTCTGGAAAACCAGCGTGAGAAAATCACACTCAAATTGATTATTAAAGTTTCAAATCTTTTGAAAACAAAAGCATCTCGTAAGACCACGCCACAAATAAACATGTCGGGTTTTTACCTTACGATAGCTAAAACACTTTATATCAAAATCCTCTGATATTATAATAGTGTCTACAGAAAGTAAACTAGAATCTAGCTGAAATGCTTGCATCTCACATTTCAACAATAGTTGGGCACAATCAAAACCGTACAAGGCACGTAGGAAGAATGGATTTCCAACGAATGACTAGGCACTGGGGTACCACCTATCACAGTACGTGGCCTAGATCACCGTACCGAGGAGTACGCCCGCTCCCCTGCAACACAAGGCCGGAACCATCCCTTACTGGATGATCCCGAATAAAATCACCCCACGGTTGGGATCAGCAACCGCACCACTAAGCCGAAATAAAAAGGGACATCTAGACAGGGATGACCTTACCCTCCAGTGGGAGCTACCCACGAAGCCTTGCTGCATAACCCCTGATTTTCAGTCATTCCCGGTTGATGAGGTTCGAGGCTAAACGATACCTTTTAGAGAACATATCCCTTAGAATGCCCATCGTCCGCTGACGATGTTTCGCAAGAATTCGTCCATACCAGTCCGTCCCGGGTTCGAACGGAACCGAAGGCACTACTCCTACTACATCCATTTTGGAAATATCCTCAGGATTAGTAGCGACTAGCCCTTGCACTTCACAGCTCCATCTTCGACTCCGAAGTCGTTACACGAAACGTACAAACCGGATCGAAGTGGTATTCGAGTCTCCAGACCTAGAATCCCGGTATACGGAAACTCGATCCCGGTCTCTTCGAAACGATCAGCGCATTGGCCAATATTGATAGTCGGTTATTTAACTATCAATTAACATCCACAAGCAACCATCACACAATAAATAATTTCCCACATTTATTTGCCCAAATATCTTTCCAAGATATATTTCCAATTTTCAAACTCCTTTTGAAAACAATTTCAAACAATTTCCGCTTACGGAATACATTTCCAAATATTTATTTCTCTGAAACACCAAGTACAAAACACTTTTAGATTTTAAAATAATTTAAAAACATTTTATTTTAAAATATATTTTATAACATTGAAATCAAACTACTTTAATACTTTATTAAAAATATATACTTTAAAATAAACCACTTTATAAATATAAACTAAATTTCTCCTTTTAAAACAGAATAGCAAATCACTTTTATATAATTACTACAATAATAGATTTTTAAAATATACCTACTTTGAAAATTAACATTTAGAAATAATCAATTTTCTAAAACATGCTTTTTTAAAACATACTTAAAACTTTTAACTTATATTTAAAATTGCTTTGAAAACGTACTTGGCTATCCAGAGAAATACACTTCTCATTTCCATCTTTTAAAAATAAATCAATATTTATTTTTAAACCAAACCATATCTTTTTATAAATTCCCACCTTGAATTTATATTCAAATATCCACTATATTTTATTTTACTTTATAAACCCAGTTTATATCTCCAAAATCTCACTTCTCTTTTAAAATTCCAATTTTAAATAACTAAATCAATTTCCAATTGATTTTCCAATTTACTTTACTTTACTTTGAAATAAATTTCCTTTACTACTTCATTTATTTCAAAATACATTAACTTTTAGATTTATTCCTTTATTTGAGTTAAAACCCTTTTTAACTGAAAATACCAATTTTAAACTTCCAAAATTCCTTCTTTAGCCTTTAATTAAATTTAATCCTTACATTCAAAATAAATCCTTTATTCTTTAAATTTAATATCACTTTAGTTTAAAGTTAATATTTCCCTTGTTATTTCGAAATTCCCTTATTCCAATTCACTTGAATTATTTACTTAAATTTTACTCTTTTATTTCTTTCAAAATCCAATTCAATATATTTTGATAACTCCTTTTATTGAAATATTCAATTCAACCATATCATCCAATATTTCAATCATCAATAAAATCATCACAGGATATCAATATTCATAGAACAGAATATCAAATAATCTAAATAATTTTGAGGAATCCAGTTGGATCCCTCCAACCTGTTTCCCTGCATCCACAAACGTTAGCACAATACCAATTCCACTTCAAAGTGGAATATCGCGGTATATGGGATTTATATAAATCATCCGCTATTATGCGGCGCATAGGGTCTCATCCGCTATATAAATGCGGGAATATCAACAACTCAAATATATACATATGCCAATATGTATATATTGCTATATACTACTATATATAGTATAGCACATCAATCAATGCAATCATCCAATCAATTATTTAAATTTAACCATTTAAATTTAAAATAAAATTCAACTGAGTGAGATTAACTCACCTTTGCTTTTAGTTTGCCGTTATTCCCATCCGGCTTGCTTCCTTTCATATTATGACCTTGTATAACAATTTTACGACTAATTAATACTTTGAAATAAGTTGAACAATTTATTTTCATTTAACAAATTTTATCAACCAGTGATTCTATTTCTTTTAATTTTAAACTAACTCCTTTTTAAATAAATTAAATGAACTGACCAGTTGACTTTAACTAAAATAAATTTAATAAGTTAATAAAAACGGTTAATTATCAACCCTTTCCTTAAATAAAATAATCTACTAGGGAGAATAAAATCCTTTACATCTGTATATCATTTTACCTTTGAAACAACCTACAAATGTATAAAATAATCCATAGTGATTCCAAAATCAATGTTATATAAAAATTTCTATTTTTCTTTTTTTTCTTTTTTCATTTAATCTGTTTTATTTACAGTAAGCTAATCATTAATATATATATAGAGACATTAATTTTAAATAACTGTAATTCCTAAATATATACACACGCGATCATATCGAACACGAGAAATCAGTTCGAATATTACCTCCTGGAAATTCAAGCTTGGCTTCGACAGACTCTACCCAACCTTATCACTGACTCCTCTGACCACATCGAAGTCGCAACCCTAGCCGCCCCTACGATTCGCCATCTCACCGAACCACAGGCCAACCCCCCCCCCGAGGACCCCTGCTGTCGATTCCTCAACTGCGGTCGCGATTCGATCGCGAGTCCCATCCCAAGCCGTGCCCAAAAGCCTCGCGATCCCATGCTATAGCCCAAATTCGTGGTTCCATCGCCACCTCGACATCGCCGCTCACCACCGTTCCCATTCGCCAGTCGAGTTTCCCCCCGACACACTCGAGTAGTTGACGTCAGGAACCACGAACCCCTAACTCGATGCCCTAGTTCTCGACCTCACGAATCTCCCCTGAAGCTTCGACCGGCAGCTCGCGCCTTGCCTAGCAACCCCACAACCATCGGAGGAACTCCAATCCTAACGTGGAGTCTTCGTTCATCGTGCTCGCCTGAGCATCAGGCGCTAAGCCTCGCGATACTGTAATTTGGATTCGAGATCTTCCTCGTCTATTTTCGATTTGAAAATGAAGGCTCGGTTGGAAATAAAAATTGAGAAGAGGGAAAAGATCCTGGAGAAGGAAAGTATTTGGCCATTTATTTTCTTTTGAACGAAAATGATGAAGTGTTCGGTTGTTTACTTTTAAGGGGGACGCGTGTTCTATTAGGTGAAGACGTGCTCTAAAATTTTCTTTCGTTACCTGGCTTAAGAATGAAGAAAGAAAGAGATAAGGTCGGTTGAGTTGAAAAGATCTGATAGATGAAAAGACGAAGGATATTTAAATTTAAAACGATTAATTATTGTCTAGACGTTTCTAACTCGTACGGTCACACGGTAGTTCCGAAAATTACGAAATTTGAAATCTGGCAATAATTTAATATTACGAATTAAATGGAACTGGTTTCGCTGAATTCCGAGATTGTGCCTCGGACGGCTATTTTTTTTTTTAATTTAATTTCAACGATATATTTTTAAAACTGAACAAAACTCTTTTAAAATTCCATTTTAAAAGTTCTATCATCTTCAGTATTAACAATATAAATTTTCTGAACCTTTGAACTATTTTTAACAGGCTTAAAATCAAGATTCCATATTTTACCCAATCCCGATAATTAAATTTTATAATTAATTATCCAAATAAATACTGTATATTTGAAATTAAAGTTAAAATTTAACCTTCGAATATTTAAAATAACTTAAATATTCACATTTCAAATATACAAAAATTCCGGGTCGTCACATTCCTCCCCCCTTAAAAGAATTTCGTCCCCGAAATTACCAGTTAAGAAAAATGATTCGATACCCGTTCTTTTTCCCAATCCAAATAGTTTTAACAACTTTCCATAACAATTCTTTTATTAATGATACACTAATCATCCTTTAACTTCCCAAACTTATTCATAAGTTCAACTCATACCACCTACTTATCCATTCAAATTTAAATTTGAATTTAAATTTTTGAATTATCAAAAATTTCTCAAAAATTTTCTAACTCCCTAAATTTCCGAAAAATTTTGCCAGCGTCTCCTTTGCGCGGCTAGCTCGGTACTACTACAAAATGGCTCTACGGCCTCCCAATCTCAAAAAGAAAACAAAAAGCCAAGTGGCTGGATCAAAAACCCAATCAAATTTCATATAGAAATTCAAATACATACCTTTTTGTCGAGCCATTAAATTTTTATCTTCTAAAATCAAAAATCCCAATTTCTCCATTGCTTTTATACACCTGTATATCCTATTAAGCAATAATATTCAATCACAAATTCCAAAGTCATTTTATTGACTTCTTTACAAATTTTCAATATTTACTTAACTTAAGCCTGTACGATGCACATATATCATCCGTACGCAATATCACATTCGATCGCTCAATCGATCACACAATTCCACTTCCGAACTAGTATCGTCCACCCGACTTCCTAGTGCGGACTCAGATCTGGTTCCTTGATCAGAAACCGTCATTCTCCTTGCATAGCCACCAACTATGATAGAGAATTTCCAGAATCAATCAACAATCCATATCCAGGTTCGCCGTTGAAAACCGAGTGAAAAATCCTGATTCGGATCGATAAAACTATCTCGAAATTCTGTGTTCGAATCCGGATCAAATAGCTATGCGAATAAATAATATACGTACACCTTACGTAATTAGCCCAATTGATTACCAATTATATCAATTTTCTTTTATTCACATTCCTTTTGATTGTTATCCCCTTATTCACAACTATCCCATTTCACAACTTCAGTTTTAGTCTTCATTCAACTATTCACTTAGTATATTTTTTTATTTTTCCATTCCAAAATTACTAAGTATATTTCCAATACAAATTTTCTTAAGAATTTCATTCTTCAATTCTTAAGTTCAATATAAATTTTCTTATATTTATCTACTTCTTCACCACTGAAGTGTATATATTCAAATCGAATTCCAATTTCATATGAATTTCGATTTACTTCAATTTACCACTTCATTTCAAATATAAATACTTATTCCATTTGATTTCAATTTGGCTTTCACCCGAATATTTAATTAGTTGCACTTACTAATTAATTTAAATTTCAATTAACAGTTTATTCGCAAACTTCACTTCTTTAGTTCCCTCAATTTCACTTATCCTTACATTTACATTTGAATTAGATTCCAATATCTAGTTCCAATTTCATTTGCTAACCAATTTAGATTATTTATCGTTAATGAAAAATTTCAAAAATCTCAAAAATTTTCTAACTCCCAAAATTTCCGAAAATTTTTGGCAAAGTCTCCCTTGTACGGAGGGACTTCTGCGATATCGCAGGATGCACAAATATGTATATATACATCGGCCTCAGGCCGGAAATCACAATATATCAATATAAACAGTTCATATTTCCTATTTTGAATTCTTATGCGTAAGCGTACCTCATTTTTAGCATTTTAAAGCAAGCGGCTTATTATTTAGCAATTAGTGCAACCCAAAATCAGCTATACGGCTTCCCCGAACCTGTACTTACTTAATTTAAAGATGTAAGTGCCAAAATCATGCAACTTAACAACATTTTTCATATTTAACTAGCAACATAAGCGTTTTTAATAAGCAATGCAAGTTAAACAACACTTATAAGCAATTTATAGGGTTCCACCCTTAATTTAAATTGTTTACAACTCAATTCTCACATTCGATTCATTTTAGCAAAACAACCTCATATTTAATTCAGTTGATCTCAAAATCAATCTATTTAACTTCTATCAACTTATAGAATTTTAACTTCCTTGTTTACGTCAAACGACGCTTTATTTATTGCAGCCTCGTCCATATCCATATGAATAAATGATTATTTGGGTTTTACAACCAATTTGAATTGATTCCAATTCAATTTATTTTAATTCCATTACACTTATAATTTAATTGGTAAATTCACTGAATCCAATATAAATTCTAATCCGCATTTGATAATTTATTTCTGAATTGTATTTTATTACTAACAAGTCTACTTCAATCCATTTCTACTTACTTGCAATTATTTACAATTCAAATTATCACTATTATACTTCAACTCCATTATTCATTCCCAAAATACCAAACAAATTTATTTACTTAGCTATAACTTCCCATTCAAGCCACCATTAATTTAATTTTCCAATAAATTTAATTCCTTTACCATTATCCAAGCTAAATTTAATTTAACCCAAATCTCTATTCCAAACTGCACATCTCTTATTCATCTTACTCTTACTTGTTAATGTAAGGATTTTAATTTCACTCAATATTATTTATAATTCAACTGAATTTCATTACAATTTAATTTTATTTAACTTAACTTCAGTCAAATCATATTATTCTCTTAATATCATTTCCATCACAATTTATTTCAATTCGATCCCAACAATCCAAATACAACTGGATTTATTTTTCTCAGTTTGCTTCAAATCCAACTCAAAATTAAACTTAGTTTAAGCTCATTTGTCTCAACTTAATTTTATTTCTCCATCTGATTCAAATAAAGATTTAGAATTCTTATGTACCCGGCTTTTAGTTTCAAATCATTTTGAAATCTCCACTTATTCCATTGGTTAAGTAAATCATTCCGATTTTACAATCTTACCATATTTTTTCAATTTTAATTTATCAAAATATTTTCATCCAAACATCCAAATATATAATAATTTAAAGAAATATTTCTTTTATATCAAAATACATTTTCCGGGTAAAATTATTTCATCTACCCGTTTCAAAACAATATTGTGTCGAATTGTTCTATTCGAGTGTTTAGAAACCCCTTCGATACAGTTGCGCAGACTGTGCCGACGAAGGTTCATATGCCACTCAATAAATCAACCAACATAATATAAAACCATTTTATATTCACTAACAAATACGCGCTCATATCTATTAATACTCTCAAAATTCCCACCAGAGCCAAAGTTATCGCTAGCCTAAGCTCTGATACCACTGTAACAACCCGGTTTTTTCCTACACGAAAAACCGGACCATTTGAGTTAAGAAGAAGAGGTAGAAGAAGAAGAAAAAATAGAAAACAACAACAGAATCTCTCATACGCAGTGGAATAAAATATAATAGGTAATAACAGATCTTTACACAAAAAGAAATCTATTTCTGTTTACATATACATCATCCAAATACATCATCAGAGTACATTACATCAATATCATACAACTGGACAGTAATCATAACTTGTCCTCACAATCTGAATACACAGCGGAATATATAACTCAAATACGGAAGTACGTATCGCCATCCAGCTCCATAGCATCATTTCCTGTAATCTATAATACTCGGTCTGACCCGAGCATCATATAAAACAATACCCGAGTCAGTCTGGAAAACCAGCGTGAGAAAATCACACTCAAATTGATTATTAAAGTTTCAAATCTTTTGAAAACAAAAGCATCTCGTAAGACCACGCCACAAATAAACATGTCGGGTTTTTACCTTACGATAGCTAAAACACTTTATATCAAAATCCTCTGATATTATAATAGTGTCTACAGAAAGTAAACTAGAATCTAGCTGAAATGCTTGCATCTCACATTTCAACAATAGTTGGGCACAATCAAAACCGTACAAGGCACGTAGGAAGAATGGATTTCCAACGAATGACTAGGCACTGGGGTACCACCTATCACAGTACGTGGCCTAGATCACCGTACCGAGGAGTACGCCCGCTCCCCTGCAATACAAGGCCGGAACCATCCCTTACTGGATGATCCCGAATAAAATCACCCCACGGTTGGGATCAGCAACCGCACCACTAAGCCGAAATAAAAAGGGACATCTAGACAGGGATGACCTTACCCTCCAGTGGGAGCTACCCACGAAGCCTTGCTGCATAACCCCTGATTTTCAGTCATTCCCGGTTGATGAGGTTCGAGGCTAAACGATACCTTTTAGAGAACATATCCCTTAGAATGCCCATCGTCCGCTGACGATGTTTCGCAAGAATTCGTCCATACCAGTCCGTCCCGGGTTCGAACGGAACCGAAGGCACTACTCCTACTACATCCATTTTGGAAATATCCTCAGGATTAGTAGCGACTAGCCCTTGCACTTCACAGCTCCATCTTCGACTCCGAAGTCGTTACACGAAACGTACAAACCGGATCGAAGTGGTATTCGAGTCTCCAGACCTAGAATCCCGGTATACGGAAACTCGATCCCGGTCTCTTCGAAACGATCAGCGCATTGGCCAATATTGATAGTCGGTTATTTAACTATCAATTAACATCCACAAGCAACCATCACACAATAAATAATTTCCCACATTTATTTGCCCAAATATCTTTCCAAGATATATTTCCAATTTTCAAACTCCTTTTGAAAACAATTTCAAACAATTTCCGCTTACGGAATACATTTCCAAATATTTATTTCTCTGAAACACCAAGTACAAAACACTTTTAGATTTTAAAATAATTTAAAAACATTTTATTTTAAAATATATTTTATAACATTGAAATCAAACTACTTTAATACTTTATTAAAAATATATACTTTAAAATAAACCACTTTATAAATATAAACTAAATTTCTCCTTTTAAAACAGAATAGCAAATCACTTTTATATAATTACTACAATAATAGATTTTTAAAATATACCTACTTTGAAAATTAACATTTAGAAATAATCAATTTTCTAAAACATGCTTTTTTAAAACATACTTAAAACTTTTAACTTATATTTAAAATTGCTTTGAAAACGTACTTGGCTATCCAGAGAAATACACTTCTCATTTCCATCTTTTAAAAATAAATCAATATTTATTTTTAAACCAAACCATATCTTTTTATAAATTCCCACCTTGAATTTATATTCAAATATCCACTATATTTTATTTTACTTTATAAACCCAGTTTATATCTCCAAAATCTCACTTCTCTTTTAAAATTCCAATTTTAAATAACTAAATCAATTTCCAATTGATTTTCCAATTTACTTTACTTTACTTTGAAATAAATTTCCTTTACTACTTCATTTATTTCAAAATACATTAACTTTTAGATTTATTCCTTTATTTGAGTTAAAACCCTTTTTAACTGAAAATACCAATTTTAAACTTCCAAAATTCCTTCTTTAGCCTTTAATTAAATTTAATCCTTACATTCAAAATAAATCCTTTATTCTTTAAATTTAATATCACTTTAGTTTAAAGTTAATATTTCCCTTGTTATTTCGAAATTCCCTTATTCCAATTCACTTGAATTATTTACTTAAATTTTACTCTTTTATTTCTTTCAAAATCCAATTCAATATATTTTGATAACTCCTTTTATTGAAATATTCAATTCAACCATATCATCCAATATTTCAATCATCAATAAAATCATCACAGGATATCAATATTCATAGAACAGAATATCAAATAATCTAAATAATTTTGAGGAATCCAGTTGGATCCCTCCAACCTGTTTCCCTGCATCCACAAACGTTAGCACAATACCAATTCCACTTCAAAGTGGAATATCGCGGTATATGGGATTTATATAAATCATCCGCTATTATGCGGCGCATAGGGTCTCATCCGCTATATAAATGCGGGAATATCAACAACTCAAATATATACATATGCCAATATGTATATATTGCTATATACTACTATATATAGTATAGCACATCAATCAATGCAATCATCCAATCAATTATTTAAATTTAACCATTTAAATTTAAAATAAAATTCAACTGAGTGAGATTAACTCACCTTTGCTTTTAGTTTGCCGTTATTCCCATCCGGCTTGCTTCCTTTCATATTATGACCTTGTATAACAATTTTACGACTAATTAATACTTTGAAATAAGTTGAACAATTTATTTTCATTTAACAAATTTTATCAACCAGTGATTCTATTTCTTTTAATTTTAAACTAACTCCTTTTTAAATAAATTAAATGAACTGACCAGTTGACTTTAACTAAAATAAATTTAATAAGTTAATAAAAACGGTTAATTATCAACCCTTTCCTTAAATAAAATAATCTACTAGGGAGAATAAAATCCTTTATATCTGTATATCATTTTACCTTTGAAACAACCTACAAATGTATAAAATAATCCATAGTGATTCCAAAATCAATGTTATATAAAAATTTCTATTTTTCTTTTTTTTCTTTTTTCATTTAATCTGTTTTATTTACAGTAAGCTAATCATTAATATATATATAGAGACATTAATTTTAAATAACTGTAATTCCTAAATATATACACACGCGATCATATCGAACACGAGAAATCAGTTCGAATATTACCTCCTGGAAATTCAAGCTTGGCTTCGACAGACTCTACCCAACCTTATCACTGACTCCTCTGACCACATCGAAGTCGCAACCCTAGCCGCCCCTACGATTCGCCATCTCACCGAACCACAGGCCAACCCCCCCCCCCCCCCCCCCCCCCCGAGGACCCCTGCTGTCGATTCCTCAACTGCGGTCGCGATTCGATCGCGAGTCCCATCCCAAGCCGTGCCCAAAAGCCTCGCGATCCCATGCTATAGCCCAAATTCGTGGTTCCATCGCCACCTCGACATCGCCACTCACCACCGTTCCCATTCGCCAGTCGAGTTTCCCCCCGACACACTCGAGTAGTTGACGTCAGGAACCACGAACCCCTAACTCGATGCCCTAGTTCTCGACCTCACGAATCTCCCCTGAAGCTTCGACCGGCAGCTCGCGCCTTGCCTAGCAACCCCACAACCATCGGAGGAACTCCAATCCTAACGTGGAGTCTTCGTTCATCGTGCTCGCCTGAGCATCAGGCGCTAAGCCTCGCGATACTGTAATTTGGATTCGAGATCTTCCTCGTCTATTTTCGATTTGAAAATGAAGGTTCGGTTGGAAATAAAAATTGAGAAGAGGGAAAAGATCCTGGAGAAGGAAAGTATTTGGCCATTTATTTTCTTTTGAACGAAAATGATGAAGTGTTCGGTTGTTTACTTTTAAGGGGGACGCGTGTTCTATTAGGTGAACACGTGCTCTAAAATTTTCTTTCGTTACCTGGCTTAAGAATGAAGAAAGAAAGAGATAAGGTCGGTTGAGTTGAAAAGATCTGATAGATGAAAAGACGAAGGATATTTAAATTTAAAACGATTAATTATTGTCTAGACGTTTCTAACTCGTACGGTCACACGGTAGTTCCGAAAATTACGAAATTTGAAATCTGGCAATAATTTAATATTACGAATTAAATGGAACTGGTTTCGCTGAATTCCGAGACTGTGCCTCGGACGGCTATTTTTTTTTTTAATTTAATTTCAACGATATATTTTTAAAACTGAACAAAACTCTTTTAAAATTCCATTTTAAAAGTTCTATCATCTTCAGTATTAACAATATAAATTTTCTGAACCTTTGAACTATTTTTAACAGGCTTAAAATCAAGATTCCATATTTTACCCAATCCCGATAATTAAATTTTATAATTAATTATCCAAATAAATACTGTATATTTGAAATTAAAGTTAAAATTTAACCTTCGAATATTTAAAATAACTTAAATATTCACATTTCAAATATACAAAAATTCCGGGTCGTCACAATCCCCTTCCACCAGAAGTCTCTTTTCAAATTTTGGTACATTTTTGTGTTACCTGGGTGTATGGAGTATTTACTTCTGTGATATTCATTCAATATCTCCTTCTTCAATTCTATGTCCTCTGGTACACACATCCTATTCCGGTATCTCATATATCCATCTTTATCAATGTGGTGATTCATTACTTCCTCCCCTCTTGAGAGGAGCATTTTCTTCTCTAATAAGTGAGCATCTTGTTCTTGCATTTTTCCTACCTTCAGAATTAAATCTGGTTGAAGTGTCATTAAGCTTAACTTCCCTTTATCTTCTTGTGCACCATGCATCTGCACACAACCATTCTCCTCAATCTCTAACTTAGTTAGCAAAGACAAATCTTTAAATTCTGCTATCATCATCATAGCCAATTTAGCATGCTGTCTACTTAGAGCATCTGCAACTTTGTTTGCTTTGCCTGGTGTATAGAGTATGTCAAAATCATAGGCAGCTAAGAACTCCACCCATCTATGTTGCCTCATGTTCAAATCTTTTTGTGAAAACAAATATTTTAGAGACTTGTGGTCAGTGTAGAGTTCAAACTTTGTGCCTAATAAATAATGTCTCCAAAGTTTTAAAGCATATATCACAGCTGCTAATTCGAGATCATGTGTGGCATACCTTACTTCATGGGGTTTAAGTTGTCTGGATGCATATGCAATGACTTGGCCTTGTTGCATCAACACTGCACCCAAGCCAAATCCACTAGCATCAGTGTATACCACTAATTCTTCATTTCCATGTGGTACCTTTAGAATTGGAGCATTCACCAATGCCTCCTTCAACTGTTCAAAAGACTTTTCACATTTTTCTGACCAAACAAAAGCTTGGTTCTTCCTGGTTAGGTTAGTGAGTGGTGTAGAAATTTTTGAAAAATCTTTTATAAACCTTCTATAATACCCTGCCATCCCCATAAATGACCTCACTTCACTCACAGTGCTTGGCCTCTTCCATGCTTGGATAGCCACTACTTTATTGGGGTTCACAGAAATTCCTTTGGCAGATATAACATGGCCAAGAAAATGTACTTCCTCTTTCCAAAACACACATTTTGAAAATTTTGCCTTTAAATCTTTTTCCCTTAATCTAGACAAAACCAGGTGCAAATGATGCTTATGTTCTTCCACTGTCTTGGAATAAATCAAAATGTCATCTATGAAAATAAGCACAAACTTGTCTAAACAATCTCTAAAGGTTCTGTTCATTAAATCTACAAAGTAAGATGGTGCATTGGTCAAGCCAAATGGCATAACCAAAAATTCATACAGCCCATACCTAGTGTTAAAGGCAGTGTACTTGATGCTTGATTCTTCCACCTTCATTTGATGAAAACCAGATGCTAAGTCTAGTCTAGAAAATACTTTTGCCCCTGCTAATTGATCAAAAAGATCATCTATTCTTGGCAATGGGTATTTATTTTTAATAGTTACTTTGTTTAATTCTCTATAATCTATGCAGAGTCTTAAGGAGCCATCTTGCTTCTTAACAAATACCACTGGTGCTCCCCAGCAAGAATTACTTGGTCTTATAAAACCCTTTTCTTCCAATTCTTCTAACTGTTTATTTAATTCTTTTAGTTCATTTGGCCCCATTCTAGTTGGCTTTTTAATCACTGGGCTTGCTCCTGGAACTAGATTGATCTGGAATTCTACTGGTCTATGGTGTGGAATACCCTTGACCTCACCAAACACATCCAAATATTCATTGACTATGGGAATTGCTTCAATGGTTAGTTCACTGAAATCTTTTTCTGAGTCAACTAAGTGATATAGTTTTCCTTCCTTAGCTACCTCACATAAAACTGTGATTTTCTGGCCTCTAGAATTTTGCAATGATATGGTGAATGAGTCTAAATTAATTATGGCTTTAAATTGCTTTAACCAGTCTACCCCCAATATAACACCTATATTTGGGTAATTCAAAACATATAAATTGGAAATAAAAATATTTCCTCCTATGTTTAATTCCACATCCACACAAATCATATTTAAAACACTAGAACTCCCCAATGGACTTTGTATATGCAATGGGGTTTCAACCAATATGCAATTCAGTTTTAGCATTCTAACCAGTTCATAAGAAATTAAAGAGTGAGTTGCCCCAGTATCATACACTACTGTTATGGGTATGGTACAAATAAGTAATGTACCTTCCACTTGGCTATGGTTTACAGTGTTACTTTCCACTGTGGCTTTGCCTTTTCCTTCCAAATTTGCCAATTTGCCTTGCTGTTTATACTCAGGACAATTCCTCTTCATATGCCCCTCTTTCCCACATAGATAGCATTTGAAAGCTCCTCCTTTCAATTCTGGACATCTTGGTTTGATATGCCCTTCCTTTCCACACTGATGGCACACAATTTTCTTCTTGTTTTCCTTAGCTTTGTCATCTCCAGTGCTTTTGTTACTAGCCTCTTCTTTCTTCTTATCATAAGGGTGATACCTCCCCTTACCTTTCTTGTTATTATTGCTCTTAAAATTTCTGAACTTCTCCCTCTCCTTGTCATGCTGCTCCAACCTCAAAGCTAAGTCTATCACATGGTCAAAAGTCTTGTCTGCATAGGGTAACATGGCTCTGCTAAGTCCTGGATTCAAACCTTTTATGTACCTATCATTTTTAGATGCCTCATCTGCCACAAGCATTGCTCCATATGTGGAAAGCCCCTCAAACTTTTGAGTGTATTCTGTGACAGTCATGGTTCCTTGTCTAAGTCTAATGAATTCTTCTAGCAAGGTAGTCTTTGCTGATGCTGGTACAAACCTTGCTTCCAACATCTCTTTGAATTGATTCCAAGTGATTTCATTCTCATTCTTTCCTGCAATGATTACTTCCCACCAGCCTAAAGCTACTCCTTTTAGCTGTCTTGAAGCCACTTGCCTCTTTCTTTGATCATCAAGTTGCATGTCATTGAAAATTCTTTCCAATGTTCTCAACCATGTTTGAATTTCCATGACACTCTCTGTCCCTTCAAAGCTTTTGCCTCCTAAATGAGTATATGTCTTAAGTAATTTTGAGAGTTCTTCATAGGGATTTTCTTGCCTTTGTCCTGCCCCATCCCTAAATGCTCTCACCAAGTCTTGCAGATTGACCATTGGTGGTGCATGGGAAGATCCTGCTCCCTGATTTGGTGGTCTCCCTACCATAGTTTGCTAATAATAATTTACATAGCTGGTTAGTTTGGTTAGTAATTTTATTATTTCAGTGGGGTTTTTTTTTTTCACACTGAACACATTGTTATATCTATATTTAGTTCCTTTATATTTTATTTCTATCTAAGAACTTGATCTTTACTTCTACTATGTTGAACAACATAGCTCTGATACCAACTGAAATGACCCTCCTATTACTACTCTAATTCCATAAGGATTTTTTTTCTTTTTTTAAGGTAAAGAGGATATATATATAGATAGATATATCATCCATTGCAATCATAATTCTCAGGGTCAATATCTTTTCTCCAATAACCAAATATATCCAGGATCACAATAATCAACCAATATAAATATATCAGTACATTCACAAAGATAAGCACATACATGTGAGGATGTATATGCCTCTCTTGTTTGAATCAGAGTTCTGGAAAACAAGAGGATATTGGATTGCTAATTTTTTTTTTGACCAAACAATCCACTGGAAACATACACATTAGTCTGTTTATCCTAACTAAGAAGTGATCAAGTAGTAATCAATAGTAAACAAGCTTTTAATATAGATGGTTGTGTTAAAGTCTGGATAGTATCAAATTCAGTATAAAAGAAAGTGGATCCTAAGGGAACACAAGCAACATCTAGGCGTAATGGAAACGCGCCTAACTTATACATGAAAGGTCACGAGTTCGAGTGCTATGCTGGTCGGTTCAAACACAATTTTTGGTTTTTCTTTTTATTTTTCTCCTGTATGGTTAGAAATCTGATGCCTACCTATAATTGTACATATATATTTAATTTTTTTGCCTATAACCTAACATACAAAACAATTCTTCTTACATAACTATTTTAAAACCCATTCCTACAACTGTTTTAAGAATTTATATTTATATTTTTGCCCAATTATCAACATGTACACAGGTATACATGTACATGTCAATATCTTTGCTCAGTTTCCAGAAAACTGAGTGAAACAAATGCTAAATGTACTATGCTTTGAAATGCATCTGTATTTTCAAGATACAGTCTATCATGATCAACCAATACTTCATTTAGTTGAGGCTGGTTAACCCATGAGTCCTGTATATGCTACACACTAGTCCAAAACAATGGAGATACCTTTCATTTCATTCTGTCTGAAGCTTTTAGAAAAAAAACCTTTTACTTTTCTTAATTCAATTCATAAATGAATTCAGATTTATTTACAAAGCATTTCAGTAAAAAGAAAATAAAATCCTTTTAAGTTTACTTCTTGCTAAATCCAGTTACAAGATTTCGATTAACTTTTTAAACATATCAGAAATTTAACTAGGTTCATATATTCCAGGTACAAGTCAATTTCTTAACAAAATACTTAACAAAGTATCCCTCCAATATTCAACACTTAGTACAAGTAGCAATTTAAGTTATCAATACATGCAGATTTCAACATTTAGGCTCTTATCTAACTAAGTTTAGCATGCTATATCTTCTTCTCAAGGCCTTGCTCCTACTCCTACTTAGTTGCTGCAATCCCTGAAAAAGCATTGGAAACTGCCTCATTTTAAATGAGACACCCCAGATGCCATTAGCACACTAGGGTCAGACACATGTCTGGTATGAGAAAATTCACAAAAGCAATTTGTTAATTAGGTTAAAATCAAGTTAAGTATATATACATAAGGTTCTGTCCTTTGGAATCAGGTAAATACTTGTGTGCATGCTCTGTGTCATTGTGCATGTGCACACTTTAATTTTCTTTTCAGAGACTACACATATGAATATGGCACATACATTCAAGCATACAACTCAATCATAGACAAACAATCATTCATACCAAACAGGAAAATAACCAATATGAGTTAAATCATTTATTCAATTCTCATATTTCAAATCTGGGAAAAACTCTAGTTTCTCATCTTCTCAAGTATTATTCCCTTGGTATATTTATCTATCCTTGGTCTCATCTGCAATATTTATGAATCAATGGACACACTGTAATGAACTAATTCACTCCATTACACAAAGATCTCAGGACTTAATCAAGCCATGTGTCAACCTGTGTTTCTCAAGCACACAAGTCATTCCTGCAGTGTTCTTGACCCCAATTTCCTAATCAGATTTAAATTAATAATAACCCCTTTTGATTTTTCATGACAAAATTATTCAGTGATCCATTTCATTAACTGAAAACATCTATATCATGGCATCTCATATTATTCATGACCATACAGAGACAACAAGCAAACAACCATTGGTGACTACAAAATAAAGTTCTGTATATAAATATATTCATCCTGGTATTTTAAAAGGAGTTTAGGCAACTAACATTGGCATATGGTTTCTGAGAGAGTTTTTTTTGCTTTTGCAAACATTTGTGCTTGAGTTAAACTCAGGATGACCTAGTTTCACTGAATCACAAAATTTTGTTTGCTATTCATTTTATTGAATCAGGAGCATCAGCACATAGGCAACCCTATTGCACCCCTAATTCCTTTCTATTTCAAGCCTCAGCACTTATACATGAGTATATTGCAGCTCAACATTATTTACATCTTTCTGGGTTGAGCCAAAACCAATACTACTTGCCTATTCTCAACATTTTATTTTCTGGGTATTTGTTTATATCCCTAAACATTAACATATCAGAGATCTGAGTGTATAAAACAGATATGTATACTAACAACACATAAAACTTTGTTATAATAAAACAAGTAATCAACCAAAGAAAATCAAAACATTTTCAGATTTAAATTCACAGATAAGCATTCATATATGAAAATACTCTTTTAAGAAAATACTTTTAACTGGCTGCCTACATTAGGACTTATTGCCTTAGATTTTTGAGTGAGTTTTCTCACCTAGCTCTCTTCATTGTTTCCTTAATTAATTGATGAGCTTCTGCCCTTAGCCTCAAGCTCTCTCCCTCCCTTGTCTTATGATTTCTGTGGTGTTGTTTTTCTTTTCTTTTTTTTTTCAAAATTCTTTTCTGAGGAGGAGAGGAGGCTGCTGCATATACTTGTATATATACAGAGTCTTTCTTAGGGTTTTGGGTATTGGCTAAAGCCATTTTTGCCCACCAGAAAAATCATGTTATCTGCATTTTAAACCCAAAGTTTTACCCCTTCCCGGCTTAATTTGGGTGAAGAGAAAAGTGGTTACATTTTTCTTTCAGAAATTTTGCTTTTCAGAAAAATACTTTTTCCCTTGTCTACAATCATGCTAAAAATGTGACTGGGTTTTGTTATTTATCTAATACTCTTTTCTAATTCTGCCTATACCAAGCATTTCCCTGTTTTATCTTATTTTTTTTTCTATTTTTAGCTTTCATGCAAATGGTATGTACTTCCTTCATTTATTTATAAGAGAATTATTCCTTTTTATATCTCCATTCTTTTCATTTCTGCTTATATTAAAATGTGTCTGTATATTTTATCTCACTAGTTTAAACTCTAGTATTTTATTAACAAATATGTATTTGTATATAAGTCTTTCTGAAATAATTAGTATTCCCACCTATATATTCATACATCATTCTATACTGACACACACATGCACATGTACACTAAAAAATATCCAGTAGCATTCATATATACATTTTACTCATGCATACTACTTTTAAGGATTTAATCTACATATACATATATATATATATATGTATATATATATATATATTTCCATACACATCAATATGTATGTATTCTTGGAGTTCAGGGTTTTAGCTTATTTTCATGTGCATTTCCTGTGCACACATGTACACACACTGATACACTATCAAGCTATATCAATTCCTCCTTCAAAATTTATTTAAAAATTATTTTAAATTCATTTATATTTTTCAGAATGAATTCCTAAAATCTTTGGTCATTACAATTTCTTTTTCATTTATATAATGATTTGCCTTTTTAATTTCCATTTACTTCTTACAAACATTTACTTTTTATTCATTGATTCAACGTTTATTTAATTTATTTTCATTTATTACTTACAAATATTCGTTTTCATTTATTAGTGTCATTTCAGTTTCTTCTTTTTATTGCATTATATTTATTCATTCATTCATTATTACTTAATTTCATTTATTTATATCTATTTAATTATGATATTTATGTTCACTTCAAATTTCTTAGCATATCAATTTATTTACTTAAGTTATAATCATTTTCCTATAATACTTACATTTCTATTATATTTAATTAATAACATTTTCAATTATACTTAAGTTCATAACAACTCTAACAAATAAATCCTTATCTATTAAAGAATGCATTGAATACTTTCATTACTTTTAGGTTTACTTGTATAATTCTCCATTACACTTCCTTATTAACATCTCAAACTTTATAATTGGTAAGTTATATTTATGCCTTTAAGGATGAAATTGAAAATTACACAAGTTTATTTTATCTCTTTTAAATTAACTTAATGTTCAATCATAATATCCCTTGGTTGACAGGTTACAAATTCCAAATTTCTTTTAATTCCATTTAAAACTCAGCATTAACTCTCTTATGTTATTAAAGGTTCCAATTATTAATTAGTTACATTACACTTCACCACAATAATTGAAACTATTAATGAACGGAAATTTAAGAACTAAATACCGGGTTAAATTTCAAATCATTTTAAAATAATAGATAAATATATACTTAAAACTTATATATTCAATTATATTTAAACAATTTAAAATTTATATTTGTTTATCAAAATAAATCTACAGTAAAACTACTACAGCGGTCTTCCCACTTCGAAACTCAAAAATGAATGTCAATGATGCGTGCACTCATCACCGAAATTATTTTTCAGCGACAGAGAGGGGAGTACAGAACTTATCTCTTTCCAAAATTTTATTTAAAACAATTCTTTCAAATTAGGTTGAAATATTTATATTAGAATATACTTCTAAATAATATTATTATTATATTCCAAAATCATTCAAAGGAAAATTTTCCAAAAATCCCGGAACTTAAGTTCTAAAATTTTCAATTTGATTTATTTTGTTTTCAATCTTATTTCAACTATTATTTATAAATTTCATTACCTAACAACCAATATATAGCAACCAAATATATATATCATTTATAAAATTTTACTTTATATATAGAAAATATAATAGACAAAATTATTTCATTCACCTATATTAAAACAAATATTATGTCGGTCTGTCCTATTAAGTGTTTAGAAATCTCTATTGATGTCATAGCGTCCCATGCACCAACCAAAATTTATAAATACAAAACGGAACAGATTAACACAATATTAAAACCTTTTTATAACACTAACAAATACGATCTCTCATATATATACACTCAGCGACTCCCATAGGGTATTACTACCCTATTAATAAAGAGTCAGACCCCACAAACTAAGGTTTATCGCTAAACCAAAGCTCTGATACCACCTGTAACATCCCACCTTTTTGTATGCTTAAAAAGACACACGTGCCAATTTAAACCATACAGAAGGGTGGATTGTTATGAGGTAAATAAGAAAAAGTGGAGAAATAAAAGGGACAAAATAGAATCTTGCAGCGGAACGATAAAATATAATAATCAAATAACAGTTCATGAAGCTGTTTTACAAAACATTTGATTATACTTATACAATACATATCAGAGTTACACATACCAGAGAATGATAATTAATGTAGCGGAATACAATGGTGTAGTGGAATATAATAAATAGTAGTAATAAAATCTTCGTCTTCGTCCTCCAGACATAGGGCCTTCAAATCCTGAAATGCTCAGGCTGACCCGAGCGAATTGAAAAGACAAAACACTCGAGTCAGAACTAAAAGATCTTATGTAAGTTAAATCAATGATAAATGTAACGATCCAGAATTTTGAACAAATAAAATTGAAAATATTTAATTAATTTTAAATATTTGAACGATGATTTAATTTGAATCCCCGATATAACTTTGAAATTGGTGATTAGATTATAAAATTTAATCTATTTAAAGTTGGATAAAATTTTGAATCTTCTATTTTAAGCTGAAGAAAAATATTCCAAAAGCTTTTAAAATTCGTATTTATAATACTGAAAAATAATAGAAGTTTCAGAATCAAATTTTGGAGTGAATTGTTCAGTTTGAATTTATATCGCTTGAATCGATATTTAAAAATAGCCGTCCGAGGCACAGTCTCGGAATTCAACGAAACCAGTTCCATTGGATCCGTAATAGTTTATTATTATCGGATTTCAATTTTCGTAGCAATCGAAGTTATCGTTTGACCGTGGCAGCTCGAAACGCATTAAAATCGTTTTAATTTTAAATCGTCGAGTTAAAAATAGTCATTTTTCAAAAAGTATCGGATTTCGACGAAACCAGCTTCATCGGATTCGTAATGTGATATTATTGTATGGTTTCAAATTTCGTATCAATCGGATTTATCGTTTGTCCGGGGCAGCCAAAACGCCTCGAAATCGATTTAAATCGGTTTAATTTAAATTGATCGTTTATTGCCATATCTCGCACAAACGATCGAATTAGCTTCCGAAACCCATTCCATTGCGTTCGGAACGCGGGGTAAACCTTAGAAAATGTCAGCTGGCACGCTCGATTAGGAGTTTGGAAATTTTGGGATGAATAGTGTTCGCTGAATTTTCTATAAAAGCCCCTTCATTCTCATTTTTGCAAAAATATACAGCCCTAGGGTTTCAAAATGCTCCAGACGCCACTAAATTATCAATGGTCGATGTTTTCCAGAATTCATCTCTTAATCTCTCCCAATCCACATGTTTTTAACAAAAGTTGTCAACTAACAAATTATGGAGCGGAGTGAGATCTTCACATCCATACGGGGATGATGAGCTTTAATCGAGCAGATCGTCATCGAAGTGGCCGCGTTCTCCTGCTGTACGCACGCGTTTCGAGAGGAGTGGGGACCACCGAGCTGGGCACTACTTGGACCGAAGGCAGAGCTAGGCGAGGCGTTTCGAATGGCTATGGCCGATCAACGTGAAGGGCATCGGTAGTGGGTGCGATTCGTAACCCTAAAACGTGATGATGGGTTGTCTTCGTTCGTTCACTGGGAGCATACGTGAGGAAGAAAAGGTGTACGCGGCCAGGATCTTGTATTCGAAAATGAAGTGCCCTGATTTGATCTGGGTATAAAATAATTAAAGGGATTGTATATTAATTTATATTTAAAATTCGTGTAACTTAAAAATTGCATATCTTTTTGCTGCGAGGTCGGAATCAAACGAAACAAAATGCATTGGAATCGAATCGTCGAATACTTCGCGATGAAACTGGATTGGAAACGATCGGGGTCAGTGAAAATTTTGAGTGAGATTAAACGTCCGTTTAATTTCATTCGAAATAAACGCTACAAATTTCTATCGGAAAAAAATCAAGGTGAGATTTTCTCACTCAAATGAAAAGTGGAATTTTCAGTTATTATTGATTGATGATTGCTATTGGATGTGATATTAGATATAGTAGGATATATCTATATATAGATATATATATATATATATATTGGCATATGTATATATTGCAGTATGATTTCCCGCCTCGTATAGCGGATGAGACCCTATTGCGCCGTTAGTAAGCGGATATATTATAAAAACCCATATACCACGATATTCCACCTCGAAGTGGAATTGGTATTGTGCTAACATCTGTGGATGTAGGGAAACAGGTTGGAGGGATCCAACTGGATTCCTCACCAGTATTTATTTATTTACAGATATTGATGTATATTCTGTTATCATATGTTGATATATGATGTTTGATGTTGTGATTGACTAATTGGTGCTGTTGCTTCATCGGATTCAGTTTTGAAGTTTAAAAATAACGACTTTTACTTTAAAAGGATTTTAAAGTAATTTTTGAAAGTAGACGTTTTATTGAATTTTTGAATTGATTTATTTCAAATAAATAAACGTCTAAAATTTTAAAGCTATAAAAGTTAAGATTTTTGTGAAATAAAATCAAAGTGTGATTTTTGAAATAAAAGTTAAGAAATTTATGAAATGGTTTAAATTGGGATTTCTAAAGTATTATAAACGGTTTATTTAAAAGATGTACAAAAATGGATATTTATAAATTTGAAAAATTGGGATTATAAGACAAGTTTCTATAAGTGTTAAAATGAATTATAAATTGGGATTTCATAAGTTAATGGAATCTGAAAGTTTTAGATTTTGTGAAGTTTAAAAGAACGATTTCTTTTAAAATAAATGAATTGTAAGTTATTAACTTATAAGATGGACCTTTGGTATATACATTGAGTTATAAATTGAATAGGTCATTAAAGAAGATTTATAAATCGAATTGTTAATAAAGGAGATTTATTAAATTGAAGTTGTTAGAAAATAGAAATAGAATTTATAAACGTTGTTTTATAAACTCGAAATCAATTGGATTTGATAAATTAAATATAGAAGGTTGTTAAAGGAGATATATTCGCGATTTTGGATAGCGAATTATTATTGAAATAAAACGTGTAGAAAATAGTGAAATGTGGTTAGTGAAGTATATTCACGATTTTGGACAGTGAATATATTTTTAAGTAAAATGGATATGGTTTTGGGAAAGTGATATTTAAGATGAAGTTAATTGTTTTAACGATGTTTTAAAATGATTAAATGTTGAAATCATAGATTTCAACATTCATTGTTGAAATAGACGCTTTCGAGAAGTAAAAGGAAGTGGTGGACTATAACACTGTTGTTATAGTAAATGATTTCCGTAAGGAAATGTTTTTATGTAGTATTGGGGTTTATATATCTATCTAAAATCCGAATCCCTATACTAGTGATTTTGAGTTGTCGTAACGATGTTTTATGTAACATTCGTTTTGACTCAAATAAATGTTGTCAAAGTAAATGATTTCCTTAAAGAATGAAATATATACTTAATTTTGATTTAAGTATATAGAATATTTTCCAAGTGTTGAAAATAAATGATTTGTGAAATACTTATTATTAAATAAGTAAGGAAATGCATTTCCAATATGAAATGAACTGTTTTGAGATTTTATCTTCAAAGATAAAATGAAATGTGGAAATTGATTTGAAATTGTTTTCAAATGGTTAAGTGTGGAAATTATATATCTAGTAAAGATATTTTTGGAAATTAAATAAATTGGAAAATTTATTTGGAATCTGATGATGTTGCGCATCTTTATTGATAGTTAAATAACCGACTATCAATAATTACCTTGAATAGGTATTTGTTGTGAATTGGATGAATTTGAATGCCACACTTATTTTTGAATAATCGCTCACTTTTCGGGTTAGCCGGGAAAGGACCATGGGGTCGTATAACCCATTCCGAATATGTGATACGTCGTTATGAATTGCATTCGAAGACCGGTGTTGAAGACCGGATATTTTTGAAAACGGAAGGATTACCGTCGAGTTACTCTACATCGGCTGATCTCCGATTTAGAGGTTTTATCACCCTTAGTGACGGGAAGTCCGGACGTGATTAGAAATTTATCCGGATATGCAAGGGCTTCGTGAGAAGTGCCTTCGGTTCTGTTCGATCCCGGAACAGACTTGTATGGATTGTATGTCTGACGTTACAGATTGAGATATAAAGCTGATTTCTTTCAAATACATATCTGTTGGTGGCGGAGAATTTATTCTTTTAGCTTAACACCCTTCTCTGAGACGTACGAGCTCAGAGGTTATGTAGTTGAAATTTATCAGCGATATATTCCCAATTTGGTAACGTGGCATACTGAGTGTTGCTGTGAAATGATCAGTGTTTGATCATTTGCGATATGATCATTTGTTTGATCTTATATCCTTGTGATCATAGGTTGATCATTTGTTTGACCCGAAGCAGGGCTTTGTAGAAAGCGTAGCTTTGTGGACGAGACTTCGTCGAGCCTCACACCCCGGAAATGGTCGAAACAGGAAGGATGCGGCAAGGTTCTAGGGAGTAGCGCCCCTTAGTGTATGTCATTCCTTCTGGATAGAGGTGGTATCATGTTATGGAGCCCAGATACTTAACTTATGTGGTTGCTGCATTATTATTTATGTGGTTTGTTGGAAATCGGGGATCCTCGGGAAGATCGGTTACGATCGGGGGATGGCATACGCGTGTCAGTAGTTACCTATTTTTGCAGAGGTAACCCGGCCTTGTGTTGGCAGAGATCTAACCGTAATGTTAGGTTATTTCTCGGGTCGTCTATTCCAGGGACGTACCCATCGTGGCGTAGGAAGTTCCTTAGCCTGACCATTTGTTGGAAATCCAAACTCCAATACGAACCTTGTACGGTATTAGTTGTAGAACCTGCCATTTACGTACGGTGGTCACCACTGTTTAGATGGTAGCTATAGTAGGCATACGATACTGGTCGTATGTTGGCTAAGATTAATATTATACTTTCGAAATGTTTTCTACACTATGCACTAAAAATAATATCAAAAAGGATTTGATTTTTGCGTAGTAATAATCTTTGACTATCATAAGAAGAAATCTCCTCCAATTCTGCGTTTGCATTGTGTGTGTGGTGGGAGGTCTTATGGTAGTTTCATTTTCCAAAAGCATTGCGAATTTGTTTTATTTTCTTTGTGAAAAATAACTGTTTTACGATCTCACACCAGTCACCATGGCTGACTCAGAGTTTATTGTTTCCCTTCTAAACTCTGGGTGCCCACCAATTTCCACACGGGCAGCCTAGAGTTATGTTATCAGGATATTCTGGAGCTTTGGAGATAAGCTGGATGACGAGACGTAGTATTTGTATCTGATAGTATTTATTCCGCTGTGTATTCTGTATGAGGACAAGTTTACATAACTGTCCATGATGTATATTGACTCTGATTGATGTATGTATAAACTGATATAGTTCTTTGTTTTAAAAGACTAGTGATTATCTATTATATATTGTTCCGCTGCGATGTGTAAGATTCTGATATTGTTTCTGTTTCTGATGTGGTTCTGTTGTTCTTCTCTTCTTTCTTCTTCCTTCTTATTCTGCCTTTTTCTTCTTTCTTAAACCATCACTATTGGAGTTTCCGGCACTCGATTGCTCGACAGTCGATAAAGTGAGTATCGATGTCGAATTTTCGAAAGTCGAAAATTTTGGTACGTGACAGCGTGGTATCCGAGCATATGGTTAAGCGACAACCCTGCTCTGTTGGGTGTTACTCATTAGAGATAGAGTCAGTAGTACTCTAGAATGAGTGTGAGTGTAATAATAGATATGAGCGCGTATTTGTTAGTGAATATGAAATTGTTTTGTATTGTGTTGACTTATCGGTTGATTGTTTATGGATTCTGGTCGGTGCAGTCTAGCTAACTGTAATCGATAGGGGTTTCTAAACTCTTAAACAAGATAAACCGACACAATATTGTTTTAAATGGGGTAAATGAAATAATTTTACCCAAAACTATTTTTGTATATAAAAGAAATAATTTTCTATGAATTATCATAGTATATGGTTGCATGTTTGTTAGGAAAGTGATAATATTAAAATGTTATCATTATTATATGAAATACAATAAGAAATTGAAATCGTAACTCCAAAGTTAAGAAATGAATTCACATACAAATGAAATTTGAGAATATAAATTATAAATGTGACTTATAATTGGAAGTAGAATTCCAGAGAAGTTTTTGAAAATGTTTTGAAAAGAATGGAGATGTGGAAAGTTTAAATCCTTTTTGATTTGAAAATGAATTTCAAAGGTTTTGAAAAATGTTCTGGAGGAATGAAAAGCTCTAAACTCTTTTCTGTCGCTGGAAAATAACTTCGGTAATGACTGCAGCATCATCGATGTTCATTTTCGGGTTTCCAAAAGAGGGATTGCTGCCAAATTGTTTTAAATGGAAGTTGTTTGAAAATTTTGGCTTTTGTTTTAGAAAATTCAAAAGATAAATTTGAATTGTTTTCAAAAATGGTTTTGAAAGGGTTGAAAAGACTCTGGGATTGAGTATTGAATTATGAAAATAAAATTGTGAATGAATGAATCAATTTGCAATTGCAAGTACATGAATGTAAATTGAATTCGAATGTGAAATCCAGTTTAACATAAGTGGTTATAAACCAAAATAGTGAATTGAAAATAAATTTTGGGAATGAACAAAAGAATAAAACTGGAATTGAAACTGAATGTTGAAAACAAATTTAAATAAAATGAACTAGAATTTGTGATGAATTAGTAATTGGAACTAATTTAAAATAATCAGTTATGAATAAAAGATAATTGATAAATTCAATATTTAGAAGTAAACTGAATCCAAATTAGATTGGAATTGTGAAATTGAATTCAATGAAATCGAAATGTAAAATTGAATGAAACTGAATGATGTAACTTCAATAGTGAATTTAAAAATGATATAAGAAGTAAGTATCGAAATTTTGTAATAGAATTTGCAAAATGGATTGAATATTGTAAGTAGATATTATGGCTAGTAGGATGTACAGGTGTATAAAGGAATTGGATTTGATTTTTAAAGATAAAATTTAATTGCTCGACAAAAGGTACGTATTTGATTTTCAATATGAGATTTGTTGATTTTCTTGTCTAGCCGCTTGGCTTTTTCTTTTCTTTTTGAAATCTGAGAGTCCGTAGGGACGTTTTGTAGTCGTGCCTTATTAGCCGCGCAAAGGAGACGCTGGCGAAATTTTTCGAAAATTTCGAGTGTTAGAAAATTTTTGAGAAAATTTTGAAAGTTTAAATTTGAATTTGAAATTTAAATTTGAATTGTTAAGGAAATAATGTTGTTTCAAACTTAAAATTGAAGTTGGAAAAGCTAGATGAATTGATAATGAATCTCTAGTAAATAGATTTAGGTTAGTGAATTGATAGAACTATTGGATTGTGAAAAATGATAGACGAGTTAAGGACCACTTTTCCTAACTTGTAATTTCGAGGATGAAATTCTTTTAAGGAGGGAAGTTTGTAACGACCCAGAATTTTGAACAAATAAAATTGAAAATATTTAATTAATTTTAAATATTTGAACGATGATTTAATTTGAATCCCCGATATAACTTTGAAATTGGTGATTAGATTATAATATTTAATCTATTTAAAGTTGAATAAAATTTTGAATCTTCTATTTTAAGCTGAAGAAAAATATTCCAAAAGCTTTTAAAATTCGTATTTATAATACTGAAAAATAATAGAAGTTTCAGAATCAAATTTTGGAGTGAATTGTTCAGTTTGAATTTATATCGCTTGAATCGATATTTAAAAATAGCCGTCCGAGGCACAGTCTCGGAATTCAACGAAACCAGTTCCATTGGATCCGTAATAGTTTATTATTATCGAATTTCAATTTTCGTAGCAATCGAAGTTATCGTTTGACCGTGGCAGCATGAAACGCATTAAAATCGTTTTAATTTTAAATCGTCGAGTTAAAAATAGTCATTTTTCAAAAAGTCTCGGATTTCGACGAAACTAGCTTCATCGGATCCGTAATGTGATATTATTGTATGGTTTCAAATTTCGTATCAATCGGATTTATCCTTTGTCCGGGGCAAGCCAAAATGCCTCGAAATCGATTTAAATCGGTTTAATTTAAATTGATCATTTATTGCCATATCTCGCACAAACGATCGAATTAGCTTCCGAAACCCGTTCCATTGCGTTCGGAACGCGGGGTAAACCTTAGAAAACGTCAGCCGGCACGCTCGATTAGGAGTTCGGAAATTTTGGGATGAATAGTGTTCGCTGAATTTTCTATAAAAGCCCCTTCATTCTCATTTTTGCAAAAATAAACAGCCCTAGGCTTTCAAAATGCTCCAGCCGCCACTAAATTATCAATGGCCGATGTTTTCCAGAATTCATCTCTTAATCTCTCCCATTCCACACGTTTTTAACAAAAGTTGTCAACTAACAAATTATGGAGCGGAGTGAGATCTTCACATCCATACGGGGATGATGAGCTTTAATCGAGCAGATCGTCATCGAAGTGGCCGCGTTCTCCTGCTGTACGCACGAGTTTCGAGAGGAGAAGGGGACCACCGAGCTGGGCACTACTTGGACCGAAGGCAGAGCTAGGCGAGGCGTTTCGAATGCCTATGGCCGATCAACGTGAAGGGCATCGGTAGTGGGTGCGGTTCGTAACCCTAAAACGTGATGATGGGTTGGCTTCGTTCGTTCACTGGGAGCATACGTGAGGAAGAAAAGGTGTACGCGGCCAGGATCTTGTATTCGAAAATGAAGTGCCCTGATTTGATCTGGGTATAAAATAATTAAAGGGATTGTATATTAATTTATATTTAAAATTCGTGTAACTTAAAAATTGCATATCTTTTTGCTGCGAGGTCGGAATCAAACGAAACAAAATGCATTGGAATCGAATGGTCGAATACTTCGCGATGAAACTGGATTGGAAACGATCGGGGTCAGTGAAAATTTTGAGTGAGATTAAACGTCCGTTTAATTTCATTCGAAATAAACGCTACAAATTTCTATCGGAAAAAAATCAAGGTGAGATTTTCTCACTCAAATGAAAAGTGGAATTTTCAGTTATTATTGATTGATGATTGCTATTGGATGTGATATTAGATATAGTAGGATATATCTATATATAGCAATATATATATATTGGCATATGTATATATTGCAGTATGATTTCCCGCCTCGTATAGCGGATGAGACCCTATTGCGCCGTTAGTAAGCGGATATATTATAAAAACCCATATACCGCGATATTCCACCTCGAAGTGGAATTGGTATTGTGCTAACATCTGTGGATGCAGGGAAACAGGTTGGAGGGATCCAACTGGATTCCTCACCAGTATTTATTTATTTACAGATATTGATGTATATTCTGTTATCATATGTTGATATATGATGTTTGATGTTGTGATTGACTAATTGGTGTTGTTGCATCATCGGATTCAGTTTTGAAGTTTAAAAATAACGACTTTTACTTTAAAAGGATTTTAAAGTAATTTTTGAAAGTAGACGTTTTATTGAATTTTTGAATTGATTTATTTCAAATAAATAAACGTCTAAAATTTTAAAGTTATAAAAGTTAAGATTTTTGTGAAATAAAATCAAAGTGTGATTTTTGAAATAAAAGTTAAGAAATTTATGAAATGGTTTAAATTGGGATTTCTAAAGTATTATAAACGGTTTATTTAAAAGATGTACAAAAATGGATATTTATAAATTTGAAAAATTGGGATTATAAGACAAGTTTCTATAAGTGTTAAAATGAATTATAAATTGGGATTTCATAAGTTAATGGAATCTGAAAGTTTTAGATTTTGTGAAGTTTAAAAGAACGATTTCTTTTAAAATAAATGAATTGTAAGTTATTAACTTATAAGATGGACCTTTGGTATATACATTGAGTTATAAATTGAATAGGTCATTAAAGAAGATTTATAAATCGAATTGTTAATAAAGGAGATTTATTAAATTGACGTTGTTAGAAAATAGAAATAGAATTTATAAACGTTGTTTTATAAACTCGAAATCAATTGGATTTGATAAATTAAATATAGAAGGTTGTTAAAGGAGATATATTCGCGATTTTGGATAGCGAATTATTATTGAAATAAAACGTGTAGAAAATAGTGAAATGTGGTTAGTGAAGTATATTCACGATTTTGGACAGTGAATATACTTTTAAGTAAAATGGATATGGTTTTGGGAAAGTGATATTTAAGATGAAGTTAATTGTTTTAACGATGTTTTAAAATGATTAAATATCGAAATCATAGATTTCAACATTCATTGTTGAAATAGACGCTTTCGAGAAGTAGAAGGAAGTGGTGGACTATAACACTGTTGTTATAGTAAATGATTTCCGTAAGGAAATGTTTTTATGTAGTATTGGGGTTTATATATCTATCTAAAATCCGAATCCCTATACTAGTGATTTTGAGTTGTCGTAACGATGTTTTACGTAACATTCGTTTTGACTCAAATAAATGTTGTCAAAGTAAATGATTTCCTTAAAGAATGAAATATATACTTAATTTTGATTTAAGTATATAGAATATTTTCCAAGTGTTGAAAATAAATGATTTGTGAAATACTTATTATTAAATAAGTAGGGAAATGCATTTCCAATATGAAATGAACTGTTTTGAGATTTTATCTTCAAAGACAAAATGAAATGTGGAAATTGATTTGAAATTGTTTTCAAATGGTTAAGTGTGGAAATTATATATCTAGTAAAGATATTTTTGGAAATTAAATAAATTGGAAAATTTATTTGGAATCTGATGATGTTGCGCATCTTTATTGATAGTTAAATAACCGACTATCAATAATTACCTTGAATAGGTATTTGTTGTGAATTGGATGAATTTGAATGCCACACTTATTTTTGAATAATCGCTCACTATTCGGGTTAGCCGGGAAAGGACCATGGGGTCGTATAACCCATTCCGAATATGTGATACGTCGTTATGAATTGCATTCGAAGACCGGTGTTGAAGACCGGATATTTTTGAAAACGGAAGGATTACCGTCGAGTTACTCTACATCGGCTGATCTCCGATTTAGAGGTTTTATCACCCTTAGTAACGGGAAGTCCGGACGTGATTAGAAATTTATCCGGATATGCAAGGGCTTCGTGAGAAGTTCTTCGGTTCTGTTCGATCCCGGAACAGACTTGTATGGATTGTATGTCTGATGTTACAGATTGAGATATAAAGCTGATTTCTTTCAAATACATATATGTTGGTGGCGGAGAATTTATTCTTTTAGCTTAACACCCTTCTCTGAGACGTACGAGCTCAGAGGTTATGTAGTTGAAATTTATCAGCGATATATTCCCAATTTGGTAACGTGGCATACTGAGTGTTGCTGTGAAATGATCGGTGTTTGATCATTTGCGATATGATCATTTGTTTGATCTTATATCCTTGTGATCATAGGTTGATCATTTGTTTGACCTGAAGCAGGGCTTTGTAGAAAGCGTAGCTTTGTGGATGAGACTTCGTCGAGCCTCACACCCCGGAAATGGTCGAAACAGGAAGGATGCGGCAAGGTTCTAGGGAGTAGCGCCCCTTAGTGTATGTCATTCCTTCTGGATAGAGGTGGTATCATGGTATGGAGCCCAGATACTTAACTTATGTGGTTGCTGCATTATTATTTATGTGGTTTGTTGGAAATCGGGGATCCTCGGGAAGATCGGTTACGATCGGGGGATGGCATACACGTGTCAGTAGTTACCTATTTTTGCAGAGGTAACCCGGCCTTGTGTTGGCAGAGATCTAACCGTAATGTTAGGTTATTTCTCGGGTCGTCTATTCCAGGGACGTACCCATCGTGGCATAGGAAGTTCCTTAGCCTGACCATTTGTTGGAAATCCAAACTCCAATACGAACCTTGTACGGTATTAGTTGTAGAACCTGCCATTTACGTACGGTGGTCACCACTGTTTAGATGGTAGCTATAGTAGGCATACGATACTGGTCGTATATTGGCTAAGATTAATATTATACTTTCGAAATGTTTTCTACACTATGCACTAAAAATAATATCAAAAAGGATTTGATTTTTGCGTAGTAAGCATCTTTGACTATCATAAGAAGAAATCTCCTCCAATTCTGCGTTTGCATTGTGTGTGTGGTGGGAGGTCTTATGGTAGTTTCATTTTCCAAAAGCATTGCGAATTTGTTTTATTTTCTTTGTGAAAAATAACTGTTTTACGATCTCACACCAGTCACCATGACTGACTCGGAGTTTATTGTTTCCCTTCTAAACTCTGGGTGCCCACCAATTTCCATACGGGCAGCCTAGAGTTATGTTATCAGGATATTCTGGAGCTTTGGAGATAAGCTGGATGACGAGACGTAGTATTTGTATCTGATAGTATTTATTCCGCTGTGTATTCTGTATGAGGACAAGTTTACATAACTGTCCATTAATGTATATTGACTCTGATTGATGTATGTATAAACTAATATAGTTCTTTGTTTTAAAAGACTAGTGATTATCTATTATATATTGTTCCGCTGCGATGTGTAAGATTCTGATATTGTTTCTGTTTCTGATGTGGTTCTGTTGTTCTTCTCTTCTTTCTTCTTCCTTCTTCTTCTGCCTTTTTCTTCTTTCTTAAACCATCACTATTGGAGTTTCCGACACTCGATTGCTCGACAGTCGATAAAGTGAGTATCGATGTCGAATTTTCGAAAATCGAAAATTTTGGTACGTGACAATAAATATATGAGTGGAACGGTGTCAGAGATGTTTACGGGATTTGACATCTCCTATCCAGTGTCTAACGTGAGTGCAGTAACTTAAGAGATGCTCGGGATTCACATCCCTTAAGGATCCGTTAAACTATATACTATATAGTAATATTCGCTATTATAATAATGTCTAATCATAAAATAAACTTACTTTTAAATAGCATTAAGGGTTTACCCATATAGCCCTTAACACAAAATAATGCCAATAGTCTATATAGTACCTGCATACCCCGAGAGGCTACGAGAAGATACTCCATAGGTACGACACAAATAGAAACTCGTAGTAAAGCTCGATATGGTAGGTGACACGGCACACAAGGCAATGCCAGGGTAGATATACCAATTACGCATCCGGACTGGTGGTGACGCATAGCAGCCACTACCGCCCACCTCGACAACACTCCCAAATCAAGGGTGCGCACCAAATAAAATCACAAGTAATAGAATAGTATCGAAGAAGTGTGTCCGATCAGAGGTGCTACCTCATTGGTCTGTCGATCGCTCCTGTTTTAGCCACCTTAGGCCAACTCACGGGAGTTGGGTCCAGGTATATACCTTAGGATCATCGCCACCATCCTACTTCATTCTGGAAACTCCACCGCGTACACAGTTGTCAAAGTGGTTTTCGGTATCGACAGAGAGTATGTCCATATCCAATCCCGGTCTCTTTAACAACCAATCGTTATTATAACACCGTGGTCATTTAAAAATATATATACTTTAAAACACAACCATTGCCCTTCAAAACATATTCTTTATTTCAAAATAGTATATACTTCAAAACCAAAATATTTTTGCCATTTCAAAACATATCCTTTAGTTCAAAATAGTATATACTTTAAAACCAAATTCAATAATATATCATTTAAATAAAATCCAAATTTTCAATCACTATTCTTACTTTTATTTATAAAACTCGAAATATTCTTTAAAACAATCTTAAACCCAAATCACATAATGAAGTCATATTCTAAATCTCAAAATTTCAATCGGTTTCAAATCAATATATTCAAAGATAATTCTTAAATAATTTCTATTTCAAATAAATTCATTTTCAAACCATATTACTTTCAAAGTTATAACAATTTCGAAAACCAATACTTTGAAAACAATAATACCTTAATTTAAATAAAACATTTCACTTTTGATATATTTCAAGTCTTAAAATATTCCAAAATTCCCAACCAAATCTGATAATCTTATATATACCTTAATTCAGTTTACTATTATTTAGTTTAGAAATATTTATTTAATAAATTCAATATCACTTAAATAAAACTCAAACTTGAAATATTCGTAAATCAAACTTAAAACATCATCAAGTTACACATAGCTTAAATTTTAGAATTTAACTATAATAATATTTATATAATATCAAAATTTAATATTTATTAAACAGTATATTTCTTTCCAAACCATAGAAAATCACTTTAAAATATTTTTTATATAGACCACGGTGCATGTATACAATTTTCTATCCTATGGTCAAGTGATATGGATATTTATCATTTCAGTCCGTAATTTTAAAAAAAATAAAAGTTTTACGGTTATATATCATTTCAAACCGCAATCCCGAATGAAATGAAAATGCATAATAACTTGCAGTTTATACAATATAAAATATAGCATCCATTCATCCAAATATCAATAAACAACCATTTATTAAAATCATCATCCAATTTAAACAAAACATCAATATAAAGCATATAAAATATAACAGGCATCAACGAATAGTTTATATTCAATAAAAATTAATAACTCTTTAACTGGCAGTTTATATGCAATAATAAATAAATTTAACTGGCAAATTTTATGCAATAATAAAATTAAATAACAATTTAATTTAAATAAATGCTATCTAACTGAGATGATGATTAATTATATGCCCAAACAATCATAGATAAATTTTAAATCACATCAAAATTTAATTTAACAAACATAAGAAATCTTAGAAGTTGTGAGTGGGTTAAAACACTCACCTTTTGAATTTAAATCGAATTTAAATTCCATTTAAACCCAAAAATTTGACCATCTTAGAATTCGTCCAAACCAGCGTCATCAAGTCCGGAATTTCAATACGATCCTAACAAAAGAAACCGCGTCCAAATCCGAGTCCGTATGCAAAAGTTATGAAAATTTGAAGATTGGAAAATTCTGGTCCTGGATCGACTTCGCGTTCTACTCGGTCCGCCGCCTCAAATCCCCGGTGGTTGCTCTGAGTTTTTGCCAAAACGACCCGGAGACCCGAGTCATTTTCTTCATTACCCGAAGTAGCTCCAGGGTTTTTCCCTCTGAAACCCGAAGCGCGACTCGTGCTGCAGGTTTGCAATTTCTTTTTCCTCTTTTTTTTTTAAATTAGATTTTGGAATGTGGGAATTAGGTTTTGTCTGCCATTGATGAGGAGAAGATGAATTGTACGTACAGAAAAATGAAGATTAGGGAGACTAGGGTTTATAACAGGATATATATAGGCAGGGTTGACATTTGAATGGATGGATAAGATAGATTTATGCGCTAACGCCAAAATGGCCCAAAAAGCCTGTTCTGTCTCCGGAACAAAATTGAATAAACCCTTATATCAAAATAGGTGTTTTAAAATATTTTAAACGCAATGGAAAAAGTTTCAAGTCCAAATTCCATTGTATGAAGAAGTTATGCTAAAATCAAAAATTTCAAATTGATTTCAATTGATTTCAATTGCATTTATTTCAAGGCGTTTCGAGTCCATACAATCAAACGACAAGTCCGATCGCTACGAAACTTGAAACACTGTTATAATTCACCGTTACGGATCCGATGAAACTTGTTTCATCGAAATCCGAGTCAGTGGCCAAAATGGCTATTTTTATATTAATTAAATAAATTAAGAATTAGCAAATAAATCCAATTTTTTTTTATATATTTCAGTTTTAGAATTGGTAATTTTTATCACTTAATAATCCTTAGTCATTTACCCAAATTTAAACAAATTTAGATGTGTCTTAAATGCAGATTTAATTATCAATTTCAGCGTAAACTTCATTTTCTTTCATTCGGAAATTATAAATTTAATTCCCAAAATTTCTATTAAATTTTCTTTTCATTCTACTATTGCATTCATTATTAACAAACGGATGAAATAATTATTGAAATTCAAAATCCATTTCAATAACATTCTCACTTTTCATCTAAATTCTCGTTTATGTAATATTTAAATATTATATTCCACTTATGGTGCAATTAATCCACTTATTAAATTTCAAATTATAAATATATTAATAAATCTTGGTTTTCACTCCTCAAATCAACCGATCTTCATATTATAAATAAAATTAACATTTTACATCTTATATAATTAACCATCTTCAATGAAAATTAATGGCAATTGATTTCACCTTAAACGTTATAAATTATAAATTGAAATCCAAATAAATATGTTTATTTATTTAAAATCTTGTTATTAATAAATTGACATTGTATGGATGCGTTTAACCATGAGTTATATTACAAATCATAAATGTCTTAATTAATTTATTTCCCATTTAACGTGCTACTTAATCTCCTCTGATTGCAAACTGGTTTCCAAATTTTATGCAACAAACTAAAGAAATAAATACATATCTTAATTGATTCGTTTTCCATTCATTATAAATAAAGGCACACACACAAATTTAGATCCTAAAACCCATTAATCATTCCATCTTGGTTCCATTCCTTTTCACATCAACTATCACTTTATGAATAAATTAGCATTTCCTATTCATTTTGTTACATTCACTCATATTCACTTTATGAATAAATTGGTATTCTATCAAATCCATTAGTTATTAACTTTAATTATTGCCAATTCATTATCTAATATAAACTTTGAATTTATCTCCAAATTTTCAAATTTCAATAAATTAACCTTACAATTGTTTACAAATAAAAATGGGGATTGTACTAAATAAATTATTTATTGTCCTGCATTACTTTATTACCTAAATTACAATCAATTTCCATTAATCAATATTTTATTTCATTGATAAATTTAAATTGATTCCCACTGACCGTTTAATAGCCTAAGTAAACTAGTAACCATTAATAACGGTCACTAATTTCCCTAAATCAATATTTATGGGTTTATAGTTTCCCACAAATGTTGCAATAACTCATACGATATTGATTTATCCAATCACCATTAAATTTATACTAATACATCAATTTGTACGATATATCTCTTGTTTCCTTAAAATAAGTTTAAGTTTTCATTTACACTTCTGTTACTTTATTAATAATCCTTAAAGTAACGTTTATATCAATAACACATTATAATTACTTACCATTTAAATGAGTTTGATTTCAAATAAGTTAATTGACCAATAAATTAGATAATTTATACAAATTTGTTATCATACCATAAATTTTCACTTATAACTAAGTCCTACATTTGAATTTCAATTAAATTGTAACGTTCATTCAAGTTAGCTAAATATTAACTTGCATTAACACGTTTCCTTAATTTAAAATCAACTACCGTTTTCAAGGTTTTATTACATTAAACAATTTAGTACTTTCCTTTACTTCGCATATACAATTACATCCGGGTAAAATCCTTTTACTACTTTCATTCATTCAAATTTCAATTTCTTTGTAGATTTAATTCCAAAATCTTATTTATGACAAATTTAATTAACGAAATTCACGGGTCGTTACAGTAAATATATATATGTATGTATGTATGTAAGTATGCGTATATATATGTAATTATGTATATGTACATGTACATATACATACATACATACATACATACATACACAGACACACACATATATGTAGAGACATATACATATACATATATATACACATATGTATATGTATATGTACATGTCCATGTATATATAAATATAAATATAAATAAATATATGTATGTATGTATGTATGTACATATATATATATATATATATCTACATATACATGTACATATACATATAAATATATGTATACATATACATATGTACATACATGTATATATATCTACATATACATGTACATACATATATGTATACATATACATATACGTATACGTATACATATGCATATGCATATGCATATACATAAACATTTTTTACCGGAGAATATACATATTGTAACGTCCCATAAATTTTAATGGTTTTAATAACGTATTTAACTAAATTTTTGTGAAATTTTAAACAATAAAATTTGGAATTAAAAATTTGATATTTGGAATACGTCTGTTTAAACATAGCAAATGGTAAATTTTCATCTGATAATATTAAAGTTTATTTTTCTTGTATAATTTTATTTCAGTTTAAATCAGTTAATAATTTGATGATAATAAAATATCTTCCAAACCTGAATATTTTTCTATAGAAAATTTGCAAACCATCTTCTGAGTGAGACGTCATATTTCGTTTCTTCAAATTTGAACTGCTATTACTCCGTTTATCTTATTTTCGGCAAATTAGCAGCATTTTCGGTACCGATTAGACTTTTGACTCGATGGTCGTACCACAAATATCTGTATACCATTTTGATCATCTCGTTGTGCAGATCCCTACGGTATATTCAATTCTATTTTTGAAGTCCGATGCGCGGTGGAATCTGCGAAAAAAATAGCAACCGTATCGATATCCGTTTTGAGTCTTTTCATTTCCATATGCCCTTTCATTATCTACTGTGCAACCATACAACAACAAGCTAATTATGATATTGGGATTCGATGCACGACTTTTGGTTCACTCATTTCAGTTAATATGTGTTGGCCTCAACAAAATTTGGTTCGTCCATCCATTTTCTCTCTGCTCTTTCACATTCTTTCCCCTCCTCATATTTTTCTTTTATCTCCTCTTCCCTTCATCTTCCTCTTCCTTTTCACTGGCCATCACATTTTCCCTCCCCACCGCATGCAAACCTCCCTCTTCCACATCCTCCTCCACAACCTCGACCAGCAAGCTACCCGCGCCCGTTGTTTTCTCACGGCCTCACTCCATCGAGAGCTCGCAACCCATCACCCGAAGCCAGAAACCCATCCTCTCCCTTCTCTTCTTCTCCAACGAGCTCGCCACTGTCGTCCCATCTCCAAAGCTTCCACCCGAAACCAAGCACGGCCGAGATCCTCTCCTTCACCTCATCCACCCCTTAGCCTCCTAATTTTTTAAATACATATATAATTCTAATATGCATTCTGCATATGTATAAAGTTATGCATAAAATAAGGTTTGTGTATATATTATAGTTTTAATATGTTAGTTTAGATGTTACTATATGTATATAATAGTTGCATATATATTGATATGTTAGTTATAATATATATAGGTTTGTTTTTCAAAACTATTAGTAACAGTATTATACCTATATATATTTCAAGGTATTATTCTAGGTATTATCTTTTAAGTTTGCATGTTGGTTCTTCTGTTATGTGTAAGGTAAGATAAGGATATTGGATTTTATATAAGTTGTAACCTGTTATATATATATATTCCTATAAGTTTGAGACTATATTATTCTTCCATTTACATATTTACTGTAATAAGTATATGATTTAGATTTCGTAATAGAGATAAGAATATCAGGTTTTGTCTATATTTCTAGTATATATATATATATTACTAGTTTTAATTGTCTGTTTATTTATATTGACGTGTAAGTATCGATACTTTATATCTTATATAGTTCTAAAGTCTATGATATAAAAAGTGCAACCTGCTTAGCTATACTATAGTAATATACAATCTGTAACGACCCAGAATTTTTGATAATTAAAATGTGAATATTTAATTAATTTTAAATATTAATAAATGGAATTTAGAAGTCGAATGATTTATTTTTCGAATATTGGATTTAATTTGGTCAATTAAATCGATAATTTAAGAATTGAAATTCCAGAGATAATTAAAAATCGAGTTTAATATGATTGAAATTGATTTGGGAAATTTTATTTAATCATACTGGAGTTATAGAAAGGTTATAGAACTTTTAAAATTGAATTTGGAGTTAAATTGTGAAAATGGAATATTTTAATATTTAATTATCGACTGTAAAAATAGCCAATTTTCGAACAGTCTCAGAATTGAACGAGACCAGTTCCATTGGATCCGTAATAGTTAGTTATTATCGGATTTCAATTTTCGTATCCATCGGAGTTATCGTTTGACCGTGGCAACTCGAAACGCATCGATATCGTTTTAATTTTAAATCGTCGAGTTAAAATAGTCATTTTTCAAAAAGTCTCGGATTTCGACGAAACCAGTTTCATCGGATCCGTAATGTGATGTTATTGTAAGATTTCAAATTTCGTAATTTTTGGATTTACCATTTGTCCGGTACAAATTAAAACGCCTCGAAATCGATTTAAATCGGTTTAATTTAAATTGATCGTTTAAATCCATATCTCTCACAGACGATGGAATTAGCTTCCGAAACCTGTTCCATTGCGTTCGGAATGCGGGGTAAACCCCAGAAACGCCAGTTTCGACGCGTAAAACGGAGTCCGGAAAACCGGAATGAATAGTGATTGAGAAATTCTCTATAAATAGCCCATTTTTCTCAAATTTTTAAAAAGAAAAAAAAAACCTAACCCTAGTTTATACGTTCAGCCGCCACCCTATGAATCAATGGCCGAAAATCTTGTTTCTTCCTCCCTCAAATTCTTCAAATCCGTTCATCGATTCGATAAACCTTCAACATGAAGAACGTAGACCTTGGCGAGACGAAGGCATTCAACGGTGATGATCGAAATCGGGGTGGTGGATCGACTGCAGTACGTGTTCAAATGGCGCGCGTTCGTGAGGCTAATTCTCAGCCTAGGTGGGACCGGGCTCTGCCGCATTTGGCGTGGAAGTCGGGGTGGAGCGGGGCTTCGAGACGACGTAGCCTGATCGGCCTGGAGGGGGATGATTTGGGTCGCGTGGTTTAGGTTATAGTGGCGGCATGGGTTTCTCGTACGTGGTTGTTCACGTAGCCTGGGGAAGATGAAGCTTCAGGGGACGGCCACGAATTTCTCCAATCGAAATCAACGGTTCACATGTGGGTTTGAAAAAAATAATTAAAAGAAAATTTTGTAATTAGTTTATATTTTAATTTGTGAATGTTTAAAATTGTATATCTCTTTCATACGAGATCGGAAAATTACGAAACCAGAAGCGTTGGAATCGCAGCGACGCGCTCTACGCTGCAGCATAGATCTGGACGTGTTTGGAATCAGTGAAATTTTTGAGTAAAATTAAACGGCTGTTTAATTTTATTCGAAAATAAACGCTGGAATCAGAATTAAAAACACGGTGAGATCTTCTCACTCAATTGAATGTGGAATTATTTACAGTTATTGATTGATGATTGACTGTTTGAATGTGCTATTAGATATTATAGGATATATCTATATATAGCAGTATATACATATTGGCATATGTATATATTGGATTGATTGATTTCCCGCCTCGTATAGCGGATGAGACCCTATTGCGCCGTTAGTAAGCGGATTTATAAAAACCTATATACCGTGATAATTCCGTACTGGAGCGGAATTGGTATTGTGCTAACATCTGTGGATGCAGGGAAACAGGTTGGAGGGATCCAACTGGATTCCTCACCAGTAGTTATTTATTTACAGATATTTTGATATATTCTGTTATCATATGATGATATATGATATTTGACTGTTGTGATGGACTGATTGGTGTTGTTGCATCATCGGATTCAGTTTTGAAATGTAAAAAATACGACTGTTATTTTAAAAAGGGTTTTTAAAGTGATTTTTGAAAATATACGTTTTATGGAATTTTTGAATTGATTTATTTATAAAATTATAACTGAAGTGTCATTTTTTAAAAATAAAAGTCGATTTATTTATAAAATGGTTTAAGTTGGGATTTTTGAATAACTATAAACGATTTGTATAGGAAGATTTAAAAAAATGGATATTTTATTAATAAAAATATTGGACTTATAAAACGAATTTTTATAAGTGTTGAAAAGAAGTATAAAAGGATTTCATAAGTAAATGAAATAAATAGATTTATAACGTGAAGTTATAAAGTGAATAGATGTTGTAGAATAAACGATTTATAAGTAATTTACTTATAAATTTGACTTTTGCACTTAGATGGGATATAAATAGAAATTGCAAAATGAAATGATTTTGTAAGTTGAAATCGTTATAAAGTACAAATGTGATTTATAAACGTTGTTTTATAAATCCGAAATCACTTATTCTTATAAGTGAATTTTTGAAGATTAATAAAATGAGATTATAAACCGGAGTTGTTATAGAAAATAGAAAATGGAATTTATAAACGTTGTTTTATAAATTCGGAAACAAATTGATTGAATTTGATAAATTAAATATAGAAGATTATCAAAGGAGATATATTCGCGATTTTGAATAGCGAATTATTATCAAAATAAAACGTGTAGAAAAGATTGAAATATAATTATTGAAGTATATTCACGATTTTGGATAGTGAATATATTATTAAATAAAATGGATATGTTTCGGGAAAGCGATATTTGAAATGAAGTGATTGTTTTAAAAGATGTTTTAAAACGTGTGAAATATCGAAATCATAGATTTCAACAGTTCTTGTTGAAATAGACGTTTTCGAGAAATTTAAGGAAATGGTGGACTATAACAATGTTGTTATAGTAAATGATTTCCGAAAGGAAATGTTTTGATGTAGTATTGGGATTTATATATCTATCTAAATCCGAATCCCTATACTAGTGATTTCGAGTCGTCGTAACGATGTTTTACGCAACATTCGTTTTGACTCAAATAGATGTTGAAATTTATGATTTCCTTAAAGAATGAATATATACTTAATTTGATTTAAGTATATCGAATATTTTCAAATGTTGAAAATGAATGATTTGTGAAATACTTATTATTTAATAAGTATGGAAATGTTTTCCAATATGAAATGAACTGTTTTGGGATTTTATCTTCAACGATAAAATGAAATGTGGGAATTGATTTGAATTTGTTTTCAAACGGTTAAGTGTGGAAATTATATATCTAGAAAAGATATTTTTGAAGATGAAATAATTTGGAAAATTATTTGGAATCTGATGATGTTGCGCATCTTTATTGATAGTTAAATAACCGACTATCAATAATTACCTTTAGATAGGTATTTGTTGTGAATTGGATGAAATTGAATGCCACACTTATTTTTGAAAAATCGCTCACTATTCGGGTTAGCCGGGAAAGGACCATGGGGTCGTATAACCCATTCCGAATATGTGATACGTCGTTATGAATCGCATTTGAAGACCGGTGTTGAAGACCGGATATTTTTGAAAACGGAAGGATTACCGTCGAGTTACTCTACATCGGCTGATCTCCGGTTTAGAGGTTTTATCACCCTTAGTGACGGGAAGTCCTGACGCGATTGAAAATTATCCGGAATTGCAAGGGCTTCGTGAGAAGTGCCTTCGGTTCTGTTCGATCCCGGAACAGACTTATATGGATTGTGTGTCTGACGTTACAATTTGAGATATAAAGCTGATTTCTTTCAAATACATTTCTGTTGGTGGCGGAGAATTTATTCTCTTAGCTTAACACCCTTCTCTGAGACGTACGAGCTCAGAGGTTATGTAGTTGAAATTTATCAGCGATATATCCCAATTTGGTAACGTGGCATACTGAGTGTTGCTGTGAAATGATCAGTGTTTGATCATTTGTGATATGATCATTTGTTTGATCTTATATCTTTGTGATCATAGGTTGATCATTTTGTTTGACCCGAAGCAGGGCTTTTTGTAGAAAGCGTAGCTTTGTGGACGAGACTTCATCGAGCCTCACACCCCGGAAATGGTCGAAACAGGAAGGATGCGGCAAGGTTCTAGGGAGTAGCGCCCCTTAGTGTATGTCATTCCTTCTGGATAAAGGTGGTATCATGGTATGGAGCCCAGATACTTAACCTCTGTGGTTACTGCATTATTATTATCTATGTGGTTTGTTGGAAATCGGGGATCCTCGGGAAGATCGGTGACGATCGGGGGATGGCATACGCGTGTCAGTAGTTACCTATTTTTGCAGAGGTAACCCGGCCTTGTGTTGGCAGAGATCCGGTTAGGTTCTCGGGTCGTCTATTCCAGGGACGTACCCATCGTGGATAGGAAGTTCCTTAGCCTGACCATTTGTTGGAAATCCAAAGAAACAATACGCGACGTGTACGGTTTTAGTTGTATTACCTGCTATGGAATGTGGCGGTAACCTGCTATTGAACATAGTAGCTATAGTAGGCATACGATACTGGTCGTATGTTGGCTAAGATTAATATTATACTTTCGAAATGTTTTCTACACTATGCACTAATAATAATATCAAAAAGAATTTGATTTTTGCGTAGTAAGCATCTTTGACTATCATAAGAAGAAATCTCCTCCAATTCTGCGTTTGCATTGTGTGTGTGGTGGGAGGTCTTATGGTAGTCTCATTTTCCAAAAAGCATTTCGAATTGACTTTAAAGTTATCCTGTTGTTTATTTTAAAGAATAACTGTTTTACGATCTCACACCAGTCACCATGACTGACTCGGAGTTTATTGTTCCCTTCTAAACTCTGGGTGCCCACCAATTTCCACACGGGCAGCCTAGAGTTATATTATCAGGATATTCTGGATATTCTGGAGCTTTGGAGATAAGCTGGAGAACGAGACGTAGTATTTGTATCTGATAGTATTTATTCCGCTGTGTATTCTGTATGAGGACAAGTTATATAACTGTCCATTGTTGTATATTGACTCTGATGATTGATGTATGAATAAAATGATATAGTTCTTTGTTTTAAAGATTATTCAATTATCTATTATATATTGTTCCGCTGCGATGTGTAAGATTCTGATATTGTTCTCTGTTCTGTATCTGTTGTTGTTGTGTTGTTCTTCTTCTCTTTTTCTTCTATCTTCTTCTTCTTCTACCTTTTCTTTTTCTTAAAACCATAACTTTTCGGGTTTTCGGCATTCGATGGCTCAGCAGTCGATAAAGTGAGTATCGATGTTGAATTTTCGAAAGTCGAAAATTTCGGGATATTACAAGTGGTATCAGAGCATATGGTTAAGCGACAACCCTGCTCTGTTGGGTGTTACTCATTAGAGATAGAGTCAGTAGTACTCTAGGATGAGTTTGAGTGTAATAATAGATATGAGCGCGTATTTGTTATTTGAATATAAAATTTGTTTTATATTGTGATGATTGGTTTGTTGAGTGGTATATGGATTCTGGTCGGTATTGTCCGTACAACTCTATCGATAGGGATCTCTAAACACTCGAATAGAACAATTCGGCACAGTATTGTTTTAAAATAGGGTAAATGAAATAATTTTACCCAAGACTATTTTTGTATATAAAAGAAATGATTTTCTGTAAATTATTACAGTATATGGTTGCATGGTTGTTAGGAAAGTGATAATATTGAAATGTTATCATTATTATATGAAATTGAATAAGAAATTCAAATCGTAACTCCAAAGTTAAGAGATAAATCCACATACAAATGAAATTTGAGAATATAAATTATAAATGTGATTTGTAATTTAAAACGGAGTTCCAGAAAAGTATTTGGAAATGTTTTGAAAAGAATTTGAAAATTTTGGAGATTTGGAAAGTTTAATTCCTTTTTGATTTGAAAATGAATTTCAAAGGTTTGAAAAGTATTTTGGAGTGATGAAAGCTCTAAACTCTTTTCGGTCGCTGGAAAATAACTTCGATGATGACCGCGGCATCGTTGGTGTTCATTTTCGGGTTTCCAAAAGAGAAGTTGCTGCCAAATTATTTTTAAAAGGAAGTTATTTGAAAAATTTGGGTTTTGTTTTGGAAATTCAAAGGATAATTTGAATTGTTTTCAAAAAATGGTTTTTGAAATGTTGGTAAACTCTGGAATACTATGTAGAAATATTTATGAAATATTATGAAATTGATAACTTGTAAAGTTCAAAGTTTAAATAAAAATCCATTTAACGAATGAAATTTATAAATGTGAATTGAAATATAAAGAGATGAATTCATATATGAATAAAATTGTGAACATGAATTGTAAATGTGATTTATAAATGAAAATGGAATTCCAGATAGATATTGGAAAATTTAAAATTCATTAATGAAATGAATTTGTAATATGAATATATAAGTGATTATATAAATCGAAATGAAAATAAGTTGATAACTTATAGAATATTTGAAATCTGATTAAAATGAAAGTTCAAATTGAAAACGAATGAATTAGGGAATGAACCAATAAAATTGCAATTGTAAGTGCAAGAGAATAAAATGGAAATGTTAAAATTCATTTTGAATTTGTAAGAAAGTAAGACTGAATTTGAATTTGATTGTGAAGGATTAAACTAAAATTAGTTAGTGAAGCTAATTGAACGAAAGAATAAACTGGAATTGAAACTGAATGTTGAAACCGAATTTGAATAAGTGAGTTAGAATTGGAAATGGATTAGTAACTGAAACTAATTTAAAATGGTGCAGTATGAATGAAAGCTAATCAATAAAATTCAATATTCAGAAATTGAACTGAATCCAATTAAATGTTGGAATTGAATTCAAATGGAATTGAAATGTAAAAATTGAACGAAATCGAATATATAACTTCAATAGTGATTTAGAGATGATATAAGAAGTATATATTGAAAATTTTGTAATTGAATGTACGAAATGGTTTGAATATATGCAACTAGATATTATGGCTAGTAGGATATACAGGTGTAAATGAATTGGATTTGATTTCAAAGATAAATTTGAATTGCTCGACAAAAGGTACGTATTTGAATTATAATATGAGTTTTTGATGATTTCTGGTCTAGCCGCTTGGCATTTTCTTTTTCTTTTTGAAATCTGAGAGTCCGTAGGGACGTTTTGTAGTCGTACCGTATTAGCCGCGCAAAGGAGACGCTGGCGAAATTTTTCGGAAATTTAGGGCGTTAGAAAATTTTTGAGAAAATTTTGAAAGTTTAAAATTTGAATTTAAACTCGAATTTGAATTGAGAAGTTAAACAATGTGTTTGAAACTTATAATTGAAGTTGGAAAACGAGTTGAATGATAACGAATCTTTAATAGAAAGATTTGTTTTGATAAAGTGATAAAACTATTGAATTGTGAAAGATAATAGACGAGTTAAGGACCATTCTTCCTAACTTGTAATTTCGAGGACGAAATTCTTTTAAGGGGGGAAGTCTGTAACGACCCAGAATTTTTGATAATTAAAATTTGAATATTTAATTAATTTTAAATATTAATAAATGGAATTTAGAAGTCGAATGATTTATTTTTCGAATATTGGATTTAATTTGGTCAATTAAATCGATAATTTAAGAATTGAAATTCCAGAGATAATTAAAAATCGAGTTTAATATGATTGAAATTGATTTGGGAAATTTTATTTAATCATACTGGAGTTATAGAAAGGTTATAGAACTTTTAAAATTGAATTTGGAGTTAAATTGTGAAAATGGAATATTTTAATATTTAATTATCGACTGTAAAAATAGCCAATTTTCGAACAGTCTCAGAATTGAACGAGACCAGTTCCATTGGATCCGTAATAGTTAGTTATTATCGGATTTCAATTTTCGTATCCATCGGAGTTATCGTTTGACCGTGGCAACTCGAAACGCATCGATATCGTTTTAATTTTAAATCGTCGAGTTAAAATAGTCATTTTTCAAAAAGTCTCGGATTTCGACGAAACTAGTTTCATCGGATCCGTAATGTGATGTTATTGTAAGATTTCAAATTTCGTAATTTTTGGATTTACCATTTGTCCGGTACAAATTAAAACGCCTCGAAATCGATTTAAATCGGTTTAATTTAAATTGATCGTTTAAATCCATATCTCTCACAGACGATCGAATTAGCTTCCGAAACCTGTTCCATTGCGTTCGGAATGCGGGGTAAACCCCAGAAACGCCAGTTTCGACGCGTAAAACGGAGTCCGGAAAACCGGAATGAATAGTGATTGAGAAATTCTCTATAAATAGCCCATTTTTCTCAAATTTTTAAAAAGAAAAAAAAACCTAACTCTAGTTTATACGTTCAGCCGCCACCCTATGAATCAATGGCCGAAAATCTTGTTTCTTCCTCCCTCAAATTCTTCAAATCCGTTCATCGATTCGATAAACCTTCAACATGAAGAACGTAGACCTTGGCGAGACGAAGGCATTCAACGGTGATGATCGAAATCGGGGTGGTGGATCGACTGCAGTACGTGTTCAAATGGCGCGCGTTCGTGAGGTTAATTCTCAGCCTAGGTGGGACCGGGCTCTGCCGCATTTGGCGTGGAAGTCGGGGTGGAGCGGGGCTTCGAGACGACGTAGCCTGATCGGCCTGGAGGGGGATGATTTGGGTCGCGTGGTTTAGGTTATAGTGGCGGCATGGGTTTCTCGTACGTGGTTGTTCACGTAGCCTGGGGAAGATGAAGCTTCAGGGGACGGCCACGAATTTCTCCAATCGAAATCAACGGTTCAGATGTGGGTTTGAAAAAAATAATTAAAAGAAAATTTTGTAATTAGTTTATATTTTAATTTGTGAATGTTTAAAATTGTATATCTCTTTCATACGAGATCGGAAAATTACGAAACCAGAAGCGTTGGAATCGCAGCGACGCGCTCTACGCTGCAGCGCAGATCTGGACGTGTTTGGAATCAGTGAAATTTTTGAGTAAAATTAAACGGCTGTTTAATTTTATTCGAAAATAAACGCTGGAATCAGAATTAAAAACACGGTGAGATCTTCTCACTCAATTGAATGTGGAATTATTTACAGTTATTGATTGATGATTGACTGTTTGAATGTGCTATTAGATATTATAGGATATATCTATATATAGCAGTATATACATATTGGCATATGTATATATTGGATTGATTGATTTCCCGCCTCGTATAGCGGATGAGACCCTATTACGCCGTTAGTAAGCGGATTTATAAAAACCTATATACCGCGATAATTCCGTACTGGAGCGGAATTGGTATTGTGCTAACATCTGTGGATGCAGGGAAACAGGTTGGAGGGATCCAACTGGATTCCTCACCAGTAGTTATTTATTTACAGATATTTTGATATATTCTGTTATCATATGATGATATATGATATTTGACTGTTGTGATGGACTGATTGGTGTTGTTGCATCATCGGATTCAGTTTTGAAATGTAAAAAATATGACTGTTATTTTAAAAAGGGTTTTTAAAGTGATTTTTGAAAATATACGTTTTATGGAATTTTTGAATTGATTTATTTATAAAATTATAACTGAAGTGTCATTTTTTAAAAATAAAAGTCGATTTATTTATAAAATGGTTTAAGTTGGGATTTTTGAATAACTATAAACGATTTGTATAGGAAGATTTAAAAAAATGGATATTTTATTAATAAAAATATTGGACTTATAAAACGAATTTTTATAAGTGTTGAAAAGAAGTATAAAATGTTGAAACCTGACTTCTTCGATTTTAATGCGACAACTATATATTTCAATCTATATATTATTATGTCAAATATTCTTGCAGGAATCATCAAAAGAAGCTATTATCATCAACAAGATTAAAAGCTCTTTATAAAATCTAGTTAGGTATATTTGTAAAATCTCTGATATGGTGATGAAACACACACACACACATATACTTTTGAAAATCTTGCTTTAAAATAAATATAAAAAAAAAAGTATTTTCAAAATTATATATTTTCTCAAGTTCAAAAATAATAAAATGGACAAAGGAACAGAACAGTACAGAAATAGACGTCTGTATATTAATTCAGACGTCTAAATTAAGATAACAGACGTCTGAGTACTATGTTGTTAATTCTTCTATTTCTATATGAAATAGACGTCTGTCACTTAATAACAGACGTCTGTCATCCTAGACAGACGTCTGAATTAAAAGACAGACGTCTAAATTAACTGTTTAGTGTTTCCTTTGATTTTTTTGAAATTCAAAATTATTCAGACATCTGTCACTTTTATCTCAGACATCTGAACTTGACGAACTGAAGCATCTCTTCATATAATATCAAAATCTGAAGAGTTGTCTTCTTCACCAAGAGTTGCACTTCTTCTAATAGTTGCAACTATTGAATTAAAACTATTCAATACTATAAATAGAGATGAAAATCCACTATTTTATAAACTAATTCTTTCTATCTTTTCTGATCTTATATTGTTATAATCTCAAGTGATTTTCAATCTCTACTTCCTATCTTTGCACATTCAAATCATCATATCAAGAAGATTATAGGAAGGGTGTACTACATTGACTATATTCGTGTTATTAAAAGAACACACAAGTCAAGAAACAATTTCCAAATTGTAATTGAAGTCCTATTCGGTTGCTTAGGCGGAAAAGTCCTATTCGGTTGCTTAGGCGGAAAAGTCCTGTTCAGTTGCTCAGGCGGTGTAATACCTGTTCCTCCGGGTTAAGTGAGGGTTATTCAAGAAATTCCAGAAGCAGTCTGGGACTGGACGTAGAACGAGAAGTTCGAACCAGTATAAAAATCTCTGGTGTCATTTTTATTACTGCCATTTACTATTATTTATAATTCCGCACTTGCTAGTCGTAGTTTAACTATATTATCGATCCATATACACTTTCATTTGGTATCAAAGCAAGGTCATCACGTAACTATAACACAGTTATCTGATATTTTAAAAATATGGACAATAACACTAGCAACAGTTTTACTGAGGGACAAGCCACTACACGACCACCATTGTTTAACGGATTAAATTATAGTTATTGGTCAACTAGAATGAGAATTTTTATGCAAGCAAGTGGATTTGAAACCTGGAATATTATTCAAACTGAATATCATATCCCTACTACAGAGTATGCTACATGGTCTAATACTCAAAAACTAGATGCTACTGCAAATGCAAAAGCAATGAACATGTTATTTTGTGCTTTAGACAAAAATGAATTCAATCGAGTCAGTATCTGTAAAACTGGATATGAAATATGGAATACTCTTAAGGTTACACACGAAGGAACAAATAAAGTAAAACAAAGCAAGATCTCTATGCTTAAAAACCAATTTCAAAATTTTAGGATGAAACAAGGAGAAAGTATTAGTGAAATGTATTCTAGATTCCAGGATATTTATCACTCTCTTTTAGCTTTAGAAGTCACTTTTACTGAATCTGATGTTGTATCAAAAATCCTTAACTCTTTAACTGATGAATGGGAACGAAAAGTCTTAGCTATCGAGGAAGCTAATGATATTTCAACCATAAAAACAGAAGAGTTAATAGGAAATCTAATGTCCTATGAAGTAAATTTGCAGGCAAGACGAGCACAAGCACAGGACAAGAAAACTATCGCTTTTCAAGCAGAAAAAGAAGACTCTGAATCAGAAGATGATATGGCATTTATAGCTAAGAATTTCAAAAAGTTTTTAAAATTCAAAAAGAGTAATAAATTTGGAAATAACAAGGGTTTTAATAAGCCATCAAGTTCATCTCTTGAATGCTACGAATGTCACAAGAAGGGCCACATAAAGAAAGATTGTCCTGATCGGAAGAAAGAGAATAATTTCAAAAAGGACAAATATAAAAAGAAACAAGCCTTCTCAGTTACATGGGATGATACAGAATCTTCTTCATCAGACAGTGATAATGATAGTGATTCAGAACAAGCCAATGTTTGTTTTATGGCAACAAATGATGATGTAAGTGATCTAACTTTTGACGATTTAATAGAAATAAACTCTGAATTGTTAGATAAACTTAGAATTCTAAAGAGTAAATATAAAGATGCTTTAGGAAAATTAAATAGATCTGAAATAGAAACTGTCATGTTAAAAGATGAAAAGAAAATATTAGAGGAAGAGTTAGTAAAATCTCAAGAATCTTATGTTAATATAACATCTCAATTGACTGATTTAAGCAGTGAAATAGAAAAACAGAAATATGAGAATGTTAAATTAGCAAAAGAAAATTATGATTTAAACTCTAATATTAAAACACTTGATATAGAAGTATCAAATCTTAAAACAAAACTGGAAAATATTTCTAAAAATGTTTCTAAATTTAACAGTGGAAGAGAGAATCTCTCTAAAATAATTGAGAATTCTCAAACTTGTTCAAATAAAAAGGGATTAGGATATAAAAAACCAATACAAAAGCATTCTAAAAATAATGGTTCTTTATATACTAATTTTAAGAAAAAGGAATCTATATCTGCTCAAAAATCTTCTTCAAAAATTATTCATCCAAAATCAATTATGATTTGGGTTCCAAAAACTAATAATAATTTGATTAAGAAAAACTACATTAAATCTTTTATTATGTCTGTACATAAGAATGAAAATTTTATTTTTAAAGGGAACTCTAAACCCAACTGGGTTTGGCTTCCTAAGATTTAACCCTTAGGACCCTATAGAGGAAGTGGGTACCAATAGAATTTCAATATTTTTTGCAGGTACCGATTAAGAAAAGAGGAAAATGGATTCTAGACAGTGGTTGCTCAAAACACATGACAGGCAATAAAAATATGTTAACTAACATTATCTACTCAGATGGAGGATCTGTCACTTTTGGAGATAATTCAAAAGGTTACATCATCGGCAAAGGCGATGTGAGCAATGACGGTACATCTAAATTACCTCTTATTACAAATGTCTTATTAGTTAAAAATTTAAAACATAACTTACTTAGTATTAGTCAATTATGTGATAAAGGTTTTAACATAGTATTTTCTGAAAATAAATGCAATATTTTTGATCATAACAAAAATATCATTTTCGAAGGAGTAAGAGATCATAATATTTATATTTTAAATATGAAAATAAATTATAATACAAATATGTGCTTATTAGTCAAAGAAAATGATCCTTGGCTATGGCATAAAAGATTTTGTCATATAAATTTCAAAGCTATTAATAAATTATCCAAAAATAATTTGGTAAAAGGATTACCTAAAATGAATTTTAAGGTAAATAGCATTTGTGATGCTTGTCAACTAGGAAAGCTAACTAAATCTACTTTTAAATCCAAGAAGATCATCTCAACTTTGCAACCTCTTGAATTGTTGCATCTAGACTTATTTGGACCAACTCAGACTCAATCTATTAATCACAATAGATATGTCTTTGTAATAGTTGATGATTTCTCTAGATATACTTGGACTTTTTTTATGAAAAACAAAAGTGATACTTTTGAGAATTTCAAAATCTTTTCTAAACGTATTCAAAATATTAAAAATCTAAAAATTAAAAATATTAGAAGTGATCATGGAGGAGAATTTGAAAATGAATTGTTTGAGAAGTTCTGTAATAAAAAGGGAATATTTCATAACTTTTCATTTCCAAGAACGCCTCAACAAAATGGAGTTGTTGAACGTAAAAATAGAACACTTCAAGAATGTGCTAGGACTCTATTGAATGGAACCACTCTTCCAAAACAATTTTGGGCAGAAGCCGTTGCTACTGCTTGTTATGTCCTAAATCGTGTTTCTATTCGACCTTTAACTAAACATACTCCATATGAACTCTTCATCGGTAGAAAACCTAATATATCTTACTTTAAAGTTTTTGGTTCTAAATGTTTCGCTTTAAATACAAAAGATCAATTAGGTAAATTTGATCCAAAATCAGATGAATGTATATTCATCGGATATTCCGAACGAAGCAAAGCATATAGAATCTATAATATAAGAACTAAATCTATTGAAGAAACACTTCATGTTTCATTTGATGAAAATTTCAAAATTAAAACAAATGTTGATGAAGACATTTTAATAAATTCAAACTCTACTTTTGACAACATTTCACCTGAAAATATCTCTTCTTTAAATCAAATTGAAACTGATTTAAAATCTCCACCAAGAATTTTAAAAGATCATCCAATTCAAAATATAATAGGAGAAATTGATGAAAGAGTTAAAACAAGAAATCAACACGAATCATCCAAAGGGAAGTCTCCGAAGTCTCCAAAAACTCCAAAGACTCCTAAATAGATAATATATATATGTCTGTATGTTTGATTTGTTGACTTATTCTTGTATTATGTTCTTATCAATAGAAATAAATAATCTATATTTTTTTTTTAAAAAAAAAAAAAAAAAGGCCTAAACTAAAGAAAATCTTTTATCAGACAGACAGACGTCTATATTTTTCAACAGACGTCTGTAAAAACAACTACTTTTACTATCTTCAGACACACAGACGTCTGAGTCACTTTTCACAGACGTCTAAATCTGTCTATACTTTTGCAGTCAAAATTAGCCGTCTGTTTAAAGATAACAGACGTCTGTTATTCATAATAGACGTCTAAATATAAAAAGATCAGACGTCTGAATTTAGTGCAAAATGTTTTTTGCTCTCTGTTTCATTTTAAACCTTCTGAGCCGTCTGTCAATTATTTTTAGACGTCTGTCATACGTCTTAGACGGCTGTCATAAATTTTTTGACGTCTGTTCTTCTAGTCTATGTTTTTATTCTACAGAATTTCAGACGACTGTTTAATTTTCAGACGTCTGAAACCCTGTTAAGAAGAAAATCTACATACGTTTTTTCAAACGGTTTATTTTTCTTCTTCTCGTCTCTCAAACTCGAAACCCTAGTTTTTTTTCAATTTTTCAATGGCGCCCAAACCTAAGAAACAAAAAGGAGATTCATCTCATCAACCTCCTCACATTCTTCCTTCGGAAGATCAAATTGAAGCTTGGTTATACCACGAACCTCGAAGCATGGCTCGTTACAAGCATTTATGTTCTCTTCAATCATTTCATGGTATCTTTCATAATCTTGATCATTTTCCTTTCTACAAACTTAGGCTCTATACTGATAGATCTCAGATTACAAGCCTTATTGATTTCAAAGATAATCAAGTCAACATTTGCAGACTTAGTGTACTATTATTTCTAGCGAATGTTAACAATCCAAAAATTAGAATTCATCGAGAAAAAGGAACGCTTTGGACAAGCGTTTTTGGAAACATTCTGCAAATAACTCCTTCTGACATTGGACGAATTTTAAAATGTAGCTCGGAAGGGGTCGACATAGATGACTTTAAGTTAGAAGGAGAAGAACTTAAACAAATCGAATATTATCTTTTTGAACCTGAAAAATCCACAGATAGATCAAATCATCTTCGTCCTCGACCTCGACTATTGCTTAGAATGCTAATAAAAACAATTTTTCCCCGACAAGGAAGCCATGAGGTCATTTACGATGATGAAGATAAAGCACTTCAATCAATTCTATCCAATACTCAAATCAATTGGGCTCAATACTTTTATGATGCTTTTCGCACTTATCATGACTCCAAGAAACGCTCAATTATCTATGCTCCCTATATTACTCGAATTTTAAGTGCCTTCTCTATTCAAAGTCCATCAATTGAATTTGAAAAAATCAAGGTATCCAACATTCGCTTCTTCAGTTTAATGGGATTACCAGAATCTCCTCCAACATTTCCAACATTTAATGATTATAAAGCGGAACAACTTGCTTTACAAAAAGAGAAAGGAAAAGCAAAAGTAAGTAGTTCCGGACATAATGGAAATGAAGACAATACTGAAAAAGAAAAGAATGATGAAGAAAGGGAAAATGAAGAAGAAGATGAAGATGAAGCTTTTGAGCAAGCTTTTATCCAAAGCCCAAATTCGGAAAATTTCGAGATAGAACTAATTTCTGGTACTTCTCGCTCGTATACTAAAAATGAAAAGCTCAAATCCGACATCATTATTTCTCAAAATCAAAAGAAAATTTCTCAACAAATAGCACAAGGCTTTTCTTCCATCAATTCTAGATTCGATTACTTTGATGCCAAAGTCGAAGAGAATGCACGAGAATTGAGAAATATCAAGACAATTCTTCGTCAATTATGGAAAAAGTCTCATGGATCCTCACCTCCTTCTTCTCCTTCTTGGGGAGAATGGTGAATGAAGATGGTTCTCTTTTGGTTTCTCTTTTGGTGTCTCTTTTGGTTCAATCTTCTCTCATATATTTTTTTTGGTTCAAACAATGGTGACTGATAAGATTGTATAATTTTATCTGTTTTTTTTTAAAAATCAACTATGATGTATCCTAAACATTGTTTTGTTTATATCTTGCTTGGTTTGTTTACATCTCTTAATTAGTGTGTTATTCACAGTTTTGTTATTTTTTTATCCAAGTCAACCCCAACAATTCTTTTTGTTAATGACAAAGGGGGAGAAATAATTATATTTCTGCTATATAATATGGTCATATTGACAGGGGGAGCAAAAGGTATGATTATAACTAATCGATGAATTATATAGTTGTCATCATCAAAAAGGGGGAGAATGTTGAAACCTGACTTCTTCGATTTTAATGCGACAACTATATATTTCAATCTATATATTATTATGTCAAATATTCTTGCAGGAATCATCAAAAGAAGCTATTATCATCAACAAGATTAAAAGCTCTTTATAAAATCTAGTTAGATATATTTGTAAAATCTCTGATATGGTGATGAAACACACACACACACACATATACTTTTGAAAATCTTGCTTTAAAATAAATATAAAAAAAAAAGTATTTTCAAAATTATATATTTTCTCAAGTTCAAAAATAATAAAATGGACAAAGGAACAGAACAGTACAGAAATAGACGTCTGTATATTAATTCAGACGTCTAAATTAAGATAACAGACGTCTGAGTACTATGTTGTTAATTCTTCTATTTCTATATGAAATAGACGTCTGTCACTTAATAACAGACGTCTGTCATCCTAGACAGACGTCTGAATTAAAAGACAGACGTCTAAATTAACTGTTTAGTGTTTCCTTTGATTTTTTTGAAATTCAAAATTATTCAGACATCTGTCACTTTTATCTCAGACATCTGAACTTGACGAACTGAAGCATCTCTTCATATAATATCAAAATCTGAAGAGTTGTCTTCTTCACCAAGAGTTGCACTTCTTCTAATAGTTGCAACTATTGAATTAAAACTATTCAATACTATAAATAGAGATGAAAATCCACTATTTTATAAACTAATTCTTTCTATCTTTTCTGATCTTATATTGTTATAATCTCAAGTGATTTTCAATCTCTACTTCCTATCTTTGCACATTCAAATCATCATATCAAGAAGATTATAGGAAGGGTGTACTACATTGACTATATTCGTGTTATTAAAAGAACACACAAGTCAAGAAACAATTTCCAAATTGTAATTGAAGTCCTATTCGGTTGCTTAGGCGGAAAAGTCCTATTCGGTTGCTTAGGCGGAAAAGTCCTGTTCAGTTGCTCAGGCGGTGTAATACCTGTTCCTCCGGGTTAAGTGAGGGTTATTCAAGAAATTCCAGAAGCAGTCTGGGACTGGACGTAGAACGAGAAGTTCGAACCAGTATAAAAATCTCTGGTGTCATTTTTATTACTGCCATTTACTATTATTTATAATTCCGCACTTGCTAGTCGTAGTTTAACTATATTATCGATCCATATACACTTTCATTTGGTATCAGGATTTCATAAGTAAATGAAATAAATAGATTTATAACGTGAAGTTATAAAGTGAATAGATGTTGTAGAATAAACGATTTATAAGTAATTTACTTATAAATTTGACTTTTGCACTTAGATGGGATATAAATAGAAATTGCAAAATGAAATGATTTTGTAAGTTGAAATCGTTATAAAGTACAAATGTGATTTATAAACGTTGTTTTATAAATCCGAAATCACTTATTCTTATAAGTGAATTTTTGAAGATTAATAAAATGAGATTATAAACCGGAGTTGTTATAGAAAATAGAAAATGGAATTTATAAACGTTGTTTTATAAATTCGGAAACAAATCGATTGAATTTGATAAATTAACTATAGAAGATTATCAAAGGAGATATATTCGCGATTTTGAATAGCGAATTATTATCAAAATAAAACGTGTAGAAAAGATTGAAATATAATTATTGAAGTATATTCACGATTTTGGATAGTGAATATATTATTAAATAAAATGGATATGTTTCGGGAAAGCGATATTTGAAATGAAGTGATTGTTTTAAAAGATGTTTTAAAACGTGTGAAATATCGAAATCATAGATTTCAACAGTTCTTGTTGAAATAGACGTTTTCGAGAAATTTAAGGAAATGGTGGACTATAACAATGTTGTTATAGTAAATGATTTCCGAAAGGAAATGTTTTGATGTAGTATTGGGATTTATATATCTATCTAAATCCGAATCCCTATACTAGTGATTTCGAGTCGTCGTAACGATGTTTTACGCAACATTCGTTTTGACTCAAATAGATGTTGAAATTTATGATTTCCTTAAAGAATGAATATATACTTAATTTGATTTAAGTATATCGAATATTTTCAAATGTTGAAAATGAATGATTTGTGAAATACTTATTATTTAATAAGTATGGAAATGTTTTCCAATATGAAATGAACTGTTTTGGGATTTTATCTTCAACGATAAAATGAAATGTGGGAATTGATTTGAATTTGTTTTCAAACGGTTAAGTGTGGAAATTATATATCTAGAAAAGATATTTTTGAAGATGAAATAATTTGGAAAATTATTTGGAATCTGATGATGTTGCGCATCTTTATTGATAGTTAAATAACCGACTATCAATAATTACCTTTAGATAGGTATTTGTTGTGAATTGGATGAAATTGAATGCCACACTTATTTTTGAAAAATCACTCACTATTCGGGTTAGCCGGGAAAGGACCATGGGGTCGTATAACCCATTCCGAATATGTGATACGTCGTTATGAATCGCATTTGAAGACCGGTGTTGAAGACCGGATATTTTTGAAAACGGAAGGATTACCGTCGAGTTACTCTACATCGGCTGATCTCCGGTTTAGAGGTTTTATCACCCTTAGTGACGGGAAGTCCTGACGCGATTGAAAATTATCCGGAATTGCAAGGGCTTCGTGAGAAGTGCCTTCGGTTCTGTTCGATCCCGGAACAGACTTATATGGATTGTGTGTCTGACGTTACAATTTGAGATATAAAGCTGATTTCTTTCAAATACATTTCTGTTGGTGGCGGAGAATTTATTCTCTTAGCTTAACACCCTTCTCTGAGACGTACGAGCTCAGAGGTTATGTAGTTGAAATTTATCAGCGATATATCCCAATTTGGTAACGTGGCATACTGAGTGTTGCTGTGAAATGATCAGTGTTTGATCATTTGTGATATGATCATTTGTTTGATCTTATATCTTTGTGATCATAGGTTGATCATTTTGTTTGACCCGAAGCAGGGCTTTTTGTAGAAAGCGTAGCTTTGTGGACGAGACTTCATCGAGCCTCACACCCCGAAAATGGTCGAAACAGGAAGGATGCGGCAAGGTTCTAGGGAGTAGCGCCCCTTAGTGTATGTCATTCCTTCTGGATAAAGGTGGTATCATGGTATGGAGCCCAGATACTTAACCTCTGTGGTTACTGCATTATTATTATCTATGTGGTTTGTTGGAAATCGGGGATCCTCGGGAAGATCGGTGACGATCGGGGGATGGCATACGCGTGTCAGTAGTTACCTATTTTTGCAGAGGTAACCCGGCCTTGTGTTGGCAGAGATCCGGTTAGGTTCTCGGGTCGTCTATTCCAGGGACGTACCCATCGTGGATAGGAAGTTCCTTAGCCTGACCATTTGTTGGAAATCCAAAGAAACAATACGCGACGTGTACGGTTTTAGTTGTATTACCTGCTATGGAATGTGGCGGTAACCTGCTATTGAACATAGTAGCTATAGTAGGCATACGATACTGGTCGTATGTTGGCTAAGATTAATATTATACTTTCGAAATGTTTTCTACACTATGCACTAATAATAATATCAAAAAGAATTTGATTTTTGCGTAGTAAGCATCTTTGACTATCATAAGAAGAAATCTCCTCCAATTCTGCGTTTGCATTGTATGTGTGGTGGGAGGTCTTATGGTAGTCTCATTTTCCAAAAAGCATTTCGAATTGACTTTAAAGTTATCCTGTTGTTTATTTTAAAGAATAACTGTTTTATGATCTCACACCAGTCACCATGACTGACTCGGAGTTTATTGTTCCCTTCTAAACTCTGGGTGCCCACCAATTTCCACACGGGCAGCCTAGAGTTATATTATCAGGATATTCTGGATATTCTGGAGCTTTGGAGATAAGCTGGAGAACGAGACGTAGTATTTGTATCTGATAGTATTTATTCCGCTGTGTATTCTGTATGAGGACAAGTTATATAACTGTCCATTGTTGTATATTGACTCTGATGATTGATGTATGAATAAAATGATATAGTTCTTTGTTTTAAAGATTATTCAATTATCTATTATATATTGTTCCGCTGCGATGTGTAAGATTCTGATATTGTTCTCTGTTCTGTATCTGTTGTTGTTGTGTTGTTCTTCTTCTCTTTTTCTTCTATCTTCTTCTTCTTCTACCTTTTCTTTTTCTTAAAACCATAACTTTTCGGGTTTCCGGCATTCGATGGCTCAGCAGTCGATAAAGTGAGTATCGATGTTGAATTTTCGAAAGTCGAAAATTTCGGGATGTTACACAATCTGTTCGGTTTAAATATACATTATTATAAACTAAGTTTATATTAAGCTTTTTATGACAAATACTGTTTTATATATAAAGTTATATATCACCTGTTTATGTATATAAGTCAAGTAAAGTTTATATAAAAGTGTTTTATATTTTGTTTAATATCTATATATATAGATATAAATGTGTGTAAGTTATATGAACTAATTAATCTGTTATAAGTCTATGTAATTGTAAGTATAAGCCGAATGATATATATATATATATATATATATTATATATAGGATGTTGCAAATTTCTGTTTATTTATATATATGATAGTAATAATATGTAGTTGTATACATATTTTTTCAGAGATTGGAAATGACTGGTGTGCTATATATGTAACTACGGCTGTTATATATATAGACGTAAGTTATATAATTATGATCTGATATATATATAGTATGATAACTATGATATGTTGTATATATTTTGATAGTTTTATAAATATGTTACCATCTGTTAGTTATGTATGTATATGAGTCCATTGGTTTATATATTGATTTGTTTATTGATTTCGATGTATATTTTAAAACGGTCTTATTTGGTTTATATGTACATATCGACGTGGCCATTTATATACATGACATAGATGTATTGATATTTAGATTTGCTTTAGAAATATATAAAGTTTTAAAATATATTATATTATATTATAATAGGATAAGTACAGATGGTATCATTTTAAAATGTTTTATATACATATAGATATTTTGTTTTATTTAGTGAGTTGTAAGAAAGAAACGATTTTAGAATAATATATATATATATATAGCGATTTTTATTTTGATATGGAGTCTAAATGAAATATCAATTTTTAAATATATATATATATATATATATATGTATTTATTCCTTTATATCGGGTTGTTATGATTTGTGTTTTCATCGAATTTGAATAGGTTTGCTTTGCTGTGCCGCTATCCTGTTGTCACTTCGTGCTTATCCACATCAGTTCGATGATTTGTCAATTATCCGTGTTTGTTCGTGCCTGTTTCCATCTTGTCTCATCTTTCTCTAGCCTCGAAAGGTGAGCAATCACTCACGATTAACGTTCTTATATTTATTAAATTTGATTTCAATTGAAACGACAATTGAAATATGCTGTTGTAAGTGTAACAACCCGAGATTTTATAACAAATAATTATCGTCAAAATGACGATTAAATTGTTGTTTATTTCTGTTGGAATTTTAATCTATTGAGCTTCTTTTGAAAATTTTGTTAAAGTAGTAGCCCACATCTTCATTTGAGTATTTCGCCGTGATATCTAACAAAGGCAACCCGTCCCTTTTTCCGAAAATTCATTTTTCTTTCGTTCAAAACCAACCCTAATCAAAACGAGAAAATAAATGGCGGCGATTATTTTCTTCGATTTCAAAAATTAGGGCTTCGACTCGTTCCCTCTGAGAGATGATGGCCGCGTGTTCCTCTTCGTTCGAAACTCGAGCTTCACGATTCTTCGAATCGCAACCGATTAAAGGTGAGACTTTCTCACATCTAATTCACTCAAAATATGAGATTTCAATCGTTTGTTTTCGTGGTCATCTTTGTTTCGACATTGGGTTATTGACTGTGTAAATTCGTATATGGGGTGATTGTGGCTTCACTTGATTGGGTATGTTCGATTTCTTTGTTGGCTTCGACTTCGACTTCGTCGATTTTTATCTGATGTTTCGTGGGTTCAATCCCATATTTTGAAGTGGTATCTATTTGGGTTTACTGTTTTGTGTATTAACGATGTTGAGGTCGTTTGGTTGACTTTGGTCTTGTCGTTCTTTTGGCTTCGACCCTATACATTGGTTACTGTCTCTGGTAGCATTGTCATACTTGTTCGATTTTTTTTGTTTGTCTTGGCTTCAGCTTTGTGCATGTTTCAGTTGTCTTGAAAAAAAAGAGAGGAATTTACTTGACTTGGTTAATACCGGCCTCGACACTTTTGGTTGATATTATTTAAATAGTTATGCCTTTGTACCCCTGTCACTTGTTGACTTCGGTCCTAGGTTGGCCACGATATATTTGTGGGACATTGTTTTGATTTCTGCTTCGACTTTAGTACAGGTTTGTTTAAAATTATTAATTTCGTTGTCTGATTAAGTGATGCTCTCGGCATTGAATTTCCTGTTGCATTATGTTTTAGCTTTTGCACTTTGATGTTGTAGCTTGATAATCATGTTGTTTGCATCATGTCTCATTTCCATACTGAAGTTCACTGTTGCATTCATGAGCTTGACACTTTGTTCACCCGATACTTTGGTCTGACCCTGTTGCATTGTGGTTTCATGTCTGTAGTTGATTTCCATTTGTGTTTGCTGTCACATTGGGCTTGTAGTTGATTCATCTTTGTTCATGTAGCTCTCTGCATTTACTTCAAATGTGTTGTCATTTAGTTGTACTGAGCTCTGGCATTTGTATTTAGTCTGTCTGGATTCTTTTGTTGTCTGATGGTCTGTATTGTTGCATACCTCTGGCTTGTTTATCCGGACCTTTGATGGTTCATTGGTGCACTAGTTACTACTCTGGTCTTTTGTCCATGTTGATACTGTGCACTGTTGACTTATGGGGTACTTCCACTTTGAACAGATTGCAACTGTTTTCTAGTATTTTGTTGATTTGAATGTGTTCTTTGCATTCATACACTTGAGTCTTTAGCCTTTTGGTCTGCATCATTGCTTGAACTGTTGCTTTTGAATCTTAATGGTGCTGGCTTCCTTATGTCTCAGCCTTGAGTCTGGTTTTGCTTGAAGTTGTAGCTTGCATTCTTGTTGTTTCCAGTTGCACTTGATCATTGATTCCTTGGTTCACTTGTCATGTTGAGGCTGCACTTCCCTGTTTGTTACTTGACCCGAAGTTTGGCCCTCATGTAGTTTGTATGCACTTATCTATTTCTTGGTGGTTGTGACCACTGCCTGTTTCAATCTACGTATGGTTTAGATCATAGTCTCGACCCTGTCCACTGTTGCATTATGTTGTACCGGTGCCGCACTTCTGTACACTTTGCAGTCTTGCCCTTGTATTCATGTGGTGCTATCTCGAAGCCTGTACATTGCTATGTTGTGTTTATATCCAGGTTTGAACCTGACTGGGTATTGAATTATATAGATTAGTCAGAGAGGTTGCAGTTTCTGTCTTCTGTTAGTTGGTTTGAACTATGGTCGAGGCTTAAATTTTATGTTTTGACCATCTCATTTGAATTTATGCTTGAGTTGAATCCGGCTTAAACTCTCGGATTTGACCTTTGCAGTTTCGACGTACGGTAGTGGCGAGGCAGTGCACGCGTGCGTGTACTGCAGCCATACCGAGATTTGATTTAATTTGATGCCATCTGTTTCTGTTTCATTAAGCGTATTTTGAAATGGTTCATTTTAAATTAAGTTGGATTTGTTGGCTTTTGGATTCATTGATCTTCTGAGTATTTGATAGACTGTATTGGCGAGGCAGTACACGTTAGCGTGTACTGCAGCCAATCAGCACTGTTGTTTTTAAATTGACATTTCAATTGTTTAAATTGATCTGGATTGCTGATTTGTTGATTTACACTGCTTAGTGTTATATCTGCCGTTATCCAATTCTCGTATCGAGAGTTGGATACACGAGATTTCTGTGATTGTCGTCTATTTGACTATCTGATTATTATTGCTGCTATGCACTAATAACTGAGTTTGAATTAGACTGACCCGTGTATTATTTTCTTTTGAATGTAATACTCGGGTCAGACCCGAGTTATTTCAGGTTGTAGATTTTCTTCTTTGAGTTGCTGTTCAGGATATGAAGACTTTTCACATCTTCTGAAGTTGTCAATGTCATTTTGTGGTAGTCGTGTCATTGTATAGAACGATATGTATTCATGTATATTAGTCGATAATGTACTTGTATATATAACTTCTAGAGTCGACAGATGTAGTTGTATCATATGTATTGTGTCAACTATGTATTAACTGACATCAGTTATATATATATGAGACTTTTGTTTTTATCTGTGTTCCGCATTTATATTATCTGTGTTATTGTTATATCTAATGTCCTAAACTATTATGAACCGTCGTAGTTCGTTTTATACTAGTATTGGGTGTGTCGATGGGAGTAAATAAATAATAGAAGAAAAATAAAAAGAATGTACCACTCCTATCGAGATAACCAATATTAGTGTAAGGCCAATTACGGACGATCGCTCCTATCCAGCCTTATTCTTCATAATAATAGACAGTATTTCCTTTAATACTCTTTGTTATTATGAGCATAGAGGTAGGGCGTTATAGTTGGTATCAGAGCTTGGGGTTTATGGACATAATATAAAACATAACTTGGATGGAACATATGTTACAACTATTGGTCGATGTTTTATTGTGATTTGAGTCAAAACTAAAGTTTTGAAATTTGGATGAAATTTTTAAATAACTTTATTTAAAAATAAAAGTGAATTTGTGTTCTGATGATTTGATTGATTTGAGTACTGTTTATCAGAGTGCGCAGCGGAAACAGTGAAACTGTCTTCGCTGAGTACAACTGATAATCTATTTGATTTAGAAATTGAAATAAATTTCATTTGTTGTTTACATAGTTGTAATTATTTTGTTTCTTTGAGAATTTCGAATCCGAATTAAGGATTTGAAGAAATTACAGTTATGTGATTTTTGTTGAAATTTCCGCTGGCTTCTCTTGTACTAATCATATATTGATTAGATTTTTGCTGTTTTGAATTATCTTCATTGAAGATACATTCGAATATTTCTTTGCTCATTTTATAATACGTGCAAAATTTGAATTGCACGTTATTGCAATTATTTTACGTTGAACCGATGCTTGGTTATGATACGTATTTTGTTGCCGTTATTTTATAACGGGATTTTACACCAATGCTATATTTTGAAGCACGATGTTTTGTTGACAATTTTAATGATTGAAGATTCACTGATGTCACATTTTGATGTGAATTATTTTGATGAGATTTTGATGCTTTAAAACTACTGTCGCTTTGGCTTCAGTAACCGCCAAATTTTTAAAAGTGGGTTTTCAAGCGGTTATTCCGCAATACTGATTTGTGACCGTTTTTACGGTATTTTGAGAAGTACAATTTCCTTATCGAAATTGTTACTAATTTGCTGTTTTAATCACGTGGTTAGAAAATTGTTTTATAAAATTTTAGCAGTTTGCGTTTTCAAAAGAATGAGAAAGCGACTTAAACGATTCAGCAAAATCGAGGATTATGACCCCTTTCTTTTACTGTTTCGTTTAACTCCGGACTTGTCCAGTTGAGGATGTGAATTGTTATTTTTACAAAATAAATAAAATTGTTTTCAGAAATTTAACAGTTTACGCTTTCAAAAGAATGAGGAAGCGATTTAAAAGTTTCAGCAAAATCGAGGACTATGACCCCTTTCTTTTACTGATTCGCTTAATTCCGGACTTGTCCGTTTGAGAATGTAAAGTGTATTTTACAGAATACACAATTTTGCACTTTCAAGGAAACGATGAAGTGATTTAAATGATTTAACAAAAGTGCGGAGTATGGAACCACACTTTTACTATTTCGGTTAATTCCGGACTCGTTAATTGAATATCTGTTGTTTTGATGAATTTGATGATTTCACACTTTCAAGGAAACGATGAAGAGAATCAAACGATTTAGTAAAACACGTGGTATGGGACATGTGCGTTTGCTATTTCGGTTAATTCCGGACTCGTTAATTGAAATATTTGATGATTTCGTGTGCTTTCGAGCCACTTTGTTGGACCTTCGGGTCATTTGTTGGACCTTCGGGTCAAATACCAGTACTTGACCTTCGGGTCATTTGTTGGACCTTCGGGTCATTTGTTGGGCGCCAAAATTATGTTGAGTACTTGGTAGGCTTCGGCCATATGTTGTTGCACGTGCGGCGAATTAAAAACTCGCCATCTGATGGGATCGATCCAAGCTTTTATGTTGATTTTCTAGTCTTCTTAATTGATTTCTAGATATTTGTTGTTTCTAATTATCTGCAGGTAATTAGATATCTGATGTTATGAGATTTAATTATCGTATCGGTAATTAAATATTTGTTGTTTCTAATTATCGCTTGTGATAATTAGATATTTATTGATATGAGTTCTGATTATCATTTTTGATAATCGGATATTTGTTGTTTTTAATTATCGCTTTAGATAATTAAATATTTGTTGATTTTAGATTTAATTATCGCTTCAGATAATTAAATATTTGTTGATTTGAGATTTAATTATCGCCTGAGATAATTAAATATTTGTTGATTTGAGATTTAATTATCGCCTGAGATAATTAAATATTTGTTGATTTGAGATTTAATTATCGCTTCAGATAATTAAATATTGGTTGATTTGAAATTTGATTATCGCTTGAGATAATCAAATATTTGTTGAATTTGAAATTTGATTATCGCTTTAGATAATTAAATATTTGTTGATTTTAGATTTAATTATCGCCTGAGATAATTAAATATTTGTTGATTTGAGATTTAATTATCGCCTGAGATAATTAAATATTTGTTGATTTGAGATTTAATTATCGCTTCAGATAATTAAATATTGGTTGATTTGAAATTTGATTATCGCTTGAGATAATCAAATATTTGTTGAATTTGAAATTTGATTATCGTTTTTGATAATCAAATATTTGTTGAATTTGAAATTTGATTATCGCTTGAGATAATCAAATATTTGTTGAATTTGAAATTTGATTATCGCTTTAGATAATTAAATATTTGTTGATTTTAGATTTAATTATCGCCTGAGATAATTAAATATTTGTTGATTTGAGATTTAATTATCGCCTGAGATAACTAAATATTTGTTGATTTGAGATTTAATTATCGCTTCAGATAATTAAATATTGGTTGATTTGAAATTTGATTATCGCTTGAGATAATCAAATATTTGTTGAATTTGAAATTTGATTATCGCTTGAGATAATCAAATATTTGTTGAATTTGAAATTTGATTATCGCTTTAGATAATTAAATATTTGTTGATTTTAGATTTAATTATCGCCTGAGATTATTAAATATTTGTTGATTTGAGATTTAATTATCGCCTGAGATAATTAAATATTTGTTGATTTGAGATTTAATTATCGCTTCAGATAATTAAATATTGGTTGATTTGAAATTTGATTATCGCTTGAGATAATCAAATATTTGTTGAATTTGAAATTTGATTATCGTTTTTGATAATCAAATATTTGTTGAATTTGAAATTTGAATATCGCTTGAGATAATCAAATATTTGTTGAATTTGAAATTTGATTATCGCTTTAGATAATTAAATATTTGTTGATTTTAGATTTAATTATCGCCTGAGATAATTAAATATTTGTTGATTTGAGATTTAATTATCGCCTGAGATAATTAAATATTTGTTGATTTGAGATTTAATTATCGCTTCAGATAATTAAATATTGGTTGATTTGAAATTTGATTATCGCTTGAGATAATCAAATATTTGTTGAATTTGAAATTTGATTATCGTTTTTGATAATCGAATATTTGTTGAATTTGAAATTTGATTATCGCTTGAGATAATCAAATATTTGTTGAATTTGAAATTTGATTATCGTTTTTGATAATCGAATATTTGTTGAATTGGAAATTTGATTATCATCTAGGATAATCGACTATCGGTTGATTGCAAATTTTGTTGATTATGAAATTCCCTAGTCTCTAATTGATTCTAGAATATGCTAATTGTATTGAATTGCTGTTTCTATCTATATCTATCTCTGTGATAGTTATAGTTTGTCAATTATGAAGTTCGTGTTTTCCAGTGATTTATTTGATAACTAGATTTTGTTGAGAATTTGAAAATTTCTTTTATGAAAATAAAAGATTTCTGTGGCGTTTGTATTCCCGTCTTTTATTTTCTAGCTTAACCAGTTTATGTTAGAAAAACAATTGTTATGGACGACTTATGAAAATTGCGGGGACGCAATTTTTATAAGGAGGGGAGTCTGTAACAACCCGAGATTTTATAACAAATAATTATCGTCAAAATGACGATTAAATTGTTGTTTATTTCTGTTGGAATTTTAATCTATTGAGCTTCTTTTGAAAATTTTGTTAAAGTAGTAGCCCACATCTTCATTTGAGTATTTCGCCGTGATATCTAACAAAGGCAACCCGTCCCTTTTTCCGAAAATTCATTTTTCTTTCGTTCAAAACCAACCCTAATCAAAACGAGAAAATAAATGGCGGCGATTATTTTCTTCGATTTCAAAAATTAGGGCTTCGACTCGTTCCCTCTGAGAGATGATGGCCGCATGTTCCTCTTCGTTCGAAACTCGAGCTTCACGATTCTTCGAATCGCAACCGATTAAAGGTGAGACTTTCTCACATCTAATTCACTCAAAATATGAGATTTCAATCGTTTGTTTTCGTGGTCATCTTTGTTTCGACATTGGGTTATTGACTGTGTAAATTCGTATATGGGGTGATTGTGGCTTCACTTGATTGGGTAGGTTCGATTTCTTTGTTGGCTTCGACTTCGACTTCGTCGATTTTTATCTGATGTTTCGTGGGTTCAATCCCATATTTTGAAGTGGTATCTATTTGGGTTTACTGTTTTGTGTATTAACGATGTTGAGGTCGTTTGGTTGACTTTGGTCTTGTCGTTCTTTTGGCTTCGATCCTATACATTGGTTACTGTCTCTAGTAGCATTGTCATACTTGTTCGATTTTTTTTGTTTGTCTTGGCTTCAGCTTTGTGCATGTTTCAGTTGTCTTGAAAAAAAAAGAGGAATTTACTTGACTTGGTTAATACCGGCCTCGACACTTTTGGTTGATATTATTTAAATAGTTATGCCTTTGTACCCCTGTCACTTGTTGACTTCGGTCCTAGGTTGGCCACGATATCTTTGTGGGACATTGTTTTGATTTCTGCTTCGACTTTAGTACAGGTTTGTTTAAAATTATGAATTTCGTTGTCTGATTAAGTGATGCTCTCGGCATTGAATTTCCTGTTGCATTATGTTTTAGCTTTTGCACTTTGATGTTGTAGCTTGATAATCATGTTGTTTGCATCATGTCTCATTTCCATACTGAAGTTCACTGTTGCATTCATGAGCTTGACACTTTGTTCACCCGATACTTTGGTCTGACCCTGTTGCATTGTGGTTTCAAGTCTGTAGTTGATTTCCATTTGTGTTTGCTGTCACATTGGGCTTGTAGTTGATTCATCTTTGTTCATGTAGCTCTCTGCATTTACTTCAAATGTGTTGTCATTTAGTTGTACTGAGCTCTGGCATTTGTATTTAGTCTGTCTGGATTCTTTTGTTGTCTGATGGTCTATATTGTTGCATACCTCTGGCTTGTTTATCCGGATCTTTGATGGTTCATTGGTGCACTAGTTACTACTCTGGTCTTTTGTCCATGTTGATACTGTGCACTGTTGACTTATGGGGTACTTCCACTTTGAACAGTTTGCAACTGTTTTCTAGTATTTTGTTGATTTGAATGTGTTCTTTGCATTCATACACTTGAGTCTTTAGCCTTTTGGTCTGCATCATTGCTTGAACTGTTGCTTTTGAATCTTAATGGTGCTGGCTTCCTTATGTCTCAGCCTTGAGTCTGGTTTTGCTTGAAGTTGTAGCTTGCATTCTTGTTGTTTCCAGTTGCACTTGATCATTGATTCCTTGGTTCACTTGTCATGTTGAGGCTGCACTTCCCTGTTTGTTACTTGAACCGAAGTTTGGCCCTCATGTAGTTTGTCTGCACTTATCTATTTCTTGGTGGTTGTGACCACTGCCTGTTTCAATCTACGTATGGTTTAGATCATAGTCTCGACCCTGTCCACTGTTGCATTATGTTGTACCGGTGCCACACTTCTGTACACTTTGCAGTCTTGCCCTTGTATTCATGTGGTGCTATCTCGAAGCCTGTACATTGCTATGTTGTGTTTATATCCAGGTTTGAACCTGACTGGGTATTGAATTATATAGATTAGTCAGAGAGGTTGCAGTTTCTGTCTTCTGTTAGTTGGTTTGAACTATGGTCGAGGCTTAAATTTTATGTTTTGACCATCTCATTTGAATTTATGCTTGAGTTGAATCCGGCTTAAACTCTCGGATTTGACCTTTGCAGTTTCGACGTACGATAGTGGCGAGGCAGTGCACGCGTGCGTGTACTGCAGCCATATCGAGATTTGATTTAATTTGATGCCATCTGTTTCTGTTTCATTAAGCGTATTTTGAAATGGTTCATTTTAAATTAAGTTGGATTTGTTGGCTTTTGGATTCATTGATCTTCTGAGTATTTGATAGACTGTATTGGCGAGGCAGTACACGTTAGCGTGTACTGCAGCCAATCAGCACTGTTGTTTTTAAATTGACATTTCAATTGTTTAAATTGATCTGGATTGCTGATTTGTTGATTTACACTGCTTAGTGTTATATCTGCCGTTATCCAATTCTCGTATCGAGAGTTGGATACACGAGATTTCTGTGATTGTCGTCTATTTGACTATCTGATTATTATTGCTGCTATGCACTAATAACTGAGTTTGAATTAGACTGACCCGTGTATTATTTTCTTTTGAATGTAATACTCGGGTCAGACCTGAGTTATTTCAGGTTGTAGATTTTCTTCTTTGAGTTGCTGTTCAGGATATGAAGACTTTTCACATCTTCTGAAGTTGTCAATGTCATTTTGTGGTAGTCGTGTCATTGTATAGAACGATATGTATTCATGTATATTAGTCGATAATGTACTTGTATATATAACTTCTAGAGTCGACAGTTGTAGTTGTATCATATGTATTGTGTCAACTATGTATTAACTGACATCAGTTATATATATATGAGACTTTTGTTTTTATCTGTGTTCCGCATTTATATTATCTGTGTTATTGTTATATCTAATGTCCTAAACTATTATGAACCGTCGTAGTTCGTTTTATACTAGTATTGGGTGTGTCGATGGGAGTAAATAAATAATAGAAGAAAAATAAAAAGAATGTACCACTCCTATCGAGATAACCAATATTAGTGTAAGGCCAATTACGGATGGTCGCTCCTATCCAGCCTTATTCTTCATAATAATAGACAGTATTTCCTTTAATACTCTTTGTTATTATGAGCATAGAGGTGGGGCGTTATAGTAAGATTTTTACATTGCTATACATATGCCATTATCTGTATCTGTTCACCTATGACATCTGACACCATTATCTGTTATTTATCACTAATGATATATGCTTGTTACTGTTGTTATATTATTATCATATCTGTTATCACTCTACAAATTCCCTGTTAGTATAGAATTCACTATGGGTTGAAATGATACATACCCGAACGATCTATAGAATAGGAGAAAATCGTTATGGGTTGAAATGATAAACCCAAGCGATTTTCATTGAATTGAATTTGGGATTGCGGGTTGAAAAGATATATACCCATATATATTTAAATTGCGAATTGAAATGATAAATATCTGTATCACTTGACCATAGGATAGAAATTTATATACAAACACCGTTGGTCTATATATAAATATTTTGAAAATGATTTCTATGGTTTTGAAACGAAATATATGGTTTTAATAAATATTGATTTTAAAGATTATTAAAGTTGATTTAATAAAGTTGATATATAATATGTTTAAGTATTTATTTAATATCTATATTTTCAAATATAGAGTTTATAATGATTCAGGTTGAAAGGATAAATTGGAAATTGGTTTGAAATTATATTTATTTAAGAATTTTACTTAAATAAGTTTGATTTGAAATTAATTAAAATTGAAATTGTAAAGATATGTTTTATAACTTGAATTTGATTAAAAGTGACTTAAATGAATATTTCAAACTTATATAAATTTAAATGGGATATTTTGTCTATTTAAATTTGTAAATTGAATTTGGATTTAGATGTTATTGAAATGATTAAGTAAATATTTCAAAACTAAATAATAGTAAACTGAATAATATATATATATATATATGAAATTATCGAATTTAGTTTTGAAATGTTGAATATTCAAAGCTTTGAAATATATTGAAATTTGAATGGATAATTTGAAATGGTTTATTGAGAAACTGAATTCAGTGGAAATTGATGAATTACGATTTAATTAAATTTGAATTTTGGAATTCGAGGTGATTTGAATCGATTTGTGAAATTTGAGGAAGTTATTTTACTATATAAATTATTTTTAAACTATATCTAAAACTATTCATATTTTACTTTATAAATTATTTTAATATAAACTATTTTATATAAATCATTTTCAATATAAATTATTTTATTATAAACTATTTTAACTTATAACTATTTTATATAAACTATTTTTATTTTATAAACTATTTTATTATATACACTAATTTTAATATCTAAACTGTTTAAGAGGAAAGTGTTATGGATTCCAAAATGTTATGATTTCAAGCTATGATTTCAAAGTGTTATGATTTCCGAAGTTATGAATTTCAAAGTATTATGATTTCCAAAGTATTATTATTTCAAATTGTTTTGGTTTCGAAAGTATTATATCTTTGAAAGTACTATGATTTTGAAAGTGAATATTTTTGAAATGGAAATGATATAGTATTGATATGTTTTTGAAATGGAAATGATATCGTATTGATATGTTTTTGAGATGGAAATGATATTTGGTTTTGAAATATACACTATTTTGAAATGACCACGGTGTTATAATAACGTTTGGTTGTTAAAGAGACCAGGATCGGATATGGCCATTGTAACGACCCGGAAATTTCGAACCCGAAAATTCCAGATTGTTAGAAGAAAAAGAAAAGAGATAGAAGAAAAGAACAGAACAAGACACAGATTCTCACATTCGCAGCGGATCAAAATACAATATCAAATAATAATATCAGTTATACAAAGAAAACTGTATTTGTTAATTACATTTTTATACATCAGAGTTACAACATTCAATTATATACTAGACAGTTAGAATTAACATGTCTCTAACAATTATAATATATCACAGCGGAATATACTCCATACCTTACTGCCATCCAGCTCGCCTCTTGAGCTCCAGAACGTCCTTACCTGAAATCTGTAATACTCGGTCTAACCCGAGCATTACATCAAAGTAACACCCGGGTCAGGCTGGAAACCAGCGTGAGTAAACTCATCTAACATGAAATTTCAATTCATAGAACTTATTTAAACCCGGGGTAACTCGTACTTTACTACAAGTAAACAACTCATATAATCAACACTTATTTTCACACAACAATATCTAAGTACCGTTACTTAGTTAAAATAGTCATGTTACTTAATTTATTCCATTCCAGCCTATTTGATTCCATAATCAAATTTACAAAGAATTTATAGCAGATCACAAATCGAAGTGGTTTCGGATATTACTGATATCCGACCCCGGTCTCTTCGAATTCAAATGTTATCCTTTTTAAGCTAAGATGTTTAAGTTAAACAATTAAATTTAAATTCAGGATACCATATTCACATAGCAATTATATCATAGATAAATAACTTACATTATCACAATTCATTCGAAACATCTCATATCACAGAACATTACAATCACAGATCAGATATATCAAATAATCCAAGGCATTCAATATTACTCAATCATCCATAAGTAAGATTTATTTCACATAATTAATAATTAATTTAATTTAACTCATTAATTAATTAACTCTTAATTACTTACATTAATTAATTAACCTTTAATTACTTAATTATTCTTTAATTAATTACATTAATTAATTAACCTTTAATTAATCAATTTAATTAACTATCATTTAATTACTTACCTTAAGTAATTTTAATTACTTTTATTAATTAACTAATCTTTTAATTTATTTATATTAATTAATCATTACATTAAGTAATTAAATTCTCTAATTAATTACATAAATTAATTATCCTTTAACCATTAATTAACCCTTAATTACTCTCATTAATTAATTATACCATAATTAATTACTTTAAATTAATCACATTCATTAATCATCCTTAATTTATCACATTCATTAATTATTTATTAATTAATCACCTTAATTTATGTTGTTAAGTAATTAAATATCCTCTAATTACTTAATTAAATAATGCTTAATCACAATTTAATTATTTAATTAATTAATCTCTAATCAATTAATTAATAATCTCCAATTATCTAATTATCAACCCTTGATTTCAAATTAAATTAATCTTTAATTAATTAACTTAAAATTGCTACGTTAAAACACTCACAAACTCGAAACAATACCCGAGCCTAACATCATTTCCCCTGAGTACTCCTTCGAGTCATCCACTTTCCTTCTTTCTTCGAGTCAAACCCACAACGACTACGAGTCTGACCCGAGGAAACTTCATCTTCCCCGATTACCCAAAACATCACACATACACGGTGCACGTGCACCGATGAACCAACCACCTCCGACCAACCTCGCGATCGCCCACACACCGATGACGACCACGCCGATGATTCCTGCAACCCAGATCGACAAGATCGCCAGGATATCAAAATCGAACAGCTCGAAACCACTGGAACCCAAACACTGATCGACAAATCCACCTCGTACCATCGCCTCCGACCACCTGAAACATTGCCACTGCGTCCAGACCCTCGTCGAAGACCCACGCTGCTTTTCCCCCACCTCTGATCGAGTTCATCACGATGACGTCGCCGCATTGGCCACGAATCCAACATCGACCCAGTTGGGGTTTTAAACCCTACTTCGCCACCGTCTCGTCGCCACGATAATCTGAAAAATCAAAGACCATTTTTCCCGAGCTCCTCGAGCAACAAGCTTGCTCCAGCAACGAAGTCGACATCCCCAGAACCCTCGATCGCTGGAAATTGATGAGTACCCAATTTCCGTTCAACTCGCAATTCCCACCCAAAAAATCATTTAAAAATATTGATATTACTACTAAAAATCATGGTTTTCTATAACAAGTCAGATCATGGAAATGAACCAATAAATCTAGGTGTTCGAATTTTTCATACTTTTGAATTCTTACTGTGTTTTCAAATCTTACCAGGAGATTTTTAACTATTTACACTTGGAAATATTTTAAGGTTAAGATCATGTTGATTCAAACAATTTTTGTCTCAACATCAAATCCTGAAAAGGATTAAGAGATGAGGATTTCAATTTCTTAAATTGTTAAAGCCTGTAAGCTTTTAAACAGAGTAGTATATTCATATATACAGACCTACATCATTAGATCTTCAGATATACACACATGCAAACATGATTTACATCCATAACTTCAAGGATTATCACGTACATCAATATTTAAACCAGATTAAGTTTTAAAAACAGTAGTTTACTCATATGCATCAGTTTTCAACAGATTAAAGTAAAAACAGTTTACTCACAGTTTTTAGTTTGAACAGAGACTTACTTTTCATGTTCCAGTCAGGTATAATTGTTAACACACACTCATATATATACTTAAAATCATTTTTAAACAACATGCATAGCATAATTCAGATCATACTTATAAGGTCATTGCATACTAGTTCAAGATTTATCAAATTTTCCAAGTTTACTCACCTTATATCCTGGAATAGGTTTTTTTTTTCTGACGATGATCTGAAACCTGATCTGTTAGATGTTGAAGATGATGTTTTATCTAGACTTGATTGTATTGATTTGCAACTTTGTTGTTTGTAGTTGAAAACTGCACTTGATTTACTGAGTTGAATATATACTTGTGTGATAATTTGAGAAAGTTTGATTTGTTGCTTTGATATTGAGATGGTCTATAGCTTTCAGGTTTTAAATGAATCCAAGTTTGTTTTCTGGTTTTAACTTAACTTGCTGTTCAAAGAAAAACGAGAAAGGTAGGAGATGTGGTATTTATGTAGTCTTGAATTTATTTTTATTAATTATCTCAAAAGTAAAAATAAAAGTGACACTTGTTAAATTTCATACTAGAATTATTACACTTGTTACTTTCCATGTTTAAAACACTTACATTTGTAAATTTTATGATAAAAATGTCTTTTATATAATTTATATGTCACATTATATTTAGCTTATATTTATGTATATGTTTTATTAATTTATCCTTATTAAATATATTTCCTTATATTAATATTTATATGATTACAAAGAATATTTTTTAAAACTAAATACAAATAAAATCATACATATATCATTTCCAAATCCAATTTATTTTTAAGATATTTATATTTGAATTTCAAATTCAAATCCAAATTAAATCCTTTTCATATATATATAAAATCAAACACTTATCTTATTTGTTTTGAAAAAAATTCAGATATAAATATTTATTATCAGATTTATTTGTTCAATTTATAAATCAGTGTTTTCAATAGTTAAAATCAGATAATTATCCAATTTCCTGATGTCCAAAAATCCGGGTTATTACATTCCTTCCCCCTTTAAATCTTTTCGTCCTCGAAAAGGAACGAAGCCAGAGATTAAATTATACTGCTATTATCAGTTAAATTATTCTTTGATCATTTTCAACTATAAACTCTCTCACTAAGAATTTTTAAAACACTTTGAAATCTATATAATATTACCAAAATAGTTTTACAAAAATACTTTTTATACTCGATGTCTCAACAAGTCCATCTTTGTTCTTGCAGAAATTCGGTCATACATTGATCAGACGTAGGACTGAAAATCTATAAGGACTTAGCAAACCCGTTTTCAACACCCAGTGAAAAATACTTGGAAAATAATTTATTGGAAATATCGAAAACGTTTTTGAAAATAGAGGAAATATCTTTGGTGAGAATGCTCTGGAAATCATCACTCCCATCCATGGTCGCAGTTAACCCGATGGTTACGTTGCCGTCCCGGCAAAATCCACAGATAACTGTAAGTCTCCGCGCTCCTCGATTACGCCATGGAACCCGCTACAGATCGCAGTTATACCCGGGCCTTACGTTGCTATCACAGCACAAACCCATATAACTGTAGGCATCAGCGCCACCGAATTTCGCTGCCAAATAATGAAACTTCTCCCACATAGGTCGCAGTCTACCGATATAAAATCAAACGTAGACAGTTGGCTCTCAGCGGCACACACGACTTTCGCTATGTTACCATAGTGTCACAGTCTACCGATATAAAATCAAACGTAGACAGTTGGCTCTCAGCGGCACACATGACTTTCGCTATGGTCTGCAGTAGATCGCAGTGACATCGAGTTACATTGTCGTCACAGAATAACCCAAATGCCTCTGTGGGCACCAGCCCCTCGACTTTCGCTACACAAATAATCCTCAGGAACTAGTTTTGTCCGGACTCCTCACAGGATCAACTTTAGAATCCCCCCTTGGGGTTCAAGGCAGTACCACCCAGTGGCACTCCTGAGAAGTTCATTTCAAGGGAGCGCCTTTTTCCCCAGAGCTATACTCAAAACATTCTATACTATATACTTATAGTATCTTCAAATCATACCCTTTATGATTTATCAAAATCTCCTTTACACAAAATCGATTACCAAAAATCAATAATTCTCAAACTAGGCTTTCCAAAATCCAAAATTGATTTCTCAAAAATCAAAAGCCCTTTCCAAAATCCATAGGTTCCCAAAACCTTTTCCAAAATCATTCTCATAAGATCCTTTATATATATATAGATATAGATATATATATACTTTGAAATTTTTTTGAATCATTTCAAACTTTGTATAAAACCTCTTTTATACTTCAAATATTTCAAAACCCTTTTCTTTTAGCAATAGATTCAACAAGGGAAGATTTACCTTATATAACAAGGATATATAACTTTATTTTATTCTAAATCAAATATTCACATTTGATAAATCTTTTATAAAGTTATTAACCATATTTCTTTTCAAAAAACATTTTACAGTTCTTATCCCCAATCTTCAATATCAATTTCATTCAAATCCGTACGATGCACACATACCATCCGTACACAATATCAATCTGATCACTCAATCGATCACACAATTTCACTTCCGAACTAGTATCGTCCACCCGACTTCCTAGTGCGGACTCAGATCTGGTTTCTTGATCAGAAACCGTCATTCTCCTTGCATAGTCGTAGCCATGATAGAGAATATCCAGAACTAATCAACAATCCATATCCAGGTTCGCCGTCGAAAATCGAGCGAAAAATCCCAACTTGGATCGATAATACTATCTCGAAATTCTGTGCTCAAATCTGGATCAAATCACTATGCGAATAGAATAATATACGTATATCCTACGTATTTATCTTTATTGGTTATTAGCCAAATCAGTTTCCTTTTCTATTCATATTTCCTTTAACTCCATTCACTTATTCTCAATTGCTTCCATTTCCAATTGAGTTATTACTTCAATTACAAATAGTTTGAACTCTGACTTATTTAAATTTAAAAATAGCTTGAAAAGGTTTAAAATAGGTAAGTAGTTGAAAAATAGTTATTAGTTTGTAAAATAGCTGTAAAATAGTTAAGTAAGTATAAAATAGTTAGATAATTGCAAAATAATTTTTAAAATAGTAATTACATATAAGTAACTGAAAAATAGTAATCAGTTTATAAGACGGTTTCAAAATAGTTAAATAGTTCCAAAATAATTGTAAAATAAGTATAAGATAGTTTGGGGTTTAAGAAGAAAGATTGTATAGTAAATAGGTTGGAAAAATATATTTGTACTAAAACAATTTATTTTGAAAATAAACCAGAGTCAAACTGTTTAATTCTCATCAATTCAATTTAAATTTCCTCTTCCATTTAAATTGACTCAATACTTCAATTTCCATTGAATTTGATTCAATCCCAATTCAAGTTGAATTAATCTTAATTCCTTTCCAAATTCAAATCAAATTCCATTTGATTTTAAACATATTCATTTCAATTACAATTTCAAATTATTCAAACTAATTTATCATTTTAACTTATGCTTATCCATCTTAAATCATAATTCTAATTAATTCAAATCAAACTCAATTTGAACTAATTCTATTCAAATCTCAACTTAAAACCATCTTGAATTATATAAATTTGAGTTAAATATTTTAAATGTTGATTTAATCCTTTAAATCAAATTAACCTTTACTTTAAAATCAAATCAACCTTTATCATTATTATTTAACAACTTAAATTTTTAAACCATTTAATTCCGAATCCAAATTTCAAAATTCCATTTAAAAAAAAATTATCTTTACTTAACTTATTTCAAAGTTCAACTAAGAATTCAAAAACAATTTAATCTTCAGATTTTTAATTTATTATCCATTTTTAATTTCCAGATCTCAAACCCATTTTGAGATTACTCATAACTCCCACTTAAAACCAACCATTAAACTACCCAAGTTAAATTTAAATTCCATTTTGAAATTTCCAATTCAAGTTATTCATTCAAACTTATTTAACTTTTTTCCAAGTTAAATTAAATTTACCTAATTCGGTCAACTTTACACAATTTGAATTCCCATTCAAATTTTAAACTTCAGATTAATAATCTTCCCACTTATAAGTTCAAAAACTTATTACTTTGGGTTTTCATATCACATTTCAAGGAAAAATTTAAAACCCAACACTTAGAGTTTATTTTCAAATCATCTTTGATATTATGTATATCCAAACATATATACATTTATTTCCTTTGCACACCAAGTTATACCTTAAATTTTTAAACCACCTTTGGTTTTTAATTCAAATCAAATTTCTTTAAAACAATTTCAAGTTTTCTGGATTTAGATTTAAAATTTCAAAATTTTTGAATTATCTTCAATTCCAATTTATAAGTCATATTCACCTAAAAGTTTACTTCCCTAAACATTTCATTTTACTTAATCATTTGCAACATTTCATTATCAACCATGTATGATAATAACCAAGATTATCATATCTGGAAACCAATTCATTATTATCTTTATTTCTACAATTTCAAGATTTTAATTTCAGTTTGGATCCATTTCAAACTTATCTTCATTTAATTTCAATTTGGTTGTATTACCATTACCACTTAATTCTCATTATTTTATTTTATTCAATTAATACAACAACCAATTACATTAATATTTATTAAAAAGAAATATTGCTTTATATATCAAAATATATTCTTATATAAAATCATTTAAAATCCTTATATAAGAAAATAACAATTACGCTCTCATATATATATATACACTCAACTCGTTCTAGGGTACCATTGACCCTATCCTTAACGAGTAATCCCAATAGAGCCAAGGTTCTCGCTTAACCTTCTGCTCTGATACCAAGTGTAACGACCCGGAAATTTCGAACCCGAAAATTCCAGATTGTTAGAAGAAAAAGAAAAGAGATAGAAGAAAAGAACAGAACAAGACACAGATTCTCACATTCGCAGCGGATCAAAATACAATATCAAATAATAATATCAGTTATACAAAGAAAACTGTATTTGTTAATTACATTTTTATACATCAGAGTTACAACATTCAATTATATACTAGACAGTTAGAATTAACATGTCTCTAACAATTATAATATATCACAGCGGAATATACTCCATACGTTACTGCCATCCAGCTCGCCTCTTGAGCTCCAGAACGTCCTTACCTGAAATCTGTAATACTCGGTCTGACCCGAGCATTACATCAAAGTAACACCCGGGTCAGGCTGGAAACCAGCGTGAGTAAACTCATCTAACATGAAATTTCAATTCATAGAACTTATTTAAACCCGGGGTAACTCGTACTTTACTACAAGTAAACAACTCATATAATCAACACTTATTTTCACACAACAATATCTAAGTACCGTTACTTAGTTAAAATAGTCATGTTACTTAATTTATTCCATTCCAGCCTATTTGATTCCATAATCAAATTTACAAAGAATTTATAGCAGATCACAAATCGAAGTGGTTTCGGATATTACTGATATCCGACCCCGGTCTCTTCGAATTCAAATGTTATCCTTTTTAAGCTAAGATGTTTAAGTTAAACAATTAAATTTAAATTCAGGATACCATATTCACATAGCAATTATATCATAGATAAATAACTTACATTATCACAATTCATTCGAAACATCTCATATCACAGAACATTACAATCACAGATCAGATATATCAAATAATCCAAGGCATTCAATATTACTCAATCATCCATAAGTAAGATTTATTTCACATAATTAATAATTAATTTAATTTAACTCATTAATTAATTAACTCTTAATTACTTACATTAATTAATTAACCTTTAATTACTTAATTATTCTTTAATTAATTACATTAATTAATTAACCTTTAATTAATCAATTTAATTAACTATCATTTAATTACTTACCTTAAGTAATTTTAATTACTTTTATTAATTAACTAATCTTTTAATTTATTTATATTAATTAATCATTACATTAAGTAATTAAATTCTCTAATTAATTACATAAATTAATTATCCTTTAACCATTAATTAACCCTTAATTACTCTCATTAATTAATTATACCATAATTAATTACTTTAAATTAATCACATTCATTAATCATCCTTAATTTATCACATTCATTAATTATTTATTAATTAATCACCTTAATTTATGTTGTTAAGTAATTAAATATCCTCTAATTACTTAATTAAATAATGCTTAATCACAATTTAATTATTTAATTAATTAATCTCTAATCAATTAATTAATAATCTCCAATTATCTAATTATCAACCCTTGATTTCAAATTAAATTAATCTTTAATTAATTAACTTAAAATTGCTACGTTAAAACACTCACAAACTCGAAACAATACCCGAGCCTAACATCATTTCCCCTGAGTACTCCTTCGAGTCATCCACTTTCCTTCTTTCTTCGAGTCAAACCCACAACGACTACGAGTCTGACCCGAGGAAACTTCATCTTCCCCGATTACCCAAAACATCACACATACACGGTGCACGTGCACCGATGAACCAACCACCTCCGACCAACCTCGCGATCGCCCATACACCGATGACAACCACGCCGATGATTCCTGCAACCCAGATCGACAAGATCGCCAGGATATCAAAATCGAACAGCTCGAAACCACTGGAACCCAAACACTGATCGACAAATCCACCTCGTACCATCGCCTCCGACCACCTGAAACATTGCCACTGCGTCCAGACCCTCGTCGAAGACCCACGCTGCTTTTCCCCCACCTCCGATCGAGTTCATCACGATGACGTCGCCGCATTGGCCACGAATCCAACATCGACCCAGTTGGGGTTTTAAACCCTACTTCGCCACCGTCTCGTCGCCACGATAATCTGAAAAATCAAAGACCATTTTTCCCGAGCTCCTCGAGCAACAAGCTTGCTCCAGCAACGAAGTCGACATCCCCAGAACCCTCGATCGCCGGAAATTGATGAGTACCCAATTTCCGTTCAACTCGCAATTCCCACCCAAAAACTCATTTAAAAATATTGATATTACTACTAAAAAATCATGGTTTTCTATAACAAATCAGATCATGGAAATGAACCAATAAATCTAGGTGTTCGAATTTTTCATACTTTTGAATTCTTACTGTGTTTTCAAATCTTACCAGGAGATTTTTAACTATTTACACTTGGAAATATTTTAAGGTTAAGATCATGTTGATTCAAACAATTTTTGTCTCAACATCAAATCCTGAAAAGGATTAAGAGATGAGGATTTCAATTTCTTAAATTGTTAAAGCCTGTAAGTTTTTAAACAGAGTAGTATATTCATATATACAGACCTACATCATTAGATCTTCAGATATACACACATGCAAACATGATTTACATCCATAACTTCAAGGATTATCACGTACATCAATATTTAAACCAGATTAAGTTTTAAAAACAGTAGTTTACTCATATGCATCAGTTTTCAACAGATTAAAGTAAAAACAGTTTACTCACAGTTTTTAGTTTGAACAGAGACTTACTTTTCATGTTCCAGTCAGGTATAATTGTTAACACACACTCATATATATACTTAAAATCATTTTTAAACAACATGCATAGCATAATTCAGATCATACTTATAAGGTCATTGCATACTAGTTCAAGATTTATCAAATTTTCCAAGTTTACTCACCTTATATCCTAGAATAGCTTTTTTTTCTGACGATGATCTGAAACCTGATCTGTTAGATGTTGAAGATGGTGTTTTATCTAGACTTGATTGTATTGATTTGCAACTTTGTTGTTTGAAGTTGAAAACTGCACTTGATTTACTGAGTTGAATATATACTTGTGTGATAATTTGAGAAAGTTTGATTTGTTGCTTTGATATTGAGATGGTCTATAGCTTTCAGGTTTTAAATGAATCCAAGTTTGTTTTCTGGTTTTTAACTTAACTTGCTGTTCAAAGAAAAACGAGAAAGGTAGGAGATGTGGTATTTATGTAGTCTTGAATTTATTTTTATTAATTATCTCAAAAGTAAAAATAAAAGTGACACTTGTTAAATTTCATACTAGAATTATTACACTTGTTACTTTCCATGTTTAAAACACTTACATTTGTAAATTTTATGATAAAAATGACTTTTATATAATTTATATGTCACATTATATTTAGCTTATATTTATGTATATGTTTTATTAATTTATCCTTATTAAATATATTTCCTTATATTAATATTTATATGATTACAAAGAATATTTTTTAAAACTAAATACAAATAAAATCATACATATATTATTTCCAAATCCAATTTATTTTTAAGATATTTATATTTGAATTTCAAATTCAAATCCAAATTAAATCCTTTTCATATATATATAAAATCAAACACTTATCTTATTTGTTTTGAAAAAAATTCAGATATAAATATTTATTATCAGATTTATTTGTTCAATTTATAAATCAGTGTTTTCAATAGTTAAAATCAGATAATTATCCAATTTCCTGATGTCCAAAAATCCGGGTTATTACAGCCATACTCTCTGTCGATACTGAAAACCACTATAACAACTGTGTACGCGGTGGAGATTCCAGAATGAAGCAGGATGGTGGCGACGATCCTATATGAGGTATATACGTGGACCCGACTCCCGTGAGTTGGCATAAGGTGGCTAAAACAGGAGCAATTGACGGGCTAATGAGGTAGCACCTCTGATCGGACACACTCCATCGTATGCCATTCTATTACTTGTGATTGATTAGGTGTGCACCCTTGATTCAGGAGTGTGGCTCGAGGTGGGCGATTGCTGTGGCTCTGCGTTACCACCGGCCCGGAAGTGTAATTGGTATATCTACCCCGGCATTGCCTAGTTGTGCCGTGTCACCTACCCTAGTGTGCTTTACTACGAGTTTGATTTGTGTCGTACCTATGGAGTATCCTCTGGTAGCTCCAGTTTACAGGGTATTACAGTACTGTATAGGCTATTGGCACACCTAAAAATGTGTTAAGGTGGAAAATGTAAAGCCTTAACGCTATTTTTAAATAGTATACTTTACTGTAAACATTATTATAATAGCGTATATTACTACATAGTAGATAGTTTAACGGATCCTTAGAGGATGGTTATCCCAAACATCCTTTGAGTTATTTGTATTTCAGTTGACATTTCACTTGAGTTGGATTTATTGATATAAGAATGTTAATCCTGACTCGAGTGTTTTGTGATTTTCTTTACGCTCGGGTCAGACTGAGTGGCTCAGTGTTCGAGACTCACCTTTGGAGTTAGAGCTTCGCTTGGAGATCCAGCTATATCTATTCAGCTTGCACTTATTCAGTTGATTCCAGTGATGTATTCTGATTTTTGTATTTGACTATTGTATTGAGACATCTATGTATTCGAGACCTCTGTTGTATCTGATTTAACTCTGTTATATATATATATATATATATAATAGCTTCATGAACTACTATTCTTTTGTTTCCACTGCTTATTTTTATATTACTCTGTGCCTATGATTCTGTGATTATTTATTTACTGTATATGCTGAGTTTTGCCAAATTTAAATTAACAATCTGATATTTTGAGCAATTCAAGTCCGACATGTTTGGATGCAAATGGTTGAAAATTTCAGGCTGTTACATGTGGTATCAGAGCTCTGGTTTTAGGCAAAACTTAACATACGTAGTAAATTTATTTACGGAATCACTTTCGTTCGAGCTTGAATCTCTTCCTCTTTGATTCGGTTTCCTCTGAATTTTGGAATGTTCCCTCGGTTCCAAAATCCATTATTGTCTCTCCTTATTCGTATTCTTCTTGATTCTGGAGTATCCCATAACTCCACTTCGAATGATCTCTATAATAAATCAGCGGTCTCTCCAATCTTTGAATAATATGTAAAGGGGTGAAACTCCTTTACAATCGGTATTGATTCACCGAAGATTTCTGTATCCTCGGTTTACGATGCTGCTATCTTTTGCTATACCCGAATTCTATCTCTGGCAATCGAATGTTGATTTGCTCCAGAATTCTACCTCGATCTTAGTTTGAAGTCACGGTTGACCCAGTTAGAGGTTGCCTGTGATATCCCGGGTTTTTGGGCAGTATAAATTTAATAATCTGTATTAATAATTTAATTGAATTGATAATTTTCCTTTATAATTTTAATTTAAATTGGTAAATTAATCTTTAAAGGATAATAAATATTTAAATCTGGCAATATTGATAAGATTTATTTTCAAAGCTAATAAAGTTTTAATCTATTTATAATATATATTTTGCTATATATATTGTCAATAGAAATCTTTTGTTTAAATAAAAGATGTATTTTCAAATTGTAATATATATGTATGTATATATTATTATTTGAAGTTGTATTGGAATTTAATATAATAATTCTCAAATTTATGTTAAAAATATTTTCTATTTAAAGATATATGTATATTTGTATATATTGGAATTTTAGTTTGAAAATTAATAAAGTGTTTCAAATTCTAATATATATATATATATATAAATTGTAATTTGGAAAGTATAATTTAATATAATACTTTTTCAAAGGGTATTTGGTATTTTAATTTATATCTCTTGAACAATAAAAATAATGATTTTGGATTTAAAAATATGTGTATAAGAATTTATTTGTATTATAATTGGATTTATAATATTTGCTCTAAAGTAGTTTATATATACATATATACTAAGATAAATGTTTATTAATTAAATAAATTAGTATGAAAAGCTTTATATTAACATTTAAATTAAATAAAAATTCATTTAAAAATACTTATGACATGTGTTAATACATTAGGACATGTAAGTAACATTTGTAAGGTAATTAAGTAAAATAAGTGACAAATGTAACTTTTAAAAACAAGTGTCATCATTTCAAATTTTATTTTCTTTAATCTTTAAACCATAATTTAATTCATAAAGCTTATTCTTTATCTCTCCCATTTCTTTTTCTCTTCTCAGCTGAAAACAAAGATAATTCCATGTCTGAAAAATTCCTCAAACCAAAACCTGTAATCATATTCAAAACATTTTCAAAGTCTATAAAAATTTCAAATATCAAGTTTTAACCTGAGACTTTGCATGTCAAAGTGAAGATAAACAGCAAGTTCAATAGCCTGATTTCATCTTCAATCTGGAATCAAGCAACTAAATCAAACAACTTCAACCTACAACTCAACTAAGCAAGAAAACCTGGAAAGCAACTAAATTCAAAGATTAACACCAGATAAAAATTCAACAACAAAAAGGAAATTCGAGAGCCTGGAACAAGTCTGGAAATCAAGAACAGGTTATCTGTTCTCTGTTTTAACAGGTGAGTAAATCTTCATTTTTAAAAACAGTTTTTAATAAATCTGTAGTGGGATGTTGATGCATGTGTTAAATTTGCTATGATATTGAATGCATGTTTGGTTTAGAATGCCTGTAAACAAGAAAATAGGTTCTGTTGTTAACAGTTTTGGTTTTTCTCTCTTTAAATTCAATATCTCATTCTTTATTCATTGTAAATCTGTAATTTGCAAACAATAGATGATTGAGATCATGTAACTTCACTACAAAAATCATTCCAGATGTTTAAAATAAATAATTATATTGAAATCTTTTAAACAACAGTGAAAACTAAGTTTTTTGTTAAAAATCAACTACTTTAATTTCCAATTTGGATTGCATGCATGTAATCACGATAGAAAATCGTGAATTTTGATATGCATATTGTAAATTTTAGTTGAGAAATTCTTGTGAAATTGGGTTTTGTTCAATTTGGGAACTTTGGTGAATTGCCGTCGATTGGAATGATGATTGTAGCTAGAATTTTGGTTGAAGCTCGTCTGCATGTTGAGGATGATGGGAAAAATGTCGTTGAATTTTTCCAATAGCCGTGATGATCGTAATCGATCTAACTAGGGTTTTAGGCTGCTTTGGGTAGGTTGAACTGTTGGGGAATTCGCGACTTGGATGATGATGCGGAGGCAATCGCGAGGTGTGGGTTTTGTTCGACATGGAGTTGAGCGTCGTCAGGTAGGTTGGTGATGATCAATGATGAAGGGAGGGTCGGCGGCGATGGTAGTAATGGGGTCGAGTGCTTCTGCAGTTTTCGAGCACGAGGTCGAATTTTTGTTTCGAGTGAATTGGTTCGATCTGGGTGGGGAGTAGGGATTGCGTGGGTTCGTGGAGTCGGGGAGGAGCATTGCGATGATCATCTATGGTCGGAGACGCTGGTGCAAGTGCACCACGTGCACGTGTACACGTTCATACCAGGTGAGTTCGACATTGGGGAAGAAGAAGATTTCCCAGGATTTGTCTCGTGTTGGTCTCGTGTGTGACTCGAAGAAGATGAGTTCTCGGGTTTGTTTACGTGAGTTATCGGGTTTGGCTCGAGGAATTGAGAATTTGGCTCGGGTTAATTACTTTATGTTCCGGATTTTAAAATCTATAAGAAAATTATTACCAGGTTTAAGTTGAAGCTTGAATAAGATTTTAATCAAGTTAAAAGCAAAGTGAAGACAAGTTTTAAAGTTATAAAAATAAAATAGGTTTCAAAAGGAAAGTGTTTAACCGAGTTTTAAGATATATTTAAGGAAATAAGTTTTAAAAAGAATAATTAAAGATTAATTAAATTATAGTTAAAATTTAAATAAATAAATAATTAAAGGTTAAATTTAAGATGCTTTAAACTTCTTTAAAAATTGATTTCTAAAATGTTTTATTTTTAAACATGGTTTAATTTAGTAATCAATTATAATAAAGGATTTATCTTTAAGTTATTAAGATTTTGTTTAATTTTAAATAATTAATTTGTGGAAATAAATAAGATTAATTAATTATTGTTATTAACTTAAGAATAGTTAATTAATGTAAATGACTTGTTAATAAGTAAAAGTTTAATTAAGATAAATGATTTTCTTAATTTATTTAAGTATTTCTAAATATAAGGAGTTAACTAATTATTTAATTTATTTTAAATAATTTGTTAAATGTTTGGTTAATTTAAATAATTACTTAATTATGAATAAATTAAGTATAATTAGTTGATAGAGTAAATTATGGATAATTACTAAATGTAATTAAGAAAGAGAAATTACTTATGGAAGTAATTAAATGAAAGTGATTAAGAGTAATCACTTGATGTTATTAATTAGAAATAGTGGATTTGAAATTAATTAATTAAAGAGTAATTAATTAATTAAAGGATTAAGATTAATTACTAGTTAAGGTAATTAATTAAAAGAGAGTAATTAATTAAGGAAGTGATTAATTAATTAAGGGTTAATTAATTAAGATTAATTAATCAATAATAAGTGATTAAAGAAGTAATTAATTAATATAATTAATTAAGGAGTAAATTAATTAAGATAAGTAATTACAAATTGTTAATTACTGTTTATGATTAATTAAAACTAATAAATGAATGAAGTAGTTGATTAAATTTTATTATTTAATTAATTAAAAGGTTAATTAATTAATAAGGATTATTTAATTAATAGAATTAATCAAGGTTGATTAATAAAAGTAATTAATTAAAATATGATTAATTAATTGTAATTAATTAAGGAGTAATGTAATTAATTATAGTTGATTAATTAATGGAAGTAAATAAAGGTTCATTAATTATTGTAATTAATGATAGTAATTAAAGGTTAATTACTGTATATGGTTAAGGATAATTACTTGATGTAATTAAAGATAATTAATCAAAGGAGATTAATTAAGGAAGATCATTTAGATGTTTAATTAATTAATATGTAATTAATTAATGATAGTGAGCAGGATTAAGATAATCCAAGTAATTAAAGGATAGTAATTAATTTAATTAAAGGTTAATTAAATTGATTAGAGTAAATCAATTCTGTTTAGAAAATTGATTAATACTGGATGTTTGATATTGGGTGATTGGTTGATATTGGATGATTTGTATGTCTCTGATATATATATGATATATGCTGCTTTGTGAGATGAATGTTGATATGAATTATCTATTGTGATAATGTTATTTATCTATCTGTTTATATCATTCAGAATATAAGTTTAAATGTTTAAACCTTTAAACAACTTGGCCTTAAAAGATACGTTTTGGATTTCGATGAGACCGGGATCGGGTTTCCATATACCGGTATTCCAGGTCTGGAGACCCGAATACCACATCGATCCAAATTAACGATAGGTCGTGAATCTCAAGTGAAGATGAAGATCAGAGTGCAAGGGTTATTGTCGTTAACTCTGAGGGTGATTCCAAAACGAGTGTAACGAGATAATGCCTTCGGTTTCGTTCGAACCCGGAACGAACTTGTATGGATTGAATGCTTTCAGCACATCGTCAGTGTAATAACCCGACTTTTTCTCCACAGAAAGTCGGATCATTATGAAGAAAGAAAGGGGTAGAAAATAGAAAAGAGAAGAAGAGAAAAGAAACAAACACAAATACTCACAGCGGAAACGAACAAAATATATTATATCACATAAATATTTCACAGTATCATATACAACACTTATCAGAGTTACACAGATTACACATCACATACTAGACAGTTATAAATATCTGTCTAGTTATTACATCTCAATACAAACAAAGATCTAAACAAGATCAACACAGCGGAAACTACTATCTATATCTACAACGCTGAAGCCTCCTGCTCCATTGCTCCTCCACAATTCGTCAAGGCTAACCTGAATCCCTTGGCTACTCGTAAAAATTTGAGTACCCAAGAGTTTATAAAACAGAAATAAACAACTTGGGTCAGACATGGGTCTGGTGTGAGTAACAGGTTAAACTTGTTTAACTTCAAAACCTTTTGAAAGAAAAGGTATCACGTAAGACTTCCCACACATAAACATGGGTAAGTTTTTACCTTACGCTAACCAAAACATTTGATAGGAAATTCGATTGTATTATAATAGGGTCTAGGGTTTCCAAATAAATATGAAATAGCTGAAATTGTTACATTATTAAATTCCAGCATACTAGCCACAAAGTGGGTTATACAATCAAGTCCGTTATCACTTATTGGAAATTGGATTCCATACAATGGCAGAGCTACCGGGGTACCGCTCATCACAGTACGGGGCCTAGATCACCGTACCGAGGATCACTCCCAATCCCCTGCAACACAGAGCCGGAACCATCCCTTACTGGATAATCCCGAATAAAATCACCCCACAGATGGCCGTCGCCAACTGCACCACTAAGCCGAAATAAAAGGAACTTCTCTAAACAGGGATGACCTTACTCTCAGTGGGTGCTACCCACGAAGCCTTGCTGCACCTCCCCTGTTTTAGCCATTTCCGGTTTGATGAGGCTTGAGGTCACGATTACCTTAGAAAAGAACACATCACTTAGAATGCTCATCGTCCACCTGACGATGTTCTGAAAGCATTCAATCCATACAAGTTCGTTCCGGGTTCGAACGAAACCGAAGGCATTATCTCGTTACACTCGTTTTGGAATCACCCTCAGAGTTAACGACAATAACCCTTGCACTCTGAATCTTCATCTTCACTTGATTCACGACCTATCGTTAATTTGGATCGATGTGGTATTCGGGTCTCCAGACCTGGAAATCCGGTATACGGAAACCCGATCCCGGTCTCATCGAAATCCAAAGCGTATCTTTTAAGGCCAAGTTGTTTTAAAGGTTAAAACAATTTAATTCATTATCTTTATACACAAAGAAAGATAATTCACAATAGATAATCAACATTATCAGATAATCCATATTATCATCACAATTCAACTAACATCCATATCATACAGCATATATCTCATCAGAGATATCAATCAATGCAAAGCATTCAATATTATCACTCATTCATAAGTAATGATTTATATCATTTCTAATTAATTTAAAGTGAATTAAATTAATTACTTCATTTTATAAATCCTGCTTACTTAACCATTAATTAATTACAATTTAATTAATTAATTATCTTCTAATATTTCATTTCAATTAATCATCTTTTGATTAATTATCTTTTAATTACATCCAAGTAATTTATCTTTAATTAATTATTTAAATTAATTATCCTTAACCACTTATAGTAATTAACCTTTAATTACTTCATTAACTAATTTACTAAAATCAATTAACTTAATCAACTATAATTAATTACATTAATCCTTAATTAATTACATTGATTAATCACTTCATTTATTAATTATTACTTAATTAACCAATCTTAATTACATCATTAATTATATTAATTAATGATCCTTAATTACAACTTAATTATTAATTACTTAATTAAATTAATTACATTAAGTAATTAATCTTTAATTAAACAACATTTATTAATCACTCTTGATTAATCTCATCTAGTAATTAACTCCCCTTAATTACTTTCATTAACTAAATTAATTACTCCTTAATTAATTTCTTAATTAATCCCTTGATTAATTATTCAAAGTAATTAACTCAAATTACTTCTATTAATAAAATCATTTATTCAACTAATTACTTCCAGTAATTATCTTATTATTTACTCCCCTAAATAATCTTACCTTAATGAATACATTAAGTAATTATTTATCAAATCAACTCTTGATTATTCTAAATTAATTAAACTTAATTAATTAACTTAACTAATCAAATTAACTTCAATTAATTACAATAAGTAATTAATTCTTAATTACTTCCATTAAGTAATTCCATTTAAACAATTTCACAAATGATTATCTTTAAATTAATTAATCTAATTAATTATTAAAATTAATTACATAAATTAATTATTTAAAAATCCATAGTTAATGACCTTTATTAACAATTATTTAATTACTTTTCTTAAGTAATTAACTTAGATTAATTATTATAAATTTTAAATTAATAAATCTTAATAACCAATTAATTAATCTCTAATTATTTAATTAATTAAGTGTTAACCATAACTTAATTAATCTTTAATTTCTTTACTAATTAATTCTTAACCATTTATTAATACTCTAATTTATAATCCTTAATTATAAATTTATTATTCCTAATTAATTAATCTTAATTATTAATTAATTTGTTTAAACCTTTAAGTATCTATTAATTAATCCAAATGATTAATTAATCAAATAAATAAATTATCCATTAAATCTCCAAATAATTTAAATAAACACAAGTCTTTAATTATTTAAGATAAACTTTATTTTTATTGATAAACAAGTTATCATTTACAATTTATATTTGAAACATCCATTTCAAATCTACTTTTAAATTTCATTTTAAATTTTGTATTTAAAATGAATACCAATTCATTTTTAACTAAGTTTTTAACCAATTTAAAAACTTTTACTTATTAAAAATCTTATATTTTCTAAGAAGTTTTTAAAAGAACTTAAATCAAATTTCTTCTTAAATTTAACATTTAAACATATCTACTTAACCATTTTAAACATTTAAATTCATAAACTAATTATCTAATATTAAAGTTTATAACTAAACTTGTCTTTATAAATCAAACTTTGATTTACTGCTTAATATTACTTCCAATTTAATTTAAATTTAAATTTCAAACAGTCAAGTATAAAAACCTGACAATACTAAAACTCTCGAACCCAGCCTATTTGCTTCGAGTTCCCACCCTAATTTCCCCGAGTCTCCCTCGCAAAAACACTCAAAAGTCTCGAGTCCTTCCTGTCGCTTGAGTTCAATACTCCAGCTCCACTACTTCGAGTCGCACATCAAAATTCACGAGACTCCCACGAACAAAACCCGAGACTGCATTGCCTTCTCCAGTAAAACAGACTTCACCCAGATACATCCTCGATCTCGTGCACGTGCACGGTCACCGGCGCCAACTCCGACCAACCTCGCGTATCTCCACAAGTCGACAATCCTTCCTAGACCAGAATCCACCCTCTCGATCATCAAAACTGGAACGAAAACGAAATCGAGCCTAAAACCAAACCTGGAACCATCAGTTCGAATTCGCCAAAGCCTGGCAACACTGACTCGCGACCAACCAACCACCTGTCATCGCCTCGTCTTCACAAAGCTGTCCACCAGAACTCCTCCAACTCCGGTCATCGCTTCAACTACCTCAAAGCTTCACTTTCCCAAAATCTTAGAACACTCGATCCATCCATGAAAACGAACGAAACGAATTCGTAGCCTAACTTAAAACTAGGTTTAAAATTTTCAAACCTAAATCATTTCTGCCTCAATGTTTAATTCAATTCCCAGTCATTTTTCCTAGTATCCTTGATCATTATACTACCACTACCAAAGATTTCAAACTTCCAATTTCACTGAGATGATCGAAATCACCAGAATTTCATTTCCAACATAAACCAAAACTGCTCTTATTAAACTAAACTAAAAACTATGATATTCATGCTAAAAATCATATTATCATCTATGGTTTCAATTTATAAATTTGAATTTATAAATTACAGAGTTCAAATTTTCACTTTAATATAACATGTCTCTGTTGTTTTTGATTTCAGAGGCACTCAGACTAAATTTTGACTTAATTAAATCTTTTCAATCTTTAGTTTACTATAAAACAACTAATTTTACTTAAACTTTAGATCTACATTTAAAACTAGATCATGAGATAGGATTTATCTCAAAAACAGTAGCCTGGAATTTAAGAAACAGAGATACACTAATGCAAAACAACATGCACACTATATACATTCATATACATGCAGAATCAACTATAAACATCCACATCCACAACACAATTTATCACAGAATTAAGCATGCAACCTAATTTCCTAAGTTAAATTAAGTAAGAATGTTACTCACCAGATATGAGAAGATAAACAGAGCACCTCTGGTATTGAAAACAGCTTTTAAACTTTTAAAACTTGAATGCTGGAATTTGTATAAGAATTTGAAAACTTAGGTGCAGGCAAGATGATTTGAGCTTGCTTTGATTATCTGCTACATGGCCTCTTTCTTTTATTCTTTGAAAATGCTTTGCATGCTCCAGTTTAACTTGCTTTCAGATTTGAAAAGTATGTTTACAGGCTTTGCCTTTGATTGTGGAAAATGCATTACAGGTTTTGAATTGATTTTCTGGTTTGAGGAGTTGATTACTAAATTGGTTTGAGAGGAAGGTTTAATTTCAGATTTGTTTTCAGGAAATTTTGTTTCGAGAATTTATATTCAGTTTTCTTTAGCTTTTGGGAATGAAGATAAGAAAGGAAATGAAGATAAAGAACAATGTTTGTATAGGCTGAAATAATTTCTTAAAAATAAAAGAAAATAGAAATTTAAAAGATGGACACTTGTCATACATCTTAGTTCATAAATTTACACATATTACTTTGAGTCTTAATATGATAACACTTGTCTTTTATTTAGTTTATATTTATTTTAAATGTAAATAAACCTTTTACTTAATTTATTAGTTACTTACCTATATATATATATATAAAGTATTTTAAAGAAAATAAAACCAATTATGTTTATAATTAAAAGTTATACAAATATTATAATATCCAAACAATTTAAATATTTATTCTCTTGAATTTCAAAGCTTAAATTCAAATTCAATTAAATTAAATCCTAAGATTCAATTTAAAAAGTCAAGTTATATATATATATACATATATAACTATTTATTCAATTTAAATAACAATTTCATATTCTTTAAAATCCATTCATATTAATAAAAATAATACATTATACTTATTATATGAAATTAACATATTTGATATTTAAATAATTTATATAAGAGATTATATTATCAAGTGGTATTTTAAAAAGAAACAAAACAAGCCTTTTTGTTAACTCTTATATAATTTTAAATTTAAGTAAAAATATCTTAAGCAATTAAAGTATTTTTAAAACTATAAATTTACTAATTTATATAACTTTGAAAAGTCATATTAAATTAAATCTAAATTCCCAATTTACCCAAAGCTTCTATTTACAATATATATAAATAAATATATATATTCAAATAGAAAATATCTTATTAACTTTTAAAAGATAAAATCACCAATTAATACTAATTTAATCAGATTATTAAATTAAATTCAAATCTTATTATCAAAGATCATTAATATCAATTTAATTATTTAACAGATTATTAAATTGATATTGTTAAAATTTCCGGGATATTACATTCCTCCCCCCTTAAAATAATTTCGTCCCCGAAATTTAAACAAAGGTAATTTAATAATCTTATTAAAGATTTAAATTCAAAACACAAGCATCTACTATCATCCATATGCTAACAACCATAGCAACCAAATCATTCGATCAAACAATTCAACTATCTAGACTAAATTCTAGATAAAATTCCTCGAGTTTCCCCAAGTATATATATATACCGGGATACTCGCTCTACAAACAATCTAAACAATCAATACTACTAAACTATAAAGCTCCTACTCATCTATATCTACAGAACTAAACAGAATATCAGACTACAGACGAGTCTGACTCAACTACCAAACTTCCAGAACTGCTGATTCTACAACCAGAGATAGATCAAATACGTACTCCCTCAGAGATACGTAAAACTCAATGAATTCCAGTTATCCAAACTGACAATTCAACCAAGTAGACCAATTACCTATCCAAATCAGAACACAGACGAGATCCAAACATAACTCTACTTCACAACTATCAGTAGATTCCAAACTTACTTCTCCCATCCAGAGATACACTCCAAACTGCTTTCGCTGCTCAACTCTGATCTGAGGTAGAACACAAGCACAGACTGGACAACTCACTTCTAGAAATAAGGTTCACCGATCCATAAAGAAAACTCAGATACTCCAGCAAAACTTGAGCTGCTTCACCAAACTCTATCTCTAGGAAAACATCCTTCAACTAGACTGAACCATTGGTATTACTCATGGAATCCAGTCGATAAGAAAACTCAACCTTCAGATGTGGACAAACTTCTGACTTCTCTGAAGACATCCAGAAAAATTCTGACAACCCAAGAGAACACTCAGCCAATCGCAAGTCACTTTTGCGATCGACCCAGCCTAATCCCAAACAGACTGTTCTCTCTTTACCAATCAGAACAGCTTACACTTATTTATCCAATTTATCGAAGAAATGGATCCACTCTGCTGCTTCTGATCTTCACTTCCAGAAAAATTGCTCATCCAGAAAACTTCCTGCCATCACAGAACACTCCGAGCTGCACTGCTGACACTGATGCTCTTATCCAAAGCTCTTCGAGAAACTCGGACTCCAAACCAAAGCAGAAACTTCATGCTGAACTCAGTCACAACACCGAAGCATACACACTTCCTTAATCTTGTTCCAAAGAAAACATCTTTAGGAACATCCATCGTCACTGTATCTCGTCATACAGCTACTATTACCTGAGGTATCAAGATACCATCACACACTTCTGCACATCTGACAGATCCAACTCTACTCATCCACACTTCAAAGATAAACTCCGAACCATTACAGTTTCCTTCGGAGATCGATGAAATCCTTTACCACAACAAAGCTTACTCGAGACGGTATTGGGTTTACAGTCTCGATATATACTTCCAACCTCAAACATTCAAACTCCAACTATTGGTAATTGTGTTACACACACTACCACCTTATCTACCTTTATAACTTATATTGGAAAACCCGAACAGGTAACCCAAAAATAGGTAGAAATATATATATTTAAAATGATACTTTTTATATAGAAATTATTTCTGGGTAAAATTATTTCATTTACCTCTTTAAAACAATATTGTGTCCGTTGGCCTGGTTCAAGTGTTTAGAGATCCCTATCAATAACGTTAGCTACTCGTATTGACCAGAATCCATATACCACTCAACCGATCAATTAACACAATATAAAATCATTTTATATAACTAGCAAATACGCGCTCTCGTATATATATATACACTCGGACTCAAATAGGTTGCTACAGATCCTATCTCTAATGAACAATCCTTCTGAACCTAGGTATTTACTCAACCTAGCGCTCTGATATTCACTTAACCAATAGCTTAGGTATTCGCTCAACCTACGCTCTGATACCAACTGTAATAACCCGACTTTTTCTCCACAGAAAGTCGGATCATTATGAAGAAAGAAAGGGGTAGAAAATAGAAAAGAGAAGAAGAGAAAAGAAACAAACACAAATACTCACAGCGGAAACGAACAAAATATATTATATCACATAAATATTTCACAGTATCATATACAACACTTATCAGAGTTACACAGATTACACATCACATACTAGACAGTTATAAATATCTGTCTAGTTATTACATCTCAATACAAACAAAGATCTAAACAAGATCAACACAGCGGAAACTACTATCTATATCTACAACGCTGAAGCCTCCTGCTCCATTGCTCCTCCACAATTCGTCAAGGCTAACCTGAATCCCTTGGCTACTCGTAAAAATTTGAGTACCCAAGAGTTTATAAAACAGAAATAAACAACTTGGGTCAGACATGGGTCTGGTGTGAGTAACAGGTTAAACTTGTTTAACTTCAAAACCTTTTGAAAGAAAAGGTATCACGTAAGACTTCCCACACATAAACATGGGTAAGTTTTTACCTTACGCTAACCAAAACATTTGATAGGAAATTCGATTGTATTATAATAGGGTCTAGGGTTTCCAAATAAATATGAAATAGCTGAAATTGTTACATTATTAAATTCCAGCATACTAGCCACAAAGTGGGTTATACAATCAAGTCCGTTATCACTTATTGGAAATTGGATTCCATACAATGGCAGAGCTACCGGGGTACCGCTCATCACAGTACGGGGCCTAGATCACCGTACCGAGGATCACTCCCAATCCCCTGCAACACAAAGCCGGAACCATCCCTTACTGGATAATCCCGAATAAAATCACCCCACAGATGGCCGTCGCCAACTGCACCACTAAGCCGAAATAAAAGGAACTTCTCTAGACAGGGATGACCTTACTCTCAGTGGGTGCTACCCACGAAGCCTTGCTGCACCTCCCCTGTTTTAGCCATTTCCGGTTTGATGAGGCTTGAGGTCACGATTACCTTAGAAAAGAACACATCACTTAGAATGCTCATCGTCCACCTGACGATGTTCTGAAAGCATTCAATCCATACAAGTTCGTTCCGGGTTCGAACGAAACCGAAGGCATTATCTCGTTACACTCGTTTTGGAATCACCCTCAGAGTTAACGACAATAACCCTTGCACTCTGAATCTTCATCTTCACTTGATTCACGACCTATCGTTAATTTGGATCGATGTGGTATTCGGGTCTCCAGACCTGGAAATCCGGTATACGGAAACCCGATCCCGGTCTCATCGAAATCCAAAGCGTATCTTTTAAGGCCAAGTTGTTTTAAAGGTTAAAACAATTTAATTCATTATCTTTATACACAAAGAAAGATAATTCACAATAGATAATCAACATTATCAGATAATCCATATTATCATCACAGTTCAACTAACATCCATATCATACAGCATATATCTCATCAGAGATATCAATCAATGCAAAGCATTCAATATTATCACTCATTCATAAGTAATGATTTATATCATTTCTAATTAATTTAAAGTGAATTAAATTAATTACTTCATTTTATAAATCCTGCTTACTTAACCATTAATTAATTACAATTTAATTAATTAATTATCTTCTAATATTTCATTTCAATTAATCATCTTTTGATTAATTATCTTTTAATTACATCCAAGTAATTTATCTTTAATTAATTATTTAAATTAATTATCCTTAACCACTTATAGTAATTAACCTTTAATTACTTCATTAACTAATTTACTAAAATCAATTAACTTAATCAACTATAATTAATTACATTAATCCTTAATTAATTACATTGATTAATCACTTCATTTATTAATTATTACTTAATTAACCAATCTTAATTACATCATTAATTATATTAATTAATGATCCTTAATTACAACTTAATTATTAATTACTTAATTAAATTAATTACATTAAGTAATTAATCTTTAATTAAACAACATTTATTAATCACTCTTGATTAATCTCATCTAGTAATTAACTCCCCTTAATTACTTTCATTAACTAAATTAATTACTCCTTAATTAATTTCTTAATTAATCCCTTGATTAATTATTCAAAGTAATTAACTCAAATTACTTCTATTAATAAAATCATTTATTCAACTAATTACTTCCAGTAATTATCTTATTATTTACTCCCCTAAATAATCTTACCTTAATGAATACATTAAGTAATTATTTATCAAATCAACTCTTGATTATTCTAAATTAATTAAACTTAATTAATTAACTTAACTAATCAAATTAACTTCAATTAATTACAATAAGTAATTAATTCTTAATTACTTCCATTAAGTAATTCCATTTAAACAATTTCACAAATGATTATCTTTAAATTAATTAATCTAATTAATTATTAAAATTAATTACATAAATTAATTATTTAATAATCCATAGTTAATGACCTTTATTAACAATTATTTAATTACTTTTCTTAAGTAATTAACTTAGATTAATTATTATAAATTTTAAATTAATAAATCTTAATAACCAATTAATTAATCTCTAATTATTTAATTAATTAAGTGTTAACCATAACTTAATTAATCTTTAATTTCTTTACTAATTAATTCTTAACCATTTATTAATACTCTAATTTATAATCCTTAATTATAAATTTATTATTCCTAATTAATTAATCTTAATTATTAATTAATTTGTTTAAACCTTTAAGTATCTATTAATTAATCCAAATGATTAATTAATCAAATAAATAAATTATCCATTAAATCTCCAAATAATTTAAATAAACACAAGTCTTTAATTATTTAAGATAAACTTTATTTTTATTGATAAACAAGTTATCATTTACAATTTATATTTGAAACATCCATTTCAAATCTACTTTTAAATTTCATTTTAAATTTTGTATTTAAAATGAATACCAATTCATTTTTAACTAAGTTTTTAACCAATTTAAAAACTTTTACTTATTAAAAATCTTATATTTTCTAAGAAGTTTTTAAAAGAACTTAAATGAAATTTCTTCTTAAATTTAACATTTAAACATATCTACTTAACCATTTTAAACATTTAAATTCATAAACTAATTATCTAATATTAAAGTTTATAACTAAACTTGTCTTTATAAATCAAACTTTGATTTACTGCTTAATATTACTTCCAATTTAATTTAAATTTAAATTTCAAACAGTCAAGTATAAAAACCTGACAATACTAAAACTCTCGAACCCAGCCTATTTGCTTCGAGTTCCCACCCTAATTTCCCCGAGTCTCCCTCGCAAAAACACTCAAAAGTCTCGAGTCCTTCCTGTCGCTTGAGTTCAATACTCCAGCTCCACTACTTCGAGTCGCACATCAAAATTCACGAGACTCCCACGAACAAAACCCGAGACTGCATTGCCTTCTCCAGTAAAACAGACTTCACCCAGATACATCCTCGATCTCGTGCACGTGCACGGTCACCGGCGCCAACTCCGACCAACCTCGCGTATCTCCACAAGTCGACAATCCTTCCTAGACCAGAATCCAGCCTCTCGATCATCAAAACTGGAACGAAAACGAAATCGAGCCTAAAACCAAACCTGGAACCATCAGTTCGAATTCGCCAAAGCCTGGCAACACTGACTCGCGACCAACCAACCACTTGTCATCGCCTCGTCTTCACAAAGCTGTCCACCAGAACTCCTCCAACTCCGGTCATCGCTTCAACTACCTCAAAGCTTCACTTTCCCAAAATCTTAGAACACTCGATCCATCCATGAAAACGAACGAAACGAATTCGTAGCCTAACTTAAAACTAGGTTTAAAATTTTCAAACCTAAATCATTTCTGCCTCAATGTTTAATTCAATTCCCAGTCATTTTTCCTAGTATCCTTGATCATTATACTACCACTACCAAAGATTTCAAACTTCCAATTTCACTGAGATGATCGAAATCACCAGAATTTCATTTCCAACATAAACCAAAACTGCTCTTATTAAACTAAACTAAAAACTATGATATTCATGCTAAAAATCATATTATTCATCTATGGTTTCAATTTATAAATTTGAATTTATAAATTACAGAGTTCAAATTTTCACTTTAATATAACATGTCTCTGTTGTTTTTGATTTCAGAGGCACTCAGACTAAATTTTGACTTAATTAAATCTTTTCAATCTTTAGTTTACTATAAAACAACTAATTTTACTTAAACTTTAGATCTACATTTAAAACTAGATCATGAGATAGGATTTATCTCAAAAACAGTAGCCTGGAATTTAAGAAACAGAGATACACTAATGCAAAACAACATGCACACTATATACATTCATATACATGCAGAATCAACTATAAACATCCACATCCACAACACAATTTATCACAGAATTAGGCATGCAACCTAATTTCCTAAGTTAAATTAAGTAAGAATGTTACTCACCAGATATGAGAAGATAAACAGAGCACCTCTGGTATTGAAAACAGCTTTTAAACTTTTAAAACTTGAATGCTGGAATTTGTATAAGAATTTGAAAACTTAGGTGCAGGCAAGATGATTTGAGCTTGCTTTGATTATCTGCTACATGCCCTCTTTCTTTTATTCTTTGAAAATGCTTTGCATGCTCCAGTTTAACTTGCTTTCAGATTTGAAAAGTATGTTTACAGGCTTTGCCTTTGATTGTGGAAAATGCATTACAGGTTTTGAATTGATTTTCTGGTTTGAGGAGTTGATTACTAAATTGGTTTGAGAGGAAGGTTTAATTTCATATTTGTTTTCAGGAAATTTTGTTTCGAGAATTTATATTCAGTTTTCTTTAGCTTTTGGGAATGAAGATAAGAAAGGAAATGAAGATAAAGAACAATGTTTGTATAGGCTGAAATAATTTCTTAAAAATAAAAGAAAATAGAAATTTAAAAGATGGACACTTGTCATACATCTTAGTTCATAAATTTACACATATTACTTTGAGTCTTAATATGATAACACTTGTCTTTTATTTAGTTTATATTTATTTTAAATGTAAATAAACCTTTTACTTAATTTATTAGTTACTTACCTATATATATATATATAAAGTATTTTAAAGAAAATAAAACCAATTACGTTTATAATTAAAAGTTATACAAATATTATAATATCCAAACAATTTAAATATTTATTCTCTTGAATTTCAAAGCTTAAATTCAAATTCAATTAAATTAAATCCTAAGATTCAATTTAAAAAGTCAAGTTATATATATATATACATATATAACTATTTATTCAATTTAAATAACAATTTCATATTCTTTAAAATCCATTCATATTAATAAAAATAATACATTATACTTATTATATGAAATTAACATATTTGATATTTAAATAATTTATATAAGAGATTATATTATCAAGTGGTATTTTAAAAAGAAACAAAACAAGCCTTTTTGTTAACTCTTATATAATTTTAAATTTAAGTAAAAATATCTTAAGCAATTAAAGTATTTTTAAAACTATAAATTTACTAATTTATATAACTTTGAAAAGTCATATTAAATTAAATCTAAATTCCCAATTTACCCAAAGCTTCTATTTACAATATATATAAATAAATATATATATTCAAATAGAAAATATCTTATTAACTTTTAAAAGATAAAATCACCAATTAATACTAATTTAATCAGATTATTAAATTAAATTCAAATCTTATTATCAAAGATCATTAATATCAATTTAATTATTTAACAGATTATTAAATTGATATTGTTAAAATTTCCGGGATATTACAGTCAGGCGGACGATGAGCATTCTAAGTGATATGTTCTGATTAAAGGTAATCGTAACCTCAAGCCTCATCAACCGGGAATGGCTAAAACAGGGGAGGTGCAGCAAGGCTTCGTGGGTAGCACCCACTGAGAGCAAGATAGATCCCTGTCTAGAGGTCCCTTTTCTCCTATTCGGCTTAGTGTGTGGTTGGTCGCGCCAACTACGGGATTGTCTTGTTCGGGATTATCCAGTAAGGGATGGTTCCGGCTTTGTGTTGCAGGGGAGCGGGTGTACTCCTCGGTACGGTGATCTAGGCCACGTACTGTGACGGGCGGTACCCCAGTAGCCCTGCCATTGTATGGAATCCAAACTCCAATAAGTGCCGTACGTATTAGTTGTGCCCAACTATGTTGGAATGTGAGATGTAAGCATTTCAGCTATTTCTGTATTTTACTTGAAAACCCTAGACCCTATTATAATACAATCGGATTTCCTATCAAATGTTTTAGTTAGCGTAAGGTAAAAACTTACCCATGTTTATTTGTGGGAAGTCTTACGTGATACTTTTGTTTTCAAAGGTTTTCAAAGTTAAGCAATCTAACCGTTTACTCACACCAGACCCATGTCTGACCCAAGTGTTTATTTTCTGTTTTATTAAACTCTTGGGTACTCAATATTATATTGAGTAGTCAAGGGATTCAGGATAATCTTGACGAATTCTGGAGGAGCTGTGAAGCAGGAGGCTTCAGCGAGTAGATATATAGAGTTTCCGCTGTGTTTGTATTAGTCTGTATTGTACTGGTGTACTTGTGTTGTATAATAGACAGAAGTTTATAACTGTCTATTTTGTTGTATAAGTTGTGTAACTCTGATTATGTAAAGACTATGTAATAGTTATGTGATATATTATATTTTGTTTCGTTCCGCTGTGAGATTCTGATATTGTTTAAGTTCTTTCTTTCTTTTCTTTTCTCTTTTCTATCCCTTTCTTTCTTATTAGCGATACGACTTTCTGTGGAGAGAAAGTCGTGGTCGTTACAGTGGTATCAGAGTAGTAGGTTGAGTGAATACCTAGGCTCTGAAGTGGTGTCTATCTTAAGAGCGCGTAATTGTTAGTTATATAAAAATGGTTTTATATTGTGTTAATTGATCGGTTGAGTGGTATATGGATTCTGGTCAATACGAGTAGCTAACGTTATTGATAGGGATCTCTAAACACTTGAACCAGGCCAACGGACACAATATTGTTTTAAAGAGGTAGATGAAATAATTTTACCCAGAAATAATTTCTATATAAAAAAAAATATCATTTTAAATATATATATTTATGTATTTCTACCTATTTATTGGGTTACCTGTTCGGGTTTTCCAATATAAGTTATAAAGGTAGATAAGGTGGTAGTGTGTGTAACACAATTACCAATAGTTGGAGTTTGAATGTTTGAGGTTGGAAGTATATTTCGAGACTGTAAACCCAATATCGTCTCGAGTAAGTTGGCAGTATGGAGTAAGGATGTCTCAGATCTCTGAAGAAAATCCTTTTCAAGATTCGGAGTCCATTATTGGAATGTAAGATTGGTTGAGCTCGGGTGAGCAGATTTTCTAGAGTTGAATCTATCAGTTGTGCAGAAGTAAGTGATGGTAGCTTGGCGACTTCAGGAGGGTGCAGTTGTGTGATAAGACGCAGTATCTATGGATGTTCCCGAAGGAGATTTTCTTTTTGGAACAAGATTAAGAAGGTATTGGAGGAACAGTTGATGTCTACCGCAGGAAAGACTCGACTGTATAGAAATTCTCTGATATCAAGTAAGAGAGTTTTGTCTATTTTGAAGTATGGGACTAAGGTCGATTAGTTGTTCTTCGGACATGGTCTCATTGTTCCCTTAAGAAGAGTAAGTTATTAGCGATTGGTTTGGAGCCCGAGTTTCTTTTGGATGTCTGCCATCTCGGAGATTCGTTGAGAGGTTTGTTGATGGTTTTAGTTTTTAGAAGCCTTTGGATTAGAAGTTCTTGGTTAGCTGTGATAGCAGTGCAGCTCGGAGTGTTCGGTGTGCTGTCGAGATAGAGTTTGGAAGCAGCAGTGTGGTTCGTTTCTTCGATGGTTCCGGAATCTTTGTGGTTCTTCTATCAACAGTCCGAGTAGATGGTGAAGTTTTTCTTGAAGGGTTAACCTTGTTTGGAAAAGCTTAAGGCTGTTTTAATTGGTAAAGAGAGAACAGTATCTTTGGAATCCGAACTAGGTAGGATCGCAAAAGTGACTTGCGAATCAGTTTGAGAGTTCATCTTGAGTAATCTTTTGTATGGAGTTGAGGCATCTCAAGAGAAAGTAAAAGTTATCGAAGAGGTCAAAGATTTAGTTTATATCGATTTGGTTCCTAGAGAAGGATTTGGAGAAGTATCTTAGAATTTTATGGAGTATCTGTGTTTTCTCTTCTGCTTCTAGTTTCGAGTTTCCTCTAGCCAAGGATAGCTGAAGACAGTACCCTTGACCGGGGACTCGTCTATTCTTTGAGAAGTTGGTTATGTCTTTAAGATAACCAATGTTTCCGCTTGTTTGTGGATCTAGTTTGTGCTCGAGTTCATCGACATTCTCATCTATTTCAAAATCAGAGTTGTGCAGCGAAAGCAAAGGTAGTAGCTGTGCAAGAAAGGAAGTAACCTCAGATTTCTACAAGAAGTTTATGTGAATTTCTAAGTGGGTATAGAATTTTCGGAACCTGGGAAAAGGAAGTTCAGTCTTCTATTGCTTGTGGAGTAGAGTTGTGGATTTCAGCAGATTTGAAGATCATTTTGTTTCTTGGTCCAGTTGTTTCAAGAAGCATCAGCAAGGGTTAAGCTGATCAGGAAGAGATGAGGTAGCCCAGGATCGTCTGGTAAGTTATGTAGAGATGAGACAGAATTTGGAATTCGGAGTTGGAAATTGGAATTTGTTTAAGTTTTCTCCGATTATAAGAGCTAAAAGATTTGGTAAGTCACGAAAGTTAACTCAGAAGTATTTTGGGTATTTTGGAATTTTCTTGTGTTCTCGAGAGGAGTAGTTCTTTGTCTATAGGGATGAATGGCCAGTTTGGATATTTGGAATTCATTCTATTTCACGTATATCTGAGGGAGTACGTGTATGGTTCATCGCTGATTGTGGGATCTACAGTTCAGATGGATTTGGAAGTTGAGCTGGACTTGGGTGTGATCTGATATTCTGTTCAGATTAGTGGATCTAGAGATAAGGGAAGCTCTGGATCATAGTGGTGTTGTTTGTTTAGCTTCTGTAGAGCGAGTCTCCCGGTGATTTATATCCGGGGAAACTCTAGATAGTGTTAGTAAGTCTATCCTGATTTTTATCAGAATAGTTAGTTAGGTTTGATTGTTTGAATGGTTGCTTTGGTTGTTAGTAATTGGATGATAGGTATGTGGTTGCTGTTTTAAAATCTTTGTTGGATTATTAAATTAACTTTGTTTTTAATTTCGAGGACGAAATTATTTTAAGGGGGGAGGAATGTGATATCCCGGGTTTTTGGGCAGTATAAATTTAATAATCTGTATTAATAATTTAATTGAATTGATAATTTTCCTTTATAATTTTAATTTAAATTGGTAAATTAATCTTTAAAGGATAATAAATATTTAATCTGGCAATATTGATAAGATTTATTTTCAAAGCTAATAAAGTTTTAATCTATTTATAATATATATTTTGCTATATATATTGTGAATAGAAATCTTTTGTTTAAATAAAAGATGTATTTTCAAATTGTAATATATATGTATGTATATATTATTATTTGAAGTTGTATTGAAATTTAATATAATAATTCTCAAATTTATGTTAAAAATATTTTCTATTTAAAGATATATGTATATTTGTATATATTGGAATTTTGGTTTGAAAATTAATAAAGTGTTTCAAATTCTAATATATATATATATATATAAATTGTAATTTGGAAAGTATAATTTAATATAATACTTTTTCAAACGGTATTTGGTATTTTAATTTATATCTCTTGAACAATAAAAATAATGATTTTGGATTTAAAAATATGTGTATAAGAATTTATTTGTATTATATTTGGATTTATAATATTTGCTCTAAAGTAGTTTATATATACATATATACTAAGATAAATGTTTATTAATTAAATAAATTAGTATGAAAAGCTTTATATTAACATTTAAATTAAATAAAAATTCATTTAAAAATACTTATGACATGTGTTAATACATTAGGACATGTAAGTAACATTTGTAAGGTAATTAAGTAAAATAAGTGACAAATGTAACTTTTAAAAACAAGTGTCATCATTTCAAATTTTATTTTCTTTAATCTTTAAACCATAATTTAATTCATAAAGCTTATTCTTTATCTCTCCCATTTCTTTTTCTCTTCTCAGCTGAAAACAAAGATAATTCCATGTCTGAAAAATTCCTCAAACCAAAACCTGTAATCATATTCAAAACATTTTCAAAGTCTATAAAAATTTCAAATATCAAGTTTTAACCTGAGACTTTGCATGTCAAAGTGAAGATAAACAGCAAGTTCAATAGCCTGATTTCATCTTCAATCTGGAATCAAGCAACTAAATCAAACAACTTCAACCTACAACTCAACTAAGCAAGAAAACCTGGAAAGCAACTAAATTCGAAGATTAACACCAGATAAAAATTCAACAACAAAAAGGAAATTCGAGAGCCTGGAACAAGTCTGGAAATCAAGAACATGTTATCTGTTCTCTGTTTTAACAGGTGAGTAAATCTTCATTTTTAAAAACAGTTTTTAATAAATCTGTAGTGGGATGTTGATGCATGTGTTAAATTTGCTATGATATTGAATGCATGTTTGGTTTAGAATGCCTGTAAACAAGAAAATAGGTTCTGTTGTTAACAGTTTTGGTTTTTCTCTCTTTAAATTCAATATCTCATTCTTTATTCATTGTAAATCTGTAATTTGCAAACAATAGATGATTGAGATCATGTAACTTCACTACAAAAATCATTCCAGATGTTTAAAATAAATAATTATATTGAAATCTTTTAAACAACAGTGAAAACTAAGTTTTTGTTAAAAATCAACTACTTTAATTTCCAATTTGGATTGCATGCATGTAATCACGATAGAAAATCGTGAATTTTGATATGCATATTGTAAATTTTAGTTGAGAAATTCTTGTGAAATTGGGTTTTGTTCAATTTGGGAACTTTGGTGAATTGCCGTCGATTGGAATGATGATTGTAGCTAGAATTTTGGTTGAAGCTCGTCTGCATGTTGAGGATGATGGGAAAAATGTCGTTGAATTTTTCCAATAGCCGTGATGATCGTAATCGATCTAACTAGGGTTTTAGGCTGCTTTGGGTAGGTTGAACTGTTGGGGAATTCGCGACTTGGATGATGATGCGGAGGCAATCGCGAGGTGTGGGTTTTGTTCGACATGGAGTTGAGCGTCGTCAGGTAGGTTGGTGATGATCAATGATGAAGGGAGGGTCGGCGGCGATGGTAGTAATGGGGTCGAGTGCTTCTGCAGTTTTCGAGCACGAGGTCGAATTTTTGTTTCGAGTGAATTGGTTCGATCTGGGTGGGGAGTAGGGATTGCATGGGTTCGTGGAGTCGGGGAGGAGCATTGCGACGATCATCTATGGTCGGAGACGCTGGTGCAAGTGCACCACGTGCACGTGTACACGTTCATACCAGGTGAGTTCGACATTGGGGAAGAAGAAGATTTCCCAGGATTTGTCTCGTGTTGGTCTCGTGTGTGACTCGAAGAAGATGAGTTCTCGGGTTTGTTTACGTGAGTTATCGGGTTTGGCTCGAGGAATTGAGAATTTGGCTCGGGTTAATTACTTTATGTTCCGGGTTTTAAAATCTATAAGAAAATTATTACCAGGTTTAAGTTGAAGCTTGAATAAGATTTTAATCAAGTTAAAAGCAAAGTGAAGACAAGTTTTAAAGTTATAAAAATAAAATAGGTTTCAAAAGGAAAGTGTTTAACCGAGTTTTAAGATATATTTAAGGAAATAAGTTTTAAAAAGAATAATTAAAGATTAATTAAATTATAGTTAAAATTTAAATAAATAAATAATTAAAGGTTAAATTTAAGATGCTTTAAACTTCTTTAAAAATTGATTTCTAAAATGTTTTATTTTTAAACATGGTTTAATTTAGTAATCAATTATAATAAAGGATTTATCTTTAAGTTATTAAGATTTTGTTTAATTTTAAATAATTAATTTGTGGAAATAAATAAGATTAATTAATTATTGTTATTAACTTAAGAATAGTTAATTAATGTAAATGACTTGTTAATAAGTAAAAGTTTAATTAAGATAAATGATTTTCTTAATTTATTTAAGTATTTCTAAATATAAGGAGTTAACTAATTATTTAATTTATTTTAAATAATTTGTTAAATGTTTGGTTAATTTAAATAATTACTTAATTATGAATAAATTAAGTATAATTAGTTGATAGAGTAAATTATGGATAATTACTAAATGTAATTAAGAAAGAGAAATTACTTATGGAAGTAATTAAATGAAAGTGATTAAGAGTAATCACTTGATGTTATTAATTAGAAATAGTGGATTTGAAATTAATTAATTAAAGAGTAATTAATTAATTAAAGGATTAAGATTAATTACTAGTTAAGGTAATTAATTAAAAGAGAGTAATTAATTAAGGAAGTGATTAATTAATTAAGGGTTAATTAATTAAGATTAATTAATCAATAATAAGTGATTAAAGAAGTAATTAATTAATATAATTAATTAAGGAGTAAATTAATTAAGATAAGTAATTACAAATTGTTAATTACTGTTTATGATTAATTAAAACTAATAAATGAATGAAGTAGTTGATTAAATTTTATTATTTAATTAATTAAAAGGTTAATTAATTAATAAGGATTATTTAATTAATAGAATTAATCAAGGTTGATTAATAAAAGTAATTAATTAAAATATGATTAATTAATTGTAATTAATTAAGGAGTAATGTAATTAATTATAGTTGATTAATTAATGGAAGTAAATAAAGGTTCATTAATTATTGTAATTAATGATAGTAATTAAAGGTTAATTACTGTATATGGTTAAGGATAATTACTTGATGTAATTAAAGATAATTAATCAAAGGAGATTAATTAAGGAAGATCATTTAGATGTTTAATTAATTAATATGTAATTAATTAATGATAGTGAGCAGGATTAAGATAATCCAAGTAATTAAAGGATAGTAATTAATTTAATTAAAGGTTAATTAAATTGATTAGAGTAAATCAATTCTGTTTAGAAAATTGATTAATACTGGATGTTTGATATTGGGTGATTGGTTGATATTGGATGATTTGTATGTCTCTGATATATATATGATATATGCTACTTTGTGAGATGAATGTTGATATGAATTATCTATTGTGATAATGTTATTTATCTATCTGTTTATATCATTCAGAATATAAGTTTAAATGTTTAAACCTTTAAACAACTTGGCCTTAAAAGATACGTTTTGGATTTCCATGAGACCGGGATCGGGTTTCCGTATACCGGTATTCCAGGTCTGGAGACCCGAATACCACATCGATCCAAATTAACGATAGGTCGTGAATCTCAAGTGAAGATGAAGATCAGAGTGCAAGGGTTATTGTCGTTAACTCTGAGGGTGATTCCAAAACGAGTGTAACAAGATAATGCCTTCGGTTTCGTTCGAACCCGAAACGAACTTGTATGGATTGAATGCTTTCAGCACATCGTCAGGCGGACGATGAGCATTCTAAGTGATATGTTCTGATTAAAGGTAATCGTAACCTCAAGCCTCATCAACCGGGAATGGCTAAAACAGGGGAGGTGCAGCAAGGCTTCGTGGGTAGCACCCACTGAGAGCAAGATAGATCCCTGTCTAGAGGTCCCTTTTCTCCTATTCGGCTTAGTGTGTGGTTGGTCGCGCCAACTACGGGATTGTCTTGTTCGGGATTATCCAGTAAGGGATGGTTCCGGCTTTGTGTTGCAAGGGAGCGGGCGTACTCCTCGGTACGGTGATCTAGGCCACGTACTGTGACGGGCGGTACCCCAGTAGCCCTGCCATTGTATGGAATCCAAACTCCAATAAGTGCCGTAGGTATTAGTTGTGCCCAACTATGTTGGAATGTGAGATGTAATCATTTCAGCTATTTCTGTATTTTACTTGAAAACCCTAGACCCTATTATAATACAATCGGATTTCCTATCAAATGTTTTAGTTAGCGTAAGGTAAAAACTTACCCATGTTTATTTGTGGGAAGTCTTACGTGATACTTTTGTTTTCAAAGGTTTTCAAAGTTAAGCAATCTAACCGTTTACTCACACCAGACCCATGTCTGACCCAAGTGTTTATTTTCTGTTTTATTAAACTCTTGGGTACTCAATATTGTATTGAGTAGTCAAGGGATTCAGGATAATCTTGACGAATTCTGGAGGAGCTGTGAAGCAGGAGGCTTCAGCGAGTAGATATATAGAGTTTCCGCTGTGTTTGTATTAGTCTGTATTGTACTGGTGTACTTGTGTTGTATAATAGACAGAAGTTTATAACTGTCTATTTTGTTGTATAAGTTGTGTAACTCTGATTATGTAAAGACTATGTAATAGTTATGTGATATATTATATTTTGTTTCGTTCCGCTGTGAGATTCTGATATTGTTTAAGTTCTTTCTTTCTTTTCTTTTCTCTTTTCTATCCCTTTCTTTCTTATTAGCGATACGACTTTCTGTGGAGAGAAAGTCGTGGTCGTTACATTGCCCGCGATTTATATAAGTCTATCTATTTTCCTAGTTCGAAATCCAATTATCTTATCTCACTTTCAAGCTTATCATCTAGTCGGAATTCTTTTGAATTGGGTCCCCTAATTTGAATCCCTATCCTTGTTTTGAAATCCATCCTTGAATTATCGAGTGAGGGAGTGTATTTGTATTAATATTAAAAGGTTTTATAGTGTGTTGTTTGAGTTGTTGATGTTGATTTGGGTTTTCGATCGATTCGTCTGACCAGCGATATCGATAGGAATTCCAAAACACTTAAACAGAGCAAACTGACACAATATTGTTTTCAAATTTGGTAAATGAAATATAATTTTTGTATGATTATATTATATATAAGCAAATTTTCAGAAAGATAATTGTTAAATGAATTGGTTAACAAAATGTAATATTTGATTTTCATTTATTGTTTTGAAAATCATTGACTATTACATAATATAAATAAATGAATTTATAACCATGGATTATAAAATTGATTTGGAATTTAAATGAATTCAAATTGAGAATTTGAGAATTTAATTTCCGATGATTTCCAACTTTGGTTTAAAGTTTTAAAATGTATATTATCTAAAGTATTTTTCGAATAGAAATGGTTTCCAAAGAATTTTTTTAAATGTTTAAAATCAGTACTCTTCTCTTTTTGTCGCTGGAAAATAATTTCGGTGATGACTGTAGCTTCATCGATATTCATTTTCGAGTTTCGAAGAGGAGAGGCCATTCAGCAGCTTTGCTACACTTTTGTTTTGGAAATTAATTTGATTTCAATTTCTTAAGTATGATTTGATTTATATATATAGGTATATTATTTTAAATTTAATTTGATTTGATATATATAGTATATACATAATTATCTCTAAAGGGTTTGAAATTAAACTGAAATTTAATTCTTAAATTTATGATAAAGGTGATTTCAATTGTAAAATGAAGCCAAAATTTTGAATAAATATTTAAATTTGAAATAATTTAGTTGGGAAAATTTTACTTGTATAATACCCAATTTCATTTTAATATAAGTTACCTAAATTATTCAGAAGTTGAATATGTAATTGGATAATATACAATATAAAATGATTTTATAAATAAATTTGAGTGTTTATAATAAACGTTATACACTTAAATTTTGATTATAATTATGTTAATAGAGATAAATAGAATAATAAGTTAATTGAATAAAATAAGTTAATTGAATAGTAGATGAGTAAAATAAAATAATTTTTGTTTTGAGGGAATTAATAAATTGAAATAAAATCAACTTAATGAAATACCTTGAATTTAAAAATCAATTATTGAATATTAATTAATTTAAGTTGAAATCTATATGGTTTTAAAATTAATTGTTTTACTTTGTTTTTTTTCAATCTATTTTTCTTTTGGTTGTTTCTATTCTCCTACCTCCTTCCTTTTTGGGGACGAAAAGCTTTGAGTGGGGGAGAGTGTAATGACCCGTAAATTTTAATGGTTTTAATAACGTATTTAACTGAATTTTTGTGAAATTTTAAACAATAAAATTTGGAAATAAAAATTTGATATTTGGAATACGTCTGTTTAAACATAGCAAATGGTAAATTTTCATCTGGTAATATTAAAGTTTATTTTTCTTGTATAATTTTATTTCAGTTTAAATCAATTAATAATTTGATGATAATAAAATATCTTCCAAACCTGAATATTTTTCTATAGAAAATTTGCAAATCATCTTCTGAGTGAGACGTCATAGAGATAAGAATATCAGGTTTTGTCTATATTTTTAGTATATATATATTACTAGTTTTAATTGTCTGTTTATTTATATTGACGTGTAAGTATTGATACTTTATATCTTATATATTTCTAAAGTCTATGATATAAAAAGTGCAACCTGCTTAGCTATACTATAGTAATATACAATCTGTTCGGTTTAAATATACATTATTATAAAATAAGTTTATATTAAGCTTTTTATGACAAATACTATTTTATATATTAAGTTATATATCACATGTTTATGTATATAAGTCAAGTAAAGTTTATATAAAAGTTTTCTATATTCTGTTTTATATCTATATATATATAGATATAAATGTATGTAAGTTATATGAACTAATTAATCTGTTATAAGTCTATGTAATTGTAAGTATAAGCCGAATAATATATATATTTTGTATATATAGGATGTTGCAAATTTCTGTTTATTTATATATATGATAGTAATAATATGTAGTTGTATACATATGTTTTCAGAGATTGGAAATGGCCGGTGTGCTATATATGTAACTACGGCTGTTATATATATATAGACGTAAGTTATATAATTATGATATGATATATATATATAGTATGATAACTATGATATTTTGATAGTTTTATAAATATGTTACGATCTGTTAGTTATGTATGTATATGAGTCTATTGGTTTATATATTGATTTGTTTATTGATTTCGAAGTATATTGTAACGACCCAGAATTTCCGTCATTTGAAATTTAAATATTTAATTTATTTTAAATATTAATAAGTAAGATTTGGAAGTCGAATTTATTTAATTTCGATATAGTGATTTAATTGGGCGATTAAATTATTAATTTAATACTTGAAATTGGGTAAATAATTGAAATCTGGATTAAATGTGTATGAAAATGATTTATAAAGTTATATTAAATCATACTGGAGTTATACTAATGTTTGTGAACTTTTAAAATCGAATTAAAAGTAAATTTGTGAAAATTGAATATTTTAATATTTAATTGACGATTGAAAATAGTCATTTTTCAAACAGTCTCGGATTTCGACGAAACTAGTTTCAACGGATCTGTAATGTGATATTATTGTAAGGTTTCAAATTTCGTCTCAATCGGAGTTGTCGTTTGACCGTGTCAACTTGAAACGCATCGAAATTGGTTTAAATCGGTTTAATTTAAATTTGATCGTTTAATTCCGTAACTCGCACAGATGACCGAATTAGCTCCCGAAACACATTCCATTGTGTTCGGAACGCGGGGTAAACCTTAGAAATGTCAGCCGACACGCTTCGTTTGGAGTTCGGAAATTTTAGGATGAATAGTGTTTTTGTGAAATTTTCTATAAAAGACCCCCTCTACCTTCACTTTGCAAACAAACTCAAAACCCTAGGGTTTCTTCTTCCAGCCGCCTACATTATTTTCAATGGCCAGAAATGCATCATCTTTCTTCCTCAATATCTAACGATCTGTTCACAATTAGTCTTCGGCATCTAAACGAAAAACGTAGAGCACGAGATGATCTTGAAATCCATACGGAGATGATGGATTTTGGAGCAACGAAGTGGAAGAAAATTAGTCGCGTTCGTGCTCGATTGTGCATGCGTCTCGAGGTCAAGGAGGCCACCGAGCTTCGAGCCCTTCCAGCAGATAGTGGAGCTCGTCATGGCGAGTTGAACGGCGGCCTTTGATCGACGTGAAGATGCACGTGGAGGTTGCAAAAATTAGAACCCTAACGGCGGCTATGGGTTCGACCTTCTTACTGGACGCGAACGTGAATGTTAGAGAAGAAAACAAAATTCATGGCCCTGATGCAATCTCACAAAAACGAACGGTCCAGATGCTGAGAGGTTTAAAAATTGAAATGAATTGTAAATTAAATTATATTATAATGTGTACAAACTTTGAAAAATCATATCTTTGTCATACGAGATCGGAAAATTATGAAACGACTTGCGTTGGAATCGTATGGACGAATATTATGCAATGGAGCTGGATTGGAGTCGTTTGGAGCTAGTGAAAATTTTGGGTAAAATTAAACGTCCTTTTAATTTTATTCGAAATAAAACGCTACGACTGTTATTGAAAGCAAGGTGAGAACTCCTCACTCAATCGAATATTTGTTTCGATTTAAATTTTAAATAGTTAGATTTAAAATTGCTTGATTGTGTGAATTGGATGATAATTGTTATCTGTTGTGTTAAATAGACCCTATACGCCGTATATTAAATGGAGGTTATTTATTAAAAACATATACTGCGATAATTCCATCGTGAAATGGAATTGGTATTATATATGTATATAGCAATATATATATATATTGGAATATGTATATATTGGAGTTGTTGATTTCTCGCATTGTATAGCGGATGAGACCCTATTGCACCGCATAATAGCGGATAGTATTTTTTTAATCCCATATACCGCGATAATTCCATCGTGAAGTGGAGTTGGTATTGTGCCAACATCTGTGGATGTAGGGAAACAGGTTGGAGGAATCCAACTGGATTCCTCAAATTATATGAATTTGTTTCATATGTTGTGTGATGAATTATTTATAATCTGTGAATGATTATATCTGTGATTGAATTTGTTGAAGGCTATAATTTAGCCGAATGTATTTTTGGTATCGTTGGATACCAGAAATGAATGAAATTTGATTTTTGAAATTAAAGTATGAAATCTTAAGTAAATTCTTTTAAAAGAATGGGTTGGATTTAAAAGAAAGGATTTTAAAGTATAAGGTTGATTTTTGAAATCTTATCGAATTAATTCTAAAATATGGGAAAAGGTTTTTATAAATAGATTTTGAAGAGTATTATTTGAAAGTTGAAGAATTTATTTAAAATGGAATTTTAAATGGTTTGGAAGAGATAAATGAATTTATTTTAAAAAGTGATTAATTTCTAGAAATCAATTTATGATTGATTTGGTATTTGAAAATAAATCTTTGGGAAAACGATATGAAAATTTATTTGATGTTAAATGAGGGAATTGATTTGTGTTGAAATGAATTTTGAAATGAATTTGTAATTGATTTGGTGTTGAAGTAAATTTTGAAATCAATTTGGAATTTGATTCGGTGTTTGAAATAAAGGTTTGGAAAATCAATTTGTGTGACGACCGCCCATGACCCCTGCACCGAATCTAGAGATAGAGCGCTGTAAAGTGTGCCAGGCGACCATGGACGATTGTCAAGGTAAGATTTAAAACATAAAGAATCTATCGTATTACTCACAGCGCATGGACAAAATACAATAGAACATATGTATAGTGAAGCTTTACAGAACAAAATGACATCATATAAAACTCCATAATAGTTGAATACAAGCATCCACATAGTCAATACATCCAGCCTCACTACATATCTCTCAGAGAATACAAAACAGCGGAATATCCAGTACATATAATAAGAAGATAATATGCAACCCTCCAGCTCGTCTTCGATATCAGCATCGTGAGAGGAGAACAGCACCTGTCACCTGCTACCTAGTCTGCCCGTCCCAAAACGGACGAACAGCCCAAGGCAATAAGAATTAAAACATAAAGCCTTGAGTCAGACAACAGTCTTAGTGAGCAGTAAATTAACTAACAACAAACCAAAAGAGCATAAAGGAAAAAGGAATAGGAATACAACCCTCCCACTCCAGCCTCATTCTACAGTGATAGCCCCCAGACACACACTAAGCAGAAGCAAACATAGCAGAGCATACAATTTAAAGTAAAGCTACTATCACTCGAGTCAAGGGCGATGTTTTCCAAGTACCAAGGCCTAAATCAGATAAGCACCCAGAAAATACCGCTCTTGAGTCCGAATGACGATACAACCAAACATCCATGACTCTGGCTATCACTGTTATCATTGCTTCGATATCACCGTTAATTGAATGACCGGCACATTCTTTCAGCCGTCCGTCAAGGGCTAATGGAAACCCCGGTTCTAGACATAACTCCCGCACGTCGTCGCAGCCCGTGCCTAGGACTATCGAATCTGCCCAGAGTACTCGACCATCAACAGTTGGCCGTTGGGACTATCGAATCTGCCCAAACGTACTCTTGCTTAGAGCATGCTAGAACCTTCAACAACGATGTTATCCAAGCCTCCTAGTCATCCTCCTCGACGACTATTCTCATATCCATTCATTATCTTCAACTCGAATCATATCACCGAGTTATCAACATGCTTGGAATGATCCCGTCTGGATTAGACCAAGTCTTCATCATATGATGCCTCGCTTCATTACACCCTTGCAAAGCTTCATCTCAACTTCACATCATCAAATCTATGCATAAGAGCTTCATCATCCCGCTACATATGCCACGAGCAGCTTTTCCAATTCAAGAGCCTTTCCCTTAGCTTTTGAATCACCTTCGATCTAAATCTAGTCATCAATCATCTAGTTCATAACAATCAATCAAATCAAACATCAATCCAAGCAATCAAGCATTCAAAAATGATCTAAGTAGACAATTATAACAATAATGGCATTTTCGTAATTAAAGAGTTGAAAGTCCAATAAGCATGAAAACATGTATTATATCTCTACAAACTTGATGAATGAACTTGCATAGGTTAACATATGATAAAGTGGATGCAACATCATCATGAACAATGGATCTATATGGATCTACACATAGGATGAAGAAAATGCATGGAAATCTCTATTTTAACACCAAAACGAGCCAACAATCCGATATACTCCTTTGGATCCGTGTGAGAGATAATCACCACTCACCAAATCTCCTAAACAATCCAAAAGATAACAACTTCAGATCTGGACAGCGAAGAACTAAGCTAGATCCGACAAGATCTCACTTCAAACGAAGAAATCTCTCTTGAAAAGATGAAGATCTTCAATCTAAGCTCTTGAATCTTCAACCTTGATCTTCGATTTGGATGGATGGAAGCACTAGATTAGAGTGGAGAAAAGAAGTGAAGAAGTGTAGAAGTCGAGCTCTCAAAATGGCAGCACTTCGTCGCTTCAAAATCCGGATCCCAAAAAGTGAGAACAACCCCTCCTATTTATAGCTGAAAACTGCCTGAGTCGTAACTCGGCTATCTCCTTAAGTCGTTGCCGACCTAACATATGCCGACCTACGACCTAAAAACCCCCACGACTTAACAGAGCCTCCGACCTAACCCTTAGCCAACAACTCCGACCTAACAGATACGCGCGCCTCAACTCCTACGATCTAACACTTCTGCGCATACGACCTAACTATTAAGTCGACCTACGACTTAACACATACTTCGACCTAACACTTAGACGAAACCCAGCGACCTACGACTTAACAGGTTACGACCTAACACTTAGACGAAACCCAGCGACCTACGACTTAACAGGTTACGACCTAATTCCTTAAGCCTCCACGCGACCTAACACTTAGCCTAACTCCTAAGGTCGCCAACTTGTTAACTCCTTAGGTCCTTAGGTCGCCAACACTAGGTCGCTAACTCGGCAACTACTAGGTCGCTAACTCGGCAACTACTAGGTCGCTAACTCGGCAACTACTAGGTCGCTAACTCGGCAACTACTAGGTCGCTAACTCGGCAACTACTAGGTCGCTAACTCGGCAACTACTAGGTCGCTAACTCGGCAACTACTAGGTCGCTAACTCGGCAACTACTAGGTCGCTAACTTTCCCAGCCGACCTAACACTTAACAAAACTTAGGTCGCTCACAACATTCTCTTAGGTCGTTGCCGACCTAACTCTACCCCAGAATACTTAGGTCGCCTACTACTCTTCCTTAGGTCGCCTAAACTTCTTAAGTCGGTCAGTCTTTAGGTCGTTAACTCGCCCTGCCGACCTAATTACTTAACTAAATCCTAGGTTGCACAATTTTATAGGTCGCTCCAACTAACCCACGACCTAACACTAACTCGCAAGTCCTTAACTCGGTCACGACTTAGCTCTTAGGTCGTCCACGACCTAGGACTTAGACAAATTTCCCCAAAAATCTGAAATGACTTAAAAATGCAAAAATTCCAGATTTGACGAACTTTTCGATCCGTGAAAAATACGGGTCGTTACATTCTCTCCCCCTTAGGAATTTCGCCCCCGAAATTCCAAGCAAACAAAGCAATCAAAGACTATTCTGTACGCCTACCATCCATAGCAATCAACAAACCATGCATCCAATTCTAACTTAGCGTACAGAATTCTAAAACTTAGAACAAGTTACAATATCGCGAGATGAGACGACACCTTAGGGCCATACCTTGAAGAGTTCAGGATGAGCTGCTTTCATCCTCTCTTCCACCTCCCACGTACAGTCGTTATCATCATCACTCCATTGTATCTTGAGCAACTTAACTACCTTCCTCCTAAGCTGTTTCGTGTCGGTTTCCACAACACGAAGTGGCTTACGAGGTCTTCTATCAACTGGATCAACTTCAAAGTCTTCATAGCTATCAGCAGAAACCACCGTACTCGAGTCGTGCACATACTTCCGTAGATACGATACGTGAAAAACATTGTGCACACTCGACATTTTCTCTGGTAACTCCAATCTGTAAGCGAGCTTTCCAATTCGCTCGATAATCGGGAATGGTCCAACAAATCTCGGAGTCAATTTTCCTTTCCTCCCGAATCGAATAACATTCTTCAGTGGAGAAATCTTCACAAAAACCATATCTCCAACGTCGAATTCCAAATCCTTACGACGTTTATCGGCATAACTTTTCTGACGGTCTTGGGCTGCCTTCATCCGTTGCCGAATGATCTCTATGCAATCCGAAGTCTGTCGAATCATCTCTGGCCCAAGCATCAGCTTTTCTCCAGTTTCCAACCAACATGTCGGAGAGTTACACGGTCTTCCATACAATGCCTCATATGGTGCCATACCAATGCTTGACTGGTAACTGTTGTTGTACGCAAACTCCACCAAATGAAGGTGATCTTCCCATGATCCTCCGAAATCCAAAACACAAGCTCTGAGGAGATCTTCCAAAACTCGGTTGACTCTCTCAGTCTGACCATCTGTTTGAGGGTGATAAGCTGTACTCAAACACAACTCGGTTCCCAAAACTTCCTGGAAGCTCTTCCAAAATCCACTAGTGAACAATGGGTCTCGATCGCTCACTATACTCTTCGGAATACCATGGAATCGAACTATCCACTTAACATACAACTCAGCCAACTTTGATGCAGTCCTAGTCGATCGAACAGGAATAAATCGTGCACTCTTGGTCAAACGATCTACAATGACCCAAATCCCTTCATTCCCTGTTCTGGTTCTAGGCAATCCATCGATAAAATCCATCGATATCTGCTCCCACTTCCATGTAGGAACTTTTAATGGCTGAAGCAATCCACTTGGCTTCTTCTGTTCGGCTTTTACCAACTGGCAGTTCATGCATTTGGAAATAAAATTTCCAACATCTTTCTTCATACCTTCCCAGTAGTAGGTTCTCTTCATATCCCGATACATCTTATTTCCACCTGGATGAATTGTCAACTTCGAGTGATGACTTTCCCTCAAAACTTCACTCCTCAATTCATCTATATCGGGAACAACTAGTCGTCCTTGCTTCCGAAGCCAACCCTCTCGATCGACCTCGAATCCTTTATCCTTTTCTGGATCCAAGCCAGATTCCAAATCACGGATAATCTTGACAATCTTATCATCTCGCTTTTGACTCTCGCCAATCCTTTCCACAAGAGTCGGTCTTATTGATAAGTTTGCCAGCATCTCGGGTTCCAATTCGCATTTGGGCCTGAAGTCGAATCCAGCTAAATACTCGAGACTCTTCCATTCTGAAAACATGGCTCCCAATCCTGCATGTCTTCGACTTAACGCATCTGCCACTGCGTTACCTTTTCCCGGAGTATAAGCTATACCAAAATCATATGATGCCAAAAACTCTAGCCAACGTTGCTGCCGAAGATTCAAATCCTTCTGGGAGAAAAGATACTTCAACGACTTATGATCTGTAAACAACTCGAATCGAACTCCCAACAGATAATGCCTCCACATCTTCAGAGCAAATACAATCGCCGCTAACTCCAAATCATGAGTTGGGTAATTCCTTTCATGCGGCTTCAGTTGTCGACTGGCATACGCAACCACTTTATCTCTCTGCATCAGCACTGCTCCAAGTCCAGTACCACATGCGTCGGTGTAAACCACCATCTCATCATTCCCACTTGGAATAGTCAAAACAGGAGCACTAGTCAATCGCTCTTTCAGGATTCCGAAAGCTTGCTCACACTTAGCATCCCAACTGAACACTTGGTTCTTTTTCGTCAATCCTGTTAACGGTGCAGCTATCTTGGAGAAGTCTTTGATAAACCGTCGATAATATCCTGCTAATCCAAGAAAACTTCTCACATCAGATGCATTCTTAGGTCTAACCCAATCCTGGATTGCTGCCACCTTAGCGGGATCAACCGCTATTCCATTTCCAGAAATCACATGGCCTAAGAACCTCACTTCACTCTTCCAGAAGTGACACTTCGAAAACTTAGCCTTCAGCTGATGTTTTCGCAAGATCTCCAAAACGATACGCAAGTGCGTCTTGTGCTCTTCTTCCGTTCTGGAATAAATCAGAATATCATCCACGAACACAAGTACGAACTTGTTCAACTGATCTCTGAACACTCTATTCATAAGATCCACAAAATATGCTGGCGCGTTAGTCAATCCAAACGGCATTACCAGCCACTCAAAGAAACCGGATGGTGTCCTAAAAGCAGTCTTCGGCACACTATCCTTAGCCACTCTCAACTGGTGAAATCCCGTTGCCAAATCCATTTGAGAAAACACCTTAGCCTCGTGAAGCTGATCAAACAAGTCATCTATTCTCGGCAATGGATACTTGTTCTTCTTAGTCACCTTATTCAGCTCACGATAATCCACACACAATCTCAACGATCCATCTGCCTTGGTTGCAAACACAACTGGTGCACCCCACTCGGACACACTACGCCGAATGAATCCTTTCTGCAAAAGATCATCAACTTGCACCCTCAACTCTTGCTGTTCCCTAGGCGCCATCCGCCTAAGAGGCATCACAACAGGTCTGGCTCCTTCAACTAGATCTATACGAAACTCGATCTCTCTATGCGGCGGCAACCCTTTGACTTCGTCAAAGACATCCTCGAATCCATTTGCGATTGGCACTAAAGACAGTCCATCCCGTGGAACAACTAGCGAATACATGAAGCTCATGAAGACGCCTTCCTCATGCTTACATCGTATCACAATCTTTCGCTCTTCCACATTCTCGACTGTCACCTCTAGCCTCTCACAATCAACCTTAGCCGCATACTTCCTAAGCCAGTCCATACCCAAAATAATTCCGAACCCCGCAAAGTTCAGAACAAAGCAATCACAAACAAAAGAGCAACCATGACTCGACACAACTAGACCACGGCATAACATACACAAACAAGACGAACCCCCAACTGGATTAGTCACAACCAATGGCCTATCAACAATATCCGGTTCCAAACCTAACCGGCCTACTAGTTCATTACAAACAAACGAATGCGATGCTCCAGTATCAAACAAAACTCTAACTGGAATACCACATAGGAAAAGAGTACCTTGAACAACCACACTCTTTCCCTTCTCTTCAGCAGTAGGAGCTTTCGAAGACGACGGAACAGCTCCCAAAGCATAGGCTTGCACAATCTGCCTGTCCTTCCTCGGTTCTGGACAATTCTTCCTGAAATGTCCCGGCTTGTCACAGTTGTGACACTTCATCGGTGCCTTCGGATTCTTACAATCCTTAGAGAAATGGCCCTTCTGCTGACAATTGTAGCAAGTTACCTCGCCTTTCGGCTTCTTCTGGCCATCCTTACCCTTCTGCTGCTGCTGCTTCCTCTTCTGGTTTCCACCCTGCTGTGGTTTAGATTCTCCCTTGGTAACAGCAACAACAGGTCCTTCCTTAGGAAACAGACTCTCATGCCTAAGAGCTTTCTCCACAAGCTTCTCAAATGAATCGTCCAAATGATCCACCAACTGTCTCCCAAGATAACTATCCAAGCCGGTCACAAACTTCTCATTCTTCTGATAAGCAGATTCAATATACGACCGGGCATACTTGGACAAAGCTTCGAACTCAGAAACATACTCAAGAACTGATCTTCCACCTTGCTTGAGCTCCACAAACCTCTTGAACAGAACAGACTTCTGAGCTGTAGAAATGAACTTAGCTTCAAATCTGACTTGGAATTGCTCCCAAGTAATCTCTTCTTCCGGAGTAGTGATGGTAATAGAGTTCCACCAATCAGAAGCTCTCCCTTGAAGCTGCCTCGATGCCAACTTCCTCTTAGTTGCATCATCAATTCCCAAATCACCAAAGATCCTTCTACAAGCATCTATCCATCTCTGGACTTCGATAGTTGATTCTGTTCCCAAGAAAACCTTTCCTCCAAGAGCAGTATAATCCTTGCACAACTTAGCAAAATCCACTGGTTTCGGAGTTTGGACTTGAACTCCAACATCAACTGCTGCCCCCGGAACTGGTATCCTTCTCATGATCGAAGTCATCATAGCTTCGAACATGGCTGCATAATCAGCAGTCTCTTCAGTAGCACGGCCTCCCCTAGCAGCTGGTCTCCCTCTTCGACTCATTCTCAATATCTATAAAAAGGGAATGATTAGAACATCTAGAGAAACAACTGCATAAAGGACTCAAACCCTACTAAGCTACTATATTATATATAGTATTCATCCATCAAAATACAATTACGTCTCTCATACGTAGTTACTTCAGCGAGCGTTGGGTAAAATCGATTAACCAATGCTCTGATACCAAATGTGACGACCGCCCATGACCCCTGCACCGAATCTAGAGATAGAGCGCTGTAAAGTGTGCCAGGCGACCATGGACGATTGTCAAGGTAAGATTTAAAACATAAAGAATCTATCGTATTACTCACAGCGCATGGACAAAATACAATAGAACATATGTATAGTGAAGCTTTACAGAACAAAATGACATCATATAAAACTCCATAATAGTTGAATACAAGCATCCACATAGTCAATACATCCAGCCTCACTACATATCTCTCAGAGAATACAAAACAGCGGAATATCCAGTACATATAATAAGAAGATAATATGCAACCCTCCAGCTCGTCTTCGATATCAGCATCGTGAGAGGAGAACAGCACCTGTCACCTGCTACCTAGTCTGCCCGTCCCAAAACGGACGAACAGCCCAAGGCAATAAGAATTAAAACATAAAGCCTTGAGTCAGACAACAGTCTTAGTGAGCAGTAAATTAACTAACAACAAACCAAAAGAGCATAAAGGAAAAAGGAATAGGAATACAACCCTCCCACTCCAGCCTCATTCTACAGTGATAGCCCCCAGACACACACTAAGCAGAAGCAAACATAGCAGAGCATACAATTTAAAGTAAAGCTACTATCACTCGAGTCAAGGGCGATGTTTTCCAAGTACCAAGGCCTAAATCAGATAAGCACCCAGAAAATACCGCTCTTGAGTCCGAATGACGATACAACCAAACATCCATGACTCTGGCTATCACTGTTATCATTGCTTCGATATCACCGTTAATTGAATGACCGGCACATTCTTTCAGCCGTCCGTCAAGGGCTAATGGAAACCCCGGTTCTAGACATAACTCCCGCACGTCGTCGCAGCCCGTGCCTAGGACTATCGAATCTGCCCAGAGTACTCGACCATCAACAGTTGGCCGTTGGGACTATCGAATCTGCCCAAACGTACTCTTGCTTAGAGCATGCTAGAACCTTCAACAACGATGTTATCCAAGCCTCCTAGTCATCCTCCTCGACGACTATTCTCATATCCATTCATTATCTTCAACTCGAATCATATCACCGAGTTATCAACATGCTTGGAATGATCCCGTCTGGATTAGACCAAGTCTTCATCATATGATGCCTCGCTTCATTACACCCTTGCAAAGCTTCATCTCAACTTCACATCATCAAATCTATGCATAAGAGCTTCATCATCCCGCTACATATGCCACGAGCAGCTTTTCCAATTCAAGAGCCTTTCCCTTAGCTTTTGAATCACCTTCGATCTAAATCTAGTCATCAATCATCTAGTTCATAACAATCAATCAAATCAAACATCAATCCAAGCAATCAAGCATTCAAAAATGATCTAAGTAGACAATTATAACAATAATGGCATTTTCGTAATTAAAGAGTTGAAAGTCCAATAAGCATGAAAACATGTATTATATCTCTACAAACTTGATGAATGAACTTGCATAGGTTAACATATGATAAAGTGGATGCAACATCATCATGAACAATGGATCTATATGGATCTACACATAGGATGAAGAAAATGCATGGAAATCTCTATTTTAACACCAAAACGAGCCAACAATCCGATATACTCCTTTGGATCCGTGTGAGAGATAATCACCACTCACCAAATCTCCTAAACAATCCAAAAGATAACAACTTCAGATCTGGACAGCGAAGAACTAAGCTAGATCCGACAAGATCTCACTTCAAACGAAGAAATCTCTCTTGAAAAGATGAAGATCTTCAATCTAAGCTCTTGAATCTTCAACCTTGATCTTCGATTTGGATGGATGGAAGCACTAGATTAGAGTGGAGAAAAGAAGTGAAGAAGTGTAGAAGTCGAGCTCTCAAAATGGCAGCACTTCGTCGCTTCAAAATCCGGATCCCAAAAAGTGAGAACAACCCCTCCTATTTATAGCTGAAAACTGCCTGAGTCGTAACTCGGCTATCTCCTTAAGTCGTTGCCGACCTAACATATGCCGACCTACGACCTAAAAACCCCCACGACTTAACAGAGCCTCCGACCTAACCCTTAGCCAACAACTCCGACCTAACAGATACGCGCGCCTCAACTCCTACGATCTAACACTTCTGCGCATACGACCTAACTATTAAGTCGACCTACGACTTAACACATACTTCGACCTAACACTTAGACGAAACCCAGCGACCTACGACTTAACAGGTTACGACCTAACACTTAGACGAAACCCAGCGACCTACGACTTAACAGGTTACGACCTAATTCCTTAAGCCTCCACGCGACCTAACACTTAGCCTAACTCCTAAGGTCGCCAACTTGTTAACTCCTTAGGTCCTTAGGTCGCCAACACTAGGTCGCTAACTCGGCAACTACTAGGTCGCTAACTCGGCAACTACTAGGTCGCTAACTCGGCAACTACTAGGTCGCTAACTCGGCAACTACTAGGTCGCTAACTCGGCAACTACTAGGTCGCTAACTCGGCAACTACTAGGTCGCTAACTCGGCAACTACTAGGTCGCTAACTCGGCAACTACTAGGTCGCTAACTTTCCCAGCCGACCTAACACTTAACAAAACTTAGGTCGCTCACAACATTCTCTTAGGTCGTTGCCGACCTAACTCTACCCCAGAATACTTAGGTCGCCTACTACTCTTCCTTAGGTCGCCTAAACTTCTTAAGTCGGTCAGTCTTTAGGTCGTTAACTCGCCCTGCCGACCTAATTACTTAACTAAATCCTAGGTTGCACAATTTTATAGGTCGCTCCAACTAACCCACGACCTAACACTAACTCGCAAGTCCTTAACTCGGTCACGACTTAGCTCTTAGGTCGTCCACGACCTAGGACTTAGACAAATTTCCCCAAAAATCTGAAATGACTTAAAAATGCAAAAATTCCAGATTTGACGAACTTTTCGATCCGTGAAAAATACGGGTCGTTACAATTTGGGTTTTGAAACAAATTTGGAAATCAATTTGAAAGTTGATTTGGAGTTAAAAATGGATATTTGGAAATTTAATTTCACAATGGAATTTGTAAAGGAAAGGGGAAATTTGTTTTAAAAATTAACATTGATTTATTTTGAAGTGTGGAAATAAATTTACAGATTTGGAACGTAAATTTGAAATAAATCAATAAGCATTTATATAATTGGTAAAGGAATGTGATTTGAAATTGTTTTCAAATGGTTGAAGTGTAAACTGTATCTCGCGAAGAGATTTAAAATTTAATAATTTGGGAAAAAATTATTTAAATTGGTTGTTTGTTGTGAATGTTGTTGATAGTTAAATAACCGACTATCAATATTTGCTTTTGAAATGGCACTTGATTTGGTTTTTTTAAAACAAACGCTCACTATTCGGGTTAGCCGGGAAAAGACCTTTGTGTCATATAACCCATTCCGAATTAGTGATACGACGATATAGATCGTACTGAAGACCGGTGGTGAAGACCGGATATTTTCGAAAATGAAATGACAACCTGTCGAATGTCACTGCACCGAGTTGCTCCGGTATAGAGATTTATATCACTCTTTTTGTGATGGGAAGTCCGGACGTGATTAGAAATTATCCGGATTGCAAGGGCTTCTTTGGAAGTGCCTTTGGTTCCGTTCGATCCCGGAACGGACTTGTATGGATGTGTGTCTGACATTACACTTTGAGATGTAAAGCTGGTTTCTATCAAATACATTTCTGTTGGTGGCGGAAAATTTATTCTCTTAGCTTAACACCCTTCTCTGAGACGTATGAGCTCAGAGGTTATGTAGTTGATGGTTACTAGTGATACATTCCCAAGTTGGTAATGTGGCATACGAAGTGCTGTTGATCATTTGTTTTGATCAAAGCGTTGCTTTGTGAAAAAGCGTAGTTTTGTGGACGAGACTTCGTCGAGCCTCACAACCCGGTAATGGTCGAAACAGGAATGTTGCGGCAAAGGTTTGTAGGGGTAGCGCCCCTGGGGTATGTCATTTCCTTCTGGATAAAAGGTGATATCATGGTATGGAGCCCAGATATTTTACCTAAGTTGATTATACTTTGTAGTTGTTGCTTTGTGGTTGAGGATCCTCGAATAAAGGTCGGTGACGACCGGGGGATGACATAGCTCGTGTGTTAGTTACCTAGTAGCGTGAGGTAGCGTCGGCCTTGTGTTTGCAGAGATCCGGTTAGGTTCTCGGGGCGTCTTTCCAGAGGCGTTTCCATTTCGGTTTAAGGCAGTTCCTTTGCCTGACCATTTATTGGAAATCCAAAGAAACAATACGAACCCTGTACGGTTTTTAGCTGTATTACCTGCTATGGAATGTAGCGGTAACCTGCTACTGAACGTAGTATCTATAGTAGGCATACAATAATGGTTGTATGCTGGCTAAGATTAATATTATATTTTCGAAATGGTTTTCGACACTATGCACTAATGATAATAATATCGAATGATTTCGCGTAGTAAGCATTTTTGACTATCATAAGGAGAAATCTGCTCCAATTCTGTGTTTGCATTGTATGTGTGGCGGGAGGCCTTATGGTAGTTTCATTTTCCAAAAGCATTGTGAAAATGTTTTATTTTCTTTGAGATAAACTGTTTTAGTTCTCACACCAGTCACCATGACTGACCTGGAGTTTATTGTTTCCGTCCTAAACTTTGGGTGCCCACCAATTTCCACACGGGCAGTCTAGAGTCAGGTTATCAGGTCATTTTGGATTCAGGAGATGCTGTGGAGCTCATTGGCGAGCTGGATGGCGAGATGTACCACTTGTATATGATATTATTTTTCCGCTGTGTATTCTGTATATGGACAAGTTTATATAACTGTCCAGTGTTGTATTGTTGTTGTAAACTCTGATGATGATGTAATGTATAAAATGATATAGTTCTTTAATTAAAGATTATTCATTTATCTATTATATATTATTCCGCTGCGATATGTGAGCTTCTATATTGTTCTGTGTTTTTCTGTTGTTTCTTCTTTCTTTTTCTTCTGTCTTCTTCTACCTCTTCTTTTTCTCCATAATAATTCGGTTTTCTGGCATTCGATTGCTCGACAGTTGATACAGTGAATGTATTAATGTCGATTTTCGAGCGACGAAAAATCGCGTTCGTTACATTTGGTATCAGAGCATATGGTTAAGCGATAACCATGGCTCTGTTGGGTATTACTCATTAGAGATAGAGTCAGTAGTACTCTAGAATGAGTGTGAGTGTAATAATAGGTATGAGCGCGTATTTGTTAGTGAATATAAAAATGTTTTATATTGTGTTTGCTTATCCGTTGAGCTATTTATGAATTCCGGTCGGTATGTGGGACGCCATGTTATCGATAGGGGTTTCTAAACACTTAAACGAGGCAAGTCGACATAGTATCATTTTAAATTGGGTAAATGAAATAATTTTACCTCGATTATATTTTGTATATAAAGGAAATAATTTTTCAGAATTATTGAAGTGTATATAATTGATTGTTTGGTTGTTAAAAATGTAAAAATATATATAAGTTAATGAAAGTTGTTTGAATAATCTAAATAAAAACAACAATTGTGAAAGGATAACTTATATAAGAAAATGAATTATAAGTATGGAATTATAATTGAAATGATTTGCAGTTGTGAAATAATCTTGTATAAGTAAAGTTAAATAGTGAAATTATATGAGAAAAAGATTTATAAATGTGATTTATAAATAAAAGGAAAATTCTTGAAAGAATATTAAGCACTGAATTCACTAGTGTTGCTGGGAAATAATAAGGGTGATGACTGCAGCATCATCAGTATCATTTTCAAGTTTCTACATGATTGATTTGCTACCATAATAAATTGAAAAATTAAAGTTTTGTTGTGATAAACAAAATTTAAATTAAAATCCAAGTTGAAATTGATAATTATAAGTGAAATGAGATTTATACTTATAATATGATTTGGAAGTTAAATAAATAAGTTGTGTAACTTATAAAATGAGAAGATGTATGTGAAACCAAATGATAAAAAGGTTAAATAGAATTTTCTTAAGAAAAAAAAAGAAAATCTGAATTGGATTTATAAGTGGAAAATTAAGTGAAGTTAAACAAATGATGTTTAAGTGGAATATAACTTAAATGATGTTAAAAGAAGTTGATTTTTATATCAAAGTAAAATTAATAAAGTGAATTTATTAAATGAATGTGAACTTGAGTTATATAAAAGAGATTCAACTTTGTTTGTAAAATGAATTAGCAATTGAATTAATAAATGGATTGGATGTTAATCAATCAAATGTAAGTAAATTTATATGGAATAATGGATGTAAGTGTTAATTCATTAAAGTTAGTGTAATTGGAAATTGAATAAATTGAATGAAAGCCAATTTAATGATTAAACTAATTGGAATTAAAAGTGTTGAACCAAATTGAATGTAAGTAAAGTAAATTGAATGAATTTGGTTATGTTGGTTATGATTTGATTGTTAGATGGTTGTTAGTTGATTGTATATAAATTCATTAAAGTGTTAATGAAGTTGAATTAATAAAATTGGAAGCTAAGTAATTGAATTCAAATTGATAATATGTAAATTTGAATAGAATTGGATTTAACTTGAATTGGAAGCGAATCAACTTGAATGTAAATTAGTGAATGTAAACTAATTGAAAATGGACAATTGAATGTTATTATATATGAATTGGTTGTAAACAATTACAAGTGATGTTGAAATTTTATAAGTGCTTATTAACCTTGTTTAGTATGCATTTCTTTGATATATAAATGTTGTAGTTGTTTAAAAGAGTAAAATGATTAATAACTTTATATATGTGTCACTTACATGTTTGAATTGAGTAAGTACAGGTGTCGTGGTTGCCGTTCGGTTGATTTGGTTGCGCTAATAAGCTAAATAAATAACTGCTTTGCTTAAAAATGCTAAAAAGGTATGCCTACGCATAAAAATAGGAAATATGAACTATTTTTCTGCTTTTTCGACCGGGTGGGTCGATGTATATATATATTTATGCCTGTTGTGATCCTACTACGATCGAACCGTGCAAAGGAGACGCTGGCGAATTTTTCGGAAAATTTAAGGCGTTAGAAAATTTTCGGGAAATTTTGGAAAATTTTTGGTTAACGGAAAATTGATTTCCAAATTGTAATGAAGGTGTAGGAATTGAACTAGAAAATGAAAACCATTGTTTTGGTTGAAGTTAAAGGTTTTGGAAAAGGTGAATATAAAATTTTCACTAAGTGGATTATTGAAAAGTTAATGAATTTAGGGCATTTCCTTACTTTGTAATTTCGAGGATGAAATTCTTTTAAGGGGGAAGTTTGTAACGACCCATAATTTCCGTCATTTGAAATTCGAATATTTAATTTATTTTAAATATTAATAAGTAAGATTTGGAAGTCGAATTTATTTAATTTCGATATAGTGATTTAATTGGGCGATTAAATTATTAATTTAATACTTGAAATTGGGTAAATAATTGAAATCTGGATTAAATGTGTATGAAAATGATATATAAAGTTATATTAAATCATATTGGAGTTATACTAATGTTTGTGAACTTTTAAAATCGAATTAAAAGTAAATTTGTGAAAATTGAATATTTTAATATTTAATTGACGACTAAAAATAGTCATTTTTCAAACAGTCTTGGATTTCGACGAAACCAGTTTCATCGGATCCGTAATGTGATATTATTGTAAGGTTTCAAATTTCGTGTCAATCGGAGTTGTCGTTTGACCGTGGCAACTCGAAACGCATCGAAATCGGTTTAAATCGGTTTAATTTAAATTTGATCGTTTAATTCCGTAACTCGCACAGATGACCGAATTAGCTCCCAAAACACGTTCTATTGTGTTCGGAACGCGGGGTAAGCCTTAGAAACGTCAGCCGGCATGCTTCGTTTGGAGTTCGGAAATTTTGGGATGAATAGTGTTTTTGTGAAATTTTCTATAAAAGACCCCCTCTACCTTCACTTTGCAAACAAACTCAAAACCCTAGGGTTTCTTCTTCCAGCCGCCTACATTATTTTCAATGGTCAGAAACGCATCATCTTTCTTCCTCAATATCTCACGATCTGTTCACAATTAGGCTTCGGCATCTAAACGAAAAACGTAGAGCAAGAGATGATCTTGAAATCCATACGGAGATGATGGATTTTGGAGCAACGAAGTGGAAGAAAATTAGTCGCGTTCGTGCTTGATTGTGCACGCGTCTCAAGGTCAAGGAGGCGACCGAGCTTCAAGCCCTTCCAGCTGATAGTGGAGCTCGTCATGGCGAGTTGAACGGCGGCCTTTGATCGACGTGAAGATGCACGTGGAGGTTGCAAAAATTCGAACCCTAACGGCGGCTATGGGTTCGACCTTCTTACTGGACGCGAACGTGAATGTTGGAGAAGAAAACAAAAATCACGGCCCTGATGCAATCTCACAAAAACGAACGGTCCAGATGCTGAGAGGTTTAAAAATTGAAATGAAATTGTAAATTAAATTATATTATAATGTGTACAAACTTTGAAAAATCATATCTTTGTCATACGAGATCGAAAAATTATGAAACGACATGCGTTGGAATCGTATGGACGAATACTACGCAAAGGAGCTGGATTGGAGTCGTTTGGAGCTAGTGAAATTTCGGGTAAAATTAAACGTCCGTTTAATTTTATTCGAAATAAAATGCTACGACTGTTATTGAAAGCAAGGTGAGAACTCCTCACTCAATCGAATATTTGTTTCGATTTAAAATTTAAATATTTAGATTTAAAATTGCTTGATTGTGTGAATTGGATGATAATTGTTATCTGTTGTGTTAAATAGACCATATACGCCGTATATTAAGCGGAGGTTATTTATTAAAAACATATACCGCGATAATTCCATCGTGAAGTGGAATTGGTATTATATATGTATATAGCAATATATATATATATATATATTGGAATATGTATATATTGGAGTTGTTGATTTCCCGCATTGTATAACAGATGAGACCCTATTGCGCCGCATAATAGCGGATAGTATTTTTTTTAATCCCATATACCGCGATAATTCCGTGATAATTCCATCGTGTTGTGGAATTGGTATTGTGCTAACATCTGTGGATGCAGGGAAACAGGTTGGAGGGATCCAACTGGATTCCTCAAATTATATGAATTTGTTTCATATGTTGTGTGATGAATTATTTATAATCTGTGAATGATTATATCTGTGATTGAATTTGTTGAAGGCTATAATTTAGCCGAATGTATTTTTGGTATCGTTGGATACCAGAAATGAATGAAATTTGTTTTTTGAAATTAAAGTATGAAATCTTAAGTAAATTCTTTTGAAAGAATGGGTTGGATTTAAAAGAATGGATTTTAAAGTATAAGGTTGATTTTTGAAATCTTATCGAATTAATTCTAAAATATGGGAAAAGGTATTCAAAATCTAGATTTTGAAGAGTATTATTTGAAAGTTGAAGAATTTATTTAAAATGGAATTTTAAATGGTTTGGAAGAGATAAATGAATTTATTTTAAAAATTGATTAATTTCTAGAAATCAATTTATAATTGATTTGGTATTTAAAAATAATTCTTTGGGAAATCGATATGAAAATTTATTTGATGTTAAATAAGGGAATTGATTTGTGTTGAAATGAATTTTGAAATCAATTTGTAATTGATTTGGTGTTGAAGTAAATTTTGAAATCAATTTGGAATTTGATTCGGTGTTTGAAATAAAGGTTTGGAAAATCAATTTGGGTTTTGAAACAAATTTGGAAATCAATTTTAAAGTTGATTTGGAGTTAAAAATGGATATTTGGAAATTTAATTTCACAATGGAATTTGTAAAGGAAAGGGGAAATTCGTTTTAAAAATAAACATTGATTTATTTTGAAGTGTGGAAATAAATTTACAGATTTGGAACGTAAATTTGAAATAAATCGATAAGGATTTATATAATTGGTAAAGAAATGTGATTTGAAATTGTTTTCAAATGGTTGAAGTGTAAACCGTATCTCGCGAAGAGATTTAAAATTTAATAATTTGGGAAAAAATTATTTAAATTGGTTGATTGTTGTGAATGATGTTAGTTAAATAACCAACTATCAATATTTGCTTTTGAAATGGCACTTGATTTGTTTTTTTAAAAACAAACGCTCACTATTCGGGTTAGCCGGGAAAAGACCTTTGTGTCATATAACCTATTCCGAATTAGTGATACGACGATATAGATCGTATTGAAGGCCGGTGGTGAAGACCAGATATTTTCGAAAATGAAAGGACAACCTGTCGAATGTCTCTGCACCGAGTTGCTCCGGTATAGAGATTTATATCACTCTTTTTGTGATGGGAAGTCCGGACGTGATTAGAAATTATCCGGATTGCAAGGGCTTCTTTGGAAGTGCCTTCGGTTCCGTTCGATCCCGGAACGGACTTGTATGGATGTGTGTCTGACATTACACTTTGAGATGTAAAGCTGGTTTCTATCAAATACATTTCTGTTGGTGGCGGAGAATTTATTCTCTTAGCTTAACACCCTTCTCTGAGACGTATGAGCTCAGAGGTTATGTAGTTGATGGTTACTAGTGATACATTCCCAATTTGGTAATGTGGCATACGAAGTGCTGTTGATCATTTGCTTTGTGAAAAAGCGTTGCTTTGTGAAAAAGCGTAGTTTTGTGGACGAGACTTCGTCGAGCCTCACAACCCGGTAATGGTCGAAACAGGAATGTTGCGGCAAAGGTTTGTAGGGGTAGCGCCCCTAGGGTATGTCATTTCCTTCTGGATAAAAGGTGATATCATGGTATGGAGCCCAGATATTTTACCTATGTTGATTATACTTTGTAGTTGTTGCTTTGTGATTGAGGATCCTCGGATAAAGGTCGGTGACGACCGGGGGATGACAAAGCTCGTGTGTTAGTTACCTAGTTACAACTTGGTAAAAGCGTGAGGTAGCGTCGGCCTTGTGTTTGCAGAGATCCGGTTAGGTTCTCGCGGCGTCTTTCCAGAGGCGTTTCCATTTCGGTTTAAGGCGGTTCCTTTGCCAGACCATTTGTTGGAAATCCAAAGAAACAATACGAACCCTGTACGGTTTTTAGCTGTATTACCTGCTATGGAATGTAGCGGTAACCTGCTACTGAACGTAGTAGCTATAGTAGGCATACAATAATGGTTGTATGCTGGCTAAGATTAATATTATATTTTCGAAATGGTTTTCGACACTATGCACTAATGATAATAATATCGAATGATTTCGCATAGTAAGCATTTTTGACTATCATAAGGAGAAATCTCCTCCAATTCTGCGTTTGCATTGTGTGTGTGGCGGGAGGCCATATGGTAGTTTCATTTTCCAAAAGCATTGCGAAAATGTTTTATTTTCTTTGAGATAAACTGTTTAGTTCTCACACCAGTCACCATGACTGACCTGGAGTTTATTGTTTCCTTCCTAAACTCTGGGTGCCCACCAATTTCCACACGGGCAGTCTAGAGTCAGGTTATCAGGTCATTCTGGATTCAGGAGATGCTGTGGAGCTCATTGGCGAGCTGGATGGCGAGACGTACCACTTGTATATGATATTATTTTTTCGCTGTGTATTCTGTATATGGACAAGTTTATATAACTGTCCAGTGTTGTATTGTTGTTGTAAACTCGGATGATGATGTAATGTATAAAATGATATAGTTCTTTGATTAAAGATTATTCATTTATCTATTATATATTGTTCCGCTGCGATATGTGAGATTCTGTATTGTTCTGTGTTTTTCTGTTGTTTCTTCTTTCTTTTTCTTCTGTCTTCTTCTACCTCTTCTTTTTCTCCATAACAATTCGGTTTTCCGGCATTCGATTGCTCGACAGTTGATACAGTGAATGTATTAATATCGATTTTCGAGCGACGAAAAATCGCGTTCGTTACATATATTTTAAAAGGGTCTTATTTGGTTTATATGTACATATCGACGTGCCCATTTATATACATGACATAGATGTATTGATATTTAGATTTGCTTTATAATATATAAAGTTTTAAAATATATTATATTATAATAGGATAAATACAGATGGTATCGTTTTAAAATGTTTTATATACATATAGATTTTTTTTTTATTTAGTGAGTTATAAGAAAGAAACGATTTTAGAATAATATATATATAGCGATTGTTATTTTGATATGGAGTCTAAATGAAATATCAATTTTTAAATATATATGTATTTATTCCTTTATATCGGGTTGTTCTGATTTGTGTTTTCATCGAATTTGAATAGATTTGCTTTGTTGTGCCGCTCTCCTGTTGTCACTTCGTGCTTATCCACATCAGTTCGATGATTTGTCAATTATCCATGTTTGTTCGTGCCCGTTTCCATCTTGTCTCGTCTTTCTCTAGCCACGAAAGGTGAGCAATCACTCACGATTAACGTTCTTATATTTATTAAATTTGATTTCAATTGAAACGACAATTGAAATATTGCTGTTAGATTTTTACATTGCTATATATATGTGCCATTATCTGTATCTGTTCACTTGTGACATCTGACACCATTATCTGTTATTTATCACGGATGATATATGCCTGTTACTGTTGTTATATTATTATCATATCGGTTATCACTCTGCAAGTTCCCTGTTAGTATAGAATTCACTATGGGTTGAAATGATACATGTTTGTACCAAAAATGGGCACAACACTCTTCGGAAGTTTTTGAAGAGATAAAAGTGAAGAATGAAAATGGAAAATGAGGATTATCTAACAAAAACTCCAAATAACAGAAAGTAAATTGCACAGGAGACAACAATTTAGAGTGGTTCGGCATTTTGCCTACATCCACTATGAAGTTTGATGATTTTATTGCTCGATACTTGAAGATTACAATTTCTTATAGCGTAGTACAACAGATTTTATGATTATAATTTGAATCTAAGGCAGCGACGGTGCTATGGAGTAAATTTGGCAGAATCTGGGCGCTCTTTAGCTCTTAAAATTGTCCGACCCCTTTTCTGAATGACCAGGGGCTCTATTTATAGGTGTAGGAGGCTGATATTTTGCCTAAATTTCGGGAGACCGCTTCTGGCACGTGAGAGGGCCCACGCACCCGCCTTTAGGAAATCTGGGCCCACTTTGGGATCGATTCGAAGTCCATTCGAATCGATCAAGAAAACGTCCAATCGAGCTGAAATTTGGTGTGGACACTCTTCAACATGTGCATAAGCTTCTATGAAAATTTCATAGCATTTGGACTTGTAGATCTCCAGATATTGTCGATTCGAAATGGTGATCTTCGTCAGGCTGCTTCGTTCGAATCCATCCGTTCGCATCGATTGCTTCGAATCGATGATGGCGTGTGACTTCATGATGACATGGAGCGTAACTTTAGCATCGAACCGCCTTTTTCACCAGGTTGATCGAGTCGTTCCAGAGATTTCGCCGCGTCCGTATCCATGTTTACCGTGTCGACCCAAGGCTCTTTGACTCGAAGGATTTGAAAGCATCAATCATGCATGGATTCGATCATATGACTTTGTTTGTATTGATCGAGATGTGCTCCAGTCGATCGATACGAAATTGTTGTAGTAGGATGGATTCGAAGCGGGCCATCTTGATGGGTTCGAAGCAAGGTATCTTGATGGATATGAGACAAGGCATCTTAATGGGTTCGGAAGACTTCCAGCCGATGGGTTCGAATAGGACTTTACTTGGAGGATACGAGCAAATAGTTAACTAATGGATACAGCGTGTAGCCACATTAATGGATACGAACTAGGGATAACTGAGGGATTTGAACATGACTCCGGCCGATGGATACAAAGTAGACGATGGACGATCGATACGAAGCTGGACCGTCTGATGGATACGAATCATATTGATACGAAGTTAGGCTTTTTCCTTCAATTTTCATCGATCATATCTTGAGCATACGAACCCGGATCGACTTGAAACTTGGAATGCTGGCTTTCTCAGCTTCGCTAGTCATGTCTCATCGATCGTAGCTCGATCTGGGCTTGGACAAAATTCATCGATATCCATACTGAACCTGTAGTTACCCGAACTGAGGATGCACGATCCTTTCTATCAGTTGACTCCTTGATATCTCAGCCTTGCCAAAAGGCGGGATAACATTTGCCCCCCAAAGTATGTCTTGTGGAAACATGACGTGCTTTGAAATGCAGCATCCTTCATCCTGAAAAAGATCTATCTAATTCGTTGGGTAGTTGCTTATCTTTTCGTCAGAATACGTAACCTTCGATTGATTTTCTGTAATATGAATGCTGATTTGCTAATAATTATGTTTTGCATTGCTGTAGCCGAGTGTCGAGTGCTAACGATTTGTTGTTCATTTAGTACACGTTGTGTGCTTACAAATTGTCATCAGTTCATGGAATCGAATACTGTATCGATCGTCTCTTGGACCGATGTAGAAGTCCAATCGATTGTTTTCGAATTAGGATGCACTGATTTGATAGACACGAAGAAATTTTGGATGGATACAAAATTCTGATTCATATCGATGAGTTCTTGTCACTGTGGGTCGTCCCTTGATGGATTCGAATCGATGATCTCGAATCGATGGAGTCGAGTGTTTTTAAGACTACCTTTACTTTGTATTTCGTATTGATGAACCCAGAGCATACGAGATGGAGTCGAATCGATGGGTGGTTTCAACCGGGTGGGTGCAGGCGTTGGTTTTGTCTCGGTCAAATGCTCAGGTTGATGGATTCGAATAGGACAATTCGGATTGATGCAGTCGAACTACCTCTGGATCTATTTAACATTGTTCTTCGTATCATTTTGATGGAGTCGAAGAGATGGATTCGAAACGCGGCTCTATGCAGGTATCTGCCTCCATTCGAATCGATTATGGTGTTCTAGTCTATGGATTCGAATCGCACGCTTCGAATCGTCCACTGGTTCCACCGACTACTTTCGGTTTCGTCTACTGGGATACGAATCGCCATAAAGTTCCTATAAATACTGAGACGCCATTCACTTTTCACTTTTTACTTTTTCCTTCGTCTTCGTATCGCTCCAGAGACCAAGAAAGAAAACTGTTCTTCGCCTTCGAATCGAATCACCTCCTTCAATTCCTTAAACCAGTTTACAAAATCAGGTAATGGGATATCTAATCCATGTTGTAGCGATGGAATTCGAAATCAATTGCAAATCTCCTTAAACACGCAATCGATCCCAAAGTGTTTGTAAGATATTAGTTATATGTTCGCATCGATCGATTAAGGAAAAGGTTTTCTTCATATTGGTCTGGAGATGATGAAATCTTGTATCGATCCGTAGTTGAGAGAATATCATGTGGAGGGATGAAACGATTTCGTATCGATGGGTAGTGGCTGGAGCTCGTGTCGATCGATACGTAATTGACTTCGACGATCGATTCGAAGTGGATTACTTGCAATCGATACGAAATGGGCATTATAAGTTGATTTGAAGTCGCCAACGTTGATCGATACGAAATCGATGCCTATGATCGATGTAGAATTCGTTCCCTTGATCGATACGAAGCATATCGACTCGAAGGACCGATATAAAATGATCGAATCGAACACGATCGATACGAGATGTATCGATTCGAACTTGACCGGTACAAAAATATCCCCCCTTGATCGATACGAGCAGTTGCATTCCAGACTGTTACGACTTGCACCTCTGGCGATCGATCTATGTCTTAATCCTGATGGATTCGAAACCTTACACCACCAAATACCTGACTCCGACGAGCTTCAGCTTTGCATAACCGGACTAAACTGTAGAATTGTATACTTGACTTCCTTTCGAAGCTCGTCGACGGAACTATAATTTAACAAAATTTTAACGAATTTTAACCTGGATCGATCCCTAACATCTGAATGACACGGTTGTGACAGTCAGCGATGACGGTCATTCCGAGTGAATTTCGAAGTCTCATTGTTTACATGCTTTCCTTAACTCCGTGGAATTTTTCAAATAATATACAGCACTGCACAACATATTCACGCACTTCACACTGCAGGACGCATGGGTTTATTGTTTGTTTAACGCTACTTTCTGATGAGTTAGTCAGTGATGGAATCTTCGAGCTCTCAACAGCAGGAGATTCAGAGTTCTCCTCCTCCGGTCCTCGAAATTCCAGACATCCCAGCGGAGATAGTAGATCCAGCTCCTGACGAGCTACAAGACGCTATATTTATTGAGGACCCTATAGACTCTGTTCAGTCCAATAATTTTGAAAACTTGTTGGGCAAGATATGCACGAGACATAACATTTCTTTGGACGATGTGCTATTGTCGGGATCTAGTGACAGACCTCACTGTCCGCCGGAAGGGTATACCGCCTTCTATCGACATGCTTGTGCGGCCGGAACACTCCCTCCATTCAATCAATACATTAGGGAGATGTTATCATTTCTTGGAATCGCTCCCTCTCATTTACACCCCAACGGGCACGCGCTACTGAACAGTGCGTTCATTGTATTTATGGAACATCTCTTCCGCCCACCAAGGCCAACGGAAATCAGATATCTATTTAATTTCAAGAGCAGAGGCGATAGTCCATCCTTTACATTTTTGGAGGCAGTCAGAAACTGTCAGGTTATTACCGAAGCCTGGACCAGACTCAGCTACTTCAAGAATGAATGGTTTTATATCCGATGTCCTCCAGGTTTCATTAGGCGGTGGTTGTCTAGACGTAAGTGTCGTAACCCGTCGATGATTTCCTTGACTAATGGTTTCTTGGCACTGGTATTGACATCCTACTTTTTCTTACAGCCATTATCTCCAGACCCGACGGCGGGTATTACAAGGGCATGGTTCGGAGCCTTCAAGAGATCCCGAGTGATTTGAGACACATCGACTTGGTGTTCACTGACTATAACTTAAGAGCTCTTGGCTTGATTGAAATAAATCAGAGCATAGTCACCGAAGGGATGCTAAGGCCTATTCCAAAGAAGAAGAAAAAGAAGAAGAAGAGGAAAATGGCGAAGAAAACGTTCAGAGTCGTGATAACCGAAGTGAGCGACGAAGAACGGACTCACACAGACGTCGAGTCGATGGCTGTTTTTTCAGGCAATTTTGAAGAATTGGGAGAGAGACGGAAAAGCAAGGCTGTCGTTTCCAAAAAACTTAAACCTAATAGATGGAAGTCTGTAGATGTGTCTCCTCCCACTTCCGGAATCATAATTTCCGAGGCCGCTCCTTCTCAATCGAGAGATACCTTCGAAGGGCTTGGTGATATTCCCATCCCGGATTACATATCAATTCATCACAATCCCGGGTTGGAAGAATTCCGAGATATTTTAAATATGAGTGAGCCTTTTCCTTTTAGTTCGGTCAACATTTCCGGTTGTTCAGGGGGTTTACACATTTACACACACTTCCACAGCACTACCCGATTTTCGCATATTGGACATTATTTTTATAGGATGCCTAACTGCAGTTTCTTCTTATCGCAGGTGAAATGTCAGGTCGTGGATCCACACTAGACAGGCTCCGCAACGTTCACCGATCTTCCTCATATTATGAGTCCCGCTGGAGGGAATCAGATAGGGATCACGGACGAGGCTATACCAGCCAGGAGCGTTATGACAGAGATCGGGATTATTGGCGTGGCCATTCTGGTCAAGATCGTACTGATAGAGATAGAGGCCATCAGTACCGATCGCGATCTCGTTCTCCTCCGCCTCCTAGGGCCCCTGTAGATCCCCCTGAGTCTTCGCAGCAACAACAGCCTTCTCAATCTTCAAGGCCCGAAACTCAGCGGCAAAGAGTTAAACCACAGACAGCTACCATTGTTGAACAGGCTCTGGCAGAACTGACAGGTGAAGGATCCATCAAACTTGCCCAAATGAAAAAGGAGTTCCCGGAAATTTGCCTGGATGCATTTGTTTTCCCTCCCCATCTCAAGAGGATTCCTCCGGATGCCGAGAATATCACGCATGACTATATCCGTGATTTTTACGCTCAATACAAGGAGTGGTACAAGGCAGCTGTGAAAGCTTCAAATGTAGCTTTTGATCGGGCAAAAATTATTGAGAAACGTGATGCTGACCTTGCTCAGAAAGATCGCATCATCCAGGTTCTCCAAGCAGAGACCGAGTCGTCCCGAAGTTCGGAAATTCAGGCACTCAAAAAGGCTGAAGAGGCCGTGGCGAAGATGGCAAGGATGCAACAGGCACATTGTGCCTTAGTAGAAGGGATGGACCATCGCTATACCACTGTCTTAGCTGAACGGGACACCGCCGTTAAAGAGCTGAATGAGTTGAAAGCCAAATTCGCTGAAACGGTGAAAGAAAAAGATGATGCAAACACCGTTGCTCAGGATGCATGCGATCAAGCTGTATCACTTCGAGCTGAACTTGATGCGGCGGTGGCAAAGGCTAAGTCCATGGAAGTGGAAGCCGAGGAAAAAATAAAGGCTGAGCAGTGCAGGATGGAGGCTGACTTTGATGATCTCCTTGTCACATATAATGCCAACGTGCTGGAGCACAGAAATTTATCTTGCCTCGGAGACTATTCTATGCTTTTGTACAATGCCTGGACTAGGCTGGTAGAGGAAAAGAAAGCAGCGCGTCCGGACGAAGCACTGGATGATTTTGAGCTCGAGACGCGCTTGCTCACTGAGGAGGAGAGGAAGGTTCTCCATGAGGCGATGATTTCCGTGGAGATGGAGAGGCTTGGTGTTTAGCAGGTGGAGATCAGTGAAGGCTCGGGAGTCGAACATCATGAAACAAGTGCTGAAGTTTTAATTCCGACTATGCCCGAAGCCACTGCCGCGGTGGATCTCCAGCCTGTCCCTGCTTACAATCCGAATCAGCCACAGTTGTCTCCCATCGGAGCATATGTCCCTGCACCTGCCCACACTCCGGGTCATACTAAGGAAGGTATTTGAACGCCTCCCGTATATACTTAGTGTGGTGAGTCTGAAGCAATACATTTAGCTAACATTCTTCGCTTTTTCACATTCAGTGACTGAGGCTGTTATCTCTGCGCCTCCTGCATCTCAAGTCCTTTATCAAACGCAGGAGGCCATTGTTATCGAGGCGATCATGACAGCTACCGTGGTCGGCGAAGGGGGAGAATCGAGCATGTTATCTTTCGATGCACAGATGATTGAGGAACTTCTTAGTCAACCCAGCGACCCATTCACAGATTCATCTTTCGCCATGAGCGGGGGTGCTCCAACTATTAGCTCCTTCATGCCAGCCACCAGTACGTCCAGCGCGGCCCAAGTACCTCATGATGACGAGATTCTTGCCGAGATCAATGTTGAGATGGCGGATGTAACAGCAGGTAGTATTTCGCGAGGTGGCACGGCACCGTCTGGCCCAGCTCCATTAATGATGATATCGCCGGGTGGCACCGTGGTATTCCAAGCACTCCTGCTCCGCTTCCTGTTACAGTTCCCATGCCTCTAATTCCATCCTCCAAGAGAATTTCTGTTGCCTCAAGCTCTAAGGAGGATGTTGACATTATGCCGCAATCGGAGGGCAAAACGGAGAAGGGCAAAAGATTGCGGAGAAAGTCGGGTAGCGGATCCAGCGGGACTACCCCGAAAAAGAAACCAAGGAAGAAGAAAGATTGAGTGCTTCTTCAGTTTGTTCTGTCATATTCGGGGGTAGTATTTTGTTTTGTCTTTTTGGTTTTTTCTATAGCCGTGTATAGATGTGGGCTCGGCCCCCGCTAGTAGGAATTTTTTGAACCAGCTTGTAATTGGATTCCTTTTGTTGATAATTGAAATGAAAACATATTCTCCTTTGTCTTCAATTCAATATTTGTTGTGGTTCTGCCCCCAGCCTTGGGGATAATGCCGTAATAGGTGTTGTGCGAAACTATCCACGGTTTGGTGTTAACATCCACACTCTGGGGACTTTTCTGCTTAGCTAATAACTTGGTTCATGAGCGCGTGATGCAACTCTGTTGAGGTGCGGTTGAAGTCGCTTGGCGGACGTATCCTCCTTCCTCGAAACCGCATTTGGTTATTTATTCTCTGGTTTGCATTCTCAGACTTAGGAGTTTGTTAACGCTTATACCCAGCTCGCACTCTCGGAGTACTCTGGGATTCATTTTATGTTCATACTCCGTCTCGCACTTCGAGAGTACAGAGTTGAAGTATGTTTATACTCCACCTCGCACTCTGGGAGGACGGAGTGGTTTAATGTTTATACTCCGTCTCGCACTCTGGGAGTATGGAGTTGGTAGATGTTTATACTCCGTCTTGTGCTCTGGGAGTACGGAGTTGATTGATGTTTATACTCCGTCTCGCACTCTGGGAGTACAGAGTTGATTGAGGTTTATACTCCGTCTCGCACTCTGGGAATACGGAGCTGATGAATGTTTATACTCCGTCTTGCGCTCTGGGAGTACGGAGTTACTTAAAGTTTATACTTCGTCTCACACTCTGGGAGGACGGAGTTGATTAATGTTCACACTCCGTCTCGTACTCTGGGAGTACGGAGTGGTTGTGCGTTTATACTCCGCCTCGCACTTCGGGAGTACGGAGTTGAGCGAGGGATTATCGTGTGCCGCCCTGTTTTTAGCCTTGATGTGATGGCTTGCCCCCGAGCTTGGGTTTCACTTAGCGAGTGGCCGGTCGTATCACAGCCACTCCCTACTTGAATAAATTCCACTTTATGATGGAATTCAGCTCTCCGTGCATCGTGATGTTGTACATTATATTCATTGAATCACAGCTCTGGCTCGAAGAAATGGCATTTTATTGCTGAAATAAGAAAATATGGCAAAGTCAGTTTCCTTATTACAAGTTCTAATTTCTAAATGCAAAAGCAAAATTGCAAAAAATGGAAAGATGTAATGAAACAAATAAAGCATGTCATGTGTAATAGCGACAGAGACTCTCGCTGTTCCAGGCCCTTGGCAAGTCAAGACCGTCAACTGTCGATAGTTTGAATGTGCCATCTCCGAGTCTTTGCGTAATCACGTATGGTCCTTCCCAGTTTGGTTTCATGTGTGAAGGGACCGGATAGACTCTCTTGAGGACGAGATCGTCGAGTTCAAAGGTTCGAGGTCGAACTTTGGCATTGTATAATCGGGCGACTTGACTTCGATGTGCGGCCGCTCTCAAATCGCCTCTTCCCGCTTTTCATCCAGTAGACCCAAAGATTCAGCAAGCAATATAGCATTTGTTTTCGGATCATAATAAGTCACGCGATGGGAAAACACTTCCATTTCGACTGGAATTACAGCTTCCGAGCCATAAGATAGGGAAAACGGGGTGTGTCCGGTCGCAGTCTTGTGAGTCGTTCGATAAGCCCATAAAGCCATAGGCAGTTCGTCAACCCATTTTCCCCCGGCCTTCTCCAGTCGTTTCTTTAGAATGGATTTTATGACTTTATTAACAGCTTCAACGTGACCGTTTGCCTGAGGGTGTACGACTGCCGAGAATTTCTTATGGATTTGAAACCATTGACAGAAATTCTTGAATTCCGTACTGCTGAATTGGGCTCCATTATCGGTGATGATGGTATTCGGGAGTCCAAATCGACAGATGATGTTGCGAACTACGAAATTGATTACTTTCTTTATTGTAATGGTTGCAAGGGGTTCAGCTTCATCCCATTTGGTGAAGTAATCAACCGCAACGATGGCATATCTTGCCCCGCCTTTAGCCAGTGGTAGCGTGTCGATGATATCGATGCCCCATGTCGCAAATGGCCAGGGACTGACCATTTGGGTTATTTCAGTTGGTGGGGCTCTTGGAATTCGGGCGTGTTTCTGGCACCTATCGCATTTTCTGGCATAGTTCGCTGCATCTCGGTTCACAGTCGGCCAGTAGTATCCGTATCGGAGTATCTTCTTAGCGAGAGCTTGCCCACCGATGTGATCGCCACATTCTCCTTCGTGTACGTCATGTAACACTCGTTTGATTTCATCGTGCGCGATACATCGGAGGAGAGGAACAGAGTATCCTCTTCTATACATGACACCGTTCTGAATGACGAAACGTGAAGCTTTTCGCAGAATTTTTCTTTTCTCGTTTCTATGTTCAGGCAACGTCCCATTCTCGATGTAATTTCGGTACGGAGTCATCCATGATTCTCTACTAGGAGCGGTTTCAAACACAAAATTCATCTTTATTTGATCTATCCTTGGGGAGGACAAAGTTTCGACGGGGACAAGTCCCATTTGCTGTGCTTCACCTGTGCTGGCTAACTTCGCAATGAATCGGATTTTTGATTGCGTTCTCGAGGTATACAATAAATGGCATAATAATCAAACTGATTCAGTACTTCCTGAACTCGAGCTAAGTAAGTAGCCAGCCTTCGATCTCTCGCTTGATACTCTCCCCATACTTGACACATAACTAACTGTGAATCACAATAAATTTCCACAGCGATAATTCTCAAATCTCTGGAAAAATTTAGTCCAGCTAAGAGGGCTTCATATTCAGCTTCATTATTGGTTGCATGAAAACCGAACTTCAAAGCATAACATATAGATCGGCCTTCGGGAGTTTCAAGTACAACACCAGCGCCCGAACACCAGTCGTTTGATGCACCATCAGTATACAGCTTCCAGATGTATTCGGAGGATTCACTGGTTTCGGGCAAGTCCTCTGGAATGGTAAATTCAGCTATGAAATCAGCTAGGACTTGTCCTTGAATGGCTCGTCTTGGAGTGTAAGTAATATCAAACTGGCTCAGTTCGATGTTCCACTTGAGTAACCTACCAAACGTCTCAGGCCGCGTAAGGACCTGTCGTAACGGCTGGTCGGTGTAAATAATAATAGGATGTGCTTGGAAATATGGTCACAGTTTTCTTGATGCGATGACAAGGCAATAAGCCAACTTCTCTAGTTTCGGATAATTTCTCTCAGCTCCAATCAATCATTTGCTGACGTAGTAGACTGGTTTCTACACTCGGTCTTCTTCCATAACTAAAGCAACGCTGATTGCATGCTCTGATACTGCCAGATAAAGGTACAATTGCTGGTGGTCAATTGGTTTCGATAAGATCGGTGGTGTGGAAAGATGTTGAACCGGCGATCGGAATGCGTCTTCACATTCCATGGTCCATTCAGAGTTTCGCTTCCCTTTCCAGATCAGATCGAAGAAAGGAATGCATTTATCGGTGGATTTCGAAATGAACCTGCTCAATGCTGCTACTTTCCTGTTGAGACTCTGGACTTGCTTTATAGTTCTTGGAGTTTGTAGGTTCCTTATTGCCCAGATCTTTTCGGGATTTGCTTCTATCCTTCGAGCGTTAACGATGAACCCGAGGAACTTTCCAGATGCGACACCAAAATGACACTTTAATGGATTGAGCTTCATTCCATATTCTCGAAGGATGCAGAACATCAAATCTAAATCTCTGACGTGATCTGTGGAGAATCGAGACTTTACTAACATGTCATCCACATAAACCTCCATGGTCTTCCCGATCTGGTCGGCGAACATCCGGTTGACTAAGCGTTGATATGTTGCTCCGGCATTTTTTTAACCAAAAGGCATGACTTTGTAGTAGTAGAGTCCCAGATTGGTCACGAAACTGGTATGTTCTTGATCAGGCAAATGCATAGGTATTTGATTGTAGCCAGAATAAGCATCCATGAAAGATAACAACTCATGTCCAGCTGTTGAATCTACAAGTTGGTCAATTTGAGGAAGTGGAAAACTATCCTTTGGACAAGCCTTGTTTAAGTCTGAGTAGTCGATGCAAGTTCTCCATTTCCCATTCGGTTTTCGAACCAATACTGGATTTGACACCCATTCTGGATACAAAGCATTTCGGATGAACCCATTTGATTGTAACTTATTAACCTCCTCTTTAAGGGCGGCAGATCTCTCTGGATCCATACCACGCCTTTTCTGTTTGACCGGGACATACCGCGGATCAATATTCAGGGAGTGACTTGCGATGTCCGGCGAGATCCCGCACATATCAGAATGTGTCCAGGCGAAAACGTCGAGATTCGCCCGGAGAAATTCGACCAATTCCTGTTGTGTCTGTTTGCCCAGTTGAGATCTAACTTTTAGCATCTTCGAATCATCATCCTCATTGATTGGGACGCCCATAGTCAGTTCGGCCGGGGAAACTTGATTCTCTTTAGATTCGTCTTTATCTTCATTATCTCTAGGGTCAAGGTCTTTATGGAATTGGTCGTGGTACCCGGGCCGGGGTCCAGGCACTAATTGTCAATCATCAGCAAAACGGACGCAGAGAGATTCCTCTACGCCATTTCCTTTCTCCTTTCTCTGCGCCTCGCGCAGTTCAGCAACATAACAGGCTCTTCCTGTTGCCTGATCTCCTTGAACGACTCCAACCCCACGATCAATGGGGAATTTCGGAGTTAAACACCATGGGGCAATGGCTGCCCTGAACTCAGCAAGGGCCGGTCGGCCCAAAAACGCATTGTAAGGTGAATCAATATCTAAAACGACAAACTGCAACATCCGGACTCTTCGGCATTCTCCAACTCCCAACTCCACTGGCAGTTCCACCACTCCAGTGGGTATTGTAGCACTTCCGTTGAAGCCGTGGACTCGGGACTGGCAGGGTTTCAAGTCCTTCGCTTCCATTTTCATTAAATCATAAGCCCGTTTTACCAAGATATTTACGGAACTCCCACTGTCAACCAGGATCCTCTTTATCCAAGCAGGACCTACCTGGGCGGATATGACCAGTGGATCGATCGTGGGGGCTTCGACCTTATCAGCATCTCGGTTTCTGAATACAATATCATCAGACATCGTTTTCTGTTGTTTGGCCGGAGCCCCGTCTTCACAATTACTGCAACATTCGAAGTCCGCATGCCTGATAGAGCTAGCATACGACTCCATTTCCCTCCAGCTTCTGTCTGCTGGGTGGAGACCACCACTTATTGTATTTATAACCAGCCTTCCGCCCGTACGAGCGAGTTCTTCCAGTCTTTCCTGATTTTGTGCATGATTTTGATTTGAGGGGCCCGCACCACCAGACTGCGGTGCCCGCACAAACTGGTCTAACTTTCTCTCCCTGATCAACTTCTCAATAAGGTCCTGCAAATGTCGACACTCATTGGTATTGTGGCCATAACTCTCGTGAAATCTACAAAATTTCCCTGTTTGAATTTGCCTCTCCGATGATTGCTTCGGAGCAGGCTTCTTATATTGCACAGTGTTGCAAGTCTGTAGGTATACGTTTTCCAATGACGTATTCAACGACGTGTAATTATCAAACATTTTTGCCCTACGTCGTGGGCCTCGGTTCTGATCTCTCTTTTTATCCTGACCATTGTTGCCTTGCGGCTAGGTCTGTTTGTTCTGTATATTCAACTGAACTTTTCCAAAACTCTCACCGGACTGCTTAACTGCTATGTTATTTGTATTCCTTCACTTCTGGGCCTCGCATCGTCCTGCTTCCTAGACTATTTCGCGTCCTCTTGCCGTAAGAATTGAGCGGCTTTGGAGTAGAAACGGTCCAACGATGCGGGTGGTTTCCCAGCTAACCAATTTCCAAACACAGAATCGGGATCGATCCCTTTGGTTAATGCCATCAAAATCGAGTTATCATTAGGATTACTAATCTCCACACATGCTGCATGGAATCTCTCTAAATAACGCCTGAGTGTCTCTCCATGAGCTTGAGTGACACTAGATAGGGTGTTAACGTCTTTAGGTCTAGCAACATGCATACGGAACTGTTCGACAAATTTCTTAGCCATTTGATCGAACGAAGAGATAGATCTAGGTGGCAACCTTGTAAACCACATTGTTGCGATTCCTCCCAGAGAGATGGGGAAGCTTCGGCACTTCACTGCATCATCAGCCCTTGCAGTGCTCATTGACCATTCATATTTCAAAATATGTTGATTGGGGTCACTACTTCCTTCGTACATTGGGAGAGTTGGCATTCTGAATCGCCGAGGAGGATTAACGTATAATATTTAGTCTGTGAAAGGAGTATGACTACGGGAGATTCCCCAGTCGTCATTGGTAAGTCCTTGGCTTTCGCGAATCATCTGACGTATCATGGTTGAAATATCGGGCATAGCCACATTCTGTGCATGCTGAGCTAAGGTGTGGTCGGGTTCCACAGTGCGAGTTTGGACCGGACGCTGTCGACGGCCTATGTCTCGCCTCCTTGGCTCGGCATCTTCCGGGACGTATGGTTCAGGAGTACGCCCACGTTGCTGATTATTCGGATCTGATAGATTTCGGGTATCAACCGTTGTTTCTACCGCGGCGGTTGTAGTGTGATTGTCTGTGGTATATTGTGGAATAGCACCTCCTCGTGACGAGGGCCCGCTCTGGAAGCTGGTTGATGGCATAACCCTCAATTGTCCTACAGTCAAGGCAGGTTGATATCCGGTAGCTTGTGTGTGACTCGCGTCCAAACGGGGCCGTGTAGATCTGCCGTGATAGTCAGATGAAGCAGAGCTTTCAGTGGACGAGTGGGAAGCATCATCCCTCCTGGTCCTCCTGCACCTTCGGCGGTTTAATTGGTTGGTCAATTCAGCGTTAGCGCGCAGCTGTTCAGTTAATTGTTGTCGACTTTGAGTCAGTTCTTGAAGCAACACTTGAAACTCTTGTCTAGTGACTGGTCCTGACGGATCTAAGTGAGCAGTGTTGTCTTGATTGGATTGTGGCTGCTGTGTAGGATTCTGTCTATCCCGACCTTCTTGATCAGTAGTCGTAGAGGCAGTTCTTGTGCTAACCATCTTGAGCGGTGGAGTCCTTGCCTAGACTTTATGCAAATCTGAATAGGATGGAAGGATTCCGAATTAGAGATCTGGATCTTCCTCTTGGATTTATGCAATCCGATGTCGATGGGAGATCCAAGGAGCAGGAGAAAAAATTGGTTTTTTCTCAGTGAAACCACCAAAGTGTTTGTACCAAAAGTGAGCACAACACTCTTCGGAAGTTTTTGAAGAGATAAAAGTGAAGAATGAAAATGGAAAATGAGAATTATCTAACAAAAACTCCAAATAACAGAAAGTAAATTACACAGAAGACAATAATTTAGAGTGGTTCGGCGTTTTGCCTACGTCCACTATGAAGTTTGATGATTTTATTGCTCGATACTTGAAGATTAAAATTTCTTATAGCGTAGTACAACAGATTTTATGATTATAATTTGAATCTAAGGCAGCGACGGTGATCTGGAGTAAATATGGCAGAATCTGGGCGCTCTTTAGCTCTTAAAATTGTCCGACCCTTTTCTGAATGACCAGGGGCTCAATTTATAGGTGTAGGAGGCTGATATTTCGCCTAAATTTCGGGAGACCACTTCTGGCACGTGAGGGGGCCTACGCGCCTGCCTTCAGGAAATCTGGGCCCACTATGGGATCGATTCGAAGTCCATTCGAATCGATCAAGAAAAAGTCCAATCGAGCTGAAATTTGGTGTGGACATTCTTCAACATGTGCATAAGCTTCTGTGAAAATATCATAGCATTTGGACTTGTAGATCTCCAGATATTGTCGATTCGAAATGGTGATCTTCGTCAGGCTGTTTCGTTCGAATCCATCCGTTCGCATCGATTGCTTCGAATCGATGATGGCGTGTGACTTCATGATGACGTGGTGCGTAACTTTAGCATCGACCCGCCTTTTTCGCCAGGTTGATCGAGTCATTCCAGAGATTTCTCCACGTTCGTATCCATGTTTACCGTGTCGACCCAAGGCTCTTTGACTCGAAGGATTCGAAAGTGTCAATCATGCATGGATTCGATCATAGGACTTTGTTCGTATCGATCGTGATGTGCTCCAGTCGATCGATACGAAATTGTTGTAGTAGGATGGATTCGAAGCGGGGCATCTTGATGGGTTCGAAGCAAGGTATCTTGATGGATACGAGACAAGGCATCTTGATGGGTTCGGAAGACTTCCAGCCGATGGGTTCGAATAGGACTTTACTTGGAGGATACGAGCAAATAGTTAACTAATGGATATGGAGTGTGGCCACATTGATGGATACGAACTAGGGATAACTGAGGGATTTGAACATGACTCCGGCCGATGGATACGAAGTAGATGATGGACGATCGATACGAAGCTGGACCGTCTGATGGATACAAATCATATTGATATGAAGTTAGGCTTTTTCCTTCAATTTTCATCGATCATATCTTGAGCATACGAACCCGGATCGACTTGAAACTTGGAATGCTGGCTTTCTCGGCTTCGATTGTCATGTCTCATCGATCGTAGCTCGATCTGGGCTTGGACAAAATTCATCGATATCCATACTGAATCTGTAGTTACCCGAACTGAGGATGCACGATCCTTTCTATCAGTTGACTCCTTAATATCGCAGCCTTGCCAAAAGGCGGGATAACAATACATACCCGAACGATCTGTAGAATAGGAGAAAATCGTTATGGGTTGAAATGATAAACCCAAGCGATTTTCATTGAATTGAATGTGGGATTGCGGGTTGAAAAGATATATACATGTATATATTTAAATTGCGGATTGAAATGATAAATATCTGTACCACTTGACCATAGGATAAAAATTTATATACAGACACCGTTGGTCTGTATATAAATATTTTGAAAATGATTTCTATGGTTTTGAAAAGAAATATATGGTTTTAATAAATATTGATTTTAAAGATTTATTAAACTTGATTTAATAAAGTTGATATATAATATGTTTAAGTATTAATTTAATATCTATATTTTCAAATATAGAGTTTATAATGATTCAGGTTGAAAAGATAAATTGGAAATTGGTTTGAAATTATATTTATTTTAGAATTTTACTTAAATAAATTTGATTTGAAATTTATTAAAATTGAAATTGTAAAGATATGTTTTATAACTTGAATTTGATTAAAAGTGACTTAAATGAATATTTCAAACTTATATAAATTTAAATGGGATATTTTGTCTATTTAAATTTGTAAATTGAAGTTGGATTTAGATGTTATTGAAATGATTAAGTAAATATTTCAAAACTAAATAATAGTAATGTGAATTTGATATATATATACATATATATGAAATTATCGAATTTAGTTTTGAAATGTTGAATATTTAAAGCTTTGAAATATATTGAAATTTGAATGGATTTTTGTGTGGTTCAAATATGTATTTGAAATCGATAATTTGAAATGGTTTATTGAGAAACTAAATTTAGTGGAAGTTGATGAATTAAGGTTTAATTAAATTTGAATTTTGGAACTCGAGGTGATTTGAATGGATTTGTGAAATTTGAGGAGGTTATTTTATTATATAAAGCATTTTTAAACTATATCTAAAACTATTCATATTTTACTTTATAAATTATTTTAATATAAACTATTTTATATAAATCATTTTCAATATAAATTATTTTATTATAAACTATTTTAACTTATAACTATTTTATATAAACTATTTTTATTTTATAAACTATTTTATTATATACACTAATTTTAATATCTAAACTGTTTAAGAGGAAAGTGTTATGGATTCCAAAATGTTATGATTTTAAGCTATGATTTCAAAGTGTTATGATTTCCAAAGTTATGAATTTCAAAGTATTATGATTTCCAAAGTATTATTATTTCAAATTGTTTTGGTTTCGAAAGTATTATATCTTTGAAAGTACTATGATTTTGAAAGTGAATATTTTTGAAATGGAAATGTTATAGTATTGATATGTTTTTGAAATGGAAATGATATCGTATTGATATGTTTTTGAGATGGAAATGATATTCGGTTTTGAAATATAAACTATTTTGAAATGACCACGGTGTTATAATAACGTTTGGTTGTTAAAGAGACCGGGATCGGATATGGCCATACTCTCTGTCGATACCGAAAACCACTTTAACAACTGTGTACGCGGTGAAGATTCCAAAATGAAGTAGGATGGTGGCGACGATCCTATATGAGGTATATACGTGGACCCGACTCCCGTGAGTTGGCATAAGGTGGCTAAAACAGGAGCAATTGACGGGTTAATGAGGTAGCACCTCTGATCGGACACACTCCATCGTATGTCATTCTATTACTTGTGATTGATTTGGTGTGCATCCTTGATTCGGGAGTGTGGCTTGAGGTGGGCGATTGCTACGGCTCTGCGTTACCACCGGCCTGGAAGTGTAATTGGTATATCTACCCTGGCATTTCCTAGTTGTGCCGTGTCACCTACCCTAGCGTGCTTTACTACGAGTTTGATTTGGTCTTACCTATGGAGTATCCTCTGGTAGCTCCAGTTTACGGGGTATTACGGTACTGTATAGACTATTGGCACACCTAAAAATGTGTTAAGGTGGAAAATGTAAAGCCTTAATGCTATTTTTAAATAGTATACTTTACTGTAGACATTATTATAATAGCGTATATTACTACATAGTATATAGTTTAACGGATCCTTAGAGGATGGTTATCCCAAACATCCTTTGAGTTATTTGTATTTCAGTTGATATTTCACTTGAGTTGGATTTATTGATATAAGAATGTTTACCCTGACTCGAGTGTTTTGTGTTTTACTTTACGCTCGGGTCAGACAGAGTGGCTCAGTGTTCGAGACTCACCTTTGGAGTTGGAGCTTCGCTTGGAGATCCAGCTATATCTATTCAGCTTGCAGTTATTTAGTTGATTCCAGTGATGTATTCTGCTTTTTGTATTTGACTATTGTATTGAGACATCTATGTACTCGAGACCTCTGTTGTATCTGATTTAACTCTGTTATATATATATTGTAGCTTCATGAACTACTATTCTTTTGTTTTCGCTGCTTATTTTTATATTACTCTGTGCCTGTGATTCTGTGATTATTTATTTACTGTATATGTTGAGTTTTGCCAAATTTAAATTAACAATCTGATATTTTGAGCAATTCAAGTCCGGCATGTTTGGATGCGAATGGTTGAAAATTTCAGGCTGTTACACATATACATACATACATACATACATACATATATATATATATTCAAAAATGGAATCAAAATACCAAACTTATTTTACGTTAATATAGTAGAATCAATGATTCTATTTCAAGAAAATAAAACATTATAATTTAAAACCCTGTATATAATTCTATTTAACTTTTACATATACAAGCTTGAAGTGTAAGAAAGGATTCACATTTGCCTAAATTACGATAATAGATGGTGCAAACCACAAATAGGAGAATCTTTTCTTTCTTTTAGAACTCTCCATTACAACAACAAAAATTAGAAGTGAAAATTGAATAGAATATAAATAATTCAAATTGCAAAAAATAAATTAAATTCTACCATATTAACATAAAGCAATTGAGATTCGAATTACAAGAATTGATTTATTGTTGGTAGAATTTTGGAGTTTTAGATTTAAGGTTTTCGTGTACAAAATTCCCCAAGGTATAAAACAGATCCAAACTTTTACTACACAAATTACTAAAATATGATAAACTATGGTTTCCACTCACAGATAGTCTACAATATAAAAAACATGTAAAAGTATTTTTGCATTCAAAAGCATTTACCGATAGAAGACATTATAAATTTCAAAATTTTCGAACATTATGATGTTAAATATATTTTGAATACATTAAAAAAATCATAATTTAAAAAAAAGCATGAATCAACTAATAAACAATTCATAAATTAGAATATTCTAAACAATACCTAAAACAGCGCATCCAATTCAAACTTTTCATGTTAAATCTATTCTTGTATAAGTTCAAATACGACACTAGTTAATAAATTCAATCTAGCATAATCCAATCTGGCACAATTGGTAATTAGGACTGTTTAAACCATAGATTCAAACAAGTATCATGTAGTAAATAGTGTCTAAATTGCCAAAGTTAAAAAATGTTTGTAGAGATTCAGAAATAAAAGTAAGTCTAGAAATTAAACCCAAGCAAGCTAAAATTTCATGGTAAGGTTGTATTAGGATTTCCAAGCGAGCATTTCAAACGAGCTTTCCAGGCGATGTGGCAATAACAATTTGGCATGGCAATGTGGCGATTCGAGATAGGCGCGGTAATGTTTGGATTAGTAAACGAGTGTGGGGATATGATGATTCTCGATAGGCGTGATGATCTCAAGATAGCCGTTCGTGGCAAGATCAGGCAACAATGTTGAGATAGGCGAAGACAACTGGTGGAGACGTTGACTAAAAGAAGATTGAGGATGGATTATGTGAAAGCTACTGAAGATTTTTTGGGAAAAACGAAAAACGAAAATGGATTGGGTTTTGGGTTTGAGAATTAGAAATGGGGCAGTGTATTGATCTGGATGATATTAACCCATTAGGTAAATCCAACGGTTAGGATGAGTTAAAGGGAAATTACACATCAATTTAAGCTTAATAGCTAATTAAAAATACACACACACATATATGTATATAGGACAATTAGTCAAATATATTTTGGATAACGATACCGGTATAACCATATCCGTATCCAAAAAGCTTTTCAGATATTTTGATATATGTATCTCCTTTTAGGATAATTGTAACGACCCGATATTTTCAGCCATTCGCATCCATTATAAGTGTATAGGTAGACACTCATGCCGGAGTTGAATTGCTCAAAATACCGCGTTGTAAATAAAATTTGGCAAATCTCAGAATATACAGTAAATAAATATAATCACAGATCACAGACACAGAGTAAAATAATGCAGCGGAAGTAAAAGAAATAGTAGTTCATGAAGCTACTATATAAATATATCAGAGTTACATAAGATACAACAGAAGAAATAGAGTACAACAAAAGTCTCAATAAAATAACCAAGTACAAGCTGAGTAGAACAACGGAACTGGAATAGATAGGACATGACAAGCAGATAATCTCCAGCGATTCAAATCTCCAAGAGGGTGGAAATCCAAATCTGTGAATAACTCAGGCTGACCCGAGCGTAAAGCAAAACACAAAACACTCGAGTCAGGACAATATATACTTATATAATGTAAACCAACTCAAGCGAACTGTAATAAGGGTACAAGTAACTTAGAAGATGCTTGGGACCGCCCATCCTCTAAGGATCCGTTAAACTATCTACTATGTAGTAATATACGCTATATACAGTAGTGTCTAATCAGTAAAGTATAATCATATAGAAAATAGCGTTAAGGGGATGGAGAACCTTAACGCGGTCGGATCTTAAAATCATAATCGTAGTAAAGCTCGATATGGTAGGTGACACGGCACAACTAGGCAATGCCAGGGTAGATATACCAATTACGCATCCGGACTGGTGGTGACGCATAGCAGCCACTACCGCCCACCTCGAACAACACTCCCAAATCAAGGGTGCGCACCAAATCAATCACAAGTAATAGAATGGTATCGAAGAAGTGTGTCCGATCAGAGGTGCTACCTCATTGGTCCGTCAATCGCTCCTGTTTTAGCCACCTTATGCCAACTCACGGGAGTTGGGTCCACGTATATACCTTAGGATCGTCGCCACCATCCTACTTCATTCTGGAATCTCCACCGCGTACACGGTTGCCAAAGTGGTTTTCGGTAAGACAGAGAGTATGTCCATATCCGATCCCGGTCTCTTTAACAACCCAACGTTATTATAACCCGTGGTTATAACTTTTAAAAACAATACTTTACTTCAAAATAAAATATCATTTCAAACCATATCTTTATCAAAATAAAGATTAAATCAATTCCAAACCATTTCCATATATTTAAATTTTCATATAATTTCAAAACTTCATTTCATATCATTTTAATATAATAAAATATCATATCCTTACAAAACTTCATTTCAAATCATTTTAATAAAATAAAATATCCTATCAGTTCAAATCCAATATTCAACTTTAAATACCTTTTAAATTCAAAGATATCGTTCATTTACTATCATTTCAAATCACCTTTATATAGTTTATATTCCAATCAAAATAATTCATTTAAACCTTTTAAAAGTGTAATTATTATATTTTCAAATCAAGTATTCAATTTCCAAAGTTTCAAACCATTCTGAGTTCGTTTACTAAGTCAAAAACCCTAATTATTAAAATTTCAGCATTTCACAGCATTTAAAAACAACTACTATAAGTTATATTTGAAAACATTTTTAATTCAGCAAAGACAGCACTTAAAACTGCTGTTAAACTCAGTTTTAGTTGAATTATAGTTCAAAACAGAAAAGACAGCAATTCAGAAGTGCTGCGGTAGTTCAGATTTCAAAACAAGGGTTAAATTTGGTTTCAGCAAAGACTGCAGACCATTATAGCATTTCCAGAGAATGCTATACTAGACCTGGGTTCAATATTAGCCTATAAGTTCAACTGCAGCAACTGCAGCATTTCAGAAATGCTGCAGTAGCCCTTTTATTCAAATTTTAGTGTAATTCAGAACCATAGCATTTCTGAATGCTATTAAAAGTGATTTCCAGCTTTTTAGTGTATTTCCAGCAATTAAATAACTTCATTTTAAACTCTTTAAACATTTTAAAAATCATAATTTAACATTAAAAATGTTTATTTACATATCATTTAACATGTATCTTTTTCACAATAAATTCCTTATAATTAAATCCAATTTTCAACAATTTACTTAATAAATTTAAGTGTAAAAGTTTCCAATTCTTCACATTTCAACAAATAACTTAACACTTCAAATTTAAATTACCATTTCACAAATTTAACTAAATTTCCAATTTTATTTAATTAACTAAAACCTTTAATTAAAACCAAATTTCACATTTCCAAGTCAAGTTATATTTTAAAAGATCACTTTTAAACATTCATTTATTTAACCACTTAAATTCATAGAAAAAATCAATAATACTTTAATAAATCACTTAAATTCACATTTAATCAAATTATCATATTTACCATTTCCAAATAAAATTTAATATCCATTTTATTTATATAACTTAAATATCATTTTTAACCAAATTCCAAATTTCCAACTTAAGTTATATTTCAAAAATCCAGTTAAACCATTCATTAATTACATTTTTAACACATAGAAAAATCATAATTTCTTTATTTTAAACATTTCAAAATCTATTTAAATCAAATTTCATAAATTTATATTTTTAAAATACTTAAAAATATTCAAAACACTTTATAAAATAACCACGGGCCTGTATATAATTTTCTAACCTAGGTCAAGTGATACGGATATGTATCATTTCAATCCGCAGTTAAAAAAGAAAAATCCGGGTTCTATCATTTCAAACCCGCAATCCCAAGTTAAAATAATTTAAATAAAAATCATTCAGGCCTATCATTTCAGCCCATAACGATTTTTCCCTATTCTAAAGTCCGTTCGGGTATGTATCATTTCAACCCATAGTGATTCTAATCTACAGGGAACTTGCAATGGTGATAACAGATATAAATAACAGAACAACATTAAATAATAGTAACATATGATATAATAAGTGTAATAACAGGTGTGAACATCATATGATAATAATATAAACATATATAACATGATGATATACATTACAGATTCAAATGGTGTCGGTTTATCAATTATATAGGTACATATTGTCTGGTGAGAATAACTCACCGTTTTGTGCTGGAGAAACGACGACGACTGCACGAATGGAATCCAAACAAGCACGATAACATGAATATGATTTGATATGGGAGAGCCAAAGATAAATTCCCTTGTCACATTCAAACAAAACAAATACAGACAACATGAGTTTTTAACTCAAAATTCAATAAAACAATGTTAGAAATGAATGCATGAACCAAAGCCAAAGTGATTGCACATGCTTTCTACCATCTATGCTTCAGCTCCAGATCTGAAATGCATGGCTAAGGGGTGGGTTTGGATCTGGTTTTGGGTTCCATAGGGTTGGCCAAACATGTATGGTGATGGTGCAAAGATATGTGAGCATGAACTACAACACAAAGGCAAACTACATGGTTTCTAAGCCACATAAGGTCACGGCTAAGGCAATACAAGTCATGGTCAGGTCTGTAGTGGGTTAGGTACAGGTGTGGCAGTGGTATCAGGGTCCACTATTGCAGGTGGTGGTGATGTAGGTGGCGGCCAAGGAGGAGTTGGAGGTGGTGGTGATGTATGGTGCTCGACTAGGAAGATATAGGTGAAGTTTGCTCATTTTTGTGTGGATCAACATCATGGGAGGCCACGGCTTGGGCTTGGGGTTGGGCTGGAGGAGGTAGTGATAGGTTCAGGTGGTGGTGGAGGAAGCCAAGGTGCTGGAGTTGAGAGGAGCCGAGCCAAAAAGGAGAAGAGAGCAAGTGCAAAATCAACAAAACAAGTAGAAAACAATGGAAAAGAAAGGGAATTTTACCAAATCTTTGAACAAGGGAGAGGCCGTCATTTTTTTTCAAGTTAGAGGTGAGAATTCACGTGAAAAATGAGGAAGATGTTGCTGGAAAAGAAAAGAAAAGCACGGCAAAAAAAATCATTAAGGTGGAGGTTGAGAAAATGAAAGGTCGGAAGATTAAAGGACCTTAAGCAACTAAAGAGACATAAACTTTTCAAATTTCCATTATATATTTATATATATTTATAAATATGAAAATAGCTGAAATTAAAGATAAATAAACTCAGAAATAAAGTAAATAAGAAAAATAAATAAATAAATTTTATATTAATTAAATTAAATGAAGAAAAATAACACTATATACAAACTAGGTTAAATAAACTGAAACAAATTCAAATAATCTTTGGAAAAATCTATTCAAATCTAAATACATGTAAAGTGAATATTAATAAAGTAAAACAAAGAAAATAAAGTGAATGTATAAAATAAATAAATAAATTTTAATTATATATAGCTAAATTAAGAAAATAGCAAAGAAAATAGAAATTAGGCTTTAAAATTACAAAATAAATTCAACAAGCTTTGGAAAAATTTTATAATCACTTTAAAATTATTAAAAGACAAAATTATACATAAAATAAAATATTAACATATATTAGAACAAAATATGACAAATAAAATATAATTTATATGTTTTAAAATAAATAATATTGCAAAATAAACAGTTTATACACAAAATTGAAAATTACATAACTTCTACAATATAAGTCCGTTTTCAACGAAACGAAAAGCAGTATTCATGGAATTAAATCTATTTTCATAATAAAAGATAAAATTTAAGAATTTTAAATATTTAAATTTGAAGTTTAAAAGTCAAAGTTTGACCAGTTTGAACAGAAATTCACTTTACAGTAAAATATCCAATTTTTACCAGTTTGAAATTATAATTTACATAACAATCAAAATATATATTTAGAAATGAAATATTTGAAACAAAACAAGTTTAAAATAATTTCAAATTAAAATAAAGTTTTTCAATCAGGAAATTCAATTTAACAGAAATAAAATATAAAATAAAATAAGCCTAAAATGTAGGGTTGTTACACTCTCCCCCACTCAAAACTTTTCGTCCCCGAAAAGGAATGAGGTACAGGAAAGCACAGAAAAAGAAAAAAATGAAATAGAATTAAGACAAGATGATAAGAAGATTGGAATTACACCTGATAACTATTGTTATAGGTAAGTTTGACAAGATGGAGGTGATCAAATCAAGAATATAAGCACGAAAAAGATCCTCTAGAGTCTGAATCTCCCTTTTCACTTGACTGACGGTCTATGAATGGAAAAACAGTGTTCAGATCCAGATGAGTAACAAAGGTTATCAAAGATTACAGAAAGATTTCTAAACAGACTAGTATAAGCAATAGCCTTCCCATTCTGTAACAAGATAAGAGAAATAAGGACAACCAAAAGGTAGTTTGAAAAACAAAATAAGATAATAGATTTGTAACCATAATGTTTTGAAATCATAACAATTTAGAGATGTTATCATTTAGAAATCGTACTACTAAAAATCATAACACTTTGGAAATGTTATTCTTAAAAAAAACATAATACTTTGAAAATCATAACACCTTTTTAAAAATAATCTTCATTTAAACCATTTAAATCCAATGTCAAATAATATTTATTTCAAAGCTGTAACATTTCTAAGTTCATTCAATTATAAAATTTCCAAAACATTGTATTTTCAAAACAGCAGCACTTATAAAATGCTACAGTAGATATATTAATATTTCAAATCAGTTTAATTTCAGAAATATTCATTTGGATATCATTTAACTTATGACTTATTAAAACAAACCTTTATGAATGAAATATCCAAATAAACTATACTTCATTTATTAAGTCAAAAGCTCACTATTTTAGTTAGCTCTTAATTTAACACATAACCTAACACTTATTTAAAATACCCATTTCATAAATAGATATTCCTTTAATAAGTTACACTTAAAATTCCATTTGAAAACCAAATTTTCAATTATCAAATTTTAGTGATGTTAAAATACATTTTAACTATTTAAATCATAATTATTCAATTTCCAAGACATATCTATTTCATAAATAAACATTTATATAGCAAATATAACAATCAAATTTCTTTACACATTTATTCATTTAGACATCAATTAAACTATGAATTCAAGTTAAATAAACTTTATTACCAAAAGTCCAATTCAAATGTATTTTATTTTATCTATTCAAAGATACATTATTTATTATACAACATATTCATTGCAGGAAATAACCTTTATTAAAATTCCTAGGTTAGACTTAAGGTTCCATATTAAATCAATTTGATTATTAAGTTATTTAAATAAAATCTCTATAAATTCCTTTTTCACTATTTACCTCTGTTAATCTTTTATAACTAATATTTAAGTGTATAAAAATCCTTTTTATATTGTATATTATCCAATTACATTGTTTACTTCTAAAAAAATTTAAGGTAAGTTATATTTGAATGCAATTGTAATATACAAATAAAACTATCCAATTCAATTATCTCAAGTTTGAATCATTTATCCAAATTTTTGATTTTTCTTTTTATAATTGAAATTATTCTTTAAGAAAAATTTAAGAATTTGAATCTTCGAACATCTTCAAACCATTTGGAGATAAGTAATTATATATACATAATATGTTAAATCAAATTTAAATCATATATCTTTATATATATTATAATCCAGTCATATTTTAGAAATTCAAATCAATCAGATTTTCCAAAACAAAGCTGTAGCAAGACTACAGAATGGTTTCTTCACTTCGAAACTCGAAAATGAACGTCGATGATGCTGCAGTCATCACCGAAATTATTTTCCAGCGACAAAGAGAAGAGCACTAAATTTTTAAACTTTAAAATCCTTTAGAGACAAATTTTTATTCAAAATACTTTAAATAATATCCTTTTAAAAATTTTAAACACAAGGTTTGAAACCATCGGAAATTAAATTCTTTAACTTTCTTGTTTTAAATTCATTTCAGTTCCCAAATAAATTTATAAACAACTATTTATAAATTCATTTGTAGAACAATAAATGATAAATCAAGTATTATCATTTCAAATTATCAATTTAAATCAATTTATTAAGTTCCATAAAATTATATATCCAAATTTATTTCATAAACCAAATTTTAAAATAATATTGTGTTAGTTTGTTCTGTCAAAGTGTTTTAGAAATCCTATCGATAGCGTTGATCAGACGAATCGATCGGAAACCCAAATCAACATTAACAACTCAAACAACACAATATAAAACAAAACATTAATTTACAAGTACAGTTCAAAATGTTTGGAAGATAGATTGGAACAAAAGACAAGATGATTAAACAGAGTAGAGAGATGGGTAAGCTTAGATAAATCGCGGACAACCTTAACCGGGTCAACCGTGACTCAATGGATAAGATCAAATGTGGATTTTCTGGGGTAAATCTACCTTCAATCTCAAGAGATAGAGTTTGGAATAATAAAAGATATTAGCATCTAAACCAAGGATAAATATAAATCTCTGGTGAATCGATGCTGATTATAAAGAATTTTCACCCTTTTACAAGAAAATTAGAATATTGGCGAGACCGCCAATTCACTATAAAGATTATTGGAAGTGGAGTCATGGGATACTCCAGAATCAAAAGATGATGAATAGTGAGGGACACGAATGAATTTCGGAACCGTAGGGAACGTTCCAAAATTCAAAGGAAAACGAATCAAAGGAAGAGATTCAAACTCGAACGAAAGTGATTCTGTAAATAAATTTACCATACATTCTAAGTTTTTCCTCAAAGCCAAAGCTCTGATACCAACTGTAACGACCCGATATTTTCAGCCATTCGCATCCATTATAAGTGTATAGGTAGACACTCATGCCGGAGTTGAATTGCTCAAAATACCGCGTTGTAAATAAAATTTGGCAAATCTCAGAATATACAGTAAATAAATATAATCACAGATCACAGACACAGAGTAAAATAATGCAGCGGAAGTAAAAGAAATAGTAGTTCATGAAGCTACTATATAAATATATCAGAGTTACATAAGATACAACAGAAGAAATAGAGTACAACAAAAGTCTCAATAAAATAACCAAGTACAAGCTGAGTAGAACAACGGAACTGGAATAGATAGGACATGACAAGCAGATAATCTCCAGCGATTCAAATCTCCAAGAGGGTGGAAATCCAAATCTGTGAATAACTCAGGCTGACCCGAGCGTAAAGCAAAACACAAAACACTCGAGTCAGGACAATATATACTTATATAATGTAAACCAACTCAAGCGAACTGTAATAAGGGTACAAGTAACTTAGAAGATGCTTGGGACCGCCCATCCTCTAAGGATCCGTTAAACTATCTACTATGTAGTAATATACGCTATATACAGTAGTGTCTAATCAGTAAAGTATAATCATATAGAAAATAGCGTTAAGGGGATGGAGAACCTTAACGCGGTCGGATCTTAAAATCATAATCGTAGTAAAGCTCGATATGGTAGGTGACACGGCACAACTAGGCAATGCCAGGGTAGATATACCAATTACGCATCCGGACTGGTGGTGACGCATAGCAGCCACTACCGCCCACCTCGAACAACACTCCCAAATCAAGGGTGCGCACCAAATCAATCACAAGTAATAGAATGGTATCGAAGAAGTGTGTCCGATCAGAGGTGCTACCTCATTGGTCCGTCAATCGCTCCTGTTTTAGCCACCTTATGCCAACTCACGGGAGTTGGGTCCACGTATATACCTTAGGATCGTCGCCACCATCCTACTTCATTCTGGAATCTCCACCGCGTACACGGTTGCCAAAGTGGTTTTCGGTAAGACAGAGAGTATGTCCATATCCGATCCCGGTCTCTTTAACAACCCAACGTTATTATAACCCGTGGTTATAACTTTTAAAAACAATACTTTACTTCAAAATAAAATATCATTTCAAACCATATCTTTATCAAAATAAAGATTAAATCAATTCCAAACCATTTCCATATATTTAAATTTTCATATAATTTCAAAACTTCATTTCATATCATTTTAATATAATAAAATATCATATCCTTACAAAACTTCATTTCAAATCATTTTAATAAAATAAAATATCCTATCAGTTCAAATCCAATATTCAACTTTAAATACCTTTTAAATTCAAAGATATCGTTCATTTACTATCATTTCAAATCACCTTTATATAGTTTATATTCCAATCAAAATAATTCATTTAAACCTTTTAAAAGTGTAATTATTATATTTTCAAATCAAGTATTCAATTTCCAAAGTTTCAAACCATTCTGAGTTCGTTTACTAAGTCAAAAACCCTAATTATTAAAATTTCAGCATTTCACAGCATTTAAAAACAACTACTATAAGTTATATTTGAAAACATTTTTAATTCAGCAAAGACAGCACTTAAAACTGCTGTTAAACTCAGTTTTAGTTGAATTATAGTTCAAAACAGAAAAGACAGCAATTCAGAAGTGCTGCGGTAGTTCAGATTTCAAAACAAGGGTTAAATTTGGTTTCAGCAAAGACTGCAGACCATTATAGCATTTCCAGAGAATGCTATACTAGACCTGGGTTCAATATTAGCCTATAAGTTCAACTGCAGCAACTGCAGCATTTCAGAAATGCTGCAGTAGCCCTTTTATTCAAATTTTAGTGTAATTCAGAACCATAGCATTTCTGAATGCTATTAAAAGTGATTTCCAGCTTTTTAGTGTATTTCCAGCAATTAAATAACTTCATTTTAAACTCTTTAAACATTTTAAAAATCATAATTTAACATTAAAAATGTTTATTTACATATCATTTAACATGTATCTTTTTCACAATAAATTCCTTATAATTAAATCCAATTTTCAACAATTTACTTAATAAATTTAAGTGTAAAAGTTTCCAATTCTTCACATTTCAACAAATAACTTAACACTTCAAATTTAAATTACCATTTCACAAATTTAACTAAATTTCCAATTTTATTTAATTAACTAAAACCTTTAATTAAAACCAAATTTCACATTTCCAAGTCAAGTTATATTTTAAAAGATCACTTTTAAACATTCATTTATTTAACCACTTAAATTCATAGAAAAAATCAATAATACTTTAATAAATCACTTAAATTCACATTTAATCAAATTATCATATTTACCATTTCCAAATAAAATTTAATATCCATTTTATTTATATAACTTAAATATCATTTTTAACCAAATTCCAAATTTCCAACTTAAGTTATATTTCAAAAATCCAGTTAAACCATTCATTAATTACATTTTTAACACATAGAAAAATCATAATTTCTTTATTTTAAACATTTCAAAATCTATTTAAATCAAATTTCATAAATTTATATTTTTAAAATACTTAAAAATATTCAAAACACTTTATAAAATAACCACGGGCCTGTATATAATTTTCTAACCTAGGTCAAGTGATACGGATATGTATCATTTCAATCCGCAGTTAAAAAAGAAAAATCCGGGTTCTATCATTTCAAACCCGCAATCCCAAGTTAAAATAATTTAAATAAAAATCATTCAGGCCTATCATTTCAGCCCATAACGATTTTTCCCTATTCTAAAGTCCGTTCGGGTATGTATCATTTCAACCCATAGTGATTCTAATCTACAGGGAACTTGCAATGGTGATAACAGATATAAATAACAGAACAACATTAAATAATAGTAACATATGATATAATAAGTGTAATAACAGGTGTGAACATCATATGATAATAATATAAACATATATAACATGATGATATACATTACAGATTCAAATGGTGTCGGTTTATCAATTATATAGGTACATATTGTCTGGTGAGAATAACTCACCGTTTTGTGCTGGAGAAACGACGACGACTGCACGAATGGAATCCAAACAAGCACGATAACATGAATATGATTTGATATGGGAGAGCCAAAGATAAATTCCCTTGTCACATTCAAACAAAACAAATACAGACAACATGAGTTTTTAACTCAAAATTCAATAAAACAATGTTAGAAATGAATGCATGAACCAAAGCCAAAGTGATTGCACATGCTTTCTACCATCTATGCTTCAGCTCCAGATCTGAAATGCATGGCTAAGGGGTGGGTTTGGATCTGGTTTTGGGTTCCATAGGGTTGGCCAAACATGTATGGTGATGGTGCAAAGATATGTGAGCATGAACTACAACACAAAGGCAAACTACATGGTTTCTAAGCCACATAAGGTCACGGCTAAGGCAATACAAGTCATGGTCAGGTCTGTAGTGGGTTAGGTACAGGTGTGGCAGTGGTATCAGGGTCCACTATTGCAGGTGGTGGTGATGTAGGTGGCGGCCAAGGAGGAGTTGGAGGTGGTGGTGATGTATGGTGCTCGACTAGGAAGATATAGGTGAAGTTTGCTCATTTTTGTGTGGATCAACATCATGGGAGGCCACGGCTTGGGCTTGGGGTTGGGCTGGAGGAGGTAGTGATAGGTTCAGGTGGTGGTGGAGGAAGCCAAGGTGCTGGAGTTGAGAGGAGCCGAGCCAAAAAGGAGAAGAGAGCAAGTGCAAAATCAACAAAACAAGTAGAAAACAATGGAAAAGAAAGGGAATTTTACCAAATCTTTGAACAAGGGAGAGGCCGTCATTTTTTTTCAAGTTAGAGGTGAGAATTCACGTGAAAAATGAGGAAGATGTTGCTGGAAAAGAAAAGAAAAGCACGGCAAAAAAAATCATTAAGGTGGAGGTTGAGAAAATGAAAGGTCGGAAGATTAAAGGACCTTAAGCAACTAAAGAGACATAAACTTTTCAAATTTCCATTATATATTTATATATATTTATAAATATGAAAATAGCTGAAATTAAAGATAAATAAACTCAGAAATAAAGTAAATAAGAAAAATAAATAAATAAATTTTATATTAATTAAATTAAATGAAGAAAAATAACACTATATACAAACTAGGTTAAATAAACTGAAACAAATTCAAATAATCTTTGGAAAAATCTATTCAAATCTAAATACATGTAAAGTGAATATTAATAAAGTAAAACAAAGAAAATAAAGTGAATGTATAAAATAAATAAATAAATTTTAATTATATATAGCTAAATTAAGAAAATAGCAAAGAAAATAGAAATTAGGCTTTAAAATTACAAAATAAATTCAACAAGCTTTGGAAAAATTTTATAATCACTTTAAAATTATTAAAAGACAAAATTATACATAAAATAAAATATTAACATATATTAGAACAAAATATGACAAATAAAATATAATTTATATGTTTTAAAATAAATAATATTGCAAAATAAACAGTTTATACACAAAATTGAAAATTACATAACTTCTACAATATAAGTCCGTTTTCAACGAAACGAAAAGCAGTATTCATGGAATTAAATCTATTTTCATAATAAAAGATAAAATTTAAGAATTTTAAATATTTAAATTTGAAGTTTAAAAGTCAAAGTTTGACCAGTTTGAACAGAAATTCACTTTACAGTAAAATATCCAATTTTTACCAGTTTGAAATTATAATTTACATAACAATCAAAATATATATTTAGAAATGAAATATTTGAAACAAAACAAGTTTAAAATAATTTCAAATTAAAATAAAGTTTTTCAATCAGGAAATTCAATTTAACAGAAATAAAATATAAAATAAAATAAGCCTAAAATGTAGGGTTGTTACAATAATGTATATATTTCATATTTTTGAATATAGATATGGACGGATCAGATTTTTCGAGTATCCACGATATGCTTAATATTTTCTTGCCAAATCATGTACATGTAATCAGAAAAACGTATCATAAATTTATGTTAATATTGGATATTTCATGATGTAATTATTAAAAAAAAGCATTGAACTTGTAAACCAAAATTAAAATAAAATTTACAAATTTTTGAAACGAAGTCAAAACTGGAATTTTGAACCTTAGTGCGCACGCGCACTCTATAATATTACACTGATAAAATTGATGAAATTATTATACTATGGACAGTCATCCTCTTATAATGTATTACAGTCCTTAGACCTTTTTAGCATAACTTTAATCACATTTAAGTTGTTTTCTCTCTTTCTCTCTCTCTTGAAGAAGAAGACACTACAAGAGAAACAATATATAGCGACAACAACATTCCGATGGCCACATACGGGATTTTCTGAAGGCTTTCGACGGCTCGCCATCTCCGTGGCTTTTCCATGATTAAAATGTAGTTGACGTCAATAGCCGTCGGTAACCGATGGAACTAAAGCCATCGACGGTCGTCGATAGCCGTCGGAAATAAACGTGGTTACATGCCAGATTGGCCGAGAGCTGCATTATTGTCTCCCTTTCACCCAAATCAATCAAAATACCCAACTCCCATACCTCCTCCCCGCGACAGCCAGCCCCCCACGTCTTCCAGAGCATCTCCAACATCATCAATCATCATTCCCAACAACTCTAGCCGCTCCATCCATCTCTAAATCAGGTTTTTCCTAAACCCTAATTGATTTTGATTTGTTAATTTAGGGTTAAATTGTAATTCTAGTTGTTTATTATAGCCGATTGATTGTTTATTTACATTAACTAATTAGTAATTTGATTGGTTTATTTACATAAACCCTAAACCCTAATTAATAATTTGACTAGTTTATTTACATTAACCAATTAGTGTATATATACGTTGATTATTTAGTGTATATGCACATTTGAGCTAGCATTTGGTTTGTTAGGATTGATGTGAATGATTGTGTTTATGGTTTGTCAAATTCCGAAAACGGTAATTAAAATATATCAATCATAGTTAAACCCTTAATCGTTTATATTTTATTTTTTATAAATCCCTTAGAGAGTTTTTGGCCCCGTCTGACAAGTATTGTATATGATCAGTATATGGATATTCGTTTTTATTACAAAACAGACATGCATATTCATCTGATACAATATTTGTCGGATTTGTCCCTGTATTGGACAAGTTAGAAACACTATAAATTAATTACATTTCTTAAATAATTTCATTTTAAACGATTCACAAAATTTCAACAGCACTTCCTTTTTGTTCCTTGTGTACACGCCTTTGTGTACGATACAGGGAACACGGGGGAAGTGCTATCGAAATCTTGTGAAATCGTTTAAAATGATTTGATTTATGAAATACAATTACTACCGTGTTTGTAATGGAAAGTAGGATGACCGACCATCAAAACGAAAAATAATATAGTAGCTAAAAAATTAATATTATATTCATTTCAAGGCGCAAAACCAATTCAAGGTGCAAGAAAGCGCAAAAAGGTGCAATAGCAATTTCAATGCGCAGAAAGGTGCAAGAAGACGCAAAAAGGCACAAATTAGCAAATTCAATAACATTATAAATAAATATTTTTTAATTAAATAATAAAATGTCAATCCATAAAATTAAATGATTAATACTAATTTTAATTTCTATCATAGGTTTTAAAGTAGGAAAAATGGTCAATTATTTTATTGATCGGAGCTGGATGTATGAACTATGAAGGGAAATAGGAGGCTCAATAAGTGAACATTTTTGTAATGGGGTGCATGTGTTTATTGAATTTGCTTTAAGTAATAATGAAAACGACGAAGAAATTCGTTGTCCATGTAGTAGGTGCAAACTGTTGAAGCAATTGATACCGGATATGGTCAGAGTTCATTTGCACCAATACGGTTTCATGCCGAATTATTTGGTAAGGGATTGTCATGGAGAAATTGTATGTAACGACCCTAGATTTTAATTTATTTAAATTTATAATTAAATAAATTTTTGAGTAAAAGTTTGTGAAATTTATTATAAAGTGATGCGAGTTTCCCCAAGTTCGAATGAATTCTGTATAAATCATTTGATATTTAAAATATTGTATATATATATGTATATATTGGATTTGAAAAATAATATTTTAATAAATGACTTAGGAAAAATTGATAGTTGAAAATTAATAAGTAGTCATACAAAAATAAATAAAGTAAAAATATAAATACAATGTAAATACAAGATGATAAGTATTTAAGTTGAAAGTTTATATGTAAGTTAAACTAATTATTGAAAATTAGAAATAAATAAAACTAATAAACAAAAGCATAGCAAATAAAATACATTCACATATAAACAACAAACCAGACCACACTTATAAACATATACATACAAAACAAATGTATTCAAACAAGACTTAAGCAATTGATGCAGCCACCATATAAAAGAAAGGAAAACAAAACAAGTAGAATAAAATATGTTTGTACAAAATAAAGAATGCAAACCATCCCTATATCCTCTATCAGCCGAAAACAAAAATGATTTTTGTACAAACTCATTAATGCAAGCGTCTTCAGCCATGCTTGTATTGTTCAAACCATACCTATTATAAAACAAACATACCCTGCTGTACAAACTTGTAAAGTTGTCTTTGATAAATATTAGCCTTCTCAGTTCGTCCATTTGAGAAAATTATCAAAACTGGAAAGAAAAAAAATAGCATGGTTGAAACAAAATAAAAGCAAACATCATACTTTACAAATTCAAGCTTGAAAACAAATTGCTGAAGAAAGAAAAAGAAAACAGAGAAAAGGATCAAACTGCAGTTTTTAAAAACCAGAGTCTTTGTTCATCAATATATCCAAGTGAGTAAACATACTACTCTAAAGATTTTAAATCTGTATATTTGTTTTATAAATAATCTTGTGCTTGGTTGAATATTTATTTTTGGTTCTGTATAAACATATGTGGTATACTGTATACTTGATGACCCTGCTCTTCTTGTTTTCTAGTTACAAAATGCTTACAAACAAGGAAAATTTAATGAATTTTCATATAAACATTTTAACTTAGGATTTTTTTTAAAACAAAATCAGTTTATTTAAACTTGAAACCATGGTCCAAAAAGTTTAGTTTGAAAATAAATGAATCTGAACCTGTAAACTCCATGTTTATAGCAAAAAAAGTATTTTATGATAAAGTCAAGCATTTTTATTTGATGATTTGATTACATATCTCGAACGAACATACAAAGACATGATTTTTAAAAGCAATATGATGATTTTTAACTGAGTATTCAAAGAGCAGTTCGAATTTAAACAAAATTCGCATTTTTCCAAATTTCTAGCGATCGATCCAATAATAAATGTTGAAAATTGGGTTGAAGCTTGTATGAACTTCGGTGATGTCGAGAAAATTACTGAATAAATTTTCAAATTCTTGAATCGAAGGGACGAAGCCAAACTAGGGCTTGTGACCGCGTTTTGAACAAGGTCAGTAGCAAGATGATTTCATCTTCTTGGAGCGATCGAGTTGCACGTTGTTCTGTGAGTTGATAGTATGGAGGGTGTTGAGGTCGTGGCCGAAATTTCGTATTTTCTGGTGGTCGATGTTGGGCGAACGACAACGTTCCAGGTTTGGATGACTTCAGTGATGCAGTTCCAGGTCGTGGATTTTAGCTCGAATTTGACTTTGAGGGGTTGAGTGGATTCTGGCGATTGAGGATGGATGCTCGAAGCATCGTCGACTTGCTCGACGTTGCGGCGTCGCCTGGAGGCGATTAATGGCCGTGTGCACGTGCACGGCAAGAAATGGGTATCAGCGTTTTCGAAACGAGAGAGAGAGAGCTGGGAAGTGACTCAGGGAAACAGGGGAAAGGACTCGAGTTCGAGCTCGAGATTTTGTACGTTGGCTTCGGGAAGAAACTCGCGTACGCGAGTATACTTTTGGCTATCTTAGTTTAAATATTCAAACTGGAAAGGAAAAGAAAAGAAAAAAACAGGGACGAGGGGAGGAAAGAAAAGTCTCGGGTTTCTGTTATTTTGGGTTAGGCCCAACCGAAATTTCGAATTACCAATGTTTTGAAATTTAATTTAACCTTCTTATTCAATATTTAAATTAAAAATAAAAACTGAAGTAAATTTACATTAGAATTTTAAATGTAACAACAAATTGGTTTTTAAAGTGTAAAGCAGATTTTCGAACGGTACTTATAATAATTTTTTTTTATAAGTTAATGATTTTGAAAGAAATTAAGAATGATATATATATATGTAATTTGAAATTAAAATTGATTGATAATAATTAGTGTTTAAATTAATTTGTAATTGAGAATTTGTTAAATAGACAAATTAAGTTAATTAATTTAAATGGATAGCTAATTAAATTAACGAATTGAGAAACAATTAATTTAAGTTATGTATAAAGTTAATTAACACTTAAGTTTGTAGTTAAGAGAAAATTCGTTTAAAATAAATCATTCGATAAAATGAAATTATTTGTTTAACTGAAAATCTTAGTTAAATTAAGATTTTAAAATGGCAGATTTAATTATTCGGTTTATTTCGAATATTAACCGATTGTATTAAATTGTCTATACAAGGTCAAATAAAGTCGAGAAAACAAACTGGAATGGAAATGGATGGCAAATTAAAAGCAAAGGTGAGATTTTTCTCACTCAAAATGAATTGCAGTTATTATTGATTTGATTGATTGCTATTGGATGTGATATTAGATATAGTAGGATATATCTATTATATATATAGCAATATATACATATTGGCATATGTATATATTGGATTGATTGATTTCCCGCCTTGTAACATTCCCCCTTTTGACCGCCTCCAGTCGATAATTAAACCAACTAGAAACGTTCAAAAAGACGAATTGTTATTTAGTTTATAAGGTTTAAACAGAATCAGCCACAGAAACACAGAATAATAACAATGAATTAAAACAAATGAATCTTTATTTCATTACTATAAATCTTTTTGAATACATCAGAGTTTTATACAATGTATTTAACTGATACAGCGGAATATCTTAAAATACAATTTTTCTTGAAATAAATGATTCTTTACTCTCTCTCTAACTTCGCTGCTCGAAAATCTTCAAGCTGTAGAAATACTCGGTCTGACCCGAGTATTACATTCAAAAGAAAATAATACACAGGTCAGTCTAATTCAAACCGGTTTATGAGTGCATATAGGCAGTAATAATTTAAATAGACGACAGTCACAATAATTCCCGTCTATCCAATTCTTTTAACAAAGAAAACGGATGACGAAAATATAACACTTAACAGTGTTTAACAATAAATCAGCAGATTTAAATCATCAACAGAGATAAACAGTGTTATTGGCTGCCGTACACGCACGCGTGTACGGCCTCGCCAATACGGCATAGAAGATCAATGCATCACGACGCAAAGAAATATCAATTCAAACTGTCGAGTTTGGGTGGCTGCAGTGCACACGTACGCGTGCACGGCCTCGCCACTACCGTACGTCGAAACTGCAAAGGTCCAGTCACTGCAATCATGGCTCAACTCAATGCTACAAAAGATCAACAGTATGCATATGAAGTATACAAGTGCAACAGTGTGGAAGTAAAACAGTGATGAAACTGAAAAGTGCAACAGACCAGACTACACAAATACATGGAACAATGCAACCCACCAATGAACACAACCGTGACAGGTCAAAACAATGAATACAGGCAGTGCCACAGAGCTACTCCAGACCAGGTCAAAATGAAGCAACACTCAAGTAAACATTATAGGCCGAGCACTAATAGAAGGAGCAGTGATGTCAAATTACAGACAGCAGCCTCAACATATATGACCAAAAGGTTAAACAATATGAAGTGCACAACAATGCTATAACATACTACATAAATGTATGCATACATACCAGAAATGAAGATCAAAGGAATGCAGACCTGGGCTACACAAATGCATGTGAAACAGGCTGCAAGCTTTTACATGAACACATATACGACTTGAATAAACAATCTTTATTACCCATAGTGGCACTACATACTACAGGAAAAAAAATACCGAGAAACCGGAATGCAAGTAGTATTACCGCAACTTGAACCAGGCTAGGCAGCTAGCATACATACAACTCAACTTCTCAATGAATACCTGGAACAAAATGCCAACTGCCTCGCATGGTACAAACAATAGCAACCGATATTGATGCAATAGATATATGATGAAATGCATAGCATACATAGGGCTCCAGTTACAACCTTAAGAATGCATATATGAACCAAAGATCAAACTACATCAGGGCATGACCAAGTGCAGCCACTACATGAAGACAATGTAAGCACCACATAATAGTATGGACAATGAGACTGCAACCCAGATCACAGTGAAATGACCGAACCCGATGAAATAAAACAACCACTACATAATGCAACACCCAATAGTGCAGCAGTTCAAAATGATAATCAACGGAGAAACACCAAAGACCAACAGTAAGTGTGACCCAGCCTTACTTAAATGCAGTGACAAGCTCAGCAAGTGTTCATGAATACACTTATATGGTGACGCAACAGTGAAACACGAAATCAAGGACAACAACTACAACCTAAATGCAAACTCAATATAACTGCATGAAAGCTACTAAATGAAATGCACCAGGCTAAACTAGTCATCAACCAAAATGAAAGGCTTGCCAACAACGATAGACGATGCAGACAACCGGAGTGATATGCATATTTATGTTTCATTGGACCTTAATATGTAGTTCAACAGCGTATAACGAAGTCATGAAACAACAGTCTCAATGGTGAACCATGAAATCGGGTGAACCAGTAAATGATACAATAGCAACATAAACAAGCAAATCATGGAACGACAGTATCAATGTCAGGGCAGTGCCTAAGTTTCGAATCAAAATAAGGCCGCAGATGACTTCAAAGAAATTCATATTCAAAATGTCAGAGAATCGAGATAACCAGGGTACAAGTTTAAACGAATTCAAGTGACCGAAGTCAATCAGTTCAAGGCCAAGGAAATGGTAAAAATTGAACAGCCCAAAACCAACACAGTGCCACGACGAACAAATTAATGCCAAAATCACCCAAGACAAATCAATATCGTTACACCCACATCCAAAATCATCAATACAGTGGATAAACAAAAATCGAACTACCTCAGTACGAAACGAGGAAAGAATTAGATGTGAGGGGCGAAAACCACTCACCTTTTATCGAAGAGGTCGCGGGCGAGAAGAGGAGTACGAAGCCCTAATTTCACAGAGCTGGAGAAGACGATGCCGCAAAGAACCAAAGTGTAGAAGAATCGCATACGAGTGAATAGAATCGAACAAAGTCCTCGTCTCTTCAGATCGAACGAGAAACTAATTCAAAGCCGCCATTTTTTTCTTCTTTCGATCGTTTTTTTTTTGTTTTAATTTATGAAGGGAAGGGGGAGGGGTCTCTCGTGTTTTATGAAAGAAGAGGGGAAGGAGATCGTGGTTTGACAGAAGGAACGTGATATAGGTATGGGCTGGGGTATGGGTTAGGGTATGATATTTTTATTTTATTTTTCTTTATTTTTTTTTTCTTTTTCTTTTTCTTTTTAAAACTGATTTGTTTTGTATTTAATTTGTTTTGTTTAATTTAGTTGTTAAATTTTAAATTATGTGTATAATATTTATTTATTTCGTATCAATAAAATTTTAAATAAAAGAATTCCAATCCCTTTACCAATTTCAATAAAATTAACAGAAATTAATATTGCCAATTGACGAAAATTTTACTGTTATAAAAATTCCAACAACAGAAATTTAACTGTCCACTTAAATCGTTTACTGATGATTATAACATTGGGCAAAACCCCAGTTGTTACATAAATTCAATTTGAATTCAATTAAATTTTATACGCGTTTATACGCCGTATATTCATAAAACAATTCTGATAAATACGAAATTGGAAATCCAGTAATAATTCAATATTACGGACCCAATGAAACTGGTTTCGTCAAATTCTGAGACTGTGCCTCGGAAGGCTATTTTTTTAAATTAAATTTAAACGATACAATTTCAAACTGAACAAATCGTTTTCAAATTCAATTCTGAAGCTTCTATTACCTTCAGTATTATCAATATGAATTTCTAAGCCTTTAAATTATTTTTAACCGGCTCAAAATCGAAGATTCAAATTTTATTCAACTTCAATAGATTAATTTCAAAAATTAAATCGCCAATTCATTCTGATAATTTGAAATTCAAGTCAAATCATCATTCAAATATTTAAAATTAATTAAATATTCTCAAATTAAATTGTTCAAAATTCAGGGTCGTTACAAACTCCCCTCCTTAAAAACTTTTCGTCCTCGAAAAGGAAAGGTTGTTAAAATTTCATTAACATTTATACTCTAGTCAATTTTTACTAAACTTAAAACTCATTACAAATAAATGAATATAGGATTCATTCCATTTGTTTAATCTCACTAGTTTTGTTTATCTTCTCTTTTGTTCATTGATTTCTAAAATCAAAACGCAAAAGTCTTTTATCAACATTTTCGATTTACAACTCAGATTCAAACTTAAAATTCTTCACGTTAGAGATTTATATAATATATCTCTTCCAAAGCTGTGGACTTTCAAAACATTGCAAAAATCCTCTTCCTTAATTCATTAGGTAGGAATTATGTAATTTTAATTTCAAACTATTGATTTGCTATTTACAGTTTGAAAATACTTGCTAACTCGAAATTTAACAAGTCCATCTTCGTTCTCACAGACATTAGGCATACGCTGGCCAGGCGCAGGTCTAAAAATCTCCAAGTACTAAATATACTTGCTTCAATTCCCAGTGAAAATACTTTTAAAAATTCTTTTAAAAAATGGATATGGAAAGCACGTTCCCCCATGGATTACAGTTCCACCCGGCGGTTACGCTACTATCCCAGTAGAGTCGCTTGTGGCTGTAGATTTCTCATCTCTTAAATTTCGCCATGGTTGTCGCCATAGATTGCAGTACACACGGCGGTTACGCTACTATCCCAGTAGAATCGCTCGTGTCTGTAGGCATCACGCCCCTTAAATTTCGCCTGGCATTAGATTGCAGTTTACCCGGCGGTTACGCCACTATCCCAGTGGAATCGCTTGTAACTGTGGGCATCTCGCCCCTCAAATTACGCTAATCATCAATCAAATCTAATCTCATCGCGATGAACTATCGCGAAGGATTTCCGATTCAAATAGTCACTCTGACTAAAATTCTACGTAGCTACGAATTTCAAATGGACACTCATCGAGAGTTCCAATACCTTCTTTAATAATAAATGGAAGGTACTTTTCCACATCCTCAGTTTAGAAAACATAATATCATATATGTAGTACTTTCATTTCACATTTCGTACATATAACATCTATGTAAACATACATAAGATTTCCATAACAATGTCTTTCTAAACTAACGGTTTCAAATTTACCGCATTCATATATATAAGTTCTAAAACTTACATATTCCATATTCATAACAAAATAGAGGATTTCAAAATTTTCCTCTAAGTCGATTTGGAAATTCTAAGGTTATCTCAAACCTAATTCATATTCATAATTCCATTTATTATCGACTTTCACATTCGATTTGAATTACACGTTACATCGTCAATTCTCAACACAGAATTGATGTCTATCGATATATAACCTCTGAGCTCGTACGTCTCAGAGAAGGGTGTTAAGCTAAGAGAATAAATTCTCCGCCACCAACAGATATATATTTAATAGAGATCAATTGCTATGTCATCAATTCACAATGTTAGACATACAATCCAAATCATCATCTGAAATTCAAAGCTCAACTTATATTGTCTTTGATGTCGAAGTTAAACTCAATTTTAACTCAACGATTCAATCTTTTGAAAAATTTCAAATTGAACAAATTGTTCAAATTCTCATTTAACTTTTCAACTTCGACTTCAAAAATGAATTTCAAATCATTTATTCCTTACGGAATATATTCACAACATTTCATTTCATATTGGAAAAACATTTCCATACTTATTTAAAAATAAGTAATTCACAATCCCTTTTATTTTCAACATCTGAAAATATTCGATATACTTTAATCAAAATTAAGTATATATATTTCATCTTTAAGGAAATCATTCTCTTTCACACATTTATTTGAGTCAAAACGAATGTTACGTAAAACATCGTTACGACAACTCAAAATTACTAGTATAGGGATTCGAAATTTAGATAGATGTATAAATCCCAATACTATACAAAACATTTCCTTTCGGAAATCATTTACTATAACAACAGTGTTATAGTCCACCATTTCCTTATATTCGAAAACGTCTATTTCAACAATGAATGTTGAAATCTATGGTTTCGATATTCAATGCCTTTGAAAACATCTTTTTAAAACAATTACTTCGTTTTAAAATATCACTTTCCCAAACATGTCCATTTTATTCAATAATATATTCACGGTCCAAAATTGTGAATATACATCTTTTAACAAACTATACAGAATTTTACTTATCAAAATAAGTCAGTTTTGAATTTATAAACAACGTTTATAAATTCTATTTCTATTTATAAAGACTTCAATTCATAAAAATTTACTTCATTAACCCTTCCTTTATTACTCAATTTTATATCAGAATTTAATTTATAAGTAAATTACTTATAAATTCTTTTATTTCGCAGCTTCGATTCATTTTATAACTTCACAATTTTAATTCTGTAATTTCCATTCACTTATGAAATCCATTAAATATTTCACTTTTAACACTTATACAATTCCAATATTTTATCAATCTTTTCAAATCTTCCATTTAAACCGTTTATAATAATTCAAAAATTCCAATTTAAACTATTATATAAATTTATCAGTTTTCCATTTCCAAAATAATCTACTAGTTCTTTAGTAAATCATTCATCGACTTGGTTTCCAATTTAATCACATTTGATTCATTCGCATTGGATTTTTCTAACATTCATTCAAATTCAATTAGTTCACATTCACTAATTCATATTCAAGTTAGTTTGCTTTCGATTCAAATCAAATCTATTTTGATTTACTTATCTTTCAATTTGAATTCAATTTACATAGCTTCCAAATTCCATAAATTCAATTTCATTAATACTTAATGAATTTCCATACAATCAACTAACAACCAATGCACATTCAACTTAACCAAATTTATTTACTTTGCTTACATTCAATTTGGTTCAACACACTTAATTTTAATTGGTTTATATTCCAATTCAGATTGAATTCTAATATTCACTATATTCACAACTTCTTAACTTAAGTTTTATTCAACTCTTAACAACATTTCTAATCCACGTTTATTCACTTTTACAAAATAAAGTTGAATTTTCTTTATATAACTCAAATTCATATTCATTCTTCACTTTATCAATTCATTTTGATATCAAATTCAACCTCATTCAACATTACTTAAGTCATGTTTCATTTTATCTCCACTTGCATTTATTTAACTTAACTTAGATTTTTCTTTCAAAAATCATTTTATTTAACTTTTACTAAATTCAAATTCATATCACATTTCAAAATTCAGATTTTGTTTTACTTAACAAAACTGTTTAACCATTTCACAACTGGTTTTACTTAAATTTTCTCATTTTATAAGTTAAACAACTTATTAATTTAAACTTCCCAATTCATATTGTATAATCACTTATCTTTCAAGTTTAACTTTTCATCTCAATAATTTATCAAATCCAGTTCATTTTATTTAACTTCCTTTAGTTAAATTTCAAATCCATATATTTATTGATACTAATTCAATTCAATTTAACTTTTCTTAAGTTAAAAATCTTTATTTTCAAACACAATTTTATACTTCTTTGGATTTGAAAAACGTTTCCTTTTAAAGTGTTTCTAGTAACTATTCATATTAAACATCATAAACTAAGCTTTGTGTAAACCAAAGCTCTGATACCACTCTGTAACATTCCCCCTTTTGACCGCCTCCAGTCGATAATTAAACCAACTAGAAACGTTCAAAAAGACGAATTGTTATTTAGTTTATAAGGTTTAAACAGAATCAGCCACAGAAACACAGAATAATAACAATGAATTAAAACAAATGAATCTTTATTTCATTACTATAAACCTTTTTGAATACATCAGAGTTTTATACAATGTATTTGACTGATACAGTGGAATATCTTAAAATACAATTTTTCTTGAAATAAATGATTCTTTACTCTCTCTCTAACTTCGCTGCTCGAAAATCTTCAAGCTGTAGAAATACTCGGTCTGACCTGAGTATTACATTCAAAAGAAAATAATACACAGGTCAGTCTAATTCAAACCAGTTTATGAGTGCATATAGGCAGTAATAATTTAAATAGACGACAGTCACAATAATTCCCGTCTATCCAATTCTTTTAACAAAGAAAACGGATGACGAAAATATAACACTTAACAGTGTTTAACAATAAATCAGCAGATTTAAATCATCAACAGAGATAAACAGTGTTATTGGCTGCCGTACACGCACGCGTGTACGGCCTCGCCAATACGGCATAGAAGATCAATGCATCACGACGCAAAGAAATATCAATTCAAACTGTCGAGTTTGGGTGGCTGCAGTGCACACGTACGCGTGCACGGCCTCGCCACTACCGTACGTCGAAACTGCAAAGGTCCAGTCACTGCAATCATGGCTCAACTCAATGCTACAAAAGATCAACAGTATGCATATGAAGTATACAAGTGCAACAGTGTGGAAGTAAAACAGTGATGAAACTGAAAAGTGCAACAGACCAGACTACACAAATACATGGAACAATGCAACCCACCAATGAACACAACCGTGACAGGTCAAAACAATGAATACAGGCAGTGCCACAGAGCTACTCCAGACCAGGTCAAAATGAAGCAACACTCAAGTAAACATTATAGGCCGAGCACTAATAGAAGGAGCAGTGATGTCAAATTACAGACAGCAGCCTCAACATATATGACCAAAAGGTTAAACAATATGAAGTGCACAACAATGCTATAACATACTACATAAATGTATGCATACATACCAGAAATGAAGATCAAAGGAATGCAGACCTGGGCTACACAAATGCATGTGAAACAGGCTGCAAGCTTTTACATGAACACATATACGACTTGAATAAACAATCTTTATTACCCATAGTGGCACTACATACTACAGGAAAAAAAATACCGAGAAACCGGAATGCAAGTAGTATTACCGCAACTTGAACTAGGCTAGGCAGCTAGCATACATACAACTCAACTTCTCAATGAATACCTGGAACAAAATGCCAACTGCCTCGCATGGTACAAACAATAGCAACCGATATTGATGCAATAGATATATGATGAAATGCATAGCATACATAGGGCTCCAGTTACAACCTTAAGAATGCATATATGAACCAAAGATCAAACTACATCAGGGCATGACCAAGTGCAGCCACTACATGAAGACAATGTAAGCACCACATAATAGTATGGACAATGAGACTGCAACCCAGATCACAGTGAAATGACCGAACCCGATGAAATAAAACAACCACTACATAATGCAACACCCAATAGTGCAGCAGTTCAAAATGATAATCAACGGAGAAACACCAAAGACCAACAGTAAGTGTCGACCCAGCCTTACTTAAATGCAGTGACAAGCTCAGCAAGTGTTCATGAATACACTTATATGGTGACGCAACAGTGAAACACGAAATCAAGGACAACAACTACAACCTAAATGCAAACTCAATATAACTGCATGAAAGCTACTAAATGAAATGCACCAGGCTAAACTAGTCATCAACCAAAATGAAAGGCTTGCCAACAACGATAGACGATGCAGACAACCGGAGTGATATGCATATTTATGTTTCATTGGACCTTAATATGTAGTTCAACAGCGTATAACGAAGTCATGAAACAACAGTCTCAGTGGTGAACCATGAAATCGGGTGAACCAGTAAATGATACAATAGCAACATAAACAAGCAAATCATGGAACGACAGTATCAATGTCAGGGCAGTGCCTAAGTTTCGAATCAAAATAAGGCCGCAGATGACTTCAAAGAAATTCATATTCAAAATGTCAGAGAATCGAGATAACCAGGGTACAAGTTTAAACGAATTCAAGTGACCGAAGTCAATCAGTTCAAGGCCAAGGAAATGGTAAAAATTGAACAGCCCAAAACCAACACAGTGCCACGACGAACAAATTAATGCCAAAATCACCCAAGACTGAAAAGACCCTCCTATTTACACACTAATTTTATTAGTGATTTTTTTTTAAGATGATATACAGATATATCATCCATTATAAATATTTTTTCCAGGGTCATTTTCTTTCTCTAATAAACAAAAATATATCCAGGATCTTTCACAATATAAAAATATTGTTTTAATTCTAAATCATTTTTAACATACATATATGAAGATATCTATGTTATATTCTACTTGAATCAGAGCATGATAATAAGTAGAAATCCTTTTTAAATTTGCAAAAATGTGATAAATTCCCTTTTTAAAAGAAAACTTATTGTATCCTGATTTTTGACTATAGTGTCCACTGGAAATATGTACCTTAGGCTGTTATTATAATTAAGAAATGATCAAGCAATAATCAGTGGAAAGCAAGCTTATAATATAGATGATTTTCTTAAAGTCTGGATAGTATCAAACTCAGGTTAAAAGAAAGTGGATCATAAGTGAACACAAGCAACATCTAGGCGTAATGGAAACGCGCCTAACTTATACATTCAAGGTCATGAGTTCGAGTGCTATGCTGGTCGGTTCAAACACAATTTTTGGTTTTTCTTTTTATTTTTCTCCTGTATGGTTAGAAATCTGATACCTACCTATATTTGTACATATATATTTAATTTTTGCCTATAACCTAACATACAAAACAATTCTTTTTACATAACTATTTTTAAAACCCATTCTTACAACTGTTTTAAGAATTTATATTTATATTTTTGCCCAATATCAACATGTACACAGATATACATGTACATATCAGTGTCTTTGTTCATTTTCCAGATAACTGAGCTCAAATGTTCCCCTACTTCATTGATTTGAAGTGAAACATTTGGCCTGACCTATGGCCTAACCATGTGGTTACTATGGCCATTCTTTTGTTTGCATTTTTACAACACAGATTATACACAAAACATTGATACCTCTCCTTTTCAAAAACATGTTTATATATATTTGTATGAATCAGACACCTTGTGATCAGATATATATCATTCTTCCTAACCATAATTCTCTTTTTTAAAAATATATCTTCAGAGTGTATACACATTTTCTTGCATTTGGACATATATCAATATCATGAATTGAAAACATAGCAGTTTAATCCTTTTCTGGGTTTTCCCAATATAATTTTCTACATATCTATATTTTTTTTTAAAAGGACTCAGGATTAACTGAAATCATCATAAATGATTATGCTTATAAAATCCAGGTTTTTCCTCTAAATCAAAACATCTTTAGCAAATAGGTTTTCAAATCAGTTTAACATCAATATCCTTAGTTCATACCAAATCAGAAATAACCAGAAACAACATAGCACATGTCTCTTACAAGTTCTTCCTACTTAATACATTTAGATAGCCATATCAATCAGGGAATACATGCATGAATTAACACATTCTAGCTTTTATTTCTAATTATCCTAGCATCCTCTATTCCATATCTTTTTAATCTTGCTTACTTAGCTCCATCACAACCTGCAAAAGCATCAGTGGCTGCCCCATTATAAATGAGACAGCCCCATGTGCCATGAGCAATAAGGGTCAGATCTATGATCTGGTGTGAGCATTTCTAACATATCCATGATATTAAGCTAAGGATACAGCATAAATATACTTTGCATACTTGACAGGTATTATCATATACAATACATAAGAGCAAACATATGCATTAAAACAACTTTTATCTGGAACTACTAAGATTGCCTTTTCTTTTTCTTATAAATTCCTGGCCTCATCTTCTATAAGGAATCAAAGGGACACATTGCCATGAACTAATTAACATCATGGCACAAAGATCTCAGGACTTAAACAAGCCATGTGCCAACTTGTCTACTTCAAATAGGACAAGCATTCCAGCAGCCTTCTTGGCACAAAATCCTTAGTTATATCACTAAGTGTATTTATGTTCATTCTATCAATGATAGCTAGGTGTACAAACCACTTGTACATATGAAGCATACTAGTTACCTTGCAGACATAATATTGCAAGCAAGTTAAAGGTTACTTTCTAGAGGTATAACACCCCAGTCATTTCATCTCACATTATTTAGCATATAAACACCCTATTCAAGCATATACCAGAATATTTGCAACTGAGAATAAACGCATGGCTCTATTAGGTTTATTTTGATTTTGCAAGCAACTATGTTTAGCCAGGTTTTTAATCTTGTTTAAACACAGTTTTTAGGCTTGTAAATTTCTGTTTGGTTTAGGGCTCAGCACTTATAGAGAAAGACTCCATTGCACCCTTAACCAATTATTTCAAGCCTCAGCACCATACCAATGTATATGCAGCTCATAGTTTTCTTTTTGTTTTCATTCTTTGTCTTAAGCCATTATTCAGACTAGTTACAAATACTCTGTTATATGTTCTTTAAGGTTTTGGTATAATATACAGAGATGAAAATAGAACAACAAAGTTATACATCCAGCATAGCAGATCATATCTCATCAAACATTCATGAAACCATCAGTAGCCAACATAGTTTGTAAATCAAAACATGCAAAATATAGCATATAAAAGCTTGGCTGCCTAATCCCAGGTCTTAATGCCATGTATATGAGTGAGGATACTCACCTAAATGCTTACACAAGCTTAAACCAGAAAACCCTTTAAATCTTTAGCCTTATCTTCCTCTTCTTCCTTAGGTTAATTAATTAGTGAGAGAGCAGTTTTCTTATTGGGCTCTTGGTTTAAATAAGGGTTCTATCTAGGGTTTTGGGTGATGCAAAATCCCTATTTTAGCCCAGACCAGAATCATGCATTTGGCATTGCATATTCCCTCCCTCCTAACCCTTAATGTCCCGGCCAATATTTAAAACAAGGCTAAATTGTGCCCATTTTCTTTTCTTTTCAGAAAGTGATTACTTTAAGTATTTTTATTATACTTACCTCAAACATGATAATGGTGTGACTTTCTATTTTCTGCCTATGTACATTTGCTTTCTTATACTTTGGTTCTTACTGTTTTAGTGATTCCTTTATTAATTTTCTGCTCAAATAAGATCTGGATATATATATATACATTTATACAACTATGGGTGTTAATTTAACTTTAACCTTTTATTTGCAGAAAACATGTGCATACTTATGTGCATTTCTACACCTATTATTCAAATAAAAATTTCACTTATTCATTATAAATCAATGTTCTCTTCTGCCTTAATTTTCAGACAAGTCATACATATGCATATGTATAGATATATATATATATATATATATATATATATATACACACACATCCTCAGGAATTTTAATATTCATGTCTAGGCCTATATTTCCTTTATTTAAAACATTTTACCTAAATGTTTTTCCTTCCTTGTTTTATTATTTAGGAATTCTGGATTTTCTCTTAGTGCCATAACTAGTGTGCACGTGCACACATGCACACAACCTTGCACCTCTGAAAATCCCACCTATATAATAATTCTGATTTTCCCCCAGAATTTTAATCATTTATTTAAAAGAATTTTCCTCAAAATCTTGGGGTATTACAATCACCCCTTCTTTTAGGAATTGTGCCCTCACAATTTGCAACATATTCTTTGAGTACTTCTACTTTCTTAGGGAAAAAAAAATTATTCAAATATGCATGAGCAAATCAATTAGTCACTGTCTATCATACATATCATACTTTCTTAGTAATCTAAGAATTTACCTTTTAAATTTGCAAAGAGCCTAGGGTAATCCATCCTGATTTTATCCTCTAGCTCCCAAGTACAATCACTAGGATCTATACTCCATTGAATCTTTACAAGCTTCAATGTCTTGTTTCTTAATTTCTTTTCTTCCCTTGCCACAATTCCCACTGGCTCTTTCTCATAGATTAGATCTGGATTAATCTGAACTTCAGTAGGCTTTTCTAAGATTTCCTCCTTGTCATGTACCCATCTCCTTAGTTGTGACACATGAAACACATTGTGCATTGCACTCATCTTCTCTGGAAGCTCCAGCTTATAGGCTAGTGAGCCTATCCTTTCCAAAATCTTGTATGGTCCAACATATCTGGGTCTGAGTTTCCCCTGCTTGCCAAATCTCAAGACTTTCTTCATTGGTGAAACCTTAATGAAGACATAATCACCTACTTTGAATTCCACTGACTTCCTCTTTGCATCAGCATACTTCTTTTGCCTATCTTGAGCTACTGCCATCCTCTTTCTCACCAGTCCTATTTTCTCTATGATGTCCTTGACATATTCTGGCCCTAGGATAGCTTTCTCTCCTGCCTCAGCCCAACACATAGGTGATAGACATGGCTTTCCATATAGGGCTTCAAAGGGTGCCATTCCAATTGTGCTTTGGTGGCTATTATTGTATGTGAACTCAGCCAAATGGAGGTGGTCCTCCCAATTTCCTCCAAAGTCTAACACACATGCTCTAAGCAAATCCTCTAAAATCTTGTTTACCACTTCTGTTTGCCCATCTGATTGGGGGTGATAAGCAGTGCTTAGGCACAATTCACTCCCCATAGCTTCTTGGAAGCTCTTCCAGAATCTTGAAGTGAAGATTGTATCCCTATCACTCACTATAGTTTTAGGAACACCATGCAGTTTTACCACTTCTCTCATAAAAGTTTGGGCTAACCTAGGTGCATTTCTGTCTGCTTTCACTGGTATGAAGTGGGCTACTTTAGTCAGCCTATCTACAATCACCCAAATACTTGTATTTCCCCTCTTGGATCTAGGAAGACCATCTATGAAATCCATAGATATGTCTTCCCACTTCCACTGTGGTATGCTAAGTGGCTGCAACAACCCTGAAGGTCTTTGGGTCTCAGCTTTTATTTGTTGACAAACCATGCACTTAGCAACATATCTAGCTACATCAGACTTCATTCCCTTCCACCAGTAGTCCCTTTTTAAGTTTTGGTACATTTTGGTGCTGCCTGGATGTATGGAATATTTGCTCCTATGGTACTCATTAAGGATTTCTTCTTTCAATTCTATGATGTTTGGGACACATATCCTTCCCTTGTACCTTAAGTATCCTTTTACATCTATGTGATAATCCTTCACTTCCTCCTTCTTTAATAGGAGAGACCTCTTTTCTGCTAAGTCTTGATCTTCTTCTTGCATTTTTGCCACCTTCAAGGCCAAATTTGATTGTAAAGTAATTAAACTTAACCTTCCTTTACTCCTTTCTTCCTCAATTATCTCCATACTTATCCCACTGCTCTCATCTATTTCCAAATCAGTGAGCATGGTCAAATCTCTAAACTCCTCCATCATCAACATGGCCACTTTTGCATGCTGCCTACTCAATGCATCTGCCACTTTATTAGCCTTGCCTGGTGTATAAAGTATATCTAAGTCATAAGCAGCAAGAAATTCAACCCATATGTGTTGTCTCATATTTAAATCTTTCTGTGAAAAGAGATACTTTAAGGCCTTGTGATCAGTGTATAAAATGAACTTTGCACCCAATAAATAATGCCTCCAGAGCTTTAAGGCATATACTACTGCTGCCAACTCAAGATCATGAGTTGCATATCTAGTTTCATGGGGTTTTAGTTGTCTAGATGCATAGGCTATGACCTGATCTTGCTGCATCAACACAGCCCCTAGCCCTGACCCACATGCATCTGTATATACAACTAATCCCTCATTGCCTTCTGGTACTCTCAACACTGGTGATTTTACCAAAGCCTCCTTGATCTGGGTGAAAGCTTGTTCACACTTATCAGTCCATATAAACTTTTGGTTCTTCCTAGTCAGGTTAGTGAGTGGCATTGCTATTTTAGAAAATCCTTGTATAAACCTTCTATAGTATCCTGCCATCCCCATGAATGACCTAACTTCACTAACATTGTTAGGCTTCTTCCATGCTTGGATTGCTACTATCTTATTGGGGTTTACAGAAATTCCTCTAGCAGAGACAACATGTCCAAGAAAGTGTACTTCCTCTTGCCAGAACACACACTTAGAGAACTTTGCTTTCAAATCTTTTTCTCTTAATCTAGATAAGACCAAATGTAAGTGGTTCTCATGTTCCTCTATTGTTTTAGAGTAGATTAGAATGTCATCTATAAAAATCAGAACAAACTTGTCTAAGTAATCTCTGAATATCCTATTCATTAGGTCTACAAAGTAAGAAGGGGCATTTGTTAGCCCAAATGGCATAACCAGAAACTCATACAATCCATATCTTGTGTTGAATGCTGTATATTTAACACTTGATTCCTCAACCTTCATCTGATGAAACCCAGATGCCAAGTCTAGCCTAGAAAACACTTTAGCTCCACTGAGTTGATCAAAGAGATCATCTATCCTGGGTAATGGGTATTTGTTTTTGATGGTTACTTTGTTTAATTCTCTATAATCTATACACATTCTTAAAGTACCATCATGCTTTTTAACAAATACTACAGGAGCACCCCAGCATGAATTACTTGGCCTTATAAACCCCTTGGCTTCTAATTCTTCCAGCTGGTTCTTTAGCTCTTTTAATTCAGTTGGCCCCATCCTTGTAGGCTTTTTGATAACTGGGCTAGCCCCAGGCATAAGGTTAATCTGGAATTCAACAGGTCTGTGGTGTGAGACACCTTTTACTTCCCCAAATACATCCAAGTATTCTTTAACTATGGGGATTTCATTAATAGCTATTTCCTTGGGTTTATTTTCTAATTCAATTAAATGATTTAGACTGTTTTCTTTGATAGGTTCACATAGAATTGTAACCCTTTGGCCTTTAGAATTTTGTAGTGAAATGGTGGATGCATCTAGGTTAATTATGGCTTTGAATTGTCTTAGCCAATCTGCCCCTAATATAACTCCTATATTTGGGAAATTTAGAACATATAAATTGGAAACAAATGTGCTTCCCCCTATGTTCAAATTCACATCCACACAAACCATATCTAATACACTAGAACTTCCTAAAGGGCTTTGTATTAACAGAGGTATTTCAGCCAAATTGCAGTTCATTTTCAACCTTTTAACTATTTCATGGGAAATGAGTGAGTGGGTTGCCCCGGTATCATATATTACAGCTAAAGGTATGGTACAAATAAATAGTGTACCTTCCACTTGACCATGGTTTTCAGCATTAGCCTCAATTATGGCCTTGCCCCTACCTTCCAGGTTTGCCACTTTCCCTTGTTGCTTGTATTCTGGGCAATTTCTTTTCATATGCCCTTCCTTCCCACATAGAAAGCATTTGAAAGCTCCCCCTTTAAGCTCTGGGCATCTTGGCTTAATATGGCCTTCTTTCCCACAATGGTTGCAAACTATTTTTCTTTTGGATTCATTGGGTTTTGCATCTACTGCCTTCTTACCATCTGCCTCTCCTTTCTTCTTATCATAAGGATGGTACTTCCCTTTGTTCTTCTTGTTGCTATTGTTTTTGAAGCTCCTAAACTTATCTCGTTCCTTGTCATGCTGCTCAATCTTCAGAGCCAAATCTATCACTTGATCAAAAGTTCTGTCAGCATAAGGCAGTATAGCCCTGCTAAGCCCTGGGTTCAATCCCTTGATGTATCTATCATTTTTGGATGCTTCATCAGCCACTAACATTGCCCCATAGGTTGACAATCCCTCAAACTTCTGGGTGTATTCTGTGACATTCATAGTCCCCTGTCTAAGTTTGATGAACTCCTCAAGTAAAGTGGTTTTTGCTGAGGCTGGAACAAACCTTGCCTCTAACATCTCCTTAAATTGATTCCAATTAATATCATTTTCATTCCGGCCAGCTATGATCACCTCCCACCAACTCAAAGCTGCACCTTTTAATTGCCTTGAGGCCACTTGCCTCTTCCTTTGGTCATCTAGTTGCATATCAGTGAAGATCCTCTCTAATGTCCTTAGCCATGCTTGAATCTCCATTACACTTTCAGTTCCTTCAAAGCTCTTGCCTCCCAAGTTGGTATAAGTCTTCACTAACTTGGAGAGCTCCTCATATGGGTTCTCAGGTCTGTGCCCAATTCCATCTCTCAGAACTCTCACAAATTCCTGCATGTCAAGCATTTATGGTGTGCTAGATCCTCCTTGATGATGAGACCCTCTTCCTACCATATTTCTAAAAGTATATGTATTTCATCTTATTAGTTTATAACACTTAGCTTTAATTTTAAATTGGTTGCATCTTTCCTATTTAATCATTGTGTATGTCACATGCACACACATACATACATTCAGGGAATACTTATAAACAGTCAAATATACAAACAACCTAGTATAAACATAAGCATACAAACATTTTGCTATGTTAATTAAAACATAGCTCTGATACCAAATGAAAAGACCCTCCTATTTACACACTAATTTTATTAGTGATTTTTTTTTTAAGATGATATACAGATATATCATCCATTATAAATATTTTTTCCAGGGTCATTTTCTTTCTCTAATAAACAAAAATATATCCAGGATCTTTCACAATATAAAAATATTGTTTTAATTCTAAATCATTTTTAACATACATATATGAAGATATCTATGTTATATTCTACTTGAATCAGAGCATGATAATAAGTAGAAATCCTTTTTAAATTTGCAAAAATGTGATAAATTCCCTTTTTAAAAGAAAACTTATTGTATCCTGATTTTTGACTATAGTGTCCACTGGAAATATGTACCTTAGGCTGTTATTATAATTAAGAAATGATCAAGCAATAATCAGTGGAAGGCAAGCTTATAATATAGATGATTTTCTTAAAGTCTGGATAGTATCAAACTCAGGTTAAAAGAAAGTGGATCATAAGTGAACACAAGCAACATCTAGGCGTAATGGAAACGCGCCTAACTTATACATTCAAGGTCACGAGTTCGAGTGCTATGCTGGTCGGTTCAAACACAATTTTTGGTTTTTCTTTTTATTTTTCTCCTGTATGGTTAGAAATCTGATACCTACCTATATTTGTACATATATATTTAATTTTTGCCTATAACCTAACATACAAAACAATTCTTTTTACATAACTATTTTTAAAACCCATTCTTACAACTGTTTTAAGAATTTACATTTATATTTTTGCCCAATATCAACATGTACACAGATATACATGTACATATCAGTGTCTTTGTTCATTTTCCAGATAACTGAGCTCAAATGTTACCCTGCTTCATTGATTTGAAGTGAAACATTTGGCCTGACCTATGGCCTAACCATGTGGTTACTATGGCCATTCTTTTGTTTGCATTTTTACAACCCAGATTATACACAAAACATTGATACCTCTCCTTTTCAAAAACATGTTTATATATATTTGTATGAATCAGACACCTTGTGATCAGATATATATCATTCTTCCTAACCATAATTCTCTTTTTTAAAAATATATCTTCAGAGTGTATACACATTTTCTTGCATTTGGACATATATCAATATCATGAATTGAAAACATAGCAGTTTAATCCTTTTATGGGTTTTCCCAATATAATTTTCTACATATCTATATTTTTTTTTAAAAGGACTCAGGATTAACTGAAATCATCATAAATGATTATGCTTATAAAATCCAGGTTTTTCCTCTAAATCAAAACATCTTTAGCAAATAGGTTTTCAAATCAGTTTAACATCAATATCCTTAGTTCATACCAAATCAGAAATAACCAGAAACAACATAGCACATGTCTCTTACAAGTTCTTCCTACTTAATACATTTAGATAGCCATATCAATCAGGGAATACATGCATGAATTAACACATTCTAGCTTTTATTTCTAATTATCCTAGCATCCTCTATTCCATATCTTTTTAATCTTGCTTACTTAGCTCCATCACAACCTGCAAAAGCATCAGTGGCTGCCCCATTATAAATGAGACACCCCCATGTGCCATGAGCAATAAGGGTCAGATCTATGATCTGGTGTGAGCATTTCTAACATATCCATGATATTAAGCTAAGGATACAGCATAAATATACTTTGCATACTTGACAGGTATTATCATATACAATACATAAGAGCAAACATATGCATTAAAACAACTTTTATCTGGAACTACTAAGGTTGCCTTTTCTTTTTCTTATAAATTCCTGGCCTCATCTGCTATAAGGAATCAAAGGGACACATTGCCATGAACTAATTAACATCATGGCACAAAGATCTCAGGACTTAAACAAGCCATGTGCCAACTTGTCTACTTCAAATAGGACAAGCATTCCAGCAGCCTTCTTGGCACAAAATCCTTAGTTATATCACTAAGTGTATTTATGTTCATTCTATCAATGATAGCTAGGTGTACAAACCACCTGTACATATGAAGCATACTAGTTACCTTGCAGACATAATATTGCAAGCAAGTTAAAGGTTACTTTCTAGAGGTATAACACCCCAGTCATTTCATCTCACATTATTTAGCATATAAACACCCTATTCAAGCATATACCAGAATATTTGCAACTGAGAATAAACGCATGGCTCTATTGGGTTTATTTTGATTTTGCAAGCAACTATGTTTAGCCAGGTTTTTAATCTTGTTTAAACACAGTTTTTAGGCTTGTAAATTTCTGTTTGGTTTAGGGCTCAGCACTTATAGAGAAAGACTCCATTGCACCCTTAACCAATTATTTCAAGCCTCAGCACCATACCAATGTATATGCAGCTCATAGTTTTTTTTTTTTTTTTTCATTCTTTGTCTTAAGCCATTATTCAGACTAGTTACAAATACTCTGTTATATGTTCTTTAAGGTTTTGGTATAATATACAGAGATGAAAATAGAACAACAAAGTTATACATCCAGCATAGCAGATCATATCTCATCAAACATTCATGAAACCATCAGTAGCCAACATAGTTTGTAAATCAAAACATGCAAAATATAGCATATAAAAGCTTGGCTGCCTAATCCCAGGTCTTAATGCCATGTATATGAGTGAGGATACTCACCTAAATGCTTACACAAGCTTAAACCAGAAAACCCTTCAAATCTTTAGCCTTATCTTCCTCTTCTTCCTTAGGTTAATTAATTAGTGAGAGAGCAGTTTTCTGATTGGGCTCTTGGTTTAAATAAGGGTTCTATCTAGGGTTTTGGGTGATGCAAAATCCCTATTTTAGCCCAGACCAGAATCATGCATTTGGCATTGCATATTCCCTCCCTCCTAACCCTTAATGTCCCGGCCAATATTTAAAACAAGGCTAAATTGTGCCCATTTTCTTTTCTTTTCAGAAAGTGATTACTTTAAGTATTTTTATTATACTTACCTCAAACATGATAATGGTGTGACTTTCTATTTTCTGCCTATGTACATTTGCTTTCTTGCACTTTGGTTCTTACTGTTTTAGTGATTCCTTTATTAATTTTCTGCTCAAATAAGATCTGGATATATATATATATATACATTTATACAACTATGGGTGTTAATTTAACTTTAACCTTTTATTTGCAGAAAACATGTGCATACTTATGTGCATTTCTACACCTATTATTCAAATAAAAATTTCACTTATTCATTATAAAACAATGTTCTCTTCTGCCTTAATTTTCAGACAAGTCATACATATGCATATATATATATATATATATACACACACACATCCTCAGGAATTTTAATATTCATGTCTAGGCCTATATTTCCTTTATTTAAAACATTTTACCTAAATGTTTTTCCTTCCTTGTTTTATTATTCAGGAATTCTGGATTTTCTCTTAGTGCCATAACTAGTGTGCACGTGCACACATGCACACAACCTTGCACCTCTGAAAATCCCACCTATATAATAATTCTGATTTTCCCCCAGAATTTTAATCATTTATTTAAAAGAATTTTCCTCAAAATCTTGGGGTATTACAAAGACAAATCAATATCATTACACCCACATCCAAAATCATCAATACAGTGGATAAACAAAAATCGAACTACCTCAGTACGAAACGAGGAAAGAATTAGATGTAAGGGGCGAAAACCACTCACCTTTTATCGAAGAGGTCGCGGGCGAGAAGAGGAGTACGAAGCCCTAATTTCACAGAGCTGGAGAAGACGATGCCGCAAAGAACCAAAGTGTAGAAGAATCGCATACGAGTGAATAGAATCGAACAAAGTCCTCGTCTCTTCAGATCGAACGAGAAACTAATTCAAAGCCGCCATTTTTTTTCTTCTTTCGATCGTTTTTTTTTTTCTGTTTTAATTTATGAAGGGAAGGGGGAGGGGTCTCTCGTGTTTTATGAAAGAAGAGGGGAAGGAGATCGTGGTTTGACAGAAGGAACGTGATATAGGTATGGGCTGGGGTATGGGTTAGGGTATGATATTTTTATTTTATTTTTCTTTATTTTTTTTTCTTTTTCTTTTTCTTTTTAAAACTGATTTGTTTTGTATTTAATTTGTTTTGTTTAATTTAGTTATTAAATTTTAAATTATGTGTATAATATTTATTTATTTCGTATCAATAAAATTTTAAATAAAAGAATTCCAATCCCTTTACCAATTTCAATAAAATTAACAGAAATTAATATTGCCAATTGACGAAAATTTTACTGTTATAAAAATTCCAACAACAGAAATTTAACTGTCCACTTAAATCGTTTACTGATGATTATAACATTGGGCAAAACCCCAGTTGTTACATAAATTCAATTTGAATTCAATTAAATTTTATACGCGTTTATACGCCGTATATTCATAAAACAATTCTGATAAATACGAAATTGGAAATCCAGTAATAATTCAATATTACGGACCCAATGAAACTGGTTTCGTCAAATTCCGAGACTGTGCCTCGGAAGGCTATTTTTTTAAATTAAATTTAAACGATACAATTTCAAACTGAACAAATCGTTTTCAAATTCAATTCTGAAGCTTCAATTACCTTCAGTATTATCAATATGAATTTCTAAGCCTTTAAATTATTTTTAACCGGCTCAAAATCGAAGATTCAAATTTTATTCAACTTCAATAGATTAATTTCAAAAATTAAATCGCCAATTCATTCTGATAATTTGAAATTCAAGTCAAATCATCATTCAAATATTTAAAATTAATTAAATATTCTCAAATTAAATTGTTCAAAATTCAGGGTCGTTACACGCCTCGTATAGCAGATGAGACCCTATTGCGCCGTTAGTAAGCGGATATTTTTATAAAACCTATATACCGCGATATTCCACCTCGAAGTGGAATTGGTATTGTGCTAACGTCTGTGGATGCAGGGAAACAGGTTGGAGGGATCCAACTGGATTCCTCACCAGTAATTATTTATTTATAGATATTGATGTATATTCTGTTATCATATGTTGATATATGATGTTTGATGTTGTGATTGACTAATTGGTGCTGTTGCATCATCGGATCCATTTTTGAAGTTTAAAAATAACGACTTTACTTTAAAAGAGATTTTTAAAGTGATCTTTGAAAAATATACGTTGTATTTAAATTGTTGAATTTGATTTATTTTAAACAAATAAACGTTTAAAACTTTAAAGTTATAAAAGTTAAGATTTTGTGAATGGTAACAAAAAAAGTAATTTCTTTTGAAATAAAGAGTTAAGAAATTTATAAAATGGTTAATTTGAATTTTTGAGGTATTAAAAACAATGTAATAAAAGATGTACAAAAATGGATATTTATAAATTCAAAATATTGGGATTGTAAGACAAGTTTCTATAAGTGTAAAATGAAGTAAAAATGGAATTTCATAAGTTAATGAAATCTGAAAGTTTTAATTGTGTAAAGTTCAAAAGAACGATTTCTTTTAAAATAAATGAATGATAAGTTATTAACTTAAAATATGGACTTGTGATATTTTTATCGAGTATAAATTGAATTTGTAATAAAAGGAATTTATAAATCGAAGTTGTTATTAAAAGAGAAATAAAATTTATAAACGTGTTTATAAATTCGAAATAGATTGAATTTGATAAATTAAATATAGAAGATTTTTAAAGAAGATATATTCGCGATTTTTGGATAGCGAATTATTATTGAAATAAAATGTGTAGAAATGATTGAAATTGGGTTAAGTGAATTATATTCACGATTTTGGACAGTGAATATATTTTTAAATAAAATGGATTTATTTTTTTAAGAAGAGATATAAAAAAATGAAGTTAAACATTTTAAAGATATTTTAAAATGTATTATGAATCGAATACATAGATTTCAACATTCATTGTTGAAATAGACGTTTTCGAAAAATAAGGAAATGGTGGACTATAACACTGTTGTTATAGTAAATGATTTCCAAAAGGAAATGTTTTTAATGTAGTATTGGGATTTATATATCTATCTAAATCCGAATCCCTATACTAGTGATTTTGAGTCGTCGTAACGATGTTTTACGCAACATTCGTTTTGACTCAAATAGATGTTAAAAATTATGATTTCCTTAAAGAATGAAATGTATACTTAATATTGATTTAAGTATATTGAATATTTTCAAATGTTGAAAATAAATAGATTTGTGGAATACTTATTTTTAAATAAGTATGGAAATGCTTTTCCAATATGAAATGAACTGTTTTGAGATTTTATCTTCAAAGATAAAATGAAATGTGGAAATTGATTTGAAATTGTTTTCAAATGGTTAAGTGTGGAAATTTTATATCTAGTAAAAGATATTTTGGAAGATAAAATTATATGGAAAATTATTTGGAATCTGATGATGTTGCGCATCTTTATTGATAGTTAAATAACCGACTATCAATATTTACCTTTAAATAGGTATTTGTTGTGAATTGGATGAATTTGAATGCCACACTTATTTTTGAATAATCGCTCACTATTCGGGTTAGCCGGGAAAGTACCATGGGGTCGTATAACCCATTCCGAATATGTGATACGTCGTTATGAATTGCATTTGAAGACCGGTGTTGAAGACCGGATATTTTTGAAAACGGAAGGATTACCGTCGAGTTACTCCACATCGACTGATCTCCGGTTTAGAGGTTTTATCACCCTTAGTGACGGGAAGTCCGGACGTGATTAGAAAATTATCCGGATATGCAAGGGCTTCGTGAGAAGTGCCTTCGGTTCTGTTCGATCCCGGAATAGACTTGTATGGATTGTGTGTCTGACGTTACAATTTGAGATATAAAGCTGATTTCTTTCAAATACATTTCTGTTGGTGGCGGAGAATTTATTCTCTTAGCTTAACACCCTTCTCTGAGACGTACGAGCTCAGAGGTTATGTAGTTGAAATTTATCAGCGATATATCCCAATTTGGTAACGTGGCATACTGAGTGTTGATGTGAAATGATCAGTGTTTGATCATTTTGTGATATGATCATTTGTTTGATCTTATATCTTTGTGATCATAGGTTGATCATTTGTTTGACCCGAAGCATGGCTTTGTAGAAAGCGTAGCTTTGTGGACGAGACTTCATCGTGCCTCACACCCCGGAAATGGTCAAAACAGGAAGGATGCGGCAAGGTTCTAGGGAGTAGCGCCCCTTAGTGTATGTCATTCCTTCTGGATAAAGGTGGTATCATGGTATGGAGCCCAGATACTTAACCTATGTGGTTGCTGCATTTTTACTATGTGGTTTGTTGCGAATCGGGGATCCTTGGGAAGATCGGTGATGATCGGGGGATGGAATACGCGTGTCAGTAGTTACCTATTTTTGCAGAGGTAACCCGGCCTTGTGTTGGCAGAGATCTAACCATAACGTTAGGTTCTCGGGTCGTCTATTCCAGGGACGTACCCATCGTGGGAAAGGAAGTTCCTTAGCCTGACCATTTGTTGGAAATCCAAAGAAACAATACGAGCCTTGTACGGTTTTAGTTGTAGAACCTATCATTCACTTATGGTGGCGCCCCACTGTTTGGATGGTAGCTATAGTAGGCATAGTTCGAAATGTCTATGCTGGCTAAGATTAATATTCTACTTTCGAAATGTTTTCTACACTATGCACTAATAATAATATCAAAAATGATTTGATTTTGCGTAGTAAGCATCTTTGACTATCATAAGAAGAAATCTCCTCCAATTCTGCGTTTGCATTGTGTGTGTGGCGGGAGGTCTTATGGTAGTTTCATTTTCCAAAAGCATTGCGAATTGACTTTAAAAATATTCCTTTGTTTATTTTAAAGATAAACTGTTTTACGATCTCACACCAGCCACCATGACTGACTCGGAGTTTATTGTTCCCTTCTAAACTCTTGGTGCCCACCAATTTTCCACACGGGCAGCCTAGAGTTATGTTATCAGGATATTCTGGAGCTTTGGAGATAAGCTGGATGACGAGACGTAGTATTTGTATCTGATAGTATCTATTCCGCTGTGTATTCTGTATGAGGACAAGTTATATAACTGTCCATTGTTGTATATTGACTCTGATGATTGATGTATGTATAAACTGATATAGCTCTTTGTTTTAAAAGACTAGTGTTTATTTATTATATATTGTTCCGCTGCGATGTGTAAGATTCTGATATTGTTTCTGCTTCTGATGTTGTTCTTCTCTTCTTCTTCTTCTCTTTTCTTCTTTCTTAAAACCCTCACTATTGGAGTTTCCAGCATTCGATGGCTCGGCAGTCGATAAAGTGAGTATCGATGTTGAATTTTCGAAAGTCGAAAATTTCGGTATGTGACATTGTAGCACCTAATCAAGAATAGTCAGAGGAGGAGGTTGGTGATGAAATTAGTAAGACGAATCTCATAGAACATATGGTTGAAGTGCAGCACGATCAATGTTCCCTACCATTGAAGTTGACAATGATGATGTTAACATGGAAGAGGAACCAACTGTTGGAGCGAAAAAATATATGATTTATTGGATGTTGCTAAGAAACCCTTAAGGAATGGCTGTACAAGCGGCACTCAATTATTAGTAACTGTAGAGTACATTGCGATGAAATCAAAATACTCAATTATCAGTAACTACAGAGTACATTACGATGAAATTAAAACATTTAGCGATGGGACCAAAAAAAAGTTAAGACATATCCAATATTCTTCGTTAATGGATATAAATTCAACACCAAAGAATATGGTGCTGAAAAATTAACTAATAATACTAGTCTATTTGTTAAAGGCAGTGATGATCCAAATGACCATATAAATGATTTTTATGGCATGTTAACCCAGGTTTTGCAATTGACATATTTCACTAGACCTGCGGAGGTAGTTTTTTTATTTAGATGCAACTGGTTCAGCAATGTTCCAGGTTTTGGAGTTATCGTGCATCCAATATATAATCTTATAGAAATAAAACATACCTCACATTATCAGAAATACGATCCCTTTGTACTAGCCAAACAAGCCTTATAAGTTTATTATACCCCTTATCCATCTCTAAAAAGAGATAAAGCAGACTGGTCGGTAGTTTTTAAAACGAAGGCAAGATTTACGTTTGATGGAAAGAATATTCCAGACGAACAAGCCTATCAAGCAGATATCGAGGAAAATGTTGAAATAACAATAACGGACGATCACATGGATTTTGGACCTCTAAATGACGAATCAAATGTATTAGTAGAAGCATTTGAAACTATAGAGGAAAACGATATAGAGTACGCAACCGAGTCCGCATCAGAAAACGATGAGGACTGATTGCTAATATACAATTTAATATAAGGTAATTTATGTGATAATTCATGTTACATTTTCTCATCAATTATGATATCTTTTCTCATAATTATTATGAATTATATGTTCTGACATAATAAATTGATATGTACGTGACAGGTATTATGCCTTTTTTCCGAAGTCGTAGCTCTTCCCACTCCGGTTCCCCCTCTTCTTCTCGAAGATGGAATAGAGGTGATGACAGTGGCCCTTTAGAGCCAGCAGCATGACCAGTAGTGTATTTACAGCCCAAAGCCAATGGATCGTAAGTATTAAAATTAGCAGCATAGTATTAGAAATATTTTGTGTACGATATATATAATAGTCTAAAGTTATGTTTCAAATTTAACACAGGGGATTTGATCTAGAGCCATCGTGAGTGGTTCTTATTATTTCTATGTAGGCATATATGAGAAGGATGACTGGTTGTTGGCCCCGATGGAGAAAGATCCCTGACCCGATCAGAGAGAGCATTTGGCAGGACTTTTTGGTGGGTTTAAATTTACAAATTTATAAATTACCATTTTACAATTTGTTGACTACTTAAAAATGTACAACTTATATTTAATTTTCTCAATGTGTAGGGTTTCGTGGATCTGCAGGAAGTGGACATTTCCCTTATGCAGCGCCACTTGTAATGACACAGAATTTTGGTAATTTGAAATTTAAATAATTAATTGATTTTAAATATTTAAAAGTTAATTTTTAACTCAAATTTCAAATATAATGATTTTTGGATAATTTAAATTATTGATTTAATAATTGAAAATTTGTTAAATTATTGAATCTTGAGTTTTAAGCTTGATAAAAATAATTTAAAAGGCTTATAAATTTTATATTTATAATAATGAAGATAATAAAACTTTTAAATTGAATTCAAAAGTGATTTGTTCAGTTTTAAAAATATATCGTTTAAATTAACGTATGAAAATAGCCTTCCGGGGCCTAGTCTCGGAATTCGACGAAACCAGCTCCATTGGATCCGAAATAGTGTATTTTTATCGGATTTCAAATTTCGTAGTGTTTGGAGTTATCATTTGGTCGTACGGGATATAAATGCGTTGAAATTTATATCGAAAATTTAATATAATAATTGGGTCCAAAAAGCTATCTTCTCCATACGATCGAATTAGGACACAAAACCTTTTACATTGCGTTCGAAATAGGGTATAACATTATAAACACCTAGCGGCATGCCTCGATAGGAGTTCGAGAATTTAAGTTACGTAAATCGAGATATTTTGTAATTTAAATAATATATTAACTTTGACCAGTCATATATCCTATCTTGTCCGTCGTTCCCTCTTTTTTTTAAACACACAATCGAACCAGTGAAAGAAAAAAAATACCAGTTCAAACAAAAAAAATTCTCCATTTATACTTCATGAAAAATCGAAAACTAGTTTCAATAATCTTGTTTTGGTATATTCTTCGATCTGCTATATTCCTTTGAGGGTGCGAATGAGTTTGGGTTGTTCATTGGAAAAATGGCCAAACAAATCAAAAAAAACGCAGCAGCAAATAATGGTCGTGATTTCTAATTCGAGACTAAGTGATTTAGGCCACTTAAAATCTTGGAAACGCACTCGTGAGCTCATATAGGGTCAAGCTTCATGTTCTTCAACTCAATTGTTACTGTGATAGCGAGCTTGGGATGCATATTTTCTTTTTTTCCAGATGAGTTAGGGCCTCGGGTATGGGGGCTGTCGAGGTGAAGGTAGGCCTAATTGATGGCGAGTTTGATTTGGTGATGAGAGAAGCATCAATAAGGCAAGTTTGGGATGATGTGATGGTCGTAGTCAAATCACGATCCTGTTTTGGGTGGTCTGATAGCTTCAGGTCACGACGAGGTAGCGCGTTTCGTAGGAGGTCTCGAGTTCGATCTTATGGTGATAGGAGGATGGAGCGAGTGAAGAGGAAGCTAATGGGGAAGTTGGTGGAGCGGTTGCGTGCACAAGGTATCACCGTGCAAAAAGGGGATTGGGGAAGAAGCACAGGAGCAGTGGGTCGGGTTTGTTATCGTGGGTATGGACCGGTTTATTAAAAAAAACAAAGAAATAGAAAGAAGGAAAAGAAGAAAATGAGAGCTCGGCAGTTAGTGTTAATAAGGTAATTAACATTTTAAAATTTTGTTGACTGAATTAATTTATTGTCCAAATGTTTATAAATCCATGATTTGTCTATACGAGGTCCAAAAATCACGAAGTCGATCACGATAAATTCGTAGCTGCAAAATTCACATTTCGGAAGTGGTTTGGAATTTTTCGGTGTCCGTTGGAATTTTAAATTAAATCGAACGATGTTCGATTTAGTTTAAAAATCTGGATATTAGGCAAATAAAAATCAAGGTGAGAAATTCTCACTCATTTGGATTACCAAATTTAATATTAAATAGTTAAAATTAATTATTGGATGCTTGGTTGAATTTATTAATTATTATCTGTTGAATGATATTATATATATAGTAGTAATATATATATTTGTAGTTGGATTGATGTTCCCGCATATATTTAGCGGATGAGACCTTATGCACCTCGCATAATAGCGGATGACCTTATATACCACGATATCCCCTTCGAAGTGGGATTGGTATTTTATGCTGTGCTAACATCTGTGGATGCAGGAAAACAGGTTAGAGGGATCCAACCTGATTCCTCAAAAATGTTGAATTAAATTTCATATATATTGATATATGATCTGTTTGAATAATCTATGGTAGATTATAGTGTGATTTGAATTTATTGGATGCTATGGTAGTTTTGGCGTAGATTTTGGTATTTTTAATACCAATAATATATGTTTTGAAATGGGAATGAAAATAAAAAGAAATTTGGAAGTGGAATATTTATTGGGAATTTTGGATTAAATTAAAGAAATGAATTGGGTAAAATAATTAGTTTGACCTTAAATTTGTACTTAACTATTTCGGAATATTGTAAATAGAGATTTTTGGAATAATGTGTATAAAGGATTTTTTCAATAATAATTTTTAAGTGGTACTTGTTAAATATAAAAGGTTTTAAAAATCGAGATTTAAAAATAGATTGGAAGAGTAAAAGGAAGTTTGGAAATAATTATAAAATTGGTTGTATTAGATCCATGATAAGATTTCTAAATTACGGAATGGAAGTAATATCGAGATTTGGTTGTTTTTGGGATATAGTTGGGTTACTTAAGGAGTTAATTTATAAATGGAAATAAATTTAAGGAATTTGATTTATAAATGGAATTTAATGTAGAAATCAAATTTATAATGGATATAAGTGATGTGAAAAACCGTTATAAACTGGAATTTAAACTATGAGATTTATAAACAATGTTTATAAATAAAGTGAAGTAATTATCAGTAGATAAATTGAAGATATAAGTTCATGGTAAGAATTTATAATGAGATGGGTAAATCGGTTTAAAAAGAAAAGTTAAAATTTTCTTTTGGAAATGTAAAAAGGGGATTTACCAAATTGGGACGTAAATCAATTGGTGATAAGTCGAGAGAGATTTATAAATATTAGATGTGTTATATTGAAATTGGAAAATATGTTTTGTCGAGAAGATGGGTTGTTTTAAAAAGGGGATTTTTAGTTATTAAACTAGGTAAATTGAAAAATGTTTTAGCATAAAAAAATAAATATTCCAGAAAATTGTTTATCTAAATATTTTAAAATTGTCAAAATGGATTATAAGTTTATAAACAAGTCTTGTAAATCGACTAGAATCTTATTAATAAATCAGAATTAAGTATTGATTCAAAGTTATGTAATTATTTTAATTTGTTTAAAGTCTATTTAATTATTAATTAAGTTAGTTTATAATGAGTTGACATTAAGTTAATTATTATTTAAGAATTAATTAGTATTATTATTTCAAGAGATAAATTATTCAATATTAATATAGTTTTATATAATAACTTTTATTTAAGAGTATTTGGCTAAGTTAAACTTGGAAATTATTATAGAAATTTATAAGTATTATTTTGAGAAAATTATCAAATAAAGTTTTCGGAAAGGTATGGTATACCTTCATGGCGAAATCGGAGGCAGAGATTGCCTGCAGTTAATTTTTGGATTTCTCTAGGATAGAGACGTAATCATTGAGCTGTGAATCCATGGTGGATACCGCGTGGTGCTTTCCGTATTTATTTTTAAAAAAAGGTTTTTCCAATATTTTTGAAAAGAATTGTTAGTGAACGTACTTACTTCGATAAGATAAGTACATACTTTTGGATAAAGAGATTTAATTTATTTAAAATTTAAACTAAATGAGACTTGGTGTTTTCAGTGGAAAATGAAATATTTGGTTGAATGATTGTTTAATTGATAGTTAAATAACCGACTATCAAATCATGTCCCAAAATATAACTTTGGGAATATCTAGAAGAAACACGGGGATTATGTGGTACAGTTACCGTTTGAGGTGTTATACTGTACGTATAAACTTGTTTCGTTCTTCTAGGACGATGATAAGGAAATTGGTCCACTAACCGTTTGGAGATGATCTCCGATCTTATTTTCGTCTGTTTATTTCATAAAGAACCGGGGTTGAGTTTACCGGAAATATCAAACGTTGTTTCGAAGAGACCGGGATCAGATTAGTCATCTGAAAACCACATCGATCCAACGAATACGTTTTGGAAGTGAAGAAAAGAGCGTGTAATTGAAGATGGAGCAGTGAAGTGCAAGGGCTAATCGCTATTAATCTTGAGGATGATTCCAAAATGTATGTAGTAGGAATAGTGCCTTCGATTTCGTTAAGACCTAAAACGGACTTGTGTGGATGAATGCTATCAGTACATTGTCATTGGAGGACAATGAGCATTCCAAGTATAAATTCCTTAAAAGGTAATCGTAGCCTCAAGCCTCATCGACCGGGAATGACTGAAAATCAGGGGAGATGCAGCAAGGCTAAGCGAGTCGCACCCAATTAGGGTATGTTTATCACCTTTCTAGATACCCTCGGATTATTACTACGGTGCATGGAAGGAACTCGGAAAAGGGTGGGAACACCTGGGGTGATAGCATATTCGGTCTATCCAGGTTAGGGGTAGTCCAGTCTTGTGTTGTAGGGGATCCCGGCTTGGTCCTCGGTACATTTTTATAGATGTGTACTGTGACAGGTGGTACCCCAGTGCCTAGTCATTCGTATGGAATCCATTCTCCAATACGTACCTTTACGGTTTTGGTTGTAGAGCCTAGTATGTTGGAATTTAATTAATGTAACAATTTCAGCTATTTTAATAAGTATTTATACCTAGACGCTATTATAATATCATATGATTTTGATATAAAATGTTTTGGTTATCGTAAGATAAAAACCCGTCGTGTTTATGTGTGGCATGGTCTTACGAGATACCTTTGTTTTTCAAAGGATTTTGATAACTCTAATAATTCAAATTGAGTGTGTTTTTCTCACGCTGGGTTTCCAGACTAACTCGGGTGTTATTTTATTATAATGCTTGGGTCAGACCGAGTATTACAGATACATGATAGGATGTTATGGAGCTCAGGAGAAGAGCTGGATGACGAAGACGTATCACACGTACTTGATTATATTCCGTTGTGTATTATATGCTGTATATTCAACATTTGTGAGGACAAGTTATTATAACCATCTGGTATTGTGTTATTAATGTGTTGTACTCTGATGATGTAATATGTAAATAACAGTTGTAGTTCTTTTTTGTATAAAGACATGTTATTATCTATTATATATTGTTCCGCTGCGATTATGAGATTCTATGTTGTTGTTTCTGTTTTCTTCTTCTACCTTTTTCTTCTTTTCCTCTAACGATCTGGTATTTCTGGCACTCGATTGCTCGGCATGTAATATAGTGGACGTATTGATGTCGATTTTCGAGGGTTGAAAATCCGGGTCATCACACTAGGTATCAGAGCTAAAGGTTAAGCGAGAACCTTGGCTTTGATGGGGTAACTCATTAGAAATAGGATCAGTAGCACCCTAGAATGAGTTTGAGTGAATTAATAGATATGAGCGCTTATTTGTTATTGAATATAAATTTTTTTTATATTGTGTTGATTGATCTATTGAGTGGTTATGGATTCTGGTCAATAAGAGTAATTAACTTTATTGATAGGGATCTCTAAACACTTGAACAGAGCAACTCGATATAGTATTGTTTTGAAATGAGGTAAATGAAATAAATTTACCCAGATTGTTTTTATATATAAAGGAATAATTTTCAGAAATTATTATATATGGTGTGTTTGGTTGTTAGGAAATGATAATATTAAACCATTATCATTTGTTGTTGTGGTGATTGAATAAAAATTGATATTATTATCAAAGTTAAGAAATAATTTCATATAACGAAATGGAATTATGAAAATGGGATTTACAATTTGAAACAAAACGAAATTCCAGAAGTATATTATAAATATGATTTATAAAAAGTAGTTTATGAATTTAAAATGGTTTGAAGGCTGGAAATTTGGGAATTTCAAACCCGTTGATTTTGAAAATGATTTTTCAAAGTTGTGAAAATAATAGTGATATTATTTGGAAAATATTTGTGAATTGAAATATTTTTAAAAACAGTTTTTAAAGGAAATAAAAGCACTATAACTCCCTTCGGTCGCTGGAAAATAATTCCGATGATGATCGCGACATCATCGTGTTCATTTTCGAGTTTCCAAGAGAGGAATTGCTACCAATTGAAGTTTTGTCTTGGTAAAACTGATTTGATTTTGAAATTCAAAGGGATGATTTGATATACCAAGGAATTTTGGGAGTATGTGATTTCAAAAATGACTTGAAACACTTAGAACAAAATGTTTAAAACTTTAGGATTTTGATTTCCAAGTTTATTGGAAATATGGGAAAATAAGATTGAACTTATAAAATCTGGAAAGCAAAAATTTAGATGAATCTTACCTTAAGGTAAGTTAAGTACAGTGGATAAAATCGAATGTTGAAAACGGAGAATGAAATTTAACTTAAGAAAAGTTAAATGAAAGTGAGTGTGATAATGGAATAAATTAGTAAAGTAAAATTGGAAGAAATTAGTGAATGGAATATAAATAAGTTGATAACTTATAAATTTTGAAATTTGATTTTGGAATGGAATTTAACTTAAATTAATTGAAATAAGAGTGAATTTGAAATTTTGCCTAAGTAAGTTAAATGAAACAAGTATTGGAAATGAAATTTATTCAGATTGAAATGAACTAATGGAGGGACCTATTTAAATTAAATGTAACGACCCAGAATTTTTAACGAATTAAATTGAAAATATTTAATTGATTTTAAATATTTGAACGATAATCTAATTCGAATCCCGAATTTAAATATTGAAATCGGCGATTAAATTATAAAATTTAATCGATTGAGAGTTGAATAAAAATTTAAATCTTCAATTTAAAGCTGAAGAAAAATATTTCAAAAAGCTTTTAAAATTTGTATTGATGATTCTGAAGATAACAGAAGCTTCAGAATCCAATTTCGAATTGATTTGATCAGTTTTGAAATTTATATCGTTTAACCGATATTTAAAAATAGTCGTCCGAGGCGTAGTCTCGGAATTCGACGAAACCAGTTCCATTGGGTCCGTAATATTGTATTTTTACCGGATTTCAAATTTCATGGCATTTGGAATTAATACGTGAGAATACGACGTGTAAACGCATCGAAATTTATTCGAATTTAAATTTAAATTTAAATTTAAAATTGTCAGATATCAGCCACGTTATCTCCCTTAACTCACGCCTTAGATCACGCTGAAGACCACGAAATAGATCGTGCAACCCATACCTTCATTCCTTGTTAAAAGAATTGCCGAACTCTCCCTCCTCAGTCCAAAATCATACGAGATAAAATTTAATGGCCACGTTAAAGAAATATACAAATGGGAACCCCCCCTCCTTCTCAAATCAATCCCAACCCGCCTCTAAGCCTATTATAACGAGAAATCAAATGAATAAAAAATGGCGAAACGAGCTCGAAATCGCGCGAGTGCAGATTCGCTGTGGCTAGTGATTCGAGCGTGGGTGGCCGCGACGACAAGGCAGGGAGCGGCGCGATGAAGACATGGATTTGGGGTTTCTCGTGTTCGCGAGTTCGATGGGCGACAGCGCTGTGGGAAAGCGTGGGCTTGCTGGGGTGTGCGAGCGGAGGGATTAGCGTCGAAGTCGAACGAAGTGAAATTGGGGGTGTCGCGAGTTAAGGGTTTCGGTTGGCGATCGATTTTAGTAGCAGCGACGACTTGACTAATTGGAGGCGAACGCGGCAGCGAGATGGCGATGGCGGCGCGTCAGCATCGAGAAGGGGCGTGCGCGCGCAGGGCTCGGAGGCGATAGCTGATGGGAATTCGAGCTGCTGTGATCACGACTAGGGCTTCATCGCATTGACCTGAGATGATCGATGCCGTGATAATCTCGTCAGTGAGGTATATTGATTTTTATTTTAGATTTAATTCAATAAACATTTATAAAAAAAAAAAATATACAGCAAAATAGAAAAATAGTTTACATATCTATATAAACAGTTTAGAAGAGTTACAGTAATAAAATTTCCATTTATGTTTTTTTAGAAAACGTATATATATTCTGACAAGATTTTGAAAGTCTAAATTCTATTCGATCTAATATGTATACGAGAAGATAAACTGCTGTTGTTCTATGAAATGAAATATATATATATATATGCAGTTAGAAATTAATTTGCAGTAAGCTGTTTATAGACACCTTTATAATAAGTTAATGTATAGGTAAAACAGAGAGAAAATATATATATTTTAATCTACTAGTATATTCTAAAATAAAATACTCAGGAGACTAATTTTGTTTAAATTAACTTATCTAAGTTATTTAGTTATTGAAAAACCATTTTTGAAAAGTAAAGATAAAAATTGGTTTAATTGAAACTATAAATTAATTAAACAATCAAGAATGAGAATTTATTATTCGATTTATTCGAATATTTACGAAATGTATAAATTGTTTATACCAGGTTAAAAATCGAGAAAACAAAACTGGAATGGAAAATTGGATTGCAAATAAAAGGCTAAGGTGAGATTTTTCTCACTCGATCGAAAAGTGGATTTTACAGTTATTAATTTGATTTGTTTGACTGATTGATTGCTGTTGATATTAGATATAATAGGATATATCTATATATAGCAATATATACATATTGGCATATGTATATATTGGATTGATGATTTTCCCGCCTCGTATAGCGGATGAGACCCTATTGCGCCGTTAGTAAGCGGATTTTTATAAAAACCCATATACCGCGATATTCCACCTCGAAGTGGAATGGTATTGTGCTAACGTCTGTGGATGCAGGAAAACAGGTTGGAGGGATCCAACTGGATTCCTCAACTGTATTTATTTATTTACAGATATTGATATATATTCTGTTCTCATATGATGATATATGATGTTTGATGTGTGATGGACAAATTGGTGCGTTGCATCATTGGATTCAAACTTTTGAAGTTTAAAATAAAAATAACGATTTTTAGTTTAAAAGGGATTTTGAAGTGATTTTTGGAAAGTATACGATTTATTAAATTTTTGAATTCATTTATCTTAAATAAATAAATGTTATAAATTTAAAGTTATGGAAATTATAATGTTTGTGAAATATAACCAAAGGATGATTTTTTGAAATAAATAGTTAAGTAATGTATAAAATAGTTTAAATTTGGATTTTTGAATTATTAAAAACGATGTATGTAAAAGATGTACAAAATTGATATTTATCAATTTAAAATTATTGGAATTTAAAACGAGTTTTATAAATTGTGAAGATAGAAAATTTGTGGAATTATAAATTGTGAAGATAGAAATTTATAGAATTATAAATTGTAAAGATTGAATTTTATAGATTTATAAAGTGTGAAGTTATATAATGAATGAAATTTTAGAATAAAAGATTTATAAGAAGTTTACTTATAAATCAGATTTTTGCCTTTAAATGGAATATTTATCGAATTGATTTATAAAGGAGATTTATTAAATTGAAGTTGTTAGAAAATAGGAATAGAATTTATAAACGTTGTTTTATAAATTCGAAATCAATTGAATTTGATAAATTAAATATAGAAGATTGTTAAAGGAGATATATTCGCGATTTTGGATAGCGAATTATTATTGAAATAAAATGTGTAGAAAATAGTGGAAAGTAATTAGTGAATTATATTCATGATTTTGGACAGTGAATATATTGTTAAGTAAAAAGTATATGATTTTGGGAAAGTGATATTTGAAATGAAGTAAATTGTTTTAAAAGATGTTTTAAACGTGTGAACTATCAAAATCATAGATTTCAACATTTATTGTTGAAATAGACGTTTTCGAAAAATAAGGAAATGGTGGACTATAACACTGTTGTTATAGTAAATGATTTTCAAAAGAAAATGTTTTGATGTAGTATTGGGATTTATATATATCTATCAAAATCTGAATCCCTATACTAGTGATTTTGAGTCGTCGTAACGATGTTTTACGTAACATTCGTTTTGACTCAAATAGATGTTGTTAAAATAAATGATTTCCTTAAAGAATGAATTTATACTTAAATTTGATTTAAGTATATTGAATATTTTCAAATGTTGAAAATAAATGATTTGTGAATCACTTATTATTAAATAAGTATGGAAATGCTTTTCCAATATGAAATGAACGTTTTGAGAATTTATCCTTGTAAAGATAAATTGAAATTGAATATTGAAATCAATTGAAAATCGAATATCAGTAGATATTCGAAAATATAAATTCACTATGGAATTTATAAAAGAAAGGGAAGTTGTTTAAAAATAAATATTGATTTATTATTGAAGTGTGGAAATTTTATATCTAGTAAAGATATTTTTGAAGATGAACTAATTTGGAAAATTATTTAGAATCTGATGATGTTGCGCATCTTTATTGATAGTTAAATAACCGACTATCAATAATTACCCTGAATGGTATTTGTTGTGAATTGGATGAATTTGAATGCCACACTTATTTTTGAATTAACGCTCACTATTCGGGTTAGCCGGGAAAGGACCATGGGGTCTTATAACCCATTCCGAATATGTGATACGACGTTATGAATTGCATTTGAAGACCGGTGTTGAAGACCGGATATTTTTGAAAACGGAAGGATTACCGTCGAGTTACTCTACATCGGCTGATCTCCGATTTAGAGGTTTTATCACCCTTAGTGACGGGAAGTCCCGACGTGATTAGAAATTTATCCGGATGTGCAAGGGCTTCGTGAGAAGTGCCTTCGGTTCTGTTCGATCCCGGAACAGACTTGTATGGATTGTGTGTCTGACGTTACAATTTGAGATATAAAGCTGATTTCTTTCAAATACATTTCTGTTGGTGGCGGAGAATTTATTCTTTTAGCTTAACACCCTTCTCTGAGACGTACGAGCTCAGAGGTTATGTAGTTGAAATTTATCAGCGATATATCCCAATTTGGTAACGTGGCATACTGAGTGTTGCTGTGAAATGATCAGTGTTTGATCATTTGTGATATGATCATTTGTTTGATCTTATATCTTTGTGATCATAGGTTGATCATTTTGTTTGACCCGAAGCAGGGCTTTTTGAGAAAGCGTAGCTTTGTGGACGAGACTTCGTCGAGCCTCACACCCCGGAAATGGTCGAAACAGGACGAATGCGGCAAGGTTCTAGGGAGTAGCGCCCCTTAGTGTATGTCATTCCTTCTGGATAAAGGTGGTATCATGGTATGGAGCCCAGATACTTAACCTCTGTGGTTACTGCATTATTATTATCTATGTGGTTTGTTGCGAATCGGGGATCCTCGGGAAGATCGGTGACGATCGGGGGATGGCATACGCGTGTCAGTAGTTACCTATTTTTGCAGAGGTAACCCGGCCTTGTGTTGGCAGAGATCCGGTTAGGTTCTCGGGTCGTCTATTCCAGGGACGTACCCATCGTGGATAGGAAGTTCCTTAGCCTGACCATTTGTTGGAAATCCAAAGAAGCTGTGACGCCCCACCTCTATACCCACGCTAACCAAGAACACTACGATGTAGTGCTGTCAATTAGCGCGGAGAATAAGGCTGTGGAGGAGCGACCATCCATGTAACTTCTTTGTGCGAGCATCGATACGTCAGATAGAATAGAATGCATATCTTTTAAGGAGGAAATCCGACATACCGATACAAACACAAAGCTATCACACGGTGGCTATATATAATCTTCGGAAACAAACATAGAAATAATCATAACATAAATCAGTCACAGACATCCATATCACAAAGGCGGAAGAAGATATGAATAAATATATAACACATGAAAGTGTACATCAGAGTAGTGGTCAGAAAGATCCACGATAATACAAAAGAATAGCAACACGTGCTATACAAAAGAATAAGTACACAACATAGAGTCTATATCTCAAAGGTGTACGTCCAAAAACTACTAATCTAAGTAGTTAGCCAAAAGTCAGAAATATCCTGAAGAGAAGTCAAGCAGAAGCACCTGTAACATCTCGGTCTGACCCGAGTATTATTTATAAGAAAATAATAAACGGATCAGTCTAACTATAAATATCAGATGATATGGTATACAGTAAAAGGCATGACATGAACATGTAATAACCATAGCGACATACTACTATAAGTATGTAAATGATAATCAACAAAAGATTAATCAATATCACAAGAATCTTCTCAAAGATAAAATAGGGCATCATACCCTAAACTTGTATTCATAACAAGTCAATAACACATAAATTCACCAATGCACAAAAGCTGATATCATATCAATGAAAATCATGAAAATTGGTGAAGCACAAAATTCCAGAAATCATCATCAGAAATCCAGAAAACACATAAAGGGGGGAGGCCTAACACATGAATGGGAGCATGAAGCTCACCTACGCGTAAACACATGACGAGAAGTTATCTCATGGAAGCTATCCATTAAATTTTTACACATGAATGGCCCGAAGACCATAGGAAATGTGATGGCGAAACATCACATGATCGGGGTATAGTCTCCCACGTAGACAAAGAGACATCGCTCAATCGCTAGTCTAAATCACAAAAATGATCGTCATGATCATAAGGAAGTGTCAATCACACCAAGCCAGTAAATATATGAGTTTAGCTTCATGTCCCATAACCACTTGCTTAACTTAAATATTTACGAACAAGCTGTAAATCTTCACTAGGAAATTGTCACAAAAAGGGTTCAATCGAACAAGTCCAAGAGCTAACCGACGAAGTGAACGCAAGCGTTTCATACCACTCGTTTTACTAAGTCGTTTAAGTCGATTTCTCATTCGAGTGAAGTAAAGGCTTGTATATACTAGTAGATTGAAAATCGGTTTGAGAAAACGAACTTTTGATACTTAAAATAGTGTTGAAATCGCTTTGATGAAAGAGTTTTGATATTTACTATTAGTATTGAAACCTTCATATATCTTTAAAGTGACAAGTCATAAAACGATGGTAGAACAAATCAATTCACGTTCGAAGACGTGAGTAAAGTCCAAAGAAGTCAATCCCAAAACCATCAAAGTAGAAATTCTGATAAACGTTTTTCAGAAGAGATTGCCTACGCAGAGTAATACGGGGTTCGACCTGCCCGGTCAGGTCGCGGGGGTCCAGGGGGCAGCGCCCACGGCGGGGTGCGGGGCAGCGCCCCGTCACGGTACGACTTAGTGAAGGCAAGCTGGTCCAGCGACCTAAGGAAAAGTAGGTCATACGACCTAAGAGTTCACGCGACCTAACAAGGCTAAGGATAAGGTCGGAGACGACCTACGACTTAACAAAGTCCTGCGACCAAAGGAAAATCGCGACCTAAAAAGACCAAGTGTAAGGTCGGCGACGACCTACGACTTACGACTTAAGGGGGCAAGCGACTTACGACTTAAGGGATAAGGTCTTACGACCTAAGTGGAGAATGCCACGCGAGCTGGCAGAAGAACAGGTCAAACGACCAAGTACTAACTCGCGAACGACTTAACGACTTAAGCCCTGAACGACTTAGTGGAACGAACGACTTAACGACTTAAAAGCCAACGACCTAGGACTTAAGAGCCATACGAGCTACGAGCTAACTGCAAACGACTTAAGGCCAAACGACCTACGACTTAACTCGAGGCGAACGAGCTAACTGCAAACGACTTAAGGCCAAACGACCTATGACTTAACTCGAGGCGAACGAGCTAACTGCAAACGACTTAAGGCCAAACGACCTACGACTTAACTCGAGGCGAACGAGCTAACTGCAAACGACTTAAGCCTTTAACTCGTGAACGACTCATGCCTTTAACTCGTGAACGACTCAGGCCAGGCAGAAACGACTTAACACTTTAACTCGAGAACGACTCAGGCCTTTAACTCGTGAACGACTCAGGCCAGACGAACAGAAATACACGCGCGCGACCTAAGCCCTTAACTCGTGAACGACTCACGACTTAGGCTTAACTCGTGGACGACTCAGCGAAGGCCAGAAACGACTTAAGGCCAGGAAAATCACCAAAACGCTGAAAATTGAAGTTTTTCGCCAATCCAATCCAAACCAAATGCAAATGTTGATGCAAATACAATAGGGGATCATTCCCCACAGTCCAAGATAGATATAGGCAAGATGTGAGATCAAAAATCTCACCTTTTCACGGAATTTGATGAAGATGAAGCTCGGGGCAAAGCAAAGATCAACCACAAGCTTGAATCAATGTCTTCACTTTGAATTTGGAGTTAGATGTTGAATTTGCTAAAGAATTTGAGCTTGGAATTTTAATTTCCTACTCCCTCCACCATTGTTGCTAAAGCTTCAAAGTTGATGAAGTGATGAAGAGAAGGAAGGGGTTGGGCTGAGGTAGAAGAGGTGCAGCCCAAACCAAAAGCTCAACACAAAAAAAGTGATAAAAATTTCACTATCTCCAAACATATCGAAGTTTACACTCAAAAAGATCGCAAACGTCATTTTGAACTCAATGGGGGTGGTCTCGAGTCCTAATTTGACCGTATGCAAAAAGTAGCTTTTCGGTCTAACATCCGACTAACGATAAAATATTTAAATATAAAATCGATAGATATGCGGGTTGTTACAGAAACAATACGAGCCTTTACGATTTCAATTGTATAACCTGTCTCCTCAGGAGGCAGCTATAGCAGGCATAATATAATGGTACCTATGCTGGCTAAGATTTATATTCTACTTTCGAAATGTTTTCCACTATGCACTAATAATAATATCAAAAAGAATTTGATTTTTGCGTAGTAAGCATCTTTGACTATCATAAGAAGAAATCTCCTCCAAGTCTGCGTTTGCATTGTGTGTGTGGTGGGAGGTCTTATGGTAGTTTCATTTTTCCAAAAGCATTTCGAATTGACTTTAAAATTATCCTGTTGTTTATTTTAAAGAATAACTGTTTTACGATCTCACACCAGTCACCATGACTGACTCGGAGTTTATTGTTTCCCTTCTAAACTCTGGGTGCCCACCAATTTCCACACGGGCAGTCTAGAGTTAGATTATCAGGATATTCTGGATATTCTGGAGCTTTGGAAGCAAGCTGGATGACGAGACGTAGTATTTATATCTGATAGTATTTATTCCGCTGTATATTCTGTATGAGGACAAGTTATATAACTGTCCATTGATGTGCTGTGTTGTATTGAGTCGTATATTGACTCTGATTGATGTATGTATAACTGATATAGTTCTTTGTTTTAAAAGACTAGTAATTATCTATTGTATATTGTTCCGCTGCGATGTGTAAGATTCTGATATTGTTTTCTGTTCTGATGTTCTGATGTTGTTCTGTTGTTCTTCTCTTCTTCTTCTACTCTCTTCTTCTTCTACCTTCTTCTTCTTCTTAAACCATCATAGTTCGTATTCCCGTTCATTTTGAGTTAATCAATGGAGATTAGTGGTTAATCAAGAGGTACGGATTTACGGGCCATGACATTTGGTATCAGAGCATATGGTTAAGCGACAACCCTGCTCTGTTGGGTGTTACTCATTAGAGATAGAGTCAGTAGTACTCTAGAATGAGTTGAGTGTAATAATAGATACGAGTGCGTATTTGTTAGTGAATATAAAAAATTGTTTTATATTGTGATGATTGATTTATTGAGTGGTATATGGATTCTGGTCAATACGAGTAATTAACGATCATTGATAGGGATCTCTAAACACTCGAATAGAACAATTCGGCACAGTATTGTTTTAAATAGGGTAAATGAAATAATTTTACCCAAAGCTATTTTTGTATAGAAAAGAAACGATTTTCTATGAATTATAACAGTATATGGTTGCATGGTTGCTAGAAGTGATAATATTAAACTATTATCATTGAAATTAAATGAGAAATTGGAATTTTAACTCCAAAGTTAAGAAATAAATTCACATACAAATGAAATTTAAGAATGTAAATTATAAATGTGATTTATAAATGAAAACGGAATTCCAGAGAAGTTTTTGGAAAGGTTTTGAAAAGAATTTGGAAATTTTGGAAATTTGGAAGTTTAAATCTTTTGGATTTGAAAATGAATTTCGAAGATTTTGGAGAGTATTTTGGAAAGATAAAAGCTCTAAACTCTTTTCGGTCGCTGGAAAATAACTTCGATGATGACCGCGGCATCGTTGGTGTTCATTTTCGGGTTTCCAAAAGAGGTATTGCTGCCAAATTGTTTTAAATGAAAGTTGTTTGAAAATTTGGGTTTTGTTTTGAAAATTCAAAGGATAAAGTGAAAGTTGTTTTCAAAATGACTTTGGAATGTTGGTAAACTCTGGAATCCTATTAATAATATTTATGGAATACTATTGAATTGATAACTTATACCATTTGAATTGTGATAGAATAAACTTAACTTAAAGGATGAAGTTAAATTAAGGAAAGTATAAGTGAATCAATGTAATGAAAGTAAAATTGAAAGTTGAGATTCATTGCGAATCTGTAAGCGATAGAATTGAAATTGAAAATGAAATGAGACTTGAATCCGAATAAGCTACTTTGATAATTTATTAATTCACGAAATACAGAAATGGAAGTTGAATTAGTTAAATTGAAACTTGAATTGTGAACTAAATAAAAGAATGGTTCGGAATTGCAAATAAATTCAAGTAAGAAGAAATAAATTTCAAATGAATGGAATTTACAATTGTAAGTGAATAAAATTGAAACTGAATGTTGAAACAAATTTGAATTGTGTGAAATAAAATGAAGCTTTAAGATTAGTTTGAAGTGAACTAAAGATAATTGATGAAATGCAATATTCAGAAGTAAACTGAATCTAAATTAGATTGAAAGTGTAGATTAAATTCAAATGAATGTGAAATGTGAAATTGAATGATAATGGATATAACTTCTATAGTAAACTAGAAATGGTATAAGAAGTTGATATTAGAAGTTTGTAATAAAATTTGCAAAATAGTTGGATGTTATAACTAGATATTATGGCTAGTAGATATACAGGTATAAAGGGAATTGAATTTGATTTCACAGATAATTTGAATTGCTCGACAAAAGGTACGTATTTGAATTATAATATGAGTTTTTGACGATTTCTTCTCTAGCCGCTTGGCTTTTTCTTTTTCTTTTTGAAATCTGAGAGTCCGTAGGGACGTTTTGTAGTAGTATCGTATTAGCCGCGCAAAGGAGACGCTGGCGAAATTTTTCGAAAATTTAGGGCGTTAGAAAATTTTTGAGAAATTTTGGAAGTTTAAATTTGAATTTAAACTTAAAATTGAATTGTTAAGAAAACAATGTTGTTTTGAACTTATAATTGAAGTCAGAAAGCTAGTTGAAATAATAACGAATCTTTAGTAGAAGATTTGTTTTGATGAATTGATAAAACTATTGGATTGTGTAAGATAGTAGACGAGTTAAGGCCATTTTTTCCTAACTTGTAATTTCGAGGACGAAATTCTTTTAAGGGGGGAAGTTTGTAACGACCCAGAATTTTTAACGAATTAAATTGAAAATATTTAATTGATTTTAAATATTTGAACGATAATCTAATTCGAATCCCGAATTTAAATATTGAAATCGGCGATTAAATTATAAAATTTAATCGATTGAGAGTTAAATAAAAATTTAAATCTTCAATTTAAAGCTGAAGAAAAATATTTCAAAAAGCTTTTAAAATTTGTATTGATGATTCTGAAGATAACAGAAGCTTCAGAATCCAATTTCGAATTGATTTGATCAGTTTTGAAATTTATATCGTTTAACCGATATTTAAAAATAGTCGTCCGAGGCGCAGTCTCGGAATTCGACGAAACCAGTTCCATTGGGTCCGTAATATTGTATTTTTACCGGATTTCAAATTTCGTGGCATTTGGAATTGATACGTGAGAATACGACGTGTAAACGCATCGAAATTTATTCGAATTTAAATTTAAATTTAAATTTAAAATTGTCAGATATCAGCCACGTTATCTCCCTTAACTCACGCCTTAGATCACGCTGAAGACCACGAAATAGATCGTGCAACCCATACCTTCATTCCTTGTTAAAAGAATTGCCGAACTCTCCCTCCTCAGTCCAAAATCATACGAGATAAAATTTAATGGCCACGTTAAAGAAATATACAAATGGGAACCCCCCCACCTTCTCAAATCAATCCCAACCCGCCTCTCAGCCTATTATAACGAGAAATCAAATGAATAAAAAATGGCGAAACGAGCTCGAAATCGCGCGAGTGCAGATTCGCGGTGGCTAGTGATTCGAGCGTGGGTGGCCACGACGACAAGGCAGGGAGCGGCGCGATGAAGACATGGATTTGGGGTTTCTCGTGTTCGCGAGTTCGATGGGCGACAGCGCTGTGGGAAAGCGTGGGCTTGCTAGGGTGTGCGAGCGGAGGGATTAGCGTCGAAGTCGAACGAAGTGAAATTGGGGGTGTCGCGAGTTAAGGGTTTCGGTTGGCGATCGATTTTAGTAGCAGCGACGACTTGACTAATTGGAGGTGAACGCGGCAGCGAGATGGCGATGGCGGCGTGTCAGCATCGAGAAGGGGCGTGCGCGCGCAGGGCTCGGAGGCGATAGCTGATGGGAATTCGAGCTGCTGTGATCATGACTAGGGCTTCATCGCATTGACCTGAGATGATCGATGCCGTGATAATCTCGTTAGTGAGGTATATTGATTTTTATTTTTGATTTAATTCAATAAACATTTATAAAAAAATATATATATACAGCAAAATAGAAAAATAGTTTACATATCTATATAAACAGTTTAGAAGAGTTACAGTAATAAAATTTCCATTTATGTTTTTTTAGAAAACGTATATATATTCTGACAAGATTTTGAAAGTCTAAATTCTATTCGATCTAATATGTATACGAGAAGATAAACTGCTGTTGTTCTATGAAATGAAATATATATATATGCAGTTAGAAATTAATTTGCAGTAAGCTGTTTATAGACACCTTTATAATAAGTTAATGTATAGGTAAAACAGAGAGAAAATATATATATTTTAATCTACTAGTATATTCTAAAATAAAATACTCAGGAGACTAATTTTGTTTAAATTAACTTATCTAAGTTATTTAGTTATTGAAAAACCATTTTTGAAAAGTAAAGATAAAAATTGGTTTAATTGAAACTATAAATTAATTAAACAATCAAGAATGAGAATTTATTATTCGATTTATTCGAATATTTACGAAATGTATAAATTGTTTATACCAGGTTAAAAATCGAGAAAACAAAACTGGAATGGAAAATTGGATTGCAAATAAAAGGCTAAGGTGAGATTTTTCTCACTCGATCGAAAAGTGGATTTTACAGTTATTAATTTGATTTGTTTGACTGATTGATTGCTGTTGATATTAGATATAATAGGATATATCTATATATAGCAATATATACATATTGGCATATGTATATATTGGATTGATGATTTTCCCGCCTCGTATAGCGGATGAGACCCTATTGCGCCGTTAGTAAGCGGATTTTTATAAAAACCCATATACCGCGATATTCCACCTCGAAGTGGAATGGTATTGTGCTAACGTCTGTGGATGCAGGAAAACAGGTTGGAGGGATCCAACTGGATTCCTCAACTGTATTTATTTATTTACAGATATTGATATATATTCTGTTCTCATATGATGATATATGATGTTTGATGTGTGATGGACAAATTGGTGCGTTGCATCATTGGATTCAAACTTTTGAAGTTTAAAATAAAAATAACGATTTTTAGTTTAAAAGGGATTTTGAAGTGATTTTTGGAAAGTATACGATTTATTAAATTTTTGAATTCATTTATCTTAAATAAATAAATGTTATAAATTTAAAGTTATGGAAATTATAATGTTTGTGAAATATAACCAAAGGATGATTTTTTGAAATAAATAGTTAAGTAATGTATAAAATAGTTTAAATTTGGATTTTTGAATTATTAAAAACGATGTATGTAAAAGATGTACAAAATTGATATTTATCAATTTAAAATTATTGGAATTTAAAACGAGTTTTATAAATTGTGAAGATAGAAAATTTGTGGAATTATAAATTGTGAAGATAGAAATTTATAGAATTATAAATTGTAAAGATTGAAGTTTATAGATTTATAAAGTGTGAAGTTATATAATGAATGAAATTTTAGAATAAAAGATTTATAAGAAGTTTACTTATAAATCGGATTTTTGCCTTTAAATGGAATATTTATCGAATTGATTTATAAAGGAGATTTATTAAATTGAAGTTGTTAGAAAATAGGAATAGAATTTATAAACGTTGTTTTATAAATTCGAAATCAATTGAATTTGATAAATTAAATATAGAAGATTGTTAAAGGATATATATTCGCGATTTTGGATAGCGAATTATTATTGAAATAAAATGTGTAGAAAATAGTGGAAAGTAATTAGTGAATTATATTCACGATTTTGGACAGTGAATATATTGTTAAGTAAAAAGTATATGATTTTGGGAAAGTGATATTTGAAATGAAGTAAATTGTTTTAAAAGATGTTTTAAACGTGTGAACTATCAAAATCATAGATTTCAACATTTATTGTTGAAATAGACGTTTTCGAAAAATAAGGAAATGGTGGACTATAACACTGTTGTTATAGTAAATGATTTTCGAAAGAAAATGTTTTGATGTAGTATTGGGATTTATATATATCTATCAAAATCCGAATCCCTATACTAGTGATTTTGAGTCGTCGTAACGATGTTTTACGTAACATTCGTTTTGACTCAAATAGATGTTGTTAAAATAAATGATTTCCTTAAAGAATGAATTTATACTTAAATTTGATTTAAGTATATTGAATATTTTCAAATGTTGAAAATAAATGATTTGTGAATCACTTATTATTAAATAAGTATGGAAATGTTTTTCCAATATGAAATGAACGTTTTGAGAATTTATCCTTGTAAAGATAAATTGAAATTGAATATTGAAATCAATTGAAAATCGAATATCAGTAGATATTCGAAAATATAAATTCACTATGGAATTTATAAAAGAAAGGGAAGTTGTTTAAAAATAAATATTGATTTATTATTGAAGTGTGGAAATTTTATATCTAGTAAAGATATTTTTGAAGATGAACTAATTTGGAAAATTATTTAGAATCTGATGATGTTGCGCATCTTTATTGATAGTTAAATAACCGACTATCAATAATTACCCTGAATGGTATTTGTTGTGAATTGGATGAATTTGAATGCCACACTTATTTTTGAATTAACGCTCACTATTCGGGTTAGCCGGGAAAGGACCATGGGGTCGTATAACCCATTCCGAATATGTGATACGACGTTATGAATTGCATTTGAAGACCGGTGTTGAAGACCGGATATTTTTGAAAACGGAAGGATTACCGTCGAGTTACTCTACATCGGCTGATCTCCGATTTAGAGGTTTTATCACCCTTAGTGACGGGAAGTCCCGACGTGATTAGAAATTTATCCGGATGTGCAAGGGCTTCGTGAGAAGTGCCTTCGGTTCTGTTCGATCCCGGAACAGACTTGTATGGATTGTGTGTCTGACGTTACAATTTGAGATATAAAGCTGATTTCTTTCAAATACATTTCTGTTGGTGGCGGAGAATTTATTCTTTTAGCTTAACACCCTTCTCTGAGACGTACGAGCTCAGAGGTTATGTAGTTGAAATTTATCAGCGATATATCCCAATTTGGTAACGTGGCATACTGAGTGTTGCTGTGAAATGATCAGTGTTTGATCATTTGTGATATGATCATTTGTTTGATCTTATATCTTTGTGATCATAGGTTGATCATTTTGTTTGACCCGAAGCAGGGCTTTTTGAGAAAGCGTAGCTTTGTGGACGAGACTTCGTCGAGCCTCACACCCCGGAAATGGTCGAAACAGGACGAATGCGGCAAGGTTCTAGGGAGTAGCGCCCCTTAGTGTATGTCATTCCTTCTGGAAAAAGGTGGTATCATGGTATGGAGCCCAGATACTTAACCTCTGTGGTTACTGCATTATTATTATCTATGTGGTTTGTTGCGAATCGGGGATCCTCGGGAAGATCGGTGACGATCGGGGGATGGCATACGCGTGTCAGTAGTTACCTATTTTTGCAGAGGTAACCCGGCCTTGTGTTGGCAGAGATCCGGTTAGGTTCTCGGGTCGTCTATTCCAGGGACGTACCCATCGTGGATAGGAAGTTCCTTAGCCTGACCATTTGTTGGAAATCCAAAGAAACAATACGAGCCTTTACGATTTCAATTGTATAACCTGTCTCCTCAGGAGGCAGCTATAGCAGGCATAATATAATGGTACCTATGCTGGCTAAGATTTATATTCTACTTTCGAAATGTTTTCCACTATGCACTAATAATAATATCAAAAAGAATTTGATTTTTGCGTAGTAAGCATCTTTGACTATCATAAGAAGAAATCTCCTCCAAGTCTGCGTTTGCATTGTGTGTGTGGTGGGAGGTCTTATGGTAGTTTCATTTTTCCAAAAGCATTTCGAATTGACTTTAAAATTATCCTGTTGTTTATTTTAAAGAATAACTGTTTTACGATCTCACACCAGTCACCATGACTGACTCGGAGTTTATTGTTTCCCTTCTAAACTCTGGGTGCCCACCAATTTCCACACGGGCAGTCTAGAGTTAGATTATCAGGATATTCTGGATATTCTGGAGCTTTGGAAGCAAGCTGGATGACGAGACGTAGTATTTATATCTGATAGTATTTATTCCGCTGTATATTCTGTATGAGGACAAGTTATATAACTGTCCATTGATGTGCTGTGTTGTATTGAGTCGTATATTGACTCTGATTGATGTATGTATAACTGATATAGTTCTTTGTTTTAAAAGACTAGTAATTATCTATTGTATATTGTTCCGCTGCGATGTGTAAGATTCTGATATTGTTTTCTGTTCTGATGTTCTGATGTTGTTCTGTTGTTCTTCTCTTCTTCTTCTACTCTCTTCTTCTTCTACCTTCTTCTTCTTCTTAAACCATCATAGTTCGTATTCCCGTTCATTTTGAGTTAATCAATGGAGATTAGTGGTTAATCAAGAGGTACGGATTTACGGGCCATGACATTAAATTAATTAGTTAATTAAATATGGTATGGGATACGGCTGATAAAAATTCAATATTTAAAATTTGGAGATAAATTGAGTTAAATTGGAAAATGAGAATTGAATTTGAATATAAATATATAAAAAGGCTTAAGTGGTGAAGTGGTAATAAATGTAAGAACTTCTAAAATGTTTATAAATTTAAGAAAATTTATGGAATAATTCAGAAATGAAGTAAGAGTTTGATGGGATAAATTCTTAAGTGAAATTAGTATGGAAGGGAATATACTAAGTAAATCAGTGAAGTGAAGTTTAAATGGGTATGATAATTGTGAATAATTGAATGGTAAGGAAGTAAATGTGAATAAAAAGAATTTGATATATCTAAGAATCAATTGGAAATAAATATGTAAGTTTTACGTATATTATTTTATTCGCATAACGATTTGATCCAGATTCGGGCATAGAATTTCGAGATAGTTTATATCGATCCGAGTTAGGATTTTTCACTCGATTTTCGATGGCGAACACTGGATATGGGTTTTTGATTGATTATGTGATTCTCTATCATAATATATGGCTATGCAAGGAGAATGACAGTTTCTAATCAAGAAACCAGATCTGAGTCCGCACTAGAGGGTCGTGTGAACGATACTAGTTCGGAAGTGAAATTGTGTGATCGAGTGAGCGATCAGATTTGATATTAATTGCATACGGATTATATATGTACATCGTACTGGCTTAAGTAAAGAAAATATTGAAAATTTTGAAAAGGAATAAATGAAATGTTTTTGTAATTATGTGATTGGATATTATTGGTAGGTAAGGTGCAGGTATTTAAAAAGCAAAAGCTAAATTGAGGTCTTCGATTTCAAAAGTAAAATTTGATCGCCCGACAAAAAGGTACATGTTTATTTTGTTGTTTGAAATTGATGATTTTCTGATTGAGCCACTTGGCTTTTGTTTTCTTTTGATGATTTGAACCCGTAGAGGCGTTTTGTAGTTGTTTGGATCTAGCCGCGCAAATGAGACGCTGGCGAAATTTTTTGAAAATTTAAGGAGTTAGAAAATTTTGAAGAAATTTTTTAATAACTAAATGTGATTTTAGATTATAACTTGAAATGGTTGAGTAAAATATATTATTTGAAATCTATGGATGAGTTAGGAAATTAGTAAAGATGATAGTGGGTTTCAATAAATTGAATTTGGGAAGTTGTTTAAACTGATTGGGTTAGGGAAAGTAAATGGGTTTTGGACCATTCTTCTTACCTTGGCAATTTCGGGGACGAAATTCTTTTAAGGGGGGAGGAATGTAACGACCCAGAATTTTTGGTTATTCGAAACTGAAATATTTAATTGATTTTAAATATTTAAAAGTTAATTTTTAACTCAAATTTCAAATTTAACGATTTTTGGATAATTTAAATTATTGATTTAATAATTGAAAATTAGTTAAATTATTTAATCTTGAGTTTTAAGCTTGATAAAAATAATTTAAAAGGCTTATAAAATTTATATTTATAATAGTGAAGATAAAAAACTTTTTAAATTGAATTTAAAAGTGATTATTTCAGTTTTAAAAATATATCGTTTGAATTAACGTATGAAAATAGCCCAATAGGGCACAGTCTTGGAATTCAACGAAACCATTTCCATTGGATCCGAAATAATGTATTATTATCGGATTTCAAATTTAGTAGTGTTTGGAGTTATCGTTTGGTCGTACGGGATATAAATGCGTTGAAATTTATATTGAAAATTTAATATAATAATTGGGTCCAAAAAGCTATCTTCTCCATACGATCGAATTAGGACTAGAAACCTTTTCCATTGTGTTCGAAATAAGGGTATAACATTATAAACGCCTAGCTGCACGCCTCGATAGGAGTCCGAGAATTTAAGTTACATAAATCGAGATATTTTGTAATTTAAATAATATATTCACTTTGACCAGTCACATATCCTATCTTGTCAGTCGTCCCCTCCCTCTTTAAAACACACAGCGGAACCAATGAAAGAAAAGAAAAAATACCAGTTCAAACAAAAAAAATTAATTCTCCATTTATACTTCATGAAAATCGAAAAGTAGTTTCAATAATCTTGTTTTGGTATATTCTTCGATCTGCTATATTCTTTTGAGGGTGCGAACGAGTTTGGGTTGTTCGTTGGAAAAATGGCCGAACAAATCAAAAAAAAGAAAACGCAGCAGCGAATAATGGTCGTGATTTATTATTCGAAACTAAGTGATTTAGGCCACTTAAAATCGTGGAAATTCACTCGTGAGCTCGTATAGGGTCAAGCTTCACGTTCTTCGACTTAATTGTTACTGTGACAACGAGTTTGGGATGTAGATTTTATTTTTCCAGCCGAGTTAAGGCTTCGGGTATGGGGATGTCCAGGTGGAGGTAGGCCTAATTGATGGCGAGTTTGATTCGGTGATGAGAGAAGCACCATAAGGCAAGATTGGGATGATGTGATGGTCGTAGTAAAATCGCGATCCTGTTTTGGGTGGTCTGATAGCTTCAGGTCGCGATGAGGTAGCGCGTTTCATAGGAGGTCTCGAGTTCGATCTTATGGTGATGGGAGGATGGAGCGAGTGAAGAGGAAGCTAGTGGGGAAGTTGGTGGATCGGTTGCATACACAGGGTATCAGCATGCAAAAAGGTGATTGGGGAAGAAGCACAGCAGCAGTGGGTCGGGTTTGTTATCAAGGGTATGGGCTGGTTTATTAAAAAAAAGTAGAAAGAAGGAAAAGAAGAAAAGGAGAGTTCGTCAATTAGTGTTAATAAGGTAATTAACATTTTAAAATTTTGTTGACTGAATTAATTTATTGTCCAAATGTTTATAAATCCATGATTTGTCTATACGAGGTCCAAAAATCACGAAGTCGATCACAATAAATTCATAACGGAAAAATTCACATTCTGGAAGTGGTTTGGAATTTTTCGGAATCCGTTGGAATTTTAATTAGTTTAAAAATCTGGATATTTGGCAAATAAAAATCAAGGTGAGAAATTCTCACTCATTTGGATTACCAAATTTAATTTTAAATAGTTAAAATTAATTATTGGATGCTTGGTTGAATTTATTAATTATTATCTTTTGAATGACATATTATATATATATATATAGTAGTAATATATATTTGAAGTTGGATTGATGTTCCCACATATATTTAGCGGATGAGACCTTATGCGCCCCGCATAATAGCGGATGACCTTATATACCGCGATATCCCCCTCGAAGTGGGATTGGTATTTTATGATGTGCTAACATCTGTGGATGTAGGAAAACAGGTTGGAGGGATCCAACTGGATTCCTCAAAAATGTTGAATTAAATTTCATATATATTAATATATGATCTGTTTGAATAATCTATGGTAGATTATAGTGTGATATTAATTTATTGGATGTTATGGTAGTTTTGGCCTAGATTTTGGTATTTTTAATACCAATAATATATGTTTTGAAATTGGAAAGCAAATAAGAAGAAATTTGGAAGTGGAATATTTATTGGGAATTTTGGATTAAATTAAAGAAATGAATTTGGTAAAATAAATAGTTTGACTTTAAATTTGTACTTAACTATTTCGGAATATTGTAAATAGGGATTTTTGGAATAATGTGTATAAAAGATTTTTTTAATAATAATTTTTAAGTGGTACTTGTTAAATATAAAAGGTTTTAAAAATCGAGATTTAAAAATAGATTGGAAGAATAAAAGGAAATTTGGAAATAATTATAAAATTGGTTGTATTAGATCCTTGATAAGATTTCTAAATTACGGAATAGTGGTAAAATCGAATAATCAAATAAACAGCTCATGAAGCTGTTTTACAAATGACATTTGATTACACTTTTACAATACAAATCAGAGTTATACATATAGCATAAATAAATAAATAATGCAGCAGAACACATGATGTAGTGAAATAATTAATAATAAATAGTAGACTCATCTTTATCTTCATCCGCCAAAATAAAATGGTCTTCAATACACTGAAAAGCTCAGACTGACCGGAGCGTAATGAAAAGACAAAACACTCGACTCAGGACTAAAAGATCTTATGTAAGTCAAAACAAAATAAGTAGAATAGAAATATTACTGTAATGGCTTCAGAGATGTTATGGGATTCTCATCTCCTATCAAGTGTACAACGTGGATATAATTATTTAAAAGATTTCAAATAATTCGAAATACAATCTTAATCGTTTTAATTAAAATAAATCCAAAGTTTAAATTTAAAACTTAAACCTTTCAAATAATTCAATTCCAATAAATAATCCAAATTCAAGAAATTATATGGGTGTAATGATCCTGAACTCGGCCTTCGAATAATCGGCACCCGTACTTCACTTGTACTCGAAATGCTGCAGATTCAAACGCCGAATCTGGCTCACCGGAGCTTATAACACAATAAGTATATCAACACAATGGAAGAAAGAATGAATGATATCATATACAACTCCAATGAATACAATATCCAGAATGATATACAACAATGATATCAATATGATACAACAATATCAAAGATAAATATTGATACAGCGGAAAGCAGAAGTGATAACTCCAAATGATCCTCAAAAGAGAATGAATCCAACAACTCCAACATCAAGCTCAAACCCTCATCACATCTCACTAAGATAAGCAACGTCAGTCGTGAACTCCAAAAACTGAACTAGCTCCAGATAATCTACTAAACCTGAATATCTGAGAAACCCAACTCTAGACTGCCCGTGTGGAAAATTGTGGGCACCCGGAGTTTAGGAAAGGAACAATAAACTCCGGGACAGTCATGGGACTGGTGTGAGTAACAAAAACAGTTTATCTTTAAACAAACAACAAAGGAATTTTAAACATTGAAATCCGCAATGCTTTTGGAAAATGAAACTACCATAAGACCTCCCACCACACACACAATGCAATCGCAGACTTGGAAGAGATTTCTTCTTATGATAGTCAAATATTCTTACTACGCAAAAGAAACTCTTTTGATATTATTACTAGTGCATAGTGTAGGAAACATTTCGAAAATACAATATTAATCTTAGCCAGCATAGGTACCATTATATTATGCCCGTTATAGCTGCCATGTTAAATGGCAGATTCTACAACTAAAACCGTACAAGGTTCGTATTGTTTCTTTAGATTTCCAACAAATGATCAGGCTAAGGAACTTCCTATGCCACATGGAAACGCCTCTGGCGGGACGTCCCGAGAACTAACTAGCTCTCTGCCAACACAAGGCCGGGTTACCTCTTACACTAGGTAACTACTACACGAATATGCCACCCCCCGGTCCTTTGGGACCTTTATCCGAGGGCCCTCGATCACACAGCAACAATCACACAGTAAATGAGATTGGAGCAACCACATAGGTAAATATTAGGGCTCCATACCATAATATCACCTTTTTCCAGAAGGAAATGACATACCCTAAAGGGCGCGGCCCTCATAACCTTGCCGCATCTTTCCTGTTTCGACCATTACCGGTTTGTGAGGTCCTGATGCAGTCTCGTCCACAAAGCTACGCTTTTTCACAAAGCCATGCTTTGATCAACAAATGATCAGCACACAGCAGCACTCAGCATGCGACACTACCAAATTGGGAGTATATCACTGATAACCTTCAACTACATAACCACTGAGCTCGTACGTCTCAGAGAAGGGTGTTAAGCTAAGAGAATAAATCTCCGCCACCAAATAGAAATGTATTTGAAAGAAATCAGCTTTATATCTCAAAGAGTAATGTCAGACATACAATCATACAAGTCTGTTCCGGGTTCGAACAGAACCGAAGGCACTTCTAAAGAAGCCCTTGCAATCCGAGTATTCACAATCCCGATCGGATTTCCCATCACTTAGGGAATCTCTATACCGGCGCGACTCAGTCCAGAGACAATCGATAGGTTATCCTATCGTTCTTACAAATACCCGGTCTTCAAATGCAATCCCATATACGACGTATCATTATTCGGAATGGGTTATATGACACAAAGGTCCTCCCCCGGTTAAACCGAATAATGAGCGCAATATTTTTAAAACATATGGATATTGGAATTTCAGTTAAGTCACAATTTATTATCCAAATTTCCTCTTTAAATGGTTTAAACACATTACCATTTAATATTTTTAAACAAAAAGATTCAATTCACAAAGTTCACCCAGTTTCACAAAGATTCATTCATAGATTTTCCCAAATAAATTTCCATTTCAATCTTTTAAATGAAAAGATTCATTTCACTAAGTTCACCCAGTTTCACAAAGATTAATTCATAGATTTTCCCAAATCAATTTCCATTTCAATCTCTTATACAAAGATATACTTTTCCAATTTCAAACAAAGTTCAACAATCTTTCACAAAGATTTATTCATAACTCGGAAAACCATTTTCATTTCAATTTGAAATTCCTTTTGACACAAATTAGAAATTCATTCCTTATATGAAAGCTTTTTATCCTTTGAAACAATTAGTTTCCATTCTGGAAAACTAATTACAATTTACATAAGTTAAAACCATTCAAGTATAAACTTGGATTAAATTTCTTAAATTTCCAAAACCATACTTTTAAATGGTTAAAAATCCATATAAACACATTTATAACTTGTACAATCTTTTAGACCCAAAATTCCAAGTTATTGAATTCAATTTCCAATATTGAATTCAAATTTAAATCAAATTATTTGAACTTCAAATTCTATTAAGTTATTTGAAACTCATTTTCAAAAGATTTCAATTTTAATTCCAAAACTATTTTGGATTCAGGAATTAAATCTTCACAATTGTCAAAAATCTGTGACTTAACCGATTTCCTCATGAAATCCATATTTGTGTGTGTAAGGTGTAGTCCAGGGGTTTCACACAGTAGTGCAACATCATTCAATCATCACAGATCAGAATATAGAAATATAGTTGATAAGCGGTATAACTATAAAGCTTATCTTTCATTCACAGAAATATAAGTCACAGATAATAATTTACATTCATCCCAGATAAATAACTAAAGTGCAGATCACACACAAATCAGAATATATCACAAAGCATCACAGATCAGAGATATCAATAATTCAATCATTTAGTCAAGTCCAAACATTCACAAGCAAATTTAATAATCAACTGATTCATTTAAATCAGATGTATCAATTATTAATCCGGGTTAATTATCATAAGTTAATTATAAATTATTTGAAATAATCCTCCTTTCAAATTTATTAGTTAACCCTTAATTATTAACTAATCATTCTTAATTAACGAATCAATTAATCTTTAATTATTAAATTAATCTTAATTAATCACAATTATTAATTAATCCTTTAATTTATTAACAAATAATTTACTCAAATTTCAAATCATCATTCAATTAATTACATTCAGTAATTATCTATTAATTACTCCTTTAAGTAATTATATTTTCCCAAATTATCAAGTGATTATTCTAAATTATACTTAAGAATTTAACTTGAACTAATCAAGTTAACTCAAATGATTACACTAAATAAATTAATTCCTTGATTACTCATATTAAGTAATTATGTTTAATGATTCCACACATGATCATTATTAAATCAATTTATCTAAATTCATTGTTAAAATTAGTCACATTAATTAATTATTCAAATAATCTTAGTTAATGATTTCATTAACTATTAAATTTCTTTAATCACCTTTTTAAAGAAAATTTCTTATATTGATCATTTTTTATTATAATTTGATTAACCATTAGGAACTCATTCATTAATGAATTTTAAATCATAAATCTTCATTTTTTTTAAAGTAAAACATTCATATTTATGATTTAATGATTATTTACAATATGGTTGAAACCATTCATTTCAAATTTTCATTTAAAACTTCATTTCAAAATCTGGAATTCAATTTCAACTTTCAGTCCAGGTTTAAGATTTTAAATTTCAACTTGTTTAAATTTTCATTTACAAATTTCAAATCCATTTTAAATTCAAAATTTTCCATACATTTAATTGCTTTTATATTAAATAAACAAATTGAATTTAAAACTTCATTTATCTTTAAACTATATTTCAATTCAAACTTGATTCATATTTACATTTTGATTTAAACTCAGTTTTAAAAATTTGATTAAAATTTAAATTTAGTTTTAAAATTTAGAAGACAGGTTTCTGGTTCAAAACCTGGAACAACAACTTTCGACCCGAGCCCTTCTCTTTTTACTTCGAGTCGAACACGAATTTACTCGAGTAAATACTCGAGTTACTCGAGAAAACTTCAAGTTTTCCTCTGCTCTTCCTAGACAACACACCCAAGCGAACACTCCAGTCTCGTGCACGTGCACATCGCCGTTAGCCATCTCCGGCCATCGCCACGACGTCGAGCACATCGACAATCCTCCCATGCATTCATTCCTGGTCGCCAGATCGTCACCATCGTCTCGAGTTCGAAATGGAGCTAAAAATTCGAAACCTGGAAACAACCCAGACATCACCACCCCAACCTGTCAACGCCTCGCTCTCACGGCTCCAACCACGAGAACACGTGAAACTCCGGCCACCCACTCCTCAACACTTCCTCCACCATCTCGCCAAAGTACGTCGAACTCGATCGCCTGGCGACGATGAACGAATCAAATCTTTCAGCCTCAACAAAACTAGGGCTACGAACTTCAACTTCACGCCACCATCGCCCCAGTCGTTATTACCACCACCGATCATTTTTCCTGGCAACCCCGTAGGCTCCTCCATCTCCACGAACAACCCCGACATCCACGAATCGACTGATCACCGGAAATTGATCAAAATTCAATTTTCGAGCAAAAACAAACTGCTCTTAAACCAGTTGTTTAAAGATCATCAAACCACGCTTAAAAATCATAAATTTCAATAAGAATTCAAGTTATATCCTTGAATCAAAATTTCGTGATACTCGAATTTTCCAGAAAACAAAGTTTTACTGTAAAAACTTGATTTTTCATCATATATGCATTTTTATTTCATGAGACTATTTTTAGATTGTCATCTCTGCCTAAACACACCTATTTTGTTTAGGATCCAAAGTCTAATATGGATTGGAAAACAAGAAATGGATTTTCTTGTTGTTTGTACTCTGTGAAGTAACAGAGAGGAAGAGAAACACTGATACAAGCATATATACACAGAGCAATGGCAACATATACTCAAGCTTAAATAACTAACTGTTACTCACCTTAAACATTTTTATTCCAGAAGTTTTCCAATTGAAAGTTGAAGTTGTAGTCTTTTAAGTTGAAGTTGAAATCTGGTTTTGAACTTGATAATGGAAGTCTTCTTCTTGATTCAGGCTTGTATAAATTTGTTTTGATGTTTTAATCTGAAGTTTAAGTTGATACTTGGTTTGATTATAAGATGATATTCACTTCAGTTTTTTTTCTTTTACTCAGTTAATAATAGTGAATGAAATTGGAATGAGAAGTTATGTTGTTGAAGATGGTAAAATATTTGTTCCAACTGAAATGAAATGTTTACAGGGTGATATAATTTGTTGTACCAAAGATCAGGGATATTTTCTTGCTTTGGGGGATGATGGATATTTGCATTAATTATCTTGTACCATATAAATTTTTATTTATAAATTTTCTTTCTCTCGGCTTTACATGTTTGATATAATTATGTGGCTTTCTTTGCAAGCCTTTATAAATGTATTTTATTTTCTTTTGTTTCCTTTTTAACTTGTCTTTATATTTGAATTTATTTTTATATTTAATATGTTGTTATAATTTATCTAATGTGTTTATTATTTATTTTGTTTCATAATTATTTTGTAATATAGGTGAATATCTATTTTAGTTTATGTTATTAGATTTTATCCAATGTATTTACTTTATACCTTATCTTATATAATTTGTATTTTTATTTTGAACCATTTATTTATGATTTAAGTTCAAATCACGTATATCCAATATTTAAATTCATATGATTTAATATATATTCTATTTGAATTGGGGAAACTCGCTTCCATTTACAATTAATTTTACAATTTTAATTCAAAAATTAATTTAATTATCAATTTAAATTAAATTAAAATCCGGGGTCGTTACAACCTTCCCCCCTTAAAAGAATTTCGTCCTCGAAATTTGCCAAGGAGACACAAAGATAGATGAAGAATATTTCATCAAATCAACTGAATATCTATTCTGCATTTGGCTTACCAAATCAGAATATCAATAATAGATACAAGAACGAATCTGTTTTAACACTTCACAAGATACTCGAGTTATCCAGATCTACGAAGTATGAAGTGGTATTGGTTAGTTCAAAGGGATAACTAACTATTCGTAGAATATATTGGGACCCAAAGAATAGATGGATATATGGATACAATTCCAAAACTTTCAGTTTAGAAACCAAAGTATACCTATCAACCATAGCAACCAAAGCAACCAATTCATCCAAACAAACAATTTTGGTCCATCCGGAGTTTATGTCCCATATTAATATATCGAATCTCCTTCCTGGATCTACCAGGAACTATCAAAGAATTGAGAAAAGATGATGAACAAAAGAGATTGATAGAGAAAAGATTGTTTCCTTGTTATTACAAGGTATTGGCCACTTATAGTCGTATTCCCCTGTCCCCTATCTCATCCTCTTCTTGCACTCATACTCACTATCAGTGGATAGTAAGAGAATTTACTGAGGCACACGAATGGATATCATAAGGATACTCATTCTAGGGTATACTTCACCCTATCTCTAATGAGCAACTTAATGTGTTATACTCTTGAGCTAAAGTTCAACCTTAGCTCTGATACCAAATGTAATGATCCTGAACTCGGCCTTCGAAAAATCGGCACCCGTACTTCACTTGTACTCAAAATGCCGCAGATTCAAACGCCGAATCTGGCTCAGCGGAGCTTATAACACAGTAAGTATAACAACACAGTGGAAGAAAGAATGAATGATATCATATACAACTCCAATGAATACAATATCCAGAATGATATACAACAATGATATCAATATGATACAACAATATCAGAGATAAATAATGATACAGTGGAAAACAGAAGTGATAACTCCAAATGATCCTCAAAAGAGAATGAATCCAACAACTCCAACATCAAGCTCGAACCCCCATCACATCTCACTAAGATAAGCAACGTCAGTCGTGAACTCCAAAAACTGAACTAGCTCCAGATAATCTACTAAACCTGAATATCTGAGAAACCCAACTCTAGACTGCCCGTGTGGAAAATTATGGGCACTCAGAGTTTGGGAAAGGAACAATAAACTCCGGGTCAGTCATGGGACTGGTGTGAGTAACAAAAACAGTTTATCTTTAAAAAAACAACAAAGGAATTTTAAACATTGAAATCCACAATGCTTTTGGAAAAAGAAACTACCATAAGACCTCCCACCACACACACAATGTAATAGCAGACTTGGAGGAGATTTCTTCTTATGATAGTCAAATATGCTTACTACGCAAAAGAAACTCTTTTGATATTATTACTAGTGCATAGTGTAGGAAACATTTCGAAAATACAATATTAATCTTAGCCAGCATAGGTACCATTATATTATGCCCGTTATAGCTTCCATGTTAAATGGCAGATTCTACAACTAAAACCGTACAAGGTTCATATTGTTTCTTTGGATTTCCAACAAATGGTCAGGCTAAGGAACTTCCTATGCCACATGGAAACGCCTTTGGCGGGACGTCCCGAGAACTAACTAGCTCTCTGCCAACACAAGGCCGGGTTACCTCTTACACTAGGTAACTACTACACGAATATGCCACCCCCGCGGTCCTTTGGGACCTTTATCCGAGGGCCCTCGATCACATAGCAACAATCACACAGTAAATGAGATTGGAGCAACCACATAGGTAAATATCAAGGCTCCATACCATAATATCACCTTTTTCCAGAAGGAAATGACATACCCTAAAGGGCGCGACCCTCATAACCTTGCCGCATCTTTCCTGTTTCGACCATTACCGGTTTGTGAGGTCCTGATGCAGTCTCGTCCACAAAGCTACGCTTTTTCACAAAGCCATGCTTTGATCAACAAATGATCAGCACACAGCAGCACTCAGCATGCCACACTACCAAATTGGGAGTATATCACTGATAACCTTCAACTACATAACCTTTGAGCTCGTACGTCTCAGAGAAGGGTGTTAAGCTAAGAGAATAAATCTCGGCCACCAAACAGAAATGTATTTGAAAGAAATCAGCTTTATATCTCAAAGTGTAATGTCAGACATACAACCATACAAGTCTGTTCCGGGTTCGAACAAAACCGAAGGCACTTCTAAAGAAGCCCTTGCAATCCAAGTATTCATAATCCCGATCGGATTTCCCATCACTTAGGGAATCTCTATACCGGCGCGACTCAATGTAGAGACAATCGATAGGTTATCCTATCGTTCTCACAAATACCCGATCTTCAAATGCAATCCCATATACGACGTATCATTATTCGGAATGGGTTATATGACACAAAGGTCCTCCCCCGGTTAAACCGAATAATGAGCGCAATATTTTTAAAACATATGGATATTGGAATTTCAGTTAAGTCACAATTTATTATCCAAATTTCCTCTTTAAATGGTTTAAACACATTACCATTTAATCTTTTTAAACAAAATGATTCAATTCACAAAGTTCACCCAGTTTCACAAAGATTCATTCACAGATTTTCCAAAATCAATTTCCATTTCAATCTTTTAAACGAAAAGATTCATTTCACTAAGTTCACCTAGTTTCACAAAGATTAATTCATAGATTTTCCCTAATCAATTTCCATTTCAATCTTTTATACAAAGATATACATTTCCAATTTCAAACAAAGTTCAACAATCTTTCACAAAGATTTATTCATAACTCGGAAAACCATTTTCATTTCAATTTGAAATTCCTTTTGACACAAATTGAAAATTCATTCCTTATATGAAAGCTTTTTATCCTTTGAAACAATTAGTTTCCATTCTGGAAAACTAATTACAATTTACATAAGTTAAAACCATTCAAGTATAAACTTGGATTAAATTTCTTAAATTTCCAAAACAATACTTTTAAATGGTTAAAAATCCATATAAACACATTTATAACTTGTACAATCTTTTAGACCCAAAATTCCAAGTTATTGAATTCAATTTCCAATATTGAATTCAAATTTAAATCAAATTATTTGGACTTCAAATTCTATTAAGTTATTTGAAACTCATTTTCAAAAGCTTTCAATTTTAATTCCAAAACTATTTTGGATTCAGGAATTAAATCTTTACAATTGTCAAAAATCTGTGACTTAACCGATTTCCTCATGAAATCCATATTTGTGTGTGTAAGGTGTAGTCCAGGGGTTTCACACAGTAGTGCAACATCATTCAATCATCACAGATCAGAATATAGAAATATAGTTGATAAGCGGTATAACTATAACGCTTATCTTTCATTCACAAACATATAAGTCACAGATAATAATTTACATTCATCCCAGATAAATAGCTACAGTACAGAGCACACACAAATCAGAATATATCACAAAGCATCACAGATCATAGATATTAACAATTCAATCATTTAGTCAAGTCCAAACATTCACAAGCAAATTTATTAATCAACTGATTCATTTAAATCAGATGTATCAATTATTAATCCGGGTTAATTATCATAAGTTAATTATAAATTATTTGAAATAATCCTCCTTTCAAATTTATTAGTTAACCCTTAATTATTAACTAATCATTCTTAATTAACGAATCAATTAATCTTTATTATTAAATTAATCTTAATTAATCACAATTATTATTTAATCCTTTAATTTATTAACAAATAATTTACTCAAATTTCAAATCATCATTTAATTAATTACATTCAGTAATTATCTATTAATTACTCCTTTAAGTAATTATATTTTCCCAAATTATCAAGTGATTATTCTGAATTATACTTAAGAATTTAACTTGAACTAATCAAGTTAACTCAATTGATTACACTAAATAAATTAATTCCTTGATTACTCATATTAAGTAATTATGTTTAATGATTCCACACATGATCATTATTAAATCAATTTATCTAAATTCATTGTTAAAATTAGTCACATTAATTAATTGTTCAAATAATCTTAGTTAATGATTTCATTAACTATTAAATTTCTTTAATCACCTTTTTAAAGAAAATTTCTTATATTGATCATTTTTTATTATAATTTGATTAACCATTAGGAACTCATTCATTAATGAATTTTAAATCATAAATCTTCATTTTTTTTAAAGTAACACATTCATATTTATGATTTAATGATTATTTACAATATGGTTGAAACCATTCATTTCAAATTTTCATTTAAAACTTCATTTCAAAATCTAGAATTCAATTTCAACTTTCAGTCCAGGTTTAAGATTTTAAATTTCAACTTGTTTATATTTTCATTTACAAATTTCAAATCCATTTTAAATTCAAATTCTTCCATACATTTAATTGCTTTTATATTAAATAAACAAATTGAATTTAAAACTTCATTTATCTTCAAACTATATTTCAATTCAAACTTGATTCATAATTACATTTTGATTTAAACTCAGTTTTAAAAACTGGATTAAAATTTTAATTAGTTTTAAAATTTAGAAGACAGGTTTCTGGTTCAAAACCTGGAACAACAACTTTCGACCCGAGCCCTTCTCTTTTTACTTCGAGTCGAACACGAATTTACTCGAGTAAATACTCGAGTAAATACTCGAGTTACTCGAGAAAACTTCAAGTTTTCCCCTACTCTTCCCAGACAACACACCCAGGCGAACACTCCAGTCTCGTGCACATGCACATCGCCGTTGGCCATCTCCGGCCGCCACGACGTCAAGCACGTCGACAATCCTCCCATGCATTCATTCCCGGTCGCCAGATCGTCACCATCGTCTCGAGTTCGAAATCGAGCTAAAAATTCGAAACCTAGAAACAACCCAGACATCACCACCCCAACATGTCAACGCCTCGCTCTCACGGCTCCGACCACGAGAACACGTGAAACTCCGGCCTCCCACTCCTCAACACTTCCTCCACCATCTCGCCAAAGTACGTCGAACTCGATCGCCTGGCGACGATGAACGAATCAAATCTTTCAGCCTCAACAAAACTAGGGCTACGAACTTCAACTTCACGCCACCATCGCCCCAGTCGTTATTACCACCTCCGATCATTTTTCCTGGCAACCCCGTAGGCTCCTCCATCTCCACGAACAACCCCGACATCCACGAATCGACTGATCACCGGAAATTGATCAAAATTCAATTTTCGAGCAAAAACAAACTGCTCTTAAACCAGTTGTTTAAAGATCATCAAACCACGCTTAAAAATCATAAATTTCAATAAGAATTCAAGTTATATCCTTGAATCAAAATTTCGTGATACTCGAATTTTCCAGAAAACAAAGTTTTACTGTAAAAACTTGATTTTTCATCATATATGCATTTTTATTTCATGAGACTATTTTTAGATTGTCATCTCTGCCTAAACACACCTATTTTGTTTAGGATCCAAAGTCTAATATGGATTGGAAAACAAGAAATGGATTTTCTTGTTGTTTGTACTCTGTGAAGTAACAGAGAGGAAGAGAAACACTGATACAAGCATATATACACAGAGCAATGGCAACATATACTCAAGCTTAAATAACTAACTGTTACTCACCTTAAACATTTTTATTCCAGAAGTTTTCCAGTTGAAAGTTGAAGTTGTAGTCTTTTAAGTTGAAGTTGAAATCTGGTTTTGAACTTGATAATGGAAGTCTTCTTCTTGATTCAGGCTTGTATAAATTTGTTTTGATGTTATAATCTGAAGTTTAAGTTGATACTTGGTTTGATTATAAGATGATATTCACTTCAGTTTTTTTTCTTTTACTCAGTTAATAATAGTGAATGAAATTGGAATGAGAAGTTATGTTGTTGAAGATGGTAAAATATTTGTTCCAACTGAAATGAAATGTTTACAGGGTGATATAATTTGTTGTACCAAAGATCAGGGATATTTTCTTGCTTTGGGGGATGATGGATATTTGCATTAATTATCTTGTACCATATAAATTTTTATTTATAAATTTTCTTTCTCTCGGCTTTACATGTTTGATATAATTATGTGGCTTTCTTTGCAAGCCTTTATAAATGTATTTTATTTTCTTTTGTTTCCTTTTTAACTTGTCTTTATATTTGAATTTATTTTTATATTTAATATGTTGTTATAATTTATCTAATGTGTTTATTATTTATTTTGTTTCATAATTATTTTGTAATATAGGTGAATATCTATTTTAGTTTATGTTATTAGATTTTATCCAATGTATTTACTTTATACCTTATCTTATATAATTTGTATTTTTATTTTGAACCATTTATTTACGATTTAAGTTCAAATCACGTATATCCAATATTTAAATTCATATGATTTAATATATATTCTATTTGAATTGGGGAAACTCGCTTCCATTTACAATTAATTTTACAATTTTAATTCAAAAATTAATTTAATTATCAATTTAAATTAAATTAAAATCCGGGGTCGTTACAACCTTCCCCCCTTAAAAGAATTTCGTGCTCGAAATTTGCCAAGGAGACACAAAGATAGATGAAGAATATTTCATCAAATCAACTGAATATCTATTCTGCATTTGGCTTACCAAATCAGAATATCAATAATAGATACAAGAACGAATCTGTTTTAACACTTCACAAGATACTCGGGTTATCCAGATCTACGAAGTATGAAGTGGTATTGGTTAGTTCAAAGGGATAACTAACTATTCGTAGAATATATTGGGACCCAAAGAATAGATGGATATATGGATACAATTCCAAAACTTTCAGTTTAGAAACCAAAGTATACCTATCAACCATAGCAACCAAAGCAACCAATTCATCCAAACAAACAATTTTGGTCCATCCGGAGTTTATGTCCCATATTAATATATCGAATCTCCTTCCTGGATCTACCAGGAACTATCAAAGAATTGAGAAAAGATGATGAACAAAAGAGATTGATAGAGAAAAGATTGTTTCCTTGTTATTACAAGGTATTGGCCACTTATAGTCGTATTCCCCTGTCCCCTATCTCATCTTCTTCTTGCACTCATACTCACTATCAGTGGATAGTAAGAGAATTTACTGAGGCACACGAATGGATATCTTAAGGATACTCATTCTAGGGTATACTTCACCCTATCTCTAATGAGCAACTTAATGTGTTATACTCTTGAGCTAAAGTTCAACCTTAGCTCTGATACCAAATGTAATGATCCTGAACTCGGCCTTCGAAAAATCGGCACCCGTACTTCACTTGTACTCAAAATGCCGCAGATTCAAACGCCGAATCTGGCTCAGCGGAGCTTATAACACAGTAAGTATAACAACACAGCGGAAGAAAGAATGAATGATATCATATACAACTCCAATGAATACAATATCCAGAATGATATACAACAATGATATCAATATGATACAACAATATCAGAGATAAATAATGATACAGTGGAAAACAGAAGTGATAACTCCAAATGATCCTCAAAAGATAATGAATCCAACAACTCCAACATCAAGCTCGAACCCCCATCACATCTCACTAAGATAAGCAACGTCAGTCGTGAACTCCAAAAACTGAACTAGCTCCATATAATCTACTAAACCTGAATATCTGAGAAACCCAACTCTAGACTGCCCGTGTGGAAAATTATGGGCACTCAGAGTTTGGGAAAGGAACAATAAACTCCGGGTCAGTCATGGGACTGGTGTGAGTAACAAAAACAGTTTATCTTTAAAAAAACAACAAAGGAATTTTAAACATTGAAATCCACAATGCTTTTGGAAAAAGAAACTACCATAAGACCTCCCACCACACACACAATGTAATAGCAGACTTGGAGGAGATTTCTTCTTATGATAGTCAAATATGCTTACTACGCAAAAGAAACTCTTTTGATATTATTACTAGTGCATAGTGTAGGAAACATTTCGAAAATACAATATTAATCTTAGCCAGCATAGGTACCATTATATTATGCCCGTTATAGCTGCCATGTTAAATGGCAGATTCTACAACTAAAACCGTACAAGGTTCATATTGTTTCTTTGGATTTCCAACAAATGGTCAGGCTAAGGAACTTCCTATGCCACATGGAAACGCCTTTGGCGGGACGTCCCGAGAACTAACTAGCTCTCTGCCAACACAAGGCCGGGTTACCTCTTACACTAGGTAACTACTACACGAATATGCCACCCCCGTGGTCCTTTGGGACCTTTATCCGAGGGCCCTCGATCACATAGCAACAATCACATAGTAAATGAGATTGGAGCAACCACATAGGTAAATATCAAGGCTCCATACCATAATATCACCTTTTTCCAGAAGGAAATGACATACCCTAAAGGGCGCGACCCTCATAACCTTGCCGCATCTTTCCTGTTTCGACCATTACCGGTTTGTGAGGTCCTGATGCAGTCTCGTCCACAAAGCTACGCTTTTTCACAAAGCCATGCTTTGATCAACAAATGATCAGCACACAGCAGCACTCAGCATGCCACACTACCAAATTGGGAGTATATCACTGATAACCTTCAACTACATAACCTTTGAGCTCGTACGTCTCAGAGAAGGGTGTTAAGCTAAGAGAATAAATCTCGGCCACCAAACAGAAATGTATTTGAAAGAAATCAGCTTTATATCTCAAAGTGTAATGTCAGACATACAACCATACAAGTCTGTTCCGGGTTCGAACAAAACCGAAGGCACTTCTAAAGAAGCCCTTGCAATCCAAGTATTCACAATCCCGATCGGATTTCCCATCACTTAGGGAATCTCTATACCGGCGCGACTCAGTGTAGAGACAATCGATAGGTTATCCTATCGTTCTCACAAATACCCGATCTTCAAATGCAATCCCATATACGACGTATCATTATTCGGAATGGGTTATATGACACAAAGGTCCTCCCCCGGTTAAACCGAATAATGAGCGCAATATTTTTAAAACATATGGATATTGGAATTTCAGTTAAGTCACAATTTATTATCCAAATTTCCTCTTTAAATGGTTTAAACACATTACCATTTAATCTTTTTAAACAAAATGATTCAATTCACAAAGTTCACCCAGTTTCACAAAGATTCATTCACAGATTTTCCAAAATCAATTTCCATTTCAATCTTTTAAACGAAAAGATTCATTTCACTAAGTTCACCTAGTTTCACAAAGATTAATTCATAGATTTTCCCTAATCAATTTCCATTTCAATCTTTTATACAAAGATATACATTTCCAATTTCAAACAAAGTTCAACAATCTTTCACAAAGATTTATTCATAACTCGGAAAACCATTTTCATTTCAATTTGAAATTCCTTTTGACACAAATTGAAAATTCATTCCTTATATGAAAGCTTTTTATCCTTTGAAACAATTAGTTTCCATTCTGGAAAACTAATTACAATTTACATAAGTTAAAACCATTCAAGTATAAACTTGGATTAAATTTCTTAAATTTCCAAAACCATACTTTTAAATGGTTAAAAATCCATATAAACACATTTATAACTTGTACAATCTTTTAGACCCAAAATTCCAAGTTATTGAATTCAATTTCCAATATTGAATTCAAATTTAAATCAAATTATTTGGACTTCAAATTCTATTAAGTTATTTGAAACTCATTTTCAAAAGCTTTCAATTTTAATTCCAAAACTATTTTGGATTCAGGAATTAAATCTTTACAATTGTCAAAAATCTGTGACTTAACCGATTTCCTCGTGAAATCCATATTTGTGTGTGTAAGGTGTAGTCCAGGGGTTTCACACAGTAGTGCAACATCATTCAATCATCACAGATCAGAATATAGAAATATAGTTGATAAGCGGTATAACTATAACGCTTATCTTTCATTCACAAACATATAAGTCACAGATAATAATTTACATTCATCCCAGATAAATAGCTACAGTACAGAGCACACACAAATCAGAATATATCACAAAGCATCACAGATCATAGATATTAACAATTCAATCATTTAGTCAAGTCCAAACATTCACAAGCAAATTTATTAATCAACTGATTCATTTAAATCAGATGTATCAATTATTAATCCGGGTTAATTATCATAAGTTAATTATAAATTATTTGAAATAATCCTCCTTTCAAATTTATTAGTTAACCCTTAATTATTAACTAATCATTCTTAATTAACGAATCAATTAATCTTTATTATTAAATTAATCTTAATTAATCACAATTATTATTTAATCCTTTAATTTATTAACAAATAATTTACTCAAATTTCAAATCATCATTTAATTAATTACATTCAGTAATTATCTATTAATTACTCCTTTAAGTAATTATATTTTCCCAAATTATCAAGTGATTATTCTGAATTATACTTAAGAATTTAACTTGAACTAATCAAGTTAACTCAATTGATTACACTAAATAAATTAATTCCTTGATTACTCATATTAAGTAATTATGTTTAATGATTCCACACATGATCATTATTAAATCAATTTATCTAAATTCATTGTTAAAATTAGTCACATTAATTAATTGTTCAAATAATCTTAGTTAATGATTTCATTAACTATTAAATTTCTTTAATCACCTTTTTAAAGAAAATTTCTTATATTGATCATTTTTTATTATAATTTGATTAACCATTAGGAACTCATTCATTAATGAATTTTAAATCATAAATCTTCATTTTTTTTAAAGTAACACATTCATATTTATGATTTAATGATTATTTACAATATGGTTGAAACCATTCATTTCAAATTTTCATTTAAAACTTCATTTCAAAATCTAGAATTCAATTTCAACTTTCAGTCCAGGTTTAAGATTTTAAATATCAACTTGTTTATATTTTCATTTACAAATTTCAAATCCATTTTAAATTCAAATTCTTCCATACATTTAATTGCTTTTATATTAAATAAACAAATTGAATTTAAAACTTCATTTATCTTCAAACTATATTTCAATTCAAACTTGATTCATAATTACATTTTGATTTAAACTCAGTTTTAAAAACTGGATTAAAATTTTAATTAGTTTTAAAATTTAGAAGACAGGTTTCTGGTTCAAAACCTGGAACAACAACTTTCGACCCGAGCCCTTCTCTTTTTACTTCGAGTCGAACACGAATTTACTCGAGTAAATACTCGAGTAAATACTCGAGTTACTCGAGAAAACTTCAAGTTTTCCCCTACTCTTCCCAGACAACACACCCAGGCGAACACTCCAGTCTCGTGCACATGCACATCGCCGTTGGCCATCTCCGGCCATCGCCACGACGTCAAGCACGTCGACAATCCTCCCATGCATTCATTCCCGGTCGCCAGATCGTCACCATCGTCTCGAGTTCGAAATCGAGCTAAAAATTCGAAACCTAGAAACAACCCAGACATCACCACCCCAACATGTCAACGCCTCGCTCTCACGGCTCCGACCACGAGAACACGTGAAACTCCGGCCACCCACTCCTCAACACTTCCTCCACCATCTCTCCAAAGTACGTCGAACTCGATCGCTTGGCGACGATGAACGAATCAAATCTTTCAGCCTCAACAAAACTAGGGCTACGAACTTCAACCTCATGCCACCATCGCCCCAGTCGTTATTACCACCTTTGATCATTTTTCCTGGCAACCCCGTAGGCTCCTCCATCTCCACGAACAACCCCGACATCCACGAATCAACTGATCACCGGAAATTGATCAAAATTCAATTTTCGAGCAAAAACAAACTGCTCTTAAACCAGTTGTTTAAAAAACATCAAACCACGCTTAAAAATCATTAATTTCAATAAGAATTCAAGTTATATCCTTGTATCAAAATTTCATGATACTCGAATTTTCCAAAAAACAAAGTTTTTACTGTAAAAACTTGATTTTTCATCATATATGCAATTTTATTTCATGAGACTATTTTTAGATTGTCATCTAAGCCTAAACACGCCTATTTTGTTTAGGATCCAAAGTCTAATATGGATTGGAAAATAAGAAATAGATTTTCTTGTTGTTTTGTACTCTGTGAAGTAACAAAGAGGAAGAGAAACACTGATACAAGCATATATACACAGAGCAATGGCAACATATACTCAAGCTTAAATAACTAACTGTTACTCAACTTAAACATTTTTATTCCAGAAGTTTTCCAGTTGAAAGTTGAAGTTGTAGTCTTTTAAGTTGAAGTTGAAATCTGGTTTTGAACTTGATAATGGAAGTCTTCTTCTTGATTCAGGCTTGTATAAATTTGTTTTGATGTTTTAATCCGAAGTTTAAGTTGATACTTGGTTTGATTGTAAGATGCTATTCACTTCAGTTTTTTTTCTTTTACTCAGTTAATAATAGTGAACGAAATTGGAATGAGAAGTTATGTTGTTGAAGATGGTAAAATATTTGTTCCAGCTGAAATGAAATGTTTACAAGGTGATATAATTTGTTGTACCAAAGATCAGGGATATTTTCTTGCTTTCGGGGCTGATGGATATTTGCATTAATTATCTTGTACCATATAATTTTTATTTATAAATTTTCTTTATCTCGGCTGTACATGTTTGAGATAATTGTGTGGCTTCCTTTGCAAGCCTTTATACATGTATTTTATTTTCTTTTGTTTCCTTTTTAACTTGTCTTTATATTTGAATGTATTTTTATATTTAATATGTTGTTATAATTTATCTAATGTGTTTATTATTTATTTTGTTTCATAATTATTTTGTAATATAGGTGAATTTCTATTTTAGTTTATGTTATTAGATTTTATCCAATGTATTTACTTTATACCTTATCTTATATAATTTGTATTTTTATTTTGAACCATTTATTTACGATTTAAGTTCAAATCACGTATATCCAATATTTAAATTCATATGATTTAATATATATTCTATTTGAATTGGGGAAACTCGCTTCCATTTACAATTAATTTTACAATTTTAATTCAAAAATTAATTTAATTATCAATTTAAATTAAATTAAAATCCGGGGTCGTTACAATGGGTATATGTCATTTCAACCAGTATCCAAAATCAAAATTTCCAAATCAATGGAAACCTCTCGGGTTATCATTTCAATCCATAGTGATAACAGAGATATATACATAAATAAACATCTAATTATCCAAAATGTCAACCAATAACATCCATCAAAATCCAACATCCAAATCAGCCAATAAATCACAACAATCAATTAATTATCATTATCAGGTGTTTAACTAGCAATTTATATTCAATATTAATTAAATGGCAATTCAATTCAATATAAATTCAAATTTAACTTAAATGACAATCTAAAAAATACCAAACAGCAATCAATAAATTTCTAATCACATCATAAATTTAATTTAACTAACATAAGATAATTTAGTATTCGTGAGTGGGTCAAAACACTCACCTTTGATATTTAGAACACAAAAATCCAAACAAAGATGCCTTTCCCAACAGTCTCCAAAATCAGCCAAACCTATTTCATGTCGTCAGGAATTCCAATACGAGTCCAGTGGAAGAAACTACGCATGTATCATTGGTTTTCAAATTTGATGTGCCCAAAACAAAGGCAAGAAGTAGAAAGCCAAAACCATGAAAGCTAATTCTCATTGTTCATTTCTTTTGAAGGCTTCTTGCAAAAGAAGGCAAGGTGATGAGGAAAGGTGCGGATATGGTTGAGGAAGAAATAGATGCTCACACTTTTGTTTTGAACATAGCTTCAGTAAAAATGAATTGGCAGTAACTAAGTGGAGGTATAAAGCTATGTTGACATTGAGACTTTGAGGAAAATAAATAGAGGCCCTAATGTTTGAAAAATAATGAAGTTTTAGGGAAAAGAATGAGATATGATATGAAACAAAAGAGGAAAGGGAAGTAACAAACGAAATAGGTATGGAAGGGACAAATAAAATGAAGATATATGATCTAAGTAAATGCTTTGGGTAATAAAATAAACAAAACGGAAGAATGAGAAAGGATGTGAATTCACATTTCAACTACACCAGGGAATTGCAAAAAAAAAAAACCAAATGTGGAAATAGTGGCAGATGTATTTAATAATAAAGAAATGAAGGGACCACTTAGGATCTAATTAATTGCATGTTTCACTCAATTAAATATATTAACACCAAATATACTTTTTTCTACACCCGTTTAAACATAATTAACATACAATAAATAAATTTGAATACAACAAACAACGTAACGTTACACAAAATAAAAGATGATCCGAAACTCAAATTCAAGTTTTTTCCAAAATAAAGTTTTTCTCAGAGCGCAATCACGAAACCTAAAAAGTTAATTTAATTTAAATTTCAAGATTAGTGTTAAAATTACTTATATACAACCTCAAATTGATATTTAATGACTGTAAAATAATGTTTAAAATTCATTTTTTCTTTTTTATTAAATTATTTTTACCTTTAAAATGAAAATGTTCATTTTATTTTCATTAAAACATTCTTTTTATTTTTAACAATAATGTATGTTTCTTTCGTTAACTCCATTATTTAAAACTAATGTTTCTTTTTTTTACTCTTGTAAATTGAAAGATTCCAAATCGACATAATTGTAATTAATTTCAAAATTACACCTTAAAACGGATCCTAACAAACGTACATTTTTTTCATTAAACGCCATTAATTTCAAATAAATTCTCTTTACCTTTTATTGAAAGATTCCAAGTCAAATTAATGGCAATAAATTAATTAATTAATTTAAATTCCAATATATGTTTATTTTGATTTTCATCTTAGTATTCAATCAACTATCATCTTATAGATATACTTAATGCTGGTTTACCATTTCATTACCTCAATCTTCTATAGTTATCACTTTAATTCATATTAACTGCAATAAGTAATTAGATTAATTGCAATTGATTTTCAATTACTTTCAATGGATTAAATAAATAGGTGATAAATGATAAATGTTACCTTTTACTTACTTAATCACATTTATAAGTTAATTATCAACAGCAAATATTATGGCTACTTACACAATCCTGATTATAATCAATTTTCCATTAATTTCATATAATTTTCCCCTTTTTACATAACATTTAATTCATTTACTTATTTCAACTTATCACTAAATAACTTTACAATTACTTCAATTACTGACATACAATTCCAACATTAAACCCAACATTCAATTGCCTTAATTCCATTAGTTACCCATTCAATATTCAAACGGATAAATTAATGAGAAAAAAGTTAATACAATCGTTTTTAACAATAATTCATACCCATTATCTTATTCTTTACAACCAAGGGTTATAATTTGCTTACCCAAAAAGGTTTTGTATTCAATATTAACCTATTTCAATTAACTACATACAAGTTCACCATTAACTACATCATTTAATTTATTTTATTATTTACAATTATAACCAAGTCAACCTACAATCTATTTAAATTAATTTGAAATTACATTAAATAGTTATCAACAGCATTCAAAAAAATCACCGATTTCATATTCAATATTAGCCAATTCTAATTGATTACATATAATTTCAACATTCAATGTATTTCCTTAAAACAGTTAGCAATTACCTTATATTAACATTACTAACATTAAATTCTAGTTATTACTCTCATTATAACATTACAAATTTAGTTTTCTTTCAAAATAAAATTCTAAAATCTTATTTAATTAATATTTTAATTATCAAAAAATACGGGTCGTTACACTCTCCTCCACTCAAAACTTTTCATCTTCGAAAAGGGAAAAGTAGGAAATAAGGAATCAATATATTTTATTAAAGTATTCAATTTATAAAAATTTAATTTTTATAATTAAGTAATTTAAATACAATATACAATTAATAATAGGTAATTATTCATATACAAGTCTACCAAAGTTTGAAAATATTTCACTTTTCATAAAATTTCTAAGTTTAAAATTCACGGAAAATTTCGGCAGAGTCTCCTTTGTACGGAGAGGTCTGGGAGAAATAATAATATCAATAATTACCATATATATATATATATATCATATTTCAAAAATAAACACAAACCATGGGAAAACAATATAATATCGCTAGAAACCCGTAATCCTAAACGTACCTATTTATCGGGCAAACAATGCTTAATTTATGAAACCAAAGTAGTAACTATTGCTTTCATAAACCTGTACTTCACTTATAAAATCCAAATAAGTTAATAATTACTTGAAAAGAGATATATTTAAGTTGTTTCAATTAATAACAAACAAATCGACATAATATAATAATAGTCACATGCAAACAAACAACACGACAATCATATGTAATAAAGGAATCAATCATACTTCCATAACAACCAAACTAATGATTTGTTCAGGTTCAAAAACTTTTAATCGTACAACATGATAAATAAACTATTAAGTTTACCCTATGCTCAACAGCCTTAGATAATTACTTAATATATTATCTATACATCCTTATACAGTTAGAAGTATTCTTTTCCCAAACTTCACATCAACCTAACAACAATGAATTATAAATATTATTTAAGTTTATTCGATCGGTTTCCTTTTTTCTCTTTTATTTATTTTTATTCATTCCTACAATGTAAAATTTTCATTAATTAACATTCATCTACTTACATATGTTGTTTTCCATTCAATTATTTAAAATAATCCATGAATTTATTATTTAAGTATTACATACATTTTGTTTCAGTTTATTTCACATTTATTTTTTACTTATAATCCTTGATATCCATTTTAATATTAATATTCATCGGCGAATCTTTTCAGTCATTTCCTTGGGTTTATACTCATTTATTTTAAATAGTATTCACCTTTACTATTTAATTTAATTATTATAATTTCACAATATTAACTTATGTTTATAACTTTTCTTATACATCAAAATTCTTATTTATAGAAATAATTCCATTTGAACACTTTCATTACTTAAGTTTTACATGTATAATATTCTGTTACATATTCCTATTTAACATTACAACTTATTAAACATTTCCGGTAAGTTATATATGTGTTTTAAGAATGTAATTGAATGTTACACAAGTTTATCTTATTCAATTTAGTTAACAAAATATTCAATGATTACATATTCTAAATTTTTATATCATTTGATTTACAAGTTACAAATTTCCAATTTCTTATATATTTTATTTGTAAAATTCCATTCTCTATTTAATTAATTAATTAATTATTTATTTATATAAAGACCAATCACTTACATAATTTGTTTTTCCAATAAAGATTTAAGCCATTAATGAATCATTTCATAAAATATTACTTAAGCTTCTACCTCCTTACTTAAGTTTATAACTTAATTCAGTTATAGAATAAAAATTTAAGTTTTTGGTATTCACCCTTGAAGAGAAAAGAAATACTTCAATATATCTTAAAACATTTAACCTCATTCACTTAGTAAGAATGTAACAACCCGGTATTTCGCATCAATTAATAATCGACATTTAAACGATAAATATTGTTGCATATTGCCAATTGAAGTTTTTAAATTTTTGTTAAAATTCTTTAAACATTTGGTTAAGAAAATATTTTGGGCTTTGAGTGTTGGTCCATGGGTGTTGTACTGTGTATCTCGAGTTATACCCGTTCCCCCATTTCACTTTGATTTCGAAAACCCTATACCCGTTCATTCCTCTTTTCATTTTCTTTAGCAAGCCCTAAATTAAACAAATCGTTCGAAAGAAAAATGGTGGCAGCTCATCTTTCGTTCGTTCCTGATTTCGATAGCTAGGGCTTTGAGAAAAGTCGAAAGCGACGCTCTCGGTAGTTCAATCGAATGATGCTTCGATTCTTGCTTGCTTCGGCGACTAGTTTTGGGATCTTCGAAATTGAGGTGAGTGATTTTATTTCACTCACATCTGTAGTTCAAGCTTAGTATAGTGCATTGGCAGTTGATTGGGTTCGTTGTTGATGATTCTCTGAATTTGTCGATCTCGTATGAGTTCGTTTTACTTGAATTGACGTAGTTGTTTCGTTCTTGTTCGACTTTGGCTATCCTTCGGCCACCTAACTTGGTTTATGTGATTACATGACTCATTCCTGTTTTCGTCCATTTGATAATCATTGAACTGCATTTACCACTGTTTGTTCACTTTGATTCTGTTGTGTCTTGTTCATCTGGTTAAATTGAGTCAGGCTCCATTTATGTCTAGTGGTCTGCACCCTGGAGATTCATTTGAGTTGCATTATTGGTCTGTACCATTCTGACCTGTTATGTTGAGTTGGTCTGGCCTGAACTCGATTTTAGGGTAATTGTTGTTGTGCACTGATTTGAGCTTCTTATCTGATTTGCTTCTGAGTTCATTTGCATGATGTTGAGCATTAGATTTCATTGTGTATATCTACACTTGATACTGTCGAACTTAATGTGGTAATTGGGTTAGTGTTCTGGTTCATTCATTGTATATCTGTGGTCATTTAGCAATGTGAACTGCCTTGATGAACTTGATCATATTGAATCATGCTTGCATCCATGTAGATGATTCACTGGACATTTTCATATAGCTGTAGTCTTTGTATATAACTTTGGTCTGGGTTGATTTCGTAGCTTCTGCATATATGTTATTGACACTATTGAGTTGGTCTGGTCTTTGTTACCTGTACTTGCCGTATATGACCTCAACCTGGGTCATTTGTAGTTGGTTGTGCATTTGATTTCTTAGTGTATCCTAATTTGTCAATGTAGTGGTTCAACCTGGCTTTTGATTTTGACTTTGGTCAGTTGAGTGCCCCTTGCTCCTGAGTTATATGCATGTGTCTGCTGTATTCAATCTAGTGTTCTGTGAAGGCAGGGATCTCTGATATGTGTATGTTTATATACGTATTTATAAGCATATATCTATCTTTGCTCAATTTGGTCATCATTCAAAGTATTCATTGAACCTGTATGCTTGCCTTCATATGAATTCAAGATTTTATACAGATGTTGTAATCACTCTTTGGTCCCATTTGTATATGTGTTGGTCATTTGAACATCACTGAGTTGCATTTCCATGTTCGATCACTAAGCACTTGTCATGTTGCATGTTGCACTTCACTGTTTTGTTTATCACAGTTGCTCCATTTGACCTGATCGTTTGATATATTCTAAGCATTCGAGTGTACATTAGTTTGGTTCCATTGATGATGCTATGCTTGTGTTGTCACTGCATGTTGTCTGATGTTGTTCTTTGGTTGGTCTGACCTTGCCTTGTTCGACATGTGTGTTAAGCCTGTATACATATCACTGCGCATGCTTGCTTGAGGCTTTGATATAATATAACCTGTCTGGAGTACATTTTGGTTTGTGAGTTGCATATGCTAGTTTGAGTTCTGTTGCCTCTTGTACATGCTTTTTGATACATGTTTGAACTGATCGAGTTCATTGCTGTATTGTTGTTTTTAATGGTGCACTTGCTTGGCCATTTTGTACTTCTGGTTTGCTGTTGTATTATTTGTGTTCATCCTCGTTTTCATTGTGGCAGTTGCTATTCTTCATACCTGAACTGGTCTTGTTGTACTTGATGTGCATGTGTGGGCTGCCTTTGTGTATCACCATACACGTGTGTCATAGTTGCAGTCTTTAACTTGTACCATTCGAGGCAGTTTGCTTAATTGTTGTGCACTGGCTTCACTTTGACATTTGAACTTGTTTACTTGATGTCTGGAGCACATATGGTGGTGGCGAGGCAGTGCACGCGTGCGTGCACTGCAGCCACCCAGAATTGACAGATTTTAATCGATATTTCTTTTATCTTTAATTCATCGACCTGTTGCGTAATTCGTAGGCTGTATTGGCGAGGCAGTACACGTTAGCGTGTACTGCAGCCAATTAGCATTGATATTTTTTAAATTGACATTTCAATTGCTTAAACTGCTTTGGATTTCTGTTTCGTGGATTAACACTGTTTAGTGTTATATCTGCCGTTATCCAATTCTCGTATCGAGAGTTGGATATGCGAAATTATTGTGACTGTCGTCTATTTAAATTATTACTGCCTATATGCACTAATAAACTGGTTTGAATTAGACTGATCCGGGTATTATTTTCTTTTGAATGTAATACTCGGGTCAGACCGAGTATTTACAGGTTGTAGATTTTTAGCTTTGGGTTGCTGCTAGAACTATGAAGACTTTTTATATCAGTTGAAGTGGTCTTCGTCTTGTTGTAGTAGTCAGTGTGTCTGTTTTAAGATGATAATGTATTCATGTATATTAGTCGATAATGTACTTGTATATATAACTTCTTGAGTCGACAATTGTAGTTGTATCATTTGTATTGTGTCAAATGTATTGTAACTGGTATCAGTTATTGTATATATGAGACTTTTCGCTCCATCTTTATTCCGCATTTATGTTATCTGTGTTATTTTTATATTTATTGTCCTAAACTATTATAGCCACTGAGTAGTAGCTTTGAGTTTGTAACGGTATGTCGGATTTCCTCTTAAAGATGAAATGCATGTTATTATATCTGACATATCGGTGCTCGCACAAAGCAATTACATGGATGGTCGCTCCTCAACAGCCTTATTCTCCGTGCTAGTTGACAGCACTACACCGTAGTGTTCTTGGCTAGCGTGGGTATAGAGGTGGGGCGTCACAGCTTGGTATCAGAGCCTGGGGTTTAGGACAATTATAAAACATAACTTAGATGGAGCATGTGTTACAACTATTTGTCGATGTTTTATCTCTCATCTTTACATATGACTATTTTTGACTGTTAGGTATGAATTCCTAACGCTTATTCTTGCGTTTTCGGCTTTGAATTGATTTAGCCGATGTTGATTTTGTTTTAATTTGGCAAATTAAAGCCATTTTGACTTTTGGACTTTGTTCCACTTTTGTTCTATGCTATGAGTGTCATTGTGTACCTGTTACACTGTGATGAAAAATAGCTGGACCAGTTGCAAATTGAGTGATTTTGATTTCTCATTCACATCTAGTTTGAATCTCAGCGATTTTGAACTTAATATTTTGTGTTTTCCTCATCTGGATTTCCCTTCGACTTCGGTCACTTTGTTTTTGAGAAATTGCTGATTTCTTGATTTTCAAGACTCTGATTTTGCTTGCTGTTGGTTTCCTAATTTGATCGATTCTTGATCATTTCCCCGATTTGTTGCTATCATTTATTAGCAACTTTGATGACATTTTCTTCGGGATTTTTGTGAACATACTTTCTGATGGATTCAGTATCGATTTCTCTGGATTCCATTCACATCTTCGTATGTGAATTCTTGTGATTGATTGTTTCTACAATCATTTTTGTGATTTGTCACTTTAAAATATAAAGGTTTTCTATACTAGTAGTAAATATTAAAATCCCTTTTTCCAAACGATTTCAAAAATTATTTTACTACAAAGCTCTTTTCCTAAATCGTTTTCCAATCTATTAATATATACAATCCTTTATTTCACTCGTATGAGAAATTGAATTAAACGGCCTAGTAAAACAAGTGGTATGAAACGCTTGCGTTTACTTCGTCGGTTAACTCCTGGACTTGTTCGATTGAACCCTTTTTGTGACAATTTCCTAGTGAAGATTTACAGCTTGTTCGTAAATATTTAAGTTAAGCAAGTGGTTATGGGACATGAAGCTAAACTCATATATTTACTAGCTTGGTGTGATTGACACTTCCTTATGATCATGACGATCATTTTTGTGATTTAGACTAGCGATTGAGCGATGTCTCTTTGTCTACGTGGGAGACTATACCCCGATCATGTGATGTTTCGGCATCACATTTCTAGGGTAGCACCCTACGGTCTTCGGGCCATTCTTGTGTAAAAATTTAATGGATAGCTTCCATGAGATAGCTTCTCGTCATGTGTTTACGCGTAGGTGAGCTTCATGCTCCCATTCATGTGTTAGGCCTCCCCCCTTATTTATGTGTTTTCTGGATTTCTTGTGATGATTTCTGGAATTTTGTGCTTCACCAATTTTCGTGATTTCTATTGAAATGTTTATCAATTTTTGTGCATTGGTGAATTCATGTGTTATTGACTTGTTATGAATACAAGCCTAGGGTAGCACCCTACGGTCTTCGGGCCATTCTTGTGTAAAAATTTAATGGATAGCTTCCATGAGATAGCTTCTCGTCATGTGTTTACGCGTAGGTGAGCTTCATGCTCCCATTCATGTGTTAGGCCTCCCCCCTTATTTATGTGTTTTCTGGATTTCTTGTGATGATTTCTGGAATTTTGTGCTTCACCAATTTTCGTGATTTCTATTGAAATGTTTATCAATTTTTGTGCATTGGTGAATTCATGTGTTATTGACTTGTTATGAATACAAGCCTAGGGTAGCACCCTACGGTCTTCGGGCCATTCTTGTGTAAAAATTTAATGGATAGCTTCCATGAGATAGCTTCTCGTCATGTGTTTACGCGTAGGTGAGCTTCATGCTCCCATTCATGTGTTAGGCCTCCCCCCCTTATTTATGTGTTTTCTGGATTTCTTGTGATGATTTCTGGAATTTTGTGCTTCACCAATTTTCGTGATTTCTATTGAAATGTTTATCAATTTTTGTGCATTGGTGAATTCATGTGTTATTAACTTGTTATGAATACAAGTTTAGGGTATGATATCCCTTTCTATCTTTGAGAAGATTCTTGTGACATTTTTGATGAATGAAAATTCATTTGGCATTATATTTTGATGCCAGTTATTTTGATGAGATTTTGACATGTTAACTTCAATACTCGTCAATTTTGAAATGGATTTACAAGCGGTTCTCCCGCAATACTGATATTGCTAATTTAATCACGTGTTTTCAAAATTCTTTATTTTTAAAAGTTGTTTCAAAAATATAAATTAAAATTGTTTTCAAAATTTTTACAGCTTACATTTTCAAAAGAACGAGGAAGCGATTTAAACCTTTCAGAAAAATCGAGGACTATGACCCCTTTCTTTTACTGATTCGCTTAATTCCGGACTTGCCCGTTTGAGAATGTGAAATGTTATTTTTAAAAACACACAATTCTGCACTTTCAAGAAAACGATAAAGAGATTTAAACGATTTAGCAAAAGTAAGGAGTATGGAACCATACTTTTACTACTTCGGTTAATTCCGGACTCGTTAATTGAATATTTATGACTTCTGATTATCGTTTTTGATAATCAGATATTTGTGAAATTTGATTATCATTTGTGATAATTAAATATTTTCCAATTTAATTATCGTCTGAGATAATTAAATATTTTTCGATTTGATAATCGAATCTTTGTGTTTCTGATTATCGTTTTTGATAATCAGATATTTGTGAAATTTGATTATCATTTGTGATAATTAAATATTTTCCAATTTAATTATCGTCTGAGATAATTAAATATTTTTCGATTTGATAATCGAATCTTTGTGTTTCTGATTATCGTTTTTGATAATCAGATATTTGTGAAATTTGATTATCATTTGTGATAATTAAATATTTTCCAATTTAATTATCGTCTGAGATAATTAAATATTTTTCGATTTGATAATCGAATCTTTGTGTTTCTGATTATCGTTTTTGATAATCAGATATTTGTGAAATTTGATTATCATTTGTGATAATTAAATATTTTCCAATTTAATTATCGTCTGAGATAATTAAATATTTTTCGATTTGATAATCGAATCTTTGTGTTTCTGATTATCGTTTTTGATAATCAGATATTTGTGAAATTTGATTATCATTTGTGATAATTAAATATTTTCCAATTTAATTATCGTCTGAGATAATTAAATATTTTTCGATTTGATAATCGAATCTTTGTGTTTCTGATTATCGTTTTTGATAATCAGATATTTGTGAAATTTGATTACCATTTGTGATAATTAAATATTTTCCAATTTAATTATCGTCTGAGATAATTAAATATTTTTCGATTTGATAATCGAATCTTTGTGTTTCTGATTATCGTTTTTGATAATCAGATATTTGTGAAATTTGATTACCATTTGTGATAATTAAATATTTTCCAATTTAATTATCGTCTGAGATAATTAAATATTTTTCGATTTGATAATCGAATCTTTGTGTTTCTGATTATCGTTTTTGATAATCAGATATTTGTGAAATTTGGTTATCATTTGAGATAATTAAATATTTTTCGATTTGATAATCGAATCTTTGTGATTTCTGATTATCGTTTTTGATAATCAGATATTTTTGAAAATTCAATTATCGTTTTTGATGATTGAATATTTGCGATTTTGAGATTCGAGCTTCGTCTTTTTCTCTGGCAATTCAGGTGAGTAATCTGATTTACTCACATTCAATTCGTGCAGTACGTAATTTCTGCTCTGATTCCTTTTCCTTTAAATGCTGGAACTCGATTGATTCTTGCTCTTTGATAGTCGTCTGATTTTGATTCCTTGATCCCCACGATGTTGATCCTTTTGACTTGAAGCAGTCGAACCTTTTTGATTCTTTATCTGATACTTCCATAATTCTAATGCTTCCCTGTTGACATTTGCTTTGCTTATGCATTCGACAATGCCATTCCCTTTTGGTTGTTACCATTTGTCCATTTATTCCTTATGATTGCGAGGACGCAATTTCTTTAAGGAGGGGAGTCTGTAACAACCCGGTATTTCGCATCAATTAATAATCGACATTTAAACGATAAATATTGTTGCATATTGCCAATTGAAGTTTTTAAATTTTTGTTAAAATTCTTTAAACATTTGGTTAAGAAAATATTTTGGGCTTTGAGTGTTGGTCCATGGGTGTTGTACTGTGTATCTCGAGTTATACCCGTTCCCCCATTTCACTTTGATTTCGAAAACCCTATACCCGTTCATTCCTCTTTTCATTTTCTTTAGCAAGCCCTAAATTAAACAAATCGTTCGAAAGAAAAATGGTGGCAGCTCATCTTTCGTTCGTTCCTGATTTCGATAGCTAGGGCTTTGAGAAAAGTCGAAAGCGACGCTCTCGGTAGTTCAATCGAATGATGCTTCGATTCTTGCTTGCTTCGGCGACTTGTTTTGGGATCTTCGAAATTGAGGTGAGTGATTTTATTTCACTCACATCTGTAGTTCAAGCTTAGTATAGTGCATTGGCAGTTGATTGGGTTCGTTGTTGATGATTCTCTGAATTTGTCGATCTCGTATGAGTTCGTTTTACTTGAATTGACGTAGTTGTTTCGTTCTTGTTCGACTTTGGCTATCCTTCGGCCACCTAACTTGGTTTATGTGATTACATGACTCATTCCTGTTTTCGTCCATTTGATAATCATTGAACTGCATTTACCACTGTTTGTTCACTTTGATTCTGTTGTGTCTTGTTCATCTGGTTAAATTGAGTCAGGCTCCATTTATGTCTAGTGGTCTGCACCCTGGAGATTCATTTGAGTTGCATTATTGGTCTGTACCATTCTGACCTGTTATGTTGAGTTGGTCTGGCCTGAACTCGATTTTAGGGTAATTGTTGTTGTGCACTGATTTGAGCTTCTTATCTGATTTGCTTCTGAGTTCATTTGCATGATGTTGAGCATTAGATTTCATTGTGTATATCTGCACTTGATACTGTCGAACTTAATGTGGTAATTGGGTTAGTGTTCTGGTTCATTCATTGTATATCTGTGGTCATTTAGCAATGTGAACTGCCTTGATGAACTTGATCATATTGAATCATGCTTGCATCCATGTAGATGATTCACTGGACATTTTCATATAGTTGTAGTCTTTGTATATAACTTTGGTCTGGGTTGATTTCGTAGCTTCTGCATATATGTTATTGACACTGTTGAGTTGGTCTGGTCTTTGTTACCTGTACTTGCCGTATATGACCTCAACCTGGGTCATTTGTAGTTGGTTGTGCATTTGATTTCTTAGTGTATCCTAATTTGTCAATGTAGTGGTTCAACCTGGCTTTTGATTTTGACTTTGGTCAGTTGAGTGCCCCTTGCTCCTGAGTTATATGCATGTGTCTGCTGTATTCAATCTAGTGTTCTGTGAAGGCAGGGATCTCTGATATGTGTATGTTTATATACGTATTTATAAGCATATATCTATCTTTGCTCAATTTGGTCATCATTCAAAGTATTCATTGAACCTGTATGCTTGCCTTCATATGAATTCAAGATTTTATACAGATGTTGTAATCACTCTTTGGTCCCATTTGTATATGTGTTGGTCATTTGAACATCACTGAGTTGCATTTCCATGTTCGATCACTAAGCACTTGTCATGTTGCATGTTGCACTTCACTGTTTTGTTTATCACAGTTGCTCCATTTGACCTGATCGTTTGATATATTCTAAGCATTCGAGTGTACATTAGTTTGGTTCCATTGATGATGCTATGCTTGTGTTGTCACTGCATGTTGTCTGATGTTGTTCTTTGGTTGGTCTGACCTTGCCTTGTTCGACATGTGTGTTAAGCCTGTATACATATCACTGCGCATGCTTGCTTGAGGCTTTGATATAATATAACCTGTCTGGAGTACATTTTGGTTTGTGAGTTGCATATGCTAGTTTGAGTTCTGTTGCCTCTTGTACATGCTTTTTGATACATGTTTGAACTGATCGAGTTCATTGCTGTATTGTTGTTTTTAATGGTGCACTTGCTTGGCCATTTTGTACTTCTGGTTTGCTGTTGTATTATTTGTGTTCATCCTCGTTTTCATTGTGGTAGTTGCTATTCTTCATACCTGAACTGGTCTTGTTGTACTTGATGTGCATGTGTGGGCTGCCTTTGTGTATCACCATACACGTGTGTCATAGTTGCAGTCTTTAACTTGTACCATTCGAGGCAGTTTGCTTAATTGTTGTGCACTGGCTTCACTTTGACATTTGAACTTGTTTACTTGATGTCTGGAGCACATATGGTGGTGGCGAGGCAGTGCACGCGTGCGTGCACTGCAGCCACCCAGAATTGACAGATTTTAATCGATATTTCTTTTATCTTTAATTCATCGACCTGTTGCATAATTCGTAGGCTGTATTGGCGAGGCAGTACACGTTAGCGTGTACTGCAGCCAATTAGCATTGATATTTTTTAAATTGACATTTCAATTGCTTAAACTGCTTTGGATTTCTGTTTCGTGGATTAACACTGTTTAGTGTTATATCTGCCGTTATCCAATTCTCGTATCGAGAGTTGGATATGCGAAATTATTGTGACTGTCGTCTATTTAAATTATTACTGCCTATATGCACTAATAAACTGGTTTGAATTAGACTGATCCGGGTATTATTTTCTTTTGAATGTAATACTCGGGTCAGACCGAGTATTTACAGGTTGTAGATTTTTAGCTTTGGGTTGCTGCTAGAACTATGAAGACTTTTTATATCAGTTGAAGTGGTCTTCGTCTTGTTGTAGTAGTCAGTGTGTCTGTTTTAAGATGATAATGTATTCATGTATATTAGTCGATAATGTACTTGTATATATAACTTCTTGAGTCGACAATTGTAGTTGTATCATTTGTATTGTGTCAAATGTATTGTAACTGGTATCAGTTATTGTATATATGAGACTTTTCGCTCCATCTTTATTCCGCATTTATGTTATCTGTGTTATTTTTATATTTATTGTCCTAAACTATTATAGCCACTGAGTAGTAGCTTTGAGTTTGTAACGGTATGTCGGATTTCCTCTTAAAGATGAAATGCATGTTATTATATCTGACATATCGGTGCTCGCACAAAGCAATTACATGGATGGTCGCTCCTCAACAGCCTTATTCTCCGTGCTAGTTGACAGCACTACACCGTAGTGTTCTTGGCTAGCGTGGGTATAGAGGTGGGGCGTCACAAAGAATATAATATATATATTGAAAACATCTTCATAGCGTTATGCAAGGATTTTCCAAAAGTATAAACAATGTTAGAAATTTATATCAAAAAATTATGATAAGCTTTTAAAAATAAAGTTCCTTAAATCCGATAATTTATTTGACTCGTTATTTTAAAATAAGTATAAACTCTAGATTATTAAACTGAAACTAATAGTATACTCAAATCTTACATTAAATATCCAAATAAAAGTATAAAATTTCATATCTTCATGATTAATTTTACACACTTGGTTTAAAATGAATATTCAAATCATGGGAAAAACATTTATTATGGTTTAATACAAAATTCAAATAGTAACTAAACCTATAAATTTACTATTAGTACTTCGAAATTAAGTAAATATTTAAAACATACTTCCAAAATAGAGGTTCAAATTTATTGGTAAGTATATTACTATAAATAAAACTGGGCAAATCATTTTTTTCCCATTTATATAATATCCTTAAATTATACATTCAAAGAAACTTATATAAATTTTACTTGAAATATTCATTTGAAAACTTCATTTGCAAATCATCATCTTTAATACTTTAGTACTTTACGGAAAAAAAATTCATCTGTAAAATTTATTGTTTCATTTATAAATACCACATAATTTTTTTTAAATAACATCTTTATAAATATGTGTAAGCTATTTGAAAACAATTATGTACATCACTACTTATATTTAAAAAGAAGTTATTGAAAACCTTAAATCCGTTATTTATACATTTTATTTGTTTCAAATCTCAAAATACTTTTAAACACCATTAATAAATCAATAATCATTAACTTTAAATATTTTTTATTTAATTAATAACTTCTTACAATATTTACAACACTAATGATTTACTATTAAACCATGTTTCACATAAATAACAATATTTTAAACATTTTTAAAGTCTTTAGAAATGAAAAAAAATGACCAAAATATTCTTTATATAATACTTTATCAAAATACTTTTATAACTCGATGTTTTAACAAGTTTATCCTCGTTCTTGCAGACTCTGGTCGTACGTTGATCAAGCGTAAGACAAGAAATCTCCAAGTACTTAGTAGACCTATTCCAACATCCAGTGAAAAATACTAAAAACAGGTATGAGAAGTACCACTCAAAATCTAATGTCAAATGATGTTGTTACGATAGCAGTGGCCCGCTGCTGATCCAGTGTTTACGCAATGGACACAAAACTTTCCAGAAGATCCTTCCACCTTTTGGATTCCAGAAAAATATTGTAGCCATTTCGTAAACAAGGGACCATCGACCCCTACTGCAGTGGTAACAGCTGATTCAATGATTTACACAATGGATGCACTTCCTTCCTGGAAGATCCATAAATAACAGATCCCAGGATCGAAAGCGCCTCCATTGGGTAAACTAAAGAAGCTTCTACCCTAAAAAATAATCGAGGAACTCATGAGTTTAAGTCCGGACACCATATCAGTTCGAATCCATTTCTGAATTCACCCAAGTATATTAGGGTTTATTGGTCGAATCCATTCTTGGATTCCCCAAGTCCATCTAGGTCGAAGCATATCATACTATACTTCTTCACGGAGGGTACCTCTCCATACCTTTTACTTCAAATAATATCATACTATAAATAGTACCCTTCCAAAATCATAACTTCAAATATCACTGTGACGACCGCCCATGACCCCTGCACCGAATCTAGAGATAGAGCGGTGTAAAGTGTGCCAGGCGACCATGGACGATTGTCAAGGTAAAATAAAACAACAGAATCTATCGTATTACTCACAGCGCATGGACAAAATACAATAGAACATATGTATAGTGAAGCTTTACAGAACAAAATGCCATCATATAAAACTCCATAATAGTTGAATACAAGCATCCAAATAGTCAATACATCAAGCCTCACTACATATCTCTCAAAGAATACAAAACAGCGGAATATCCAGTACATATAATAAGAAGATAATATGCAACCCTCCATCTCGTCTTCGATATCAGCATCGTGAGAAGAGAACAGCACCTGTCACCTGCTACCTAGTCTGTCCGTCCCAAAATGGACGAACAGCCCAAGGCAATAAGAATTAAAAACATAAAGCCTTGATTCAGACAACAGTCTTAGTGAGCAGTAAATTAACTAACAACATACCAAAAGAACATAAAGGAAAAGGAATAGGAATACAACCCTCCCACTCCAACCTCATTCTACAGTGATAGCCCCCAGACACACACTAAGCAGAAGCAAACATAGCAGAGCATACAATTTAAAGTAAAGCTACTATCACTCGAGTCAAGGGCGATGTTTTCCAAGTACCAAGGCCTAAATCAGATAAGCACCCAGAAAATACCGCTCTTGAGTCCGAATGACGATACAACCAAACATCCATGACTCTGGCTATCACTGTTATCATTGCTTCGATATCACCATTAATTGAATGACCGGCACATTCTTTCAGCCGTCCGTCAAGGGCTAATGGAAACCCCGGTTCTAGACATAACTCCCGCACGTCGTCGCAGCCCGTGCCTAGGACTATCGAATCTGCCCAGAGTACTCGACCATCAACAGTTAGCCGTTGGGACTATCGAATCTGCCCAAACGTACTCTTGCTTAGAGCATGCTAGAACCTTCAACAACGATGCTATCCAAGCCTCCTAGTCATCCTCCTCGACGACTATTCTCATATCCATTCATTATCCTCAACTCGAATCATATCACCGAGTTATCAACATGCTTGGAATGATCCCGTCTGGATTAGACCAAGTCTTCATCACATGATTGCCTCGCTTCATTACATCCTCGCAAAGCCTCATCTCAACATTACATCATCAAATCTATGCATAAGAGCTTCATCATCCCGCTACATATGCCACGAGCAGCTTTTCCAATTCAAGAGCCTTTCCCTTAGCTTTTGAATCACCTTCGATCTAAATCTAATCATCAATCATCTAGTTCATAACAATCAATCAAATCAAACATCAATCCAAGCAATCAAGCATTCTAAAATGATCTAAGTAGACAATTATAACAATAATGGCATTTTCGTAATTAAAGAGTTGAAAGTCCAATAAGCATGAAAACATGGATTATATCTCTACAAACTCGATGGATGAACTTGCATAGGTTAACATATGATAAAATGGATGTAACATCATCATGAACAATGGATCTATATGGATCTACACATAGGATGAAGAAAATGCATGGAAATCTCTATTTTAACACCAAATCGAGCCAACAATCCGATATACTCCTTTGGATCCGTGTGAGAGATAATCACCACTCACCAAATCACCTAAACAACCTCAAATCAACACGCTTCAGATCTGGACAGCGAAGGATCAAGCTTGATCTATCACGAATCCGCTTCGAACGAAGAAATCTCTCTTGAAAAGATGAAGATCTTCAACTTTAGCTCTTGAATCTTCAATCTTGATCTTCAACTTGGATGGATGTAAGCACTAGATTAGAGTGGAGAAAAGAAGTGAAGAAGTGTAGAAGTCGAGCTCTCAAAATGGCAGCACTTCGTCGCTTCAAAATCCGGATCCCAAAAATGAAGAGAAGCTCTCCTATTTATAGCTGAAATCCATGACTTGACTGCCTCCATGAGTCGTCTACGACTCATCAGATCACCACGACTCATTGGTCTCCGACTTAAGCCTAATTCCGACTCAACACGCAGACCCCCTACGACTCAAGACTTAACAGCTATCTCCTAAGTCGTCTCCGACTTATAGCTCCTTCCGACTCATCACAGGCACCTACGACTCACCAGAAGGTACGACTCATCAAAAGAACCCAGATCCCGTACGACTTAACGGTTAACTCGGCTACGACTTATCAAGTATACGACTCAACACACACGCGTCTTACTTGGTCAGACGACCCAACTACTAAGTCGTCTACGACTCATCAGACCAATCCTTAACTCGGCAATGACTTAACAAATAACTGGTCATACGACTCAACTAGGCTTACGACTTACGACTTAGTAAGTATACGACTCATCCCTCAACTCGTCCAGTCCTTAAGTCGACCACTACCTTAACTCGTCAGCCGACTTAACACTTAACTCAAAATCTTAAGTCGTCTACAAAATCATAAGTCGGTCAATCTCTTAACTCGGCAACGACTTACAACCCACGACTTAATACTTGCCGAGTTAACTTCGACCTACTAATTTAGCCCAGCTACGACTTATCTCCTTAGGTCGTCGCCGACTCACCCCTTAAGTCCTTAACTCGCCCAGACTCATTACTAACTCGTCCAGAACTCATAAGTCGGCTACGACTTAGGACTTAACCAAAATTCTTCCCAAAATCTGAAACAACCTAAAATGTTGAAAATTCCAGATTTGAACGAATTTTTTTTTCTTTTCGATCCGTAAAAATACGGGTCGTTACATTCTCTCCCCCTTAGGAATTTCGCCCCCGAAATTCCAAGCAAACAAAGCAATCAAAGACTATTCTGTACGCCTACCATCCATAGCAATCAACAAACCATGCATCCAATTCTAGCTTAGCGTACAGAATTCTAAGACTTAGAACAAGTTACAATATCACGAGATGAGATGACACCGTAGGGCCATACCTTGAAGAGTTCAGGATGAGCTGCCTTCATCCTCTCTTCCACCTCCCACGTACAGTCGTTATCATCATCACTCCATTGTATCTTGAGCAACTTAACTACCTTCCTCCTAAGCTGTTTCGTGTCAGTTTCAACAACACGAAGCGGCTTACGAGGTCTTCTATCGACTGGATCAACTTCGAAATCTTCACAGCTATCAGCAGAAACTACGGTATTCGAGTCGTGCACATACTTCCGTAGATATGATACATGAAAAACATTGTGCACACCCGACATCTTCTCCGGTAACTCCAATCTGTAGGCGAGCTTTCCAATTCGCTCGATGATCGGGAATGGTCCAACAAATCTTGGAGTCAATTTTCCTTTCTTCCCGAATCGAATAACATTCTTCAGTGGAGAAATCTTCACAAAAACCATATCTCCTACGTCGAATTCCAAATCCTTTCGACGCTTATCGGCATAACTCTTCTGACGGTCTTGGGCTGCCTTCATTCGTTGCCGAATGATTTTTATGCAATCCGAAGTCTGTCGAATCATCTCTGGCCCAAGTATCAACTTTTCTCCAGTCTCTAACCAACATGTCGGAGAGTTACACGGTCTTCCATACAATGCCTCATACAGTGCCATACCAATGCTTGACTGGTAACTGTTGTTATATGAAAACTCCACCAAATGAAGGTGATCTTCCCATGATCCTCCGAAATCCAAAACACATGCTCTTAGAAGATCTTCCAAAACTCGGTTGACTCTCTCGGTCTGACCATCTGTTTGAGGGTGATAAGCTGTACTCAAACACAACTCGGTTCCCAAAACTTCCTGGAAGCTCTTCCAAAATCCACTAGTGAACAATGGGTCTCGATCGCTCACTATATTCTTCGGAATACCATGGAATCGAACTATCCATTTAACATACAACTCAGCCAACTTTGATGCAGTCCTAGTCGATCGAACAGGAATGAATCGCGCACTCTTAGTCAGACGATCCACAATGACCCAAATCCCTTCATTTCCTGTTCTGGTTCTAGGCAATCCATCGATAAAATCCATCGACACTTGTTCCCACTTCCATGTAGGAACTTCTAATGGCTGAAGCAATCCACTTGGCTTCTTCTGTTCGGCTTTTACCAACTGGCAGTTCATACACTTAGAAATAAAATTTCCAACATCCTTCTTCATACCTTCCCAGTAGTAGGTTCTCTTCATATCCCGATACATCTTATTTCCTCCTGGATGAATTGTCAACTTCGAGTGATGACTTTCCTTCAGAACTTCACTCCTCAATTCATCTATATCGGGAACAACTAGTCGTCCTTGCTTCCGAAGCCAACCCTCTCGATCGACCTCGAATCCTTTATCCTTTTCTGGATCCAATCCAGATTCCAACTCACGGATAATCTTGACAAGCTTATCATCTCGCTTTTGGCTCTCACCAATCCTTTCCACAAGAGTGGGTCTTATTGATAAGTTTGCCAACATCTCAGGTTCCAATTCGCATCTAGGCCTGAAGTCAAATCCAGCTAAATACTCGAGATTCTTCCATTCAGACAACATGGCTCCCAATCCTGCATGTCTTCGACTTAACGCATCTGCCACTGCGTTACCTTTTCCCGGAGTATAAGCTATACCAAAATCATATGATGCCAAAAACTCTAGCCAACGTTGCTGCCGAAGATTCAAATCCTTTTGGGAGAAAAGATACTTCAACGACTTGTGATCCGTAAACAACTCGAATCGAACTCCCAACAGATAATGCCTCCACATCTTCAGAGCAAATACAATCGCCGCTAATTCCAAATCATGAGTTGGGTAATTCCTTTCATGCGGCTTCAGTTGTCGACTGGCATACGCAACAACTTTATCCTTCTGCATCAGCACTGCTCCAAGTCCAGTACCACATGCGTCGGTGTAAACCACCATCTCATCATTCCCACTAGGAATAGTCAAAACAGGAGCACTCGTCAATCGCTCTTTCAGGATTCCGAAAGCTTGCTCACACTTAGCATCCCAACTGAACACTTGGTTCTTTTTCGTCAATCCTGTTAACGGTGCAGCTACCTTGGAGAAGTCTTTGATAAACCGTCGATAATATCCTGCTAATCCAAGAAAACTTCTCACATCAGATGCATTCTTAGGTCTAACCCAATCCTGGATTGCTGCCACCTTAGCGGGATCAACTGCTATTCCACTTCCAGAAATCACATGGCCTAAGAACCTCACTTCACTCTTCCAGAAGTGACACTTCGAAAACTTAGCCTTCAGCTGATGTTTCCGTAAGATCTCCAAAACAATACGCAAGTGCATCTTGTGCTCTTCTTCCGTTCTGGAATAAATCAGAATATCATCCACGAACACAAGTACGAACTTGTTCAACTGATCTCTGAACACTCTATTCATAAGATCCACAAAATATGCTGGCGCGTTAGTCAATCCAAACGGCATTACCAGCCACTCAAAGAAACCGGATGGTGTCCTAAAAGCAGTCTTCGGCACACTATCCTTAACCACTCTCAACTGGTGAAATCCCGTTGCCAAATCCATCTGAGAAAACACCTTAGCCTCGTGAAGCTGATCAAACAAGTCATCTATTCTCGGCAATGGATACTTGTTCTTCTTTGTCACCTTATTCAGCTCACGATAATCCACACACAATCTCAATGATCCATCTGCCTTGGTTGCGAACACAACTGGTGCACCCCACTCGGACACACTACGCCGAATGAATCCTTTCTGTAAAAGATCATCAACTTGCACCCTCAACTCCTGCTGTTCCCTAGGCGCCATCCGCCTAAGAGGCATCACAACAGGTCTGGCTCCTTCAACTAGATCTATACGAAACTCGATCTCTCTATGCGGCGGCAACCCTTTGACTTCGTCAAAGACATCTTCGAATCCATTAGCGATTGGCACTAAAGACAGTCCATCCCGCGGAACAACTAGCGAATACATGAAGCTCATGAAGACGCCTTCTTCATGCTTACATCGTATTACAACCTTTCGCCCCTCCACATTCTCGACTGTCACTTCCAACCTCTCGCAATCAACCTTAGCCGCATACTTCCTAAGCCAGTCCATACCCAAGATAATTCCGAACCCCGCAAAGTTCAGAACAAAACAATCACAAACAAAAGAGCAACCATGACTCGATACAATTAGACCACGGCATAACATACACAAACAAGACGAACCCCCAACTGGATTAGTCACAACCAATGGCCTATCAACAATATCCGGTGCCAATCCTAACCGGCCTACGAGTTCATTACAAACAAACGAATGCGATGCTCCAGTATCAAACAGAACTCTAACTGGAACACCACATAGGAAAAGAGTACCTTGAACAACCACACTCTTTCCCTTCTCTTCAGCAGTAGGAGCTTTCGAAGACGATGGAACAGCTCCTAAAGCATAGGCTTGCACAATCTGCCTGTCCTTCCTTGGTTCTGGACAATTCTTCTTGAAATGTCCCGGTTTGTCAAAGTTGTGACACTTCATCGGTGCCTTTGGATTCTTACAATCCTTAGAGAAATGGCCCTTCTGCTGACAATTGTAGCAAGTCACCTCGCCTTTCGGCTTCTTCTGGCTATCCTTACCCTTCTGCTGCTGCTGCATCCTCTTCTGGTTTCCACCCTGCTGTGGTTTAGACTCTCCCTTGGTCACAGCAACAACAGATCCTTCCTTAGGAAAGAGACTCTCATGCCTAAGAGCTTTCTCCACAAGCTTCTCAAATGAATCGTCCAAATGATCCACCAACTGTCTCCCAAGATAACTATCCAAGCCGGTCACAAACTTCTCATTCTTCTGGTAAGCAGACTCAATATATGATCGGGCATATTTGGACAAAGCTTCAAACTCAGAAACATACTCAAGAACAGATCTTCCACCCTGCTTGAGCTCCACAAACCTCTTGAACAGAACAGACTTCTGAACTGTAGAAATGAACTTAGCTTCAAATCTGACTTGGAATTGCTCCCAAGTAATCTCTTCTTCCGGAGTAGTGATGGTAATAGAGTTCCACCAATCAGAAGCTCTCCCTTGAAGCTGCCTTGATGCCAACTTCCTCTTAGTTGCATCATCAATTCCCAAATCACCAAAGTTCCTTCTACAAGCATCTATCCATCTCTGGACTTCGATAGTTGATTCTGTTCCCAAGAAAACCTTCCCTCCAAGAGCAGTATAATCCTTGCACAGCTTAGCAAAATCCACTGGTTTCGGAGTTTGGACTTGAACTCCAACATCAACTGCTGCCTCCGGAACTGGTATCCTTCTCATGATCGAAGTCATCATAGCTTCAAACATGGCTGCATAGTCAGCAGTCTCTTCAGTAGCACGGCCTTCCCTAGCAACTGGTCTCCCTCTTCGACTCATTCTCAATATCTATAAAAAGGAATGATTAGAACATCTAGAGAAACAACTGCATAAAGGACTCAAACTCTACTAAGCTACTATATTATATATAGTAATCATCCATCAAAATACAATTACGTCTCTCATACGTAGTTACGACGGCGAGCGTTGGGTAAAATCGATGAACCAATGCTCTGATACCAAATGTGACGACCGCCCATGACCCCTGCACCGAATCTAGAGATAGAGCGCTGTAGAGTGTGCCAGGCGACCATGGACGATTGTCAAGGTAAAATAAAACAACAGAATCTATCGTATTACTCACAGCGCATGGACAAAATACAATAGAACATATGTATAGTGAAGCTTTACAGAACAAAATGCCATCATATAAAACTCCATAATAGTTGAATACAAGCATCCAAATAGTCAATACATCAAGCCTCACTACATATCTCTCAGAGAATACAAAACAGCGGAATATCCAGTACATATAATAAGAAGATAATATGCAACCCTCCATCTCGTCTTCGATATCAGCATCGTGAGAAGAGAACAACACCTGTCACCTGCTACCTAGTCTGTCCGTCCCAAAATGGACGAACAGCCCAAGGCAATAAGAATTAAAAACATAAAGCCTTGAGTCAGACAACAGTCTTAGTGAGCAGTAAATTAACTAACAACATACCAAAAGAACATAAAGGAAAAGGAATAGGAATACAACCCTCCCACTCCAACCTCATTCTACAGTGATAGCCCCCAGACACACACTAAGCAGAAGCAAACATAGCAGAGCATACAATTTAAAGTAAAGCTACTATCACTCGAGTCAAGGGCGATGTTTTCCAAGTACCAAGGCCTAAATCAGATAAGCACCCAGAAAATACCGCTCTTGAGTCCGAATGACGATACAACCAAACATCCATGACTCTGGCTATCACTGTTATCGTTGCTTCGATATCACCGTTAATTGAATGACCGGCACATTCTTTCAGCCGTCCGTCAAGGGCTAATGGAAACCCCGGTTCTAGACATAACTCCCGCACGTCGTCGCAGCCCGTGCCTAGGACTATCGAATCTGCCTAGAGTACTCGACCATCAACAGTTAGCCGTTGGGACTATCGAATCTGCCCAAACGTACTCTTGCTTAGAGCATGCTAGAACCTTCAACAACGATGCTATCCAAGCCTCCTAGTCATCCTCCTCGACGACTATTCTCATATCCATTCATTATCCTCAACTCGAATCATATCACCGAGTTATCAACATGCTTGGAATGATCTCGTCTGGATTAGACCAAGTCTTCATCACATGATTGCCTCGCTTCATTACATCCTCGCAAAGCCTCATCTCAACATTACATCATCAAATCTATGCATAAGAGCTTCATCATCCCGCTACATATGCCACGAGCAGCTTTTCCAATTCAAGAGCCTTTCCCTTATCTTTTGAATCACCTTCGATCTAAATCTAATCATCAATCATCTAGTTCATAACAATCAATCAAATCAAACATCAATCCAAGCAATCAAGCATTCTAAAATGATCTAAGTAGACAATTATAACAATAATGGCATTTTCGTAATTAAAGAGTTGAAAGTCCAATAAGCATGAAAACATGGATTATATCTCTACAAACTCGATGGATGAACTTGCATAGGTTAACATATGATAAAATGGATGTAACATCATCATGAACAATGGATCTATATGGATCTACACATAGGATGAAGAAAATGCATGGAAATCTCTATTTTAACACCAAATCGAACCAACAATCCGATATACTCCTTTGGATCCGTGTGAGAGATAATCACCACTCACCAAATCACCTAAACAACCTCAAATCAACACGCTTCAGATCTGGACAGCGAAGGATCAAGCTTGATCTATCACGAATCCGCTTCGAACGAAGAAATCTCTCTTGAAAAGATGAAGATCTTCAACTTTAGCTCTTGAATCTTCAATCTTGATCTTCAACTTGGATGGATGTAAGCACTAGATTAGAGTGGAGAAAAGAAGTGAAGAAGTGTAGAAGTCGAGCTCTCAAAATGGCAGCACTTCGTCGCTTCAAAATCCGGATCCCAAAAATGAAGAGAAGCTCTCCTATTTATAGCTGAAATCCATGACTCGACTGCCTCCATGAGTCGTCTACGACTCATCAGATCACCACGACTCAACGGTCTCCGACTTAAGCCTAATTCCGACTCAACACGCAGACCCCCCTACGACTCAAGACTTAACAACTATCTCCTAAGTCGTCTCCGACTTATAGCTCCTTCCGACTCATCACAGGCACCTACGACTCACCAGAAGGTACGACTCATCAAAAGAACCCAGATCCCGTACGACTTAACGGTTAACTCGGCTACGACTTATCAAGTATACGACTCAACACACACGCGTCTTACTTGGTCAGACGACCCAACTACTAAGTCGTCTACGACTCATCAGACCAATCCTTAACTCGGCAATGACTTAACAAATAACTGGTCAGACGACTCAACTAGGCTTACGACTTACGACTTAGTAAGTATACGACTCATCCCTCAACTCGTCCAGTCCTTAAGTCGACCACTACCTTAACTCGTCAGCCGACTTAACACTTAACTCAAAATCTTAAGTCGTCTACAAAATCATAAGTCGGTCAATCTCTTAACTCGGCAACGACTTACAACCCACGACTTAATACTTGCCGAGTTAACTTCGACCTACTAATTTAGCCCAGCTACGACTTATCTCCTTAGGTCGTCCCCGACTCACCCCTTAAGTCCTTAACTCGCCCAGACTCATTACTAACTCGTCCAGAACTCATAAGTCGGCTACGACTTAGGACTTAACCAAAATTCTTCCCAAAATCTGAAACAACCTAAAATGTTGAAAATTCCAGATTTGAACGAAATTTTTTTTTTCTTTTCGATCCGTAAAAATACGGGTCGTTACAATCACACTTATATAAATTCCATTATATACAAGATTTCATTTTCAAATCGAATACTTTCCAAAATCAATATTCTCGAATATATCAAATCATTCTTATATAAATTCTGTTGTATATAAGATTTATCTCTTCAGATCGAATACCTTCAAAAATCGATAATCTTCAAAATCACCATATACTTATATAAAGTCCATCTTATATAGGAATCAAATTTTTCCAAAATCAATTTCGCTGTATGAAGAGCCATATAGGATTGAACATCTTTGCTTTATAAAAGGTTTTGAATTAGAATAGTTTTGTATATATAGAATAGTTTGTAAAATAGTTTGTATATAAAATAGTTTGAAAAATAGTTTGTAAATAAAATAGTTCATAAAATAGTTTGTAAAATAGTTTGTAAATAAAATAGTTTGTAACATCGTTTGTAAATAAAATAGTTTGTAAAATAGTTTTGTATATAAAATAGAATAAAGTCCGCGGGTGCGGCGCAGTGGAAAGGAGGCTTGGGTTCTAGTTAAAAGACCCAGGTTCGATTCCTACCACGCGCTACTCTATCCTATATAAATTTACCCGGGGGTATGGGGGCTTGGATTAGCGGACGGCTTTACTATACCCTCCTCCACAGTTTACCGGTCCGTCGAGTTCTCTTGGGTTTTTAAAAAAAAAGAATAAACTAGTTTGTATAAGAAAAATAAAAGAAAATAGTTTTGTAAAATGGTTTTAAATTAATAGTAGTTTTGCATAAAAGAAAATTTCCAATTTAAATTACAAAGAATATCCAACCCAACAACTTTCAATTTCAATGTCAAAGCATATCAATAATATTAGAACATAAGATGTACATATGTCTTCATTTCGCAAAATCACATTCGATCGCTCGCTCGATCACACAAGTTCGCTTTCGAACTAGTATTGTTCATTCGACTTCCCTAATGTGGACTTCGATAAGGTTTCTTGACTAGAAACCATCATTCTCCTTGCATAGCTATACACTATGATTGAGAATTTTAGAATCAAATCAAAAATCCATATCAAATATTCGCCATCAAGAATCAAATGAAAAATCCTAATACGAAATGGCGTAATTCACCTCGAACTTGTGTACTCAAATCCGGATCAAATTAATTATGCGAATAAAATAATATACGTACAACTTAGGTACTTATTCCAAATTTTTTATCACCATTACATTTTGATTTAAATTCATTATTAATCTCATTGCTTAACACAAATATCAGTTCATACTTTAATATTTGTTTCACAGAATATCTCTATTTAATATAAAACATTAATATATTCATTCTCATAACATTGCTTGTATTTCTCTTCATTTTTAAATTAAATTCAATTTCACATGTAAAATTTCTCATTTAATACTACATTTATTGCAACATCCATTTATTTCATAAACAATTTACAAGTCGTGACTTTATTTAAAATCATTTCACTTTTAGTTTATATTTGTTTATCCAATTAGTTTTCACTTACTTTTCAAATTTATTTATGCCACATTTCATAAATTTAATTAAGTTCATAACACTTTTTTTTAAATCTCATTTACAGCTTTTCCTTAATCACAATTTCGATTTAAACATGCCAAGGCTTAAAGTTTACACTTGTATATTATTACATTACATGCTAATAATGTATACAACAATTCTATTCATTTACTAACATAGATATAACAAATTTGTAATATCCCGGAAATTTTGACAATATCAATTTAATAATCTGTTGAATAATTAAATTGATTTGGATAATCTTTGATAATAAGATTTGAATTTAATTTAATAATCTGATTAAATTAGTATTAATGGATGATTTTATCTTTTAAAAAGTTAATAATATATTTTCTATTTGAATATATACATATTTATTTGTATATATTGTAAATAGAAGCTTTGGGAAAATTGGAAATTTAGATTTAATTTAATATGACTTTTCAAAGTTATTTAAATAAATAATCTTATAGTTTTAAATTACTTTAAGTAAATATTTTAATGGTTTAAGATATATTTTTACTTAAGCTTATATAAAGAAGATTTAACAAAAATGGTTTGTTTTATTTCTTTTTAAATATTACTTGATAATATAATCTCTTATATAAATTGTTTAAAATATCAAATATGTTAATTTCAAATAATAAGTATAATGTATTTTTTTTAATATGTATGAATTTTAAAAGACTATAGAATGGTTATATTTAAATTGATAAGTAGTTATATGAGTATATATATATAACTTGACTTTTAAATGGAATCTTAGGATTTAATTTTATTTAAATTTGAATTTAAGTTTTGAAATTCAAAAGAATATATATATAAATTGTTTTGGATTTTATAATATTTGTATAAACTTTTATTTATAAATATAATTAGTTTTTGTTTTTCTTTAAAAAGTAATATATATAGATAAGTGTTTAAATAAACAAGAAAAAGGCTTTTTATTTACTTTTAAAATAAATAGAAATATGAGTAATTACTTAAATGACAAGTGTCATTATCTAAAGCTTCATTATAACATGTGTAATTTAATAAACAATTGTATAGGACAAGTGTCTTATTTATTTTCATTTTCTTTTATTTTATAAAATCAAAAATATACATGTATATTAACATTTGCATTCCTTAAATTCATTCTTTTTCTAACCTTCTCATTTTTTCAAAAGCCAAGAGAAATCAATAATCTTTCCTCTAATCTAAAATCAAAAACCTGATTTTCAAATTCCTCAAACCAGAGATTATTAACATCAAATCTCTGTAAACCATTTTTCCAAATCAAAGAATCAGCCTGCAGCCTTCATTTTCTCAAATCTGGAATCAAATCAGAGCAACTGTTGCATTCTTTTCAACTCTGAAAACAATTCAAACTGCTTGCAGTCATTTTTCAACCTGGAAGCCAACATGCATGTAGATTTAAAGCAATCTAAAGGTCTAGCAACTCCAGTTTTTAAATCAATAAGGCATTCCAGTCTTAAGCAAAACAGTTTCAAAAACAATTTCAAAAGAATAAGGCTCTGTCTCCATTTTAATGGTGAGTAACAATTTTATTTAAAATAACCTAAATAAGTTGCTTGATTTCTTCATCTGATAATCATGTTTACAGTAAATAAATGATGCAATTCTCTGTATTCTGCTTGGTTTTGAATGCATGTTGATTTTGGTATGTTCTTGCCTGTTATCAAATGCCAGTTTCAGATATTGATCAAAATTAATGATTTCATGTTAAGTCCTAGTCTATAAACTGATTTCATATGAATGTTTGTAGATAGTTCTGTATATATATATGTGTGTATTGTGAAATGCTTCTTGTTTGTATATATGGATGTATTGTGTGCATGTATGACAGTGTACTCTGTTATTGTTTTGTCTGCCCAGGCTAAAAATTTTATTTGAAATTTCTCAACACTTGATCTAGATTTTGTTAGGACTTGATTTACAAACCAGGAGTGTTTAAAATAGTGTAGATTAAGTTTAAAAACTTAAAATTTGTTAAATCAAATCTGGTATTGCTGTAAAGCCAGGATATCAAAATATGTTGAATAATATGAAAACTTCAAATTGAGAAATAGATAGATTCAGTATGAGGAATTAAAAACTAAAATCAAAACATGATTTTTAGAACAAAAATTTGGATTTTTAGTTAAGAGGGTATGGTGCAGTTCTGTGTTGAACAGAAAATTGAAATAAGGGATTTTTGGGTGATCTCGGGAATTTGAAGTGTCGAGTTTCTTCTGGTAGGTGGAGCAATAGTCAGTATTGCCGAGAAAAATATTGGGTGGCGTTGCAGTTCATCGTGGTGGCTGCGGTGATGAGATTTTGCCAGTAGCCCTAGTTTAAACTAGGCCTCTTGTTTGAGTCAGAACTACCTGTAGGAATGATCGAGTGATGTGAGGTTTAGGTAGAGGGAAGTATGGCCATTGACGAGATGATGGTCGAAGTCGCTGCTATCCTGGTGGATGGAGGGCCGTGAATGTGGCGTTGACAGGTTAGAGATTGAAGAGGGGAAACTGTTCGAGGTTTTGGTTTTAGGCTCGAGTTTGATTTCGACTTAGTTTCGTTGATCGAGTGATGGGATTCTGGCATAGGAAGGATCGTCGAGATGGTGACGTCGTCGTAGATGATCGGAGTTGCCGCTGGTGGATGTGCACGTACACACGAACGGGATATCTGGGTGAAGTCTGGTTTACTGGAGAAGGCAACTCGAGTTCTCGGGTTTTGTTCGTGGGAGTCTCAGGGTTTTTGATGGGCGACTCGAAGTATTTAGAGCTGGAGTGTTGGACTCAAGTGACCAGGAAGGACTTGAGATTTTCGAGTGTTTTTGCGGGTGAGACTCGGGGAATTTAGGGTTGCGACTCGAAGTGGTTAGTGGGACTCGAGTACTTTTAGTGTTGCCAGGTTTTTGTACCTGTCAGTTTGAAATTTAAATCTAATTTAAATTTTGAAGCAATAGTTAATCAGTAAATCAAAGTTTGATATATGAAGACAAGTTTAGTTTTAAATTTTAATATTAGATAAATAAGTTTTATAAATTCAAATGTTTTAATAAGTTTAAATGTTTGTTATATTTAAATGTTTGAATTTTAAAAGATTAATTTAAACTCTTTTAGAAATTCTTTTATAAGATGAGTAATTCTTTAACATGAAAAATAAAAGAGTTTTATAAATGTTGTTTAAAATGTTGTTAAAAATAATTTGTATTCATTTTAAATCTTTAAATTTAAAATGAAATTTTGAAGATAAAATTTAAGTAAATTGATTTAAAAATACTTTGTAAAGGATAATTTGATTATTAATAAGAACAAAGTTATCTTAAAGTAATTAGAAATATGTGTTCATTAAATTATAAGGAAATTTATGGATAATTAATTTATTTGATTAATTAATCATTTAGATTAATTAAATAAATAATTAAAGGTTTAAACTAATTTATTTATGATTAAAATTAATTAATTAGGGATGATTAATTTATAATTGAGGATTATAAATTAGAGTATTAATTAATGGTTAGGAATTAATTAATAAGTAATTAAATATTAATTAAGTTATGGTTAACACTTAATTAATTTAGTAATTAGAGATTAATAAATTGGTTATTAAGATTTATTAATTTAGAATTAATAATATTAATATAAGTTAATTACTTAAGGAAAGTAATTAAATAATAGTTAATGAAGTCATTAACTATGGATTATTAAATAATTAATTAATAGGATTAATTTAATAGTTAATTAGATTAATTAATTTAAAGATAATCAATTATAGAATTTGTTTAAATGTAATTACTTATTGGAAGTAATTAAGAATTAATTAATTATAGTAATTAATTTAAGTTGATTTGATTTATTTAAGTTAATTAATTAAGTTTAATTAATTTAGAATAATCAAGAGATGATTTGATAATAATTACTTAATGTAATTATTAAGGTAAGATTATTTAGGGGAGTAAATAATAAGATAATTACTGGAAGTAATTAGTTGAATAAATGATTTTATTAATAGAAGTAATTTGAGTTAATTACTTTGAATAATTAATCAAGGGATTAATTAAGAAATTAATTAAGGAGTAATTAATTTAGTTAATGAAAGTAATTAAGGGTAATTAATTACTGATTGAAGATTAATCAAGGGTGATTAATAAATGTTGTTTAATTAAAGGTTAATTACTTAATGTAATTAATTTAATTAAGTAATTAATAATTAAGTTGTAATTAAGGATCATTAATTAATATAATTAATGATGTAATTAAGATTGGTTAATTAAGTAATAATTAATAAATGAAGTAATTAATCAATGTAATTAATTAAGGATTAATGTAATTAATTATAGTTGATTAAGTTAATTAATTTTAGTAAATTAATTAATGAAGTAATTAAAGGTTAATTACAATAAGTGGTTAAGGATAATTAATTTAAATAATTAATTAAAGATAAATTACTTGGATGTAATTAAAAGATAATTAATCAAAGATGATTAATTAAAATGAATTATTAGAGGATAATTAATTAATTGATTGTAATTAATTAATGGTTAAGTAAGAAGGATTTATAAAATGAAGTAATTAATTTAATTCAATTTAAATTAAGATGATATAAATCATTACTTATGAATGGGTGTTAGTATTGGATACTTGACTTTGATTGATATCTCTGATGAGATATATGCTGTGTGATATGGATGTTAGTTGAATTGTATGGATTATCTGATAATGTTGATTATCTGTTATCTTCCTTTGTGAATAAAGATAATGAATTAAATTGTTTTAACCTTTAAAACAACTTGGCCTTAAAAGATACGCTTTGGATTTCGATGAGACCGAGATCGGGTTTCCGTATACCGGATTTCCAGGTCTGGAGACCCGAATACCACATCGATCCAAATTAACGATAGGTCGTGAATCAAGTGAAGATGAAGATTCAGAGTGCAAGGGTTATTGTCGTTAACTCTGAGGGTGATTCCAAAACGAGTGTAACGAGATAATGCCTTCGGTTTCGTTCGAAACCGGAACGAACTTGTATGGATTGAATGCTTTCAGAACATCGTCAGGTGGACGATGAGCATTCTAAGATAGATGTGTTCTATTTAAAGGTAATCGTGACCTCAAGCCTCACAAACCGGGAATGGCTAAAACAAGGGAGGTGCAGCAAGGTTAGTGGGTAGCACCCAAGTAGGACAAGATTACCTCTGTCTAGATGTCCCTTTCTATTTTCGACTTAGTGGTGCGGTTGCTGATCCCAACCGTGAGGTATCTTGTGCGGGAATTATCCAGTAAGGGATGTTCCGGCCTTGTGTTGCAGGGGATTGGGAGTGATCCTCGGTACGGTGATCTAGGCCACGTACTGTGACGGGCGGTACCCCGGTAGCCCTGCCATTGTATGGAATCCAAACTCCAATAAGTGCCGTACGTATTAGTTGTGCCCAACTATGTTGGAATGTGAGATGTAAGCATTTCAGCTATTTCTGTATTTTACTTGAAAACCCTAGACCCTATTATAATATAACTGGATTTCCTATCAAATGTTTTGGTTAGCGTAAGGTAAAAACTTACCCATGTTTATTTGTGGGAAGTCTTACGTGATACCTTTTCTTTCAAAAGGTTTTGAAGTTAAACAAGTTTAACCTGTTACTCACATCAGACCCATGTCTGACCCAAGTTGTTTATTTCTGTTTTATAAACTCTTGGGTACTCAAATTTTTACGAGTAGCCAAGGGATTCAGGTTTAGCCTTGACGAATTGTGGAGGAGCAATGGAGCAGGAGGCTTCAGCGTTGTAGATATAGATAGTAGTTTCCGCTGTGTTGATCTTGTTTAGATCTTTGTTTTGTATTGAGATGTAATAACTAGATAGATGTTTATAACTGTCTAGTATATGATGTGAATCTGTGTAACTCTGATAAGTGTTGTATATGATACTATGTAATAGTTATGTGATATATTATATTTTATTCCGTTTCCGCTGTGAGTATTTGTGTTTGTTTTCTTTCTCTTCTTTTCTTTTCTACTTCTCACCCCTTTCTTTCTTACTGTCGATGCGATTTTCCGGGAGTGGAAAGTCGGGTCGTCACACGTGGTATCAGAGCATTAGGTTGAGCGAATACCTAAGCTCTAGAGTGGTGTCTATCGTGAGAGAGCGTATTTGTAATTTTTATATAACTATATATATATATATATATCTATTCTACCTATTTGTTGGGTTACCCATACAGGTTTTCCAATATAGGATATAAAGGTAGATAGGGTAGTGGTGTGTGTAACACGACTACCAATGGTTGGAGTCTGAGTATTGAGGTTGGAAGTGTATCTGTCGAGACTGTAGACCCAATACCGTCTCGAGTAAGCTTTGCTGTGGTGAAGGATTTCATCGATCTCCGAAGGAAACTGTAATGGTTCGGAGTTTATCTTTGAAGTTTGGATGAGTAAAGTTGGATCTGTCGGTTGAACAGAAGCGAGTGATGGTACCTTGATACCTCAGGTAATAGTAGCTGTATGATGAGATACAGTGACGATGGATGTTCTTGAAGATGTTTTCTTTGGAACAAGATTAAGGAAGTGTGAATGTTTCGGTGTTGTCGCTGAGTTCAGCACGGTGTTTCTGTTTGGTTTGGAGTCTGAGTTTCTCGAAGAGCTTTGGATAAGAGCATCAGTGTCAGCAGTGCAGCTCGGAGTATTTTGTGATGGCAGGAAGTTTTCTGGATGAGCAGTTTTTCTGGAAGTGAAGTTCAGAAGCAGCAGAGTGGATCCATTTCTTAGATGGATTGGATAGTTAAGTTGAGCTGTTCTGATTTTTAATTTTTAAAAGAGGAACAGTTTTCTTTGGAATTAGGCTGGGTTGATCGCAAAAGTGACTTGCGATTGTCTGAGTGTTCTCTTGGGTTGTCAGAGTTTTTCTGGATGTCTCCAGAGAAGTCAGAAGTTTGTCCGCATCTGAAGGTTGAGTTTTCTTATCGACTGGATTCCAGGAGTGATATCGATGGTTCAGTCTTGTGGAAGGATGTTTTCCTAAAGATGGAGTTGGCGAAACAGCTCATGTTTTGCTGGAATATCTGAGTTTTCTGTATGGATCCGTGAACCTTATTTCTAGAAGTGAGTTGTCCAGTCTGTGCTTATGTCCTACCTCATATCAGAATTGAGCAGCGAAAGCAGTTTGGAGTGTATCTCTGGATGGGAGAAGTAAGTTTGGAATCTATTGATTGTTGTGAAGTAGAGTTATGTTTGGATCTCGTCTGTGTTCTGATTTGGATAAGTAATTGGTCTACTTGGTTGAATTGTCAGTTTGGATAACTGGAATTCATTGAGTTTTACGTATCTCTAAGGGAATACGTATTTGATCTATCTTTGGTTTTAGAATCTGCAGTTTGGGAAGTTTGGTAGTTGAGTCAGACTCGTCTGTAGTCTGATATTCTGTTTAGTTCTATAAATCTAGATGAGTAGGAGATCTATAGCTTAGTAGTTTAGATTGTTTGTAGAGCGAGTATTCCGGTATATATATATATATACTTGGGGAAACTCGAGGTATTTTATCTAGAATTTAGTCTAGATAGTTAGAATTGTTTGATTGGATGAATTGGTTGCTATGGTTGCTAGCATATGGATGATAGTAGATGCTTGTGTTTTGAATTTAAATCTTTAATAAGATTATTAAATTACCTTTGTTTAAATTTCGGGGACGAAATTATTTTAAGGGGGGAGGAATGTAATATCCCGGAAATTTTGACAATATCAATTTAATAATCTGTTGAATAATTAAATTGATATGGATAATCTTTGATAATAAGATTTGAATTTAATTTAATAATCTGATTAAATTAGTATTAATGGATGATTTTATCTTTTAAAAAGTTAATAAGATATTTTCTATTTGAATATATACATATTTATTTGTATATATTGTAAATAGAAGCTTTGGGAAAATTGGAAATTTAGATTTAATTTAATATGACTTTTCAAAGTTATTTAAATAAATAATCTTATAGTTTTAAATTACTTTAAGTAAATATTTTAATGGTTTAAGATATATTTTTACTTAAGCTTATATAAAGAAGATTTAACAAAAATGGTTTGTTTTATTTCTTTTTAAATATTACTTGATAATATAATCTCTTATATAAATTGTTTAAAATATCAAATATGTTAATTTCAAATAATAAGTATAATGTATTTTTTTTTAATATGTATGAATTTTAAAAGACTATAGAATGGTTATATTTAAATTGATAAGTAGTTATATGAGTATATATATATAACTTGACTTTTAAATGGAATCTTAGGATTTAATTTTATTTAAATTTGAATTTAAGTTTTGAAATTCAAAAGAATATATATATAAATTGTTTTGGATTTTATAATATTTGTATAAACTTTTATTTATAAATATAATTAGTTTTTGTTTTTCTTTAAAAAGTAATATATATAGATAAGTGTTTAAATAAACAAGAAAAAGGCTTTTTATTTACTTTTAAAATAAATAGAAATATGAGTAATTACTTAAATGACAAGTGTCATTATCTAAAGCTTCATTATAACATGTGTAATTTAATAAACAATTGTATAGGACAAGTGTCTTATTTATTTTCATTTTCTTTTATTTTATAAAATCAAAAATATACATGTATATTAACATTTGCATTCCTTAAATTCATTCTTTTTCTAACCTTCTCATTTTTTCAAAAGCCAAGAGAAATCAATAATCTTTCCTCTAATCTAAAATCAAAAACCTGATTTTCAAATTCCTCAAACCAGAGATTATTAACATCAAATCTCTGTAAACCATTTTTCCAAATCAAAGAATCAGCCTGCAGCCTTCATTTTCTCAAATCTGGAATCAAATCAGAGCAACTGCTGCATTCTTTTCAACTCTGAAAACAATTCAAACTGCTTGCAGTCATTTTTCAACCTGGAAGCCAACATGCATGTAGATTTAAAGCAATCTAAAGGTCTAGCAACTCCAGTTTTTAAATCAATAAGGCATTCTAGTCTTAAGCAAAACAGTTTCAAAAACTATTTCAAAAGAATAAGGCTCTGTCTCCATTTTAATGGCGAGTAACAATTTTATTTAAAATAACCTAAATAAGTTGCTTGATTTCTTCATCTGATAATCATGTTTACAGTAAATAAATGATGCAATTCTCTGTATTCTGCTTGGTTTTGAATGCATGTTGATTTTAGTATGTTCTTGCCTGTTATCAAATGCCAGTTTCAGATATTGATCAAAATTAATGATTTCATGTTAAGTCCTAGTCTATAAACTGATTTCATATGAATGTTTGTAGATAGTTCTGTATATATATATATGTGTATTGTGAAATGCTTCTTGTTTGTATATATGGATGTATTGTGTGCATGTATGACAGTGTACTCTATTATTATTTTGTCTGCCCAGGCTAAAAATTTTATTTGAAATTTCTCAACACTTGATCTAGATTTTGTTAGGACTTGATTTACAAACCAGGAGTGTTTAAAATAGTGTAGATTAAGTTTAAAAACTTAAAATTTGTTAAATCAAATCTAGTATTGCTGTAAAGCCAGGATATCAAAATATGTTGAATAATATGAAAACTTCAAATTGAGAAATAGATAGATTCAGTATGAGGAATTAAAAACTAAAATCAAAACATGATTTTTAGAACAAAAATTTGGATTTTTAGTTAAGAGGGTATGGTGCAGTTCTGTGTTGAACAGAAAATGGAAATAAGGTATTTTTGGGTGATCTCGGGAATTTGAAGTGTCGAGTTTCTTCTGGTAGGTGGAGCAATAGTCAGTATTGCCGAGAAAAATATTGGGTGGCGTTGCAGTTCATCGTGGTGGCTGCGGTGATGAGATTTTGCCAGTAGCCCTAGTTTAAACTAGGCCTCTTGTTTGAGTCAGAACTACCTGTAGGAATGATCGAGTGATGTGAGGTTTGGGTAGAGGGAAGTATGGCCATTGACGAGATGATGGTCGAAGTCGCTGCTATCCTGGTGGACGGAGGGCCGTGAATGTGGCGTTGACAGGTTAGAGATTGAAGAGGGGAAACTGTTCCAGGTTTTGGTTTTAGGCTCGAGTTTGATTTCGACTTAGTTTCGTTGATCGAGTGATGGGATTCTGGCATAGGAAGGATCGTCGAGATGGTGACGTCGTCGTAGATGATCGGAGTTGCCGCTGGTGGATGTGCACGTACACACGAACGGGATATCTGGGTGAAGTCTGGTTTACTGGAGAAGGCAACTCGAGTTCTCGGGTTTTGTTCGTGGGAGTCTCAGGGTTTTTGATGGGCGACTCGAAGTATTTAGAGCTGGAGTGTTGGACTCAAGTGACCAGGAAGGACTCGAGATTTTCGAGTGTTTTTGCGGGTGAGACTCGGGGAATTTAGGGTTGCGACTCGAAGTGGTTAGTGGGACTCGAGTACTTTTAGTGTTGCCAGGTTTTTGTACCTGTCAGTTTGAAATTTAAATCTAATTTAAATTTTGAAGCAATAGTTAATCAGTAAATCAAAGTTTGATATATGAAGACAAGTTTAGTTTTAAATTTTAATATTAGATAAATAAGTTTTATAAATTCAAATGTTTTAATAAGTTTAAATGTTTGTTATATTTAAATGTTTGAATTTTAAAAGATTAATTTAAACTCTTTTAGAAATTCTTTTATAAGATGAGTAATTCTTTAACATGAAAAATAAAAGAGTTTTATAAATGTTGTTTAAAATGTTGTTAAAAATAATTTGTATTCATTTTAAATCTTTAAATTTAAAATGAAAATTTTGAAGATAAAATTTAAGTAAATTGATTTAAAAATACTTTGTAAAGGATAATTTGATTATTAATAAGAACAAAGTTATCTTAAAGTAATTAGAAATATGTGTTCATTAAATTATAAGGAAATTTATGGATAATTAATTTATTTGATTAATTAATCATTTAGATTAATTAAATAAATAATTAAAGGTTTAAACTAATTTATTTATGATTAAAATTAATTAATTAGGGATGATTAATTTATAATTGAGGATTATAAATTAGAGTATTAATTAATGGTTAGGAATTAATTAATAAGTAATTAAATATTAATTAAGTTATGGTTAACACTTAATTAATTTAGTAATTAGAGATTAATAAATTGGTTATTAAGATTTATTAATTTAGAATTAATAATATTAATATAAGTTAATTACTTAAGGAAAGTAATTAAATAATAGTTAATGAAGTCATTAACTATGGATTATTAAATAATTAATTAATAGGATTAATTTAATAGTTAATTAGATTAATTAATTTAAAGATAATCAATTATAGAATTTGTTTAAATGTAATTACTTATTGGAAGTAATTAAGAATTAATTACTTATAGTAATTAATTTAAGTTGATTTGATTTATTTAAGTTAATTAATTAAGTTTAATTAATTTAGAATAATCAAGAGATGATTTGATAATAATTACTTAATGTAATTATTAAGGTAAGATTATTTAGGGGAGTAAATAATAAGATAATTACTGGAAGTAATTAGTTGAATAAATGATTTTATTAATAGAAGTAATTTGAGTTAATTACTTTGAATAATTAATCAAGGGATTAATTAAGAAATTAATTAAGGAGTAATTAATTTAGTTAATGAAAGTAATTAAGGGTAATTAATTACTGATTGAAGATTAATCAAGGGTGATTAATAAATGTTGTTTAATTAAAGGTTAATTACTTAATGTAATTAATTTAATTAAGTAATTAATAATTAAGTTGTAATTAAGGATCATTAATTAATATAATTAATGATGTAATTAAGATTGGTTAATTAAGTAATAATTAATAAATGAAGTAATTAATCAATGTAATTAATTAAGGATTAATGTAATTAATTATAGTTGATTAAGTTAATTAATTTTAGTAAATTAATTAATGAAGTAATTAAAGGTTAATTACAATAAGTGGTTAAGGATAATTAATTTAAATAATTAATTAAAGATAAATTACTTGGATGTAATTAAAAGATAATTAATCAAAGATGATTAATTAAAATGAATTATTAGAGGATAATTAATTAATTGATTGTAATCAATTAATGGTTAAGTAAGAAGGATTTATAAAATGAAGTAATTAATTTAATTCAATTTAAATTAAGATGATATAAATCATTACTTATGAATGGGTGTTAGTATTGGATACTTGACTTTGATTGATATCTCTGATGAGATATATGCTGTGTGATATGGATGTTAGTTGAATTGTATGGATTATCTGATAATGTTGATTATCTGTTATCTTCCTTTGTGAATAAAGATAATGAATTAAATTGTTTTAACCTTTAAAACAACTTGGCCTTAAAAGATACGCTTTGGATTTCGATGAGACCGGGATCGGGTTTCCGTATACCGGATTTCCAGGTCTGGAGACCTGAATACCACATCGATCCAAATTAACGATAGGTCGTGAATCAAGTGAAGATGAAGATTCAGAGTGCAAGGGTTATTGTCGTTAACTCTGAGGGTGATTCCAAAACGAGTGTAACGAGATAATGCCTTCGGTTTCGTTCGAACCCGGAACGAACTTGTATGGATTGAATGCTTTCAGAACATCGTCAGGTGGACGATGAGCATTCTAAGATAGATGTGTTCTATTTAAAGGTAATCGTGACCTCAAGCCTCACAAACCGGGAATGGCTAAAACAGGGGAGGTGTAGCAAGGTTAGTGGGTAGCACCCAAGTAGGACAAGATTACCTCTGTCTAGATGTCCCTTTCTATTTTCGACTTAGTGGTGCGGTTGCTGATCCCAACCGTGAGGTATCTTGTGCGGGAATTATCCAGTAAGGGATGTTCCGGCCTTGTGTTGCAGGGGATTGGGAGTGATCCTCGGTACGGTGATCTAGGCCACGTACTGTGACGGGTGGTACCCCGGTAGCCCTGCCATTGTATGGAATCCAAACTCCAATAAGTGCCGTACGTATTAGTTGTGCCCAACTATGTTGGAATGTGAGATGTAAGCATTTCAGCTATTTCTGTATTTTACTTGAAAACCCTAGACCCTATTATAATATAACTGGATTTCCTATCAAATGTTTTGGTTAGCGTAAGGTAAAAACTTACCCATGTTTATTTGTGGGAAGTCTTACGTGATACCTTTTCTTTCAAAAGGTTTTGAAGTTAAACAAGTTTAACCTGTTACTCACACCAGACCCATGTCTGACCCAAGTTGTTTATTTCTGTTTTATAAACTCTTGGGTACTCAAATTTTTACGAGTAGCCAAGGGATTCAGGTTTAGCCTTGACGAATTGTGGAGGAGCAATGGAGCAGGAGGCTTCAGCGTTGTAGATATAGATAGTAGTTTCCGCTGTGTTGATCTTGTTTAGATCTTTGTTTTGTATTGAGATGTAATAACTAGATAGATGTTTATAACTGTCTAGTATATGATGTGAATCTGTGTAACTTTGATAAGTGTTGTATATGATACTATGTAATAGTTATGTGATATATTATATTTTATTCCGTTTCTGCTGTGAGTATTTGTGTTTGTTTTCTTTCTCTTCTTTTCTTTTCTACTTCTCACCCCTTTCTTTCTTACTGTCGATGCGATTTTCCGGGAGTGGAAAGTCGGGTCGTCACAAAATTTAACCTTGTTTTACTTGCTTTCTATTTATGGTTACCAAATTCAACTACATAATTCAACAAAATTTCTACATTTCAACTCATATATTAATTCAGAAGTTCAACTATCCAAAATATCTAGATATTCCATTTTATTTCAATAGTTGAAATTACCAATCAACAAACAACAATAGTCACAACCAAACATTTCAATTTCATAACCAAATATCCTAATTATTCATTTTATTCTCTTTAATACACCAATACTAAACTAGTTTTTTGTCCATAAATTAAATCAACAATAATTAGCCAATGCTTATAAACTAACTAAATACAACAAATCAACAATAAATGATAATAATTAAATATTACCATTTCACAAATCAAACACATTACAAATAATTATAAGAGTTATAAAATAAAATTTCTTTATATATAACATATAATATTAGGAAAAATCATTTCAAAACTTATATAAAACAGTTTATAACACTAACAAATACGCGCTCTCGTATATATACACACACTCAAACTCATTCTAGGGTATTGCTAACCCTATCTCTAATGAGTTTACCCCAACAGGCTAAGGTATCTCTAAACCAAAGCTCTGATACCAACTGTAATGACCCACCTTTTTGTACGGTATAAATCGACAATAAACCACACATGTCTACTCAAACCATTCAAAAGGGAGGATTGTTAATGGGGTAAATAAGAAAATAATAGACAAGAAGGATATACAAAACACAGAATCTCACAGCGGAATGACAAAATATAATAATCAAATAAACAGTTCATGAAGCTGTTTTACAAATGACATTTGATTACACTTTTACAATACAAATCAGAGTTATACATACAACAGAAATAAATAAATAATACAGCGGAACACATGATGTAGTGGAATAAATAATAATAAATAGTTGACTCATCTCTGCTTTCATCCTCCAAAATAAAATGGTCTTCAATACACTAAAAAGCTCAGATTGACCCGGGCATAATGAAAAGACAAAACACTCGAGTCAGGACTAAAAGATCTTATGTAAGTTAAATCAAAATAAGTAGAATAGAAATATTACTATAATGGCTTCAGAGATGCTCGGGTCAGACCGAGTATTACAGATTTTCAGGGAAGGACGTTCTAGAGCTCAGGAGGCGAGCTGGATGGCAGGAATGTATGGAGTGTTTCCACTGTGATATATTTCTGTTTATCAGAGACATGTTGATTTGTATATGTCCAGTGTTTGTGTATGTGTGTAACTCTGATGTATTAAGATGTAATTGATAGATACAGTATTCTTTTGTAAACTATTATTATTTAATACATATTATACTTTGATCCGCTGCGAATGTGAGAATCTGTGTTGTGTTTCTGTTTCTTCTTCTTCTATCTCTTTCTTCTTTTCCTAACTATTTGCGGGTCGTTACATTTGGCTCCTATCAAGTGTACAATGTGGATATAATTATTTAAAAGGTTTCAAATAATTCGAAATACAATCTTAATCATTTTAATTAAAATAAATCTGAAGTTTAAATTTAAAACTTAAACCTTTCAAATAATTCAATTGAAATAAATAATCCTAATTCAAGAAATTATATGGGTATATGTCATTTCAACTACTATCCAAAATCAAAATTTCCAAATCAATGGAAACTCTCGGGTTATCATTTCAATCCATAATGATAACAGAGATATATACATAAATAAACATCCAATCATCCAAAATGTCAACCAATAACATCCATTACAATCCAACATCCAAATCAGCCAATAAATCACAACAATCAATTGATTATCATTATTAGGTGTTTAACTAGCAATTTATATTCAATATTAATTAAATGGCAATTCAATTCAATATAAATTCAAATTTAACTTAAATGACAATCTAAAAAATACCAAACAGCAATCAATAAATTTCTAATCACATCATAAATTTAATTTAACTAACATAAGATAATTTGGTATTCGTGAGTGGGTCAAAACACTCACCTTTGATAATTAGAACGCAAAAATCCAAACAAAGATGCCTTTCCCAACAGTCTCCAAACTCAGCCAAACCTATTTCATGTCGTTAGGAATTCCAATACGAGTCCAATGGAAGAAACTACGCATGTATAAGAGGTTTTCAAATTTGATGTACCCAAAACAAAGGCAAGAAGTAGAAAGCCAAAAACATGAAAGCTAATTCTCATTGTTCATTTTTTTGAAGGCTTCTTGCAAAAGAAGGCAAGGTGATGAGGAAAGATGCGGATGTGGTTGAGGAAGAAATAGATGCTCACACTTTTTTCTTTTTTTTTAACATAGTTTCAGTAAAAATGAATTGGCAGTAACTAAGTGGAGGTATAAAGCTATGTTGACATTGAGACTTTGAAGAAAAGAAATAGAGACCCTGATGTTTGAAAAATAATGAAGTTTTAGGGGAAAGAATGAGATATGATATGAAACAAAAGAAGAAAGGGAAGTAACAAACGAAATAGGTATGTAAGGGACAAATAAAATGAAGCTATATGATCTAAGTAAATGCTTTGGGTAATAAAATAAACAAAACGGAAGAATGAGAAAGGATGTGAATTCACGTTTCAACTACACCAGAGAATTGCAAAAAAAAACAAATGTGGAAATAGTGGCAGATGTATTTAATAATAAAGAAATGAAGGGACCACTTAGGATCTAATTAATTGCATGTTTCACTCAATTAAATATATTAACACCAAATATACTTTTTTCTACACCCGTTTAAACATAATTAACATACAATAAATAAATTTGAATACAACAACCAACGTAACGTTACACAAAATAAAAGATGATCCGGAACTCAAATTCAAGTTTTTTCCAAAATAAAGTTTTTCTCAGAGCGCAATCACGGAACCTAAAAAGTTAATTTAATTTAAATTTCAAGATTAGTGTTACAATTACTTATATACAACCTCAAATTGATATTTAATGATTGTAAAAAAAAATTTTAAATTCATTTTTTCTTCTTTTTATAAAATTATTTTTACCTTTAAAATTAAAATGTTCGTTTTATTTTCATTAAAACATTCTTTTTATTTTTAACAATAATGTATGTTTCTTTCGTTAACTCCATTATTTAAAATTAATGTTTCTTTTTTTTACTCTTTTAAATTGAAAGATTCCAAATCGACATAATTGTAATTAATGTCAAAATTACACCTTAAAACGGATCCTAAGAAACATACATTTTTTTTCATTAAACGTCATTAATTTCAAATAAATTATCTTTCCCTTTTATTGAAAGATTCCAAGTCAAATTAATGGCAATAAATTCATTAATTAATTTAAATTCCAATATATATTTATTTTTATTTTCATCTTAGTATTCAATTAATTATCATCTTATAGATATACTTAACGTTGGTTTACCATTTCATTACCTCAATTTTCTATAGTTATCACTTTAATTCATATTTACTGCAATAAGTAATTAAATTAATTGCAATTGATTTTCAATTTAATTTCAATGGATTAAATAAATAGGTGATAAATGTTACCTTTTACTTACTTAGTCACATTTATAAGTTTATTATCAACAACAAATATTATGACTAGTAACACAATCCTGATTATACTCAATTTTCCATTAATTTTAGATAATTTTCCCCTTTTTATATAAAAAATTAATTCATTTTCTTATTTCAACTTATCACCAAATAACTTTACAATTACTTTAATTACTAACATACCATTCCAACATTAAACCCAACATTCAATTGCCTTAAATCCATTAGTTACCTATTCAATATTCAAACGGACAAATTAATGAGAAAATAGTTAATACAATCGTTTATAACAATAATTCATACCCATTATCTTATTCTTTACAACTAAGGGTTATAATTTGCTTACCCAAAAAGGTTTTGTATTTAATATTAACCTATTTCAATTAATTACATACAAGTTCACCATTAACTACATCATTTAATTTATTTTATTATTTACAATTATAACCAAGTCAACCTACAATTTATTTCAATTAATTTGAAATTACATTAAATAGTTATCAACAACATTCAAACAACATCACTGATTTCATATTCAATATTAGCCAATTCTAATTGATTACATATAATTTCAACATTCTATGTATTTCCTTTTTTATATAGTTATAACCAATTATAACTTTACATTCACTTCAATTAATTGGAATTACAGTCAAATATTTTGCAATTATCTTATATTAACATTACTAACATTGCATTCTGGTTATTACTCTCATTATAACATCACAAATTTTAGTTTTCTTTCAGTATAAAATTCTAAAATCTTATTTAATTAATATTTTAATTATCAAAAAACACGGGTCGTTACATAATTTATAAATGGAATTCAATTTAAGGAAATTGATTTATAAATGGAATTTAATGTAGAAATCAAATTTATAATGAATGTAAGTGATGTGAAAAACTGTTATAAACTGGAATTGAAACTGTGAGATTTATAAACAATGTTTATAAACAAAAGTGAAGTGATTATCAGTGGATAAATTGAAGATATAAGTTCACGGTAAGAATTTATAATGAGATGGGTAAATTGGTTTAAAAAGAAAAGATAGATTTTTCTTTTGCAAATGTAAAAAGGGGATTTACGAAATTGGGACGTAAATAAATTGGTGATAAATCGAGAGAGATCTATAAATATTAGATGTGTTATATTGAAATTGGAAAATATGTTTTGTCGAGAAGATGGGTTGTTTTAAAAAGGGGATTTTTAGTTATTAAACTAGGTAAATTGAAAAATGTTTTAGCATAAAAAAATAAATATTCCAGAAAATTATTTATTTAAATATTTTAAAATTGTCAAAATGGATTATAAGTTTATAAACAAGTCTTGTAAATCGACTAGAATCCTATTAATACATCAGAATTAAGTATTGATTCAAAGTTATGTGATTATTTTAAATTGTTTAAAGTCTATTTAATTATTAATTAAGTTAGTTTATAATGAGTTGACATTAAGTTAATTATTATTTAAGAATTAATTAGTATTATTATTTCAAGAGATAAATTATTCAATATTAATATAGTTTTATATAATAACTTTTATTTAAGAGTATTTGGCTAAGTTAAACTTGGAAATTATTATAGAAATTTATAAGTATTATTTTGAGAAAATTATCAAATAAAGTATTCGGAAAGGTATGGTATACCTTCATGGCAAAATCGGAGGCAGAGATTGCCTACAGTTAAGTTTTGGATTTCTCTAGGATAGAGACGTATCATTGAGCTGTGAATCCATGGTGGATACCGCGTGGTGCTTTCCGTATTTATTTTAAAAAAAAGTTTTTTCCAATATTTTTGAAAAGAATGGTTAGTGAACGTACTTACTTCGATAAGATAAGTACATACTTTTGGATAAAGAGATTTAATTTATTTAAAATTTAAATTAAATGAGACTTGGTGTTTTCAGTGGAAAATGAAATATTTGGTTGAATGATTGTTTATTTGATAGTTAAATAACCGATTATCAAATCTGGACCCAAAATATAACTTTGGGAATATCTAGAAGAAACACAAGGATTATGTGGTACAGTTATCGTCGAGGTGTTATACTGTACGTATAAACTCGTTTCGTTCTTCTAGGACGACGATAAGGAAATCCGTCCACTAACGGTTAGGAGATGATCTCCGATCTTATTTTCGTCTATTTATTTCCTAAAGAACCGGGGTTGAGTTTACCGAAAATATCGAACGTTGTTTCGAAGAGATCGGGATCGGTTAAGTTATCCGAAAACCACTTCGATCCAATGAATACGTTTTCGAAGTGAAGATAAGAGCGTGCAATTGAAGTTGGAGCAGTGAAGTGCAAGGGCTAATCGCTACTAATCCTGAGGATGATTCCAAAATGGATGTAGTAGGAATAGTGTCTTCGGTTTCGTTAAGACCCAGAACAGACTTGTATGGATGAATGCTATCAGTACATTGTCATTGGAGGACAATGAGCATTCCAAGTATAAATTCCTTAAAAGGTAATCATATCCTCAAGCCTCATCAACCGGGAATGACTAAAAACCAGGGGAGATGCAGCAAGGCAAGGTGGGTCGCACCCAATTAGGGTATGTTTATCACCTTTCTAGATACCCTCGGATTATTACTACGGTGCATGTAAGGAACTCGGAAAAGGGTGGGAACACCTTAGGGTGATAGCATATTCGGTCTACCCAGGTTAGGGATAGTCCGGTCTTGTGTTGCAGGGGATCCCGACGTGGTCCTCGGTAAATTTTTCTAGATGTGTACTGTGACAGGTGGTACCCTAGTGCCTAGCCATTCGTATGGAATCCATTCTCCAATAGTACCTTTACAGTTTTGGTTGTAGAGCCCAGTATGCTGGAATTTAATTAATGTAACAATTTCAGTTATTTGAATAAGTATTTGTACCTAGACACTATTATAATATCAAATGATTTTGATATAAAATGTTTTGGTTATCGTAAGGTAAAAACCCGTCATGTTTATGTATGGCGTGGTCTTACGAGATACCTTTGTTTTTCAAAGGATTTTGATAACTCTAATAATTCAAATTGAGTGTGTTTTTCTCACGTTGGTTTTCCAAACTGACTCGGGTGTTATTTTATTATAATGCTTGAGTCAGATGGAGTATTACAGATACATGATAGGATGCTATGGAGCTCAGGAGACGAGATGGATGACGAAGACGTATCACACGTGCTTGATTATATTCCGCCATGTATTGTATGATGTATATTCAGCATTTGTGAGGACAAGTTATTATTACTGTCCGATATTGTGTTATTGATGTGTTGTACTCTGATGATGTAATATGTAAATAACTGTTGTAGTTCTTTTTGTATAAAGACATGTTATTATCTATTATATATTGTTCGGCTGCGATTGTGAGATTCTATGTTGTTGTTTATGTTTTCTTCTTCTACCTTTTTCTTCTTTTCCTCTAACGATCTGATATTTCTGGCACTCGATTGCTCGGCATGTAATACAGTGGATGTATTGATGTCGATTTTCGAGGGTCGAAAATCCGGGCTGTCACGCCACTGGAATTCTAAGATAGCGAAGAATTATCGAGACACGATGTCGGGCCTTAGGAGAGCTTGGAAGAAACCGAACTGGATGGGTGCCAGTGTATGGGACGCTTGGGTTGCCTGGTGGAACAACGATGGGTTCAAGGTAATTAATCTGTCATATATATCTCATTACTTTGTTTTACAACTATTAAATTTATTTTTCAATTATTTAAGTTTGTAGGCGGAGTCATAGAGAAACTCTGGAGATAGAAATAAGAACCCAGTAACACATCGTGGTGGTTCCAATTCATTCCAGCATCATCGTGAGGATTTGATAAATTTATTAGTTGCGATTATAAACAACTATTACATTTATATAGTTTAAGTTATAAGTTATTAATAAACAGTTAATAAAAACAGTAATATATACATTATTTATTGCAGGAAAGAGCGCGTCGACGTCCGGTCTCATACATGGAAGTATTTGCTCATACCCATGCCATAAAGCAAACGGACGAAGCTGGCAACCTTACATATGCATGGGAAGATGAGGATAAGGTGACGGCTGCATATGTATGCATATTTTGAATTTTAAGTTATTAATATTGATTAGTTTAAGTAATTAGCTTTAAAGAATAAAATAATGTTATGTTAATTTCAACTGTAATTTCTTTTGGCATTGTAGGAAAAGTTTCAAGAGGCATGGGCACAGATGCTAGAGGGATCAGATCGCGATGTGTTGACCCGCGAGGAGGAAGACACTATTTTTGACTCCATCATGGATCTGACGTAGCGAAATCAGCGTTTTGGTTATGCAAACCAAGCGGTAATTTATAAAAATTAACTATCTTATAAAAGTTACACAATTGTTATAAAAGTCGTCGAAAAGTTCTATAATAGTTTTTTCTATTCGCATGCTAGGGCATCTCAACAAGCATACAAAAAGAGCAGGACAAAGCCGAGATAAAACAGTTGAGAGCCATGGTCGAGCAGTTATAGGAGCAGGATCGTCTTCGCGCTATATAGATGGAGCAGTTGAATCAGCACTTGGCGGAGTACGTGCAGCAACATGGTTCATTTCCTTCATCGTCTGGTGCTTCCGAAGGCGAGGACGATTCTTGATAGGTACGCTTTTCTGTGTTTGTGCTTGGATGTTGAATATGTTGACTTGGAGTTGGTGAGGATGATTTTTTTTGGTATGCTTGATACACTTTGATGAGAGATTGGATGTCTTGTATTGATTTGATACATTTTGTGGAGTTGTTTGATGTTTGACGTCAGGGCTGATCCTAAGAGTTTTGGTACCTAAAGCGAAAAGCAAAAACAATGCCCTTATATAGAAATTAATGCTTTTATCCTTAGTTAAATCATCAAAGTAAAAGTAATTTATATTTTTTATAAATAATGACTTTAACTCAATTGCTTTTATTTTTTTCTTTGGTAAGACAACATTTAATGCTTTTAATTCTGAAAATAGCTCTCTTCCATCAATATCAGAGTGCAAATCATGTCTCAAATAAAAAATCATATATAAAACCAGCCATATATTACCAACCACATCGTTCTTACTTGATTTGAGGATGTGTCATCTTTGGAAGCAGAAGGTGCAGGTAGATGAAAACTAGACTAGGATTTTGATGTTTCTTGCATATACTTTGTTTTAGCAGTCTGCTCTCTAGAAATTGGAATGGTTCCATCAGGGCAAGATCCACTTCTATGCCATGTTTGATGAATACTATTTCGTGTAATACTTCCATTAACACCACTAATTATCTATTGTATGTAAGTAAGAAAGATAAAATATAAGTGATTAGTTTAATTAGAACACAGTCTGTTATCTAGAAGTGATACCCATATACAAGATTAGATTTCAACCTTGATTGTGTGGTGCTTAAGCAATGGGTTTTCAAAAGCAGGTTGATCGTAAATGTTTACACAATCAATTAGTTTGCCATCTTCACCCTACAGGTTACAAAAAATGAAGTCCTTTTAGTTCTAACATAAATATATATTAGAAAAGGGATGAAAAATAAATTAAACAATAAACATAAAAAAAAGAGAATTACCAGTATTGTTTTAGTTGGTAGACTCGCTTTTGACAAAATCTTTGAAGAACCAAATTGGTGGTTAGTGTGTGAACCTGATTGAAAAAAGTATGAATTTTATCGAGGATGTTTAATATGAATTAACTATATTGTTGCTTACATTACTGAGTCTATATATGGCTTTGATTCAGTATATGCCTATACGACCGAGAGAACATAAATAAAAGCCTTCAAGATCAATCATGCATTACACAGTTACAATTTTCATCATGCTAAAACAGTAGCCTTTACAAATTAAGGATTTAGAAAAGAGCAACCAACTACCCCTTACTTAAACCATAAAAAAAAATATACTAGACAAACAACATAGAAACATAATTATATCACAATAAACTGAAGGTCAACCTTTTTCAACCTCTGGTTGAATTGCCCTCATTTTTTACTTCTTCATTACATATTGTTTTCTCCATAATAAAAAAGAACCAATTTTGAAGAGTGCTCATTCTTGAAATAGACTTGAATTACATCACTACTTTACATGTGATTTTAAATTTCTAGCTAATTACATCACAAGGAAAGGAAGAACTCGATTATGTTAATGGTCAAAAGCTTGTAAACTCATTAAACTGTAGTTATTAACCTTCAAAAATGAACCATTTCATGCATTTTATAGATTTTTTTTGCATATATTCAGCATTTTAAAGGGCTGTGATAGAATTAATATCAGTGAGAAAAAGAATGAATTTTACCATGATCAGCATGAGCATAATCAGTAGTGAGTTGTGTAGAGGATAGATCCAAAGGCAAATACCATACGTATACTGCTGAGATGGAGAGGAGAGGTTGCGACTGGAGCCTGGAGAGCTGCACCGCATCGTATAGATGGAGATGAGATTGCTGATTTGAGAAATCACGATTCAACTTTTTTTATTGTATGCATCGTTGGCGATTTAGTGCCCTAGAATTTTTGAGGCCCTAATCGACCACTTCTATTGCTTTGGGGAAGGGTAAGGCCTGTTTGATGTTGATTGGACAATGTTTTGTTGAATGTTTGAGGATGTTGGATGGTTGATTTTGTATATATTGAAGTTTATGATCTTGAGTTTGAATATATTGGAGTTTATGATTTTGTATATATTGAAGATTATGGTTAATATTGTTGTTGGTTGTTTTATATATAAATATAAATATATATATATATATATATATATATCTGAATTATCTGAATTATCTATGTGGAATGGAGTTGAGAAGTATATTGATATATGTAGATTTGGTGGAAGTCGAATAGGCGTAGAAATAAAAAAAATAAACCCAGATTTTCGACGGCTACCGACGGCTTACGAGTCACAATCTTCCGACGGTTGTCGACGGCTACCGATGGACTATTGGTTACGAATGGATCCAGGTGTACCTCGTTAGTCGTCGAAGGTCGTCACTATTAATAATTAATAATTAATAATCTTCCTGTAACCAAACATTTGAGAAGGTTAGAGCTTGGAAGCAAATTAATAATTCAAGGGATGGAGAAGAGATGCATTTACCTAATTTGGAGGAGGTCTACCGCTCTGATAAGCATCATCGAAGTTGGATTCGAAATCGACCTGAAGTTGCGAATTTAGGGCAACTTATCAATAACTACGGAGAGTACTCAGACGTGCTTTAATCAATAAAATCCATCACTTATCTGTTGAGCAAAGGGAAGAATGCAGTTATTCGCGACAAGCTTCTCAAAAATCAGATTGGAAGGTAAAGCGAAATGATGCTATCGAGAAATCAACTCGAATCTACGATAAAGGGGAAGATGAAGTTCGCTGGAGCTGGAAACCCCCTTGATTAAGATTATAATCTCAGATCGATGATTTAACGGTCGCCTTTTTTTCTAAGGGAAGAAAGGGTTTATTTGGTTGCGGCTAGGGTTGTATGAGTTATTATGTAAGGAGGTAGTACTCGGGTATTGTAACATTCTGCCTTTTTGTATGGTTTAAGCAGGCACATGTGCCAACTCAAACGATACAGAAGGGCGGATTGTTATGGGGTAAATAAGAAAAAGAAGAGAAAGAAAAAAAACAAAACAGAATCTCGCAGCGGAATGACAAAAGATAATAATCAAATAACAGTTCATGAAGCTGTATACAAAACATTTGATTATACTAATACAATACAAAATCAGATTTACATATATCAGAGATAAACAAATAATGCAGCAGAACAGTATGAATGCAGTGGAATAAATATAGTAAATAATAGTAGTACAAATCTTCGTCTTCGTCCTCCAGAAAAAGGTCTTCAAATCCTGAAATGCTCAAGCTGACCTGAGCGAATTGAAAAGACAAAACACTCGAGTCAGAACTAAAAGATCTTATGTGAGTTAAATCAACGGTAAATAATTATGAGTGGAATGGCGTCGGAGATGTTTAGGAGGTTTGACATCTCCTATCCAGTGTCTAACGTGAGTGTAGTAACTTAAGAGATGTTCGGGATTCACATCTCCTAAGAATCCGTTAAACTATCTACTATGTAGTACAATACTCTATTATAATATGTCTACAGTAAGATAAACTATTAAAATAGCATTAAGGCGTTACCTATTTCCCCCTTAACACATTTTATATATTCCCATAGTCTATACAGTACCGTAATCCCGTCCGCACTGGACGTCGTCAGAGGGCACTCCATAGGTATGGTACAAAACAAACTCGTAGTGGTCTCGATAGGGTAGGTGACACGGCACAACTAGGCAATGCCAGGGTAGATATACCAATTACAATTCCGTACTGGTGGTAACGCATAGCAGCTACTACTGCCCACCTCGGAACACACTCCCAAATCAAAAATTGAGGGTGGCCACCAAATCAATCGCAAAGTCAGAATATAGTATCGAAGGAATGTGCCCGATCGGAGGAATGGCCTCACTTGGCCCATCAATTGCTCATGTTTTAGCCACCTTATGCTAACTCATGGGAGTTAGGTCCACGTATATACCTCATATAGGATCATCGCCAACCATCCTACTTAATTCTGGAATCTCCATCGCGTACACAGTTGTCAAAGTGGTTTTCGGTATTGGCAAAGAGTATGACAATATCCGATCCCGGTCTCTTTAACAACCAATCGCTTATTACACACCGGATGGTTCTTTTACATTTCCAAAATCATTTCATAATTGATATCAAAATATCACATTCAATTCAAATCATATCATTTTCGAAATCATTACTTACTTCCGAAATTATATCACCTTGAAATCATAGTTCGAAATTATATTTCCTTTCAAAAGTCGTATTTCCAAAATAGGTTAAACTCTCATTTCAAAATTATCATATTAAACCAAATATTCTATTTATATTCCAACTTAGGTTATAATGTCGCTTAACCACATTCACTTTAAAAATAGAGAATTTGAATATTAACCCATCCATTTTACTTAGTTTGGAATTTAAAAGAAAATAGTTTAAATAGTTGTAAATAGTTAATATAGATTTAAAATAGATTAAATAGCTTTAAAATAGATTAATTAGATCTAAAATAAGTTAAAACAGGTTAATTAGTTTAAATAAATTAAATGGTTTAAAATAGGTTAAAATGATTTAATATAATTAATATAGGTTAAAATAGTTTAATACTTTGAAATCTTAATAATTAGAAATTTTGAAATAATATATTTTTAAAACAATTTATATTAAAACATGAATTTGGAATTAATATCAAATTAAACTATTCATTTCATTTCCACACATTTGGACCATTTTCAATTTCCAAGTCAACAAACCAAATTCCAAACCTTTCAATTTAACATTTCAATAAACTATTGAATTTCATATCGTTTCAATCCATGATCAAATATCAATTTGGATTACTCCAATTTCAAAATATTTCAAAGTTATTTTCAAACAACATCAATAACTTAATTTCGATAGAATTTCATTTATACTTAAAAGTTTAACTTTAAAGTTCCAATTTAATTTCTTAAAGCAATTCCTTTTAAACCAATTCACATTTCAACACAAAACTTGATTTCCCAATAATACTTCAATTTATATACATCAAATTTTATTTCAAGGCATCATTTAAATAATTAAAAAATTAGAAGTTCAAAATCATTAAATTTAACCAATCTGGTGTCCGTATATAATTTTCTACCCTAGGGTCAAGTGATACGGATATTTATCATTTCGATCCGCAATTTAATATTTACGGTTATATATCATTTCACACCGCAATCCCGAACTAATAATAAAATCCATAAAATCGCTCGAGTCTATCATTTGAACCCATAACGCTTTTTCCTTAATCTATTGATCATTCGGGTATTTATCATTTCAACCCATAGTGAACTTGCAATTTATAGCGATATAAGATAAAACATCCATTCATCCAATATCAACAATCAACGTCCATCACAATCATCATCCAAATCAATCAATAGACATCAATATAGAACTACTAATCAATAACAGGTATTTAACTGGCAACTTATATTCAATAATAAATTAAATAACGATTTAATTCAAATAAATTCAAATTAATTGAGATGGCGATTTAAAATATACCAAACCGTCATAAATAAATTTCTAATCACATCATAAAATTAATTTAACAAACATAAGAAATTTTAGAAGTTGTGTGTGGGTTAAAACACTCACCTTTTGAATTTAAATCGAATTTAAATCCAATTTAAGCCCAAAATTCAAATAGTCTCCGAATTCATCCAAACTAGCGTCAAAATGTCCGAAATCTAAATACGATCCCAGCGGAATGAACCGCACATGAAACGGACCTCGTATGTGAAAGTTATACGAGTTAGAAGTTATATAAATTCAATTTTGAAAATAAATAAAATAATAATAAGAACAATTACACGTCATCACTACCTTAACGCGCCGAAACCCTAGAAGCCTTCAGGAATCTCGATCAACTAAAGGCCGCCATCAATAGGAAATTGTCGTGCCGCCTCCACTGGGTTTCGTGACGATCGACCCTCGCCACTGCAACGGGCACGTCCAAGCGCCACCACCACGAGGTCGCGGGCCACCCAGAGTCACCCAATCGTGATCCGTCGCCGCTAGCTTCCCCGATCACCCACGGCGAGATACTTGACCTCGAGCACAAATGACCAACACCACCCTGACGAGCTCGACTCCTTCTTCCCAACGCTGCTTCCTGATCATCGATCGGGCGACGATCCACCGTTGGATCGTCAAAACCCTAAAAAGAACGGCCGAGGTTCATCCTCAATTCCTGGACAAATGCTGATTTGAATTGAGAAACGAATTGCATCAGAGGATTACACTCGTCGAGAGCTTCAAATTGATAAATTATTCAATATATTTTGGAAGATTTTTATTTTGGAATTGAATTTGAATTTGCAATTTGGGAATTAGGGTTTTGGTTTTGTCTGCCATTGGAATGATGAGTTGAGAAAGAAATGTACATACAAACAATCTGAGTTGAGGAACACTAGGGTTTATAACGGGCTATTTATAGATGGATCAGAAATAGACAAATGGATTAGATCGATTTGGGTTTGAACGATAAACGACCCGTAAAGCCCGTTCTGTCTCCAGAACGAAAATGGGTCATTCCATATATCAATATAGATGTTTTCAATATTCTTAAACTCAATGGAACAGGTTTGTAACAACCCGGGATTTGCATTACCAATTAATAAATAAAAGTTAGGATTTTATTTATTTTAATGAAGCATAAAAGGATTTGGAATAACAAAATTTATTTGAAAAAGGCTATTTTAATTAAATGGGAAATATGGGATTTTAAAATGAGGATAAAATGTTATTTTTGAAAAGTTAAATATTTTAGGAGAGGATTTAAAATGGGTTTGAATAAGAAAAGTGAGTTTTATAAACATATATGAACACTTAGAAAATTTTTGAAAACATGGAAATAACTCTCTTCATATTGGGTTATTAAACCTTACCCAATAACCCACCCTAAACTTCCTCTATAAATTATCTCAAACTCTCCTAACCTCATTCATTAAAACCCTAACCATTTCCTAAAGCTTTCATAACAAAAATGGCCTCCATATTCATCTCCTTCTAGTTTTAGCTTATGCAAGTCATTCTATGAAAAGGTAATGCAAATACCCACCTCAAATCCATATTTTATATCTTCATAATTTCTGAAATTTTATTAGTAACACATGTTTTATGTGTTTTTTTGATCTTATAGCCTCCTAATTACCTTTTGCTAATTTGGGTTGATGCTATAATAGTATTTGTTGCTTTCAAGAGAGGTATATTGCTAAAAACCTCTTCTAGATGTGTTTAATCATCTTTTGATTTCAATAATCATTTAGTAACACGTGTTTTCTTATGTAACATGTGAATCATAGCTCTTTGATCATCTTTGCTTTCATTTTGGGGTTGCACATAAGGTGTTTGTGATATTGCTTCATTAAGGTAATTACTATCTATTAGTGATTATTGCTAGTTATATCTATTAGTGATTATTGCTAGTTAATTTTGATGAAAATTTGATGCCAAAATTTGAAAAAAACACATCTAAATCACTAAAAACATCAATATTTACTGGCTGGAATTGCACAGCCTGAAAACGGGCTGAAACATAAATCTGAGAGCCCAAAAGTAGGCCTGGGTTGCACCCAGGCTCCCATATACAGCAGGCTAGCCCAGTTGGGCTAGCCAGAAGCAGGGCCAGCCCAGTTGGGCTGGCGCGCACGCAACCCAGCCGCGTGGGCTGGGACATGGTTCCCAGCCCAGGCGGGCTGGGACTAAACAGATCCCAGCCCGCGTGGGCTGGGACATGGTTCCCAGCCCAGGCGGGCTGGGACTAAACAGATCCCAGCCCGCGTGGGCTGGGACATTGTTCCCAGCCCAGGCTTCCCAGCCCAGGCGGGCTGGGACTAAACTGATCCCAGCCCGCGTGGGCTGGGACATGGTTCCCAGCCCAGGCGGGCTGGGACTAAACAGATCCCAGCCCGCGTGGGCTGGGACTTGGTTCCCAGCCCAAGCGGGCTGGGACTAAACTGATCCCAGCCCGCGTAGGCTGGGACATGGTTCCCAGCCCAGGCGGGCTGGGACTAAACTGATCCCAGCCCGCCAGGTGGGCTGGGGCAGGCTGACTCGGGCCGGGGTCCCGCGTTCAAAAAAAAAATTACTGTGTAAACTCTGTTTTCAGATTTTTATCTTCACTTCGCGATGCTGCCACGATCGCATCCGAAGTCAGAATTCGACGTTTTTTGTCTCGTTGGGAAGGTGGAGTTTCGAACTACATCTCTGAAAAATTTGAGCAACATCGGAGTTCGTTTGGTACTTCGAATTTCGTGTCGAAGTTGAACTCTGGTCGCTGTTTGTAAACAGTGTAAATCTTGTTCTGGGTCCAACTTTGAGACGTCGCTGCCACTTCGTCTCAACTCGGAATCCAGAAATTCTTTTTGCGTCTTAAAGTAGGGATGTTGGACTACATGCCTGCAAATTTTCATGACATTTGGACACCGTTTGCTGGTCCAAATAAATTGCCGAACTTGGGTTCGCAGCTGTTTTTGAATGTTTACAAACACTTAAGATATTTTTCAGTGATTTTCTGGTTTTATTGATTTCTTTGAGATTTGTCTCTAGATTTCGTACACGGGTTTTATGAATCATTTTCAAAAGATTTTTCACTCCTAAATGGCTTTAGAAATTATTATATAATATTATTTTTAATTATTAAATTAATTACTCCATAATAGGAGAGTTTTCAAAAGCCGTTTTAAAATGGTTTCAAAATCAATTATAAATCCGTTTCGCACCATTATTTTCTATAATAAAAATCTCACACTCACTTTTTAGCACGTCGAGCGAAGTGGAAAGGTGCTTAAACGGTTAGGAAATCTCCGGCCTATGGAACCGTGTGTATTTCCTTTCCGGTTAATCCCTGACCTATTCGATTGATCGTTTTGACCTCTGGGTCTAGTTTACCGATGATACGAGGTGGACTTTTTATTGTTTGGAGTGTGAGCTTGCTATTGGTTAGGAAACCGTTTAGTGCAAACGTGGGGTATGGGACTCATTGTTAACACTTTACGGGTTCCTCTCCAAGAAGTTAGTGACACATTAGCCTTTGGGCGGCCAGTACTGGACTTCTGGGTCACCACGCCTCTAGGCAACCGTCTCTGGACACCTGCTCTATGGAGCAGTTTATTTTTCGGCGTGCGCCTCTGGGCCTTTATCCTTCTGGGAAGGATCTCGTCGTCTCGCACGTTCCGCATAAGTGCGAGTGATCGATCACAACTCTACAGTACTTGGCAACAACGACTCTGGTCGGTGCACGTGCAACATTTGTATTATCTGATGATTTTTATATCCATTCGAGTACCGCCATTCGGTGTTGGTTCTATGGAACCATACGATGTAAGTGTGATTACCTTGTGGATTCACAGTGTCTCTGGACACTGCTTTTCAGTGTTTGATTTCATTGACTTTTCAGTATATCCCCATTGCTCTTTGGAGCATCGATCTTTGCTTGGGCATTGATTACAGACTCTGGTCACTCTTGGGATTATTGCCTATGGGAATCTTTTTATAGCTTTGGCTACGCCGATGATATGAGGCGATTTTATTTATTCTACACTTTGGTGTTGATTTCTCTTTGGAGATTTTTACTGTTGATTGATGATTAGGGATCGTCATTATATTCATGTGGTTCATAATATACTTCTCTTTGGATAAGTACTGTTTTATTTATGTACTGCATTATCATATATCTCAGTTATTACTGATGGTTTAGCTAGCCTGACCCGAGTGTTTTCGCTCGGGTCAGACCGAGTTGTTTCAGGTTAGGTCTCTGGACTTAGCTTCTGTGCTTCCGCTTGGACATTATCTGCTATGCTGATAGATAGCGCTTTTATTTGTCCACTATTCCGCTACTCTGTTATTATTCAGACTTTGATATGTACATATTGTTGACTCACATGTGTGAGCAGTGGCTTTGTACCCACTTATGATATTTGGATCTGTATTGACGATGTATTGTTCTGGGATTTTATATCTGTTATGTGATTCTGTTCTGTGATGCTATTTCATTATGTTATTATGCTTTGTCCTGATAGATCTTTAGCCATTTGTAATTTCGTTATAAGTATTTACCGAATATGTCGAACCACCTGTTTGAAAAAAAAATAGATACCACCCTTTCGACGTATTCAGTAGATAGTTATAGCTTGATTACAAATGGTCGCTTCCACTATACTCTATTCTCCGCTTTAACAGACATTATTACTCCCGTAATACTCTTTGTTACAGTGGGTCTTAGAGTGGGGCGTTACAGCTTGGTATCAGAGCCTGGTTTCAGGAATAAGCAATAATAAACACAGAATAGATACACTTAGTACAATACATTTTAATTAGATCCGAATTAAATCAAATCCCTTCCTTATGTTATTGATAGATAAGTTAGGAATATGTATAGGAATCCGTTATATTCCTTCGTATTCCTTAATTAATTATCTATCATTGAATCATGGCTATTCTGCTGGATTGGCTCGCTCAGTACGACGCCAAAATCATTTGTTCGGAGCGGATATTATTCATTCATCACCCTGACTCATCCTCTCCGTTAGCTATTGTTCTTCAAGATGTTGGGCTTTCTGATGATTACTTTATTTTCTCTCGATTCACGAGATGAGGATTTGAACTTATCTCGTATTCCTGTTGTTCGGGATTTCCCCGACGTTTTCGAGCCAGTATCCGGACTGCCGCCAAAGCGAGCTATTGAGTTCCGCATCGATCTTATCCCAGGCTCTCATCCAGTTGGGCGTCCTCCCAAGAGGATGTCTACTAAAGAGAATGAGGAACTCAGGAAGCAGTTAGTTGAGCTTGAAGCGAAGCAGTTCATCCGGTCCAGTTCTTCGCCATGGGGTGCTGCTGTGGTCTTCGTTAAGAAGCCCGATGGCTCTCTTAGGCACTGCATTGACTATCGCAAGCTTAATGAGTTGACCATCAGAAATCGTTATCCATTGCCACGGATAGACGACATGTTTGACCAATTGAGCGGTGCGAAGGTCTTCTCTCAGCTTGACCTTGCCACCGGATTCCATCAGCTACGAGTCGTGGAAGACAGCATTCCTCTTACAGCATTTCGCACTCGTTATGGTTCTTTTGAGTGGTTGGTCATGCCGTTCGGCTTGACGAACGCTCCAGCTTTCTTTGTCGATCTTATGAATTGAGTATTCCGGGAATACATCGATAGATTCGTTCTGGTTTTCATTGACGATATTCTTATTTATTCTAGATCCGAGGCAGAGCATGCCCATCATTTGCGGATCGTCTTGGATACTATTCGTCAGCATCAGCTTAAGGCCAAGCTCTCCAAGTGCCATTTTTGGGAGAGCAAGGTCAAGTTCTTGGGCCATATTGTATCATCTGAGGGTATTTCTGTCGATCCTGCCAAGATCGAAGATATTCGGAATTGGAAGCAGCCCGAGAACGTTCATGATATACGCAGCTTCCTTAGGCTGGCGGGTTATTACCGTCGATTTATCAAGGATTTCTCTCGTGTTGCACTTCCCCTCACGACTCTAACTCGTAAGGGGGTTTGCTTTATTTGGTCTGATAAGTGTGAAGTTTCTTTCGGGCGATTGAAGGAACTCCTCACTCATGCTCCTATCCTTGTAGTTCCTGAGAGTAACCAGGATCTTGTTGTTTACACCGACGCTTATGGTAGCGGCCTCGGTGCTGTGCTTATGCAGAAATATCGGGTAGTTGCTTACGCTTCTAGGCAGCTACATCCGAATGAGGTTCGCTATCCGACTCATGATCTTGAGTTGGCAGCTATCGTCTTTGCTTTGAAGACGTGGCGTCACTTTCTATTAGGCGAACGCTTCACTCTTTACACCGATCACAAGTCTCTGAAGTATTTATTCAGTCAGAAGGATCTCAATATGAGGCAGCAGCGATGGCTCAAGTTTCTCGCCTCATATGATTTAGACATTCAGTATACCCCTGGCAAGGGTAATCGTGTGGCTGATGCACTCAGTCGCAAACACTCGGCAGTAGTTTCTATGATGATAGCCGAGTGGGATATTCTTGAGACTCTTTCTATGTGTGATATTCGAAATCGAGCTCCGTCTTCTGATCCTCAGATCTTGTTATTCAGCTTGGAAGCTCGACCTATTCTATTGGATCGCATTGCCCATGCTCAGCGGCAGGATCCAGACTTGTTGCGATACATTCATCTCCTTGAGTCGGGATCCAGTGATGAGACATTATCGGATTATTCTATTGATTCTCATCGGTGTCTTCGCAGGAAGAACCGTATTTTGGTACCATCTGATTTATCACTTAGGCGTGACATTCTAGACGAGTGTCATCGCACTAAGTACACTATTCATCCCGAGTCGAGTAAGATGTATGCCGACATGTGTCGTCTATTTTTTATTGGGAGGGCATGAAGAGCGATGTTGCAAGTTATGTAAGTCGTTGCATGATTTTTCAATAGATCAAAGCTGAGCACCAGCGTCCATCCGGTCTTCTTCAGCCGCTAGAGATTCCATTGTTGAAATGGGATCAGATATCCATGGATTTTATTGACGGTCTGCCTCGATCGAGGTCAGGCCATACTTCTATTTGGGTCATCGTCGATCGCTTGACCAAATCAGCTTATTTCATTCCTATTAAGTCCACTCGGACTGCTCCTCAGCTTGTCAAGTTTTATGTGAAGGAAGTTGTTCGACTTCATGGCATTCCTAGCTCTATCGTCTGTGATCGAGACACTATCTTTACTAGTCACTTCTGGAAGTGCCTACAGTCAGCTTTGGGCTCAAAGCTGAATCTCTCGACTGCTTATCATCCTCAGACCGACGGTCAGACGGAGAGGGTGAATCGTGTTTTGGAGGATCTTTTGCGCTGTTGTATTCTGGATTTCGGAGGTAGTTGGGAGGATCACTTACCGCTTGTAGAGTTCTCCTACAACAACAGCTTTCAGTCTAGTATCGGCATGGCACCTTTCGAGGCTCTCGACAGAAGGCCATGTCGCTCTCCTGCTTGTTGGTTAGAATCTGGCGAGAAGCTCCTTCTTGGTCCAGATTCAGTTCGGGAATCTTCTGAGAAGATTACTCTTATCCGTCAGAGAATGAAAGAGGCACAGGACCGCCAGAAATCCTACGCGGACAACCGCAGGAAGCCTCTTGAGTTCTCCATTGGTGATCATGTCTTTATTCGGATATCTCCTATGAAAGGGGTTGTGCGTTTTAGCTCTACAGGGAAGTTGGCTCCTCGCTATGTTGGACCATTTCCTATTACGGAATGCATTGGCCCTGTGGCTTATCGTGTGGCTCTACCTGCTCACTTCTCTGGAATGCACGACGTGTTCCATGTTTCCCAGCTTCGCATGTGTGTCCGCGATCCTGATTCTATCTTTGAGCCGCATGTTGTGCCTAATTTAGAGATCTTACCTGATTTATCTTTGGAGCAGCAACCTCTTCGTGTGCTTGATTCGGAGGTTAGACGCCTTCGCAACAAAGAGGTTCCACTCGTGAAGATTCAATGGTCACCGAATCCTAAGGACTGCACTTGGGAGACCAGAGAATCTATCGAACGCTCTTATCCTGGCTTTCTCCCATCTTCTTCTGCGGGTGAGAATTCTCTATTTTATCTCTATCACTTCTTTTGGGGATGTGACGTTGTAAACGACATCTATCTTAAGGAATTGCGGGGACGCAATTTTCTTAAGGGGGGGAGTCTGTAACAACCCGGGATTTGCATTACCAATTAATAAATAAAAGTTAGGATTTTATTTATTTTAATGAAGCATAAAAGGATTTGGAATAACAAAATTTATTTGAAAAAGGCTATTTTAATTAAATGGGAAATATGGGATTTTAAAATGAGGATAAAATGTTATTTTTGAAAAGTTAAATATTTTAGGAGAGGATTTAAAATGGGTTTGAATAAGAAAAGTGAGTTTTATAAACATATATGAACACTTAGAAATTTTTTGAAAACATGGAAATAACTCTCTTCATATTGGGTTATTAAACCTTACCCAATAACCCACCCTAAACTTCCTCTATAAATTATCTCAAACTCTCCTAACCTCATTCATCAAAACCCTAACCATTTCCTAAAGCTTTCATAACAAAAATGGCCTCCATCTTCATCTCCTTCTAGTTTTAGCTTATGCAAGTCATTCTATGAAAAGGTAATGCAAATACCCACCTCAAATCCATATTTTATATCTTCATAATTTCTGAAATTTCATTAGTAACACATGTTTTATGTGTTTTTTTGATCTTATAGCCTCCTAATCACCTTTTGCTAATTTGGGTTGATGCTATAATAATATTTGTTGCTTTCAAGAGAGGTATATTGCTAAAAACCTCTTCTAGATGTGTTTAATCATCTTTTGATTTCAATAATCATTTAGTAACACGTGTTTTCTTATGTAACATGTGAATCATAGCTCTTTGATCATCTTTGCTTTCATTTTGGGGTTGCACATAAGGTGTTTGTGATATTGCTTCATTAAGGTAATTACTATCTATTAGTGATTATTGCTAGTTATATCTATTAGTTATTATTGCTATTTAATTTTGATGAAAATTTGATGCCAAAATCTGAAAAAAACACCCCTAAATCACTAAAAACATCAATATTTGCTGGCTGGAATTGCACAGCCTGAAAACGGGCTGAAACATAAATCTGAGAGCCCAAAAGTAGGCCTGGGTTGCACCCAGGCTCCCATATACAGCAGGCTAGCCCAGTTAGGCTAGCCAGAAGCAGGGCCAGCCCAGTTGGGCTGGCGCGCACGCAACCCAGCCCGCGTGGGCTGGGACATGGTTCCCAGCCCAGGCGGGCTGGGACTAAACAGATCCCAGCCCGCGTGGGCTGGGACTTGGTTCCCAGCCCAAGCGGGCTGGGACTAAACTGATCCCAGCACGCGTGGGCTGGGACATGGTTCCCAGCCCAGGCGGGCTGGGACTAAACAGATCCCAGCCCGCGTGGGCTGGGACATTGTTCCCAGCCCAGGCGGGCTGGGACTAAACTGATCCCAGCCCGCGTGGGCTGGGACATGGTTCCCAGCCCAGGCGGGCTGGGACTAAACAGATCCCAGCCCGCGTGGGCTGGGACTTGGTTCCCAGCCCAAGCGGGCTGGGACTAAACTGATCATAGCCCGCGTGGGCTGGGACATGGTTCCCAGCCCAGGCGGGCTGGGACTAAACTGATTCCAGCCCGCCAGGCGGGCTGGGGCAGGCTGACTCGGGCCGGGGTCCCGCGTTCAAAAAAAAAATTACTGTGTAAACTCTGTTTTCAGATTTTTATCTTCACTTCGCGATGCCGCCACGATCGCATCCGAAGTCAAAATTCGACGTTTTTGGTCTCGTTGGGAAGGTGGAGTTTCGAACTACATCTCTGAAAAATTTGAGCAACATCGGAGTTCGTTTGGTACTTCGAATTTCGTGTCGAAGTTGAACTCTGGTCGCTGTTTGTAAACAGTGTAAATCTTGTTCTGGGTCCAACTTTGAGACGTCGCTGCCACTTTGTCTCAACTCGGAATCCAGAAATTCTTTTTGCGTCTTAAAGTAGGGATGTTGGACTACATGCCTGCAAATTTTCATGACATTTGGACACCGTTTGCTGGTCCAAATAAATTGCCGAACTTGGGTTCGCAGCTGTTTTTGAATGTTTACAAACACTTGGAATATTTTTCAGTGATTTTCTGGTTTTATTGATTTCTTTGAGATTTGTCTCTAGATTTCGTACACGGGTTTTATGAATCATTTTCAAAAGATTTTTCACTCCTAAATGGCTTTAGAAATTATTATATAATATTATTTTTAATTATTAAATTAATTACTCCATAATAGGAGAGTTTTCAAAAGCCGTTTTAAAATGGTTTCAAAATCAATTATAAATCCGTTTCGCACCATTATTTTCTATAATAAAAATCTCACACTCACTTTTTAGCACGTCGAGCGAAGTGGAAAGGTGCTTAAACGGTTAGGAAATCTCCGGCCTATGGAACCGTGTGTATTTCCTTTCCGGTTAATCCCTGACCTATTCGATTGATCGTTTTGACCTCTGGGTCTAGTTTACCGATGATACGAGGTGGACTTTTTATTGTTTGGAGTGTGAGCTTGCTATTGGTTAGGAAACCGTTTAGTGCGAACGTGGGGTATGGGACTCATTGTTAACACTTTACGGGTTCCTCTCCAAGAAGTTAGTGACACATTAGCCTTTGGGCGGCCAGTACTGGACTTCTGGGTCACCACGCCTCTGGGCAACCGTCTCTGGACACCTGCTCTATGGAGCAGTTTATTTTTCGGCGTGCGCCTCTGGGCCTTTATCCTTCTGGGAAGGATCTCGTCGTCTCGCACGTTCCGCATCAGTGCGAGTGATCGATCACAACTCTACAGTACTTGGCAACAACGACTCTGGTCGGTGCACGTGCAACATTTGTATTATCTGATGATTTTTATATCCATTCGAGTACCGCCATTCGGTGTTGGTTCTATGGAACCATACGATGTAAGTGTGATTACCTTGTGGATTCACAGTGTCTCTGGACACTGCTTTTCAGTGTTTGATTTCATTGACTTTTCAGTATATCCCCATTGCTCTTTGGAGCATCGATCTTTGCTTGGGCATTGATTACAGACTCTGGTCACTCTTGGGATTATTGCCTATGGGCATCTTTTTATAGCTTTGGCTACGCCGATGATATGAGGCGATTTTATTTATTCTACACTTTGGTGTTGATTTCTCTTTGGAGATTTTTACTGTTGATTGATGATTAGGGATCGTCATTATATTCATGTGGTTCATAATATACTTCTCTTTGGATAAGTACTGTTTTATTTATGTACTGCATTATCATATATCTCAGTTATTACTGATGGTTTAGCTAGCCTGACCCGAGTGTTTTCGCTCGGGTCAGACCGAGTTGTTTCAGGTTAGGTCTCTGGACTTAGCTTCTGTGCTTCCGCTTGGACATTATCTGCTATGCTGATAGATAGCGCTTTTATTTGTCCACTATTCCGCTACTCTGTTATTATTCAGACTTTGATATGTACATATTGTTGACTCACATGTGTGAGCAGTGGCTTTGTACCCACTTATGATATTTGGATCTGTATTGACGATGTATTGTTCTGGGATTTTATATCTGTTATGTGATTCTGTTCTGTGATGCTATTTCATTATGTTATTATGCTTTGTCCTGATAGATCTTTAGCCATTTGTAATTTCGTTATAAGTATTTACCGAATATGTCGAACCACCTGTTTGGAAAAAAAATAGATACCACCCTTTCGACGTATTCAGTAGATAGTTATAGCTTGATTACAAATGGTCGCTTCCACTATACTCTATTCTCCGCTTTAACAGACATTATTACTCCCGTAATACTCTTTGTTACAGTGGGTCTTAGAGTGGGGCGTTACAGCTTGGTATCAGAGCCTAGTTTCAGGAATAAGCATAATAAACACAGAACAGATACACTTAGTACAATACATTTTAATTAGATCCGAATTAAATCAAATCCCTTCCTTATGTTATTGATAGATAAGTTAGGAATATGTATAGGAATCCGTTATATTCCTTCGTATTCCTTAATTAATTATCTATCATTGAATCATGGCTATTCTGCTGGATTGGCTCGCTCAGTACGACGCCAAAATCATTTGTTCGGAGCGGATATTATTCATTCATCACCCTGACTCATCCTCTCCGTTAGCTATTGTTCTTCAAGATGTTGGGCTTTCTGATGATTACTTTATTTTCTCTCGATTCACGAGATGAGGATTTGAACTTATCTCGTATTCCTGTTGTTCGGGATTTCCCCGACGTTTTCGAGCCAGTATCCGGACTGCCGCCAAAGCGAGCTATTGAGTTCCGCATCGATCTCATCCCAGGCTCTCATCCAGTTGGGCGTCCTCCCAAGAGGATGTCTACTAAAGAGAATGAGGAACTCAGGAAGCAGTTAGTTGAGCTTGAAGCGAAGCAGTTCATCCGGTCCAGTTCTTCGCCATGGGGTGCTGCTGTGGTCTTCGTTAAGAAGCCCGATGGCTCTCTTAGGCACTGCATTGACTATCGCAAGCTTAATGAGTTGACCATCAGAAATCGTTATCCATTGCCACGGATAGACGACATGTTTGACCAATTGAGCGGTGCGAAGGTCTTCTCTCAGCTTGACCTTGCCACCGGATTCCATCAGCTACGAGTCGTGGAAGACAGCATTCCTCTTACAGCATTTCGCACTCGTTATGGTTCTTTTGAGTGGTTGGTCATGCCGTTCGGCTTGACGAACGTTCCAGCTTTCTTTGTCGATCTTATGAATTGAGTATTCCGGGAATACATCGATAGATTCGTTCTGGTTTTCATTGACGATATTCTTATTTATTCTAGATCCGAAGCAGAGCATGCCCATCATTTGCGGATCGTCTTGGATACTCTTCGTCAGCATCAGCTTAAGGCCAAGCTCTCTAAGTGCCATTTTTGGGAGAGCAAGGTCAAGTTCTTGGGCCATATTGTATCATCTGAGGGTATTTCTGTCGATCCTGCCAAGATCGAAGATATTCGGAATTGGAAGCAGCCCGAGAACGTTCATGATATACGCAGCTTCCTTGGGCTGGCGGGTTATTACCGTCGATTTATCAAGGATTTCTCTCGTGTTGCACTTCCCCTCACGACTCTAACTCGTAAGGGGGTTTGCTTTATTTGGTCTGATAAGTGTGAAGTTTCTTTCGGGCGATTGAAGGAACTCCTCACTCATGCTCATATCCTTGTAGTTCCTGAGAGTAACCAGGATCTTGTTGTTTACACCGACGCTTATGGTAGCGGCCTCGGTGCTGTGCTTATGCAGAAAGATCGGGTAGTTGCTTACGCTTCTAGGCAGCTACATCCGAATGAGGTTCGCTATCCGACTCATGATCTTGAGTTGGCAGCTATCGTCTTTGCTTTGAAGACGTGGCGTCACTTTCTATTAGGCGAACGCTTCACTCTTTACACCGATCACAAGTCTCTGAAGTATTTATTCAGTCAGAAGGATCTCAATATGAGGCAGCAGCGATGGCTCAAGTTTCTCGCCTCATATGATTTGGACATTCAGTATACCCCTGGCAAGGGTAATCGTGTGGCTGATGCACACAGTCGCAAACACTCGGCAGTAGTTTCTATGATGATAGCCGAGTGGGATATTCTTGAGACTCTTTCTATGTGTGATATTCGAAATCGAGCTCCGTCTTCTGATCCTCAGATCTTGTTATTCAGCTTGGAAGCTCGACCTATTCTATTGGATCGCATTGTCCATGCTCAGCGGCAGGATCCAGACTTGTTGCGATACATTCATCTCCTTGAGTCGGGATCCAGTGATGAGACATTATCGGATTATTCTATTGATTCTCATCGGTGTCTTCGCAGGAAGAACCGTATTTTGGTACCATCTGATTTATCACTTAGGCGTGACATTCTAGACGAGTGTCATCGCACTAAGTACACTATTCATCCCGAGTCGAGTAAGATGTATGCCGACATGTGTCGTCTATTTTTTATTGGGAGGGCATGAAGAGCGATGTTGCAAGTTATGTAAGTCGTTGCATGATTTTTCAATAGATCAAAGCTGAGCACCAGCGTCCATCCGGTCTTCTTCAGCCGCTAGAGATTCCATTGTGGAAATGGGATCAGATATCCATGGATTTTATTGACGGTCTGCCTCGATCGAGGTCAGGCCATACTTCTATTTTGGTCATCGTCGATCGCTTGACCAAATCAGCTCATTTCATTCCTATTAAGTCCACTCGGACTGCTCCTCAGCTTGTCAAGTTTTATGTGAAGGAAGTTGTTCGACTTCATGGCATTCCTAGCTCTATCGTCTGTGATCGAGACACTATCTTTACTAGTCACTTCTGGAAGTGCCTACAGTCAGCTTTGGGCTCAAAGCTGAATCTCTCGACTGCTTATCATCCTCAGACCGACGGTCAGACGGAGAGGATGAATCGTGTTTTGGAGGATCTTTTGCGCTGTTGTATTCTGGATTTCGGAGGTAGTTGGGAGGATCACTTACCGCTTGTAGAGTTCTCCTACAACAACAGCTTTCAGTCTAGTATCGGCATGGCACCTTTCGAGGCTCTCGACGGAAGGCCATGTCGCTCTCCTGCTTGTTGGTTAGAATCTGGCGAGAAGCTCCTTCTTGGTCCAGATTCAGTTCGGGAATCTTCTGAGAAGATTATTCTTATCCGTCAGAGAATGAAAGAGGCACAGGACCGCCAGAAATCCTACGCGGACAACCGCAGGAAGCCTCTTGAGTTCTCCATTGGTGATCATGTCTTTATTCGGATATCTCCTATGAAAGGGGTTGTGCGTTTTAGCTCTACAGGGAAGTTGGCTCCTCGCTATGTTGGACCATTTCCTATTACGGAATGCATTGGCCCTGTGGCTTATCGTGTGGCTCTACCTGCTCACTTCTCTGGAATGCACGACGTGTTCCATGTTTCCCAGCTTCGCATGTGTGTCCGCGATCCTGATTCTATCTTTGAGCCGCATGCTGTGCCTAATTTAGAGATCTTACCTGATTTATCTTTGGAGCAGCAACCTCTTCGTGTGCTTGATTCGGAGGTTAGACGCCTTCGCAACAAAGAGGTTCCACTCGTGAAGATTCAATGGTCACTGAATCCTAAGGACTGCACTTGGGAGACCAGAGAATCTATCGAACGCTCTTATCCTGGCTTTCTCCCATCTTCTTCTGCGGGTGAGAATTCTCTATTTTATCTCTATCACTTCTTTTGGGGATGTGACGTTGTAAACGACATCTATCTTAAGGAATTGCGGGGACGCAATTTTCTTAAGGGGGGGAGTCTGTAACAACCCGGGATTTGCATTACCAATTAATAAATAAAAGTTAGGATTTTATTTATTTTAATGAAGCATAAAAGGATTTGGAATAACAAAATTTATTTGAAAAAGGCTATTTTAATTAAATGGGAAATATGGGATTTTAAAATGAGGATAAAATGTTATTTTTGAAAAGGTAAATATTTTAGGAGAGGATTTAAAATGGGTTTGAATAAGAAAAGTGAGTTTTATAAACATATATGAACACTTAGAAAATTTTTGAAAACATGGAAATAACTCTCTTCATATTGGGTTATTAAACCTTACCCAATAACCCACCCTAAACTTCCTCTATAAATTATCTCAAACTCTCCTAACCTCATTCATCAAAACCCTAACCATTTCCTAAAGCTTTCATAACAAAAATGGCCTCCATCTTCATCTCCTTCTAGTTTTAGCTTATGCAAGTCATTCTATGAAAAGTTAATGCAAATACCCACCTCAAATCCATATTTTATATCTTCATAATTTCTGAAATTTGATTAGTAACACATGTTTTATGTGTTTTTTTGATCTTATAGCCTCCTAATCACCTTTTGCTAATTTGGGTTGATGCTATAATAATATTTGTTGCTTTCAAGAGAGGTATATTGCTAAAAACCTCTTCTAGATGTGTTTAATCATCTTTGATTTCAATAATCATTTAGTAACACGTGTTTTCTTATGTAACATGTGAATCATAGCTCTTTGATCATCTTTGCTTTCATTTTGGGGTTGCACATAAGGTGTTTGTGATATTGCTTCATTAAGGTAATTACTATCTATTAGTGATTATTGCTAGTTATATCTATTAGTGATTATTGCTAGTTAATTTTGATGAAAATTTGATGCCAAAATTTGAAAAAAACACCCCTAAATCACTAAAAACATCAATATTTGCTGGCTGGAATTGCACAGCCTGAAAACGGGCTGAAACATAAATCTGAGAGCCTAAAAGTAGGCCTGGGTTGCACCCAGGCTCCCATATACAGCAGGCTAGCCCAGTTAGGCTAGCCAGAAGCAGGGCCAGCCTAGTTGGGCTGGCGCGCACGCAACCCAGCCCGCGTGGGCTGGGACATGGTTCCCAGCCCAGGCGGGCTGGGACTAAACAGATCCCAGCCCGCGTGGGCTAGGACTTGGTTCCCAGCCCAAGCGGGCTGGGACTAAACTGATCCCAGCCCGCGTGGGCTGGGACATGGTTCCTAGCCCAGGCGGGCTGGGACTAAACAGATCCCAGCCCGCGTGGGCTGGGACATTGTTCCCAGCCCAGGCTTCCCAGCCCAGGCGGGCTGGGACTAAACTGATCCCAGCCCGCGTGGGCTGGGACATGGTTCCCAGCCCAGGCGGGCTGGGACTAAACAGATCCCAGCCCGCGTGGGCTGGGACTTGGTTCCCAGCCCAAGCGGGCTGGGACTAAACTGATCCCAGCCCGCGTGGGCTGGGACATGGTTCCCAGCCCAGGCGGGCTGGGACTAAACTGATTCCAGCCCGCCAGGCGGGCTGGGGCAGGCTGACTCGGGTCGGGGTCCCGCGTTCAAAAAAAAAATTACTGTGTAAACTCTGTTTTCAGATTTTTATCTTCACTTCGCGATGCCGCCACGATCGCATCCGAAGTCAGAATTCGACGTTTTTTGTCTCGTTGGGAAGGTGGAGTTTCGAACTACATCTCTGAAAAATTTGAGCAACATCGGAGTTCGTTTGGTACTTCGAATTTCGTGTCGAAGTTGAACTCTGGTCGCTGTTTGTAAACAGTGTAAATCTTGTTCTGGGTCCAACTTTGAGACGTCGCTGCCACTTCGTCTCAACTCGGAATCCATAAATTCTTTTTGCGTCTTAAAGTAGGGATGTTGGACTACATGCCTGCAAATTTTCATGACATTTGGACACCGTTTGCTGGTCCAAATAAATTGCCGAACTTGGGTTCGCAGCTGTTTTTGAATGTTTACAAACACTTGGAATATTTTTCAGTGATTTTCTGGTTTTATTGATTTCTTTGAGATTTGTCTCTAGATTTCGTACACGGGTTTTATGAATCATTTTCAAAAGATTTTTCACTCCTAAATGGCTTTAGAAATTATTATATAATATTATTTTTAATTATTAAATTAATTACTCCATAATAGGAGAGTTTTCAAAAGCCGTTTTAAAATGGTTTCAAAATCAATTATAAATCCGTTTCGCACCATTATTTTCTATAATAAAAATCTCACACTCACTTTTTAGCACGTCGAGCGAAGTGGAAAGGTGCTTAAACGGTTAGGAAATCTCCGGCCTATGGAACCGTGTGTATTTCCTTTCCGGTTAATCCCTGACCTATTCGATTGATCGTTTTGACCTCTGGGTCTAGTTTACCGATGATACGAGGTGGACTTTTTATTGTTTGGAGTGTGAGCTTGCTATTGGTTAGGAAACCGTTTAGTGCGAACGTGGGGTATGGGACTCATTGTTAACACTTTACGGGTTCCTCTCCAAGAAGTTAGTGACACATTAGCCTTTGGGCGGCCAGTACTGGACTTCTGGGTCACCACGCCTCTGGGCAACCGTCTCTGGACACCTGCTCTATGGAGCAGTTTATTTTTCGGCGTGCGCCTCTGGGCCTTTATCCTTCTGGGAAGGATCTCGTCGTCTCGCACGTTCCGCATCAGTGCGAGTGATCGATCACAACTCTACAGTACTTGGCAACAACGACTCTGGTCGGTGCACGTGCAACATTTGTATTATCTGATGATTTTTATATCCATTCGAGTACCGCCATTCGGTGTTGGTTCTATGGAACCATACGATGTAAGTGTGATTACCTTGTGGATTCACAGTGTCTCTGGACACTGCTTTTCAGTGTTTGATTTCATTGACTTTTCAGTATATCCCCATTGCTCTTTGGAGCATCGATCTTTGCTTGGGCATTGATTACAGACTCTGGTCACTCTTGGGATTATTGCCTATGGGCATCTTTTTATAGCTTTGGCTACGCCGATGATATGAGGCGATTTTATTTATTCTACACTTTGGTGTTGATTTCTCTTTGGAGATTTTTACTGTTGATTGATGATTAGGGATCGTCATTATATTCATGTGGTTCATAATATACTTCTCTTTGGATAAGTACTGTTTTATTTATGTACTGCATTATCATATATCTCAGTTATTACTGATGGTTTAGCTAGCCTGACCCGAGTGTTTTCGCTCGGGTCAGACCGAGTTGTTTCAGGTTAGGTCTCTGGACTTAGCTTCTATGCTTCCGCTTGGACATTATCTGCTATGCTGATAGATAGCGCTTTTATTTGTCCACTATTCCGCTACTCTGTTATTATTCAGACTTTGATATGTACATATTGTTGACTCACATGTGTGAGCAGTGGCTTTGTACCCACTTATGATATTTGGATCTGTATTGACGATGTATTGTTCTGGGATTTTATATCTGTTATGTGATTCTGTTCTGTGATGCTATTTCATTATGTTATTATGCTTTGTCCTGATAGATCTTTAGCCATTTGTAATTTCGTTATAAGTATTTACCGAATATGTCGAACCACCTGTTTGAAAAAAAATAGATACCACCCTTTCGACGTATTCAGTAGATAGTTATAGCTTGATTACAAATGGTCGCTTCCACTATACTCTATTCTCCGCTTTAACAGACATTATTACTCCCGTAATACTCTTTGTTACAGTGGGTCTTAGAGTGGGGCGTTACAGCTTAGTATTAGAGCCTGGTTTCAGGAATAAGCATAATAAACACAGAACAGATACACTTAGTACAATACATTTTAATTAGATCCGAATTAAATCAAATCCCTTCCTTATGTTATTGATAGATAAGTTAGGAATATGTATAGGAATCCGTTATATTCCTTCGTATTCCTTAATTAATTATCTATCATTGAATCATGGCTATTCTGCTGGATTGGCTCGCTCAGTACGACGCCAAAATCATTTGTTCGGAGCGGATATTATTCATTCATCACCCTGACTCATCCTCTCCGTTAGCTATTGTTCTTCAAGATGTTGGGCTTTCTGATGATTACTTTATTTTCTCTCGATTCACGAGATGAGGATTTGAACTTATCTCGTATTCCTGTTGTTCGGGATTTCCCCGACGTTTTCGAGCCAGTATCCGGACTGCCGCCAAAGCGAGCTATTGAGTTCCGCATCGATCTCATCCCAGGCTCTCATCCAGTTGGGCGTCCTCCCAAGAGGATGTCTACTAAAGAGAATGAGGAACTCAGGAAGCAGTTAGTTGAGCTTGAAGCGAAGCAGTTCATCCGGTCCAGTTCTTCGCCATGGGGTGCTGCTGTGGTCTTCGTTAAGAAGCCCGATGGCTCTCTTAGGCACTGCATTGACTATCGCAAGCTTAATGAGTTGACCATCAGAAATCGTTATCCATTGCCACGGATAGACGACATGTTTGACCAATTGAGCGGTGCGAAGGTCTTCTCTCAGCTTGACCTTGCCACCGGATTCCATCAGCTACGAGTCGTGGAAGACAGCATTCCTCTTACAGCATTTCGCACTCGTTATGGTTCTTTTGAGTGGTTGGTCATGCCGTTCGGCTTGACGAACGCTCCAGCTTTCTTTTGTCGATCTTATGAATTGAGTATTCCGGGAATACATCGATAGATTCGTTCTGGTTTTCATTGACGATATTCTTATTTATTCTAGATCCGAGGCAGAGCATGCCCATCATTTGCGGATCGTCTTGGATACTCTTCGTCAGCATCAGCTTAAGGCCAAGCTCTCCAAGTGCCATTTTTGGGAGAGCAAGGTCAAGTTCTTGGGCCATATTGTATCATCTGAGGGTATTTCTGTCGATCCTGCCAAGATCGAAGATATTCGGAATTGGAAGCAGCCCGAGAACGTTCATGATATACGCAGCTTCCTTGGGCTGGCGGGTTATTACCGTCGATTTATCAAGGATTTCTCTCGTGTTGCACTTCCCCTCACGACTCTAACTCGTAAGGGGGTTTGCTTTATTTGGTCTGATAAGTGTGAAGTTTCTTTCGGGCGATTGAAGGAACTCCTCACTCATGCTCCTATCCTTGTAGTTCCTGAGAGTAACCAGGATCTTGTTGTTTACACCGACGCTTATGGTAGCGGCCTCGGTGCTGTGCTTATGCAGAAAGATCGGGTAGTTGCTTACGCTTCTAGGCAGCTACATCCGAATGAGGTTCGCTATCCGACTCATGATCTTGAGTTGGCAGCTATCGTCTTTGCTTTGAAGACGTGGCGTCACTTTCTATTAGGCGAACGCTTCACTCTTTACACCGATCACAAGTCTCTGAAGTATTTATTCAGTCAGAAGGATCTCAATATGAGGCAGCAGCGATGGCTCAAGTTTCTCGCCTCATATGATTTAGACATTCAGTATACCCCTGGCAAGGGTAATCGTGTGGCTGATGCACTCAGTCGCAAACACTCGGCAGTAGTTTCTATGATGATAGCCGAGTGGGATATTCTTGAGACTCTTTCTATGTGTGATATTCGAAATCGAGCTCCGTCTTCTGATCCTCAGATCTTGTTATTCAGCTTGGAAGCTCGACCTATTCTACTGGATCGCATTGCCCATGCTCAGCGGCAGGATCCAGACTTGTTGCGATACATTCATCTCCTTGAGTCGGGATCCAGTGATGAGACATTGTCGGATTATTCTATTGATTCTCATCGGTGTCTTCGCAGGAAGAACCGTATTTTGGTACCATCTGATTTATCACTTAGGCGTGACATTCTAGACGAGTGTCATCGCACTAAGTACACTATTCATCCCGGGTCGAGTAAGATGTATGCCGACATGTGTCGTCTATTTTTTATTGGGAGGGCATGAAGAGCGATGTTGCAAGTTATGTAAGTCGTTGCATGATTTTTCAATAGATCAAAGCTGAGCACCAGCGTCCATCCGGTCTTCTTCAGCCGCTAGAGATTCCATTGTGGAAATGGGATCAGATATCCATGGATTTTATTGACGGTCTGCCTCGATCGAGGTCAGGCCATACTTCTATTTGGGTCATCGTCGATCGCTTAACCAAATCAGCTCATTTCATTCCTATTAAGTCCACTCGGACTGCTCCTCAGCTTGTCAAGTTTTATGTGAAGGAAGTTGTTCGACTTCATGGCATTCCTAGCTCTATCGTCTGTGATCGAGACACTATCTTTACTAGTCACTTCTGGAAGTGCCTACAGTCAGCTTTGGGCTCAAAGCTGAATCTCTCGACTGCTTATCATCCTCAGACCGACGGTCAGACGGAGAGGGTGAATCGTGTTTTGGAGGATCTTTTGCGCTGTTGTATTCTGGATTTCGGAGGTAGTTGGCAGGATCACTTACCGCTTGTAGAGTTCTCCTACAACAACAGCTTTCAGTCTAGTATCGGCATGGCACCTTTCGAGGCTCTCGACGGAAGGCCATGTCGCTCTCCTGCTTGTTGGTTAGAATCTGGCGAGAAGCTCCTTCTTGGTCCAGATTCAGTTCGGGAATCTTCTGAGAAGATTATTCTTATCCGTCAGAGAATGAAAGAGGCACAGGACCGCCAGAAATCCTACGCGGACAACCGCAGGAAGCCTCTTGAGTTCTCCATTGGTGATCATGTCTTTATTCGGATATCTCCTATGAAAGGGGTTGTGCGTTTTAGCTTTACAGGGAAGTTGGCTCCTCGCTATGTTGGACCATTTCCTATTACGGAATGCATTGGCCCTGTGGCTTATCGTGTGGCTCTACCTGCTCACTTCTCTGGAATACACGACGTGTTCCATGTTTCCCAGCTTCGCATGTGTGTCCGCGATCCTGATTCTATCTTTGAGCCGCATGCTGTGCCTAATTTAGAGATCTTACCTGATTTATCTTTGGAGCAGCAACCTCTTCGTGTGCTTGATTCGGAGGTTAGACGCCTTCGCAACAAAGAGGTTCCACTCGTGAAGATTCAATGGTCACCGAATCCTAAGGACTGCACTTGGGAGACCAGAGAATCTATCGAACGCTCTTATCCTGGCTTTCTCCCATCTTCTTCTGCGGGTGAGAATTCTCTATTTTATCTCTATCACTTCTTTTGGGGATGTGACGTTGTAAACGACATCTATCTTAAGGAATTGCGGGGACGCAATTTTCTTAAGGGGGGGAGTCTGTAACAACCCGGGATTTGCATTACCAATTAATAAATAAAAGTTAGGATTTTATTTATTTTAATGAAGCATAAAAGGATTTGGAATAACAAAATTTATTTGAAAAAGGCTATTTTAATTAAATGGGAAATATGGGATTTTAAAATGAGGATAAAATGTTATTTTTGAAAAGTTAAATATTTTAGGAGAGGATTTAAAATGGGTTTGAATAAGAAAAGTGAGTTTTATAAACATATATGAACACTTTGAAAATTTTTGAAAACATGGAAATAACTCTCTTCATATTGGGTTATTAAACCTTACCCAATAACCCACCCTAAACTTCCTCTATAAATTATCTCAAACTCTCCTAACCTCATTCATCAAAACCCTAACCATTTCCTAAAGCTTTCATAACAAAAATGGCCTCCATCTTCATCTCCTTCTAGTTTTAGCTTATGCAAGTCATTCTATGAAAAGGTAATGCAAATACCCACCTCAAATCCATATTTTATATCTTCATAATTTCTGAAATTTGATTAGTAACACATGTTTTATGTGTTTTTTTGATCTTATAGCCTCCTAATCACCTTTTGCTAATTTGGGTTGATGCTATAATAATATTTGTTGCTTTCAAGAGAGGTATATTGCTAAAAACCTCTTTTAGATGTGTTTAATCATCTTTTGATTTCAATAATCATTTAGTAACACGTGTTTTCTTATGTAACATGTGAATCATAGCTCTTTGATCATCTTTGATTTCATTTTGGGGTTGCACATAAGGTGTTTGTGATATTGCTTCATTAAGGTAATTACTATCTATTAGTGATTATTGCTAGTTATATCTATTAGTGATTATTGCTAGTTAATTTTGATGAAAATTTGATGCCAAAATTTGAAAAAAACACTCCTAAATCACTAAAAACATCAATATTTGCTGGCTGGAATTGCACAGCCTGAAAACGGGCTGAAACATAAATCTGAGAGCCCAAAAGTAGACATGGGTTGCACCCAGGCTCCCATATACAGCAGGCTAGCCCAGTTGGGCTAGCCAGAAGCAGGGCCAGCCCAGTTGGGCTGGCGCGCACGCAACCCAGCCCGCGTGGGCTGGGACATGGTTCCCAGCCCAGGCGGGCTGGGACTAAACAGATCCCAGCCCGCATGGGCTGGGACTTGGTTCCCAGCACAGGCGGGCTGGGACTAAACTGATCCCAGCCCGCGTGGGCTGGGACATGGTTCCCAGCCCAGGCGGGCTGGGACTAAACAGATCCCAGCCCGCTTGGGCTGGGACATTGTTCCCAGCCCAGGCTTCCCAGCCCGTGTGGGCTGGGACATGGTTCCCAGCCCAGGCGGGCTGGGACTAAACAGATCCCAGCCCACGTGGGCTGGGACTTGGTTCCCAGCCCAAGCGGGCTGGGACTAAACTGATCCCAGCCCGCGTGGGTTGGGACATGGTTCCCAGCCCAGGCGGGCTGGGACTAAACTGATTCCAGCCCGCCAGGCGGGTTGGGGCAGGCTGACTCGGGCCGGGGTCCCGCGTTCAAAAAAAAAAATTACTGTGTAAACTCTGTTTTCAGATTTTTATCTGCACTTCGCGATGCCGTCACGATCGCATCCGAAGTCAGAATTCGACGTTTTTGGTCTCGTTGGGAAGGTGGAGTTTCGATCTACATCTCTGAAAAATTTGAGCAACATCGGAGTTCGTTTGGTACTTCGAATTTCGTGTCGAAGTTGAACTCTGGTCGCTGTTTGTAAACAGTGTAAATCTTGTTCTGGGTCCAACTTTGAGACGTCGCTGCCACTTCGTCTCAACTCGGAATCCAGAAATTCTTTTTGCGTCTTAAAGTAGGGATGTTGGACTACATGCCTGCAGATTTTCATGACATTTGGACACCGTTTGCTGGTCCAAATAAATTTCCGAACTTGGGTTCGCAGCTGTTTTTGAATGTTTACAAACACTTGGAATATTTTTCAGTGATTTTCTGGTTTTATTGATTTCTTTGAGATTTGTCTCTAGATTTCGTACACGGGTTTTATGAATCATTTTCAAAAGATTTTTCACTCCTAAATGGCATTAGAAATTATTATATAATATTATTTTTAATTATTAAATTAATTACTCCATAATAGGAGAGTTTTCAAAAGCCGTTTTAAAATGGTTTCAAAATCAATTATAAATCCGTTTCGCACCATTATTTTCTATAATAAAAATCTCACACTCACTTTTTAGCATGTCGAGCGAAGTGGAAAGGTGCTTAAACGGTTAGGAAATCTCCGGCCTATGGAACCGTGTGTATTTCCTTTCCGGTTAATCCCTGACCTATTCGATTGATCGTTTTGACCTCTGGGTCTAGTTTACCGATGATACGAGGTGGACTTTTTATTGTTTGGAGTGTGAGCTTGCTATTGGTTAGGAAACCGTTTAGTGCGAACGTGGGGTATGGGACTCATTGTTAACACTTTACGGGTTCCTCTCCAAGAAGTTAGTGACACATTAGCCTTTGGGCGGCCAGTACTGGACCTCTGGGTCACCACGCCTCTGGGCAACCGTCTCTGGACACCTGCTCTATGGAGCAGTTTATTTTTCGGTGTGCGCCTCTGGGCCTTTATCCTTCTGGGAAGGATCTCGCCGTCTCGCACGTTCCGCATCAGTGCGAGTGATCGATCACAACTCTACAGTACTTGGCAACAACGACTCTGGTCGGTGCACGTGCAACATTTGTATTATCTGATGATTTTTATATCCATTCGAGTACCACCATTCGGTGTTGGTTCTATGGAACCATACGATGTAAGTGCGATTACCTTGTGGATTCACAGTGTCTCTGGACACTGCTTTTCAGTGTTTGATTTCATTGACTTTTCAGTATATCCCCATTGCTCTTTGGAGCATCGATCTTTGCTTGGGCATTGATTATAGACTCTGGTCACTCTTGGGATTATTGCCTATGGGCATCTTTTTATAGCTTTGGCTACGCCGATGATATGAGGCGATTTTATTTATTCTACACTTTGGTGTTGATTTCTCTTTGGAAATTTTTATTGTTGATTGATGATTAGGGATCGTCATTATATTCATGTGGTTCATAATATACTTCTCTTTGGATAAGTACTGTTTTATTTATGTACTGCATTATCAAATATCTCAGTTATTACTGATGGTTTAGCTAGCCTGACCCGAGTGTTTTCGCTCGGGTCAGACCGAGTTGTTTCAGGTTAGGTCTCTGGACTTAGCTTCTGTGCTTCCGCTTGGACATTATCTGCTATGCTGATAGATAGCGCTTTTATTTGTCCACTATTCCGCTACTCTATTATTATTCAGACTTTGATATGTACATATTGTTGACTCACATGTGTGAGCAGTGGCTTTGTACCCACTTATGATATTTGGATCTGTATTGACGATGTATTGTTCTGGGATTTTATATCTGTTATGTGATTCTGTTCTGTGATGCTATTTCATTATGTTATTATGCTTTGTCCTGATAGATCTTTAGCCATTTGTAATTTCGTTATAAGTATTTACCGAATATGTCGAACCACCTGTTTGAAAAAAAAATAGATACCACCCTTTCGACGTATTCAGTAGATAGTTATAGCTTGATTACAAATGGTCGCTTCCACTATACTCTATTCTCCGCTTTAATAGACATTATTACTCCCGTAATACTCTTTGTTACAGTGGGTCTTAGAGTGGGGCGTTACAAGGTTTCAAGTCCAAATTCCATCGTATGAAGAAGTTATGTTAAAATCAGCTTATTTCAAATTGATTTCAATTGATTTCTAGGCGTTTCGAGTCCGTTCGATCAAACGACAAGTCTGATCGCTACGAAACTTGAAATCCTATAATAATTCATCGTTACGGATCCGATGAAACTCGTTTCGTCGAAATCCAAGTCAGTGGCCAAAATGGCTATATTTCAATTAATTAAATAAATTAATAATAAATTAATTAAATCATTTTTTAATTCAATATTTATTAACTAACAAATTTAATCAATTTTGATTACCTAGACATATATAATAATTTATAGTAAATATACATATCAATTTCAATGTTGATTATTTCAATAATTATAGCGTTCAAATTCAACTGCAATTAATCCAATTAATTAAAAAAAATTGAGAAAAATGTGTGATCCTCTACAGGAGAGGAGAGCACATAATCACATATATATAACAACAGAAGTAAAGGAGCTGCCAACAAGCCTGGCAGGTAGCAAAAGAACCCCCCATACAGAAAAGAAAAAAACAAACCCTTCCAAACTCCTAAGAAACTAAAAACCAATCCTAAAGAGACAACACCATCCAGATACCAAGACCAAGAGCGAAGCCAAAAGAGCAGCAGCCATCTAAAAAAATTTCCATAGCCGCAACCGCAACCTCAACAACTAAGCTGAACTGTCACAAGAAACAACATCTATACAAACCACAGACAAACTCCAAAACAACAAAAATCACAATAAACCCCCAAAAACTCGACAACAGGTAGCCAAAAGACTAAAAGACGTTACGATTTAAACGAGGACTTCTCCTAATATTATTAGCTGAACATCTCATTTTATTCCTTCTCTTCAATTTGGCTTCACGAATTAATTCTCTAGCATGAGCAGGAGAACGAGGAAATTTACCTATAGCCGTAAGGCAACAGTACATGACAAATCTAATACCCCCTGTCCAATAATAGATATCTCGATCGGAACCTACATCCCCGGTCAAAGAAGAACACACATCATACTTAACATCCCCCAAAATTTCCTCATCCAAATCACTATAAACCAATTTAACATCAGCCTTAGAATTAAAAGAGACAGTGGCGATGGGAAAATTTTTAGAGCTCCAATGAAGCCCAGATTTCCTGTCTATCAATTGCAGATAAACATGATCATTGGTGCCACAACTACTCACTAAAGTGCATGAATTCCCTTCATTAATGAACTCATTACCCAAACCATCAGTATCAAGAGATTCCTCAAAACCCAAGAATACCTCTACCAGATTATCATCTCCACCCAATCGCTCAACAGGGGATACTACTATATCATCACCATTATCACAAGCATCACTACCTTTCAAGGTGTTAGGAACTACATTAATTCCATAAAAACTCACCACAGATTGAATATCCACAACCAGAGAGGGAATTGAAGAATTCTTATCATCGATAACAGCCTGAGCCTGCGCATCATGCACAACTGTATCAGTGTGCATATCATCTAAAGAAGCACTGATCAAATTTGTGTTCTCAACAGCAACATGATTCTCTGGTTCAACGATATTATCCAACTCCTTATGCTGCTCAAGGGACAAGAACCAGTCACGAAAGTCATCTAGCACACACGGCTGTTCACCACCTGAATAAGCAGATTCATCAGATTCAATTGATACCTCCAGTTCATCCATCAACGCACTATCATTACAGAAATCCAACAATGTGTTCTGATCGAATAGATCGAATACAAATGGCAGATTAACTACTGACATTGTTGACCACAAATCACTACCCAGATTAGAAACTTGATCTACCTTCATACGATTATCCTTTCTAACATCTATCAAGCCGTTTTGATGATCCATGTCGTGATCGAACAAGAACTCGCTAACAACATAACAATCCTTTAGACTGTCACCTTCATTATCAATAGAGACATTATTACAAACAGTCTCTCTCGATTGATTTTCCATCAAACAATCAGACAAAGAATGAACACACTTATCTCTATCCACTTCTCCCTCAATAAACTCAGTGAAAGATGCCGAATCTAGATATTCAAATCTGTTTGCAGTAGAAATCACGAAGTTCTCCAATCTTCTAGTAAGATTTTTGCATTTTTTGGTCTTAGTATGAGTAAAACTATCTTTCAACTCGATTCCAGATTTTGAAATTGAAGAATGATACAGAGCAACAACAGCGGGATCAAACTCGATTCCAATTAATTAAAATTTATTTCAAACAAATTGATTTTATTTGATTCAAATCTTTATACTCAATTAATTATCATTCTATAGGCATAGTCAGTATCTGTTCATTTGTTCATTACATTAATATTTTCCTATTTCCATCTTTTATTTGTATTAATCACTAAATTTCAATTATATTGAATTTTGTCAATTTCACACATTTATTCAAATTTAACTCATGATAAATTTATTTATCTAGGTTTCATTCTTTTATTAATCAATTGTTACCTTATTGATAAATTAGCATTTCTATTCAATTTGTTACATTCAAAATTTTTAGTTATTGTATTAACTCACATTAATGTAACATTTAATTACACTTAATTGCAATAAATCCAATTATAATAATAAAAATTCCAATTTAATTTAATAGGTTGAATAATAGGTAACATATAGCAGTTTGACACTAATTAGCTTTTATTCACTTTAGTCGGTTTATTATTTCAACCAAATGCTATAATTTCTTTTCTACACAAATTTTATTCAATTACCATTTATTATACTATTTCATTAATTACTTCTATGTTTACATTTGTTTTCATATATTAAATTTATAACCAATTATAACAATTTACATTATTTCATTATTGGAGTTTCATTTCAATTGTTAACAATTCATCCACTTCGTAATCCCCTCCAATCTTCCGTTCATCCCTTCCAACCTCCCTTCATTCTTCTCATATTTTGTAATTGATGTTGAAAACTCAAAACATAAAATACAAAATAAACCAAACGGCCCCTTACTTTTGCAGGCTTTTCATTTACCACTGTTTCTATCAAATCAATTTGCTCATATACCATCCTCTCATAACTATCAACCTGCAACCGATTCATATCCAACTTCTCAAACGAATCTACCCTACTACCGTTAAACTTCACACCAATTAAGCATCCCAAGCTACTGGATTAGAATAAACAGATACCCTTGCACGTGGGATAATATTCTCCCACCATTCCTTCAACCCAGTGAATATAATAACTTGTTTGTTATTCAATTCCTCAAAATCTATCATCATATTAACAACGTATCCATCAAAATGTCGATGTCCCTTCGAGCAACTCTGAACTATATCACAAATTTCTGGTGAAGCAAGAATGTTGCGGTGGTGGACTTCGGCGTGATTTAGGTTTAAACGTATGTAGGTTTGATGTGGTCGCAGTTGTTGGCAGTGGATGTTGCGCGACGTGGTGAAGGAGTAGTTAGATTTGGTTGAGGGTGCACTCAGATCTAGAAGTGAAATTGGTTGTGGTTGTATTTAGATATGGAGGAGGAGGCAAAATTGGTTGTGGTTGCATCTAGATCTGGAGGAAGAGATGAAATTGATTGCGGTTATATTTGGATCTGGATTTCAGTTCTGGAGGAGGGAATGTTTTGATTCTTTGAAGGAGAAAGAGTGTTGTGTGGAGTTAATATAAAATCAAAGGGGGCGAAGGCAAAATAATTGGTTTTGGAGCTAAGATTTTCATATTGGATGGAAAATCTTTCAATTGGAGCCAAAATTTGGAGCCAAAATTTCCACTGTTTAATGCTAAAAAATGTATATGTAGAAGAAAATTAACGGAGACGTGGAAATGGCGTAGGAGATTATCTACATCTTTTCTACGTTATAATTTTGGTGTAGGAAATTTCCTACGCCTTTCCTACGCCAACTTCAATATGTAGAAAAATAAACGAGGCGTAGGAAAGGCGTAGGAAATTTCCTTACGTCTTTCCCATGCCTCTACCTATTTCTTACGTCTTTCCTACACCCCGCCTTTTGGCGTAGGAAAGGCGTAGGAAATTTTGCGTAGGAAACTGAAGTATTTTCTAGTAGTGCTCGGAACATACTCCCAAATCAAAAATCGAGGGTGGCCACCAAATCAATCGCAAAGTCAGAATATAGTATCGAAGGAATGTGCCCGATAAGAGGATTAACCTCACTTGGCCCGTCAATTGCTCCTGTTTTAGCCACCTTATGCTAACTCACGGGAGTTAGGTCCACGTATATACCTCATATAGGATCGTCGCCAACCATCCTACTTCATTCTGGAATCTCCACCGCGTACACAGTTGTCAAAGTGGTTTTCGATATTGGTAGAGAGTATGACAATATCCGATCATGGTCTCTTTAACAACCAATCGCTTATTACACACCGGATGGTTATTTTACATTTTCAAAATTATTTCATAATTGATATCAAAATATCATATTCAATTTAAATCGTATCATTTTCGAAATCATTAGTTACTTCTGAAATTATATCACATTGAAATCATAGTTCGAAATTATATTTCCTTTCAAAAGTCGTATTTCCAAAATAGGTTAAACTCTCATTTCAAAATTATCATATTAAACCAAATATGCTATTTAGATCCTAACTTAGGTTATAATGTCGCTTAACCACATTCACTTTAAAAATCGAGAATTTGAATATAAACCCATCCATTTTACTTAGTTTGGAATTTAGAAGAAAATAGTTTAAATAGTTATAAATAGTTAATATAGATTTAAAATAGATTAAATATAATTAAAATAGATTAAATAGCTTTAAAATAGATTAACTAGATTTAAAATAAGTTAAAACAGGTTAATTAGTTTAAATAAATTAAATGGTTTAAAAGAGGTTAAAATGATTTAATATAATTAATACAAGTTAAAATAGTTTAATACTTTGAAATCTTAATAATTAGAAATGTTGAAATAATATATTTTTAAAACAATTTATATTAAAACATGAGTTTGGAATTAATATCAAACTAAACTATTCATTTCATTTCCACACATTTGGACCATTTTCAATTTCCAAGTCAACAAACCAAATTCCAAACCATTCAATTTAACATTTCAATAAACTATTGAATTTCATATCGTTTTAATCCACGTTCAAATATCAATTCGGATTACTCCAATTTCAAAATATTTCAAAGTTATTTTCAAACAACTTTAATAACTTAATTTCGATAGAATTTCATTTATACTTAAAAGTTTAACTTTAAACTTCCAATTTAATTTCTTAAAGCAATTCCTTTAAACCAATTCACATTTCAACACAAAACTTGATTTTCCAATAATAGTTCAATTTATATACATCAAATTTTATTTCAAGATATCATTTAATTAATTCAAAAATTAGAAGTTCAAAATCATTAAATTTAACCAATCCGGTGTTCGTATATAATTTTCTACCCTAGGGTCAATTGATACAAATATTTATCATTTCAATCCGCAATTTAATATTTATGGTTATATATCATTTCACACCGCAATCCCGAATTAATAATAAAATCCATAAAATCGCTCGAGTCTATCATTTCAACCCATAATGATTTTTCCTTAATCTATTGATCATTCGGGTATGTATCATTTCAACCCATAGTAAACTTGCAGTTTATAACGATATAAAATAAAACCTCTATTCATCAAATATCAACAATCAACATCCATCACAATCGTCATCCAAATCAATCAATAGACATCAATATAGAACTGATAATGGATAACAGGTATTTAACTGGCAACATATATTCAATAATAAATTAAATAACGATTTAATTCAAATAAATTCAAATTAATTGAGATGGCGATTTAAAATATACCAAACAGTCATAAATAAATTTTTAATCGCAACATAAATTTAATTTAACAAACATAAGAAATTTTAGAAGTTGTGAGTGGGTTAAAACACTCACCTTTTGAATTTAAATCGAATTTAAATCCAATTTAAGCCCAAAATTCAAAAAGTCTCCGAATTCGTCCAAACTAGCATCAAAATGTCTGAAATCTAAATACGATCCAAGCGGAAAGAACCCCGCGTGAAACGGACCTCGTATGTGAAAGTTATACGAGTTAGAAGTTATATAAATTAAATTTTGAAAACAAATAAAATAATAATAAGAACAATTACACGTCATCACTACCCTAACGCGCCGAAACCCCAAAAGCCTTCAGGATTCTCGATCAACTAACGGTCGCCATCTACAGGAAATTGCCACGTCGCCTCCACTGGGTTTCGTGATGATCGACCCTCGCCACTGCAACAGGCACGTCCAGGCGCCCCCACCACGAGGTCGTGGGCCACCCAGAGTCACCCAATCGTGATCCGCCGTCACTAGCTTCCCCGGTCACCCACGACGAGATCCATGACCTCGAGCACAAACGACCAACACCATCGTGACGAGCTCGACTCCTTCTTCCCAACGCTGCTTCCTGATCGTCGATCGGGCGACGATCCACCGTTGGATCGTCAAAACCCTATAACGAACGGCCGAGGTTCATCCTCAATTCCTGGACAAATGGTGATTTGAATTGAGAAACGAATTGCATCAGAGGATTAAGCTCGTCGAGAGCTTCAAATTGATATATTATTCGATATATTTTGGAGGAGTTTTATATTGGAATTGAATTTGAATTTGCAATTTGGGAATTGGGGTTTTTGTTTTGTTTGCCATTGGAATGAGGAGTTGATAAAGAAATGTACGTACAGACAATCTGAGTTGAGGAACACTAGGGTTTATAACGGGCTATTTATAGATGGATCAAAAATAGACAAATGGATCAGATCGATATGGGTTTGAACGATAAACGACCCGAAAAGCCCGTTCTGTCTCCGGAACAAAAATGGGTCACCCCATATATCAAAATAAACGTTTTCAATATTTTTGAAGTCAATGGAACAGGTTTCAAGTCCAAATTCCATCGTATGAAGAAGTTATGTTAAAATCAGCTTATTTCAAATTGATTTTAATTGATTTCAATTAAATTGATTTCTAGGCGTTTCGAGTCCGTTCGATCAAATGACAAGTCCAATCGCTACGAAACTTGAAATCCTATAATAATTCACCGTTACGGATCCGATGAAACTGGTTTCGTCGAAATCCGAGTCAGTGGCCAAAATGGCTATATTTTAGTTAATTAAATAAATTAATAATAAATTAATAAAATCACTTTTTAATTCAATATTTATTAACTAACAAATTTTATCAATTTTGATTACCTAGACATATATAATAATTTATAGTAAATTTACATATCAATTTCAGTGTTGACTATTTCAATAATTACAACGTTCAAATTCAACTTCAATTAATCCAATTAATTAAAGTTTATTTCAAACAAATTGATTTTATTTAATTCAAATCTTTATACTCAATTAATTATCATTCTATAGGCATCGTCGGTATCTATTCATTTTTTCATTACATTAATATTTTCCTATTTCCATCTTTTATTTGTATTAATTACTATATTTCAATTATATTGGATTTTGTCAATTTCACACATTTATTCAAGTTTAACTCCCGATAAATTTATTTATCTAGGTTTCATTCTTTTATTAATCGATTGTTAACTTATGGATAAATTAGCATTTCTATTCAATTTGTTACATTCAAAATTTTCAGTTATTGTATTAACTCACATTAATGTAACATTTAATTACACTTGATTGCAATAAATTCAAGTATAATAATAAAAATTCCAATTTAATTTAACAGGTTGAATAATAGGTAACATATAGCAGTTTGACACTAATTAGCTTTTATTCACTTTAGTCGGTTTATTATTTCAACCAAATGCTATAATTTCTTTTCTACACAAATTTTATTCAATTACCATTTATTATACTATTTCAATAATTACTTCTATGTTTACATTTGTTTTCATATATTAAATTTCTAACCAAGTATAACAATTTACATTATTTCATTATTGGAGTTTCATTTCAATTGTTAATAATTAGTTTTATTTTACATTGTTACATTTCATTTTAGTATTCATTTCAGACCTTTGATTAATGGAGATATATAATTCCCAGTACAGTCATTGATTTAGTCAGAACCTGTGGTCAAAGACACTTAACAGTTTTATATTGATTTATATATATCATAGATTCGAATCAGGTTTAAATTAATGAACTTGCAATTTTCAATTACAAATCAACACTTGATCCGCTAATCACTTTGGGTTTATCCGGTAGTACAAAACAGAAATTGCATACGACTTTTATTGGACATATCAACTGAAAGGAAATCTTCTTTAAGCATAAATCCTTAAATTTTCCTTCAAATACTTCAATTATTGAAACCTAACAAATGATACAATTTGTTAGGAGTTTTGTTGCGCAAAACCTAACAAATGATACAATTGTTGCGGAAGCCTATCCTAGAATCTTATATCACCCAAGTACAAAGGAATAATATTGGATGAAAATAATAATATTTGAAGATAAATAATAGTGAAGATGGATCTAAAACATGAAGAAATCAAAAGAGCAACGCACAAAATTTCATCCAACAACCATTTATATTGACTCTTAAAAAACAATTCTTTATAATTACCCCACCACTAAAAGTAAACAAAAAAAAATCAATAATCTAATTGAGAAGGAGTCTTGATCTCTATAAGAATGACTTTTTAGTGCTTGGAGAAGGTGAATAAAAATGGAAGAAGAGAGAAATAACAAATACTTTTCTACACTTTTCCTTTTTCTTCTATGATCTATTTATAACATAATTATCTAATGTCCAAGTTAATATTATATGAAAAAAATAAATTGATTATCCAATTAGTGAAAGAACCAAACATAAACAAATGTGGTTATGAATCAGGAAAAATAAAATTTTCTGTTTTTTTCTTTATCACAAAAAATTAATAGTGTGTGCATCTTCAAACGTTGCTATCCTTTTTTGTAAAAAAGAGTTCCTCATTTCCTTTTCCTCCCATTTTGTTGCCGAACGCTACTTTCTCACCCTCATCGTCGACGATTATCATCCTCTTGAAAGCTATATATTCGTCTTCCGGTTTCCCTCGGTTGCTTCTTCTGTTTCGTCCTTCATGTATCTACTATTGCATTTTGTCCTTAAAAGTAATTATTTCAGCTGTGTGTCCTAGAAACTAATTGCACTTGCTAGAGAGGCCCTTGTGGCTAATTTCCACTTTATATAGTAGAGTAGTGCAGAACAATGGAAGTTTAATAACCACAAACTTGACGAGTCTTACAGTGGTATTAGAGGAGTTTGCAGCAGTGAAGAAGAAAGTGATGTAGTTAGTGGTTTAAATTTTGGAACGATTATGATTTTTGTAATATATATATTTACTTATTTTCTTCAAAGCAATGAAAAAGGATAAAAATGAGAGAGAATTACACGATGAAAAAGTAAGAAAAAACAAAAGAACCATGGTTCAACCAGGTAAAATTGACGGTTGAACTATTGGTTTAAAGGTCCGATCAAGGTTCATGGATAAATGAGGTCCGATTTAGTTCCGGACCATAGTGGTCCAAGGTTAAGGGTTATTCGAAATCTGATCGAGGCAGGAGCAGGATAGGGTCATGAAAACACTGCTAATTGTATCAATTTTCAACCTCTGTGTTAATTTTCAACCTGAAATAGTTTTAGGTTTTTGAAAGTGTAACCGGTTATATTTGGAAAATCAACAAAGTCAAATAACAGTTTTTTATTAAATGTGAATAAGCATGCCTATTATTTTATATTACAATTAGTTCTCTAAAGTTAACATATATTTATAGTGCATAGTTGCTAAAATAGAGTGTGTGCATGTGCGTGCACGCGGGTGTGTGTTATTAAAATTTTGGCATGAGATAAACGTTAGCTTGCTTCATTATTACAATATGTTTGTTATTTAGTTTTCCCAATTTTTAACCAAAAGTGCATTCAGGTACTCGCCAGAACCAGACTATTAAATAAATCTGTAATCCCATCATGGTTGTATATCTCACATATTCTTGATTATAAAATACAAGTAACGACAGATAATTTTTTGAATCACTCATTCCACAGATTTAATGTATAATAGTTTGTATATATGTTTGATATCTTTCTACATTTATTTATACAAATGGAAGAGCATTAGGATATAAAAAGTTGTGGTTTTTCTTTTGAATCCATTCTACTAAAGAATCCACATATAAAAATATAATTTGAGTTGGTTTTTTGAAAAATTTGTACTTCCATTTCTGATTATTCACTCTCAATTATGTCACTTGATTTCGTTCCTTATTCATGATTATTGACTCCGTCCATTATACATTGAAAATTACTTTATCTAAGATGATATGCAATCTACTTGTTCATCTAATTTTAGCAATATCACTCTACTTGAATTAAATACTTAAAATTTGATTATAACACGATCTGCATATATGAAAATAAAAATGAGGTAGAGAAACGTTTAATTATCACCATTTAAATCAAATTTGTTGGTTAAATTATGTCAGATGAACCCATACCCATTGCGAAAGAAGGTCTATATTTTGGAGAATGGATATAATTTCCAATGACTTCGACTCAAATGCTTTTGGTAAAGTGAAAAAAGGTAAACTTTTGTAATATTGGATGTGTATTGTTTACTTGATTCAATATGTAAATAACTAAAAAATGAATAAAGTAAAAACAAAAACTTCAAAGAACAGTTCCAATGCCAAATTAATGGCCGATTACATAAAAGTACAAATAGTCCTATTTTTGATAGTCTTAATCAGAATGGAGACTCTTCTTCATCTTCATCTCTACCTCCTCCATCGTCTATCTCTATTTCTCTTTCACAGCAAATCAAATTCAAAGATAACCCTTCTAATTCGAGCAATGCAATTGTTGATGAAGATGGGTTTCAGAAAGTAATTTACAACAGAAAGACGAGCAGAAAGGATTCTTCTTCTGATTTTCAGAGAAACATTCAAAGAAAACCAAAAAATACATATCAAAATACTCTCAGTACAGGGAAAACAGATTCAAGAAAATACAATACACAATCAAGAAATGTGCACAGGCATCTGTTGAATCCAAGAAATCGAATTCGCAATGCTCCAGTTAATGTTGACATTGCTCGGAAAATGCAAAAAGCCTCTTCTTGGGCTGATCTTCTTAAGAAAGGAGGGTTAGATTTTGATTTCGATTTGCATTATCTTGCTCCTATCAATATCAATAATTAAAAATTGTTACTATGAAAGAAGATATTGATGAACGCACAGAGAATAAGTGAATTTTTTCTGTTATTGCTTATGTTTATGGTCCTCGTCCTCCATATCATCATTTCAAGACCTATATTAGTATATTACCCGCAATTCGAACCCCACAGGAAACTTTGAAATTTATACTAGAAATAATGGGTTTTTCATAATAAGATTTTTCCAAGCTCGAAGACTATGAAAAAACCCTAAGTGGGGGCCATATTTTATAAATGGCAAATTAATTATTCTGAAAAAATGGAGATCCTCTGTCTACTATGCCAATTTGGGTTAGGCTGCCTGAATTAAGCCTAAGATTATGGGATAAAAATGCTTTTAGCGCTATTGCAAGTTTGGTGAGTGTTAACCCCGTTTTGTCAACGACCTAAGGTGTTTGACGACCTAAGAGAAATCAACGACTTAAGAAAGCTAACGGAAAAGGACTTGACGACCTAAGGCAGTTAACGACTTAAGAAATGAAGCGGCTTAATGTCTTCAGTGAGTTAACGACTTCAGATCTGGACGACCTACGACTTAAGGGAATGTGACGACTTAAGCGGGTTAACGACCTAAAGGAACCGCGACCTAACGACTTAAGGAAGTAACCACCTAACTACGGAAAGGACTGAACGACTTAGCAACTGCACTTAAGTCGCGACCGACCTACGACCTATGATAGGTTGCTCACGATCTAAACAAACAAACTCAATGCCACATTATTTCACATGGTGGCCTCCTAACTCGTGGACGATCTGGGACTTGTGATATATGCAAACGAACAAGCATACATCTGTGAAGTCTCAACCCAGCTTAGGTCGGTCGCAACCAGTTGAATCGTTCACGACCCAACTTAGGTCGGCCACGACCTACGACCCAGGCATAGGATTTCTCTATAAATACCAACCTAACTCCAACGTGAAGGGAACTTTTTGGCTGATCTTCTGAAGCACTGTTACTCTGCTGAACTCTTAACTCATCCAACACTTGAAGAACTCAAAACATTCAAGACACTACAACAAGCTTCGAAAGAGATCTTGCATATCCGACATGGATTCAAAGAGCCTTATCACATCGAAGTTTGAGCTACTAGTCTGAAGTGTTTAGGAATCGAAGTGTATTGTATTTTGAAGTGCATTGTATCAACTTGTAACCAAATCAGCAATAAAAGAATATAAAGTGGACGTAGGCTTAATTACGAGCCGAACCACTATAAAACTGTTGTCTCTTTACTTTTCTGCTATTTTCAGCTTATATTCTGTTCCCGTACCAACGGGTGGTGCTTTCACATTACTACTACACACACCAGGGTGTTAGCGTTCAATTTTTAGCGTTAACATTTTGGTGCTTTCACTGAGAAGGCCAACTCAGGAATATTCTCACCATTGCTCCGCAAATGTTTATTGAAAGAATCTCTCTAAAGACCAGAAGTTTATCTGAGATCATGGCTCCTGGAAGAAAGAGTAGATCTATAAGATCCGGAAATGCTCATGAGGGGACCTCCGCTTACCCAACAGCAAACCAGACAACTCCCACCGTTGGAGTCACAAGGGCTGAATTAGACGACGTAGTGTCATGATTATATCAACAAATTGAAACCCAAAATGCTTTGATGATGGACAGATTAAACGCTCTACTTGGGGCAAATCAACGACCAGAAAACAATGAAACAGTCTTCGCTGAAGATGCTCATAATTCCCAAGAGAAATATATTTGTGACGACCGCCCATGACCCCTGCACTGAACCTTGAGAAAGTGTGCTGTAAAGTGTGTCAGGCGACCATGGATGATTGTCAGGGTAAATTAAAACAGCAGAATCTATCGTATTACTCACAGCGCATGGACAAAATACAATAGAATATATATATATATATAGTGAAGCTTCATAGAAATAGAATCTCATCAATAAAACTTCATAATAGATGAATACAAACATCTGAATAGTCAATACATCAAGCCTCACTACATAACACTCAGAGATTTATACAAAGCAGCGGAACATCCAGTACATATAGCAAGAAGATAATATGCAAGCCTCCAGCTCGTCTTCGACATCAGCATCGTGGGAAGCAAGAACAGCACCTGTCACCTGCTACCTAGTCTGCCCGTCCCAAAATGGACGAACAGCCCAAGGCAATAAGAGTTAAAACATAAAGCCTTGAGTCAGACAACAGTCTTAGTGAGCGGTAAATTAACTAACAACATACCAAAAGAGCATAAAGGAAAAGGAATAGGAATACAATCCTCCCACTCCACCTCTTTCTACAGTGATAGCCCCCAAACACACTAAGCAGAAGCAAACATAACAGAGCATACAATTTAAAGTAAAGCAATTATCACTCGAGTCAAGGGCGATGTTTTCCAAGTACAAACCCCCAAGGCCTAAACCAAGATCAGATAAGCACCCAGAAAATACCGCTCTTGAGACCGAATGACGATACAACCAAACATCCATGACTCTGGCTATCACTGTTATCATTGCTTCGATATCACCGTTAATTGAATGACCGGCACATTCTTTCAACCGTCCGTCAAGGGCTAATGGAAACCCCGGTTCTAGACATAACTCTGCACGTCATCGTGACCCGTGCCTAGGACTATCGAATCTGCCCAGAGTACTTGACTATCAATCATTAGCCTTCAGGGACTATCGAATCTGCCCAACGTACTCTTGCTTTGAGCATGCTAGAACCTTCAACAACGATGAGATCTCAGCCTTCTAGTCATCCTCCTCGACGACTATTTCCACACTAGCTCAAGCGCCTCTCGAGCAAACCATTATCCTCTAACTCGAACCATTTCACCGAGTTATCAACATGCTTGGAATGATCCCGTCTGGATTAGACCAAGACTATCTCATATCATGCTTCGCCTCATCATCATCGTAGCAAAGCTTCATCTCAACATCATCATCAAATCTATCCATATGAGCTTCATCATCCGCTACATATGCCATGAGCAGCTTTTCCAATTCAAGAGCCTTTCCCTTAGCTTTTGAATCATCTTCGACCAACTTGTCTAAATCAAATCATCAATCATCTAATTCATAGCAATCAATCAAGTCAATCATTAATCCAAGTAATCAAGCATTCAAATATGATCTAAATAGACAATTATAACAATAATGGCAATTTCGTAAATAAAGAGTCCAAAGTCTAACAAGCATGAAAACATGAGCAATATCTCTATAATCTTGATGAATGAACTTGCATACGTTAACACTTAGTAAAATGGTTGTCAAATCATCATGAACAATGGATCTACACTTAAGTTTGCAAATATGCATGAAAATCACTACTTTACACAAAATCAAGCCAACGATCCGATATACTCCTTTGGATCCGTGTGAGAGATAATCACCACTCACCAAATCACCTAAACAACTCAAAAGCAACACACTTCAGATCTGGACAGCGAAGGATCTAACTCGATCTATCACAAATCCGCTTCAAACGATGAAATCTCTCTTCGAAGAATGTAGATCTTCAATCTAAGCTCTTCGATCTTCGATTTGATCTTCGATTTGGATGGAAGGAATCACAAGATTAGAGTGGAGAAAAGAAGTGAAGAAGTGTAGAAGTCGAGCTCTCAAAATGGCAGCACTTCGTCGCTTCAAAATCCGGATCCCAAAAATGAAGTAGAACCCTCCTATTTATAGGCTGAAATCCACCTTAGGTCGTTCGCTCGGAGTTAGGTCGTCCACGACCTAAGAACCTTCCGACCTAAAAACCCACGACTCAACAAATCTCTCTGACTTACGACTTAAAACTCACGCGACCTAACAACTTACGCGACTTAGCAGATAAGCGCATCTATACGACCTACGACCTAACACAGGCATGCGCATCCATGCGACCTACGACTTAACGACTTAGCGCATCAGCGCACTTCTACGACCTAACACACATGCTTCCTCGCGACCTACGACCTAACTCAACACAGAAGCTCACGACCTAACTCCTTAGGTCGTCTAACGACCTAACTACGCTAACTCGCTCACCACTAGGTCGCTCACCACTAGGTCGCTAACTCCTATAGGTCGCTAACTCTTAGGTCGCTAACTCCTATAGGTCGGTCAAATACTATAGGTCGTCCCAAACTCATAAACGACCTAAACCAATACGACCTAACTACTAGGTCGTTAGCTCTCTTAGGTCGTTGTCTTTCCTATAGGTCGCTCCAATACTTAGGTCGTTCACTCGACCTAACCTATCCCACGACCTAAGCTATCACATGACCTATCTCCTATACGACCTATCCCAAACTCCATAGGTCGTCTAAACTCTTAAGTCGTCTACCCCATAAGTCGTCCACTCCTTAAGTCGCTCAATTCCTAAGACTGCCAACTCCCCTTAGGTCGTCAACCCTGTTAAGTCGCTAACCCTTAGGTCGTCCACTACCTTAGGTCGCTCCAACACCCTACGACCTAAGCCACCACATGACTCAACTTCCAAACGACTTAAGCTCTAGATGACTCATCAACAATGCGACCAAATGATAATTGTTTTATGATGTTTCGATCCGTAAAAATACGGGTTGTTACATTCTCTCCCCCTTAGGAATTTTTCCCTCGAAATTCCAAACAAACAAGAGCAATCAAAGACTATTCTGCACGCCTACCATTCATTGCAATCAACATACCATGCATCCAATTCTAGCTTAGCATGCAGAATTCTAAAACTTAGAACAAGTTACAATGTCGTTGGATGACACGACACCTTAGGGCCATACCTTGAAGAGTTCAGGATGAGCTGCTTTCATCCTCTCTTCCACCTCCCATGTACAGTCGTTATCATCATCACTCCATTGTATCTTGAGCAACTTAACTACCTTCCTCCTAAGCTGTTTCGTGTCGGTTTCCACAACACGAAGCGGCTTACGAGGTCTCTTATCGACTGGATCAACTTCGAAATCTTCACAGCTATCAGCAGAAACCACTGTATTCGAGTCGTGCACATACTTCCGTAGATATGATACATGAAAAACATTGTGCACACTCGACATCTTCTCTGGTAACTCCAATCTATAGGCGAGCTTTCCAATTCGCTCGATGATCGGGTATGGTCCAACAAATCTCGGAGTCAATTTTCCTTTCTTCCCGAATCGAATAACATTCTTCAGTGGAGAAATCTTCACAAAAACCATATCACCTACGTCGAATTCCAAATCCTTACGACGCTTATCGGCATAACTTTTCCGACGATCTTGGGCTGCCTTCATCCGTTGCCGGATGATCTCTATGCAATCCGAAGTCTGTCGAATCATCTTTGGCCCAAGCATCAGTTTTTCTCCGATCACTAACCAACATGTCGGAGAGTTACACGGTCTTCCATACAACGCTTCATACGGTGCCATACCAATGCTTGACTAGTAACTATTGTTATATGAAAATTCCACCAAATGAAGGTGATCTTCCCATGATCCTCCGAAATCCAAAACACAAGCTCTGAGGAGATCTTCCAAAACTCGGTTGACTCTCTCGGTCTGACCATCTGTTTGAGGGTGATAAGCTGTACTCAAACACAACTCGGTTCCCAAAACTTCCTGGAAGCTCTTCCAAGATCCACTAGTGAACAATGGGTCTCGATCGCTCACTATACTTCTCGGAATACCATGGAATCGAACTATCCACTTGACATACAACTCTACCAACTTTGATGCAGTCCTAGTCGATCGAACATGAATGAATCTTGCACTCTTAGTCAGATGATCTACGATGACCCAAATCCCTTCATTTCCCGTTCTGGTTCTAGGTAGTCCATCAATAAAATCCATCGATATTTGCTCCCACTTCCATGTAGGAACTTCTAATGGCTGAAGCAATCCACTTGGCTTCTTTTGTTCGGCTTTTACCAACTGGCAGTTCATGCACTTGGAAATAAAATTTCCAACATCCTTCTTCATACCTTCCCAGTAATAGGTTCTCTTCATATCCCGATACATCTTATTTCCACCTGGATGAATTGTCAGCTTCGAGTGATGACTTTCCTTCAGAACTTCATCTCTCAATTCATCTATATCGGGAACAACTAGTCGTCCTTGCTTCCGAAGCCAACCCTCTTGATCGACCTCGAATCCTTTATCCTTTTCTGGATCCAATCCAGATTCCAAATCACGGATAATCTTGACAAGCTTACCGTCTCGCTTTTGGCTCTCGCCAATTCTTTCCACAAGAGTCGGTCTTATCGATAAGTTTGCCAACATCTCAGGTTCCAATTCACATCTAGGCCTGAAGTCAAATCCAGCTAAATACTCGAGATTCCTCCATTCTGAAAACATGGCTCCCAATCCTGCATGTCTTCGACTTAACGCATCTGCTACTGCGTTACCTTTTCTCGGAGTATAAGCTATACCAAAATCATATGATGCCAAAAACTCTAGCCATCGTTGCTGCCCAAGATTTAAATCCTTTTGGGAGAAAAGATACTTCAACGACTTATGATCTGTAAACAACTCAAATCGAACTCCCAATAGATAATGTCTCCACATCTTCAGAGCAAAAACAATCGCCGCTAACTCCAAATCATGAGTCAGGTAATTCCTTTCATGCGGCTTCAGTTGTCGACTGGCATACGCAACAACTTTATCCTTCTGCATTAGCACCGCTCCAAGTCCAGTACCACATGCGTCGGTGTAAACCACCATCTCATCATTCCCACTCGGAATAGTCAAAACAGGAGCACTTGTCAATCGCTCTTTCAGGATTCTGAAAGCTTGCTCACACTTAGCATCCCATCTGAACACTTGGTTCTTTTTCGTCAATCCTGTCAACGGTGCAGCCACCTTGGAGAAGTCTTTGATAAACCGTCGATAATATCCTGCTAATCCAAGAAAACTTCTCACATCAGATGCATTCTTAAGTCTAACCCAATCCTGGATTGCTGCCACCTTAGCGGGATCAACCGCTATTCCATTTCCAGAGATAACATGGCCTAAGAACCTCACTTCACTCTTCCAGAAGTGACACTTCGAAAACTTAGCCTTCAGCTGATGTTTCCGCAAGATTTCCAAAACAATACGCAAGTGCGTCTTGTGCTCTTCTTTAGTTCTGGAATAAATCAAAATATCATACACGCACACTAACACAAACTTGTTCAACTGATCTCTGAACACTCTATTCATAAGATCCACAAAATATGTTGGCGCATTAGTCAATCCAAACGGCATTACCAGCCACTCAAAGAAACCGGATGGTGTCTTAAAAGCAGTCTTCGGCACACTATCCTTAGCCACTCTTAACTGGTGAAATCCCGTTGCCAAATCCATCTGAGAAAACACCTTAGCTTCGTGAAGCTGATCAAACAAGTCATCTATTCTCGGCAATGGATACTTGTTCTTCTTAGTCACCTTATTCAGCTCACGATAATCCACACACAACCTCAGCGATCCATCTGCTTTGGTTACAAACACAACTGGTGCACCCCATTCAGACACACTACGCCGAATGAATCCTTTCTGCAAAAGATCATCAACATGCACCCTTAACTCCTGCTGTTCCCTAGGCGCCATCTGCCTAAGAGGCATCACAACAGGTCTGGCTCCTTCAACAAGATCTATACGAAACTCGATCTCTCTATGCGGCGGTAACCCTTTGACCTCGTCAAAGACATCCTCAAATCCATTAGCGATTGGCAACGATGACAGTCCATCCCGTGGAACAACCAGCGAATACATGAAGCTCATGAATACGCCTTCTTCATGCTTACATCGTATCACAATCTTTCGCCCCTCCACATTCTCGACTGTCACCTCCAACCTCTCACAATCAACCTTTGCCGCATACTTCCTAAGCCAGTCCATACCCAAAATAATTCCGAACCCCGCAAAGTTCAGAACAAAACAATCACAAACAAAAGAGCAATCATGACTCAATACAATCAGACCACAGCATAACATACACAAACAAGACGAACCCCCAACTGGATTAGTCACAACCAATGGCCTATCAATGATATCCGGTTCCAAACCCAACCGGCCTACAAGTTCGTTACAAACAAACGAATGCGACGCCCCAGTATCAAATAACACTCTAACTGGAACACCACATATGGAGAGAGTACCGTGAACCACTACACTCTTTCCTTTCTCTTCAACGGTAGGAGCTTTCGAAGATGATGGAACAGGTCCCAAAGCATACGCTTGCACAATCTGCTTGTCCCTTCGCGTTTCTGGACAATTCTTCCTGACATGCCCCGGCTTGTCACAGTTGTGACACTTCATCGGTACCTTCGGATTCTTACAATCCCTAGAGACATGGCCCTTCTGCTGACAATTGTAGCAAGTCACTTCGCCCTTCGGCTTCTTCTGGCCATCCTTACCCTTCTGCTGTTGCTGCTTCCTCTTCTTGTTTCCACCCTGCTGTGGTTTAGACTCTTCCTTGGTCACAGCAACAACAGATCCTTCCTTAGGAAACAGATTCTCATGCCTGAGAGCCTTCTCCACAAGCTTCTCAAATGAATCGTCCAAATGATCCACCAACTGCCTCCCAAGATAACTGTCCAGACCTGTCACAAACTTCTCATTCTTCTAATATGAAGTTTCAATATACGATCGGGCATACTTGGACAAAGCTTCAAACTCAGAAACATACTCAAGAACTGGTCTTCCACCTTGCTTGAGCTCCACAAACTTCTTGAACAGAACAGACTTCTGAGCTGTAGAAATGAACTTAGCTTCAAATCTGGCTTGGAATTGCACTCAAGTAACCTCTTCCTCCAGAGTATCAATAGTAATAGAGTTCCACCAATCAGAAGCTCTCCCTTGAAGCTGTCTTGATGCTAACTTCCTCTTAGTTGCATCATCAATTCCCAAATCACCAAAGATCCTTCTACAAGCATCTATCCATCTCTGGACTTCAATGGTTGATTCTGTTCCCAAGAAAACCTTTCCTCCAAGAGCAGTGTAGTCCTTACACAGCTTAGCAAAATCCACCGGTCTTGGAGTTTGAACTTGAACTCCAACATCCACCGATGGCCCCGGAGCTGGCATCCTTCTCATGATCGAAGTCATCATAGCTTCGAACATAGCAGCATAATCAGCAGCCCCCTCAGTAGCACGACCTTCCCTAGAAGCCGGTCTCCCTCTTCGGCTCATCCTTAATATCTAAAAAAAAGGAATGATCAGAACATCTAGAGAAACAACTGCTTAAAGGACTCAAACTATACTGAGCTACTATATTATATATAGTAATCATCCATCAAAATACAATTACGTCTCTCATACGTAGTTACGTCAGCGAGCGTTGGGTAAAGTCGATTAACCAAGGCTCTGATACCAAATATGACGACCGCCCATGACTCTTGCACTGAACCTAGAGAAAGTGCACAGTAAAGTGTGCAAGGCGACCATGGACGATTGTCAGGGTAAATTAAAACAGCAGAATCTATCGTATTACTCACAACGCATGGACAAAATACAATAGAATATATATATATATAGTGAAGCTTCACAGAAATAGAATCTCATCAATAAAACTTCATAATAGATGAATACAAACATCTGAATAGTCAATACATCAAGCCTCACTACATAACACTCAGAGATTTATACAAAGCAGCGGAACATCCAGTACATATAGCAAGAAGATAATATGCAAGCCTCCAGCTCGTCTTCGACATCAGCATCGTGGGAAGCAAGAACAACACCTGTCACCTGCTACCTAGTCTGCCCGTCCCAAAATGGACGAACAGCCCAAGGCAATAAGAGTTAAAACATAAAGCCTTGAGTCAGACAACAGTCTTAGTGAGCGGTAAATTAACTAACAACATACCAAAAGAGCATAAAGGAAAAGGAATAGGAATACAACCCTCCCACTCCACCTCTTTCTACAGTGATAGCCCCCAAACACACTAAGCAGAAGCAAACATAACAGAGCATACAATTTAAAGTAAAGCAATTATCACTCGAGTCAAGGGCGATGTTTTCCAAGTACAAACCCCCAAGGCCTAAACCAAGATCAGATAAGCACCCAGAAAATACCGCTCTTGAGACCGAATGACGATACAACCAAACATCCATGACTCTGGCTATCACTGTTATCATTGCTTCGATATCACCGTTAATTGAATGACCGGCACATTCTTTCAACCGTCCGTCAAGGGCTAATGGAAACCCCGGTTCTAGACATAACTCTGCACGTCATCGTGACCCGTGCCTAGGACTATCGAATCTGCCCAGAGTACTTGACTATCAATCATTAGCCTTCAGGGACTATCGAATCTGCCCAACGTACTCTTGCTTTGAGCATGCTAGAACCTTCAACAACGATGAGATCTCAGACTTCTAGTCATCCTCCTCGACGACTATTTCCATACTAGCTCAAGCGCCTCTCGAGCAAACCATTATCCTCTAACTCGATCCATTTCACCGAGTTATCAACATGCTTGGAATGATCCCGTCTGGATTAGACCAAGACTATCTCATATCATGCTTCGCCTCATCATCATCATAGCAAAGCTTCATCTCAACATCATCATCAAATCTATCCATATGAGCTTCATCATCCGCTACATATGCCACGAGCAGCTTTTCCAATTCAAGAGCCTTTCCCTTAGCTTTTGAATCATCTTCGACCAACTTGTCTAAATCAAATCATCAATCATCTAATTCATAGCAATCAATCAAGTCAAACATTAATCCAAGTAATCAAGCATTCAAATATGATCTAAATAGACAATTATAACAATAATGGCAATTTCGTAAATAAAGAGTCCAAAGTCTAACAAGCATGAAAACATGAGCAATATCTCTATAATCTTGATGAATGAACTTGCATAGGTTAACACTTAGTAAAATGGTTGTCAAATCATCATGAACAATGGATCTACACTTAAGTTTGCAAATATGCATGAAAATCACTACTTTACACAAAATCAAGCCAACGATCCGATATACTCCTTTGGATCCGTGTGAGAGATAATCACCACTCACCAAATCACATAAACAACTCAAAAGCAACACACTTCAGATCTGGACAGCAAAGGATCTAACTCGATCTATCACAAATCCGCTTCAAACGATGAAATCTCTCTTAGAAGAATGTAGTTCTTCAATCTAAGCTCTTCGATCTTCGATTTGGATGGAAGGAAGCACAAGATTAGAGTGGAGAAAAGAAGTGAAGAAGTGTAGAAGTCGAGCTCTCAAAATGGCAGCACTTCGTCGCTTCAAAATCCGGATCCCAAAAATGAAGTAGAACCCTCCTATTTATAGGCTGAAATCCACCTTAGGTCGTTCGCTCGGAGTTAGGTCGTCCACGACCTAAGAACCTTCCGACCTAAAAACCCACGACTCAACAAATCTCTCCGACTTACGACTTAAAACTCACGCGACCTAACAACTTACGCGACTTAGCAGATAAGCGCATCTATACGACCTACGACCTAACACAGGCATGCGCATCCATGCGACCTACGACTTAACGACTTAGCGCATCAGCGCACTTCTACGACCTAACACACATGCTTCCTCGCGACCTACGACCTAACTCAACACAGAAGCTCACGACCTAACTCCTTAGGTCGTCTAACGACCTAACTACGCTAACTCGCTCACCACTAGGTCGCTCACCACTAGGTCGCTAACTCCTATAGGTCGCTAACTCTTAGGTCGCTAACTCCTATAGGTCGGTCAAATACTATAGGTCATCCCAAACTCATAAACGACCTAAACCAATACAACCTAACTACTAGGTCGTTAGCTCTCTTAGGTCGTTGTCTTTCCTATAGGTCGCTCCAATACTTAGGTCGTTCACTCGACCTAACCTATCCCACGACCTAAGCTATCACACGACCTATCTCCTATACGACCTATCCCAAACTCCTTAGGTCATCTAAACTCTTAAGTCGTCTACCCCATAAGTCGTCCACTCCTTAAGTCGCTCAATTCCTAAGACTGCCATCTCCCCTTAGGTCGTTAACCCTGTTAAGTCGCTAACCCTTAGGTCGTCCACTACCTTAGGTTGCTCCAACACCCTACGACCTAAGCCACCACATGACTCAACTTCCAAACGACTTAAGCTCTAGATGACTCATCAACAATGCGACCAAATGATAATTGTTTTACGATGTTTCGATCCGTAAAAATATGGGTCGTTACAATATTCCTCAAAGAGCAGCTGGCACCGCCAAAGCGCCACCTTTCCAAGCTGAAGGTCCAAGGCCGCAGCCAACTTTTCACGAGCATTTTCCCAGGCAAACTTCTGAAAGAACGGCTGATGCCTGCCCAGCGATGCCTCTGAACAATGAGGAATACCTATCAGGGATGGTTCGCCGAATCATGAAAGAGAGCATGCAGAGGGAAGAAAATGAGAGTGATTGGGGATTTGCACCAAGCAGAACTTCGTTTACTGAAAAGATCCTGAAAGCAGAGTTTCCAAGAAAATTTGTACCTCCTACTATCCCGGCTTATAGAGGGACAAGTGACCCTAATCATTTCCTGTATAAGTACGACTGGCATATGACCGGTGCAAGAGCATCAGATGAGATTAAATGCCGATACTTTCCAGTATACTTGGAAGGCGTGGCTCTACTATGGTTCACAAAGCTACCAGCTCGGTCCATAGATCAATTCTCCGATTTGACTCGAAAATTCAAGGATCAGTTCAGGTTGTATGCTTCAAAAGCTAAGGATATAATGTCACTGTCTAGCCTTGAACAAGTGCCCGGAGAATCTATCAGATCTTTCTTGAATCGTTTCAATATAGCCCTAGCTGAAGTGGATAATGCAGAACCCCGTATGATCCTGACTTACCTGATGCGAGCCATCAACAAATCAAGTGAATTCGGAAGATGGTTGAAAATGAAAGAACCAAACTCACTTGAGAAATTCTATAAGAAGGCTGACGAATTCATGCGCCTAGAAAGCCTTTCTACGCCAGCAAAAGTAGTTGTGGCCGAAGTCAAGGATAACGGTGTTGCCTCTAGCAAGAGAGAATCTGGAAACCAGAAAAGGGAAAATGACGAAGGGAGGAAGCAGGGGAATGAGAAGAAACCTCGCCGCATTAATCCTTCAGATTTTACTCCCTTAACTGACATCCCGGAAAATATCTTTTTCGCGACAAAATATGTTGTCAAGTATCCCAAACCGCCTGAGATGAGGGGAAGTGCAGTGAATAATGGGAAATTCTGTCGATTTTACAATCAACTTGGCCATGACACTAACCAATGTTGCCAGTTAAAGAATGTGATTGAAGAGTTGCTGAAACAGGGTAAACTGCAACAATATGTAAAGAAAAACAGAGTCGACCCAACCTCATCCACTCAGGGGCAACAACATCATGTCTATCGATCTGGCTCTGGCAACAACACTGCAGTACAAGATTCTGAAAAGCTTGTCATTAATGTTGTCACAGGGGGTCCTAACCCAGCAGGCAGGAATTGGGACGACTGCTGACTACCCACAAGACTGCAGTTGGGGCATCTTCCAATCTCTTTGGCATATAAATCCAAAACTACGATTCCAGTGGAAATGGAAATTCAATCCGGAGATTCTGGAACAACAATCACTTGCATCCATTTTTTTTACTTAAACAGCCTTGCTTAGATTTGTAAAATGATGGTGGATGTATAACTCTTGTATTGTAAACCGCTGAGAAATCAGTGTGATTCGATAATAAAGAACTATAAATCATGTGTCTTTTGCTATTTTAAATTGCCTATCTCATTTCGATGTGCAAATATCTTAAATGTGTTGCTAAAATATCGATCTAATATTGCAGGCAATCAAGGCAAAGCTTACCTATTCAACACATCACAAATTCAAGCGATTCCCATAAATCACTCAACAAATAAATGTCCAGCCACAAAAGTTCCAAAATTCAACTCCTACAAAAGAAGTGCTATTCAAACAGTTAGTGATTCCACCATAGCGGGCATCTCCTTAACGAGGAGATTCCAGACCCTGGCTAACCAATCGCGATCGTTTGTGCAAACAAACATCCGGTAAAGTAGCTTGCGTTGCCCCGTGGATTCACTCAACGATCATGTACATTTCTTTGGCAAAAAGAAAACAACTTGCAAAAGAATGGAACATGCACTTGAAGTGATAACGAGGAATCGCCAGAAAGCAGATGGTAGAAAGACACAAGCAACAATGCTACTCCTCCGAGTTCACGTGCTACTCTTCGGAGTCCATGCTACTCCTTAGAGTCCTCGTGCTACTCTTCGGAGTCCAACTGCTACTCTTCGGAGTCCACAAGCCCTCTTCGTAGGCAAGAAATTGCTTCGGAGGCACAAGACCTCTTCGTAGGCAAGAAATTGCTTCGGAGGCACAAGCCCTCTTCGTAGGCAAGAAATTGCTTCGGAGGCACAAACCCTCTTCGTAGGCAAGAAATTGCTTCGGAGGTACAAGACTTCTTCGTAAGCAGAAAATTGCTTCGGAAGCACAAGCCCTCTTCGGAGGCACAAAAATCAAGACTTCTTCGTAGGCAGAAAATTACTTCGGAAGCACAAGACCTCTTCGTAGGCAAGAAATTGCTTCGGAGGCACAAGACTTCTTCGTAGGCAGAAAATTGCCTCGAAAGCACAAGCCCTCTTCGCAGGCACAACTCTTCGGAGGAGCCCTCTCCCGAGGCATAACAAAAAGCCCTTCCCAAAGGCATATCAAACAAGCCCTCTTCAGAGGCAAATGCTAAACAAAGCCCTTTAACAAGGCACATCCAAAAACTTCGTTGATGGAACCACTCAAGGAGCATCTTCTCAAAAAGAAGATTCCAAGCCGCAGCTGAATACTTATGATTATTTGTACAAATAAGTATCCGGTAAAACAGCTGCAGTCTGTCCCGTGGATCCATTCAATGATGGAATATAACTTTCTGAGAAGAAAATCAAAACATTCTTTAGAAGTTCACTTCACTTCGTTGGGGAATCCACTTTTCAACAAATAAAAGTGATCATCCCCGAAAGTAAAAGTGTTCTTTAAAAAGAAAGAGAAAGAAAAACTTCTCCGATACAAGGCATACTCTATTAAAAGCAGAATAATATTTCCTCAAAAACAGAAATATTATTCTCTAAAATAAGAGTACGAGTCTTTTCAGAATGTTGCGATGAGCCGTGGTATGGGGGCACATAGCTATATTAATAAAAAAATAACGCTCAAACATCATACCACGAGCTCACTACAGTATCAAGTAAATAAAGAAACTTGTGCAAAAACAAGGAATAAATGCATTCACACATATACTAACAAGAAATTGTATAAGTAGAAAGAACCATTTTATTCCATACTATGAAATTTTTGTACATATGCAGGTTTCAACTAGCGGAGGCCGGTATCCGCACAATCTCCGGTCAATACATGCAAAAATCAAAAAGCAAAACAATAAGCCTAAAGTCCAGCACATTACTCCTTCTTCCTGCCGCCTTTAGAACTCTTGCCCGGTTTAATAACTAGTTTCGGAATCCGGCGTGGACGGGTCGGGGAAGAAGGAGAAGAAGGTGTAGCCGGATCTTCTTCTACTTTGTCTTCACCAGCAGAAGCACTTTCCTTCTTCTTCTTCTTAATTGCGCGCTTCCCCTTCCTTTTCAAAGAAGACTCACTTCCCGTGGTAAAAAACTCAGAGAGCTTTGTGTCGTCATCATAAGTTTGCTCCGGAGTCTTTTTGCCTTCTTCAAGTTCCCCAACCTTCTGCTCCTGCGAAGCAAGCGGATCGTCCAAGCCTTGAAGGGCTCTTATTTGCTCTTCCTGCGATCCCGGCTGAGAAGCAGGAGTAACTTGAAGGGATGGAGGAGGAACAGCTGGAAGGGGAGAAGTTTGCGCAGCTTTCGGTACTTCCGCTACAGAAGAAAAGAAGTTAAAATCAGTATTCTCCAAAAAAAGAGAAGATATTGGCTCATCGAGATTTAAGTAACAGTCGAGAAATTCATCAAACTCGGTTGGAGCAAATAAGTAATCTACTTGAGCTAGATCAGACTTGGAGTTACCTGGAGAAGTCGGCTTAATCACGACAATTTCAAACTTTTCAGCTTCAGCGTCATCCTGGGACTTCTCCTTGACTTGGACAGTGGGAGGCTCAGTAGTCGCGATTTTGACTTCGGTTTCTGCAGGAGGTGAAGAATAAGAACTAGAGCCAATGTTATCAGGATCGACCGAAGCCGGAGGACGAGCGGGGTCAGTTACAGTTACTTTCTCTAAACATTCTCCTCCTGCTGCTTCGGCTCGCTCCTTAGTAAGCTGCTCTTTTCCCCTGGCAAGGGCGGTACGTGTTTCATCGTCCAGATAGGTCGCCTCAAGATCCGCTTCTACATAGTCGGCGCCTCCGAACATGTCAATTATCGTTTCCCACACTTCGGCCAAAGTCACTTCATATGTCGGTCCCAGAAATGAGAGGCTTCCGCGCCCCAAGACGCTATGGATATAAAAGTCGAACAAAGTAGAGCTGATATTGGATTTAGTAGCCACATGAGATTCTTCGGCTGCAACTTTCCCAGCGATAGCTTCATCGCACTCTCTTTCAGCCTTTAACAATTGAGCTTGCAGCCTTGCAATTTTCAAATCTTGAGAGCTGACTTTTTCCCGCAGCTGGACGGCGTCACTGCGGTACTTTTCAGTAACATGCCGCTCCGCTTCAAGTTTAGCTTCAGCATCTCGCTGAGCAGCATGAGCATCTCGAACTTGCTTCTGGAGCATCTCTTCCTTTTGTGTATAGGAAGTGGAAGAAGTGGCAAGCTCATTCTTTAGATTCTCAACTTCAGACTCAAGTCTCCCGTAGTCATCGGTAATGCTCTTCATTTCAGAGTCGTGCTGTTCAAGAATTTTTTGCCATTCAGACTTGTCGTTTTCCATAGTCAGCATAGCTTCGATGTTGGCACGATTTACTCTTTGAAGTTCATCAACAAGCTTTTGCCATCCCGACATTCTCTCGATATCAAGTTTAACGGCATCAAGATTCCGTAACATAGCTTGTTTATCAACGGGAACCAAATCGAGATCAAAGCAAACTCCCTTTAAACACCAGTGCGGAAACCGGCTTTGGAGAGTTGCAGGGCCTTGTTTAACCTGATATCGGGGCCTGCTAATGATTGTCTGAATATCATCTTTCTTGAGAGCAGGAGAATCAGATGGAATTTCTACAGAGATAGGAGCATTGGTCTTTTCAGAAATTGCAGACGCGTCCTTTTCGCTAAGCTTGGTCCGTTTGCTTGAATCTTCAACAACGTGACATTTTCCCTTATCATCATGGGATTTCCTTTTATGGGAATCATCGCTCCTATGAGAAGAGTCGTGTCGATCATCCCTTCTTCTTTGCCACTCCTCATAATTTCGTCTTTCATGAGCTTTTCTGGCAGCTCTTTCTTCGTCTGTTTCTCTCGGGGCAGTGAGATAGCGCCTAAAATCATAAGTGTTGCGGCTTCCATGGCGGTGGAAATTGTCATAGTACGAACCAGATCGCCCCATCGGAGAATCTGAAAGTAAAAGAAAAGACAAGTCATAAAAATCTTCAAAGTGAAAAAGCTAAGTACGTATAAGTGCCAAAAATCCTAAGTGTGTGTGATGTGCAAGCTACGCGCGTCAGACTACAAACCACTCTTTGGTGAGGGAATGGTGACGACTTGTATAGCAGGCGTTGTAATTTGTTGTAAAGAGAAAGTCGCCTCGGTAGCAGAAGAGATAACTTTTGAAGTGTCATCTTTGAATAACTCCTGCGAGGTTATCACCAAATCACTCAACCCCTCAAAGATATCATCGCCAGTGTGCCCGGCGGAACCTTCCCTTTCAATTCCCACATCGGTCGCCTTTCCGGAATGCTGAGAAGGCTCCTCTTCTTCGATGACTGGGGAAAGTGTTAGTTTGCTTGACGACCCCGCAACGTCAGTAGATGTGGAGCATTTTATCAAAGAAGCCTCTACAGTAGGTTCCTTCGGAACAATCTCCTTTGTTGAAACTGGGGCATCCGATATCTCTGCTTGAGAATCAGAAACTTCGTGAGGCTGAGTAGAGCGAGAAGGGTGAAGAAGTTCAAACAGGTGCTGAAATTCATCTTTTAACAAAAATTTAATGCTTCTCTCCTCAACTGGCACAACCATAAGCCTTTCGAAAGTTGACTTGTGGCTGGGTTCCCTGGAAGGGGGAGGAAGAGCTGAAAAGTAAAGATGAAGTTAGCACTTGACATTTCGGATTTCGGGAAACTCAAAGAATAGAAGAAGTAAAGATGAATAATCTTACTTCCTTCTCTCCAAACGGCATAAAACCCCGGAGGGCAGCGGACGAAGAAGAATTGACTTAGAAACCCGTGAACACTATCCGGAAGGCCAATGATCAGTTTGCGGTTTCTAGCGCTTCGCACGATAGTGATGGAAGGATGATCTTTATTTCTGGCGAAAGAGCATAAGTAACAAATCTCATCGAAGCTTGGCAAACGGTCAAGTGTCCTCCTAAATAGCACACACAATCCCATCAGAATGGCGTAGCCATTAGGGTGTAGCTGGAAGGGGGAGATGGCTAGTCGACGAAGAAGATTCTGGAGAAAGTCGTTGAAAGGGGGAATAGCCCCGCTCAGGCACATTTTCCGGTTAACTGTGACAGAGCTAGGGGGTGCCACATCAGCGGTGCTGCTTTTTTCAGGAAGAATGGCATCTGCTTCAGCGATACCAAACTGGGTGCACAATTGCCAAAAAACTTTGTACGACAAAGTAGTTGAGACTCTTTCTGGAGGATTGACTAACGGGGCTGGAATAAGGGCGGCCTCTCCGGTTTGAACTACTACATCTTCTTGCTGAGAAGACATTCTACACAAGCAACTGGTTATTTAGATGCGAAGGTGCACGTTTCCTTGAAAGTGTAAAGTGTTGTGCAGAACTAATAAAAATAACAAGCAAATATAGCTGAAGTTTAACTAATCGGCAATTGATCGATTACAAAATTTCAGGACTTGCTAATTTAAAATTTAGGTGTAGTATTAGTGCAGACCGGTCAGCTTCAATTGGCTATTCTAGTGTTGCTTTAATACTTTGCTTGAATTTGTTGATTTTGCGGCACTTCGTTCACACAGTCTATTTAAGTTAATTATCCTTTGTTAACTAATCTGTCATTTGATGTGGGCAATCAGTGGCAATATATTCGTCCCGATTTTCTGTAAATATTGTATTAAGCAGGTTGTTAAGCTTACAAATTGAAGAAATCTGTAAAAGAATGCAACAAAGTTTAACAGGTTAAAGTCCAAACAATTCAGTATTCATGCAGTTTACTTCAGCAATTCTAGTTAAAGTTCAAGTCAGAATTATGCTTCATGACAGTTCGAAGTGCTAACTCGTCCATGACCTAAAGAATGTGGGACGAGTTAATGCCTTAAGTCGTTGGTTCTTTAAGTCGTAAGGCGTAGTAAGGGGAAAAGACTTCAGTTCGAAGCGACGTGAAATTCTCCAAGTCCTATCTCGGCCACGACTTAAGACTTAGGTCGGTCCAAAGTTAAGTTGTGAAAGCTGGTAAGTCGGTCCAGAGTTAAGTTGCGGAGGTTATTGGGTCGCTCAAAATTACTGAGTCGCGTCCAAGCTAATGTCACGCTTCCTTTGACCGGCCGACGTCTTCTTAAATCAGTAACCCGTCATCCTCCTAACTCCTAACCCGTTAACCCGTATAGGACAGTATCGTCTCCTCTAAATTCGCGGATCAAATGACTCGAAATATGGTAACCCATCGTCTTCCCCTTGCAAGTCATCTAAAAACTCGATCGAACCGCTCCAAGTTTGTTGGCAATCGATCGCAACGTGATTCGAGATGAAGCATGGTGTGAGGATCTGGATTGGGGTTAGAAAGTGGGAAGTCCATGTTCGAAAGGTAGCGGTAATCGTGAAATCGAGTGAGTAATGAGTTTACTTACGTAGTGTGATGATGAAGATTGTAGGAATTTGATTGGTGACGAGGTAAACTGATTGGATTCATTTCTGGAAGCTTTGAAGGTCAATAATGGCGGAAGTAAACACGGAAGCAAGTAGGTGAAGAAGAAGCGACCTAAGCCTTTTATACACCAGGACAGTGGAACTCGAATCGGCACACACGACATTATTTTCTCATAGGTCGTCCGCGATCTAACAACTCTTCAAAGCACGAGTTAGAGAAATCGAACCACACGACCTACGACTTAGGCGTGTACTTCGAGGGGCAAATGTTAACCCCGTTTTGTCAACGACCTAAGGTGTTTGACGACCTAAGAGAAATCAATGACTTAAGAAAGCTAACGGAAAAGGACTTGATGACCTAAGGCAGTTAACGACTTAAGAAATGAAGCGGCTTAATGTCTTCAGCGAGTTAACGACTTCAGATTTGGACGACCTACGACTTAAGGGAATGTGACGACTTAAGCGGGTTAACGACCTAAAGGAACCACGACCTAACGACTTAAGGAAGTAACCACCTAACTACGGAAAGGACTGAACGACTTAGCAACTGCACTTAAGTCGCGACCGACCTACGACCTATGATAGGTCACTCACGATCTAAACAAACAAACTCAATGCTGCATTATTTCACATGGTGGCCTCCTAACTCGTGGACGATCTGGGACTTGTGATATATCCAAACGAACAAGCATACATCTGTGAAGTCTCAACCCAGCTTAGGTCGGTCGCAACCAGTTGAATCGTTCACGACCCAACTTAGGTCGGCCACGACCTACGACCCAGGCATAGGATTTCTCTATAAATACCAACCTAACTCCAACGTGAAGGGGACTTTTTGGCTGATCTTCTGAAGCGCTGTTACTCTGCTGAACTCTTAACTCATCCAACACTTGAAGAACTCAAAACATTCAAGACACTACAACAAGCTTCGAAAGAGATCTTGCACATCCAACATGGATTCAAAGAGCCTTATCACATCGAAGTTTGAGCTAATAGTCTGAAGTGTTTAGGAATCGAAGTGTGTTGTATTTTGAAGTGCATTGTATCAACTTGTAACCAAATCAGCAATAAAAGAATATAAAGTGGACGTAGGCTTAATTACGAGCCAAACCACTATAAAACTGTTGTCTCTTTACTTTTCTGCTATTTTCAGCTTATATTCTATTCCCGTACCAACGGGTGGTGGTTTCACATTACTACTACACACACCAGGGTGTTAGCGTTCAATTTTTAGCGTTAACAGTGAGTATGCCACTAAAGTTAGATGAACCAACTGCTAAAGAAACAAGACTGAGTTATGCAAGAATTTTTGTTGAAATAAAAGCTGATGCAGATTTGCCTGATGAAGCTAACATCACAATGCATGATGGTGATAGTATAGTGCAAAAAATTGATTATGAGTGGATCCCACCAAGATGTAAATCTTGTAAATGTTTTGGACATTCAAATGAAAATTGCACCGCTAAAAAAATCTAGAAAGAAAAGTGCAGAGAGAATGATACTGCAGTTGAAATTAATGCAGAGGAAAACATGAATGCAGAAATAAATATGAATGAGCAGAATTTTCATGATGGAATACAAATAGAATTGGTGCCTCAATCAGAGAATACTTTAAATCCAATTTCTTTTAATGATTTAGAAACTCATGATACAGTTATGGATGCTGGCAATATTTCTAATGTAGAAAATCAGGAAAATATGCAACGTAAAAATAGTTATCCCCTCAGATCTTGCAAGAAATCAGTGATAATGCAAATGAGATGGATCTTCCAAATTCATCAGTGGAAGAAACTGCAAATTTTAAGACCTCTGTTCAGGCAAATGTTGAAGAAGATAGCATGAATGTAGATCAATGTCCTCCAAAAATAATAAATCTTGCAGATTTAATTGATCCTCCAAAAAGCCCTACTATATCTTTCCTTCCAGATACACTCACTCCACTAAAGAAAAATCCTCTATCTGGAAAAGCTATTCAAGTAGCTATTAATGTTGTTTCGTCTTTATCATCTGTAGACAAAAATAAGAAAAAGAGAAAGAAAGCTAGAACTAGAATTAAAAGCTTAAGTGATATTCCATCTGCAGAGCAAGTAGAGGATGCTACAGACAAAGAATTCAGAGAAAAATACATCTCAAAAAATGATAAATGGAAAAAGCTTCTAAAAGTTAAAAATGACTCTGCATGCAAAAAAGGAAAGAAGCTGGAAGTACAAAAGGAGGAAGATAGTTACAGTGATTCACTGTAACTATCTACATAACTTTTAAGTATCCTTATTATTTACACTTCATATTTTTATCAATGTCGATAATTTCATGAAATGTTAAAGGTCTTAATTCTCCCATTAGAAAATTAGATGTTTCTAATTTAATTATGTTTGAAAAACCTAGTATAATAGGTCTTTTAGAACATAAATTAGATAATTTTAAAATTGTAGATTATAATATCAGACATCTCCCCAACTAAAGAATTTTTAATAATAATCGAATGGGGGGTAATGGTAGAATTCTTATTTTATGGGATGATAATATTTGGAATTTAATTAGCCACATCCTAAACTTCCAATATATTCACTGCTTATTTTCTAATAAAGGTGGTCTTGTTTTAGATGTTACTTTTATATATGCATTAAATTTTGAAAATGAGACATTTGATTTATGGAATCATATTGAGAATTTGAATAAAAAAATCTCTCATCCTTGGATTATAATGGGTGATTTTAATACAATCATGCACACATATGACAAAAGAGGTGGCATACCAGTCCCTTTAAGCAAGCTAGAATTTATTAATAAATTCTTCTTAAGGACTTGTATTGTTGAAGCTAATATTATAGGAAACAAATTTACTTAGAAGTTCGGTAAATTTAGAAACATTCACTGCAAGCTTGATAGGATTTTAATCAACCAAAAGTTTGCCAATATTTTTCCTCATGACAAATGTTTCACACTTCCTCAAGCTATAAGTGATCACACCCCTATTCAAAATTTTCTCAGTGAAAATAATGACTGCAAGAAAAATATTCCATTTAGATTTATGAATGGGTGGGTCTTTGAAGATAATTATAAAAATGTCATCAATAAATGCTTGTCATTTAAAATTCAGGGCACTACCCAATATAAATTCTTCAAATTTTGCAAATTGCCAAGGGTCATATAAAAAATTGGAACAAAAGCAGAAATAAAAATGAGGTTAAAGATATTATAGTTGAATGTGAAAAACTACAAAATTCTCTTGATAATGATTGCTCAGACAGTAATATTATCAATAGTTTTTTTTCAGGCTCAAAATAATCTCATCACTTCTCTTCATGTTTATTTAGTTAAAATAAGGCAAAAGGTCAAAGTTGACCGGCATACAAATGGGGATGAAGCTAGCAAATTCTTTTATGCAAAAATGTCAAATAGGAAAAATAGAAATATCATTGGTAAATTTATTGATGCAAATGGTAATGCTTTGAAGAATTCAAATGATATTGAGAGAGAAGCCATTAATTACTTCACAGAGTTATTTAACACTAATAGTTATGTGACCTCTTTTCCTATTATCAATGTTAAATTTTCCTTAAAAGAAATTAGTCAGGAAATTTTATTAACTCCTGTTAGTTTATTATATATTAAAAATATTATTTTCAATGCTAATAATGATAAAAGCCCTGGTCCTGATGGATTTGGTGCTAAATTCTATAAAACCCACTAGCCTGATATTAGCTCTAATATTTTTGAAGTCATTTCTGAATTTTTTAAGACAGGGAAGCTTTTAAAATCTTTCAATCATACTTTCTTAACCCTTGTCCCAAAAATAAATAATCCTATTGGGATGGAAGATTACAGACCAATTTCTTGTTGCAACTTCATTTATAAAATTATTTCAACTATTCTTTGCAACAGGAATAAAGTGTTTTAAAAAAAATTCTGAAAATCAATGTGCTTTCATTTCTGGTAGGCTTATTACTAAAAACACTTTGCTTGCCCAGGAGCTAATTAGAAACTTTAACATGAAAAACAAAAGTGTTATGTGTATTAAAATTAATTTACACAAAGCTTTTGACAAAATAAATAGGCATTTTATAATTCACATGATGATTCTAATGGGTTTTAATAAAAAAATTTGAGATCTTATTAAAGAATGTATTGATAATGTTACATACCCTGTGATGATTAATGACTCCCCTAAAGGTTATATTCATAGCAATAGAGGAATTAGACAAGGAGATCCCCTTTCTCCTTATCTATTCACTATTATGATGGAATATTTCACCATTCTAATTGATTCTGAACAAAGCAAGGGGAATATTAAAGCCATAAATAGAATCAAACTTGTTCAAATACCTAATGCATATTCTTACAAAACTTGTTCAAATCAAGCGAGTGTCAAAAACAATAATTTAGCTGCGTGCATAGTGTTATACTACATCGAGATGTTTCTAAATAAATTGAATCAATTGTCGCAGGTTGCTGAAAATAAATGTTAATTTACGAAACTACCTGTATTTTTTTTAATTCAGTCTTTTCTCCTTTTCTTTCGTGACTTTTGATACGATGGATTGCAACTTGCAAAGTCAAAATAGCTACAGTACAATACTCATCTTCCTGGATTAGTGTACATTATACATGCATGTATACATGAGGTCTAGCTCTTGCCATAAGCGATTTAGACAGTCGCCTAGGATCTCCATTTCGAAGCTCTCAAACTAACATTCTCTTAATATATAAGTAGGCTGTTTTGAGATTATTATTATAGAACATGGTTTAATGGCAAAACGGAATTTTTGTTTGCTTGAGCGGCCAAACATCAATTCCTACCTCCTGCTATAGTTACTAGTTTCTATTGTTTCTTTATACCGTTACATTACATCTTAATTGGCGCCTATTTGCGCTTCGCTTAAATTTAAGCGACGAAATAATATATTTTTTTAAATAAGAAGAAATGAGGTTATAGCATAAAAGCGAAACTTATGACAAAAGTAGATCTACTTTTACACAAATTTGAATCGTGCAGATGTAATATTTTTTTATAAAAAAATTATGTTTAAGCAAATAAGAATTATGCAAGTGTAATTTTTTAAAAAAAAAATTCTACTTGCTGAAATTTTGGATCACATAAGTGTTTTTTTTCTAAAAAAAATTACTTGCACAAATTTGAATTCCGCAAGTATAAAATGCTGTAATAAGCAAAAAAAGATCTATTTTTGTAATAAGTTTTGAACGAGTCCTGAAGTTGAAATAGTTGCCGGATCTAGAGGCAAAATTTGTTCTTTATTGCATAACGAAGGCCGTTTTGAAATCATTATTTTAGAACATAGTTTAATGTCAAAACGGAATTTTTTCTGCCTAAGCGGCCAAAGTTCAATTATGTTTTGGAAATTATTGAATTTGAGTTTAGTAACCATTGTCAAAAAATCAAGATCAGCGGCATCATTCAGTTTATTCAGAGATAAGATGAAAATGAAGCTATTCAACTAGTTGTGGATATATTTTGAAGATCGGTTACAAGAAGGGCTGTTGCGTGGATATTTAGATAGACATTTTTGGATTGTACTTAGTCTACCGAGTTTAAGGATATGTATTTTGGTATTTTGACTAATCCATGTATCATACACACACACTCATAGCCTTATATATATATAGCCATTTTCGCCGTGAAATCGATATTTGTGTCGTCATTTATTTATATATGTTCTTGATATGTGCGTTATTCAATTGTAGAACTCATGTACATTGCCTTGCATCGAGACAAGATACGTTATATTTCAAATGTATTCAGCTATGGAAACGTATCCGTGTTGACCCAATGTAGTGTTGAATTTGATACCTGAATTCAACTCGAAGGAAGAGGCGAAACCCTAGCTCCAAAGATTTGCCGAATGGAGGAAGAAGAAGCCATGAGAAGTCCTAGGCTGTGAAGGGGAAGTTGTTCGGTGATTTTGTGGGGAAGTTGTTCGGTGATTTGGTGAAGGTGAAATGAAGATTGCCGAACCAAATTCTTCGTTCGGTAAAATAGAGGAGCGGAGAGAAAAGAAAATTGCCGAACAAAATATTTCGTTCGGTGATTTGCCGAACTAAATATTTCGTTTGTTATTTTGGAGATGTAGGTCCAGATGCACCGAACCAAATGCCAAGCGGTGTATGCTGGAGCAAATCATGCGTGCTCTTTGACGAGCCAAAGTGATGTTGAGCTAGATGCGCTGAACCAGATTTGCCGAACCAAACCTCAGGGCTGCTATATAGCAGATAACCCTCCTCATATCTTCACTCTATAAATAGTGAAGCTTTTGGACAACAATGATAGCCATCCTAGAGAGCTGAAACTCTGCAGAATTTTATCTGTATTATAAATTCTTCTTATGTATAGCCGTCAAAAGTGAATCAATCTTGTAACTCTAATCTTTCAGTGATTAATAAAATCTCCTCTCCCCAAGCGGACGTACACTGCCTCGCGGTAGTGGAACCACTATAAATGTAACGACCCGTATTTTCACGGATCGAAAAGTTCGTCAAATCTGGAGTTTTAGCGTTTTGGGCCATTTCAGATTTTAGGCAAATTTTGCCTAAGTCCTAAGTCGTTCACGACTTAGCATGAGTCGTGAGTCGTATACGACTTAGGAGATAGGAGTTTTGGACGAGTTAGTGATGAGTCTGGGCGAGTTAAGGACTCAAGGGGTGAGTCGGCGACGACCTAAGGAGATAAGTCGTAGCTGGGCTAGGTTAGTAGGTTGAAGTTAACTCGGCAAGTGTTAAGTCGTAGGTTGTAAGTCATCGCCGAGTTAAGGGATAGACAACCTAAGGAAGTGACCGACTTATGTTATTGTAGACGACTTAAGGTTTTGAGCTAAGTGTTAAGTCGGCTGACGAGTTAAGGTAGTGGTCGACTTAAGACTTGGACGAATTAGGAGTTGAGTCGTGGCTGAGTTAAGGTAATGAGTCGTATCCGAGTCATCTCATGAGTCGTACCCCAAGTCATCCGATGAGTCGTATCCGAGTCATCTCATGAGTCGTACTCAAGTTGTCTGATGAGTCGTACCTTCTGGTGAGTCGTAGGTGCCTGTGATGAGTCGGAAGGAGCTATAAGTCGGAGACGACTTAGGAGATAGCTGTTAAGTCTTGAGTCGTAGGGGGGGTCTGCGTGTTGAGTCGGAATTAGGCTTAAGTCGGAGACCGTTGAGTCGTGGTGATCTGATGAGTCGTAGACGACTCATGGAGGCAGTCGAGTCATGGATTTCAGCTATAAATAGGAGAGCTTCTCTTCATTTTTGGGATCCGGATTTTGAAGCGACGAAGTGCTGCCATTTTGAGAGCTCGACTTCTACACTTCTTCACTTCTTTTCTCCACTCTAATCTAGTGCTTACATCCATCCAAGTTGAAGATCAAGATTGAAGATTCAAGAGCTAAAGTTGAAGATCTTCATCTTTTCAAGAGAGATTTCATCGTTTGAAGCGGATTCGTGATAGATCAAGCTTGATCCTTCGCTGTCCAGATCTGAAGCATGTTGATTTGAGGTTGTTTAGGTGATTTGGTGAGTGGTGATTATCTCTCACACGGATCCAAAGGAGTATATCGGATTGTTGGCCCGATTTGGTGTTAAAATAGTGATTTCCATGCATTTTCTTCATCCTAAGTGTAGATCCATATAGATCCATTGCTCATGATGATGTTACACCCATTTTATCATATGTTAACTTATGCAAGTTCATTCATCAAGTTTGTAGAGATATAATCCATGTTTTCATGCTTATTGGACTTTCAACTCTTTAATTACGAAAATGCCATTATTGTTATAATTGTCTACTTAGATTATTTTTGAATATTTGATTGCTTGGATTGATGTTTGATTTGATTGATTGTTATGAACTAGATGATTGATGATTAGATTTAGATCGAAGAGGATTCAAAAGCTAAGGGAAAGGCTCTTGAATTGGAAAAGCTGCTCGTGGCATATGTAGCGGGATGATGAAGCTCTTATGCATAGATTTGATGATGTGATGTTGAGAGGAGGCTTTGCGAGGATGTAATGAAGCGAGGCAATCATGTGATGAAGACTTGGTCTAATCCAGACGGGATCATTCCAAGCATGTTGATAACTCGGTGATATGATTCGAGTTGAGGATAATGAATGGATATGAGAATAGTCGTCGAGGAGGATGACTAGGAGGCTTGGATAGCATCGTTGTTGAAGGTTCTAGCATGCTCTAAGAAAGAGTACGTTTGGGCAGATTCGATAGTCCCAACGGCCAACTGTTGATGGTCGAGTACTCTGGGCAGATTCGATAGTCCTAGGCACGGGCTGCGACGACGTGCGGGAGTTATGTCTAGAACCGGGGTTTCCATTAGCCCTTGACGGACGGCTGAAAGAATGTGCCGGTCATTCAATTAACGGTGATATCGAAGCAATGATAACAGTGATAGCCAGATTCATGGATGTTTGGTTGTATCGTCATTCGGACTCAAGAGCGGTATTTTCTGGGTGCTTATCTGATTTAGGCCTTGGTACTTGGAAAACATCGCCCTTGATTCGAGTGATAGTAGCTTTACTTTAAATTGTATGCTCTGCTATGTTTGCTTCTGCTTAGTGTGTGTCTGGGGGCTATCACTATAGAATGAGGTTGGAGTGGGAGGGTTGTATTCCTATTCCTTTTTCCTTTATGTTCTTTTGGTATGTTGTTAGTTAATTTACTGCTCACTAAGACTGTTGTCTGACTCAAGGCTTTATGTTTTTAATTCTTATTGCCTTGGGCTGTTCGTCCATTTTGGGACGGGCAGACTAGGTAGCAGGTGACAGGTGCTGTTCTCTTCTCACGATGCTGATATCGGAGACGAGCAGGAGGGTTGCATATTATCTTCTTATTATATGTACTGGATATTCCGCTGTTTTGTATTCTCTGAGAGATATGTAGTGAGGCTTGATGTATTGACTATTTGGATGCTTGTATTCAACTATTATGGAGTTTTATATGATGTCATTTTGTTCTGTAAAGCTTCACTATACATATGTTCTATTGTATTTTATCCATGCGCTGTGAGTAATACGATAGATTCTGTTGTTTTAAATCTTACCTTGACAATCGTCCATGGTCGCCTGGCACACTTTACAGCGCTCTATCTCTAGATTCGGTGCAGGGGTCATGGGCGGTCGTCACATTTGGTATCAGAGCATTGGTTAATCGATTTTACCCAACGCTCGCCGTCGTAACTACGTATGAGAGACGTAATTGTATTTTGATGGATGATTACTATATATAATATAGTAGCTTAGTAGAGTTTGGGTCCTTTATGCAGTTGTTTCTCTAGATGTTCTAATCATTCCTTTTTATAGATATTGAGAATGAGTCGAAGAGGGAGACCAGCTGCTAGGGAAGGCCGTGCTACTGAAGAGACTGCTGATTATGCAGCCATGTTCGAAGCTATGATGACTTCGATCATGAGAAGGATACCAGTTCCGGGGGCAGCAGTTGATGTTGGAGTTCAAGTCCAAACTCCGAAACCAGTGGATTTTGCTAAGCTGTGCAAGGATTATACTGCTCTTGGAGGGAAGGTTTTTTTGGGGACAGAATCTACCATTGAGGTCCAGAGGTGGATAGATGCTTGTAGAAGGATCTTTGGTGATTTGGGAATTGATGATGCAACTAAGAGGAAGTTGGCATCGAGGCAGCTTCAAGGGAGAGCTTCTGATTGGTGGAACTCTATTACCATCACTACTCCGGAAGAAGAGATTACTTGGGAGCAATTCCAAGTCAGATTTGAAGCTAAGTTCATTTCTACAGCTCAGAAGTCTGTTCTGTTCAAGAAGTTTGTAGAGCTCAAGCAGGGTGGAAGATCTGTTCTTGAGTATGTTTCTGAGTTTGAAGCTTTGTCCAAGTATGCCCGGTCATATATTGAGTCTACTTACCAGAAGAATGAGAAGTTTGTGACCGGCTTGGATAGTTATCTTGGGAGACAGTTGGTGGATCATTTGGACGATTCATTTGAGAAGCTTGTGGAGAAAGCTCTTAGGCATGAGAGTCTGTTTCCTAAGGAAGGACCTGTTGTTGCTGTTACCAAGGGAGAATCTAAACCACAGCAGGGTGGAAACCAGAAGAGGAAGCAGCAGCAGCAGCAGAAAGGTAGGGATGGTCAGAAGAAGCCGAAAGGCGAGGTGACTTGCTACAATTGTCAGCAGAAGGGCCATTTCTCTAAGGATTGTAAGAATCCTAAGGTACCGATGAAGTGTCACAACTGTGACAAGCCGGGGCATTTCAGGAAGAATTGTCCAGAACCAAGGAAGGACAGGCAGATTGTGCAAGCTTATGCTTTGCGAGCTGTTCCGTCGTCTTCAAAAGCTCCTACTGCTGAAGAGAAGGGAAAGAGTGTGATTGTTCAAGGTACTCTTTTCCTATGTGGTGTTCCAGTTAGAGTTTTGTTTGATACTGGAGCGTCGCATTCGTTTGTTTGTAATGAACTCGTACGCCGGTTAGGTTTGGAACCGGATATTGTTGATAGGCCATTGGTTGTGACTAATCCAATTGGGGGTTCGTCTTGTTTGTGTATGTTATGCCGTGGTCTAGTTGTATCGAGTCATGGTTGCTCTTTTGTTTGTGATTGTTTTGTTCTGAACTTTGCGGGGTTCGGAATTATTTTGGGTATGGACTGGCTTAGGAAGTATGCGGCTAAGGTTGATTGTGAGAGGCTAGAGGTGACAGTCGAGAATGTGGAGGGGCGAAAGATTGTGATACGATGTAAGCATGAAGAAGGCGTCTTCATGAGCTTCATGTATTCGCTAGTTGTTCCACGGGATGGACTGTCATCAGTGCCGATCGCTAATGGATTCGAGGATGTCTTTGACGAAGTCAAAGGGTTGCCGCCGCATAGAGAGATCGAGTTTCGTATAGATCTAGTTGAAGGAGCCAGACCTGTTGTGATGCCTCTTAGGCGGATGGCGCCTAGGGAACAGCAGGAGTTGAGGGTGCAAGTTGATGATCTTTTACAGAAAGGATTCATTCGGCGTAGTGTGTCCGAGTGGGGTGCACCAGTTGTGTTTGCAACCAAGGCGGATGGGTCGTTGAGATTGTGTGTGGATTATCGTGAGCTGAATAAAGTAACTAAGAAGAACAAGTATCCATTGCCGAGGATAGATGACTTGTTTGATCAGCTTCACGAAGCTAAGGTGTTTTCTCAGATGGATTTGGCAACGGGATTTCACCAGTTGAGAGTGGCTAAGGATAGTGTGCCGAAGACTGCTTTTAGGACACCATCCGGGTTCTTTGAGTGGCTGGTAATGCCGTTTGGATTGACTAACGCGCCAGCATATTTTGTGGATCTTATGAATAGAGTGTTCAGAGATCAGTTGAACAAGTTCGTACTTGTGTTCGTGGATGATATTCTGATTTATTCCAGAACGGAAGAAGAACACAAGACGCACTTGCGTATTGTTTTGGAAATCTTACGGAAACATCAGCTGAAGGCTAAGTTTTCGAAGTGTCACTTCTGGAAGAGTGAAGTGAGATTCTTAGGCCATGTGATTTCTGGAAATGGGATAGCGGTTGATTCCGCTAAGGTGGCAGCAATCCAGGATTGGGTTAGACCTAAGAATGCATCAGATGTGAGAAGTTTTCTTGGATTAGCAGGATATTATCGACGGTTTATCAAAGACTTCTCCAAGATAGCTGCACCACTAACAGGATTGACGAAGAAGAACCAAGTGTTCAGTTGGGATGCTAAGTGTGAGCAAGCTTTTGGAATCCTGAAAGAGAGACTGACGAGTGCTCCTGTTTTGACTATTCCTAGTGGGAATGATGAGATGGTGGTTTACACCGACGCATGTGGTACTGGACTTGGAGCAGTGCTGATGCAGCAGGATAAAGTTGTTGCGTATGCCAGTCAACAACTGAAGCCGCATGAAAGGAATTACCCAACTCATGATTTGGAATTGGCGGCGATTGTATTTGCTCTGAAGATGTGGAGACATTATCTGTTGGGAGTTCGATTCGAGTTGTTTACGGATCACAAGTCGCTGAAGTATCTTTTCTCCCAAAAGGATTTGAATCTTCGGCAGCAACGTTGGCTAGAGTTTTTGGCATCATATGATTTTGGTATAGCTTATACTCCGGGAAAAGGTAACGCAGTGGCAGATGCGTTAAGTCGAAGACATGCAGGATTGGGAGCCATGTTTTCAGAATGGAAGAGTCTCGAGTATTTAGCTGGATTTGACTTCAGGACTAGATGCGAATTGGAACCTGAGATGTTGGCAAACTTATCAATAATACCCACTCTTGTGGAAAGGATTGGCGAGAGCCAAAAGCGAGATGATAAGCTTGTCAAGATTATCCGTAAATTGGAATCTGGATTGGATCCAGAAAAGGATAAAGGATTCGAGGTCGATCGAGAGGGTTGGCTTCGGAAGCAAGGACGACTAGTTGTTCTCGATATAGATGAATTGAGGAGTGAAGTTCTGAAGGAAAGTCATCACTCGAAGTTGACAATTCATCCAGGTGGAAACAAGATGTATCGGGATATGAAGAGAACCTACTACTGGGAAGGTATGAAGAAGGATGTTGGAAATTTTATTTCCAAGTGTATGAACTGCCAGTTGGTTAAAGCCGAACAGAAGAAGCCAAGTGGATTGCTTCAGCCATTAGAAGTTCCTACATGGAAGTGGGAACAAGTGTCGATGGATTTTATTGATGGATTGCCTAGAACCAGAACGGGAAATGAAGGGGTTTGGGTCATTGTGGATCGTCTGACTAAGAGTGCACGATTCATTCCTGTTCGATCGACTAGGACTGCATCAAAGTTGGCTGAGTTGTATGTTAAGTGGATAGTTCGTTTCCATGGTATTCCGAAGAGTATAGTGAGCGATCGAGACCCATTGTTCACTAGTGGATTTTGGAAGAGCTTCCAGGAAGTTTTGGGAACCGAGTTGTGTTTGAGTACAGCTTATCATCCCCAAACAGATGGTCAGACTGAGAGGGTCAACCGAGTTTTGGAAGATCTCCTCAGAGCATGTGTTTTGGACTTCGGAGGATCATGGGAAGATCACCTTCATTTGGTGGAGTTTGCGTACAACAACAGTTACCAGTCAAGCATTGGTATGGCACCGTATGAGGCATTGTATGGAAGACCGTGTAACTCGCCAACATGCTGGTTGGAAACTGGAGAAAAGCTGATGCTTGGGCTAGAGATGATTCGTCAGGCTTCAGATTGTATAGAGATCATTCGGCAACGAATGAAGGCAGCCCAAGACCGTCAGAAGAGTTATGCCGATAAGCGTCGTAAGGATTTAGAATTCGACATTGGAGATATGGTTTTTATGAAGATTTCTCCACTGAAGAATGTTATTCGATTCGGGAAGAAAGGAAAATTGACTCCGAGATTTGTTGGACCATTCCCGATCATCGAGCGAATTGGAAAGCTCGCCTACAGATTGGAGTTACCAGAGAAGATGTCGAGTGTGCACAATGTTTTTCATGTATCATATCTACGGAAGTATGTGCACGACTCGAGTACTGTGGTTTCTGCTGATAGCTGTGAAGACTTAGAAGTTGATCCAGTTGATAGAAGACCTCGTAAGCCGCTTCGTGTTGTTGAAACCGACACGAAACAACTTAGGAGGAAAGTAGTTAAATTGCTCAAGATACAATGGAGTGACGATGATAACGACTGTACGTGGGAGGTGGAAGAGAGGATGAAGGCAGCTCATCCTGAACTCTTCGAGGTATGGCCCTAAGGTGTCGTATCATCTAACAACATTGTAACTTGTTCTAAATTTAGAATTCTGTACGCTAAGCTAGAATTAGATGCATGGTTTGCTGATTGTTATGGATGGTAGGCGTACAGAATAGTTTTGATTGCTATGATTGTTTGGGATTTCGGGGGCGAAATTCCTAAGGGGGAGAGAATGTAACGACCCGTATTTTCACGGATCGAAAAGTTCGTCAAATCTGGAGTTTTAGCGTTTTGGGCCATTTCAGATTTTAGGCAAATTTTGCCTAAGTCCTAAGTCGTTCACGACTTAGCATGAGTCGTGAGTCGTATACGACTTAGGAGATAGGAGTTCTGGACGAGTTAGTGATGAGTCTGGGCGAGTTAAGGACTCAAGGGGTGAGTCGGCGACGACCTAAGGAGATAAGTCGTAGCTGGGCTAGGTTAGTAGGTTGAAGTTAACTCGGCAAGTGTTAAGTCGTAGGTTGTAAGTCGTCGCCGAGTTAAGAGATAGACAACCTAAGGAAGTGACCGACTTATGTTATTGTAGACGACTTAAGGTTTTGAGCTAAGTGTTAAGTCGGCTGACGAGTTAAGGTAGTGGTCGACTTAAGACTTGGACGAATTAGGAGTTGAGTCGTGGCTGAGTTAAGGTGATGAGTCGTATCCGAGTCATCTCATGAGTCGTACTCAAGTTGTCTGATGAGTCGTACCTTCTGGTGAGTCGTAGGTGCCTGTGATGAGTCGGAAGGAGCTATAAGTCGGAGACGACTTAGGAGATAGTTGTTAAGTCTTGAGTCGTAGGGGGGTCTGCGTGTTGAGTCGGAATTAGGCTTAAGTCGGAGACCGTTGAGTCGTGGTGATCTGATGAGTCGTAGACGACTCATGGAGGCAGTCGAGTCATGGATTTCAGCTATAAATAGGAGAGCTTCTCTTCATTTTTGGGATCCGGATTTTGAAGCGACGAAGTGCTGCCATTTTGAGAGCTCGACTTCTACACTTCTTCACTTCTTTTCTCCACTCTAATCTAGTGCTTACATCCATCCAAGTTGAAGATCAAGATTGAAGATTCAAGAGCTAAAGTTGAAGATCTTCATCTTTTCAAGAGAGATTTCATCGTTTGAAGCGGATTCGTGATAGATCAAGCTTGATCCTTCGCTGTCCAGATCTGAAGCGTGTTGATTTGAGGTTGTTTAGGTGATTTGGTGAGTGGTGATTATCTCTCACACGGATCCAAAGGAGTATATCGGATTGTTGGCCCGATTTGGTGTTAAAATAGTGATTTCCATGCATTTTCTTCATCCTAAGTGTAGATCCATATAGATCCATTGCTCATGATGATGTTACACCCATTTTATCATATGTTAACTTATGCAAGTTCATTCATCAAGTTTGTAGAGATATAATCCATGTTTTCATGCTTATTGGACTTTCAACTCTTTAATTACGAAAATGCCATTATTGTTATAATTGTCTACTTAGATTATTTTTGAATATTTGATTGCTTGGATTGATGTTTGATTTGATTGATTGTTATGAACTAGATGATTGATGATTAGATTTAGATCGAAGAGGATTCAAAAGCTAAGGGAAAGGCTCTTGAATTGGAAAAGCTGCTCGTGGCATATGTAGCGGGATGATGAAGCTCTTATGCATAGATTTGATGATGTGATGTTGAGAGGAGGCTTTGCGAGGATTTAATGAAGCGAGGCAATCATGTGATGAAGACTTGGTCTAATCCAGACGGGATCATTCCAAGCATGTTGATAACTCGGTGATATGATTCGAGTTGAGGATAATGAATGGATATGAGAATAGTCGTCGAGGAGGATGACTAGGAGGCTTGGATAGCATCGTTGTTGAAGGTTCTAGCATGCTCTAAGCAAGAGTACGTTTGGGCAGATTCGATAGTCCCAACGGCCAACTGTTGATGGTCGAGTACTCTGGGCAGATTCGATAGTCCTAGGCACGGGCTGCGAGGACGTGCGGGAGTTATGTCTAGAACCGGGGTTTCCATTAGCCCTTGACGGACGGCTGAAAGAATGTGCCGGTCATTCAATTAACGGTGATATCGAAGCAATGATAACAATGATAGCCAGAGTCATGGATGTTTGGTTGTATCGTCATTCGGACTCAAGAGCGGTATTTTCTGGGTGCTTATCTGATTTAGGCCTTGGTACTTGGAAAACATCGCCCTTGATTCGAGTGATAGTAGCTTTACTTTAAATTGTATGCTCTGCTATGTTTGCTTCTGCTTAGTGTGTGTCTGGGGGCTATCACTGTAGAATGAGGTTGGAGTGGGAGGGTTGTATTCCTATTCCTTTTTCCTTTATGTTCTTTTGGTATGTTGTTAGTTAATTTACTGCTCACTAAGACTGTTGTCTAACTCAAGGCTTTATGTTTTTAATTCTTATTGCCTTGGGCTGTTCGTCCATTTTGGGACGGGCAGACTAGGTAGCAGGTGACAGGTGCTGTTCTCTTCTCACGATGCTGATATTGGAGACGAGCTGGAGGGTTGCATATTATCTTCTTATTATATGTACTGGATATTCCGCTGTTTTGTATTCTCTGAGAGATATGTAGTGAGGCTTGATGTATTGACTATTTGGATGCTTGTATTCAACTATTATGGAGTTTTATATGATGTCATTTTGTTTTGTAAAGCTTCACTATACATATGTTCTATTGTATTTTATCCATGCGCTGTGAGTAATACGATAGATTCTGTTGTTTTAAATCTTACCTTGACAATCGTCCATGGTCGCCTGGCACACTTTACAGCGCTCTATCTCTAGATTCGGTGCAGGGGTCATGGGCGGTCGTCACAATAAATACTGGTGTTATTTATTTTTCTGCATTACATGGATCTGTGACTTTCTGTTCTGGTGTTTTTCTCTATTTGTTTCGTCTCACAACAATCACGATCCAGTTGTTTTCCGCTGCATTGGGTTTTTTATTCCCTTAGACTGATCATCTGAAAAAAAAACCCCAATAGTCTTGTATCGGAGCTGTAAAGGTTGATTAAGGAGTGTTAGATGCTATGGCAGGAGATGAAACGACTCCAGTTATTACAAGGCCCTATACTAGAGGGATGCATATCGCGTCAGGATCACAGTTGGTAATTGAGAAATAGAATGGGGATAAAGACTTCGAGAAGTGGCAATGGAGGATGAAGGCTGTTCTAATGAGGAATGAAGTCCATCAAGTATTGTTTGCCCCTGAGGAGTTGACGGTCGACATCTCAGTCTTAGAAAGGAAGGAGATGGAGAAATAGGTGTTTACTACTTTACAACTAGCTATGGGAGAGAATGTCATCTCAGAAATTAGAAGTGAGACCACTGCTAGGGGCATTTGGACTAAGCTGGAAAATCTCTACTTGAAGAAATCTCCGACTAACCGTCTGATATTGCTGAAGACATTTTTCACCATGCAGATGAGAGAGGGTACTTCAGTGAAGGAACATCTTAATTTCTTTGATGATCTCGTGATGAAGATGAAGACTGTTGACTTGTAGATGGATAAGGAGCAAATGACAATGATTCTTTTGTGTTCTCTTCCAGAGCGATACACAGGTTTCGCTAACAGCCTTATCTTCGCTAGAGACACATTGATAATGGATGATGTGAAGTCAGGCCTTCTATCTGAGGGCTTGAGAGATCAGATGAAGGTGATAAGTGAAGGAAGTAGAGGTGGAAGTAGTAGTCACGGCCTGTTTGTTGAAAGAGGTAGAGAAGATAAGGAGTATTGGCACTCTAGAGGGCGTTCCATGTCCAGGAAGCTCGGTAATGGTAGGAGAGGAAAGTCTAAGGACGGGAAGTGCTTATCGATATTCACTGTGATATCGATATAGCCATTTTCACTATGATATCGATATTCGTGTCGTCATTTATTTATATGTGTTCCGTATATGTATGTTATTCAATTGTAGAACTCATGTACATTGCCTTGCGTCGAGACAAGACATGTAATATTTCAAATGTATTCCGCAATGGAAACATATCTGTATTGACCCAAAGTAGTATATAAGAGAGATCGCTTCTTTCGTACCCATGGATCCAAGCTATCAACAATAAACTCTTTTCATGGTTCAGTTACTGGAGCCAGCGCGTCACAGAAAACGTCTACAAACTCCATTAATTTCACGTTAATTTATTTCATAATTCCCATCAAATTCGTTCTAAAACTACTCCACTCCCCATCATTATTTCTATAAAACTTCATTTTCAACCAATTTTAAATGCATTACTTCCTAGATCTGGCAATGGTTCCTTCACTCTTGTACTACCATTTAATCGGTAATCCTAAAAAAGAATTTATTTATTTCTGTTTCATTTAACAGTTTTTAGCTTTTTACTAGTGTTGATCTTGATTTACAAGCTATTAATTTATGATTTCTAAATTATTATATTTTTGTCGATTGCTATTGAAATTATTGATAACGGCTGTATAAGGAATTACCGGTGATAATGTTTTTGTATGGATTGATGTTGACGATTTTATTTGGTTTTATGTTTTCATTCATATTTTGAAGTTCAATAAGTTGTTGTCAATGTTCTATTTGGTTTTAATTTTCATTCACATTTGTATGCCCATAAAATGTTTGATGAAATGGTCCAACTAACATTCTCTATTTTAATGTTCATGAACTAATCTTAATAATACAGTCTTAGTTATTTCTAAATTCTCTACAATAAATGATGTTTGATCTTTCGTATCACTTATATAACTCAACTTAGATTGATTTTTCGTAGCCAATTTTCGATTGTAGGAGTATAATCAATTTGATATGTTTAGATTATTAATTGGATTATAAAATTTTAATTAAACTTCTAATATATTTAAGATTAGCTTTTCTTCTTTTTATTTTCCTATATGTCTTGGTGATCTTTTTTATTGGTTTAATGTTATGAATTGCCATAGGTTAAGTCTTTTATTCTTCTTCTTGGTGCTACCCCTCTTTTTTTGATAATCTTATAGCACAAATCAGTCAAGGATAGTTGTTTTGGTTGTTGACTGTCCGAACAAATTTATTTAATCTTTTTTTTTAAAATATAAATTAGCACCATTATATAGATTTTAATCTATTAATTGTCAAGCATCGTATTTTGTTTTACTTTTGATTAATTTTCATTGTTATTTCATAGTTTTGTTTAGTTCATTCCTTTCTTTTAAATACTATAAAGAGAAACATGCCATAAGTTCGGCAATTTTTGAAGGTTAATGGTATATAAGGTTCTATTATAAATTTTTATCAAGCTCATATGGGATCCGTAACTTTCTATATCTCGTTCATTGAATAAATATTTGGAATTGTGGCTCTTGGATTTAATGAATAAACTTTTGTTTTGGTTGCTGCTCTTCCGATTATATATCGATTGACAAGATGCATAAGCGTTTCAAGTTTCATAAGCAAATAAACCAAAAAGCTAACTTATTTATGGTTGACTTTCATTTACTACGAAACTTAGCTGTTTAAAATTTTTAAATAAAGATCACAAATTATAGGATTATATTAATTTCCATACATTAGTTTCATACTAATTTTTTAGTCTTCTCAATGGAAACTTCGTATTCATTCACTTTAGATTTGTGCCATTATATCTGTAGGTCTTGAAATTGATGCCACAAAGTATGTATTCTGATAACAACTTTTATTCAAACCTTCATAGCCTTTTCTAACAAAAAGATATGTTGTAGTCCTTGATCCAACTTTTCACTTAATGCGGTTGATCACAATTATAATAGGCAGCAGTTCCATGCTCATACAAATGATTTACTTGGTATTCAAATTAAAAGTTGGATGTTATGTCTCACTACTTCAAATTAACATGATTAATAACTTTGTAAGAGCATACGAATTTGATGGAGGAAGTTATTATAGTAATTGATTAATCATTTAATTACGGTAGAGCTAAACTTCTTATAAAAGACGATTGACATCATTATTACTTGTTTGAACATGCCAATTTATCGTTGAGATACTCAGCTTTGCATATGCACAAGGATGTGGTTCAACACTTTTATACCAATTCATAATCAACGTATGAAGTCAAAGACTCAATATCATAACATAAATTTTAGTTCCTCCCTCTTTTCTTTGGGTTCAGCACATTGTGGCTTCAACTCTAATATCACTATAATCAACAATCTTGCTGAAATTGGCAAAAGCTATAATGTCAAAATAGAATCTGTTATTGTAGAGAATTAAAAAAACCATGTTCATCTTCTTTTTCGATGCTCAAATCTGATACTATATCAAGAGAAAATAATAAGATAAATTGTTTTTCTAAATCAACAAAATTAGCAAAAGATCGTTAATGATGTCTCATATGCTCCTTATTTGTGATTGCTTTTTCTAACAATTCTAATGTTATAACAATATAGTTTCTATTTCTTATTCTCATTTTGTTTTACTGTATAATTTCAATTTATTTGATTAATTTTCACTATTTTCATTCTCTATCTTTAAAGCGTTAGAACTGGGTCAGTCCGCAGCGGAGCAATTAGATAAATTTCAATTATTTTTTATCTATTTGGATCTTTAATGAGCCTATGTAGTCTAATATATTTAGACCTTTTCTAAATTTTTCTATTAAATACAATCAATATTTTATTTAATTTACAAATGAAACTTATTTTATATAATTTGTATTATATTTCATATATGTGTATCATATACTCATGTGTGTGTGCAAGCACGTACAATAAGATAATGTGTACATGGTTTGACATGACTGTGTATAGGTGTTGGGATTTACACTGCAACAGACATGTTAGTCACTCATGTTACTAATTGTTGATGTCAAAAATGGATCAACACCTAAAGATAAGCTGTAGGGAATCTATGAGACCTAGATCTACGTTCACTTTATACTTTTATTGATTGTTGATTATAGAGAATAGAAGTCATTAATGCAAGGTTTTAATCGATTCTATTGCTTAAAACTACCAATAGTAGCCTCCTAGGTGATTACTGTATGAGGAGGATTAGAGATGATGAAGAAGCACAGCGAAGATCAACCAAGATCCTTCTTTAGTTGTAGTAGTGCTAGTATTTATTAGGAAAACAGGTTCATAGCAAAGATACTTCTTTGTAGTGGGGCTGGCTTTTGGACGTCAATGCAAGCGGGCTCCTGAACCTATGTGGTTGTTTCTCTATAAATACCAGCCCTACCGCAACTAAAGAAGAATTTTTTCCGTCTTCACTATGATTCACACTCTAAATCTTCTTTACTCTCATCTCCTCCTTCAAATAGACTCTACAATCTCCATTGTAAGTCCAAGATTCACTAGATTATGCTCTGATCTGGTAAAATTAGTTATAATCCTGAGAGAAAACGACTAATGACAAAGATTAAAGTGGACGTAGACCAGAGAATTTTCCGAACCACTATAAAAATGGTGTCTCCTTTTCTATTTTTACCTTTATTTCATTAGAATTGGTGCTTTCACCCAAAATTGTGTGTTTGTGCCATTTTTGTTGCAAACACGAGATATAGAAGAATCATCAAGAAAGATATAAAAGGTAGTAATTGACTTGAGATCTATGGGATCGCTGCCATTATCAGTATTAGAGTACGCACGCAAATCCAAGGATGGAGTAGATAAAAATAGAAGGTTATGGAAAATAGTACCTTAAAGACATATTAAATTACGAAGGATGGCTGTCTAGTGAACTATAGTAGGGAAAGCTATAGACTAACTAACAACTTGAACAACATATGATATATTTGGATGAGTTATGGTAACATAAACCAAGCTTACAACAATGGTACGGTACAAAGAGGATCTGACAATGACCATCCGAAGGAGAGTATTTTGCATTAACTTCATTAGAAGTATCAATGATCGTATTATTAGTAAGTCTAGCTTTTTCAAGAATATTTGTGACATATTCTACTCGAGAAAGAAGAAAATCTTTTAATGAATATGCCACCTCAATTTCTAAGAAATATTTTAGAGGACTCAAATCTTTCATTTCAAATTTTTTAGCCAACTCATTTTTAAGGTAGAAATGTCATGCATATCATCTTTTGTAATAATCATATCATAAACATATGTCCTTCATTAATGTTTTTAACAAAGAGGGCATTATCATGAAAGCTAAAGACGAAACCAAAAGATTTAATCATAGGAAATTTTTTCCAAACCAAGCACGAGGCGCTTGCTTAAGTCCATACAATGCTTTTTTAAGCTTGCATCATATGGAACACCTAGAGGAGGTTCCATATAAACTTCTTCTTGAAGATCGTTATTCAAGAATGCATTTTTAACATCAAGTTGTGAAATGGACCATTTTTGAATTGAAGCTACATCACTGAGAGTACAAATGGTAGCCGTCTTTGCAACCGGAGCAAATGTCTTCTCATATTCCATGTCGTACTGTTGAGAGTAACCTTTTGCAACCAGTCTAGCTTTATATGTTTCAATTGATCCATCAGATTTGGTTTTGATTTTATATACCCAAAGACAACCAACAATGCTCTTATCATAAGGTAGAGGAACCAAATCTCCAATAACTGTCCTTTGTAAGGTAGAAATTTCTTCATCCATAGTCTTCCGCCAACAAGGATTAAGAACTACCTTTTAATAAGAAGTTGTCTTAAAAAGTTTACGAATGGAAGGTAAGAACAAATAAAAAAAATGAAGAGTAACAAGAATAAGTAAAATTAGGTAATTTTGTAGACTTACGAATGCGTGTGGAATGACAAAGAGGTGGATCTACATGCTCAGTTAGAAATTTAAGGGTCATAGAGGGGGAGTACGTAGCTTTAGGTATTCCGCTTGTTCCAGTTTCTATGGGGCTGTTAGTACTAATATTATCCTCTGAAAAGGGATCAATATGAATTAGATCAGATCTGGTTAAACTATGAGTGTTGGATGGAATAGAGTAAAATGGTATATATTCAAGAAAAACAACATTTCTAGAGAAACAAAATTTTTGAGTGGTTGGATCAAAACATCTATAACCCTTTTTACCCTCACCATAACCTGAGGAGTATCAGTGCATGAGGTTTGTTGAATAGTTCCATCCAAAGAAAGTAATTCATAAAATTTCTTAGAGGTGTATTCTCCACCTAAACCACACCTAAAACTTTATAACTGACACACGCCTGAGGATGCTAAAAATCTCAAACGAGAAGAAGATACATAACCCAAACGAGAATAACATAAATAAAAACTAGAGAAAGAAGGACATAAATGAAAAGAAGATAAATCAATACTAGTAGTAGCATTAACTGAAACTTTTAATTCATTCAAAATAAATAGTCCCATTCCTTATGGTTTATCCCAATCAATTTTTGAGATTGTAGATCCTGCAAAAAACAAGAATCGAAAGTAAATGTTACTATATTTGTAATGACCCACCTTTTCGAACTCCATAAGTCGACACTAATACATCCACGATATTCACGTGTCGAACAACTAAGTGCCAAAAAGATAGATTGTTAGGGAAAAGAAAGAAGATAGAAGATAAGAAGAAACTAAACAATCACAGAATCTCACAATGCAACGGAATAACATACTAATCAACATAATACTTTACAAATTCATTTCAAAAATAATACATCAGAGTCATACTAATACAATTCTACCCTTGGACAGTTATAACAGTCTGTCCCTACCTAATTGATACATGATAGATATAATACAGCGGAAACAAGATAATAACTAGTTATTGATGAAGCCTCTTACTCCAAGAACCTCCAAAATGCATCCGTGGGAAAACTTGAACTACTTGGCTGGCCATAAAAAATTTAGCACCCAAGAGTTTAGGGAAAGAAAATAAAACTCCAAGTCAGACATGGGTCTGATTTGAGTAAACTCAATCTCAAACTCAAACATTTGAATTATTATGTTTAAAACCCTTTTAAATTCAAATGTATCTCGTAAGACCACGCCGCACATAAACATGGACAGGTTTTTAACTTACGATAGCCAAACATTTATTTATAGAAAATCTAGTGATACTATAATAATGTCCAGAGTATAGATACTTGCTAATCATAGTCGAGATTGTTACAATAATTAAATTCTAGCATACTGGGTTTTACAATCAAAACCATAAAAGAATGTATTAGAGATTGGATTCCATACTATGACAAGGTAAGGAACTACCTTCTGATGGTACATCTTTAGATAAAATGCATCGAGGTCTGACAAGAACATCTTGTACCACTGCCACACAGGACTGGCCTACCACTTGACTAGTAGTACAGAATATGATCACCCCCCTTTGGACCTAGAAGATACATGATTAAATAGTAATCGATCCAGATTTGGAATGACCATACCTAGATGGGAGTGACCCATTTGGCCCTGCCACATTCCTGATTTTTATCATTTCTCAGTTGATGAGGCTTGAGACTACGTTTTACCTTTATTTAACACTTCCCACTTAGAATGCTACACTGCACTCTAGGCATCAATACAATGCTACAACTCATCCATACAAGTTTATTTTGGGACTGAACGAAACCGAAGGCACTACCTCTAATACACCCATTTTGGAATCACCTTCAAGGTTAGTAGCAAGTAGCCCTTGCACTTCCAAACTCCATCTTCGATTCCATACTCTTCGAGATGTCTTCAATTCGAAACGCTTGACTTGAATCGAACTGGTTTTCAGATAACTATCTGATCCCTGTCTCTTCAAAACAACTTTCGATAATTTCCGGTAAACTCAACCCCAATTCTTTAGGAAATAAGAAGACAAAATATAAGAGTGGAGGTCACCTCCTAACCGTTTGTGAATGGATTTCCTTATCATTTACCCTAAAAGAACGAAACGAGATTTATACACATAGCACAACATCATTGTGGATGACTGTGCCATATAACTCACGAGTATCTCCTAGATATTTCCAAAGTTACGTTTTGGTCCAGATTTGATAGTCGGTTATTTAACTATTAAATAAACAATCATTCAAACTTGATTTAGTTCCATATTGAATTCACTGAGCCTTATTTAGTTAATCTTTAACTAATTAAAATCACTTTATAAACATTCAATCAAAAGATCTTCACAAAACACTATTCCCAAACCCCTTACATCTCTTTTATACTTGGAAAACATTTATATACTTATCTTAATGGTATAAGTGTATTATCAAAACATTTGGAAAATTCCTCCTTTCAAATTTCTTTTTGAAAACATTACTTGCTATAAGCCGATCCACTTATCATTTATAAAAGTTCCCTTTTAAAAGCTACCTTCACATTTAAATACCTTTATAAATTTCCAAAATCAATTTATAAAACACTTTTATAAGTCTACAAGTAAATTTTCAAGACCTCTTTACAAACCTCTAAATCATTTATTAAACGTTTCCCCATTTAAAATTCCTTTGGTAAATCTTCTTTAAGAAAAATCCTTTAAAAAATATCTTTTGGAACTCGTCTTTTTAAATCACTTTAAATAAACCTTTTTACTTAGTAAAACCCATTTTTATAAACAAGTTATTATTTGTAAATACCTTTATAAAATAATTATATAACTTGAAAATCATTAATAAACCTTAAACCCCAAAATTGATTAAAAAATTGAAGTTAATCAAAATCATCTTTATAAATTCACAAAGAGGCTTAGTAAACCCAATGGTACTAATTTAAGTTACCATCTAATTTCAATTTCACTTCCAAGTCATTCAACAATTTATCTACATAAGTCAACATATATTTAGAGACAATTCATATCCAAATCAGGAATAACATGTCAATATAAACTAACAGGCATATACTTATCCAAATAACTAATAGTAGGATTGTGATTTGTTCTACTAAATAGATGTGCAAACAATCAAACAATTAACTTATATCCGAATGGGGATTTATTCTGCTAACATATGTGTCCATATAATCAACAATCAATCTATAGTAGAACGGAGATTTATTCTGCTAATATATGTCTATAATAATCAAATCAATTATATTGTAGCAGAACGTGGATTTATTCTACTAATAGATTTCCACACAAGCACAACCACTAACATTATAGTTCATTAACCGTTGTTTTTCTACTTAATGGTATCGACATTTGAATTCCTTGTGCTCAAACCATCTTTGAAAAGTAGTGCCATATAACAATTTGATTCTTAGAAAACAAAGGATTTAAAACTTAAAACTTCTTTTTTAAAACAATTAATTACAAGCTAAACCCTTTATCAAATCGTAATTAATCTTTATTAATTCTTAACTTAATTTAGTTATAAATTAAGAAATAATTTAAACCTTTAATAAATAATTAAATAATAATTAACTATTATATAAATAATAAAACCCAAATTAATCCTTTATTAATTATGAAATAATAATTTAAACATTCATTAATAATTAAATATTAATTAATCTCAATTAATTTATAAAATAATATTTAATTAAAACTTAAATAATAAATTAAACCATTAATACATAATTTATTATAAATTAAAACCTTAATTAATTTATAATTAAAAATTATTAAACATTATCTTAATAATTAGTTAATAGTTAACCCTTTATTTAATTAATAATTAATTAAAAATAAGTCGTATACTTAACTCATAATTTATTAAAAATTAATCTTGCTTAATTAATAATTAATTAAAATTAATTTTACCTTTGAAAGATAATTAATTAGTAATTAATCTTCAATTAATTAAAATTAATAAACCTTGTTTAATACTGAATTAATTATCAAACTAATTAATTAATAAATAATTATTAAATTCTTAATCAGCTTCCCTTAATATCACTGTTAATTTTCTAAAACAATTTAAAACACATTTAATTGTAAAAACCAAATTTTACAAAAATCGGATTTTTGAGTGAAACTACATACATAACGATTATCGCTATGGGTGCCATAAATTCCAAACTTGACTGACATCTTAAATAGTCTTTTTAAACACTTACTTTTTGACGCAGCGGATTAATCAAAACGATGTAGATCGATGAATGTAGTAATCGATGGATTGAAAGATACTGAAATGCCCAAATTCGTTGATCCGAAGATACCGAATTCTAGCTATCCCGAACTCGTTGATCGCGCACGATACCGGGTTCAAAGATCTTCAATTCTTCAAGCGTTGATCAAGCGCATTTGATTCCGCGAATCGGCTTCTGCAATCGTTGAATTGAGCGCACTCGATTAACCGAAAGAGGAGATAGGAGATTACACTCAACTACCAATTGGAATGAAAGCACAAAGCTAACAAAAGAGAATTTTATTCAAAAATCAACCACCTTTTACAAATGGCACCACCGGCCTATTTATAGTATTTTACAACTCACACGAAAAAAAATAACAAATTTACATTAAGTCCTAAGTCGGCTCCGACTTATAATACCTTTCCGACCTACGACTCAGAAGCACACGACTTACAAGCTACAGACGACTTAAAAACAAATGCGACTCAACATACATGTATATTACAAACGACTCACGACTTATAAAAGTAACATGCAAACAGAAAAAAAATACATCCCTTAAGTCGTTGCCGACTCAGCAACTCTTCATGACCCAACTTAGGTCGTACGCGACCTAAAACAGACGACTTATCACTTAAACTCTTCATCCATCAACGGCTTCAGAAATCCACGGCTCAGATTAAAGCGGCTTTGGAATCTACGGCTCTGGTCTTCAGCGACTTAACTTAGGTCGGTAACGACTTATCTCTTGACTCGTTAGGTCGTTCACGACCCAGCACTTCACCACATTGTTCTGCCTTTTCACTGTGTGACTCGGTAGGTCGTTCAGACGACTTAAGCTCTTCGTTAGGTCGGCTGCGATCTTCACTAAGTCGTTGGAACGACTTATAACCTTTGTTAGGTCGGTTGCGACCTAGAACTTCAACTTTCCACCATTTCTCACCAAATCTTAACTCGGTAGCTTCCTTCTTAGGTTGGTCTCGACTTACCCACATGATAGGTCGTACATGACCTATGACTTCTCCATTCTGGGCTGCATCATCCTCTCCAGGTTGAGAAAAATTCGTCCTCGAATTTGTAATTTCTGCATCCACCACAAACTCGTCTCCATGATATGGTATGAGATGTTTAACATTGAATACGTCAGACGTATACACATCATCTGGCAACTTCAATTTATAAGCATTTTCATCGATTCTCTTTAAAATTTCCACTGGACCAATCTTTCGTGCTTTCAATTTATTGTACGTCCCCACCGGAAAACGATCTTTTGTCAACACTGCATAAACCAAATCACCTTCATGAAATTCAACATTCCTTCGTTTCAAATCTGCAGATCGTTTATATTTCTCATTTGCTTTCTCCAATCGTTCCGGAACGAATTTATGACATTCCGTCAACTCATCAACAAAATCAGCAGCTTTCTTAACTGTCTTCTTTGATTGTGGCACTACCATCAAGTCCAATGGTCCCTTCGGTAAGCTTGAATATACTATCTGAAATGGACTGAACCCAGTACTTCGATTTACAGCATGATTATGGGCAAACTCTGCTTGGCATAACTTCACATCCCAACTCTTCAGATTGTCTTGAACAAGATACCTCAACAAATTTCCCAATGATCTGTTCACAACCTCGGTCTGTCCATCCGTTTGCGGATGATAAGCACTACTAAACTTCAGCTTCGTTCCCACCATTTTCCACAAACTCAACCAAAAGTGACTCAGAAATCGAGTATCTCTATCCGACATAATAGATTCTGGCAATCCATGAAGTCGATAGATCTCCTTGAAAAACAATTGAGCAACATGAACAGCATCCGCCGTCTTCTTACAAGCAATAAAATGTGCCATTTTCGAAAATCGATCAACCACCACATAAATGGAATCGTTACCACGTTGTGTCCTCGGTAATCCCAACACGAAGTCCATACTCACATCAACCCATGGTTTAATTGGTACAGGTAACGACATATATAAACCAGCATTAGTCGCAGTTCCTTTCGAAACCTAACAGATATGACATCGTTCCACAAACCTCTCCACTTCTTTCCTCATCGATGGCCAAAAGTAAGATTGTGAAATCAATTGTAATGTACGGTCTCTCCCAACATGTCCTTCTTCATGTAGCTCTTTAACAATCTTCATTCTCAAACTACAATCAGGTATGCACAATCGATTTCCTTTGAACAGAAAACCATCTACCATCACGAACTCATCCGTTTTCCCCTCCTTAACTTTATCAACAAACTTTGCAAAGTAAGGATCATCGGCAAATAATTCTGGCAACATATCAAACCCCGTCACTTCAACCTTCAGTGTAGTCAACAAATGACTCCTCCTACTCAAAGCATCAGCCACACGATTCGTCACTCCCGATTTGTGTTTCACAACAAAAGTAAACTGTTGCAGATATGCAATCCACGATGCATGTCTTGCTGAAATCTTGTCTTGCCCTTGCAAATGCTTCAAGGCCTCATGATCAGTATACAGAACAAACTCTTTCTGGAATAGATAATGTCTCCAGTGTTTAATAGCTTGCACAACAGCATAAAACTCCACATCATATGTACTGTATCGCATCTTTGCTCCTGACAACTTCTCACTGAAATAGGCAATAGGACGACCCCTTTGACTCAACACTCCTCCAATCCCAACCTTTGACGCATCAGTATGTAATTCAAACAACAACTGAAAATCAGGTAATGCTAGGGTTGGTGTTGTCGTCAACAACTCCTTGATTCGTTCAAAAGCAACTCCTGCTTCCTCCGTCCATGTAAACTGTTTACCCTTCATACAATCAGTCACAGGCGCCATCACACTACTAAAGTGTGGAATAAACCTTCGATAAAATGAAGCCAACCCATGAAAACTACGAACTTCCATTAACGTTTTGGGTTGTGGCCAATCTCTGATCGCTTCAACTTTACTTTGGTCAACCTGTATTCCTTCTTCCGACACAACATACCCCAGAAATAAAACGCTATGCGTCATGAACACGCATTTCTTCGTTGCAGCATAAAATTGTTCTTGTCGCAATACCATCAGTACTTCCCTTAGATGATTCAAATGTTCCCCAGGACTTCCACTATATATCAGAATATCATCGAAATACACCACCACAAACTTCCCAATGAATGGTCGAAAAATCTGGTTCATCACCCTCATGAATGTACTTGGTGCATTTGATAAGCCAAATGTCATAACCAACCATTCGTATAGACCCTCCCTAGTTTTAAAAGCAGTCTTCCACTCATCACCTGGTCTGATACAAATTTGATGATATTCGCTCTTCAAATCAATCTTCGAAAATATAGTAGCTCCGCTTATTTGATCTAGCAAATCATCCAACCTTGGCATTGGAAATCTATATCTCACAGTAATCTTATTCAATGCTCGACTGTCAGTGCACATCCTCCACATTCCATCCTTTTTGGGTACCAATAAAGCTGGTACAACATAAGGACTTAAACTCTCCTGCACACGCCCCTGTTCAAGCAATTCCTCTACCTGCCTCTGCAACTCTTCATGTTCCTTCGGACTCATTCGATAATGTGGTCTGTGTGGCAACACTGCTCCCGGAACAAGATCGATTTGATGTTGTATGTCTCTCAAAGGCGGTAACTCCTTTGGTAACTCATCTGGGAATACATCTTCAAATTCTTTCAAAACTGGCTTTGCTTCTTCTGGTATTTCAACCTCTTCACTGTTCTCTCGTCCAATCAACAAGAATACTTCCGGCTCTTCCTCTACTTCCTTCACAAATTCCTTCAAAGATAACAAAGTTTTGAGCTCTTCAATCTCCTCCAACTTGTTTTCCTCCTGTTGTCGCTTCTTTGGAACTAGAGTAATCTTTGTGCCTTCAAACATGAAACTGTAACTGTTGGTACGCCCATCATGTTGTACTGCTCTATCATATTGCCACGGTCTTCCCAGCAACAAATGACAAACGTCCATATCTACCACATCGCACCAGATTTCATCTTTGTATTTCTTTCCAATTGAAAACTTCACACAAGCCCTTCGTCCAACCTTCACCTCCCCGCCTTTCCTCAACCAAGCTAGCTTGTATGGCTTCGGATGTTTCTCAGTCTTCAATGCCAACTTCCTCACAGCCTCTGAAGAAATTATATTATCACAGCTTCCAGCATCAATAACAATTTTGCAAACTTTCCCCAGAATAGTACATGTTGACTGAAAAATATTGCTCCTTAACCAACTACAATCCTCCTCTTGCTTTGGTGTTAAACAGGACCTCTTCATCATTAGATTGTAACCTTCGTCTCCCGTCACTTCTTCTTCCTCCTCATCAAGTGGTGAATTGGAACATTCAGCTCCTTCATCCTCATCCTCAACCTCTGCTATCATAGCTCTCTTCTTCGGCTTTGGACATTCGCTACTTTTGTGACCAAATTCCTGACAATTGTAACATTTGAAACCGTTGTTAACCTTTGTCTTCTCAGCCTCCTTCACTACTGATCTACTAATAGGTTTAGAAACATTAGAACTCCCACCAACACCCTTCACTTGATTGTTAGAATTAGTAAATACACCACTTCCTCGTCGTCCCTGTTTCTCCCAAGCCAACGCTTTCTGATGTGCTTCCGCTATAGATCTGGGATCAAACATGTTAACCATATCCTGAATCTGCATTCGTAATCCCCCAACAAATCTGGCTGTCAATTGTTCTTCTGTCTCCATAATATCATTCCTGGCAATCAGTTGATAAAATTCGTCAGCATAGTCATTCACAGATTTCGTCCCTTGTCTCAAGTTCTGCAAACGTTGATACATCAAAGATTGATAGTTGTAAGGTAAGAACGTTGCTTTCATCAATTTCTTCATCTTCTCCTAAGATTCAACTTTTGACTTACCCATTCGTTCACGTGTAAGTTTGGTTTGCTGCCACCACGCCAAAGCTCTACCCCTCAACCTTGTAGCAACCAACTTTACTCTACGATGTTCTGGAACTTCTTTGAAGTCAAAAATCTCTTCAACATTAGCCACCCAATCTAGAAACTCCTCTGCTTGCATACCACCTTTGAATTCAGTAATTTCAGTCTTCATCCCCGACTCCCACTTGTGATCATACTCAGAGTGATTTCTTCCTTGTCCTCGTCCTTGTCCTCGAACACTACCACCATCATACTCCTCTTCAAAATCAGATGTATATCGTTGTTTATCTCGTCCACCCACATCTCTACTCCCATCACGTCTACCACCATCATCCCTTCTATCTACATTCCTCCGTTCACGATCATCCACGTTCCTCCCACGCCTTTGATCATTGTCAACACTTCTTTCTCTATTGGATTGTGGTGAGACTCTACTTCCCCCATGGTTAGATTCAGGTGAAACCCTTCTCCGATTTTGATTCATCTCTAACATCATCTTCTCTAATCGTCCAATCCCTTCATTAAGCTTCTCACTAAAGTTCTCATTAATTCTCTGCTCCATCTCATCAACTTCTTCTCTTCGATACAAAGCTTCTACGTTTTGGTGACGATTAGCTCTCCTCGGCGGCATACTTGAAAACTTTACAAACACTTCAAATTCAAACACAATTCGAATTTTGATCCAAAATGAAATGGATCGAAACTTCCACACTTTTTGCAAATCGCGATGAACACGATGAACACAACTTCTCCAAATGCTAAGATCCGATCTCCAAACTTCAATACAAAGTCGAACACTTCAACTTGATCATGGCTCAACACTTCAAGCTCTCGGCTATCACTTCAACTTCAAAATGAATAGGCTCCAAGTCTCGATTTAGCTATGATTGGCTAAAAACAAGCTCTGATACCAAAAACTGACGCAGCGGATTAATCAAAACGATGTAGATCGATGAATGTAGTAATCGATGGATTGAAAGATACTGAAATGCCCAAATTCGTTGATCCGAAGATACCGAATTCTAGCTATCCCGAACTCGTTGATCGCGCACGATACCAGGTTCAAAGATCTTCAATTCTTCAAGCGTTGATCAAGCGCACTTGATTCCGCGAATCGGCTTCTGCAATCGTTGAATCGAGCGCACTCGATTAACGGAAAGAGGAGATAGGAGATTACACTCAACTACCAATTGGAATGAAAGCACAAAGTTAACAAAAGAGAATTTTATTAAAAAATCAACAACCTTTTACAAATGGCACCACCGGCCTATTTATAGTATTTTACAACTCACACGAAAAAAAATAACAAATTTACATTAAGTCCTAAGTCGGCTCCGACTTATAATACCTTTCCGACCTACGACTCAGAAGCACACAACTTACAAGCTACAGACGACTTAAAAACAAATGCGACTCAACATACATGTATATTACAAACGACTCACGACTTATAAAAGTAACATGCAAACAGAAAAAAATACATCCCTTAAGTCGTTGCCGACTCAACAACTCTTCGTGAACCAACTTAGGTCGTACGCGACCTAAAACAGACGACTTATCACTTAAACTCTTCATCCATCAGCGGCTTCAGAAATCCACGGCCAAGATTAAAGCGGCTTTGGAATCTATGGCTCTGGTCTTCAGCGACTTAACTTAGGTCGGTAACGACTTATCTCTTGACTCGTTAGGTCGTTCACGACCCAGCACTTCACCACATTGTTCTGCCTTTTCACTGTGTGACTCGGTAGGTCGTTCAGACGACTTAAGCTCTTCGTTAGGTCGGCTGCGATCTTCACTAAGTCATTGGAACGACTTATAACCTTTGTTAGGTCGGTTGCGACCTAGAACTTCAACTTTCCACCATTTCTCACCAAATCTTAACTCGGTAGCTTCCTTCTTAGGTTGGTCTCGACTTACCCACATGATAGGTCGTACACGACCTATGACTTCTCCATTCTAGGCTGCATCATCCTCTCCAGGTTGAGAAAAATTCATCCTCGAATTTGTACTTTCTGCATCCACCACAAACTCGTCTCCATGATATGGTATGAGATGTTTAACATTGAATACGTCAGACGTATACACATCATCTGGCAACTTCAATTTATAAGCATTTTCATTGATTCTTTTTAAAATTTCCACTGGACCAATCTTTCGTGCTTTCAATTTATTGTACGTCCCCACCGGAAAACGATCTTTTGTCAACACTGCATAAACCAAATCACCTTCATGAAATTCAACATTCCTTCGTTTCAAATCTGCAGATCGTTTATATTTCTCATTTGCTTTCTCCAATCGTTCCTGAACGAATTTATGACATTCCGTCAACTCTTCAACAAAATCAGCAGCTTTCTTAACTGTCTTCTTTGATTGTGGCACTACCATCAAGTCCAATGGTCCCTTCGGTAAGCTTGAATATACTATCTGAAATGGACTGAACCCAGTACTTCGATTTACAGCATGATTATGGGCAAACTCTGCTTGGCATAACTTCACATCCCAACTCTTCAGATTGTCTTGAACAAGACACCTCAACAAATTTCCCAATGATCTGTTCACAACCTCGGTCTGTCCATCCATTTGCGGATGATAAGCACTACTAAACTTCAGCTTCGTTCCCACCATTTTCCACAAACTCAACCAAAAGTGACTCAGAAATCGAGTATCTCTATCCGACACAATAGATTCTGGCAATCCATGAAGTCGATAGATCTCCTTGAAAAACAATTGAGCAACATGAACAACATCCGCCGTCTTCTTACAAGCAATAAAATGTGCCATTTTCGAAAATCGATCAACCACCACATAAATGGAATCGTTACCACGCTGTGTCCTCGGTAATCCCAACACGAAGTCCATACTCACATCAACCCATGGTTTAATTGGTACAGGTAACGGCATATATAAACCAGCATTAGTCGCAGTTCCTTTCGAAACCTGACAGATATGACATCGTTCCACAAACCTCTCCACTTCTTTCCTCATCGATGGCCAAAAGTAAGATTGTGAAATCAATTGTAATGTACGGTCTCTCCCAACATGTCCTTCTTCATGTAGCTCTTTAACAATCTTCATTCTCAAACTACAATCAGGTATGCACAATCGATTTCCTTTGAACAGAAAACCATCTACCATCACGAACTCATCCGTTTTCCCCTCCTTAACTTTATCAACAAACTTTGCAAAGTAAGGATCATCGTCAAATAATTCTGGCAACATATCAAACCCCGTCACTTCAACCTTCAGTGTAGTCAACAAATGACTCCTCCTACTCAAAGCATTAGCCACACGATTCGTCACTCCCGATTTGTGTTTCACAACAAAAGTAAACTGTTGCAGATATGCAATCCACGATGCATGTCTTGCTGAAATCTTTTCTTGCCCTTGCAAATGCTTCAAGGCCTCATGATCAGTATACAGAACAAACTCTTTCTGGAATAGATAATGTCTCCAGTGTTTAATAGCTTGCACAACAGCATAAAACTCCACATCATATGTACTGTATCGCATCTTTGATCCTAACAACTTCTCACTGAAATAGGCAATAGGACAACCCCTTTGACTCAACACTCCTCCAATCCCAACCTTTGACGCATCAGTATGTAATTCAAACAACAACTGAAAATCAGGTAATGCTAGGGTTGGTGCTGTCGTCAACAACTCCTTGATTCGTTCAAAAGCAACTCCTGCTTCCTCCGTCCATGTAAACTGTTTACCCTTCATACAATCAGTCACAGGCGCCATCACACTACTAAAGTGTGGAATAAACCTTCGATAAAATGAAGCCAACCCGTGAAAACTACGAACTTCCGTTAACGTTTTGGGTTGTGGCCAATCTCTGATCGCTTCAACTTTACTTTGGTCAACCTGTATTCCTTCTTCCGACACAACATACCCCAGAAATAAAACGCTATGCGTCATGAACACGCATTTCTTCGTTGCAGCATAAAATTGTTCTTATCGCAATACCATCAGTACTTCCCTCAGATGATTCAAATGTTCCCCAGGACTTCCACTATATATCAGAATATCATCGAAATACACCACCACAAACTTCCCAATGAATGGTCGAAAAATCTGATTCATCACCCTCATAAATGTACTTGGTCCACTATATATCAGAATATAAAAAAAATAAGAGGTATTTTCGGACTTGAGAATATGGGGCCTAAAATAGATGTGAAAGAAATGCATTTTGACATTGCTAAGTTCAAAATTTGAAGAAGTGGTATAGATGTAAGTTGTAGCCACTAAAATTTTACATGTTTTAAAAAAAGAAAACCTCCATCTGGATTGAAGATGAGGAAAATATGATAGGAGGAAGAGGAGGAAAAATAAAGGATTGGAAGGCTTTTATAAACAAGAGAAAAAAGATAATTACCTATCTACCATTGTACCTCTATCCTCCACATTGTTTTGCCACCTCAACACCCTCAATTGCACATACAATTTCAGCCCTCCACCTCGTCCCCCTCATCATGTCAAAAAAAACATGTTCGTACTTCATCTGTACTATATGTTGGAAAAGAATCTTTATATTATAATATTTTAACTCTTTATAATAAAATCTTATCTTACACACACACACACACGTACATACATACATACTTAAGTGTACATACATGTACAGATATGCATTTCCATGTCAAAATATTTGTAAATGTATGTATGTGTGTATACCAAAGTGTTATGACATTTCCAATAACTTTTAGCCGACGAAAATTCAAAAATTCGAAAAATGAATTTGGGTCACATTTTCAATCTTTCTTCGAACTAAATATTTTTGTAAACTAATTGAAAACATATTTCACCGTCATTAATTATTATTTAAAAGATTTTTATTTTCATTATAAAAACTATGTATTGAATATTTAAAATTAATTAAATATTCACAAATTAAAGTAGTGAAATTCAGGGTCGTCACATTCTTCTCCCCTTAAAAGAATTTCATCCCCTAAATTACATCTCAACCTAACCCAGAAAACAATTAGCACTATACATCAGCTCATGAGATGTACATAGATCATTCATATGCAAAGTCTGATTCATTCTCTATTCGAATACATAACTTCACTTCTAAACTAGTATCGGTCACCCGATTTTCTAGTGCATACTTCGATCAGGCTCCTTGATTTGGAACCTCTGTTCTCCTTACATAGCTATAACTATGATAGAAAACACTGATCCCATACCAAAAATCCTCATCAACTGCAAGCCATCAAAAATCGAGTAATAGATCCTTATCTAGAATGGTGTAAAACACCTCAAAGCTATGTACTTGAATCTTAGATCAACTATATGAAAAGGAGAAATGATCTACATCCAACCTACGTACTTATTTAATTGGTTCTCCCTAATACCAATTCTATTTCTACTAAATTATTTATGAAAACATTTCATAAAACTAAACTTAAGTTCAATTGGATTCCACTCCACTACAACCTAATAGTATATACCCCTATTTGCTTCAACTATTCCATTTTTCATTTATCTCCCTAAGAAAACTCAAGGTCCAAATACCCTGTCTTATTTCAAAACTTTATGAAATGAAACAATATATTTTAATCTTAGAATATATATATATATATATATATATATATATATATATTGTAACGACGTGGATTTTTCATCATTTGATTTTGAATATTTAAATGGTTTTAAATATCGATCTGGAATATTAGTTCATTTTTTAATATGAAAATTTTGGTTGAAATTTTAGAATGAATTTAAATTTCAAATATAGCGATTTATCGTAATACGAAAATGGTGAATAATTGAAATTTGAGTTGAATATGAATCGAAAATGATTTCTAATGTTGATATAAATTCTGTCTGAATTAGAATTTAGTTATTAAGTTTTTAAAACTAAAATTTCAAGTGATTTCGTAAATTTTTGAAATCGTCGATTTAATCGACGCGTTAAAATAGCCCTCCGGAGCATTGTCTCGGAATTCAACGAAACAAGTTCCATTGGATCCGTAATAGTGTATTATTATCGGATTTCTAATTTCGTAGCGTTTGGAGTTACCGTTGGGTCGTACGGGATAGGAACGCGCTGAATTTAATATAATAATTGGGCTCAAAAAGCTATCTTCTCAATACGATCGAATTAGGTCTGAAACTTGTTCCATTGCATTCGAAATAAGGGTATAACATTAGGAACGCCAGGCGGCATGCCTCGATAGGAGTTCGGGATTTCGAGTTATGCAAAACGAGATATTTTAAATATATATATATAAATCAATCAAAGGTCAAACTCGAGCCACCCTAACCATGTACCTATAGCCACCCTATATCTCTGGTCCAGCCGCCTTCTCCACACTTTAAATTGTGAAATCCCTCTTTCGTTTTCAAGTTCGAAGTCACGTAGAGATAAACAAAAAAACTGAATTCAAATGCTTCATTTAAAGTTTTGAAAATTATTTCTTTGAATTTTGGGAGCTTAAATCTTCATGAGGCATCGTTATAGGAGGGTGCGGCTGCTATCACGAGTTTGTCATTTCTATCGCGACATCAGTTGAGCCAGCGTTTCGTCTTTTTGTATATTGGATTGTTAAATATCCAAATGAAATTTGATTATTATAAATAAACTTTGTAAGTCGATGTATATTATTTGAATCAAACTAGAAATCAGGTCTATTATTTACTCAAAAGGTATTTTGATATTTAAAATTATTGTTATTCTTTAAAAATACTTATATATATATATATGGAGTTAAAAATAAGTGATTGAATTTTATTTATAAATGCTCTCGAGATTCATAATCCGGGTTTATTTAACGAAGTTGATTTATAAGAGGAAGCTTATAATGGATCCTAGAAACTTAGGAAATTTCCAAAATGATTTAAGTACAGAAACTCAAAGTTTGAATTCGAGTTCGTAAAGGAGTTATAAAGTGGTAATCGAGATTTTAAATAAGCATAATCGATTTTTGGAAGTTGAAAAAGGAATTAAGTAAAATTCCAGAGATTTTAAGATCCAGAACAAATGGATTAATGAATTTACAGATAAATTGTAAATGTTTTGAGCATATGACATGAATGGAATACTTTCTTGTTAGTCAATTAAAAATAAGCTATGAAATATTTCCTAAGTATTGAAAATAAAATAATTTTGGAAGAATATATTTATAAATATTTCCTAAGTATTGGACTGGAAGGGGTTTGAAATAATTTAACGACGAAATGATTTATATGGAAATATCTTTCTAAGAAATGGAAAATAAATGGAATTTGTAATTTATTTCTAAGTGTTGATATGTTTTGGAAATATTCTGAGTATGGAAATAAGCTTCGAATTTATTTTCAGATATTGAAGTACTGATGGAAATTGAATATATATATATATCTATATTTAAAGATATTTCGAAATAAATGTTTGAAGAATTTTATCTATAAAAGAAATAATCCATTTGGGTTAGTGACTGCTTATGTGTGTTAATTGATAGTTAAATAAAAGACTATCAAATTTGGCCAAATTCGTTGATTGTTTCAAAGAGACCGTGATTGGATTTAATTATCCGAAAACCACTTCGATCCGATTTGTGCGCTACGAATTGTGATATCTCGATGATAAACAAGATGGTGATTTGGAAGGAGTTTCGGTTTGTTCCGACCCAGAACAACTTGTATGGATGAATGCTATCATTTGCATCGTTGCCTGGAAGGCAGTGTTAGCATTCCAAGAATGAATGCTATTCTTAAGTTAATACGTAGCCTCAAGCCTCATCAAACGGGAATGACTAAAACAGGGGAGATGCAACAGGGCTAAGTGGGTCGCACCCAAGTAGGGTATGTTATCACTTTTCTAGATACCCTCGGATATATTATAATTATGGATATGGTTGTGCATGGAAAAGAGAGTGCTCGATAGGGTGGGAACACCCAGGGTGATAACATATTCGGTACTATTCAGCAAGAGGTGGGCCGGTCCTTTGTTGGCAGGGATCGTTAGGTACGATCTCGGTACATTTTTCTAGAGGTCTACTATGATGGGCGGTACCCCAGTAGCCTAGTCATTGTATGGGATCCAATATCCATTACGAGCCTGTACAGTTTTAGATGTGCCCAACTATGCTGAAACGTGAGATGCAAGTATTTTCATATGTTTTATAGTTTATTTTCTACAGACACTATTAAAATATCAGATGATTTTGATATAAAATGTTTTGGTTATTGCAAGGTAAAAAACCCGTTGTATTTATGAGTGGCGTGGACTTATGAGATACCTTTATTTTCGAAGGATTTTGACAATAGTAATAATTCATATTTAGTGTATTTCCTCACGCTGGTTTTCCAGACTGACTCGAGTGTTATTTTATTATAATGCTCTGGTCAGACCGAGTATTACAGATTCAGGTTAGAATGCTATGGAGCATAGGAGACGAGCTAGAGGAGTCTCGGGTATATTCCACGTACTTGATTATATTTTGTTGTGTGTGTTATGCTGTATATTCAGTATTTGAGAGGACAAGTTATTAGTTGATTGCTGTACTCTGATGATTGTGTGTATATTAACAGCTATAGATTCTTTTGTAAAAAAATGTTATTACATATTATATTTTGTTCCACTGCGATTGTGAATTCTGTGTTATTGTTTATGTTTTCTTCTATCCCTTTTCTTCTTCACCCCTAATGATCCGGTATTTCCGGCACTCAATTGCTCGGCATGATTTACAGTGAACGTATTGATGTCGATTTTCGAGGGTCGAAAATATCGGGCCATTACATATATATAGCTCGAGTAATTTCGAAATGATACTAAGGAACTGGGTACTACCGAACAATATCATACACTCCTTTACTAAGAAGGGTAATACTCAAGAGAAGTGTTTACCATCCGAACACATCTCTTCCCTAAATAAGTTATTTTCATGCCACTCGAACTAGTTAACTTAACAATATTACTTTTGTTTCAAAACCCCATTTTTGAAACAATACTTCTCAAATTTCCAACAAAACATTTATCATCAACTTGTTTTGGGTTCATTCGAGTTGAACTTTTCTCGATTATACATTGATAAAGATAATAATTTACTAACTGCACTACAACATTCGCCTAGGCAAACATCCGATCGTCACTTAGAAGTTTATCCAGATCATCACCAAACAATCAAAACCCATTTTCCCAAACTAATCCAAAGAAAACACTTCTTACTTAACTTTTTCATTCTCAAAATCTTATACTTGAACAAAAAATATTTTCAAATAATACTATTTTTGTTTCAATCTTTGAAAACCATTTTTTCAAAAGTCCTAGGATTTAGTCCTCAAGTTTCAACTTGAATTCTTTTTAATTAAAAGACATCTTCTTATAAATTCATTTTATAAGATCAACTTTTATTAAACCAGTTTTTGAAAATATTTATTTCAAAATATTCTAACTTTTTATCAACATCTTTTATTAAATCAAATTTTAATTCACTATTAACATCGAACGCCTTATGGTGAAATTGTGGAACTAAATTCATACGGCGTCTGTTTCAATATTTTCCCAATTCCTATCTACCTAACCCGAATCTTAAAAGGGATGCTACCTATACACACTAACAATAGTCAATACTCAACTGGACAGGCATGACTAACATAATCCTAATTGATAATAATATAATATTATTTTCTCCTAACAAACAAGACCTCAACTAACTATACTATACTATACTATATTATACTATTTTGGAAATCATTCTTTATATATAAAATATATCCTAGGTAAAATTATTTCATTTACCCAATTCCAAGACAACACTATGTTGGATGACCTTAATCAAGTGTTTAGAGATCCCTATAAATAACGTTAGCTATTCGTAGTGACCAGAATCCATAAGCTACTCAATAAAGCAATCAACACAATATAAGGTATTTTTATATCACCAATAAATACGCGCTCTTATATATACACATTCAAACTCATAATAAGGCATTCCATTACCTTATCTCTTAATGAGTTGCCCCACCAAAGCCAAGGTTCTCGCTTAACTTTGCGCTATGATATCACGCTGTAACGACCCATCTTTTCGAACCCAGAAATCGACACTAATACAGTATTCACGTTCCAAACAACTAAGTGTCGGAAAGACAGATTGTTAGGGGAAAGAAAGGAGATAGAAGATAAGAAGAAACTAAAAAATCATAGAATCTCACAATGCAATGGAGTAACATATATTAATCAACATAATACTTTACAAAGTCGTTTCACAATGATATATCAGAGTCATACTAATACAATTCCACCCTTGGACAATTATAATAGTTTGTTTCTACCTAATTGATACACGATACATATAATACATCAGAAACAAGATAATAACTAGCTATTGATGAAACCTCCTGCTCCAAGCTCCTCCAAAATGCATCCGTGGGAAAACTTGAACTACTCGACTGCCCATAAAAATTTGAGCATGCAAGAATTTTATGGAAAGAAAATAAAACTTCAGGTCAGACATGGGTCTAGTGTGAGTAAACTCAAACGGCTGAATTATTATGTTCAAAAACCTTTTAAAATCAAAGGTATCTCGTAAGATGACGCCGCACATAAACATGGATGAGTTTTTACATTATGATGGCCAAAATATTTATCTATAGAAAATCTAGTGATATCATAATAATGCTGTAATGACCACGAATTTTAACTACATTTAAATTGATAATTAATTTAATTTTTGAATAAAAATTGTGAAATTAATCGATAAATTGATTTGAGTTTCCCCAAATCCAATTGAAAATATATTAAATCATTTTAAATTTAGAAATTGTATATATATGTGTGAATCTATATAGTTGTGTCTATATAGTAGATTTGAAATTATAAAGAATATATTGAATTTGAGTTTAAAATCTCAAGTAAATGGTTTAATAATAATTTGAGTTTATAAAATGAATATATATAGAGAAATACAAGACAATAAATATTAAAGTAAAATTAATAATAATAATTTAAGCTAGAAATAAATATACAAAAGGGTAAACTATAAAATCCTAAGTAAACAATTGCTAGAAATTTAACAACATATTAAAATAGGAATTTATTTATATTACAAAGTACAAGGGAAAAAGAAATAAAATAAATACCTTAAAATTTTGGTTATGTAAACTATAAAGATACATCACAAAGCCATAAGGCAAAAGAAGAAATATAAAAAAAAATTTATAAGAACTTATATACAAACAAATACAAATATAAGTATGCAAACAAGTAAACAAGTAAGAAAGAAAAAAAAGTGATAAGTATGAACAAGCAAAGGATGCCACCAGATTCTTCTCTTATGCAATGTACAAACGAAAGTAAAAAGATAAGTGTAAGCTAGTACATGTTAATTAATGCAGCCATACTGGAAAGAAAAATATCCCTGCTTATACTTGTACAAATAAACATCAACTTGTACAAAATATAATACCCTGTAACTTCATATTTCATATACATATCTTCTTCATTCAGTTCGTCCACCAAAAGCTGAAAATTTGAAGTAACCATCATCTCAAAACAGAAACGAAAATCTTCAACTTTAACAACAATTTAAAACAAAAATCAGATCTCAAAACCAAAAGAATAACTTTAGTTTTCAAGCTTTCAAGCCTGGAAATCAATGTCTGGATCGAGAACAAGGTTTCAGTTTGCAATTTCAAAACCTGGTTCAACAATGGAAACTCTGTCTTCTGTTAAAAAAAAAGGTGAGCAAACTTCTAAACAAATCCTTTTATCTGTGAGTAAACAATTTAATCTAACTAAGAATATATCTGTTTGTTGCTTATGAAGTCTGAATTTGCAGTTACTATGTATGCATATATATATACATGATGTTTTCCCCTACGTATAAACATATCTAAGTGCATATGCCTCTTCATATGAAAACTTTCTGTTTCTTTAGTTTCAGAGCATTAAACTTGATCAAAACTCAAATATCAAATCACTTGATCTCTGTTAAGCTGAAGACTTCAAATACAAAATGTTGTTTGTTCATAAACCAAAGTAGAAAAAAAATTATTTTTAGCAAAATAAATTCAAGTGGAGGTCTGAAGTTCCATAGTTCTGAGGAAAACATATAAACATGAAAATTCGAGTATAACAATTTGTTGAATCAAATATATACATAGAATCATCATGGAAAACTATGATTTTTAAAAGAAAAGTTTTGATTTTTCAATTGGTATGTTGAGAGTAGTTTTGAGTTGAACGAGGATGGGGTTTCGTCGAAATTCAGGTGATCGGAGAATTGTTGGAGCTCGAGGTTTCGCGTGGAGGTAGTATGGAGGATGGGGATTGATGGAAAAATGGTAATGGATTTTTCTGGTGGTCATGGTGGCCAGGGAGGGTCAATATAGGGTTTAGTGATGGGTCTGGGTAGTCGGAGTTGTCGAGGTGATCTCGGCGAGAATGGTGATTCGTACTCGATCGCTCCTAGGGGAAAAGGTTCGTATGTCATCAGAGCAGCTGGGGTTGTGGTCGCGTGACGTCAGGTGGTCTGTGGTGGCGATACTGGAAAGTTTTCTGGTGATAATTGGTTCCAGGATTGACGCAGTTAGCTCGATTTCAATTCTCAGTTGAATTCGACGATCTGGGCTTTTGTGGTATTGGAGTGGATGATAGGCGATGTGTGGGAGTTGACGAAGTTGATCAGAGTTCGTCAGATGGACTGTGCACGTACACGTGTGCGTGTGTGTATCTGGTGGTGTTGTTTTGAAATTGGGGAAGATGAAGTTATCTCGGGGAAGAGAAGTGAGTGGCCCGGGTTCGTGCACGAGAAAATGAATGGTTTGCTCGAGTGTTTGATCGGGGAAATTAGTCTTGGACTCGGGTTTTTATTTTTAATTACCAGGTTTTTAAATTTAAAAAGAAAAATTTTGTTTCAAGGTTTTTAAATATGAAGTATGAATCAATTTTCAGGTATGAATAAGTTTTCAATAATATGTTAACCCAAGTTTTAATAGACTAAAGTGATCAAGTTTAAAAATATGCTTTCAAAGAAATATGACCCAAGTTTTCGAATTTATAAACAAGTTTTAAAACAAGTTAAGGTTTAAAGTTTAAGTTAAATGTTAAATTTGTTTGTTTTAAAATATTTATATACTAGGTAATTTTATAAATAATTGTTAAATGTTCCCATATGTAATTTAATAAAGATGTAATTAAATAATTAATTAAGGAAGGGGTTTATCTTTACTTAATTAAGTTCTTGATTTATTACGAATCATTTATTGGTGAATAAAGGATGATCAATTATTGAATGGGATTAATTAGAGCTTAAGTAATAGTTAATTACTTAATTAATCAAGGTGATTAATTAATGAATAATTATTTAATGTAATTAAATAAAGGGTTAATTTGTTAATGAAAGTAATTATAGATTAATTACTTAATGGCATTAATTAGGATGATTAATTAACGTAATTAATTAAAGATTAGTTAACTAAAGTGATTAATAAAGGAGAATTAACCAATGTAATTAATTAATGTGATTTAATTAAGGATAATCAATTAATTAAGATTAATTAATGTAAGTAATTAAGGATAATTAATTACTTAAAGATAATTACTTAATGAAATTAATTAAGGATAATTAATTTATGATTAATGATCGATTAAACAAGTGATTAAGAATAATTACTCAAGATAATTGAATTATGATTTATTGATATAAGTGATTAGGGATAATCACTTGTTGTAATTAATTAAGGATAATTAATTAAAATGGGTTGTAATAAATTGATGTTAATTAACCAGGATTATTAATTTATATTCATAAGAAATTAATCTGACTTTAAATTAATCAGATAATTAAATTAATTTTACCTATGGATATTTGGATTCTATTGGATGACTTGATTGTTGATATCCCTGATTAGTGATGCTTTGTGATATACCCTGATTTATGTTGTGATCTGTGATAAATTATCTGTGATGTAATTTATTATCTGTGATATATATATATCTGTGATCTGTATATGAAAGATAAGCGTTATAGTTTATACCGCTTATCAACTATATTTCTATATTCTGATCTTTGATGATTGTATGATGTTGCACTACTGTGTAAAACCCTTAGACCACACTATTACACACACAAATATGGATTTCACGTGGAAATCGGTTAAGTCACAGATGATTTAAATTTAATATTTTTGAAATTAAAATTTTAATTTTAAATTGATTTTGGAAATGGATTTGGGTTAAATGTTAAAACTTTCGAAAAGGAGTTTGTAAGATAAAAGTTATTTTAAATAACTTAATAAAGCTTCCAATTTAAATAATTCAATTTGAATTTGAATTCAATATTTGGAATTGAATTCAATGATTGGAATTTTGATTAAAGATATTATAAATGTGTATTATATGAATTTAAACCACTTTTAAAATATTGGTTTGAGAATTTGGATTTAACCCAAGAACCTTAACTCGTATAAATGAATCCGATTTCCAAAATGAAAACTGTTTGTTTTCAAAGGAATAAAAGCTTTCAGGTAAGAGATGAAATTCTAGTTTAATTAAAGGAATTTCAAGATTGAATTAAAAAATGGTTTTCCAAGTTATGAATGAATTCTTTTTGAAAGCTATGAATTAAATCTGTTTATTTTTAACAGATTTAAAATGATGATTTGTTTAAACCATTTGAAATGGAATTGTTTTGAAAGCTATGAGTTAAATCTTTGTTTTAAAGATTTAATGAGTTAATGCAATTGAAATGGAAATTAATTTGGAAAATCTGTGAATGAATCTTTTGTTTAAAAGATTAAAGTGTGGAAATTGTTTAAACCATTGAAGGTTGTTAAAATGAATCTTTTTGTTTAAAGGTTTGAAAATGGTAATTTGTTAAACCATTTGAAAGAAAGTTTTGGATAATCAGTTGTGACTTAATTGAAATCCATTATCCATATGTTTTAAAATATTGCGCTCATTATTCGGTTTAGCCGGGAGAGGACCTTTGTGTCATATCACCCATTCCGAATAATGATACGTCGTATATGGATCACATTTGAAGACCGGTGTTGAAGACCGGGTATTTGCGAGAACGATAGGATAACCTATCGATTGTCTCTGCACCGAGTGGGCCCGGTATAGAGATTCCCTAAGTGATGGGAAGTTCAATCGGGATTGTGAATACCCGGATTGCAAGGGCTTCTTTGGAAGTGCCTTCGGTTCTGTTTGAACCCGGAACAGACTTGTATAGTTACATGTCTGACATTACATTTTGAGATATAAAGCAGATTTCTTTCAAATACATTTCTGTTGGTGGCGGAGAATTTATTCTCTTAGCTTAACACCCTTCTCTGAGACGTACGAGCTCAGAGGTTATGTAGTTGATGGTTATCAGCGATATACTCCCAATTTGGTAATGTGGCATGCTGAGTGTTGCTGTGTGTTGATCATTTATTTGATCATTTGTGATCAAAGCATGGTTTTGTGAAAAAGCGTAGCTTTGTGGACGAGACCTCATCGAACCTCACAGACCGGAAATGGTCGAAACAGGAATGATGCGGCAAGGTTATGAGGGTCGCGCCCTTTAGGGTATGTCATTTCCTTTTGGAAAAGGGTGGTATCATGGTATGGAGCCCAGATACTTACTCATGTGGACACACTTTATTATTATGTGTGATGTTGGTTACCGAGGCCTCGAATAAAGGTCCCAAAGAACCGGGGATGGCATACTCGAGTAGTAGTTACCCAGTGACAGAGGTAACCCGGCCTTGTGTTGGCAGAGAGCCGGGTAGGTTCTCGGGACGTCCCGCCAGAGGCGATCCCATGTGGCAGTAGACAAATCCTTAGCATGACCATTTGTTGGAAATCCAAAGAAATAATATGAACCTTTACGATTGCAGTTGTATAACCTGTCTCCTCAGGCGGCAGCTATAGCAGGCATAATATAATGGTACCTATGCTGGCTAAGATTAATATTGTATTTTCGAAATGATTTTGTACACTATGCACTAGTAATAATATCAAAAAGAGTTTGTTTGCGTAGTAAGCATGTTTGACTATCATAAGAAGCAATCTCCTCCAAGTCTGCGATTGCATTGTGTGTGTGGTGGGAGGTCTTATGGTAGTTTCATTTTCCAAAAGCATTGCGGACTTAAATGTTTAAAATTCTTTTGTTGTTTGTTTAAAGATAAACTGTTTTTATTGCTCACACCAGTCCCTTGACTGATCCGGAGTTTATTGTTCCCTTCCTAAACTCTGGGTGCCCACCATTTTCCACACGGGCAGTCTAGAGTTGGGTTTCTCAAATATTCAGGTTGAGTAGATTATCTGGAGCTAGTCAGTCCTTGGACGACTGACCTTGCTTTCCGCTAGCTATGGATTGGAGCATTCTATTGGAGATATTCTATCCGTTGGTGGTGTTATCTATTTTCTTTCCGCTGCTATTTCTTGTATCATATCTCTGATGTATATTGATATCCGTTGTATCATTCTGTTGTATCATATTGTATCTGTCATTGTACCAATGATATATATATATTGATATATCCTTTTTCTTCTGCTATGTTGTTGTACTTAATGGTGTTATAAAGTCCGGCGAATCGGATTTGAACGGTCGAATCTGCGGCATTCTAGTACAATGTGAAGTACGGATGTCGATTTTCGAACGCGAAAAATCCGAGACGTTACAAATGCCTAGAGAACAAATACTTGCTAATCATAGCTGAGAATTTTACATTAATAAAAATCCAACTTACTAGGTGTTATCCGACATTTTAACCCGGCTATATCCGAACCGACTGGACAAGTTAGACTAGACTGCCATCAAGGTTAGTAGCCTAGAGCAATGATTATAGGGTCCAAAAATCAAGCATAGATGATAATATAAAGTAGAAGCATGAAAGCTCACTACTTCCCGAAGATGAATCAGGTACGATCCATATTCAACACTATGGATCGTATCATATCGATTCCACAACTCAATTTTACAGCGATGATCCGTCAATAACTCAAAATCTACACATGCCATCAACATAAAACTTGGAGTACAAGCTTACTACAATATGTGTAACACCCCCTATGGTTGTCATTCCAATTGGAGGAAGTTGGAGGGATCGGCATAACTCCCTTTGGAGGGATTGGTAGAAATCAAAATTCAAGCAACGCTACTTCACGGAAAATGAGATACCTCACAAACCATAAATCAAAATTGCTCGAAATATGGGAAGAAAAAAGCTAACATCGTAGGACAACCCTTATAAGGATTGCAGCCCATTTGGACACACTATTAGGGACTTGTACCAATCCCTATTGTGAGCCATGATGGGCCTAAAAATTTTTGGGTGGCCTTATCTTGGTCTCCTGAACCTTCTGTCGAAATTTCAGTCTGATCTGTGCAAGTCTTCCCCTATAAATATAGTAGGCATGGCATAAGAAAAGGGATCCTACTTTCTACTAAAAAGGATCTTCCAATTTTATTCTTCATTCTTGTACTAATTGATCCTAACTGATCCAAACATTCCTGTAATCATAATCAAGTGTAAGATCAATAAAAATATGAAGTGGACGTAGACCAAGATTGCCGAATAACTATAAAAATATGTGTATTCATTAATGATATTTGCTCTATTTTAATTTCATTCTTCATTTAATCTCTACTAGATTCTATTGGGTGTTGATTACCATTTTGGCATCAACATTTTGGGGCTTTCACCGAGAACTAAATTCTCAACTTGATTGGATCTCATCATCTACTTGTGGATTCCCATATTCGCAAGATAGATCCAGCGTTCTTATGGTAAACATCCTATTCTACTCAGATGTGAAGAAAATCTAAAGGAAGTTGATAGCCATGGTTAGAAGAATTAAATAAGCTTCCCTTGGAGTTGAAAGAAATGATGATGCTAGTGTTCTCGTTTGGAGTTGTTTATGTGTTCGTGTTCATTTGGAAGGGATTAGATTCGCTCATGTATGCGAGTTCTTGGGTTCAGATGCTGAAGTTTTCACTCAAGTTAGCTAAAGGCAGATCCCTCTCTCAAGGCAAAAATGGGCGATCCCTCTCTCAAGGCCAAAATGGTCGATCCTTCTCTTAAGGCCGGAATGACCGATCCCTCTATCACGGCCATCATAACCGATCCCTCCTTCTTGAGGTCTATCACTAGTCCCTTCATGACCAACCCCTAAATAATATACATGATCGATAATGATCCCTCCAAAATAGCTATACCGATCCCTCCAACATATATGTATAATGATCCCTCAAACGTATATACCCTCCAGCATATATATTGATCGCTCCAAAAGGTATATACACCGAACCCTCCATAAGGTGTATATACTGATCCCTCTGCAAGGTGTATATACTGATCCCTCTATAAGGTATATATATCGATCCTCTACAAGGTGTATATATCGATCCCTCTACAAGGTCTAAATACCGATCCCTATACCACCAATCCCTCCTTAGCACTGCAACCGATCGCATGCAAACAACCGTCTTCATGACCGACCCCTTCCGCTGATCGCTTACAGCCGGTCACTACATTCGCTATCGATTTCTCCATACTCCGTATGACCGATCCCTCTCATAAAACATTCAATACCAATCCATATGCCACGTTCGTCTAGAATCAAACCTTTGTTCAACCAATCCCTGCACTACACTCAACTACAACCGATCCCTCCAGTAATCCCTTTTGCATTCAAAAAGGGAACGTAATTGAACCCTCCTTCCTGGGGGCAAAAAGGGATCAGGTCCGATCCCACCTTCTTGCCGCACATAAAAAATATGGATCGAACACGATCGATTTTTTTTAAATAGCTCTAAAACCGAACCCATGCCGCGATGTATTGCCCCTATTCTGGATTCAAAACTCAAGTTAAAGACGGTGCGCTCTATCCGCTTCCCATACATCCTGTGACTGATCGGGGCATAAGGGGTCAAGCGGCAGCTGTTGAATTGCTTCCAAGAAATGGACAAGAACTTACACTCAAATGGTACACCCAAAGGCTGGAGAACCATAATGATATGACAGAAACTGAGATCGGTTACTAGATCAGGCTTCTAGGGTAGATTATGACTGCTCTCAACTAACCAGCTTCCAAACCCCTTACTTTCTAACTATGATATGACAGCTTGTGTGGCGGCCACCTATGCTGCTTATTATGCCATCTTAAATTATAGCTATCCATCATCAAAGTCGAACCTAAAGTAGTCACCCATTCGACTCGAAGCAAATCCAGGAAGTTCTGGCCCAAGGTCAAACTCGAGTAAAACTAAGATTTCTTTAAGCAAACACCAGTATGGCTCCAAGCACTGTTCGTCACCAGCCTGGCACTTCAAATTCAGCGACTCTAAGCAAACCAGGGGCTTACTCTAAGCAAATAGAAAAATTTTCATGGGTGCATGTCCAAGTTCACAAATCTATCACACGTTGGAAAATCTTGCATACAACATTCACAAGCATTACAAATAGCCGTAACTTTAAAATGGATCAGACTAACAATGATTGGAGCATTTCCCCCAGTCGAAGCCCATTCACTGAAGCCATTCAATATGCAGAATATCCCAAGAGATTCAATATTCCAACTATGCTGGCGTATTCTGGAAACACAGGCCTCCAAGAGCATCTCATGAAATATGAAGGGAATGTGAATTCCTCCAAAGCGATGAACGCAATTAAATGCTAATTCATTTCCATATTCCTCAGGGAAGTACCGATCGATCATGTGATTTATGCGTTCACCGCCCAGGTCCATCTCCTCGTTTAATCATCTAGTTAAAGAGTTCATCGAGCCATTCAGAATGCATAAGACTCGACCCAAGGATGCTATGTTGTTATCCCCAACTTATCCCAAGCGCTAGGCGAGCCGCTCAAAGACTTTTGGAAGAGATTTAACACTGCTATTGCTAAAGTGTGCAATCCCAGCGAGAATATCAAACTGATGGCATTAATAAGGGGAATCAACCCCGAGACACACTTTGGTGATTGGATACCTGGAGATCCTTATATGAACTTGAATCATTTTTGTTACAAAGTGAACTAGAACCTAAGAAAGGAAGAGGAAGATCAGACTAGGAGAAAGAACGATGCAGGCCTGTTGGCTGATGGAAGTCAAAGCGAGGGCAGCATTGAGGCCTTAGATGAGGACTTATATTCTAGGACACGGCCTAGAATCCCAAAATATGACTCATGTACTCCTTTGAATGATTTAATAAAAAACATCTACTTGGGGACTCATGACTTGAAGCAGTGCTGGAAACCAGCCTCAAGAGAGTCCATTGAAACCCAGAAGAAATTTGGGAAATGTTGTATATTTTAGGATACATACAGTCATAATACCAGCGATTGTAGACACCTTTGAGATTTTATCAGAAAGCACATTCGGAATTGAAAGCTTCAACAATATGTGCAAGCCCCACAGAATGGCGAGCAAGGAACATTCGACCCTTACCAATAATGACCTATGATTATCAATTGGACCGCCTATGGTCAAATTCCAACTGAGAAGGGTTGGGGCAAAGTGGAATAGCGAGCATTCGACTTTGCTTCACTTATCAATAAGATTTATTTCATTTTCAATTATGTTGCAAACTATGACCAACTTGAAATAAACTACTTCCAAATGATGCAGGTGACCAAGTAATTAGATTTGGGTGCCAACCAATCTCCACAGACCATGATCAAACCTTTGGAGGATCATCAAGACAAGCATGATTCAACCATACCATATGCCCCTGACTAGGGGGCAAGGACTCGAAATGGAAAGTGGGTGGGACTCACCATCCACTTCCCACTTTGTGCTTCAATGTTGACAGAACATCTGTGCCTTACTAGAGCCTGACAAGGTCGGAATATAATACAAAGTGGACATGATTGACCATGCACTCATTAACCTCCACGCTTAACTTGAAGACTGAAGAAACACTTGGTGTGGATGCAACCGGCCATCCACTCCCAACTCATACTTGAAGTTCACCAAAATACATATGCTTCTCCCAAAGCTTAGCACGACCAAGGTCCAACTAAAATGGATGCGATTTGACCGTCCACACATTAACTCATGCCATGGAAATAGGAAACAGTCTAGAAATCGACTTAAAGTAAGCGTGACTAACTGCCTACTCATCAACCTCCGCACTCAACATGTAACGACCCGTATTTTTAGCTATTTTAAATTATTAAATTTAATGTAATTATTAAATAAAGATGGTTAAAAATAAAAATTTAATGATTTTGAACGCAAGTATTGGATATGAACTTGAACAAAATTTTGAAATAAACTAATTTCGAAGATTTAAGTAATAACAAGTATTGAAAGGTAATGCTATGTATTGAATGTGTTTACAATCAATAGTTGGATTAAATAATAAATTTTGAATTCCTTAGATGTAAATAAAGTAATTGATTGATAACTAAAATTCATTTAAAATCTAATATTGAAATTTGTTGAATATTAAATAATTGAATTGTTTAAATTCAATATTGGAAATTATTGAATAATTGAATTCTGAATTTAATATGATTGATAATGATATCGGAAGTTGATGTAAATTTTATTTAAACAACAACGAAGATTGTTAACATTTAAAATTGAATTTAAAAGTGAATAAATAGAAATTGAAAATTTTATATTATAACTGAGATATTAAAATAGTGATCCGGGGCATAGTCTCGGATTTCGATGAAACTGGTTCCATTGGATCCGTAATAGTGTATTATTAAATTTCGTAGAGTTTGGAGTTATCGTTTGGTCATACGAGATAGAAAATCATTAAACTAAATATCGAAAATTTAATATTATAATTCGATTCAAAAAGCTATCTTCCACATACGATCGAATTAGGCCCCGAAACATGTTCCATTGTGTTTGAAATAGGGGTAAAACATTATAAACGCCAGGCGGCACGCTTCGTTTGGAGTTAGTCCGGAAAGCACGTGAATAATCGAGATAAAATATTAAAATAATATGTATATACACGTATAAATATGCGTAACACACAGTGAACCCTAAATTCATCTTTCTGGCACCGCTGTTTTTTCCAACGGTTGAAAATGATTCCTTTTCTTCCAAAATTTCTGGTCGCTTCATCAACTTTCAAGCCGAAGTTCCAACTAGGAAAATGTGGAGCTCGATGAGCTCTAGAGATTCAACGGTGGCGATCGTGAATAACGTGACGAGGAGGGAGAAATTGGGGCTCAAACTCCAGACTTTCATAGGTGGATTTCTCGACTATGGAGCAGCCAAACTTGACCAGATCGCCGGCGATGGCAGTGTTCATGAAGGCCTTTGTAACAACCCGGGTTTTAGCTTCAATTAATTATCGTCCAATGACGATTAATCCGTTGGCTAATTGCTTTTTATAGTTTTGATAAGATGAAATTCCTTGATAAATTTGTTAAGGAATTACGCAGGCTTTAAAACTTAGTATTGGGCCGCGTTTACAATTGCTTGTTGTTTGCCGTGATACCTATCAAAGTGGGTAACCCGTTCCCCTTTCTTATCTTTTTCATTTCGAACCCTAAAGAAAACGTACGAAGAAGAATGGCGGCTCTCTCGTTCGTCTCTCCCAACAATGAGTAGAGTTTTCGCGAATTCTCGAAGAGGCCGTTTACTGTCCAAAGATCGTCTCTTCGATTTTGCAAAGGCTGCTAGGGTTTCGTTTTCGAATGACTTATGTTTCTCGATCGTAAGAGGTGAGTGCTTTATTTGCTCACATCTAATTCAATTACTCTGTTTCGTGACTTGGGTTTTAAATTGTTTTAGTCAATGATGGTTCGCTTAATTAGGGTTTGAACCCCTTATTTTTCGTTCATATATGATTGTTTGAGGTGTGATGATTTGAGTGTTCGACTTCGGCTTTATCGGACTGTCGTCTTCGACCACTTGAATCTGTTAACTTGTATCTTGACTACTTTGTGTCTGACACTTTAATTTCATTGCCAAAAGCATCGAGTTATTTTCGATCTGATTTTGAGATATGAAGAATCTGTACTGGTCTTGATTCTCTGGAAATTTTGGTTCCATAAATTTTTGTTGGCTTCGGCCATCACCTTTGCTTTGACATTGAATTGATTTTATTGGACTGCAGTTTGAGTTGTGACTTCATTGAATTGAGTAGTTGCATCCTGTTGAATTGATTTTATTGGACTGCAGTTTGAGTTGTGACTTCTTTGACTTGTGTAGTTGCATCGTACTTGCATTATTCAGTGACTCTGCTTTAAGTGTCAGTAGTGTTGCATTGTTGTATCACTTGATGTACAGTGCATTGTTGCTTATGTACACTTGTGTTGTGTTGCTCTTGAGTTGAACTGGTACATGTGCATTTGCTATATTTCGCAGTTGCATTCACTTGAGTCCTGTAGCATTTAGGTGGTATTTGCCTTTGTACTTGGATGATTGCAGTTACTCTTCTTTTGACCTGAACTTGTTATTCGAGTCTGCATATGCTTTCATGATGCAGTATCTTCATATTACACTATACAGTCTTCACTATGGACTACATGTGTAGTTGTTGTCTACATTTATGACTTGGTTTCATTGCACTGTGCATTTATATCATTTTGGAATTTCTGATGCACTTTTTGACCTGATCACTTATGTACATGCTTGCATCTTTATCATTTAGAGTCTGCATTATATTTGAGTGCATGTATGCTTGACCCTTGCATATGTGACTCAGCCCACTATGCTAACATGTACATATATTCTTCTTTGTCTCGACTTCACTTCATTGTGCATTGTTGCAGTTGTTTGAGCATTGCCTTCATGTATTTCATGTAGTCTCTTGTATCAGTTCTCGGCCATACTATTGCCTTTGCTATGCCTTGAACTTGGCTGTTGGTTTGAGCTGAGTATTTTGATTTATATTCAGTTTCATTTGCATTAATCTAGAGTTTTTTGTTGCATTCAGTCTTCACTTGAATCTGGTTCACTCTGACCTGATCTAGTGCATGTTATATCCATGAACACTCCACCGCGTTCATTTGTGTTGGGCATTGCTTTACACTTGTGGCTACCTGGTCGATACTTGCAGTTCACTGAACTGTTGTATCACTTATGCTTTCCATTATTCATGTAGGGGCTGCACCTGTTCTGTCCATTGGTTCATTGTAGTTTGGTTTGGGTTTGAGCATCACTGATCTGATATACATTTGGATTTGTTTTCGAATTCACTTGAGTTGAATTCATTATTTTGGGTTTGACCTCGTGTTCGTTTGTAAATTTTCAATGTGTACATACATGCACATTGTCCATGTCTGTCTGCTTTGACTATTGAGGCTGTGGCATTGAGATTTGAATCTTCATTTGATTCTGGTTCGTTGATCTTTTGTGTATTTCAGGTTGTAGTGGCGAGGCAGTATACGCGTGCGTATACTGCAGCCCTACCAGAATTGATGTTTTAAATTGATTATTTTGTTGTTGTCTAATTATCTTCTAGATAATTAGATTATGAGATTCTAATTATTTATTTAATAATTGGAATGTGTTGTTATTGCCAATTAGGCAATTCTGATGTTTTCTAAATTATCTTCATTGATATTCTTTTCACTTATCTTTGTTGATGATTTGAATATGTTGATTTGTTGTTTAACACCGTTTAGTGTTATATCTGCCGTTATCCGATTCTCTTATCGAGAGTCGGATATACGAGATTTCTGTGACTGTCGTCTATTTGATATTGATTATTATTGCTTCTGTGCATTAATAATTGAGTTTGAATTAGATTGTCCCGTGTATTATTTTCTTTTAAATTTAATACTCGGGTCAGACCCGAGTTATTTCAGGTTGTAGATTTCCTGCTTTGGGTTGCCGTTTGAGCTACGAAGACTTTTCATATCTTTTGAAGTGGTCTGCGTCTTTTTGTAGTAGTCAGTGTACTGATTAGGTTGATATGTATTCATGTACATTAGTTGATAATGTATTTGTATATATAATTTCCAGAGTCGACAGTTGTAGTTGTATCATATGTATTGTGTCAACTGTATTGTAACTGACATCAGTTATATATATATGAGACTTTTGTTATCTGTGTTCCGCATTCATTTCGTATCTGTGTTGTTATTATATATAATGTCCTAAACTATTACGAACCATCGTAGTTCGTTTTATACTGGAATTGGGTATGTCGATGGGAGTAAATAAATAACAGATGAAAAATGAAAAATATATACCACTCCTATCGAGGTAACCAATACTAGTGTAAGGCCAACTACGGATGGCCGCTCCTATCCAGCCTTATTCTTCGTAATAACAGATAGTATTACTTTTAATACTCTTTGTTATTGTGAGCATAAAGGTGGGGCGTTACAGTTGGTATCGGAGCTTGGGGTTTATGGACATAATATAAAACATAACTTAGATGGAACATATGTTACAACTATTGGTCGATGTTTTTATTTGTGCTTTGAGTCAAAAACTAAAGTTGTGAAATTTTGGTGAAATTTTTAAATATCTTTATTTAAAAATAAAAGTGAAATTGTGTTCTGATGATTTGATTGATTTGGGTACTGTTTATCAGAGTGCGCAGCGGAAACAGTGAAACTGTCTTCGCTGAGTACAACTGATAATCTTTTTGATTTAAAAATCGAAATATGAAATTGAAATAAATTTCATTGGTTGTTTACATAGCTGTATTTATTTTGTTTCTTTGAGAATTTCGAATCCGAATTGAGGGTTCGAAACGATTGCAGTTATGTGATTTTGTTGAGATCTTTGCTGGTTTTCTTTTATGCTAATCATATATTGATTAGATTTTTGCTGTTTTAAATTATCTTCATTGAAGATAATAAAGTAATTTCTTTGTTTATATTGTAGTGTACGTGCAAATATGAATTGCACGTTACTGCATTAATTTTACGTTGAACCGATGCTTGGTTATGAAACGTATTTTGTTGCCGTTATTTTTATAACGGGATTTTTACATCGGTGCTAAATTTTTGAAGCACGGTGTTTTGTGACGTTTTTAATGAATGAAAATTCACTGGTGTTATATTTTGATGCGAATTATTTTGTTGAGATTTTGACGTTTAAAAATTACTGTCGCTTTGGCTTCAGTAACCGTCAAATATTAAAAGTGGATTTCAAGCGGTTATTCCGCAATGCTGATTTTGAGATTCGTTTTACGATGTTTTGAGAAGTGCAATTTCCTTTTCGAAATTGCTACTGATGTAGTTGCTTTAATCACGTGATTGGAAAATCTTTTTAAAATGAAAATTGTTTATAAAATTTTTAACAGTTTGCGCTTTCAAAAGAATGAGGAAGCGACTTAAACGATTCAGCAAAATCGAGGACTATGACCCCTTTCTTTTACTGATTCGCTTAACTCCGGACTTGTCCAGTTGAGAATGTGAATTGTTATTTTTATAAAATAAATAAAATTGTTTTCAGGAATTTAACAGTTTGCGCTTTCAAAAGAATGAGGAAGCGATTTAAACGTTTCAGTAAAATCGAGGACTATGACCCCTTTCTTTTACTGATTCGCTTAATTCCGGACTTGTCCGTTTGAGAATGTAAAGTGTATTTTTCCAAAATACACAATTTTGCACTTTCAAGGAAACGATGAAGAGAATCAAACGATTTAGTAAAACACGTGGTATGGGACATGTGCGTTTGCTATTTCGGTTAATTCTGGACTCGTTAATTGAAATATCTGTTGTTTTGATGATTTTGATGATTTTGCACTTTCAAGGAAACGATGAAGAGAATTAAACGATTTAGTAAAACTCATGGTTATGGGACATGTGCGTTTACTATTTTGGTTAATTCCGGACTCGCTAATTGAAATATTTGATGATTTCGTGTGCTTTCGAGCCACTATGATGGACCTTCGGGTCATATGAGGACCTTCGGGTCATTTGTTGGACCTTCGGGTCATATGAGGACCTTCGGGTCATTTGTTGGACCTTCGGATCAAATACCAGTACTAGACCTTCGGGTCATTTGTTGGACCTTCGGGTCATTTGTTGGGCGCCAAAATTATGTTGAGTACTTGGTAGGCTTCGGCCATTTGTTGATGCACGTGCGGCGAACTAAAAACTCGACATCTGATGGGATCGATCCAAGCTTTTATGTTGATTTTCTAGTCTTCTTAATTGATTTCTAGATATTTGTTGTTTCTAATTATCTGCAGGTAATTAGATATCTGATGTTATGAGATTTAATTATCGTATCGGTAATTAAATATTTGCCGATTGTTGTTTCTGATTATCGTTTTTGATAATCGGATATTTGTTGTTTCTGATTATCGCTTGTGATAATTAGATATTTGAGATTTGATTATCGTTTTTGATAATTAAATATTTGTTGATATGAGTTCTGATTATCGTTTTTGATAATCGGATATTTGTTGTTTCTGATTATCGTTTTTGATAATCGGATATCTGTTGATTTGAAATTTGATTACCGTTTGTGGTAATTAAATATTTGTTGATTTGGAATTTGATTATCATTTGTGATAATTAAATATTTGTTGATTTGAAATTTGATTATCATTTGTGATAATCGAATATTTGTTAATTTGAAATTTGATTATCGTTTTTGATAATCGAATATTTGTTGATTTGAGATTTGATTATCCTTTTGATAATCGAATATTTGTTGATTTGAAATTTGATTATCGTTTTTGATAATCGAATATTTGTTGATTTGAGATTTGATTATCGTTTTTGATAATCGAATATTTGTTGATTTGAGATTTGATTATCGTTTTTGATAATCGAATATTTGTTAATTTGAGATTTGATTATCGTTTTTGATAATCGAATATTTGTTGATTTGAGATTTGATTATCGTTTTTGATAATCGAATATTTGTTGAATTGAGATTTGATTATCGTTTTTGATAATCGAATATTTGTTGATTTGAGATTTGATTATCGTTTTTTATAATCGAATATTTGTTGAATTGAAATTTGATTATCGTTTTTGATAATCGAATATTTGTTGATTTGAGATTTGATTATCGTTTTTGATAATCGAATATTTGTTGAATTGAGATTTGATTATCGTTTTTGATAATAGAATATTTGTTGATTTGAAATTTGATTATCATTTTTGATAATCGAATATTTGTTGATTTGAAATTGATTATCGTTTTTGATAATCGAATATTTGTTGATTTGAAATTTGATTATCGTTTTCAATAAGTAGATATTTGATGATTTGATGTTTCCTGATTATCGTTGTGATAATTAGATATTGGTTGATTGTTGATTTTTGTTGATATGAGAATTTCTAGTCTCTAATTGGGTCTAGATTATGTTGAGTTTATTGAATTGCTATTTTCTATCTATCTCTGTTGTTAGTTAGAGTTTGCTGGTTATGAAGTTTGTGTTTCCAGTTATTTGTTGGATAACTGGATATTTGCAGTTTTTCGAATTGTGATTTGTGCTTTCTAATCATCTTCGTAGATACTTAGATTTTGCTGTTTTCTAATTATCGTATCGATATCTAGATATTGTTGTTTTGTGATTTCTGAATTTCAATTATCTAGTTGATAATTAAATATTGCTGATAATTGTATTTATTCAGTTTTGATTGTTTTCTAATTATCTATTTGATAATTGGATTTCGTTGAGAATTTGTAAATTTCTTTTATGAAAATAAAAGGTTTCTTTGGCGTTTGTATTCCCGTCTTTTATTTTCTAGCTTAACCAGTTTAGGTTAGAAAAATAATTGTTATAGACAACTTTAATTATGAAAATTGCGGGGACGCAATTTTTATAAGGAGGGGAGTCTGTAACAACCCGGGTTTTAGCTTCAATTAATTATCGTCCAATGACGATTAATCCGTTGGCTAATTGCTTTTTATAGTTTTGATCAGATGAAATTCCTTGATAAATTTGTTAAGGAATTACGCGGGCTTTAAAACTTAGTATTGGGCCGCGTTTACAATTGCTTGTTGTTTGCCGTGATACCTATCGAAGTGGATAACCCGTTCCCCTTTCTTATCTTTTTCATTTCGAACCCTAAAGAAAACGTACGAAGAAGAATGGCGGCTCTCTCGTTCGTCTCTCCCAACAATGAGTAGAGTTTTCGCGAATTCTCGAAGAGGCCGTTTACTGTCCAAAGATCGTCTCTTCGATTTTGCAAAGGCTGCTAGGGTTTCGTTTTCGAACGACTTATGTTTCTCGATCGTAAGAGGTGAGTGATTTATTTGCACACGTCTAATTCAATTACTCTGTTTCGTGACTTGGGTTTTAAATTGTTTTAGTCAATGATGGTTCGCTTAGTTAGGGTTTGAACCCCTTGTTTTTCATTCATATATGATTGTTTGAGGTGTGATGATTTGAGTGTTCGACTTCGGCTTTATCGGACTGTCGTCTTCGACCACTTGAATCTGTTAACTTGTATCTTGACTACTTTGTGTCTGACACTTTAATTTCATTGCCAAAAGCATCGAGTTGTTTTCGATCTGATTTTGAGATAGGAAGAATCTGTACTGGTCTTGATTCTCTGGAAATTTTGGTTCCGTAAATTTTTGTTGGCTTCGGCCATCACCTTTGCTTTGACAATGAATTTATTTTATTGGATTGCAGTTTGAGTTGTGACTTCATTAACTTGAGTAGTTGCATCCCGTTGAATTGATTTTATTGGACTGCAGTTTGAGTTGTGACTTCTTTGACTTGTGTAGTTGCATCCTGCTTGCATTATTCAGTGACACTGCTTTAAGTGTCAGTAGTGTTGCATTGTTGTATCACTTGATGTACAGTGCATTGTTGCTTATGTACACTTGTGTTGTGTTGCTCTTGAGTTGAACTGGTACATGTGCATTTGCTATATTTCGCAGTTGCATTCACTTGAGTCCTGTAGCATTCAGGTGGTATTTGCCTTTGTACTTGGATGATTGCAGTTACTCTTCTTTTGACCTGAACTTGTTAGTCGAGTCTGCATATGCTTTCATGATGCAGTATCTTCATATTACACTATACAGTCTTCACTATGGACTACATGTGTAGTTGTTGTCTACATTTATGACTTGGTTTCATTGCATTGTGCATTTATATCATTTTGGAATTTCTGATGCACTTTTTGACCTGATCACTTATGTACATGCTTGCATCTTTATCATTTAGAGTCTGCATTATATTTGAGTGCATGTATGCTTGACCCTTGCATATGTGACTCAGCCCACTATGCTAACATGTACATATATTCTTCTTTGTCTCGACTTCACTTCATTGTGCATTGTTGCAGTTGTTTGAGCATTGCCTTCATGTATTTCATGTAGTCTCTTGTATCAGTTCTCGGCCATACTATTGCCTTTGCTATGCCTTGAACTTGGCTGTTGGTTTGAGCTGAGTATTTTGATTTATATTCAGTTTCATTTGCATTAATCTAGAGTTTTTTGTTGCATTCAGTCTTCACTTGAATCTGGTTCACTCTGACCTGATCTAGTGCATGTTATATCCATGAACACTCCACCGCGTTCATTTGTGTTGGGCATTGCTTTACACTTGTGGCTACCTGGTCGATACTTGCAGTTCACTGAACTGTTGTATCACTTATGCTTTCCATTATTCATGTAGGGGCTGCACCTGTTCTGTCCATTGGTTCATTGTAGTTTGGTTTGGGTTTGAGCATCACTGATCTGATATACATTTGGATTTGTTTTCGAATTCACTTGAGTTGAATTCATTATTTTGGGTTTGACCTCGTGTTCGTTTGTAAATTTTCAATGTGTACATACATGCACATTGTCCATGTCTGTCTGCTTTGACTATTGAGGCTGTGGCATTGAGATTTGAATCTTCATTTGATTCTGGTTCGTTGATCTTTTGTGTATTTCAGGTTGTAGTGGCGAGGCAGTATACGCGTGCGTATACTGCAGCCCTACCAGAATTGATGTTTTAAATTGATTATTTTGTTGTTGTCTAATTATCTTCTAGATAATTAGATTATGAGATTCTAATTATTTATTTAATAATTGGAATGTGTTGTTAATTGCTAATTAGGCAATTATGATGTTTTCTAAATTATCTTCATTGATATTCTTTTCACTTATCTTTGTTGATGATTTGAATCTGCTGATTTGTTGTTTAACACCGTTTAGTGTTATATCTTCCGTTATCTGATTCTCTTATCGAGAGTCGGATATACGAGATTTCTGTGACTGTCGTCTATTTGATATTGATTATTATTGCTTCTGTGCATTAATAACTGAGTTTGAATTAGACTGACCCGTGTGTTATTTTCTTTTGAATTTAATACTCGGGTCAGACCCGAGTTATTTTAGGTTGTAGATTTCCTGCTTTGGGTTGCTGATGCAGGCCAGAATGGAGAAGTCATAGGTCGTGTACGACCTAACATGTTGATAAGTCGAGACTGACCTAACGAGGAAGCTAACGAGTTAAGATTTGGTGAGAAATGGTGGAAAGTTGAAGTTTTAGGTCGCAACCGACCTATCGAAGGTTTTAAGTCGTTCCAACGACTTAGTGAAGATCGCAGCCGACCTAACGAAGATCTTAAGTTGTCTGAACAACCTACCGAGTCATACAGTGAAAAGGCAGAGCAATTTGGTGAAGTGTTAGGTCGTGAACGACCTAACGAGTCAAGAGATAGGTCGCTGAAGACTGGAGCCGTGGATCTTGTCTGCTGACTTAATCTCAACTGTTGATTTCTTAAGTCGTTACCTGTTTGTTTTTAGGTCGTTACCGACCTAAGTTAAGTCGTTGAAGACCGGAGCCGTGGATTCCTATGCCGCTTTAATCTGAGACGTAGATTTCTGAAGCCACTGATGGTATCTAAAGTATATGTCGTAAGTCGTTTGTTTTAGGTCGCATACGACCTAAGTTGAGTCGTGAGAGGTTGATAGGTCGGCAACGACCTAAGGGATGTATTTTCTGTTATATTTTCCTGTTTGTTAAGTCGTATTTTTAGGTCGTATACTTTGTTTAGTCGTGTGTCTTACTTAAGTCGTGAGCCGGAGGGTCTTAAGGCGGAACCGACTTATGAGTTGTACAAATTTGTGTCATGTGGAGTTATTCGCCTATAAATAGGTCATGTGTCTCATTTGTAAATGGTTGTTGATTTTTGAATAAAATTCTCTTTTGTTAGCTTTGTGCTTTCATTCAAATTGGTAGTTGAGTGTAATCTCCTATCTCCTCTTTCGGTTAATCGAGTGCGCTCGATTCAACGATTGTAGAAGCCGATTCGCGGAATCAAGTGCGCTTGATCAACGCTTGAAGAATTGAAGATCTTTGAACCCGGTATCGTGCGCGATCAACGAGTTCGGGATAGCTAGAATTCGGTATCTTCGGATCAACGAATTCAGGCATTTCAGTATTCATCAATCCATCGATTGCTACTTTCACCGATTAAAGATTGTTTTGTTTAATCCGCTGCGTCAGTTTTGGTATCGGAGCTTGTTTTAGCCAATCATAGCTAAATCGAGACTTGGAGCCTATTCATTGAAGTTGAAGTGATAACCGAGAGCTTGAAGTGTTGAGCCATGATCAAGTTGAAGTGTTCGACTTTGTATTGAAGTTTGGAGATCGGATCTTAGCATTTGGAGAAGTTGTGTTCATCGTGTTCATCGCGATTTGCAACAAGTGTGGAGTTTTCGATCCATTTCATTTTGGATCAAAGTTCGAATTGTGTTTGAATTTGAAGAGTTTGTAAAGTTTCAAGTATGCCGCCAAGGAGAGCTAATCGACATCAAAACGTTGAAGCTTTGTATCGAAGAGAAGAAGCTGATGAGATGGAGCAAAGAATCAATGAAAACTTTAGTGAAAAGCTTAATGAAGAGATTGGACGATTAGAGAAGATGATGTTAGAAATGAATCAAAATCGGAGAAGGGTTTCACCTGAATCTAACCATGGGGGAAGTAGAGTCTCACCACAATCCAATTGAGACAGAAGTGTTGATGAAGATCAAAGGCGTGGGAGGAACGTGAATGATCGTGAATGGAGGAATGTAGATAGAAGGGATGATGGTGGTAGACGAGATGGGAGTAGAGATGTGGGTGGACGAGATAGACAACGATATACATCTGATTTTGAAGAGGAGTATGATGGTGGTAGTGTTCGAGGACAAGGACGAGGACAAGGAAGAAATCACTCTGAGTATGATCACAAATGGGAGTCGGGGATGAAGACTGAAATTCCTGAATTCAAAGGTGGTATGCAAGCAGAAGAGTTTCTAGATTGGGTAGCTAATGTTGAAGAGATTTTTGACTTCAAGGAAGTTCCAGAGCATCGTAGAGTGAAGTTGGTTGCTACAAGGTTGAGGGGTAGAGCTTTGGCGTGGTGGCAGCAAACCAAACTTACACGTGAACGAATGGGGAAGTCAAAAGTTGAATCTTGGGAGAAGATGAAGAAATTGATGAAAGCAACATTCTTACCTTACAATTATCAATCTTTGATGTATCAACGTTTGCAGAACTTGAGACAAGGGACGAAATCTGTGAATGACTATGCTGACGAATTTTATCAACTGATTGCCAGAAATGATATTATGGAGACAGAAGAACAATTGACAGCCAGATTTGTTGGGGGATTGCGAATGCAGATTCAGGATATGGTTAACATGTTTGATCCTAGATCTGTAGCGGAAGCACATCAGAAAGCGTTGGCTTGGGAGAAACAGGGAAGACGAGGAGGAGGTGTGTTTATAAATTCCAACAATCCAGTGAAGGGAGTTAGTGGGAGTTCTAATGTTCCAAAAGCTGTTGAGAAACCAGTTGTGAATGAGGTTGGGAAGGCGAAAGTCAATAATGGTTTCAAATGTTATAATTGCCAAGAAATGGGCCACAAAAGTAGTGAATGTCCGAAGCCGAAGAAGAGAGCTATGATAGCGGAGGTTGAGGATGAGAATGAAGAAGCTGAATGTTCCAATTCACCACCTGATGAGAAGGAAGAAGAAGTGTCAGGAGACGAAGGTTATAATCTAATGATGAAGAGGTCCTGTTTAACAGCAAAGCAAGAAGAGGATTGTAGTTGGTTGAGGAGCAATATTTTTCAGTCAACATGTACTATTCTGGGGAAAGTTTGCAAATTTGTTATTGATGCTGGAAGCTGTGATAATATAATTTCTTCAGAGGCTGTGAGGAAGTTGGCATTGAAGACTGAGAAACATCCGAAGCCATACAAGCTAGCTTGGTTGAGGAAAGGCGGGGAGGTGAAGGTTGGACGAAGGGCTCGTGTGAATTTTTTAATTGGGAAGAAATATAAAGATGAAATCTGGTGCGATGTGGTAGATATGGACGTTTGTCATTTGTTGCTGGGGAGACCGTGGCAATATGATAGGGCGGTGCAACATGATGGGCGTACCAACAGTTACAGTTTCATGTTTGAAGGCACAAAGATTACTCTAGTTCCAAAGAAGCGACAACAGGAGGAAAACAAGTTGGAGGAGATTGAAGAGCTCAAAACTTTGTTATCTTTGAAGGAATTTGTGAAGGAAGTAGAGGAGGAGCCGGAAGTATTTTTATTGATCGGACGGGAGAGTCAGGAAGTGGTTGAAATTCCAGAAGAAGTTAAACCAGTTTTGAAAGAATTTGACGATGTATTTCCAGAGGAGTTACCAACAGAGTTGCCACCGTTGAGGGATATACAACATCAGATAGATCTTGTTCCAGGTGCTGTGTTACCACATAGACCACATTATCGAATGAGTCCGAAGGAACATGAAGAGTTGCGGAAGCAGGTAGAGGAATTGCTTGAACATGGGCGTGTGCAGGAGAGTTTAAGTCCTTGCGCTGCACCGGCTTTATTGGTACCAAAAAAGGATGGAACGTGGAGGGTGTGCACAGACAGTCGAGCATTGAATAAGATCACAGTCAGATACAGATTTCCGATGCCGAGGCTTGATGATTTATTGGATCAGATCAGTGGGTCCGTAATCTTTTCTAAGATTGACTTGAAGAGCGGTTATCATCAGATTCGCATTAGACCAGGGGACGAATGGAAGACAGCATTCAAGACGAGGGAAGGCTTGTATGAATGGCTGGTAATGCCGTTTGGTCTATCGAATGCACCAAGTACATTCATGAGGGTGATGAACCAGATTTTTAGGCCATACATTGGGAAATTCGTTGTGGTTTACTTTGATGATATTCTAATCTACAGTGCTAGTGCAGAAGAGCATGTTCAACATCTGAAGAAAGTGTGAATTATTCTTCGTGAAGAACAATTCTATGCTGCTACAAAGAAGTGTGTTTTTATGGCGAAGAGTGTTTTATTTCTGGGATATGTTGTTTCGGAAGAAGGAATACAGGTTGACCAAAGTAAAGTTGAAGCGATTAGAGATTGGCCACAGCCCAAGACGATAACGGAAGTTCGTAGTTTTCACGGGTTGGCTTCATTTTATCGAATATTTATTCCACACTTTAGTAGTGTGATGGCGCCTGTGACTAATTGTATGAAGGGTAAACAGTTTACATGGACGGAGGAAGCAGGAGTTGCTTTTGAACGAATCAAGGAGTTATTGACGACAGCACCAATCCTAGCATTACCTGATTTTCAGTTAGTGTTTGAACTACATACTGATGCATCCAAGGTTGGAATTGGAGGAGTATTGAGTCAGAGGGAACGTCTGATTGCATACTTTAGCGAGAAGTTATCAGGAGCAAAGATGAGATACAGTACATATGATGTGGAATTTTATGCTGTTGTGCAATCTATTAAACACGGGAGACATTATCTATTTCAGAAAGAGTTTGTTCTGTACACTGATCATGAGGCGTTAAAGCATTTACAAGGGCAAGACAAGATTTCAGCGAGACACGCATCGTGGATTGCATATTTGCAACAATTTACTTTTGTTGTGAAACACAAATCAGGAGTGACGAATCGTGTGGCTGATGCTTTGAGTAGGAGGAATCATTAGTTGACAACAATGAAGGTTGAAGTGACGGGGTTTGACATTTTACCGGAACTATTTGTGGAAGATCCTTACTTTATGAAGTTTGTTGATAAAGTCAAGAATGGGGAGACGAATGAGTTCGTGATGGTAGATGGTTTTCTGTTCAAGGGAAATCGATTGTGCATACCTGATTGCAGTTTGAGAATGAAAATTGTGAAGGAGCTACATGATGAAGGACATGTTGGGAGAGACCGTACATTACAGTTGATTTCACAATCTTACTTTTGGCCATCGATGAGGAAAGAGGTAGAGAGGTTTGTGGAGCGTTGTCATATTTGTCAAGTTTCGAAAGGAACTGCGACTAATGCTGGTTTATATATGCCGTTACCCGTGCCTGTAAAACCATGGGTGGATATCAGTATGGATTTTGTTTTGGGTTTGCCTAGAACTCAAAGGGGGAATGATTCTATATTCGTTGTGGTGGACAGATTTTCCAAGATGGCACACTTCATCGCTTGTAAAAAGACAACTGATGCCGTTCGGGTTGCTGAGTTATTCTTCAAAGAGATATATCGTTTACATGGTTTTTCGGAATCCATTGTATCTGATAGAGATACTCGATTTCTGAGTCACTTTTGGTTTAGTTTGTGGAAAATGGTGGGAACGAAGCTGAAGTTTAGTAGTGCTTATCATCCGCAAACAGATGGACAGACCGAGGTTGTGAACAGATCATTGGGAAATTTGTTGAGGTGTCTTGTTCAAGACAATCTGAAGAGTTGGGATGTGAAGTTATGCCAGGCAGAGTTTGCCCATAATCATGCTGTAAATCGAAGTACTGGGTTCAGTCCATTTCAGATAGTATATTCAAGCTTACCGAAGGGTCCATTGGACTTGACGGTAGTGCCACAATCAAAGAAGACAGTTAAGAAAGCTGTTGATTTTGTTGAAGAGTTGACGGAATGTCATAAATTCGTTCAGGAACGATTGGAGAAAGCAAATGAGAAATATAAACGATCTGCAGATTTGAAATGAAGGAATGTTGAATTTCATGAAGGTGATTTGGTTTATGCAGTGTTGACAAAAGATCATTTTCCAGTGGGAACGTACAATAAATTGAAAGCACGAAAGATTGGTCCAGTGGAAATTTTAAAGAGAATCAATGAAAATGCTTATAAATTGAAGTTGCCAGATGATGTGTATACGTCTGACGTATTCAATGTTAAACATCTCATACCATATCATGGAGACGAGTTTATTGTGGCTGCAGAAAGTACAAATTCGAGGACGAATTTTTCTCAACCTGGGGAGGATGATGCAGGCCAGAATGGAGAAGTCATAGGTCGTGTACAACCTAACATGTTGATAAGTCGAGACCGACCTAACGAGGAAGCTAACGAGTTAAGATTTGGTGAGAAATGGTGGAAAGTTGAAGTTTTAGGTCGCAACCGACCTATCGAAGGTTTTAAGTCGTTCCAACGACTTAGTGAAGATCGCAGCCGACCTAACGAAGATCTTAACTCGTCTGAACGACCTACCGAGTCATACAGTGAAAAGGCAGAGCAATTTGGTGAAGTGTTAGGTCGTGAACGACCTAACGAGTCAAGAGATAGGTCGCTGAAGACTGGAGCCGTGGATCTTGTCTGCCGACTTAATCTTAGCTGTTGATTTCTTAAGTCGTTACCTGTTTGTTTTTAGGTCGTTACCGACCTAAGTTAAGGCGTTGAAGACCGGAGCCGTGGATTCCTATGCCGCTTTAGTCTGAGACGTAGATTTCTGAAGCCACTGATGGATTCTAGAGTATATGTCGTAAGTCGTTTGTTTTAGGTCGCATACGACCTAAGTTGAGTCGTGAGAGGTTGATAGGTCGGCAATGACCTAAGGGATGTATTTTCTGTTATATTTTCCTGTTTGTTAAGTCGCATTTTTAGGTCGTATACTTTGTTGAGTCGTGTGTCTTACTTAAGTCGTGAGCCGGAGGGTCTTAAGTCGGAACCGACTTATGAGTTGTACAAATTTGTGTCATGTGGAGTTATTCGCCTATAAATAGGTCGTGTGTCTCATTTGTAAATGGTTGTTGATTTTTGAATAAAATTCTCTTTTGTTAGCTTTGTGCTTTCATTCAAATTGGTAGTTGAGTGTAATCTCCTATCTCCTCTTTCGGTTAATCGAGTGCGCTCGATTCAACGATTGCAGAAGCCGATTCGCGGAATCAAGTGCGCTTGATCAACGCTTGAAGAATTGAAGATCTTTGAACCCGGTATCGTGCGCGATCAACGAGTTCGGGATAGCTAGAATTCGGTATCTTCGGATCAACGAAGTCGGGCATTTCAGTATTCATCAATCCATCGATTGCTACTTTCACCGATTGAAGATTGTTTTGTTTAATCCGCTGCGTCAGTTGCCGTTTGAGCTACGAAGACTTTTCATATCTTTTGAAGTGGTCTACGTCTTTTTGTAGTAGTCAGTGTACTGATTAGGTTGATATGTATTCATGTACATTAGTTGATAATGTATTTGTATATATAACTTCCAGAGTCGACAATTGTAGTTGTATCATATGTATTGTGTCAACTGTATTGTAACTGACATCAGTTATATATATATGAGACTTTTGTTATCTGTGTTCCGCATTCTTTTCGTATCTGTGTTGTTATTATATATAATGTCCTAAACTATTACGAACCATTGTAGTTCGTTTTATACTGGAATTGGGTATGTCGATGGGAGTAAATAAATAAGAGATGAAAAATGAAAAATATATACCACTCCTATCGAGGTAACCAATACTAGTGTAAGGCCAACTACGGATGGCCGCTCCTATCCAGCCTTATTCTTCGTAATAACAGACAGTATTACTTTTAATAATCTTTGTTATTGTGAGCATAAAGGTGGGGCGTTATAGCCTTCGATTTGAAGGCTCTTGATCGATTTCTTATGGCCTGAGGTAGGAGTGGCTTGGAGTTGTTGAACGGTGTATTGGGTTCCTCTTCGTGCTCTTGGAGCTTGAGCAACGCGTGTGGAAGATGAGGGCAACGACCTGGATTTGAGGATTTCGAAATCAATGGCTGCGATTAATTAGGTTGTAATATAAAAAATCAATTTATATAAATTGTGACCAAATCTTATAAATTGTATATCTAACTCATACATTTTTAGAATTGGACGAAACAAGAGGCATTGGAATCATGGCAACGAGCACTACGTCATGGTTTCGATTTGGAGACAATTGAGAATAACTAAAATTTTAGGTTAATTCGAACGTCATTCGATTTGATTCAAAATTGAAAACACAAAGTGAGTGTATTGTAACGCTCACAACGTACTAGAATATTATTTTGCTAGTTAAATTCAAAATCGTGAAGTGATATAAATTTATTGATTGTTGTTTCATAAATTTAATTATCACCTAAACTGTCATTGAATTAACTGTTAAAAATTAAAATCCACAGTTAAATTTGAAATTGGAATTGAATTGCCAGTAAAATACCTGATATTAATAATTATGAAATTGTGTGAATTACATTGATTGTTTGGATGATTGATTGTGATGGATGCCAATTGATTGATATTTGGATGTTTTGATTTTTATTTATTTTATATATATCCTGTTATCACCTGGTAAATTATTTACAGTGCATAAAACTGTAAATTGAATTATTTTGAATAAATTAAGAAATAGGTTGAAATGATATATACCTATGACACTGTGATTTGGATTGAAATGATATATATCCATCCCTGAAATTAAATTGAAATAACTAATCACTTGGCCATAGGATAGAAAATTATATACGAACACCGGATTGGTTAAATTAAATGATTTTAAAATTTTTGATTTGAAATTTATATAAATGATTTGATTAAAGAAATAAAAATCGAATTTCTTGAAATCGAATTATTTTCAAACCTCAGCTCGAAATGTTATAGTTTTAATTTGAAATTATTTAAATAATTGAAGTTGGGATTTTGAAGTTAAAATCGAAAAATTATTAAATTTCATAAATTGATTTGTTTTTAAAGGATTGGATTTAGCTCGAACTTTGAATATTACTAAGTAAAGGTGATAAAAAAATGATATTTCAAAATTGAGCTCGGAATTGAATTACATTTGAAGATTGGGATTTTAAACTAAATATTGAAGGATAATTTGATTTAAATGTTTTGAATCGATATTTTGAAAATTGAGCTCGAAATCGATATAAATTTAAATTGAATTAATTGGATTTGAAAGTAGAATTGAATTAATTTGAAATCGAAGTTGAAATTGATTTGAATTGAAATCAAAATCGAATCGATTGAATGGAAATTGGAATTGATTTGAATTGGGAAGTTGGAATTCAATCGGTTTGACTTTGAAACTATTTTCAAATAAATTATTTAATATAAAACTATTTAAAAGCTATCTTCTTAAATATACAAATTATTTTGGTTTTCCAAATTATTTTGCTATATTAACCATTTTAATACTTAAACTATTTTATATTAAACTATTTTAACCATTTAAACTATTTTTAACTATTTTAACCATTCACATTATTTTTAACTATTTTAATTATTTAAACTATTTTAAACTATTCAAACTATTTTTCAAAAATTCAAACTGGTCAAGGGTGGAATGTTTATTTTTAAATCATGGATTTAGATACGAATTGGGTTAAAATGAAATTATAACCTAAATTGAAATTCGAAACGATTTTGGAGGCGAAATCAAAATCTTGAGGCGAAAATGATTTTTGAAGTGAAATGGTATATTTTGAGTAAATATGATGATTTCGAAATGGATTTGATTTGAAGTGAAAATTATATTTTGATATCAAGTATGAACTGTTTTCGAAATGTAAATGTACCAATAGGTGTTTAAAATGACATTTGGTTGTTAAAGAGACCGGAGTCGGATATGGGCATACTCTTTGTCGATACCGAACCACTTTAACAATCGTGTACTTGGAGTGATGATCCAAAATGAAGTAGTTGGATTTGGCGTCGTTTACTGGATTTGAAGAAAGAGAATGATGATGGATTAGCCTCACACTTGTGCTAATTTGAAATGACTTAAACAGGAGCCGTACCGGCCAAGTGGGTTAGCTACCCCGAGCAGACGCACTTCTTCCTATTACCATCATTTACATTATGATCGATGGATGCGCACCCCCTGATTTTATGGGAGTGTTGGAGGCGGTGGGCGATCATGGTTATGATGCGTTACCACCAGCCGGGAAGGGTAAACTGGTAGTATCCTACCTTGGGCACTGCCTAACGTGCCTTGTCATAATTTTATCCCTAAACGAGACCCATACGATTTTGGTTTAGTGTTGTCGTATCATGGCGCATCCCTGACTACCGACGTTCTACTGGTTGTGTTAAATGCAAATTGTATGCTAATGCTTAAAAACACATTAAGGGGGATTAATGTAAAGCCTTAACGCTAAGAATTTTTTTTATTTTATTGATTAGACATTATATATGTAGCGTATTCTACTACATATAAATATTTTGATGGATCCTTAAGAGATGGAAAATCCCGTAACATCTCTTGAGTTATTGCACGAACGTTATACACTGGATAGGAGATGTGAAATCACGTAAGCATCTCTGACGCTACTACACTCATGTTATGTGCGGTATTGGTTTGACTCCCATAATAATATTTTAGTCCTGACTCGAGTGTTTTTTCATTTCATTACGCTCGGGTCAACCCTGAGTTTTTCAGCTTATTGAAGACTTATTCTGGAGGATGAAGACGAAGATTTGGTATATTATTACTATTAGTATTCCTGCATCATGTTGTCTGCTGCATTATTTATTTATCCCTGATGTATATATAACTCTAATAAATGTTGTATAGATTATAATCAAATGTATAGTATAAACATCTTCATGAACTGATTATTGGATTATTATATTTTGTCATTTCGCTGTGAGATTCTGTGTTTGTTTGTTCTTCTATTCTTATTTTTCTTAATTAACCCCATTGATTATCTATATTCCAGATTGTTTAAGTTGGACATGTGTGGATTACTGTCGATTTGAACCTTCCGAAATGTGGGTCGTCCACAACACGTGGACACAACTGCAGTTTTAAGTGGATGTGACTTCATTGTCCGCTCGTAAACTCTCTTCCTCGACTTGCCAGGAGGAGTATTAAGCAAATTAGATGAGACTTGACTATCCAACACAGGTATGGATGTGATCTAGCCATCCATCACATACTCCCTTCCTCGACCTGAATGGAGGAGCTACAATAACCAAGTGGACGTGAATCGTTTGTCCATTTTTCAAGTTTTGCCTTTGATGCTTGGGGAAAATTCCATTCCATGGATGAACATGGTTCGACCGTTCATTTGAAAACCCTTACCTCGACTTGACAACTAGACTATAAATCAAAAATGGGTGTGACTAACCACTCATTGACAAACTCTGGTCCACACTATGCGGACTGGAGTATAAACACTAAAATATTGGATGTGGTACGAACGTCAATCGACCAACTCTGGTCCCTAGAGCGCGAACTAGAGTATAAGCACCAGATGGGTGTGAATGACCACCCATCGACCCACTCTAGTTCCCAGATCATAGACTGGAGTATAAACATCAAGTGGGTGTGACTGACCGCCCATTATAAAACTCTGGTCCACGGAGTGTGGACCGGAGTATAAACACAAAATAATGGATGCGGTTCGACTGTTTATTGATCAACTTTGGTCCCTTAGCACGCTCTATAGTATAAATACCATAAAAAGTGGATGTGGTTCGACTGTCCACTCCTCAACTTTTGCCCCTGACTTAGGGGAAAACACACGACTCAAAGTGGATGCGATCTGACCATCTCCTCCCCTATTGGTGCTCGAAGTTCTTCATAACACTCATCTTACTCCCAAGGCTTGGTAGAAACATGATCCAAATGGAAGTGGACGTGGTACGACCTTCCATGCATCAACTCCTGCCCTGGATGTAGGGGACAGTTTGAGAGCCCAAGCCTAAATTGGACGTGGTTCGACCGTCCAATCCAAAGAGGATGTGATACGTCCATCCACGACCTTGTTATGCCTGAGGTACGGCGAACTATCCAAGCCTTGCCCGGACATCGGCAAGTCCAAAATCTAAACCAAGACATGGATGTGGTTCGACCGTCCAACAAATAACTCTGGTCCCGTTGTGCAGATTGGAGTATAGACACAAATTGGGTGCGGTTCGACCACTCACCAACAAACTTTTATCCCCAGATTAGGGATATGAGTATAAATAAATAGCTGAGTGTTGTTCGACCAGTGAATATTCCATAAACTCCAACCTGAACTCGATAGGAGGAGTATAAACTCACTACGGATGGAATTTGACCATCCACGAACTAATTTTGCTAACCCAAGAATGGGAACGAGTATACAAACTACTACAAGCTTAGCACTACATCTTTCTATAGCTCCGGTTGGGCGATCTTTGCAACCTAAGGCAACGACTGCATGGGGGCCTTAATACAAAACCAATCAGAACAACATCCGAAGTTACGGGTGACCGACTATATCATGCCATCAGACCGAGGGTCAATATCGATCTGCACCAACCATAAATGGATGTGACCCGAATGTCCTTCGAATAACTCCAGTCACTAAAGCTTAGATAGGAGAATAAACCACAAATGAGTGCGACTTGATCATTAATTCTCCAGCACCCTCCTTCGATCCGCCCGGAGGAGTATGAAACCGGAATCGCGTGACCCGATTGCACCTGAGCCGACTCTTTCCCTAGATATGGCGGGAGAATATGAATCAAAATGGACGCGACTGACCATCCAGCTACGAATGAATACTACGCGACCCTTCATTCGTTGACTCTTACCATGATTTTACTAGAAGAGCAATACGAAACTAGCGACCATCCGCACATTGATCCTTACCCTTGGTTCGGCAAGGAGAGTATCAATCACTGATTGGACATGACTTGCCTTCCTACTTATCGATATATGCCCCAGACTTGGAGGCACAAGCAAGAAACAAGATGAATGTGAACTGACCATTCCTCAATCAATTTTAAGTCTTTGGAGCTTAGGTAGGAGTATAAACATGACTAGGATGAGACTCGACCGTCCATGTAGTATATTTGTCAACTTAAGACCAGGGGTGGAAGTATGATCATCCAAAGACTAAATACGATAGCTCAATACTGTGATTCATACCTAGTGTTTACAATGACTCGAGGCTACAACCGAAAGGATGCCTAGAGATAGAATCATTGAATCAATGCCCAAGTTCATGGGCAACTGATCATCACTCCGACCCAAACGACGAGTAACGAATCATAAGTATTTTGGATGGAAAGCGTGTTACTCTAATATACAAGCAGATTCAAACTGAAAGCAAGAGCCAGCTATGCAGTTGCACGCAACACAAGGCCGAACCCTACTCGACATTTGATTCAACATGCCTCTAAGGTGATCTTCGGCCATTTGTAGATAATCGCTCAAAGCATTTAGAGCCCTTCGCTATCAGACTCAATAACTCATGACAAGACTTTGTGATTCGATCGAAGTAACCATCATCATTGACTGTCCTAACCAGATTTCATGTTGATTATTATGCAAAATAGTTACGTTTGAACTCAAGAATCCAAGGCTGCACTCCTTGAGCTGACAGTCGACATTACAGTCATACATTGCGACCCATCGTAGGTACTGAAGATCGAATCACAGCTCAGTGCAACGATGATGAAGGAGTTAGTTGGCTTTCACCGAATGAATCTTGATGTGTTCGCTTGGACCCATTATGACATGCGTGTGATCTCACCGACTATCACGAGCCATGCACTGAAATTGACCCGAGGCATGTCCAGGTGAACCATAGCAACGCGGCTTGGATCCAGGGGGATTCACTGCACTTAAAGAGGAGGTGGATAAACTAAAAAACAATAGGTTTACTCGTGACGCCCTCTACTTGAAATGGGTATCCAATCCAGTTCTGATGAGAAAAGCTAATGGAAAGTAGTGGTCATGCATCGACTACTCAGACCTAAACAAGGCATGCCCGAAAGATAGCTTTCCACTTCTGAGGATCGACTAGCTGGTAGACTCAACCACTGGATAAGAACTGCTTTTATTTATAGTGTGCACTCTGAATATAACCAAATCCCAATGCACGTCCCTGACTAGAAGCACGGCATCTTCATTATCGATCTAGGGCATTATTGTTATGTTATGATGCCGTTTGAACTAAATAATACTGAAGCTACTTACCAGAGCTGGTCAATGGGATGTTCAAAGATCAGATTGGGTGATCGACTGAAGTATATGTGGATGATATACTCATGAAGTCACAACGATCAAACGACCACATCGATTACTTAGCAAAGATGTTCAATGTTCTATGAAAATATTAGATGAAACTAAATCCCTTAAAATGCTCTTTCGATGTTGCGTTAGGAAAATTTTAGGGTTTCGTCGTCTACTCTGGTGGAATCGAAGCCGATCCCAAGAAGAATCGAGCAATTTGAAACATCTAAGTGCCAAAGACGTTTAAGCAGTTATAGAGCTTAAATGAGAAGGTTGCCGCCCTAAGCCGCTTTAGCTCCAGAGCCACCAAAAAGTGTATTCCTTTCTTCAAATTGATCAAAAGAGGGAAGATGAATTTTGAACGGAGCAGGATTGCATAGATGAATTTCAAGTTCTGGTAAATCATTTAGAGAGATCTCCCATCCTATCCAAGCTACTGGATTGTGAAGACTTATACATTTATTTAGTGGTGTCAGTACATGCTATAAGTGCCACAATGTTACGTGAAGAGAATCAGATCAAGAGACCTGTACATTACGTTAGCAAGCGATTGACAGGTACTGACAGAAACTGTCCAAAGCTGGAAAGCTCGTGTACTACCTGTTGATTGCATCATGAAAGCTTTGCCATTACTTTCAGGCTCACCCCATCAACGTTCACACGTACCAGCAGTTACGACAGGTCCTATAACAACCTTAGACATCTGGAAGGTTTCTCAAATGAAATATCGAGCTAAGCCAATTCGATATCCGTTATCTCACTCGGAGAGCTATCCAGGGACTAACATTAGAAGAATACATATCTGAACTCATTGCATCAGACGACTATCCGAAGAGCAGTGGAGAACCAACCAATCGATGGAAAATGTACACGAATTGAGCTTCTAATGATTGGTGTTCTGGCGTCGGAATTCTGTTAATGACTCTTGAGGAACGATCGATCTGCTACGCCCTAAAACTCGACTTCCCTGCAAGAAATAACGAAGCTAAGTATGAAGCCTTGATCACTAGGCTCAAACTTGCTAGGGAAATGGGAGTGGAAAATTTACATATCTTTTGTGATTCCTAGTTTGTAGTATGCCAAGTCAGGGAAGATTATCTTGCTAGGGGGCAACATCTTGCTTCTTATCTCAGTCAGATCCAAGAGCTACGAGCTGACTTCGAGTATTACACCATCACACACATCCTGAGAGAACAAAATTATAATGCTGAGTTATCGACCATGCTGGCCAGTTCTAAGGATGCGCAACAAATAGACTTTGTCCCAGTTGAAGTACTTAACATTCCAAGCATTGACAGATGGTGATCGATTAGATCTTAGAGACGGCGCTAAAAATGGAGTCATAGATGACTCCTATCAAAGATTATCTACAATGGGGGATCCTTCCTAGAAGGAGGAATAAACAATTATATATCCTCCCCAAAGCTTCATGCTACATCATCCAAGAAGGAATATCATGTATAGAAAGGGTTTCTTCATTCCCCTATTTTGGTGTATCGCCCATGATGAAATCAAATGAATCTTGAGAGAAGTCCATGAAGAAGAATGCGGTGATCACACTAGGGGGCAAATCCTTACAAAGAAAGTATCTGCTACGGGTATTACTGGCTAATTGTCAATCGACATGTAGTTGATCACACTAGATAATGCGACGAGCGCTAAATGTTTGCAAAAATTCCGAGAGCCCCACCAATAGAAATTACTCAGATGGCCAATCCATAGCCTTTTTTCACTTGGGGTATTGACATCATCAGCTTCTTGCCGATTTTAAAGGTGGTGTGAAATACGCCATCGTAGAAGTTGATTACTTCACCAAATGTCCTGAAGCAAAACATTTAAACATGATCACGTCAATTTCATTGTTAGGAACATGATCTATCGTTTTGGCTTTTCACGAACAATTATCACTGATAATGGAACTCAATTCGGTAGCGCTAAATTTAAAGACTTTTACCATTGGCATCATATTGAAAAGAGGCTTACGGCAGTTGCTTGCCTTCAAGCAATGGATAGGTTGAAGCTGTGAACAAAATCTAAAGTTCATTCTGAAGGAACGTTTGAAAAAGGCTAGAGGCAAGTTGGTGGACGAACTCCTAATAACATTATAGGCTTACAAAACCACCCACAAGTCCACGACTGGCCATACTCCATTCGCCTTTGCTTATGGCTCCAAGGCCATCATCCCTATAGAACTTGAAGTTCCCTCTCCTAGAATGACTTATTACAACTTCTATTTCATTATAAAATAATATATAAACAAAAAATTGCAATCCAATTACAATTAAACTAGAAGGAATTGGTGACGGCTCGTGAGCATACAAACGCATTCAAGAGCCAATGACAAGAACATATACCTAAACGTGCACATGTATATTCAAAAATTCGATTTCTTGAAATCGACATAGACATAAATTGAATTTTCACCTAGAGTTATTAAAGAAAAGACTGGATCAAATACCCATTACCATCCTTGTAGAACCGGACACAGATAGCAACTAATGGAATACAATCCTGAATTTATACTATTGAAAATCGACCAAGCGTCATGACGATCAAAGAGAGATACAACACTTTGGGAAGATAATTCAATGAAGGGATAGCGACTATTCAGGAAACTTGATGGATTTCTTTCCGGTGACTCTAACTTGCTTCAATTCAAAGCATCTAATGCATGCAACAAGACGTACTTTGGAGGGCAAATGTTATCCCATATTTTGATCCGGCTATATTCGAACTGACGGGACAAGTTAGACTCGACTGTCATCAAGGCCAATGGCCCAGAGCAATGATTGTGGGGTCCAAAAATCAAGCATAGATGATAATATGAAGCATAAACATAAAAGCTCACTACTCCCCGAAGATGGATCAGGTACGATCCATATTCAACACTATGCATCGTATCGTATTGATTCCACAACTCAATTTTGCCGTGATGATCGATCAATAACTCAAAATTTACACATGCCATCAACATAAAGCTTGGAGTGCAAGCTTACTACAACATGCGAAACACTCCCTAGGGATCTCATTCAAATTGGAGGAAGTTGGAGAGATCGACATAACTCCCTTTGGAGGGATCGGTAGAAATCGGATTTCAAGCAACACCACTTCACGGAAAATGCGATATCTCACAAATCGTACGTCGGAATTGCACAAAATTTGGGAAGCAAGAAGCTAACATCATGGGACACCCCTCATAGGGATCGCAGCCTATTTGGACACACTAATAGGGATCGGTACCAATCCCTATTGAGGGCCTCAATGGGCTTGGAAATTTTTGGTTGGCTTCGTCTTCGTCTCCTGAACCTTCTACCGAAATTTCAGTCCGATCCGTGCATGTCTTCTCCTATAAGTAAAGCAGGCATGGCATCAGAAAAGGTATCTTCTTTCTATTGAAAAGGCTCTTCCATTTTATTCTGCATTGTACTAATGAATCCTAGCTGATCCAAATATTCTTGTAATCATAATCAAGCGCAAGATCAATCAAAATATGAAGTAAACGTAGGCCAAGATTGTCGTACAACTATAAAAAATTTATGTGTTCATTTATGATATTTGCGTTGTTTTAATTTCATTCTTCATTTAATCTCTACTAGATTCCATTTGGTGTTGATGCCTATTTTTGGAGTCAACACTAGGTTCTACAATCAAAATGGTAAAAGCACGTACCAGAGATTGGATTCCATACTATGACAAGGTAAGGAACTACCTTCCGATGGTACATCCATAGATAAAATGCATCGAGGTCTGACAAGAACGCCTTGCATCCCTGCCACACAGGACTGGCCTACCACTTGACTAGTAATATTGATTATGATCACCCCACTTTGGGCCCCGAAGCATACATGAGTAGATAGTAATCAATCAAGATTTGGAATGACCATACCTAGATGGGAGCGACCCACTTGGCCGTGCTACATGGCCGATTTTTGTCATTTCTCGGTTGATGAGGCTTGAGGCTATGTTTTACTATTATTTAGCACTTCCCACTTGGAATGCTACATTGCCATCTAGGCATCAATGTAATGCTAGCATTAATCCATACAAGTTCATTCAGGGACTAAACGAAACCGAAGGCACTACCTCTACTACACCCATTTTAGTATCCCCCTCAGGATTAGTAGAAAGTAGCCCTTGCACTTCAAAAATCCATCATCGATTCCATACTCTTTAAGATGTCTTCAGTTCAAAACGCTTGAGTTAGATCGAAGTGGTTTTTGAATAACATATCCGTTCCCGGTCTCTTCGAAACAACTTTCGATAATTTCCGGTAAACTCAACCCCAGTTCTTTAGGAAATAAGTAGACAAAAGATAAGAGCAGAGAGCAACTCCTAACCGTTTGTGGATAGATTTTCTTATCATTTATCCTAAAAGAACAAAGCAAGATTTATACTCACAATACAACATCTTAGGAATGACTGTGCCATATAACTCACGTGTTTCTCCTCGGTATTTCCAAAGTTATGTTTTGGTCAAGATTTGATAGTCGATTATTTAACTATCAAATAAACAATCATTCAAACATTGATTTAATTCCATATGGATTCCACTAAGCCTTATTTAATTTATCTTTAATTAATTAAAATCACTTTATAAGCATTCAATCAAAAGACCTTTACAAAACACTATTCCCAAACCCCTTACATCCCTTTCATATTTGGAAAAACATTTATATACTTATCTCAATAGTATAAGTATATTATCAAAACATCTGGAAAATTCCTCATTTCAAATTCCTTTTTGAAAATATTACTTGTTATAAACCAATCCACTTATCCTTTATAAAAGTTCCATTTTAGAAGCTCCCTTCACATTTAAATACCTTTATAAATTTCCAAAATCAATTTATAAAACACTTTTATAAGTCTACAAGTCAATTTACAATACCTGTTTACAAACCTATAAAATCATTTATAAAACATTTCCGCATTTAGAATTTCTTGGATAAATCTTCTTTAAGAAAAATACTTTACAAAATATCTTTTGAAACCCATCCTTCTAAATCACTTTAAATAAACCTTTTAACTAAGTAAAACCCATTTTTATAAACAAGTTATTATTTATAAAAACCTTTATAAAATAATTATATAACTTTGAAATCTTTTATAACCCTTAAAACCCAAAATTGATTAAAAATTGAAGTTAATTCAAAATCATACTTTATAAATTCAAAAGGAGGCATAGTGATACTAATTTAAGTTACCATTTTGATTTCAATTTCACTTCTACGTCATTCAACAATTTATTTACATAAGTCAACATATATTTAAATACACTTCATATCCAAACCATGAATAGCATGTCAATATAAACTAACTGACATATACTTGTCCAAATAACATAATCGTAGGATGTTGATTTGTCATGCTAAATAGATGTCCAAACAATCAAACAATTAACTTATGATAGAATGGTGATTTATTCCACTAATATATATGTCCATACAATCAAAAAACCAATCTATAGCAGAACGAGGATTTATTATGCTAATATACGTCCACAACAATCAAATCAATTGCATTACTGTAGAACAGAGATCTATTCTGCTAATAGATGTCCACACATGCACAACCACTCACATTGTAGTTCATTCACAATTATAAATCATATATACTGAATATTTAAAATTAATTAAATATTCGCAAATCAAAGTAGTGAAATTCAAGGTCGTTACAATATTACCACAGTCGCATAACTAACCAACAGATACATGGTTTAATATGAGATTCGGGATATAATAGACATGGAAAGGAGATAACTTGGGAGCAACAACAAAACCAACTCTTGCTAAAGGCATAGGATACTTATCAGCAGTCTGAACATGAATGGATGATGATGAAGACAAAATAGAAAAAGATGAAGAGTCTTGAGACATATGTTGGAAAGCACCAGAATCCATGACTCATAAAGATAACTTACCCGAGTAGTTATTATGTAGTTGACCTGAAAATGAAGAGACAGACATAACCCCTAGCTGTAGAGAATGATAATTCTAAAGAGACCCATTGCGAATAAAATGAACAGTTGCGCTGTGTGATAACCCTGATTTTTGTGAGCAATTTCATGATTTAATTTAGTTTATATTTGTTTAAAAATTGCATTGGAAAAGATAGGAATAGGAAACTGATTTGCAGATACATGATTTAAAACATGTACAAGTGCACAAGTTAGTGCACATACATGCACACAGTTTTCTGCATAATAAAATAGGCAGAAATCAATATATAAATTAAAATAACTAATTTAGAAATACATATGCATGAAGATAGGATTTTGTCTTTAAATAAATCTGGCACAAAGAAAATAAAAGCTAGGCAGAAATAAACTTAAAATTATTTAAAGAAAGAAAATAAAGACTTAGGCAAAATAGGCATACATATACATGTGCACAAGCAAACATTTGTTGGAAGAAAAACAAATATTGCATGGAAATGGCATGAACCCTTAAACAAACACTTTATCCATTTCCAGTAATTTTTTAATTTAGGAAATGAGAAGTCATACATATAACATGACCGGGGAAAAATGGATAAGGCTTATTTCTGAAAATAAAGACAAGGACCACATACCCTCTTATTTTCTTGAATCAAATAAGAGGCAGACCATGTTTTGTATAGGGTAAAAATGACATTGGGTAATTTTGTTAAACCCTAATAGCAGCCAGGGTTCTGTATAAGGAAGCTTAGTGTAGTAAGGCTTTTCACAATTTTGCTCTTCATCATTTAAAGAAAAATGAAAAAATCAACCAGAGAAAAGTATGAGCATTGGCCACTAGAATTAGAAGAAGGAAGCAGACTAAAAAGGGTTCATAAAGCTTAGGAAGAAGAAGGATTAAAGTGAGTAACCTCACTGGAAACTTTGGCAATAAGTCCTGAATATTGAGGCAGCCTAGTTAAATTTATATTTCACTTTTTACAAGCTATGTTCATTTTATGATTTGACAATTTTGGCTTGTCAATGATCTGCTTAAGTATATAACCCTTTATAATGACATTATCCAGTATACAAGAGTCATGGATTTCATGGTTAAATATGGATATCTGTGTTGTGTTTAACTTTGAGATGAAGCAGATTTCTATGAGTTTCCTTTATGCATTTATTATTTAAACCTAGAATTTATGTTGTAGATATATGGTCTGAAAATGAAAGAAAAAGTGGGGCTGCAACACTGTGTTGTTGCTTATGTCTCACATCAACAAAAATAAAAATAAAAATAGAGGTGCAATATTATACATGTGCTGAGCTTCTATGTTTTATGAATTCTCCAAATCAAAAGCATATACTTGTGGTTTAGCCAGATCTTAAATCAACAAAAGGTCTGATTGAACCAGAGGTAAAAGGAGACAACCAGAAAATTATTTATGACCATATGTTTATAACTTGATCTACTGAAACCCCTAGACAAAAATAATATGCTTAGAAATCACCTTTGTTTGTATGATAAAATGGTTGCTTATGAGAACATGACTCCCAATTTCTGGATGAATATATGTTGGCTGGATGTATGCTTATTTCTCTGATTAAAGTATACTATGCAGAAGGGATTAGCATAGGAATGGGGAAGGGGAAAATAACACTTAGTAATTTAACTAAGGACTTTTGGATCTTAGGGCTACAGAATATGGCTTGGCAAGGGGAACATTGCAAGCTCACACATGGTATGTTTATACCTAGGGGCCTGAGTGTGCTGGGTTAACAGTGATATGTCCCAGGCAGTGTGTGGTTTAACAAGAGAAAGTAGCTAAAGACCATAACATACTTGATAGTGAACAATAGAAATAGGTTCATGAGAGGGCTTGGGTAAAATCCCTGATGGCCAGAAATCTGGTAGGAAAGACTTGATGATTAAATTGATGAATATGTTGATTGGTTTATGATGTTTTTATGGATGGATCCCATGATTGTTATCACTGAACTAAACCATTGGATTACATACAAATTGGCTGTGCACTAATGTACAAACACATGTATCACAGAAACATGCACAAGAGTGGTATTGAGTTCCTTTATCCATTTTGAAATTATTTGAAAATGAATAAGTGTTATATAAATCATGTTTTTAGTTAGATTACTCATACCAGACTTTAGTTTGACCCTTATGTGTTTTATGCACCATTGGGTGTCTCATATTCATATGGGGCAGTTCATGGTGATTTTGCAGGAAAGTAAGAATTCCTTTGATCAGGTTTTGGATGTTTAGCTGCTTAAGGAATTGGATGCTATATTTAGAGATTTTGCTGAAGTTAAATTAGATATTTATGTTGAACTATGTTAAGCTATGTTAAGCTATTTAGTTTAAATTTGCTTGGAAAATTTACTGTATTGTTAGAACCACTGTTTTGTAAGTGTTGAAACCATATGTATCAGCTGAAACTATGTGCTTTGTTTTGCAAATGCTTTGCTAAGAAATGATACTCTAAAACTTTAAAGAACAGTTAGTTTAAATGGTTGAGAATCTGAGATTGAAAGGATTTGTGGGTTGAATGTATATCCAAAGAATTGACATAAGAAAATCCATGTTTAAGTTAAAAAAAATCTGGCAGAAAGGTTTTGAGTTGCCTTGAAAAGAAAACAAAATAACATGTATTTTGTTAAGAAACAGTGCAAACTGAATGTGGCTAACATAACCATTTTATTGAGCCAGGGTTGAGCCAGTACTAAAGAGTTTTTAAACTAAATTTTCAGTTATGTTTTACAACCCAAATACAGGGTAGACTCAGACCTTTTGCTAACAAGAGTAGGAAGAAATTAGGCACATGCACAGGAACATGCACACACATGCACATGAAAAAGCCCAGTTCATACAGTAATAAAATTATGGAAATTCATGCAAAATGATAAGTCTTGAGACATGAAACCAATAGTTATGCAATAACCCAAGTATACTTTGAAAATCTGGTTTTTAGATACACTATTGCTATGTAGAGAGTATTTCCTTTAAGTAATACCCAAACAGATTTCTACTTCCAAATTTTTGTACTCCGATTCAAGTAGAAAATGACTTATATATCTTCACATATGTAAGTTTAAGATGAAATGAGTAAACCAATATTTTTATATTGACAAAAGGTCCTGGATAGAAGAAAATTGGAATGTAATGTTTTCTTGATTAAATGGCCACTGTATATATATATAAAAAAAAATTTAAGTGGGTCATTTCACGCTGGAGGAATTATGAGACAATTGAAACTCCTTTTCAAATATTAGATTACGACATACCAGAATACAGTTTTCTACTGAAAGAGTGTCAATAACAAACTTTAAATTGTCACCTATTACGGATAAAACAACATTCTCAACTGCGTTCTTTGATTTTATGAGCGTAGTCAATGAAAGTTGTAAATATTTATCAACACATGGTTCACATTTAAGAGTTTGTCAATTCGATACCCCAAAATTCAATTATTATTTTTTCTTTTTTGCCTTTTCTTTTCTTTTTCTTTCTTTTTTTCTTCTTTTTTTCCTTCTCTTATTTTCAAAAAATAAAATTTTATATTCTCAGCCAAAACAAAATAACTTAGATTAGCAAGCACAACTTGGAAACAAAGATGGACTTTGGAAATCATGGAGGTAGGTGTCGAGTAGAAGATGCAGAGCCAGGTTGCAAATGTCTGTTTCGATAAGTCGCTTGAAATGGATTTGGATCTGGTATCTAGATTGGCTGCAGGTTGTAGATTGTGTATTTTGTTGGAATTCTTTGGTGTAAATGTGATATTTGATTGTAGCGAGTAGTTAGTAGCGGATCTGAGTGGAGCTTGTTACAAAGTGGTGGTTTGATGATGTAATTTGGGAGCAGTGGAGTTGCGATGTTTGTGCAGTTTGGTGATGGTGAAAGTAAACAAGTAGAAGAGAGAAAGAAAGGGAAGAAAATTATAACAGAAAGGATGAGAATACACCTCAAATTAAAACACTGCTCTGGTAATATATTGAAGATGAGAATAGATTTATTGAATAGAGGAATACTTTATTACAACTTGATGATGTTATACAATTCATAACCAACTATTCGTAGACACATTACTTAAAGCCTAAGTAATTGTACAATATGAAAACTTTGTAAGAAGAAAATGCCTAGATATTGAAATATCCTCGGTTTATTTCTGAATTACATGTAACACATATCTCTTAACACTAAAATATTGTTGAAAATAAGCATGCTTGGTCATATTAAATGGATAATCATATTTAGCAACCATACGACCAAAACACATTCGGGTTCTTTTTTGATCAAACTTGATAATTGGAGAGACCTATTGGTAGAATGATTGGTAGTCAAAATTTCCTTTGATAGCCTCTTACTAGTGTTATTTTTCGAATAAGATTTTATATGGTTTTTCAAATGAGTTGTTCACATAGAGGTGACTAAATCAAATACCCTAGTATAATGTTCACACGTGGCCTTAATACAGCTAATACCATCTTCCAATAATACTCATCTATCAAAATCATTTCATACTACAGATTTTTAGGCTTTCATGTTCACGAGTGCATTTTTGTCCAAATTTGTTGAAAGATCTTAACTTTGTTGCAAACTACTATCTGGTTTTTGAATTTCTTGCACAATAGACATATTATCGTTGACATTAGCATTAGCAGTTGATGTACGGAGAATGGACTTGCTATTATAACTTAATGATGCATTTGACATTCTAGGAGTCTACAATATAAAATAATAATGTAAAATTATTTTTGCATTCAATAGCTTTTACTATTAGAAGACATTATAAATTTCAATTTTTTTAAACATTACGATGGTAGATAGAATTTGAATATACTAAAAAATTCATAAATTTTTTAAAATAAAGCAAAAAATAAACAATTCATATACTAGTATATACTGAACAATTCATAAAATAGTGCACCATTTTAAACTTTTCATGTTAAATCAACTCTTGTATGAGTTCAAGTATGGCACTAGTTAATAAATTCAATCTAGCATAATTGATACTTAGAACTGTTTAAACCACATACTCAAACAAGTATCATGTAGTATATAGTGTCTAAACTTGCCAAAGTTAAAAAAAGGTTTATAGAGATTCGAAAATAAAAGTAAGTATATAAATACCCAAGCGAGCTAAAATTTCCTAGCGAGGTCGTGATTAGATTTCCAAGCGAGCTTTCCAAATGAGCTTCCTAGGCGATGTGGCGATATCAATTTGGCACGATGATGTGGCAATTCGAGATAGGTGCAATGATGTTGGGATTAGGAAACAAGCATGGGGATATGGTGATTCGCGATAGGCCGAGCATGTCGGGATTAGGAAACAAGCGCAATGATGTCAAGATAGTTGTCTATGGTGAGACTAGGCAGTGACATTGAGAAAGGCAAAGGCAATGGGTGGTGACGTTGACTAAATGAAGATTGAGAAGGGATTATGTGAAGGCGGTTGAAGTTTTTTTGGGAAAAACTAAAAACAAAAATGGCTAGGTTTTTGGGTTTGGGAATTAAAAATGGGGCAGTGTATTAATCTAGGCAGTATTAACCCATTGGGTAGATCCAACGGTTAGGATGAGTTTAAGGAAAATTATATATTAATTTAAGCTTAGTAGTTGATTAAACAACACACACACATGCACATCGGTCAATCAGACAGATATTTTTCGGATGCGGATAACACTATAATCATATTCGTATATGGAGATATCGGATATCCATATCCTCTTTTTGGATAATGTATATATTTCATATTTTTTAATACGGATGTGGACAGATCAGATTTTTCGGGTGCCTGTTGATATGCCTAAAATTTTCTTGCCAAACCATGCACATGTAATTAGAAGAACGAACCATAAATTTATGTTACTATTGTATATTTCATGATGTGATTATAAAGAAAGTACTGGAACTTGTAAAACGAAATTAAAATAAAATTTAATTTTTTTTGAATGGAATCAAAAATGGAATTTTGAACCTTAGTGCACATGCACACAACTATAATATTGGACTTTTTTTACTTATATCCACCGTTTTAATCCGCTAAACCATAATTTCATTTTATTCAGTATATCCACAAATTATTATTTTGTACATCCATTTTCGGATTAACTGATTAATTATAAAAAGGTTTGTTTGCTTTTAGTTCTTTTCACCAACATAATAGTAAAACCAATATATGACTATGAACTACAATAGCAAAAGCATTTAGTGGGCTTAAGAGTATTTTTCGGTTATACTCTTGCATAATTTTTGTACATTATTGTTCAGATCATCATCAAGATCAGAGACAATCTTCGCACTAACACATATCTCTTACCTTTTGCATGGTGATCTCATCTCCTTCTTTGCCAACAACCACCCCGGTGGAAAATTTCATTCAGTGTTGATAGACTCTTTCCTATAAATTTATTTCCATACCTCTGTAGCAACCCACTGGCCTCTCATCAAAAATGGCCCCTCAATAACGAAGCGCAGCTTTTTTCTATATTGGCTTTTGCATAATCCATATACATTCATAAATGAATCTTATTTCGAATACAAACCCAAAAAAAGCCCCCACGTATGATATGCTTGAGCAAACGCACAATTATTCAATGCATCTCTTAAAAGCATGTGATTTTTTTTTGAAAATTGATAAAAGGGCCCAGCCCAAAGTGTACAGAGTATATCGGGTAATAAGTACCAAACCCGAAGTCATTACATAACATCTAACCCTAATATCTCGATGCCAAACGCGCCTCCATCAAAACAGAAATGGCGAACTGCCGAAAAGCTCGGAAATGGAAAAAATATGCAGATCTCAAAACTCCAAGTCTCAAGGAGGTCTCAGATCCTTCTTATCCATGCGACGCATATCCAAGGGTTTGAGCTCCATGCCTATGAGTCTCAAAAGAGCAGGATTTGCATCTGCATCTTCAAAGTTGCTATCTTTATTGTTCGATATACAAAGATGGCTGAGCTTATCCTGCTCCCTCATCCTAAACTTGCTATTTTTCGTCCAATCGATGTTGTCGTCCACTGGGTTGCTGCGAATAGTTAATTGTGCTTTCGCCCCTTTTCTCGATACATTGCTATTCTCCAGATCCTCTGCAGAATAGTGATGGATAGTTGATTTGTCGCCTTTTTGTGAAAGGGATGCAGATGATTTGCTGCTTTCTCCTTTACTCCAGCCAGATAAGTGGTAGACCTTATTATTTAACAAGCTCTTGTAGAAAAAGCCTTCCTTTTTGCCGTCTTTAACTTTTGTTTGCTTGTAATCCTCAATAGACAGCAACGTTAACTCCTTGGAAACACTTGGTTGTGCGGTAGTTCTTCAGACCTGCATCAGGTAATAATCGACTACTACTATTTGCAATATGGATTAGGTTAGAATTATAATTAACATTTTCATGTCTACTTCCCTTGCAGGTGATAGCCTTTGCAGCTTTAGAATGGCCGCCTCCAGGAAGATAGTCCAGGGGGATGTTTCCTTGTCTAAGCGAGATATTAACCTTGTCAGTTGCATGTAGATGACATTGGCAACCTTTATGACTTCTACAAGGGATATGCGTAGCGTATTTCCCTCTAAGTAAGAAGTCTTCAACTCTATTCTCATAGTCTTCGACGTTATTTGTAGTAAATAAATCAGCATCTTTGTGAGCATTCTGTTTGTTGGCTTTTTCATTGAGAATCTAAAAGTCAGAAAATATACTGTTCCAAATTTGAATACTTCCAATCTCTTTTTTGTGCTGAAGTCTTTGGTTTCTTTCTTTCCAAATATGGTAAATGACAGTAGTTAGCATAATTGAAGCTCTTTTAAACTCTGTTGACTTGGGTTTGAAGCAGTGTTGAATGTATTTGATGCTTTCACTTATGCTTTGTATTGGTTGATGCTGATTAAAACCCAGAGCATTTTTTGCAATAAACCAAATATGTTTTGAAAAGGAACAATCAAAGAAGAGATGATCTGCATTTTCCACTCCATTTTTGCATAAAAGACAGTTTTTATCAGCATTCTTATTCCATTTTGCACATCTTTCTAATGTGGGAAGTCTATTAAGTATGGCAAAATAGGAACAATGAGACATTTTTGGGCAGTTTGATTTGCACCAAATAACTTTACTCCAATAAACTTCAGTTTCTTCACATTTCACAAAATTCTACACTTTTTTAAAGGAGAAAGCATCTTTTGTACAAAGCTTCCAAATCCAAGTGTCTCTTTGAAGATTACTATCAATTTTCACTTTTCCAATAGCAGTTCTGAATATAGTAGCAGCTTGATGTGCGTTTACATTCCAGTTCTGATTATAAATAATGCTCTGCGCTTTATCATTAGCACCACTAAGTAGAAACAAGTTATTCCAACCAAGCAGATCAATAAGAGATTTTCCAAATATCCAGGGGTCAAACCATAAGATAGTAGAACTGCCATCTTTAAACTTTCTTTCTATAAGCTTTTTGCCATTCTCTCTGCAGTTTAAAATATTTTTCCAAGTATAAGAATGATAATTTCTAGCTTTAATGGTCCAGAAGTTTTTGTTTTTAAGGTATTTATCTCTCATCCATCTAGCCCAGAGAGATTTACCATCTAAAAATTTCCAAAATAACTTGTATTTTGCTGCTTCTCTCAAGTCTCTAATGTTTCTAATTCCTAGACCACCAGCATTTTTAGTCATGCATACTTTATCCCAAGAAATTTTGTGCTGTTTGCCTTGCCAGATAAAGTTAGCACACATTTTTTCAATTTTGCAAATTGCCTGGACTGGTATATTATGAGCTTGTATCCAATATAAAATGATTGCAGTGATGACAGTATGGGTGAGTTCTAGTCTACCAGCTAGAGATAGTAATTTGCTAGACCATCCTTCTAGTTTACTTTGAATAATCTCATATAACCTTGAGCAGTCCCTATCATTCAGTTGATTTATACTCAGAGGCAGGCCTAAGTACTTGACTGGCAAATTTCCTTCATTAAAATTGAAAATGTTTAAAATTTCTTTCTTACATTTGCATTATTTGCTGAAATAGATTTTACTTTTGCATTCATTAACTTTTAGCCCAGCAAATAATTCAAGCTTTTTAAAGATTTTAGCAATAGAATTAGCATTATTCGTATCTGCATTGACAAATAAAAGCAAGTCATCAGCATATAAAAGATGAGTAATAGATGGTTTGACTTTATTTATGGATTTTATATTTCCCTTGCTTTGTTCAGAATCAATTAGGATTGTGAAATATTCCATCACAATAGTAAATAGATAAGGAGAAAGTGGATCCCCTTGTCTAATACCTCTATTGCTATAAATATAACCTGTAGGGGAGCCATTAATCATCACAAAGAATGTTACATTGCTAATACATTCTTTGATAAGATCACAATTTTTTTTATTAAAACCCATAATACTCATCATCTGAATTATGAAATTTCTATTTACTTTATCAAAAGCTTTGTGTAAATCAATTTTGATGCACATGACACTTTTGCTTTTCATATTAAAATTTCTAATTAGTTCATGTGCAAGCAATGTGTTTTCAGTAATAAGCCTCCCAGGAATAAAAGCACATTGGTTTTCTGAGATTAAATTTTTTAAAAACAATTTAATTCTGTTGCAAAGAATAATAGAGATAATTTTATAAATGAAGTTGCAACATGAGATTGGTCTATAATCTTCCATTCCATTAGGATTATTTATTTTTGGGAAAAGTGTTATAAAAGCATGATTGAAAGATTTTAAAAGCTTTCCTGTCTTAAAAAATTCTGAAATGACTTCAAAAATATTAGAATTAATATCAGACCAATGGGTTTTTATAGAATTTTGCACCAAATCCATCAGGACCAGGGCTTGTATCATTATTAGCATTGAAAACGATATTTTCAATATCCATTAGATTAACAAGAGCTAGCAAAATTTCCTAACTAGCTTCTTTTAAGGAAAATTTAACATTGATGAAAGGAAAGGAAGCCATATGATTATTAGTATTAAATAACTCTGTGAAGTAATTAATGGCTTCTCTCTCAATATCAGTTAAATTCTTTAAAGCATTACCATATGCATCAATAAGTTTACTAATAATATTTCTATTTTTTCTATTTGTCATTTTCGCATAAAAAAACTGCTAGCTTCACCCCCATTTGTAAGCCAGTCAACTTTGGCCTTTTGCCTCATATTAACTGAATGTATATGAAGAGAAGTAATGAGATTATTTTGAGCCTGAACAAAATTATTGATAACATTACTGTCTGAGCAACCATTATCAAGAGCATTGTGTAGATTTTTACACTCATCTCTAGCAATTTTAAGCTCATTTTTATTTCTGCTCTTGTTCTAGTTTTTTATATGTCCCTTGGCAATTTGCAAGAATTTAAAGAATTTATATTGGGCAGTGCCCTGAATTTTAAATGACAAGCATTTATGGATGACATTTTTATAATTATCTTCATAGACCCACCCATTCATAAATCTAAATGGAATAATTTTCTTGCATTCATTATTTTCTATAAAAAGAATTTGAATAGGGGTGTGATCGCTGGTAGCTTGAGGAAGTGCGCAGCATTTGTAATGAGGAAATGTATAAGCAAACTTTTGATTTATTAAAATCCTATCCAGTATGCATTGTATGTTTCTAAATTTACCAGACTTCCAGGTAAATTTGTTTCCTACTATATTAGCTTCAATAATACCAGTCCTTAAGAAGAATTTATTAATAAACTCTAATTTGCTGAAAGGGACTGGTATACCACCTCTTTTATCATATGTATGCATGATTGTATGAAATCTCCCATTATGATCCAAGGATGAGACATTTTTCTATTCAAATTCTCAATATGATTCCATAAATCAAATCTATCATTTTCAAAGTTTGATGCATATATAAATGTAACTTCTAATACAAGACCACCTTTATTAGAAAATAAGCAATGAATATATTGAAGGTTTAATATATGACTACCTAAACTCCAAATATTATGATGCCATAAAACTAGAATTCTACCATTACCCCCCTTTTGATTATTATTAATACCGCTCCAATTAGGGAGATGCCTGAAATGGTAATCTGTAATTTTATCATTATCTAATTTATGTTCCAATAGACCTATTATACTAGGTTTTTCAGACATAATTAAATTAGAAACATCCAATTTTCTAATTGAAGAATTTAGACCTCTAACATTCCATGAGATTATAGACATTAATAAAGATATGAAGTAAAAATAATAAGGATACTCAAAGGATATGTGGTTAGTCACAGTGAATCACTGTAACTATCTTCATCCTCTTGCACTTCAAGTTTCTTTCCCTTTTTTTTGCATGCTGAGTCATTTTTAACTTTTAGAAGCTTTTCCCATATATCATTTTTGGAGATGTATTTTGTGACGCCCCACCTCTATGCTCATAATAACAAAGAGTATTAAAAGAAATACTGTCTATTATTACGAAGAATAAGGCTGGATAGGAGCGACCATCCGTAATTGGCCTTACACTAATATTGGTTATCTCGATAGGAGTGGTATATACTTTTTATTTCTCATCAATTATTTATTTACTCCCATCGACATATCCAATTATCAGTATAAAAAAAACTACGATAGTTCATAATAGTTTAGGACAGTAGATATAACAATAACACAGATAATATAAATGCGGAACACAGATTAACAAAAATCTCATATATATATAACCGATGTCAGTTACAATATAGTTGACACGATACATATGATACAACTACAACTGTCGACTCTAGAAGTTATATATACAAGTACATTATCGACTAATATACATGAATACATATCGTTCTATACAATGACACGACTACTACAAAATGACACTGACAACTTCAGAAGATATGAAAAGTCTTCAAATCCCGAACAGCAACTCAAAGAAGGAAATCTACTACCTGAAATAACTCGGGTCTGACCCGAGTATTACATTCAAAAGAAAATAATACCCAGGTCAGTCTAATTCAAACCAGTTTATTAGTGCATATAGGTAGTAATAATTTAAATAGATGACGATCACAATAATTCCCGTCTATCCGATTCTTTAAACAAAGAAACCGGATAACGGTCAATATAACACTTAACAGTGTTTAACAAAATCAGCAGATTTAAATCATCAACAGAGATAAATAAACAATTTATCAAATCGACTAAATCAATTCAAAACTGTCAAATCTGATAGGGCTGCAGTGCACGCACGCGTGTACTGCCTCGCCACTATCGTAGGAGATACACAAAAGCACAGTGAAAGTCATAAGTGATCATAAGGTCAAACCCCCGAAATCGGGTTCAACTCAAGGAATAACAAGAGAGGTGAGTACTGCACTGATAAATGAAGTGCAGCCACACATCAAATGATACAAAATGCAACAAAAACTCAAGCATCGCCAGCAAAAGGATACAGCTACATGAACATCGCATTATGAAGGTGAGGCACCAAAATGTGGCACCACAACACAATAATAAGAGATACCAAGAGATGGTAACACACAAATTCACAATTCAACATGATGGCAGCCGAAACATCAAGACAGAATGCAATAAAGAATTGCACAAGTAAAAAGGGAATAAGCCCAGACTCAAGTAGAACCAACAAATCCAACAGCAACGTGATCAAGTTCATCAATGCAGATCAGAGTTCAAGTGACAATTGCACAAAAATGAACGCAAGTCACAGGTGATACCAGAATGAACCAGTGATACTGTGACACACAAATTCATCGAATCAACGTGAATGCAAGACCAAACTCAAATGTGCAGGTACATGAAGATGCAGTGAAGTCAAAGCAAGCATATGAAATGTAGCTGCATGAATAATGAAGACTGCATATACATCAAGGTGAATAAATGGTCAAGGCAGATAGCCATGTTCAACAGAGATGTACAACTTATGAATGAACCAGAAACAACTGGTACTAACTCGAATCAAAATGATGAATTACACACGAATGCGCAACGAAAGTTTACATCCGAGTACAAGGTCAAACCCGAGCTATTAGCTGGGTTCAACACAGGTATAATTTCAAATGAAATGGTCAAGACACACAAATCAAGCCTCGACCGAGACCAGACTGTAATTTCAAAGTAAAGAAGCAACTCATCCCAATTCAACTGCAACAGACTCCAATATGCACATATCAGTGGAAGCAAATGTACAAAGGCTGCCACTACAACTACCAATGCATGAATAAAATAATCTGGGTTAAGTCAGAAATTCAACCAGATACGACATGCACACATATGTACACGATGGCACGAAAGCAAAACTAGAAACAGTCAAAGAGACAAGCCCATGGTACAAGAGCAGCCCAAACAGTGTCGACTAGTTCAATTTAACCAAGACCAGAGTACTGCCCAATACAATTGAATGCAACAGTCGACAGTGTTCACAATTACAACTCACTAACAAGTTCAAGCGAACCAGTAAATAGCACAGACTCGAGTGGGGCAAAATTACAGGTATACATATGTAACAGACATGTGTGCATACATAATGGTACCTGACTCAAGGAAATATGAACTGCAACAAATTCAAATGACCAAAGTATGAAAATAGTGAACTGGCTCAAATGAATCAAAGAGCAGGCAGTACTAAACTAAGAAATCACACAAGTGATGTACAGTGTGCAGTGCAGTGATACAAGACTGAACCGGCGTATATGCAACTAGACTCGTTTACGTGCATCACATACTTGAGTACTAGAGTAAACTCAGTGTATAAATAAGGTATAAATCAAATACGCTACAGGCAAGCACAATTTTTGACTGAAGTCAGTAGCATGAGTCACACCAGTGAATAACAACACTGCCGTAGATTCAATTCAGACATGCCAATAAAATGAACAACACCCAGAACTAACCAATGCAACTGTATACCGGTGGAACCCAATACAAACTATCGAATTCTAGTGATGAACAGAACTCAAGTGTAAGGTCGATGAAGTTTCAAATCAAGACTGAAGCTATCAGAATTTCCACAATAGTAAAGTCGAGCAAAACCAAACTTATTCTTTCCATCTCAAAATCATGTTGAAGCCGAAGTCAACATAAATTCACGAAACCAAGACTATAAAATTACAAATCACAAAATGTACCAATACGAATGAATTTCAGAAATCGTTTCAAATGGACGAAATCACAGAGACCAAAATCATCAAGTGAAGGAATTCAGACAAACAAAATCAAGGACTTTGAATCAATTCAGATGGTAGAATGAATTAGATGTGAGTGTAAATCGAGATTCACTCACCTTGGCTTGAAGCGGTCGCGAACGAATGCGAGGGGGAAGACGAAGTCGAAGCCGTGGCCTCCCGAAGACGAGCGAAATCGAAGAAGCCCTAGCTATTTGGAGACGACGAGGCCAAAGGGAAAATCACCAGACGAAGCCGATGCCCTAATTTTTGGGGACGAAGAAGAAGAAACTCGTGGCCGCCATTTATTTTTCTTTCGAACGTTTAGGGTAAAATGAATGAAAAATGAGAGAGGGGATCGGGTTTTCACGATTATCACTTGCAACCAAATGGCAACCAAAGAATTGGGCTAAATGAATTTAAAGCCCGTATCACCACTAACCAATTTTTTTTTCCAAGAATTTCAACAAGATTTTAAACTCCAATGGCACTAATCAAACGATTCGATTGTCATTTTGGCGACTATTAAAAATTTCTAAATCTCGGGTTGTTACATATTTTTCTCTGAATTCTTTGTCTTTAGCATCTTCTACTTGCTCTGAAGAAGGAATGTCACTTAGGCTTTCAATTCTGGTTCTAGCTTTCTTTCTCTTTTTCTTTTTGTCTGCAGGTGATAAGGATGTGACAGCATTTATAGCTGCCTGGATAGCTTTCTCATATAGGGGTTTTTTCTTTAATGGGGTGAATGAATCTGAAAGGAAAAATAAGGCAGTGTTTTTTGGAGGTTCAGTCAAATCTGAAACAGATATTTTGGAAGAGATTTGCTCAACATTCATTATGTCTTCTTCCTTTTTTTTTTTTCCAAGTTTTTCTTTTTTTTTTCTTTTTTTTCTTTTTTTTTCTTTTTCTTCTTCTTTTTTTTTTTTCTTTTTTTTTCCTTTTTTTTTCCCTTTTTTTTCTTTTTTTTTCTTTTTTTTTTTCTTTTTTTTTCTTTTTCAAAAAAAAAAAAAGAAACAAAAAAAAAAAGAAAACTTGGAAAGATGCACGCGCTGGGTACGGTTTTGATATATCTGTACAATAATTCAGGAATTATATATCCATATTATTCTAATATATTCTGTAATACATATTTAAAACACACAATCATATCAAATGCATATATATTTCAACTCGAAGAAACTTACACTTCTTATAGACGTTATTTACTTTCTGGAAATCATCAATGTTTAGCCAACCTAGATACACGAAAAAATAAGAAAACATGAGTTGGATGCATATTTAGCAAAATGATATAATATGCATGATACGCATGATGAGATAGGTTATTACATGAAGGTTGTCTTAACAACATTCTTGAAAGTGGCACCACCAGCTTTCAGTATCTCCTTCAAATTCTTCATATTCTGCATATAACATAAAAACTAATTACATCAGAAACACTCAATATAACAAATATTTTTCTCATAATAACATGCAAAAGAAGACATCTTTTATCATAATTGACCTGTTACTGTATATGCTACCACAACATACTTATCAGCCAACTAATTTAATTTTCAATTGTGCATTCAAAGATCTAAGATATACATATACACAAATGTAAAAGTTACATTATGAACATTCTATGCATTTTGGTGTTCCAAATTGTAGTTATATTGTATGATACCTGTTCAGTTTGTTCTTCTACATCATCTGAAATTATTGCTCCTGTCTGCATACAAAATTAAAACATAGATCATGTTATTGCCCAAAATTCAATTTTCCTTACTATTAAGCATAGATTAATTAAGCAAAATTAGCAAGAATATATTATTATGGTACCTTGGGAATGCGGCCGAGAGAACCAGAAACATAGATCATGTTGTTAATTCGGAGAGCTTGTACATAGTCTCCCAATGGCGGTGGTGCCTTGTCAGTATGGATCTCTGTTCTTATATCTATTCATCAAAGTAAATGTTATGTTAGAAATGGATAGATATATACATGGCGCCTAATTAATAATTAACGTTTCTATCTAACACTACTCACGTTTGCATCCCCATCCATTTATGCAACTGGTAGCGGAAGAAGCTAGTGATGAAAGCGCAAGTAGAGCGAAAAATACAAGAAAGCATGATGAAGCATTCATGTTTGATTATAAATTAATGCTTAACGAATTATGTTGTATGAAATTGGGTGTGAGTAATCTGATATATGAATGGAGAGCTTATATAGGCTTTGCAAGTTGAGAAATTGTCACTAAATTATTTAGGAATTTGCTGAGATATTTATATATAATAGTGGAGAATCTCCCCTAAATGGTCTTTTTATTTGTGGAAAACCTGTGAAATTACTAGATTATATATCATCTTTGGTTGACAAATGCAGCTTTCTATTCTATCAAAGTGGGTGTAATTAAATTATAATAAAGTAATAAACCATGCATAAATCATTAGCTATTGGATTCAGACCTTAGATATATAGAGAAATATAATTCTCAGTATTCTCATTGATTTGGTCAGAACCTGTTGTTGTAGACACTTACATTTTTTTTTATTGATTTATATATATTATAGATTTGAATCAAATATAAATTATTTGAACTCCGTGCTTTTCAATTACAAATCAACACTTCGTCACTTTGGGTTTATCCAGTAGTACAAAACAGTAGCAACTGTATACGACTTTTATTGCACATATCAGCTAATTAAGAATGATTGTCTAACTAAATGGAAATCTTGTTTAAGCATAAGTCCTTAAATTTTCCTTGAAAGGCTTTGTTCAATTATTGAAATCTTCGTATCTAGTGGTTATTTTCGTTTTTAATTAAGTGAAACTTATCAACTAATTAAGAAAAAAACTTAACGGAAATCCAAATTTAGTAATTGTTTTTGAACAATGAAGTCCTTAAATTTTCCTTTAAAGGCTTTGTTCAATTATTGAAATGTTCATACCTAGTGAGAATTATGGTTAATTTCAGTTTTTCATTAAGTGAAACTTCACACATTCTCATGCATTTTGCATTTGTTATATATAATTCATTTTTCTGAACTAACAATAAGATCAACAAAGTGATTAATTCTAGTTCATTTTCTACATTCTTTATGCATTACGTTTGCTGCTATAGCAACATTTCAACTTATCAGAGTACTAGACATGCATTTATTTGTTTTTTTTTTGAAAAAAAATGATACTTTATTTTAGTAAAATACAACACATATACTTCCATGATATGCCTCATTAAAACCTTGCAATCCTTCTAACATATATGGATACCTTGCAAAGAAAAAGAGTACGTATCAATTTCATATATTAACAATACAACAAAGCGGAGCTCGAACTAAGTTGTCAAATAGATGGAGGAGTAAACAAATGAGAAATACACTTAAAACCATTCATATGAACAACTTGGGTCAGCAAACAAGCTAAAATAAAAAAACCAAAACAAAAGACACGTGTACTTCAAACAAAAAACAAGAAAAGTAAGCGACACTTCGGTCTACAGCTCCGATTTATCACCAACAGGAGAGAGAAATAAGCATCTACTTTACCAAAATTGAAATAAACAAAATAGCCGAATCAATCAGAGCAATAATGGCGGCGACAGCTGAAAAATGAAGAATGAAGCAGACCATCATCAAATTGCAGAAGGCGGCAGTGCAGTGTTCAAGGAGGGAGATGATTAGCTATTGGATTTGTAGCAATGTTAAATTCCGCTAAGATAATTTTTACTTTTGAACTTATCATTTGAGACTTCAATTTCTATTTGATTAGGAACTTGCAGTCTTGAGTTAATTGATTAAGTCTCAAATTAGTAGGCGTTTCAATACCATTGAAGATCCGACTATTTCTTTCACACCAAATATTCCAAATCAGAGAAGTGAACGCTATGCTAGCGATCTGGTTGAATAATGAGATACTTTTCTGGCTTTGACATATGTTTTCCAATATTTGGTATATATCATACGAGTTTCCGAGATTGAGCTTTAGCTTATGCATAGTATCTTCCAGTAATCGTCTCGAGTAGATGCATTTAAAAAAGAGATGATGCATGTCTTCACTTTGATTTAAGCATAGCACACAAGTTCGATCAATATTAGAATTCCATCTACTAATTCTATCTTTAGTATTTAATTTGTTTAATTTTGCCATGAGAGCACAGATAGACATCTTAGGTGCACATCCTTTATCCCAAATTATTTTTGTCCAGTTAAAATCTGCATGTTGCATCTGAAATGTTTCCATGTCGATTTCATAGAGAATTTTCCATTGCTATTCGAAATCCAGCACCAGAAATCTTGTTGCATTTGCTTATGGTTAGTTATATTATGAACTGTTTATTGAATTTGTGTAGGAACATAAACTAAATGATATATCCACTTATTATCAGACATTAGCATAGACACTTTTCTGTTACAACCACCTGTAATAGACATAGCATTCCATCCAAATTTATCAATCAATGAGGAACCATTTAGCAATGGGTCAAACCAGATATCAGTGGTTTCACCATTAACAATTTTTCTTTCAATTAGACATTTGCACCATTGTCTGGCTCTTAGCATGGATTTCCAAGTATATGAAGCATTGTTGTCCATTATAGCAGTCCAAAAATTAACATTACAAAAGTACTTATTATGTATCCATTTGGCCTAGAGAGATTCTCCTTGCATATATTTCCGTAAAAGTTTTGCTGCAATTACTTTAGCAACATCATCAATTCTTCTTATTCCAAGACCACCCTCACTTTTTGTTTGACAAACATCATCCCAACTTATTTTATGAGTTTTAGATTTCCATAAAAAATTAGCACATAAAGAGTTGATTTTCTGAGTAATTGTCATAGGGAATTGAGAGAATTGTAGCCAAAACTGAATCATTGGGTATATGACAGTTTTAACTAATTCTGCTCTTCCACTAATATTGAGCAGCTTACTATGCCATTGACTGAATTTTTTATTAATTTTGTCAATTAACCATCCATAATCCCTTGCTTTTAATTTGTTATTAGATAGAGGGATGCCCAAATATATAATTGGAAGGTTGCCAGTATTGATTTTAAGCATGTCAGCAATTTGATGCTTGTTAATTGCACCTTTACTAAAAAACAAAGTGGATTTATTTGCATTTAAGTCAAGACCAGTAAACTTCTGCAGATCTTGAAAATTTTGTTTTATACTTTCAGCCTACGTAGCAGGGATACTTCACTTAAGTGAAGAAGTGCGTGTCGCATGCGCCACGCGTGCGGGGGTGCGGCGCGGTGCGTACGGGGTGCGCCTGGTGGCGTATCCCCGTATTCCAAGATGCCGATTCATGGGGGTGCGCCAAATGGTGTGCGGGAGGGGCAGAAAGTGTAATTTTACAGCACTTTAAAAAAATACGCAGACTCTTTTCTAAATCGATCGAGAGAAAAAACACGAAAACCCTAATCTCCAAACTTCGTCTTCTCTTCTCGCCGTCGCTGACAACCATCGCCGCCGCCACTCATCCCGCCGCCGCTCCTCAGCTCTCCGCTGCCGCCGCTCCTTAGCCCGACTTCGTCTTCTCGCCACTGCCATTCTATTCTCATCAGCCCGACTTCGCTCCTCAGACCTGGTAAGTTCTGTTACACTATATATCACATTTTGTTGCTTTTGTTGATTTTAGTTTTATTTTGTAAGACGTCGAATTTTTGAAAGAGAAAGTATGCTGAAAGTAAAATAATAATTATATGCAGATGCAATACAAAGTTACTGGATTTTGTTTACAATATATCTAATGATAATAAGGGCTCTCATGTTTTTTACACAGTGGAAATTTGATTATGTAGTCAGATCAATTTGAACTGCTAGCATCAGATCAATTTTAATTTACCGTATCCCCCCGCACCCGAATCCCCATTTTTTTGAATTTGCCGAATTTCCGTATCCCCGTATCACGCACCCCCGCACCCACACCCGCACCCGCACCCATGCTTCATAGCTTTCAGCATTCTTAGTTGTAGTTTTAGCCAAGATTAAAATATCATCCGCATATAATAAATGGATGATCATTGGTTCAGTTTGGTATATGGGGATAATATTACCTTTCAAGTATTCCACATCAAGATTTATAGTAAGAAATTCCATAGTAATAGAAAATAAATATGGCGAGAGAGTATCGCCTTGTCTTAATCCTCTCGAGCTCTCAATGAATCCATATGGGGAACCATCAATTAATATCGAAAACGAAGGAGTAGAAATGTATTCATAAATGAGATCCGCAAATAACAGAGGAAAACCCATAGAAATCAGCATATGATGAATAAATTCTCTACTAACTTTATCATAAGCTTTGTGCTGATCTATTTTCAAGCATAGATTGTTAGACATTTTCCTGTTGAATCCTTTAACCATTTCATATGCTAGCAGGGAATTTTCAGTAATTACTCTACCAGGAATGAAAGCATTCTGGTTATATGAAATAAGATCATTCATATAATCTTTCATTCGATTATAAAGAAGGTTGCCTAAAATTTTATATGAGACATTGCACAGAGAAATCGGTCTAAAATCAGTCATATCAAACGCATCAGGTTTTTTTGGAATTAGGCAAATAAATGTATGGTTGATTTCTCTAATAATCTTTCCCGATTGGAGAATACCATTCATAGCATTCCAGATGTCATATTTAATTTGCTCTCAATGGACTTTGTAAAATTTTGAATTAACACCATCTGGTCCAGGGGAGCTGTTATCATTAATCTGAAAGATAGCTGCTTTAATTTCCTCTAGCTGAAATGGTTTGCACAAATTATTTCTTGCATTGTCAGATAGGATTTTCTTGCAAGTTATGCCTGGAAATTTGTATGTAGCTTGGGATGAAAAGCACAAATCAGAAAAGTAGTTGATAGCTTCATGCACAATTTTTTCTTATGCTGATGACCATGAACCATTATCATTAAGAATGAAATTACTTCTTCGTTTAGGTTTGAGAACATTGATTTTGTTGAAAAAGAATTCAGTTGGTTTGTCCCCTTTAATAAGCCAATTAATTTTCATTCTTTTCTCATTTTCAATAGAAATTTTCCTCATAATAGATTGAATCTGCTCACAATACGAATTATATTGCTCCAGAAGACTGACATTCAAAGGATTTTGAACCAATTGATTATAAATCTCATTAGTCTCTTCCTTTAATTTATCAACCACTATATATATGTTGCTTTTATTTTTTGCCCGTTGTTTCAATCCAGCCTTAGCTGATTTCAGTTTGCAAAGGAGCTTGTGAAGAGGATTGCCAGAGAATTCCTGCATCAAAGTATCATGAAGGGAGGAACGGTATCCCTCTTGAAGGTGCCAAGAGTTATTGTACTTGAAAGGTACTCGAATTTTCATTTTATTATGTAATATACGATTGATCGTGATAGGAGTATGATCACTCAAAGAGTGATTACCAAAGTTAATTTCAAAGTGATAAAATTTATTCAACCATAAATAGTTAACAAAAAAAGGGTCTATCTTACTATGAATAGAAAAAGAGTGACCTCCTCTCCATGTAAAATAATTACCTGTAAAATCTGGCTCCACCAGTTTAGAAAAAGAAACGTAGTCTATAAAGTCTTGATCTCCCATCGAATTAAAGATACCATTATTCATTCTATCATTAGGAGATAAAATAACATTAAAATCGCCCGCCACAATCCATAGGAGATTGATACTCTTAGAATGTTATGTAATATACTGCCATACCTCTTTACGTTTCACATCTTCATTGAAAGCATAAACCGTGGTGCAAAAAACACTAATACCTATGCCAAAATGGCGCAAGCATGGCGTACATAACTGCAATTACCTACGTAGCGCCTATGCCCTTAATGGCGTAGGTAAAACACGCATAGGTAAATATTTTCCTACGTCTTACCTACGCCAAACATGGGGTTATTTCCTACATCTTACCTACGCCAAACATGGGGTTATTTCCTACGTCATTCCTACGTCATAGTTTTTCTACATCTTCCCTACGCCATTATTTTTCTACGTTTTTCCTACGACTTTTGCACATCTTACAATCCCCACGCCATTCCTACGCCTTTTCTGAAACCATTTTTCCATATTATTATTGTGTTTCTTTCCATCAAACACGATATTAATCCACAACACTCTATCAATATCAAACAAGTACCAATATCAAATTATTCAACAACAAAAAACATAATAAAAAATCATTCATCATCAATCAAATTCAAATATCTCCATATTACAAAATCAAACCAACACCTAATAAGTTCTTATATGTTTAAAAAGTATGATAATATGTTCATAATACATCTAAGAATAAGAAAAATACCCTCAACCCTCGTCTCGACGACTATTCGACTCTCCATCAAATCATCGTCGAAGCATCTCACATAGTTTTTAATACTGCCTTTAGCATTTGAATCTCTCCTTCTTGACGCTCCACCTTCTCCTCCAGTTTGGCTCTAGTCAGCGCTTCGCTCTTGTTGGTGCTATAAGTTGTATCTTTATATTTCTACATTTTATCAAACATTGCATCAATTTCTAAATTTCAAACTAATGAAAATAATGTTTTACTAAAAGTTCTATTCTAGAGTTATAACCCCAAGTAGATGTAAATGTAAATGCACAATTATGATATTGCACGCAACTGAAAATAGGTTCTTCAATTAAATGAGAAAAGCTACCAAATATCATGCATTACTTCAAAGTTCAAACCATGCGCTCTCGGCCTCGTGTGTGGGTGCGCGCGCGCTCTAACTCACGCACACTCTCATATAAATGTACCCATGTATGCAACACAATATGTATATATATGTGTGTGTATATATATACCCCCCCCCCACACACAAATACAAGACAAAATGTAAAACAATTGCACAAACCTAGTAAACCGCAGGAGCACATGTAAACAGGAGTGTTAGTGAGCAAGGCCATATAGTGTATTTGAAGCACCAACACGAAAATTCTAGCATTTGAAAACATAAAATTCTAAACTGAAACCAAAACATCTCATGACATTATAGCAGCAAAAAGGCAGTCACCAATAAATCAAAAGTATATATGCAAATACAGTTAAATATAAGTCTTATAATGTTTGAAAAAAATAAAATGACATTGACACTGTTACAAGCTGATATTAAAATTAAATTGAATGGCCAACACTAACACTGTTAGAATCGAATTGAATGACTAATGTTACCGCTGATATGAAAGGTTATCATGTATCCCACTTGATTCCTACTATATAACAATGTATATAAATAAGTCATAAACTCCCACTGTGCAGCCACCAAGAGTTGCAAATGCAATGAGATAAAAAGCAAGTAGCTATCCACAAATTGCAATCAAAACGCAAGTTGCAAGCAAAATCCCTTATTTAATATAATAAAAAAGATATTCCTGGTTGTTTAAGTCAATGACCATAAAAGTGGGTTAAGGATAAACATGAAATCAAATGAACCAGGTCCTTTTCTTTAACAATTGAACACTACCGTCACTCACTAAACTGTTTCCTTCTAATCACAGTCTCCTCTTCCATTACCTAACTGCCCATATATAACCTCACATTCAACTTCCTTTTCAGCTATATTTTCAACTAAAAATAAAAATACAGCTCAACCAATAATGAAAGAAGACACTGACCAATTCATCAGAGGCAGCAACATTGGAAGAGGCTCCTTTGGTACCATCAGCCTCGCCTTCCATAAATCAAATGGTCAACGATTTGCTGTCAAATCTGCATCCGCAACCCAAAACCCATTAACCACATCCTCTTTAGATAACAAGATAGAAATCCTTTGAGCGTTCAAATCGAAATACATAGTTCCATACCTTGGCAACTCCAGGACGAACCAACACCACAACTTGCACATGGAGTACATGCCCAATGGCACGATAGCCGAAGCGGTAGGCAAGATCGACGAGCGCCGGATCCGAGACTACACACGTTGCATAACGAATGCTCTTGCATACCCACTACAAGACACACAGTGTATTCCAACGGAGCCTTCCAACGGCCTCCAACGTCATTGACTAACGTCTTCCAACATCCAGTGTTTTCTCGTATATTTTATTAGTTAAAAACTGTAGAACGTTGGCATTGCTAGACGTTGGCGGCCGTTGAATGACGTTGGAAATCCGCAAGCAAAACAGAAGCCCAGCTTCTTCTTCCCCATTCGGCTGAAACATCCCCCCAATTCCCAAATTTGCTCCGATTCCAACCCTCCCTCCCCCCCCGCTGCTCCGACGATCAACGGCTCCTCCTCCGACTCCAAGCCTCCCTCTCGTCCTCTCTAACTCCCTAATCTCTCAAGAAAAGGTATAAACCTAATCCCTATATTTAATTAAATTTGTTAAATTAGTGTATTAAATGTTTGTATTGCCTTATTGTATGTATAATCTAGTTTATTGAGGCATAATTTATGTTATTAACTTATGTATTGCAAGATTATATATATTTAAGTTTGTGTTAACAATAGAATAATGTACATACAATTAGTTTTAAGTTTGTTGGATTTGTCCCTGTATTGGACAAGTTACGAACACAATAACGTAATTAAATCTCGTAAAACATTTCATTTTAAATAGTTCATAGAATTTCGACAGCGCTTCCTTTATGTTCCCTGTGTACACGCAAATGTGTACTATTCATGGAACTAAAGCGAAGTGCTGCCGAAATTTTGTTGAATCGTTTAAATTGAAATGATTTACGCGATTTAATTTCGTTATTGTATTTGTAATGGGAGGTAGGATGACCCATCGACAAAGTGTCAATGATCTATTAATATAAAATTCACCAATAATATTGTTTTAATAAAATGTCAATTTTTTAAATTTATATCGTACTTTTTAATTATATACGTAGGTAAATGGACAATTATTTTACGGATCGAAGCTGGATGTACAAAAAAAGAAGGGTCGAAAATGGAGGCTCAATAAGTGAATAGTTTAATAAAGGTGTTCGCGTATTTATTGATTTCGCTTTAAGTAATAATAGAAACGACGAAGAAATCCGTTGTCCATGCACTAAATGCAAAATGTTAAAGCATTTGATACCAGAAATGGTTAGAGTTCATTTACGTCAATACGGTTTCGTGCCGAACTATTTGGTTTGGGATCGTCATGGAGAACCGTTAGCATCTAATCATGTACAAGCTGAGGAGGTAGTGTGTATTGAAATTGATACGACGAATCTCGTAGAACATATGGTTGAAGATGCTGCACGGTCAATGTTTCATGTTCCTCAATTAATTGATGATGATGGTAATGCTGAAGAAGAACCAAATATTGGGGCAAAAAATATATATGATTTATTAGATGCCGCAAAGAAACCCCTTTGGGAAGGATGCACAAGCGGAACCCAATTATCAGTAACTGCTGAATACATTGCGATGAAATCTAAATACAACTTCATAGAAGCTGGATTTATAGCAGTTGTACAAGCTGCGAAACGACATATGCCTCCCAATAATTTAATGTGCGAAAATCATTTTGAAGTAAAAAAATGATGTCAGCTTTTGGTTTACCGTATCATAAAATAGATACATGTCTAAACGGTTACATGCTGTTTTGGAAAGAAGATATCAACCTTAGAAATTGTAAAATATGTAATCATGAAAGGTACAAATCAAGAAAGAAAAAAAGGAAAGGAAGTCCTGTATAAACGTATGCATTATTTACAAATTACTCATAGACTTCAAAGGTTATATGCATCTTCTGTAACCGCACAACATATGAGATGGCATAGTGTTAGAACACGGGAAGAAGGTACGTTAACACACCCAGCTGATAGGGAAGCATGGAAGCATTTTGACCACAAATATCTTGATTTTGCATCCGAGAGTCGTAATGTTCGACTTGGTTTATGTACAGATGGATTTTCACCATTTTCTCAGTTTGGTTCTAAATATTCGTCATGGCCTATAATTGTCACACCTTATAATTTACCTCCATGGATGTGTATGAAAACTCCATATATGTTTCTCATAGTTGTCGTCCCTGGTCCTAATGATCCGACATAAGGAATCGATGTTTATTTACAACCTTTGATTGAAGAATTAAAAACACTGTGGTACGAAGGAGTAGAAACATACGATATTTCCAAAAAAAACTTTCGCATGTATGCTTCTTTGATGTGGACAATCAGCGATTTTCTTGCTTATGCAATGCTTTCAGGTTGGAGTACGGCTGGTCGTCTAGCTTGTCCGTACTGCATGGAAGATACACGAGCATTTTCTTTACCTTATGGAAAGAAAATCTCATGGTTTGACTGTCATCGATGTTTTCTTCATATTAATCATCCTTTTAGAAGAGATAAGAAAAACTTTACAGCTAATAGACATGAAACTTTGAGACCACCTACGGTTTGGTCAAGCGAAGATATTTATGAACTTGTAAAGGATTATCCAAAGATACATGAAACCGGAGAACAAATTGAAATTCAAGGTAAATCATCGATTCATAACTGGTGCAAACAAAGCATATTTTGGGAGTTGCCTTATTGGAAAAATCTCCTGATTCGTCATAATATCGACGTGATGCATAATGAGAAAAATGTGTTTGATAATGTTTTTAATACAATTTTGAATGTCAAGGGGAAGACGAAAGATGATTTGAAATCAAGAAGTGATATCGAAGTAATATGTAATCGTCCTGAGCTTCATATAAAGCTAAATGACACAAAAAAGCAAAAAGCTTGCTATGAGCTAGACAATAATCAAGTTAAAGTACTTTTAAAATGGGTGGAAGGACTAAGATTCCCGGATGGTATATCTTCTAATATTCGTAGATGTGTCGACTATAAGAACAATAAACTTAGCGGAATGAAAAGTCATGATTGTCATGTTATGATGGAAAATTTATTACCCGTCGCTTTTAAAGAACTGTTGCCCGTAAAAGTTTGGACTGTTGTAACAGAACTTAGTCTTTTTTATAAAGAGATTTGTTCTACTACATTAAAAGTTGATCGTCTACGTAAACTTGAGGAAGAAATCCCGATATTGCTCTGCAAAATGGAAAAAGTATTTCCTCCAGGTTTTTTCAATATTATGGAACATTTACCTATTCATCTTCCATTAGAAGCACGTCTTCGAGGGCCTGTGCAATATGGATGGATGTATCCATTTGAAAAGTATTTAAATCATCTAAAAAAAAGTGAGACAGAAAGCTTGAGTTGAAGGTTCGATTTGCAAACCATACATCGAAGAAGAAGCTTCATTTTTTTCTCTCATTATTTTAGTGACCATGTGAACATATCATTTGAAAGTGCTATGCGTAATGATGAAGGCATTGATCAAGATGATTGTCAAACGACCTTATCAATTTTTTAAAAACATGGTTGGCCTGCTGGTGGTTGTGTGGAAGTATGGTTGGATGATAGAGATTATCATGTTGCACACACATATGTTCTTCTCAACTGTACCAAAGAATACAGTGCCGAAAAATTAACTAACAATACTGGTGTATTTGTTAAAGGTAGTGATGATTTCATCGTGGTGGTTCCACGTCATTTCAGCATCACCGAGAGGACTTGGTATATTTATTAATTACAATAGTAATTTAAAGATTTTAAGTTCTAAGTTGTAGATAATGTAACAATATATATATAATATATATATATGTATATGGACATATTTCAGGAGAGACAGCGTGGTGGTGCTTCTGTGAGTTACTGGGATGTTTTCACGCATACTCATGCGTTGAGCCAGGTCGACGAAGCATGCACCGTTTCATACTCCTGGGATCATGATGCCAAAGCGCAGTCCGCATATGTAAGTAACATAATGACTTAACACTTATATAAGTTAATTACAATAATGTTATCTAAATTCAACTTATTTTGCATAACAGCAAAAGTTTCAGCAAGCACGGACTTCCATTCTCGAGGGCTCTGGGCGCGACGAGTTGATCGCCGATGAGGAGGACGCTATTTTTGAGTCTGTCATAGATCCAGCGGCACATGGCAGACGCTATGGTTTTGGGAATCAATCGGTAATAACTTTAACTTAAATTTTAAAATAATTATTCTGAACCAACTGTTGCACATTGTGATGGATTATAGTAAACACGAATTACAATTATTAAACACTGATAATTTAAATTTTATTTACAGGCTAAGACGGCTCAGATTGAGTATCAGAGGGCTCAAGATAAGGAGGAGATTGCACAGCTCAGAGCCCAGGTCGCCGCGCTCGCGGAACGCAATATCCGCACCGAAGCCAAGACGGAGGAGCTGAATAGGCGTCTTACAGAGTTTATGGAGCAATACGGCCGGTTTCCGTCTTCTAGTGGTTCTGGAGGAGAGTGATTTCAGGTATGATTTGATTTGTTTTGCTATGGACATGTATATTTGGAGAGTGTGAGGATTTGATACATTCTGATGTTTTGGATGTTGGTTTGGATGTGATTTTTGAGATGTTGACGTAGTAGTTTGGATATTGTTGGATTGGACATTTTGTTGGATGTTGATGTTGGATGGTTTATGTTGTTTATATTGATTTGTATTGTGTATATTGATTAGTATATATGCTTATTACTTAGATTTACTATTATGATTGATTATATGTGAGATATGATGTTGTATATGTGCTCGAAATTGAGCTTTTATGAGATATACGATGTTGGAGGTGGCTGGAAGCATGCATTGTTGGTTCTGTAAAAAAACACCTAGATTTCCAACGTCTTCCAACGTCCACCAACGGTTTACTGGCACATTTATTCCAACGTCTTACAACGTCCTCCATCGGATCTTCCAACGTCTTTCCAACGTCTATTTGGTCAACATCTTCTTCCACGTGGACAACCTGAACGTTGGAAGACGTTGGTATATGGGCGTTGGGTCCGTTGGTAGACGTTGGACACCATTGAAATGTATATCAACGGCGTTTCCAACATCCATCAACGGCTTTCCAACGGCCACCAACGTCTGGCCGCCGTTGGAATGCACTGTGTGTCTTATAGTGACCTTCATTGTACGGCGGGCGTGGTTCATTGCGATGTGAAGGGCCGAATTGCTGTTGGGCAACAAATTGGGATCCATTAAAATAAATTTGACAAAAATAATAGTCAAAGGCGACTTCGATCTGAGGATTTGAGATGGGAACGGGAGAGTTAGGTTTTTATTTTGGGTATTTCTTACGACTGAGTGCTCTTGTGGCTGCTATAATAATAAAAACAAGAATAGTTAATTTTGAGTGCCCAGATAATTCTTACCCCAAGTCTTCGGCGTAAGGATGACGTAGAAACTTTTCTACGCCTTTTTTACACCGGTAAAATTGACGTAGGGTATTTTCTACGTCTTTCTTACATCTTGATTATTTTTTCACATATTGATGTAGGCGTACGAAAGACGTAGGAACTTTACTTACGTCTTTCCTACGCCTCTACCTCTTTCCACCTATTTTCTACGCCTTCCCTACGCCCCGCCTTTTGGCATAGCAACGGCGTAGGAAATTTTGCGTAGGTAAATGAAGTGTTTTCTTGTAGTGGCAGACCATCATCAAATTGCAGAAGGCGGCAGTGCAGTGTTCAAGGAGGGAGATGATTAGCTATTGGATTTGTAGCAATGTTAAATTCCGCTAAGATAATTTTTACCTCTGAACTTATCATTTGAGACTTCAATTTCTGTTTGATTAGGAACTTGCAGTCTTGAGTTAATTGATTAAGTCTCTAATTAGTAGGTGTTTCAATACCATTGAAGATCCGACTATTTCTTTCACACTAAATATTCCAAATCAGAGAAGTGAACGCTATGCTAGCGATCTGGTTGAATAATGAGATACTTTTCTGGCTTTGACACATATTTTCCAATATTTGGTTTATATCATACGAGTTTCCGAGATTGAGCTTTAGCTTATGCATAGTATCTTCCACTAATCATCTCGAGTAGATGCATTTAAAAAAGAGATGATGCCTGTCTTCACTTTGATTTAAGCATAGCACACAAGTTCGATAAATATTAGAATTCCATCTACTAATTCTATCTTTAGTATTTAATTTGTTTAATTTTTCCATGAGAGCACAGATAGACATCTTAGGTGCACATCCTTTATCCCAAATTATCTTTGTCCAGTTAAAATCTACATGTTGCATCTGAAATGTTTCCATGTCGATTTCATAGAGAATTGCCCATTGCTGTTCGAAATCCAGCACCAGAAATCTTGTTGCATTTGCTTATGGTTAGTTATATTATGAACTTTTTATTGAATTTGTGTAGGAACAAAAACTAAATGATGTTTCCACTTATTATCAAACATTAGCATAGACACTTTTCTGTTATAACCACCTGTAACAGACATAGCATTCCATCCAAATTTATCTATCAATGAGGAACCATTTAGCAATGGATCAAACCAGATATCAGTGGTTTCACCATTAACAATTTTTCTTTCAATTAGACATTTGCACCATTGTCTGGCTCTTAGCATGGATTTCCATGTATATGAAGCATTGTTGTCCGTTATAGCAGTCCAAAAATTAACATTACTACAGTACTTATTATGTATCCATTTGGCCCAGAGAGTTTCTCCATGCATATATTTCCATAAAAGTTTTGCTGCAATTACTTTAGCAACATCATCAATTCTTCTTATTCCAAGACCACCCTCACTTTTAGTTTGACAAACATCATCCCAACTTATTTTATGAGTTTTAGATTTCCATAAAAAATTAGCACATAAAGAGTTGATTTTCTGAGTAATTGTCACATGGAATTGAGAGAATTGTAGCCAAAACTGAATCATTGGGTATATGACAGTTTTAACTAATTTTGCTCTTCCACTAATATTGAGCAGCTTAATATGCCAATGACTAAATTTTTTTATTAATCTTGTCAATTAACCATCCATAATCCCTTGCTTTTAATTTGTTATTAGATAGAGGGATGCCCAAATATATAATTGGAAGGTTGCCAGTATTGATTTTAAGCATGTCAGCAATTTGATGCTTGTTAATTGCACCTTTACTAAAAAACAAAGTGGATTTATTTGCATTTAAGTCAAGACTAGTAAACTTCTGCAGATCTTGAAAATTTTGTTTTATACTTTCAGCATTCTTAGTTGTAGCTTTAGCCAAGATTAAAATATCATCCGCATATAATAAATGGATGATCATTGGTTCAGTTTGGTATATGGGGATAATATTACCTTTCAAGTATTCCACATCAAGATTTATAGTAAGGAATTCCATAGCAATAGAAAATAAATATGGCCAGAGAGTATCGCCTTGTCTTAATCCTCTCAAGCTCTCAATGAATCCATATGGGGAACCATCAATTAATATTGAAAACGAAGGAGTAGAAATGTATTCATAAATGAGATCCGCAAATAACAGAGGAAAACCCATAGAAATCAGCATACGATGAATAAATTCTCTACTAACTTTATCATAAGCTTTGTGCTGATCAATTTTCAAGCATAGATTGTTAGAAATTTTCTTGTTGAATCCTTTAACCATTTCATATGCTAACAGGGAATTTTCAGTAATTACTCTACTAGGAATGAAAGCATTCTGGTTATATGAAATAAGATCATTCATATAATCTTTCATTCGATTATAAAGAAGGTTGCCTAAAATTTTATATGAGACATTGCACAGAGAAATCGGTCTAAAATCAGTCATATCAAACGCATCAGGTTTTTTTTGAATTAGGCAAATAAATGTATGGTTGATTTCTCTAATAATCTTTCCCGACTGGAGAATACCATTCATAGCATTCCAGATGTCATATTTAATTTGCTCTCAATGGACTTTGTAAAATTTTGAATTAACACCATCTGGTCCAGGGGAGCTGTTATCATTAATCTGAAAGATAGCTGCTTTAATTTCCTCTAGCTGAAATGGTTTGCATAAATTATTTCTTGCTTCGTCAGATAGGATTTTCTTGCAAGTTATGCCTGGAAATTTGTATGTAGCTTGGGATGATAAGAAAAAATTAGAAAAGTAGTTGATAGCTTCATGCACAATTTTTTCTTATGTCGATGATCATGAACCATTATCATTAAGAATGAAATTACTCCTTCGTTTAGGTTTGAGAACATTGATTTTGTTGAAAAAGAATTCAGTTGGTTTGTCCCCTTTAATAAGCCAATTAATTTTCATTCTTTGCTCATTTTCGATAGAAATTTTCCTCATAATAGATTGAACCTGCGCACAATACGAATTATATTGCTCCAGAAGACTGACATTCAAAGGATTTCGAACCAATTGATTATAAATCTCATTAGTCTCTTCCTTTAATTTATCAACCACTATATATATGTTGCGTTTATTTTTTGCCCATTGTTTCAATCCAACCTTAGCTGATTTTAGTTTGCAAAGGAGCATGTGAAGAGGATTGCCAGAGAATTCCTGCATCAAAGTATCATGAAGGGAGGAACGGTATCCCTCTTGAAGGTGCCTAGAGTTATCGTACTTGAAAGGTACTCGAATTTTCGTTTTATTATGTAATATAAGATTGATCGTGATAGGAGTATGATCACTCAAAGGGTGTTTACCAAAGTTAATTTCAAAGTGATAAAATTTATCCAACCATAAATTGTTAACAAAAAAATGGTCTATCTTACTATGAATAGAAAAGGAGTGACCTCCTCTCCATGTAAAATAATGACCTGTAAAATCTGGCTCCACCAGTTTAGAAAAAGAAACGCATTATAAAGTCTTGATCTCCCATCAAATTAAAGATACCATTATTCATTCTATCATCAGAAGATAAAATAGCATTAAAATTGCCCGCCACAATCCATGGGAGATTGATACTCTTAGACTGTTCTGTAATATACTACCATACCTCTTTACGTTACACTTCTTCATTGAAAGCATAAACCGTGGCGCAAAAAACACTAATACCACTTACATTATGTACTATACAAGAAATGTATTGGTCATTAGTGTGAATTATGATATTCGACCATTGGGTATAATCCCATATGGTTCAGATATGACTTTTTTGATCATTATTTATATTATGAGAATATTTCTAATTTGTAGTAATTTTGGTCATAAATCTATCAATATTATCTAGAGATAATTTATTTTCAAGAATACCAATAAAGGAATATCTATTACTGTTTAAAATACGCAACACATCTAACTGTTTAATAGGAGCATTCATACCCCTAATGTTCCAAAAGAGGAACTCCATATATAGATTGTTTTCAGGGTTGCTACTGTCTGCAGGGGAAGTAGCAGTCCCCGTTGTCTTAGCTTTTTTTGTTTTTACCTTTCAGCTGATTAATTAAACTGGCATATGTAGGATTCTCAATAACATCAGAATTAGAGGTGGCTTTAAATTCGAAAGGGACTTCTTCTGGCCTAGTTTTACGAGTAGCTCTTGTTCTCGTAATATGTAGAGGGTCAGAGCTCTAGTCAACAATTATAGAGGTCGGGGATGGATCCAGAGGCACTTTAGACATCTCAACTGAATCATTAATAGTCTCCTTTGTACATTTATTTGATGATTGCATTTCATTATCAATATCTGTAGGCACAACATTCTGATTCGAGATTGTACTAATAGTTGAAATTAAGATATTCGACAGGACATTATGGACCTTGTAAGAAGCATTTTCTTTAGATATATTGTTACTGTCATTGTTTATATTGATGTTATGAAAATTTTCTTGATCTGGTCTGTCAGAATTCGGCTGTGTATCTGTGCTCTTTGAGTTACTTTCCAGATTATTATCCATGTTAGTATCAATATTCATATCTGAACTGTCAATCAATAATTTCTGAGTAGTCACTTTAGGCATCCAAACTTTATTAAATTGATAATAATTTTCAGCATGTCCAAAGTTTGAGCAATTCGAACAAATAGATGCTTTCCATTCACATCCTTTTCAGTTATAATAGGGATTTTATTCGAAAATTTAAACGAGTTATTAATTTCAGTTAACACTCTAGCATATGCAATTTTAATGATACCTTCGGTGAATTTATCCAGTTTGATGGGGGAATCAAACAGTGAGGCAATACTACTAATTCCCTCTTCCATCCAGTAATCAAGAGGGAGGTTGGGGAAACTATCCAAATCGGAATGGAATGGAGAATTTCTTTGTTGAGCTGCATTCCAAGAGACCACCTCTTCATTATCATCAACTTTTTATTGTAATAAAAGGGACCTCCTTCGAATATTTTATCACAGTCTTGCTTTTTGTTAAATTTAATAACATAAAATCCATTTTCCATAGAGTAAATCGAAAATTCATCATATGGTTTCCATACTCTGATAATATAGTCTTTGAAATATGGGTAATATGGCTTAGGATCAACCACATAGACCGCAATGGCGTTATCCCACTGTTTTCTAGCATCTTGAACAACTTCAATGGACATTTTGGCACATTGCATAGAGTTAAATTCGCAGGGATGATAGAATTTTAACGGGATAGAAACTGGAATATTATTACCCTTAACCACTTCATTCCATGCCTTGCTAGACGAAGTGGAAAAATTCCATTTGTTGGCAGTAGATCTGTTAGCAGATTGGTTGAGGCGACCAGCGTTACTATTGGAGCTAATAAAGTTTTGATGTACGTTTTGCTGAGTGGGCATTCTTATATTCCTATGTTGTAAATCATGGGAAATAGGATTAGAAGATCTAGGTTAATGCATATTTTTCGATTGACATTTCCACTTGCAAGAAAGAACCGGAGTGAAACCATCATCGGTTTCGATATCAGGCTTAGAAGGTGAGATTGGTGGAAAACCTGGTGGAGGGTCTAGAAGGCGTGAAGGCGGTTCATGGGGGGGGGGGGAAATCTGATGATAGCTAGGGATTGAGGAGGACATCATGAAGGCAGGGAGAAGGGTGGCTCGAGTCGGAGAGGGAGGGGCGAAAAGAGGAGGCTGGCGGCAAAAGCCAAACAAGGTTGAATCGGTAGAAGCAGAGGCCGACGGCTAGGGCAAAAGTTAGATCTTCAATAGTCAGACCTCTCACATTTATTTGTTATCCATACACAATATGGAATTAATTTATCTTCATCATCATCATTAAAATAAGGAAAGTCTAGTCGGAACCAACAATAACATTCATTCTTTGCAATTCTAACCTATATATGTGTACATGCGTACTTGGAAGAATGAAATGTAAAGTATACTAATCTAATTAACATTATAAAAAAAAGTTGGGCCTAATACATATTCTTACACAAATTGTTCAAATCAAGCAAGCGTCGAAAACAATAATTTAGTTGCGTGCATACCGGTATACTACGTAGAGATGTTTCTAAATAAATTGAATAAATGTAGCAAGTGAGAGAAAAAAATGTTAATTTATGAAACTACCTTTTTTTCTCAATCTTTTCTCATTTTCCTTTCTTTTTCTTTCATGGCTTTCGATATGATAGGCATCAACTTGCAAAGTCAAAATAGCTACAGTATGGTCTCATCTTCATGGATTAGAGTACATTATACAAGCACATATATATGACGTCCGGCTCTTGCCATAGGCGTTTAATTAGTCACCTAAGAACTCCATTCTGAGGGCCTCATTGAATAGATAGCGTAGGTTGTTTTGAAATTATTATTACAGAACATTGTTTAATGGAAAAACGGAATTTTTATTTGCTTGAGTGGCTGAAGTTCAGTTATGTTCAGAAATTATGTATTTGAGTTTAACAAACATTGTTGAATAGTCAAGATAACTGGCATTATTCAATTTATGCGGAGGTAAGAGCAATATGAAGCTATTCAAGCAGTTGTGGACATATTTTGAAGATCGGTTGTAAGGAGAGTTGTTGCATGGATATATAAATAGTCATTTTTGGATTGTACTTAGTCTACGGAGTTTAAAGAGATGTATTTTGACTAGTCCATGTATCTTTTTCACACACATATATAGGAGAGCATTCAACTGCACCTCAAACAGTGCAGCACTCCTACAGCCCCTAATATCCACCCATAATTTCGTTCATCTCTCTTCCCACTAGTTCTCTCTCCCCTCAAACCATCATTTAAATAGAGGTTTATGGTTGAAAATAAGGGGCAATTAGGGTGCTCCCTAAGAGTGCCATGGAGCGCTCCTCATACACACACACACACACACATTTAGCTATTTTCGCTGTGACATCGATACTTGTGTTATCATTTACTTATATGTGTTTCTGATATGTAAGTTATTTAAAGGTAGATTTCGTGTACATTGTCTTGTGTCAAAACGAGATACATAATATTTCATATGTCTTCAGGTATTGAAACGTATTCATGTTGATCAAGAGTACTATATATGAGAGATAGCTCTTTTTGTGCCAATTTACCTGAGCTATCAGACGGTAAACTCGCTCTGGTAATTCGGTTACTGGAACTAGGATGTCACATAAAACATCTGCAAACTTCATTAATTTCATGTCAATTTATTTCATAATTCCGTTAAAATTCAATCTGAGACTACTCCACCACTCCAATCCCCATTATTATTTCTGTAAAACTTTGTATTCAACCAATTTTAAATGCTCCATTTCCTAGATATGTCAGTGATTCCTTCACTCTTATACTACTACTTCATCTATAACCCTCAAAAAGAATTTATTTCTTTTTTATTTAACTGTTTTAGTTTTCTACCGTTGTTGATCTTGACTTACAGGCTATCAATTTTATGATTTCTAGCTCACTATATTTTTGTTGATTTCTATTGAAATTACTGATAACGACTTTATAATTTAGGAATCACCAGTGATAATGGGTTTGTATGGATTGACGTTGACGATTTTATTTGGTTTTATGATTTCATTTGTATTTGAAAGTTCAGTAGGTTGTTGTCAATGTTCTATTTGGTTTTAATTTCATTCATATTTTATATGCACATAAAATATTTGATGAAATGGTCCAACTAACATTCTTTATTTTAATGTTTATGAACTCCTTTGTACCACCAATTTTAATATGTAGTCTTACTTATTTCTAAGTTCTCTACAATAAATGTTATTTGATCTTCTATATCACTTATATAACTCAACTTGGATTGATTTTTCGTAGCCAATTTTTGATCGTAGAGTATATCAATTTGATATATTTAGATTATTAATTGGACTATAAAATTTTAATTAAATTTCTAATATATTTAAGATTAGCTTTTCTTCTTTTAATTTTCCAACGTGTCCTGATGGTATTTTTATTGGTTTGAATGTGTATGAATTGCCATAGGTTGAGTCATTTTTCTTCTTGATGGTGTTACTTCTCTTTTTTATAGTCTTTTAACACATATCAACCATGGATAGTTGTTTTGGTTGTTGATTATCTGAATAACATTATTTAATCTTTTATATATATATATAAAATAGCACCATTTTGTGAATTTTAATCCATTAATTGTCAAACATCATATTTTGTTTTACTTTTGATTAATTTTATGTGTTCTTCCATAGTTTTGTTTAGTTAATTCCTTTCTTTTAAATATTATAAAGAGAAACATGCCATAAGTCCAGTAATTTTTTATGGTTAAAGGTATATAGGTTCTAATATAAATTACTATCAAGCTCATATGGGATCCGTAACTTTCTATATCTCATTCATTGAATAAATACTTAGAATTGTTTTTGTTGGAGTTAATGAATAACCTTTTGTTTGATCGTTGCTCTTCCAGTTATATATCTTGACGAGGTGCATAAGCTCTTCAAGCCTAAAAAATAGATGAACCAAAAGGGTAACTTATTTATTGTTGACTTTCATTTACTATGAAACTCAATTGTTTAAAATTTTAAATAAAGATCACAAGTGGTAGGATTATATTCATTTCCATACATTAGTTTCCTACTAATTTCCTGGTTTTCTCAATGGAAATTTCATATTCGTTCACTTTAGATTTTTACCATTATATGCGTAGGTCTTGATATTGATGCCACAAAGTATGTATAGTGATAACAACTTTTATTCAAACCATCATAGCTCTTTCTAACAAAATGATATATGGTAGTCCTTGATCCAACTTAACATTTAATGTGATGATGCAACGACCCGACTTTTTGACCCTTGAATGTCGATGCTAAATACATCCACAGTATTATGTGCCAATGACCCAAGTTCCGAAAAGACAGAAAGTAATAGTACAACAAAAAGAAGAATAGAACAAGAAAGGAAGAACACAACATCAAAATCTCACAACGGAACGGTAATATATAATATCAAAAGATTAGTACAAAGGGTTACTCTAAATACAGAATATTCAGAGTTACTAAAACCTAAGCACTACCATCAGTCTAGATAGTTGTAACTACACGCCCTCATAATGATGATATATACACTACAAAAATGCAGCGAAAATAAGAATATTACGGTAGGCAATCATCCAGCTCTTCTCCATAAACTCTAAAGCTCTGTAGCTAAATCTAGAAAAATACACAAGGCTGACCAGAGCATAGAAAATAACACCCGGATCGGTCTGGTAAACCAACGTGAGAACTCAAGAAATAAGAGTGACATATAATAGCACCTTTTTCAGATCGTATGGATTACCATAACGGTTTTCCCCTCAAATGAAACCAACAATTCATTAAGTTTAACATATAGTGATATAATAGATGATCTCTAGTGTGTAGCACATAAATCATATCAAATGGCTGTTGTGTGAATGCCACAATAATAATAGGTATACAATCAATACCGCTAAGGCACGTTCATATATAGATTTTTTTTTCGTGGAGATGCCTCTAGTAAACTGAAGCGGATCTCCATGAGAAGGATCAGAACTACCTTTCGAGCATCATATATCTCTAGATATGATATACTCTAAGGTAAATGCAGCTGGCCCAATGGTGAACTGCATGGCACCAAGTATGACCCACTCCGGGCGCCCAATAATCAAAATCATATTCTAGATCTGGAATTGATATAGCTTCATGATAAGCTAAATCCAAGATTGTGCATCCTACTCTAGTTTTAGTCCTTCCCGATGTCGAGGCTAAGTTCGGCATCTCTCACACGAGTCTTCATTACTCGAGCATCACACGAATCCCTAATTTGATTCCTTTATCTCGAACAGATCATGAATCACTATATGGATTTGAGAAACTCGAATAGATCTTAAACCTCCACATAGGTTCCTTGCATAAGTCTTCCAATGAATGCTAACACTGTCCTCTCTCTTGGGATACTACTCAAGATAGACAGTCTCAAACGATAACATCGTTTGAAATGTTAACGTTGACCTCTCCCTTGGACTTAACCTTGGGATATACATTTCAACTATATAACATTTCACTTCAAAACTACTTCTAGAACATAGATCACGTATATGATTTTGAAGTGATTACAGGTGTGAGTCATCTCATATAAGTATACTCTTCCGGCTTACCGGACTCTTCAAAACCAATCGATGAATTTCCGGTTAACTCAATTCTGGCTCTCTTAGAAGTAATAAAAAGCTAGAGACTTTTCGTACTAATACTCCTCCTTATAGGTTCTCATTGGTAAGAAATTGTGAAGTCTTTCGATAACTTCTTAAGTCAATATTAGGTCAAGTTTGATAATCAACTAATCGTTTATTTAGTCAAAATAATTGCTTATACAAATCAATATTCAATATTCATATGCTTATCTCGTTTTCGACATTCCAATTAACTATTCCTCGTCCAAGAGTGAAGACATGTAAGTTAGAGCACTGGTTGCACCAAATCCTTGCCTATGCACTTCATTCTTGAATCTCACAAAAAGATAAGTCTACCTCATCGGCTTTTAGTGTTAAGTATAGTATTAATGATTTCTATAAACAAGTAAGAAATCAACACGATTAATATATTCCAACAATTTCCGACTTGCTATTCCTCGGTCAAGAGGAAAGCCTGTAGGTTAGAGCTCTATTGCTCCATCCCTACTCGAACATCAATCTTAACTCCCATAAATAGATAAGCCTTACTTCATCGGCTTTTAGTGCTAAGCATAGTTAACATGTAATGAGACAATTAACCATTCGGCCATTTAACAATTCTAACCCCTTTCTAAGCTTTTTGTTTATACTTTTAAAACCCTTTTATTTAAAATGATATAAAAGTATAGTAATTTATTTAGTAAAATTTGATATTTAAATAAACAAGTCAAAAGATATTTTATTACCGTTATCCATAAAAATCTTCTCCAGGTTAAAGTATGAAAGAAAGAGATATAATATGGGATTTGGAAGCATCCGTAAGTATTGAGATAGATTCCAAAAGTATCAAAGAGGGTTCTGTAAGCATCAAATAGGGTTCCATAAGCATCAAAGAAGCTTTCGTAAGAGTTAAGGGAGCTTCTGAAAGTGTTGAAGTGGCACCTTTGAAGACATCAAGAGGAAACGAGGCTTTCAACAGGGCTGAAAAGGTTTCCCAAGCATTAGAGAAGATGCTTTCGTCATGGTCGAAGGAGCTTTCGTAAACATCAAAGAAAACCTCTTTGCATAGGTCAAATAGAATGCTTCCGCATCAATTGAACCCTTCTGTAGGCATCAAATGGTTTCACATATGTTAAGTAGAGCTTCCACAAGAGTCAAGGGGTTTCACATATGTAAATGTGGCTCCCGCAGGCATCACAAGGCAGACTTCCGCAATAGTCAAAGCTTGATATCTTCCACAAGAGACAACTACTTCAGCAAAAGCTACCTTCTACAAGTATTGAAAGAGTCCAATACTTCCGTAGGAGTCAACAAGTATGCCTTCTGCAACTAACCAAGGAGGCGCTTCCGACGCAGTTAACCCTTCCGCGGGGATCACATAATCATTTACCATTCCATCCTCAATGAATGCTTCCGCAACCATCAGAATCGAAGCTTTCAAAAGCATCATCACCTTTCCAAGTATTGTTTATATACCTTCCACACATGTTGGGACACACTTTCGTGCTTATCCAAGACATCTACAATAACATCAGTGCTGCTTCTATCCTTCCGATGGAGTCGAAGGTTTCCAGATCTTATGCGAATGAAACATTAGAGAGGCGCTTTGGAGTCAACAGCGGTGGAAGGTCATAAAGGCATTCTTTCGACTGGGTCGAAAGGACGAATGCGAAAGGGTCCAGCTTGCGCCTATAAGTAAGACCCTAGAGGTGCTGTTTAGAGGATCTGATTTCATTCTTTCCACTTTTATTCTATTTGTGACTTGTAAACCCTAATTTCTAAATCAAATGGGCGGATTTCACTACATTGCAACACGTAAGCCTTTGTATTCATAAAGTCATTAATAAAGTGGATACTTGGCTAATTCAATCATTTAGATATCGAATTAATATTTAAATATTATGTTAGATCTTGGGTTAATTCATATATGGCTTTCGAAGAAGATCTCCCTATCAGGACTGCTCTCGATACCATCGATGGGGCTTGTGTCGAAGTCCTTGATTCAAATTCTTACCTTTGCTAGGTGGTGACCGTTTCAAAACCCTTCCATTTATCCCTATCGAAGGGGTACCCTCCATCGTTACTAATCTCTTTGATACTGGTATTGCCATCTAACATTCATCTTGATAATTTTGACCATTTCGAAAACCTTCGAAAGGTTCCTATCGAGTCAATTTCTACTCTCAAACAAATTTATGGTGTTGATAAGTTTTCTTGTTAACAATTACATAAGATATAAAATAGTCAACATATTTTATAAAAACTATATACACTTAAAAATGCTTTCAAAATACTTTATAATACTTACAATAGGTTTTAAACCATTTATTCAAAATATTACTTGAAAATAACAAGTTTATAATTTTCTTCAAAACTTGGAAAAACAAGTATTTACTATAAAATCTTCTTCTTTAAAAATTCAAAACTAATTCTTAAAAATTCATAAATATCTTAAACCACTTTTGAAATACTCTAATATGAGTTAGTAAACACTTGTTTAAAGAATGAAACCAAAAACTTAAATTTATATATCTTTTCAAACCATTAAAGTCAAAAAAAACAAGGAAAAATGGGGTAGTTTTGCACAAGTGAAGTTTTAACCACTTTTCGAGATGTTACTTAACTTTTTACCATCGAATGTTTTAATAGTAACAAACACACACACACACACACACACACACACACATATATATATATATAACATTATAAATATGGCGAGGAATCCCTAATGATATCTCTACAAAGTTCCATAGAAATAGCTAAAAACAAGGAAATTCTAAACTACTTGTATAGCGACTATCGTTATAAGTGCACTTTCAAATCAGAGTCCAATCTAAACCAAAATCCATCAATGACCTATGTGCTCTGTTCCAAGGTCTTATCACAAGTAATACAAGTCTATTCCAGGTCCATTCATATGGATCGAATATTCTTCTTATTTTCAAAACAAGAATCAAACCAATGTTTTCAATAATGTCAATAACAATTCAACAACTTAAGCACAATCAAAACACAACATACATATGTTATATTTTCTATTAAAAGAAGTGTATTAACTCACCTTAAATCTCACAAACAAGCAAGATCCAAACCCAAGTCCAAACCCAACCTTGCCACCACCTTCTTCTTCCTCCCTTCCTTGCTCTGCCTTGCTTTTTCCCTCCTCCACTCAAAATATTGTGCATGGCCTAATGGAATAGGGTGAGTGTGGATTAGCTTCTTCAAATTCTAACTAGGTGGAAGGTGTTGTAATAGTTCCCGAAGGCTTCACTTCAAATTTGAGATGATTTGGACAATATTTGCAAAAATTTCTTTTAGAACATAAGAGAAGTAGAAGACATGGATGTAGCTTGCTTTAAGCTTTGTGAATTTGTAATCATAACTCTTTGGTATGCCTCTCCTTATATAGGCACAAGAATGGTGTCCTTTAAGCTTGCATTCACCTCCCACCTATGCCATGGTAGACTCAACTCCCATCACTTCTTCTTTATGCTAATTACCATTATACCCCTCTCATGATAATATCTCTTATCCTAATGGAAGCTTCTAGAATGCTCTGTGCTTCTGAAAAGGTGTGTGTTAATTATTTTTTAATGTGTTTATTTGATCATTAGACATATGCATAAGAGTTCAAACAACTTATACCGATTGAAAAGCTGTTTACCGATAAACAGATTTCCGGTTACGTTATTGATTTTTCTTCGAAGAATATATTTTTGTAAACAATTTTCAAAAAAAATCTTATCATTATTCGTTAACTAAATGATGTCTAATAAGGTTATAAATTCATATTAATGACACTTAATTATATTTCAAAATGTTACGATATTTGAAGACGAAGTGTTCGAATTTTTGGGTCGCTACATTCTTCCCTACTTAGAACATATCGTCCTCGAAATTCAAACAAGAACGATAATCAAAGGAGATGGAAGAACAAGATATATGTATAACATACTGTTGAAACAATATACAACCTAAACTGCAAACTAAAATGCATACTAAGTGACTTCACCTCAAATAATTAGTACACTACAAAAGATACACAATACTAAGATAAGGAGGAATCCTAGTCTATAAGCAACCCTGGATTGAACTTCCTCAAACTGTCCTCCATCTTCTTCGTACCACCCAAGCATCCTCGGTCCATGTCACTTCTATCCTTAATAAAGGAACAAGCATACAAATACTCAAATAGTATTCAAAATTACTAGCAACAAATGTTCATGGTTCGCCCAGGTTCAAAACCCTTCCACCGTCCAAGGACGATAAACAATCTAATAAGCATACCTTATGCTCAACAGCCTCAGGTTATTACTTAGGCGATTGTTCATGCTACCTCATAAAAATCTAAGAGTCATTCCTCAAACTCTTCATAAGCCGACAAGTATAGTATATAATGGTACTAAAGCCCGTACGATGCAGATGAACCATCTGTACGTAATATCTGATCCGATCACTTACTCGATTGTATAAATTTCACTTCCAAACTAGTATAGATCACTTGACCTCTCTAGTGCAGGCTCTAATTTGGTTCCTTTATTATAAATCATTTTTCTCTTTACATAGTCATATACTATGATAGAAAACATCGGGATCGTATCACAAATCCATATCAAGTGTTCGTCGGTAAGAATCGAGTGAAAAATCCTTGTTTAGCCCAGTGTAAACCACCTCGAAAACATGTACTCAAGTACCGAATTAAGTACAGTCATGCGAATAAAATGATCTATATATAACTTACGTATTTATCCTATTGGTTTCTTAACTACACAAATTCTTTTTTAATCACATTCATTTGTCCAAATAATATGTCTTTTAATACTAAAAATTATTTGTGAATCATTTCATAAAACATAATTTCAAGTTTATCCACATTTTATAACTTAAGTTCATACTCGTATAATACTCTACTACTTTCTAAGAGTATATACCAAAACATCATATTCATCTTACATAACAAGGATGATCAATAATTTGAACTCATTTTAACTTACTACCTTTTCAAATTTAAATGTTATATAACTTAATTTTATATTTTTAAAAACACTTAGTTTCAAGTTCTATAACAATCCGGAAGTTCCCAACTATCCAAAATCGTCAAAAATTCCATTTCATTTTAACAAATGGAAACTACCAACTAACATATTATAACCTAACAAATTTCCAATTTCTTTTACAGAAAACACAAGAACTGAACACTGGGTTTCATTTCGAATAATTTTTAAATAATATATATATATATGCCTTTTATATACCAAATCATACTATGGGATTAAATCAAAATCCTTTTTACCAAAACAAGTTTGTAGCATCCTACACTTAGAAACCCAAAAATAGACGTCGATGATTCTGTAATCATCACCGAAATTATTTTCAAGTGACAGAAGTGAGTTAAGTACATTCAAATCATATTCTTGGTACTTAACCAAAATTATTTTAAAGCGGTATCAAATAATTTGTTTACTAATACTAAGTATGATGACCTTAAATCTCCTAAACCAACTTACCAAATATTTACTTTCAAATAACACTACTATTATTTTCGTGAAAATCTTGAAAAACATTTTCAAAGATACCGGGATTTAAGATCTCAAATTCTCTATTTAAATCTTTTTTGTTTGTAAACCATATTTTATAAACTATACTTATATAGAATATCCTTCTTATATAAATCTTTTCACAAATATTTATTCTCAAAATATTCTTCTTTCCCTTTTGATTATAATAAACTACTTTTTACTAAATTTTAACTTCTAGCCCAACATTATCTCCGAAGGCCTTATAGTCAAATAATGAAACTTAATTGATAAGATTTTCATTTCAATGTACCCATAATCACTGTCTACCCAACCCATGATGGAGAAAGGTAAAACTGCTCATACTAGTTAAGCACATACCAATAACAAGCAATGCTCCTAAAATGACCGAGCATGATGTAAACGATCATTAAGTTTATGGGATATGAATCTATGAGAAGCACTATAGTCAAACAATAGGAATAGGAAAGCTGTAACAGATAGTATACCTTTAAGTACCTATTTCCCGTTCTTGGCTGCAGAAATAGCAAAGACCTTAGGCTGCTTCTCTTTCCTTAGCATAAGATAATCTCTAGCAATATGACTAGACTGATGGCAATTGTAACAACCTTCTGGTGCAAGCTATGCACCAAGCTTCGGTGCCTTAGCAATCAGTGCCTCCATTAATGGCACCTTCACCACTTGTCCTCCCCCTCCATACCTACACTTATTAGAAAAGTGACCCTTCTGTCCGCACTTGTAGCAAACGAGGGTGGACTTGTTCTTTGGCAACTGAATCTTATGCTTGTTGTCTCCCGCTGATGCAGAAATAGATGGCTTCGGAGCCTAGCTCTCAAACCTCAAAACCATGTTTACCAACCCACAAAGCCCCCATGCCGTGATTTGTCATGTGCCTTTGAAACTCTGAACGCATACCTGGGATGAATATGTCATTCCTCTTCAACGGCGTGTCTAGTAACCGAAAGCCCAATTGAGACAACGCAATGAATCGATTCTCATACTCTTGCCACAGTCATGGCCCACTACTTCAGATCTAAGAAGCTCATAAATAACAAAGTCTTTTTGGCTTTCGAAACACACTTCATATTAAACTCATCTTTGAATTGGTCCTAAGAGAAGTTGTTCTCTTGGACATTAATTGTAATAAAACTCCACTACTCCATGGTTGCATATGTCAGATGTTGCAATGTCAACCTACACTTTATTGCGTCATTTAGATCCATATCTCCAAATAACTGATCACATAATTTGATCCAAGTCTAGACATCTATGATCAAGTCCAAGCCACTAAACCTCTTACCCCTCAACGCTCTCATAATCATGACAGAGTGAAGCAAAACTCATCTAAAGTCTGACCTGCATGACCTCTTCTATGACATTCATCCTCGGTCCCTCAAGTGGAGCAACATTCCTCTATACTCGATCCTCGCCATTCAAGACAGTACTACCCAGACCACCTCTAGCATTGGTAGCTCCAGTACTCATAGTTCTTACTAGCTAACAAAAGCAAAACTTCTTTAGGACGAAAAAGGATAGAGTTATTTCAAAAAGAAGGATACTAAGAAAGAGATATTCCTATGGGGTACTTTTAAAAAGTCTAATTTTTCCAAATACAAATACGGTCTCATATGTATTATACATTCGACACATTCTAGGATGTCACTTACCCTATCTCTAGTAAGCTGTAACCAATCACAGCAATGGTGTTCGCTCAGCTTCAAGCTCTAGTACCAAATGTAAAGACCCGACTTTTCGATCCTCGAATGTCGATACTAAATACATCCACGGTATTTTTTTTCCATGCACCCAAGTGGCGGAAAGACAGAAAGTTAGGGTAAAATAAAAAGAAAAATAAAATAAAAAAGGATGAACACAACATCAGAATCTCACAATGAAACAGTTTCATATAATATTAAAAGATTAGCACAAAGGGTTACTCTGAATATAGAAATTTCAAAGTTACTAAAACCTAAGTACTATCATCAACCTTGACAGTTATACCTATCTGTCATAACAATGCTGATATATACACAACAGAAATGCAGTGGAAATAACAATACTACGGTAGATAATCATCCAACTCTTCTCCTTGAGCTCTAAAGCGTCCATAACTAAATTTGGAAACATCCATGAAGCTGATCTGTTCATTATAAGAAAATAGCACCTAAATCAGTTTGGTAAACTAGCATGAGAAACTCAAGAAATAATGGTGACATATAATAGCACCTTTTTGAGACAGTAAGGATTACCATAATAGTTTTTTCCTCAAATGGAATCAACCATTCATTAAGTTTAACATATAGTGATATGATAGATAATGTCTAGTGTGCAACACATAAATCATATCAAATAGCTGATGTGTAAACACCACAACAACAATATGTATTGTAACACCCCGTAATTTAGCGTTAGTTATTAGTTAGTTAGTTAATTTAGCTCCAAAAATGGAATTTGTGACAATGGTAGAATTTGATAATGAAACTTTAGCCATTGAATTAATGGTGAAATTCTGCGCAACTTTAATGTTTGGAGTTTTGCGATCGGAGTTCAAACAAAGAAGTTACGGACGACAAATGAATTCAGAGTAGAAATAATTAATTAATAAAAATTAACATATACATAAGGGGATCACAGGTCGACCACTTCAAAGGGGCAGTTGACTCCCAGGATAGGGGGTGGTTGACCGCTCTATACGTGTAGGCCATGTTTCATCTTGGCCTTAATGTCTCAGAGTTTATATTTTTAATCGGACAGATGTGTTTAATTCTAGTGCCTATAAATTCAGGCCTAACCCTCCCTTCTCTTTTAATATTTTTCTGAATAGAGCAATGATACTCTACCATTTCTTCTCCTCCATTTTCTTTCTAAATTATAGAAATAAGACATTTGTGTCTATATTCATACAAATTGGAGAAGGATGGAAATAAAATAAAGGAGAAGAGAGAGAGAGAGAGAAACTACACGTTATCTAGGTAATTCATATTTAAATCTATATCTATTTTCTCTCCTAACCTCAAATCTCTTCTCAGATCCGAAAGATCCGAAATTCAAACATATGTATATACCCTTTTTATATATATTTCTTGGATTAAAAAGGATTTGAAGTTGAATCAAAGGTTTTACTTCGTATCTGGAGATTTGGAGCACTTCTTAAATGTGAGTAGGAAATTTATATATTGTTAATGATTTTGAATTTATTATGCTGGCATATGTTTGATTTTTATGCCTAAATCAATCTTATTTGTGAGTTGTAGGCTCAATCTAGCATAGAAAACCATAACCTACATATTCTTATTTTAGATCTGATATGGAAATCAGTCCAAAGATTTTAGAATTTAAATGGGGTATAGTTTTATTCTAGATCTGTACTTGGAGTGTAAAATGCTGATTTGGATTATTGCCTTATTTATTTTGAATTGTAGATTTTCCATAGGTTAATTTATGGAAAGAACATCTGTCTGATTTTTATAAATGGGTTTATTTCTCCACTTTTCATAACGAAAGGCGATGTTTAATTTTATAAGGAATAAATGCAAATAAAAAGGAAGACATGTGCAAAGTACAGATTTATTCTCCTTAGTTTACACTATCTATTCCAAATAAAAAGAAATTAAACTAATTTATGGAAATTATAATGGAAAATCTTCCTAAGGAATCTATTTCCAGCAAATTTAATATGAAAAGCATATTCTAGTTAAATATTTATGACTAAAATATATTTGGATAGGAGTAGGTAATCTATACGTACTTATTGTGCTGATAAATTAGCATAAAATTTAAATAATAACGTTGAATTATGTGTAACGTTTTCCTAGGATAGATTATTTATAGGTAGGATAGGAAAGCGAATAGGAGAATTAGAAAAGGTAGTAATTCCTATTAATGGGTAATAAAATTAGGACTTGCTAATAATTAATAGGATATAAAAGACTATAATCCCAATTAATGGGCAATAAACATGATTGAATTAGGGGTTTTTAATTAATTAATATGGTATAGAAGGTAGTAACTCCAATTAATGGGCAAATAAATGAGTTATGAATTAGGAGTCACAATTAACAGGTCAAATGGATTTGTAGGACTAATAAATATGGAATGTTAGATAAATAACTATGAATAGTTATAAAAGGTTACTAATTGAAAATTAGTAATTATATATAAATGTCTTAGGAAATGTCCATTAGGATTATTATGGACAAATCGACATTTATGGATAATTAGAAGGGGATTTATGGATAATTAAGTATTTGAGGTAAATCTCATTGCTTAAATAAAATGGGGATTAGTAAAGTAGGTCCAATATTTAACCTAGGACTAATACAAAGACCTAAGATATATGACCTAAATCTTGTATAGGCTTAAGGTAGTTATTTGGACTTAGTAGATTGGGATGCGAGGTCAGTAGAGTCACACGATGGAAAATAACCCTTCACTCCGAGCTACCAATAGTCGTGTGCACTTACTTCTAATGTGAGACATCACCAATCATAGGACCCGTGACTACGCGAGAGATAGGACCTACTTTGGGATTAGAGGTATTAAGTGGTTGTTTGAGGGAACACCTCTTTCCTAATTAAAATGTTTCAAAAGGTCCAAATTAGTAATTAAGAGCGGTGAGGGATATCTCTAGAGAGGTTTGATTCAAATATTAAGTGTCTATAGGGTCCGCCTCTCTCCTAAAATGAAGTACTAAGTAATCTGGTAAGATTTCTAATTAATAATTAAGAGTGATATTCAATATCTCTAGAAGGGTTCGCTGGAGGATTGGGGTCTTAAGTGGCATTAGATCATAGGGTCCACCTTTCCTATAAAAGAAGTATTAAGTAGCCCAATGAGATTCCAAGCGATGTGAATTAAATAGTACTTGTAAGGAGGTCCGCCTCGGTGCTAGGCATTAAATGGTGTGGGAGCTGCCCAAAATAGAGGTATTAAATGGTTAGAAGTCTGCATAATCCTTATTTATAAGGTATTAAATGGCTTAGGTACTGTCTCTCACATGAATGCGATTTTATTGGCGATGATTGTGCATGTATGACTATTAGATATTATAAAGATTTAAATAGTGGTCAGAGGTCTGTGTAGGTAGGACCAATATATCAGCGATGATGATTCTAGGAGTCCACCTTAGAGATAGGTCTTAAATGATAGGGTCTACCTCGATTGAGGTCTTAAATGGCCAAAGTCTACCTATTTCTCTTTTAGAAATATTAAGTAGCCCATGGACTTGATGATAGTAGGAGCCCACTTCATATTTGGAAGTATTAAGTGGTTGATAGATTTGGAAAGTATTATAGGGTTGATTGGCTTGTCAGTATTCTATACCTTGGAAAGAGTAGGTAGATAAATCTGCATGCAATATTCAGTTAATTTGGCTAACCTTAACTTAATAAAAATAATAATTAAATGGAAACCTTAGGAAAGGGTAGGTAGAACGTTGTTTTGACACCCTCCTCGTTACAACCCACATGATAGATTTAGATGAAAAGGTCATTGGAGCTGGACGTGATTGATTGTTGGAGAAGTCTTCTTTTCTCTCATGCTTGATGCTGATGTGGAAATCTGATATCCAAGGAATACCATTAATTCCAAGGTAGTAGTCATAGTCGGTATTTATATCTTATTATTGTTTCATTATGAGTTTATGATTTATAAATCTCTGATAATATTCATGCTTATTTGTAGGTACCAAATCCAACAATCTCTACTCTAACGGACTTAGGTTTCGATTTTTTTGAAATTTGGGCTTATTAAAGTGCAGGTTGTTACATTTGGTATTAGAGCCTAGGTTAGTTGATTAGAGAAATTAGGATAAAAATGATACAATGTATTCGTATTATCTATCAGTCAATATCATTTTGCACTTGACTCTAAGAATTTCGACTATATCATAGTTATGGTCCTACCTCATAGGAATGGGAAAACAACTATGGATTGAAAATATTTTAGAGTTCAAGATTCTCACGAAGACCTCGAACTACCCCACGATGCGTTAGGAGATAATTTGAAAGAGCATGAGTATGGCATATGGAAAAATCGTGGAGATTGGAGGTGTTTTGAGATCTAGCTACCTTGTGATTTTGGATTTTGATGATGAGTTCCAGTCAGAGATAAACATTTATTCCAGATGGATGGGAAATTGGATTTTGTATGTCGCAACTGTCCGGAAGCAAGTTCTTACATGGGTGCATTCATCATCATCTCTTTGATGGAAAATCGGATCTTTTTATTTAGAGAAATTTAGTCAATTCCTTAGACCAACCTCCGAGAGAATTTTATATATATATATATATATTTGGAAATGCTTTAAAATATTAAAAAGGGTTTCAAAGGATTTTACTTCTAGATCTATTTAGGAAGTTTGTATTTTAAGAAGAATTTTGGAACCTCGAAATATATATATATAGTGTAAAAGTTTGACTTTTAAGAAGTTTTGGTAAGATATAGTCTCTATTATTTAGAAACAAGTATAAAGGAGCATATATTTAGCTTGACGGTTTTCTCGGTTGATAAAATCAATGTTTTTAAAGTTTTCTCTCTTAAGGGATGGACAAAATAGGATATTATTGACATTTAATTCCATTGGGCTTATAGTTGAAGTGTTGTTCTACCCTCCAGCTATTAGAAGGAATATTTCTGTATAATGCGGAATAATAGTTTGAATATTTTTAGGTTTTTGGTAGTGTTGTTGGTCGTAGCAGTTTTTTTCAGGACTACTGTGAATTGTTGGTGAATGGTTCAGAACTAGATGGTTGGCTTTGACACTACCTTGATGAGGAAAAGAATTTCTCGGATCGTATTAATTCAAATGAGACAGCGCGAAACGATTATTATTATTTAATCCAACCCTAATTGGGTCCATGTTCAGCCAATGGCTAAAGCCTGTCTAACAGTTGGCCTTCTAGCGGTAAATCTAGAGCGTTCTACTAGTTAACGAGTTTTGACACTAGTTGAACCTGTAACGCAACTATAGAAGTCACGTCCGAATTCTCCCAGCCGCATTCTTTAATTCCTCCTTCCTCAACTAACCGAACCCAATCTTCATCCTCCTCCTCTAAAGTAGCAGCCTTTCTCCTCCGTTCCACCACCAAGCGATGCCATTTTTCTCTGTCTCCTAGGAGCAACAACCTTGCCACCTCTTCGCTGTGGTTTTGCATGTTAGATCTCGCTCCGCCACCACTCTAGATCTAAACCCTATTTCTTCCCTTCGACCACTTCTTAGCCCATGATACCTTCCCGCAGTGTTGGTTCTTCCCCGTGCCATGTTGGTCTCACCCCTAAAGAGGTCGCTTGTCTTGACCAAAATGAACATAATATTTCACCGCTTTTGGACTAGAGGAGTTATTCATCATGGTAGGACTTGCACTGATCCTCTGCTTCGAGACTTTTGAGCGGTAATGTTTCCCATGCTGCATCTACCATTTCGATGTCCTGTTGGCATAGAATTTTGATGGTGGCAATGGTAAGATTCATTCGGAGTTGACGGGTGTCCACATCAAGCTGACTTATGGGGATCTCGTTGAGATTCTGGAGTTTTCCACGAAGGACTCTGACTTGGATGATTTAGAAGTGATCGACCCAAAGATTTTGCAGTGGATTTTTTCAAGGATGTCAATGTTTGGAAGATGGATAATTTACGTCTGACTGCCTATCTGGTTGTGTGCATCATTTAGCACAATATCATCCTAAAGACGGTAAGTTATGACCGGATTTATCCCATTTTGCAGAAGACCACCTATACTATTATTGGCGGCATCGCCGTCAACTGGACCCGCACCCTTATGGTTCATTTTGTTGATCAAGGGGTCGACACTTCATGAAGTTACTTTCCATGTTGTTACCTATTCATTCTCGGCTTTTGGCAATATGGTTGAATACCATGGAGATGCGGTTTAGAAGAAGGTTTCTTCTGCCATCAATAAATTCTCCTTAAGGAATACGGCAATTTTGAAGCCATTATTAACACCAACAACATCAGCAACACGAGATTGGGTTTATAGCACGCCAGACTACGGCCATTCAAGGGTCACGGAAATAGCTCGAGCTCCAACTATGGAGCAAGGTGCCATGTAGTCCGTAGGCTGTATTTTATGATTTATGGTGTTGTTGTCTTTTCTCTTCCAGCATTTCTTCTTTCCTTTTAGGTTATTTGGATTGTAACTGTCAGTTGTCTCTTGTAAAAGGGCACGTATGATATTATGAGAATGTTCTATTTATTTACTATGCTATTGTTTCTGAATATGTGAGCCGCTCTTATACATGCATAGTGAAGAAACAATATAAATATGGAAATCTCATAAATACACTTAACAAGCAGTAAATGCAATATAAGACTGGGAGTTTAGAATAGTTGGAAAATTTTAGCGAAGGACGGGGTAAAGTTGTTTTGGTATCACGGGTCAATGCTCCTGTTCCTTAAAAGCTAATTTTTTTTAATAATAAACGTGTTGAAATTTTTTATATAAAATGTCAAGTTAAGTGGGTTAATGTTTGTTGTGGAATTTTAGAATTTGGTTTATGCTTTTCGCGCATAACTGAATTCCGACGACGTTGAATTATGGCTTGATTTATCAAAAAAAGTTATGAGAAACATATTTTGAAAAGTTTGCCTTTAGTTAAAATGTTTCTCTTTTGAAAAAAAAGTTTTGGGTATGAGTTTTTTCTCTCATGCTCGATGCTGATGTGGCAATCTGATATCCAAGGAATACCATAAATTTCAAGGTAGTAATCATAATCAGTATCCATATTCTATTATTGTTTCCACTGTGAATTTAGATTTTATAAATCTCCGATGATGCTCATGCTTATTTGCAGGTACTAAATCCAACGATTTGTATTCTGATGGATTAGGGTTTTGATTTTTTCAAAATTTAGGGTTATTTAAGTGCATTTTGTTACATTTGCTATCAGAGCCTAAGTTAGTTGATCAGAGGAATTGGGATAAAAATGAGAGAAAGTATTCACATTCTCTATCTAACATTATCATCTTTGCAATTGACTCTAAGAATTCTGACTATAACATAGTTGTGATCCTACCTCGTAGGAATGGGAAAAAACTATGGATTGGAAATATTTTAGAGTTTCGGGTTCTCATGCCAACACCAAACTACCCCATGGTTCATTAGGCGATAATTTGAAATAGTATGATTACGACTTATGGTAGAATCCCGAAGATTAGAGGTGTTTCACTTAATAGTTGAGATCTGGCTACCTTGTGATTTTGGATTTTGACGATGATAGCTAGTTGGAGATACACATTTATTCCAGATGGATGGGAAATTAGAGTCTGTATGTCGCAACTGTCCGGAAGCAAATTCTATCAAGGGTGCATTCATTGATCATCTCGTTGATGGAAAACTGGATCTTTTTATTTTGAGAAATCTAGTCAATTCCTTATACCAACCATATAAGAAATTTTTTATTATATATACTTTGGAAATGCTTCAAAATATTGGAAAAGGTTTCAAAGGATTTGCTACTAGATCTATTTGAAAAGTTTGTATTTTAAAAAGGTTTTTGAAACCCTAAAATATTTATATACATATATATAACAATAAAAGTTTAATTTTAAGAAGTTTTGGTACGAAATAGTTTCTATTATTTAGAAACAAATACAATCGAGCATATATTTATCTTGACGATTTTTTGGTTTTTAAAATTTCCTCTCTTAAGAGATGGACAAAATAGGATTGACATTTAATTCTATTGGGGTTTGCGGTTGAAGTGTTATTCTACCTGCCAGATATTAGAAGGAATATTTCCGCATAATGTAGAATAATAATTGGAATATTATCGAGTGTTTGTTAGTGTTGTTGGTTGTAGCAGTTTTTGTTGGGACTACTATGAATTGCTGGAGAATGGTTTGGAGCTAGACGGTTGGCTTTGGCACCACCATGACGAGGACAAGAATTTTTTGGATCGTGTCAATTCAAAGGAGATGGCATGAAAGGATTATTATTATTTAATCTGACCCTAACTGGATCAAGGATCAACCAATGTCCAAAGCTCGTCTAGTGGTTGACCATCTAATGGTAAACCTACACCAGTCTACCAGTTAACGAGTTTTAGCACAACTTGAACCTGGAACGTGACTGTAAAAGTTGCATCTGAATTCCCCTAGGCCCTTGCATTCTTTCGTTCCTCCTTCCTCAACCAACCGAACCCAATCTTAATCCTCCTCCTCCAAAGTAGCAGCCACTCTCCTCCGTTCCACCACCAGGCAATGCCTTTTTTTCTCTCTCCTAGGAGCAACAGCCTCGCCTCCCACTCGAACTAGTTTTTACATGTTAGATCCCGCCCCAGCACCACTCCAGATCTAAGCCCTATTTCATCCCTCCAACCTATTTTTTAGCCTATGACACCTTCTTGCACTGCCGCTTCTTCCTCACACCATTCTAGTCTCACCCCTCAAGAGGCTACTTGTTTGGACTGGACTGGGGAGAAGATTTCACTACTTTTAGGCTAGAGGAGTTATTCATCGTGGTAGGACTTGTACCGGTCCTCCGCAAAAATACCTTTGGGCGGAATGTTATCTAAACTGCATCCGCTTTTCGATGCTTTGTTGGCGCTGAATTTTGGTTGAGGCAATAGTTTGATTCATTCCGAGGTGAAGGGTGTCCAGATTGAGCTACTTATGGGGATCTCACTGAGGTTTTGCAGGTTTCCACGGAGGACGCGAACTTGGATAATTTAGAAGTGACCGACATAGTGATTTTGAAGCAGATCATTTCCTAGGATATCGGTGTTTAGAAGACGGATAATCTTCATTTGACTACTTGTCTAGTTGTGTGCATTATTCAACACAATATCATCCAAAAGATGGGAAGTTAGACCGAATTTATCCCATGGTATGGAATATCACCTATGCTATTATCGGTGGCATCGCCATCAATTGGACCCGCGCCCTTATTGTTTATTAAGTCGATTAAGGGGTCGACACTCCATGAAGTTACTTTACGTATTGTCACCTATTCATTCTTGGTTTAATGCAATATGGATGAATCTCCATGAAGTGACAATTTAGAAAAGGTTCCTTCTACCACGAATACATCCTCCCTTAGGAAGATGACATTTCCGAAGCTACCAGCGACACCAATAGCGCCGGTGGCACGAGATTGGGTGTATAGCCGCCATGCTATGACCATTCAAGGGTCGCGGCAATGGCTCGATCTCCAACTGCGGAGCAAGACGTCTCGTAGTCTGTAGGCAGTGTTTTAGGATTTATGGCGTTGTTGTCGTTTCCCTTCCAGCATTTATTCTTTTCTTTTAGGTTATTTAGTTTGTAACTGTTAGTTGTCTCTTATAAAAGGCATGTACGACATTATGAGAATGTTCCTATTTATTTATTATTCTAGTGTTTCTGGATATGTGAACCGCTCTTACACATGCATAGCGAAGAAACAATATAAATATGGAAATCTCAAAAGGACACTTAACTAACAGAATAAGACTAGGAGTGTAGAATAGTTGGAAAATTTTAGCGTAGGACGGGGTAAAGTTTTTTTGGTATAACGGATCATTTCTACTATTCCTTAAAAGCTTAATTTTTTTTAATAAAAGATGTGTTGACATTTTTTATAAAATGTCAAGTTTTGTCGGTTAAGATTAGTTGTAGAATTTTAAAATTTGGTTTATGCGTTACACACATAACTGACTTCTGACTACTCAGAATTGTGGCTTAATTTATCAAAATTTTTGAAAAGTTTCCCTTGATTAAAATTTTTCTCTCTTGAATTTTTTTTTGCTTTGAGTTATTTCTGGCTCATAAATAATTTTTAGAGTTTTTGTCCAAAATTTGATTCCAAGGGAAAATGTACGTTTAAATATTTTGAATTTATTTTTCGAACGACGTACAAATTTAAATAGTGAGAAGGATTTTTGTGAAATCTTTGATTTTGAACGCCACATGTTAGGCGTAGGGAAGGCGAATGAGCTAGAATGTGCGAATTTAGCTGTGCATTAGGATCGATGATATGATAACACAAGTGATAACATGGAAAAAGCTGTTTTAGCCTTGGAATATCTATTTCCATACCTTGTCGACGACGCACGCAACTCTTTTTAGTCTTAATTCCGTTTTAAAGCTTGAAAACAAGCCACCATATGCATTTTGTGCATGGAAAATTTAGAGGAAATCTAGAGCTGTAGGAAAATTTCCATTGTACTATGGAAATGAGAAACTCAAAGAGTGGTAAGAATGTTAAATTGTTCATCTAAATTCCTTTTTTCAACATAGCAATAATGTTTAGAAAACATTTTTGCAGTGTGTTTGATTTTTGGATGGTAGTAATTGGATGCAAAATTGGTTGCATCATACTTCGTTTCATAAGAGTGTGGAGATTTACGGTGAAAAGATTTTTCAAAATCTACATACATATAGAACTGCCAGTATATATATATGTGTGTGTGTGTGTTGTTTGCATCATATTTTTCAAAAGTGTTTTCAAAGAAGTGCATTCATATAGGTGGATTCGATTTAGAATCATTATGCATGCATGCTTTATATGTTGTGATAAACTACGAATGTGTGGACGTTTGGTTGTAAACTTAGTTATACACCAATTGGCTGTTTAGATTAGGATGATTACTAGCTTGAACCATGACTTAGTCATTTGTATAATTTTGAGGATGAAATTATTTTAAAGGGGAAGAATGTAACATCCCGTAATTTAGCGTTAGTTATTAATTAGTCAGTTAGTTTAGCTCCAAAAAAAGAATTTGTGTAAATGATGGAATTTGACTACGAAACTTGCACCATAGCGATCGTGGCCAAATTCTGAGCAACTTTCATATTTGGTGTTTTTCGATCTGATTCCAAATGAAGTAGTTATGGATGATAAAAGAATTCGAAGCGGAAATAATTAATTAATAAAAATTAACAGATATATATGGGGACTACAGGTCGAATTCTTCATAGAGGCGGTCAACCTAGGGCTGTCAACCCCTAGGATGGGGGTGACCGACCACTCCACCTGTGCAGGCCAAGTTTTGGCTTGGCTTAAACAGTCCAGATTTTATATTTTAATTTGATGGATGTGGTTGATTCTAGCGCCTACCAATTCAGTCATAACCCTCCCTTCTCTTCTCATACTTTTATGAATAGAGCAAAAGCTCTACCATTTCTTCTTCTCTACTTTCTTTCTAAAATTATAGAAATAATATATTTTATCTATACTCATTCAAATTGGAGAAGGATAGAAATCAAATAAAAGGAGAAGAGAGAAGAATCAACACTACGCATTATCTAGGTAATTTATATTTAGATCTATATCTATTTTCTCTCCCAATCCCAAATCTCTTCTAAGATATTAAATTCTAACATATGTGTATTTCTTTTTTATATATATTTCTTAGATTAAAAATGATTTGAAGTTGAATTAAAGGTTTTACTTTAGATATGGAGATTTGGAGTGCTTCTTCAAGGTGGGTGGGAGATTTATATATTGGTTATGATTTTGAATTATTCCATTGGCATACGTTCGATTTTTATGCCTAAATCAATCTTAGTTGTGAGTTGTAGGCTCAATCTAGCATAGAAAACCATTGCCAACATATACTTATTTTAGATCTAATTTGACATAGTGTTTATACCCTTCGGGAAATCAATCCTAAAGGTTTTAGAATTTGAATGGTGTATAGTGTTTTCCCGCCTTTTGGCAAGGCCTTGATACCAAGGAATTGACCGGAAATAAAAGATAGTTCATCCCGAAAAGCGGTTATACACAGGTTTGCTATGGATGCTGGTAAATTTTTCTCGAGTCCGGATCAAGCTACAATTAATATGACATGACAATCAAAGCCACGGAAGCCAACGTTCCAAATTTCAAGTCGATCGGAGTTCATATACTCAAGTTATTGATCGATCAAATTCTGTGAGAAGCACGTTCTGTTCATATCCATCATTTCGCATCGATCCATTTCGTATCCATCATACCTATTCCACTTCGTATCCCTCACGTCCGCTCTGTTTCGTATCCATCAACTGAGGAGATTTCGTATCACTTCCACTTATACACAGTTCATATCGATCATCTTGTACACAGTTCGTATCGATCATCTTGTACACAATTCGTATCGATCACCTTATACATAGTCATATCGATCACCAACAAACGATACGAAACAACACTTAAAAGGCGTCGATACGAAATTGATCTTCAATCGATACAAAGAGTTTAAGTTTATATCGATACGAATTGGAGTGGAGGTTATCGATACGAAGCGGTCAACATGCCATCGATACGAAGTGGCTTCAGGGATCGATATGAAGGGAAGTGCAGTAAAGCGATACGAAGAGAACACGTAAAGATGGATGACTCGATCACTCAGCATAAAAAGTGGATCGATCCTAAAAGCTAGCGCCATGTCATCGGTCATCACGTGCCTAAAAGCGATGCGAACAGAAGCGATGCCAACTCAGCAGCCTTCAACAAATTCAAACTTTCATCGATCATAACTCAAGATCTACAAGTCTAAATGCTACCAAATTTTTATGGGAGCTTGCGTAAAACCTAAGGAATGTTCATGATCGATCTCGGCTCGATTGGGCCAAATCTTGATCGATACATCACGGATCGAGTCCAAACGACTAGGGATCGATCACATGGGCCCACCCACGTGAGAGAAGAGGTATTCCGAGATGTGGACGAGATATTTGCTGCCTACGCCTATAAATAGCAGCCCAAAACCTACTGAAAAAGGACTTTTGGCTCTTCTACCTCCAGACTACGCCGAAATCACTATTGTACTTGGATTGTACTGTTGTAATTCATTGTAACCAGCAAGCAAAAATCAATAAAAGTCTGCCATTTCAAAGTGGACGTTGGCCATACGCCGAACCACTCTAAATCTGTGTGTTTTTGTGCGTTTTTCCTGTTTATCGACTGGTGTGTTTGTTAGATCTTCCTCATTTTACATTTAATTTCTTCACTTTATCTCTTCAAACACATCCAAAGAGTGGTGTGGCCAATTTTCATACAAACACTTTGGTGCTTTCATTGAGAGAACCCAGTTTTCTCGTGCTCATTGGATCTACTACCAATATCGGATTGCTAGAATCTAAGGAGAAGATCCAGATTTCAAGTCCAGAAGTTCTTCCATCCTTTTCAGATTTGTATCAAGTCTAGGAGAGAGCTTCGCTATTCACTATGGTCAACACTAGGACTACTTCAACAGCTGCAGATCCAGAAGGACGAGATAGACAGAACCCCGCGCCGCTTCCTCCTACCGACCAGAATGCTGCTGGACCTTCAGATCTGCAAGGCCCTGTCACTAGGGAAGAGTTTCAATTGCTAATGCAAGAGCTAACGTAGAGTCGTCAACAACTTACTCAGCAACTCCATGTCAACGCGGAATTGACCAACCAACTGAATCGTCAGAGACGAAGGAGATCTAGAAGGGATCAGGGTTCCTATTCATCCACTGAAAGTCAGCCTCTTATGACTTTAATCACAGATCCACGCGCCCACGGCTGGATGGAAGTTATACACAAGCTACTGGACATTAGCGCACCTTGAATCTTGGGCAACCAAGAGTTGGCCCGTCAACTAGTCATTAGACCGGACTCTCCTCCCGAGGAGGCAATTTTCCTTATCATATTACCGACAACCGCGCTACCACCACTGCTACTAAGTTGGAAGTTGATGCTTTGAACTGAACGGATTCGACCCACCATCAACGCAACTATACTCCTGAGCCTTATGTCCCAAAAGACCTAGAACCAAGGAGGCGAGACATGGACTGTCGACCGCGACCGGCCCATCCTCGCATTGTGGAACCCGACCACACCTTAGCTCAGCATGCCCAAAACGTCCAGATGTCGGATATCCTGACAATGATCCGTCAGATGATCCGCGAAAGTCAAGGCCTCACTAATGGCGACTGGGGAATCTCCCGGAGTCATACCCCCTTCACTGATGACATCCTCTACACTGAACCACCTCGGAGATTTAGGATGCCAACCCTACCCGTTTATGAAAGGAGCACTGATCCTAACCAGCACATTTTAAAGTACGAATGGTTAATGAATGCTGCATGAGCCGATGATGCGGTCAAGTGTCGGAGTTTCCTGATCTCCCTCGGGGGCATAGCAACTATGTGGTTTACCCGTTTACCACTCCGATCTATCTCGTGTTTTGACCAGTTGGCAATGAAGTTTGTTGAACAGTTCTGCATGCATGTCACAAGGCCAAAAGATGTCAATACCCTGTCTAGTGTCACTCAAGCTCCTGGAGAGACACTCAGACGTTATCTGGAGAGGTTTCACACTGCATGCGCTGGATTAGTAATCCCAACGATAACTCAATTCTTATGGCACTAACTAAGGGGATCGATCCTGATTCTGAATTTGGCAACTGGTTGGCCGGAAAACCTCCTACATCATTAGACCGTTTCTATTCCAAGGCAGCCCAGTTCTTGAGAAGGGAGGATGCGAAACAGTCTAGGAAAAAGGATGGCGTAGGACCTAGTGTTGAAGGAATCCAAAGCAATGTCGTTGTTAAACAAACCGGGGAGAGTTCCGGAAAGGTGCAATTGAATATATAGAACCAACAGAATCAACAAAAAGGCAATAGGAATCAAAACAGGAAACGGGATCAGAATCGTGGGCCACGACGTAAGGCTCCTATGTTTGACAATTATACTCCTTTGAATACATCGCTGGAAAATGTGTACTTGCAGACCTGCAATACCATTCAATATAAGAAACCTACTCCGCTCGTTAGAAAAATAGATTCAAACGGGAAAGTTTTGTAGATTTCATGATAGCTATGGTCACAACACAAACGAGTGCTGTCATTTACTGGATATTATTAAGAAGTTGATATGAGAGAGAAAGTTGGAGCAATTTGTTCGGGCGTCGCAGTCTGGAGGTGCGGGCGCAATCAAATCAAAACCAAATACCAAATCAGGCGAGACCAGAGGAACCTGCTTGTACCGGCGGGAGGTTGGTACTTAATACTATTAGTGGTGGTCCTCATCCAGCAGATCGAAGCTGGAAGGAAATGGAGTCATATGCTAGTTCTATTAGACATGCGATCTTCGAATGTTGTAGTAATTTGGAAGATGGGGCTCCGCCAAGCCACAGAAAACGATGACGGACGACATCGTATTCTGGAGCAGGGATGCCGACAGAGTCGAAGCCCCAACCATTGATCCACTTGTCATTTCAGCCCAAATAGGTCCTGCTTGGATGAAGAGGATCTTGGTAGATAGTGGAAGCTCAGTGAACATATTGTTTAAGCGAGCTTACGATCAGATGAAGATGGAAGCAAAGGATTTGAAGCCTTTTCAATCTCACATTCATGGCATCAATGGAAGTGTGACTATACCTACTAGGATGGTGGAGCTACCAGTGGAATTGGGAATTGGAGAACGCCAGAGAGTCCGGATATTACAGTTTGTTGTATTGGACATAGACTCACCATACAATGCCTTTTTGGGCCGATCGGCCCTAGCCGAGTTCAGGGCTGCCATTGCCCCTTGGTGTCTGACTTTAAGATTCCCTACTGACAATGGAGTTGGAGTTGTTCAGGGAGACCAGGCTGCTGGACGAGCCTGTTATGTTGCCGAGCTGCGGGAGGTGCAGCGAAAAGAAAAAGGAAAGGGCGTAGAGGAATCTCTCTGCGTCCGCATTGCGAAAAATTGATAGCTAACGCCTGGGCCTGGGCCCTAGAACCCCAGCCAATTCCCAAGGGATCTTGACTCGAAAGATACTGAAAGTGAAGACGAAAGTACAAACAGTCAAGCTTCCTCGGTCGAGCTGACGATTGATGTTCCGATCGACGATAATGACGATTCTAAAAAGGTAAAGATTGGATCTTAGCTAAGCCAACAGATGCAGGAGGAATTGGTTGAATTTCTCTGGGCAAACCTCGACGAGTTTGCCTGGATGCATTCTGACATGTATGGAATCTCCCCGGATATCGTGAGCCACACATTGAATATTGACTCGCGGCACGTCTCGGTCAAGCAAAAAAGGCGTGGTATGGATCCAGAGAGATCTTCCGCCCTTAAGGAAGAGGTAGATAAACTTAAGACGAACGGGTTTATCCGAGATGCATTATATCCAGAATGGGTGTCCAATCCTGTACTTGTTAGAAAACCTAACGGGAAATGGAGAACAAGCGTTGATTACTCAGACTTGAATAAAGCTTGCCCTAAAGACAGTTTTCCACTTCCCCGAATTGACCAGCTCGTAGACTCAACGGTTGGACATGAACTCTTATCCTTTATGGATGCATATTCTGGCTACAACCAGATACCCATGCACTTTCCTGATCAGGAGCATACCAGTTTCATGACCGATCTGGGACTTTACTACTACAAAGTCATGCCATTTGGACTCAAGAACGCTGGGGCAACTTACCAACGGCTAGTTAATCGAATGTTCGTTAACCAGATCAGAAAAACCATGGAAGTATATGTGGATGACATGCTTCTGAAGTCGCGATTCTCCAATGATCATATCAAAGACCTGGAATCAATGTTCAACATCCTCCGAGAGTATAGAATGAAATTCAACTCGTTGAAATGTCACTTTGGGGTCGAATCTGGAAATTTTCTTGGATTTATCGTCAATGCCCGACGAATTGAAGCCAATCCCGAGAAGATCTGGGCAATCGGAAATCTTGAGACTCCAAGGACTATAAAGCAGATTCAGAGCCTCAATGGGAAAGTAGCAGCATTGAGCAGGTTCATTTCAAAATCCACCGACAAATGCATTCCCTTCTTCGATCTGATCAGGAAAGGGAAACGAAATTTTGAATGGACTACATAATGCGAGGGCACATTCCGAGCACTGGTTCAACACCTGTCCACACCACCCATTCTGTCAAAGCCTATTGATCACGAGAGATTGTACATCCACTTGGCGGTGTCAGAAAATGCAATCAGTGCTGCCCTAATTCGGGAGGAAGACCGGATAAAACGACCAGTATATTACATTAGCAAACGACTGAACGGAGCAGAGAGAAATTATCCGAAGCTGGAAAAGCTGGCTTACTGTCTTGTCATTGCTTCAAGGAAGCTCCGCCCATATTTCCAGGCTCATTCTATCACCGTTTACACCGACCAGCCGTTACGACGGGTCCTTATGCGGCCTGAGACGTCTGGTAGGTTACTCAAGTGGAATATAGAACTGAGTCAGTTCGACATCACTTATACACCAAGGCGAGCCATTCAAGGACAAGTCCTAGCAGATTTCATAGCTGAATTTACTACCCCGGAGGATGTAATGACTCAAGATTTTAGGAATTTATTTTGAAAATATAAATAGGTTTAAAATAATTTTTAAACTAATTTTGAAAAGGAATTGATATGGCTTGATATGGTGTAGCTATATGTGTACATGTGTGCACAGGAAATACACATGAATAGAAGCTTAATTCCTGGATGATATGAATGAACATATGTTGATGTGTATGAATATATATATATATATATATATATATATATATATGTACAGATAAATAGATTAAATCCTTAAAAGCTATATGCATAAATATATATGGATGCTACTGGTTGTATTTGAATGTATATGTGCATATGTGTTCAGTAAAAATAATGTATAGACATATATATGTATTAATTATTCCTGTAAGACATATATATACATATATGTATGCTAATCAAATGCAAGTGTTCAAATTAGTAAAATAAAAATACACAAATGTATTTTAACTATAGGCAGAAAGCAAGAATGAAGATATAAAAAAAGGAGCAATCCTTTTATAAATAAATAAGGGAAGCACATGCTATTTAAGTGAAAGCTAAATCTAGAAAAGTAAGATAAATCAGTGATATGTTTTGTATAGGCAGAATTAGGAAGAACCCTTGGCATATATATATATATATATATGATAAAATAATGGAAATCAAGTCACACCTTTAGCATTATATTAGATAAGAGAAAAAGCATTTTCTAGAAAAAAAAATTCTGAAAATAACCAAAATGATATAACCTCTTTTCTCTCCACAAACTTGAACCGGGGAGGGTAGGATTTTGGGTTTAAACTAAATGCAAATGGCATGATTTCTGGTGGGCAAAAATGACTTTAGCTAGCACCTTAAACCCTAGAAGAACCCTGCATAAATATGCAGTGATAAGAGGGGCCTTCTCTTCTTCCCGAATAGTTTTTGAAAAAAAAATTATATCATATATATATAAGACAAGTGAAGAAAAGGGTTTGGGGGTAAAGGCAGAAGCTTATCAATCAACTAAGAAGTGAAGGAGAGCTAGGTGAGAAAACTCACTCAAAAATCTAAGGCACTAAGTCCTAATGAAGGCAGCCAGTTTATAAGTTGATCTTTCTTAAAATGTATTTTTATATGTGGTTATCTTTCTTTGATTTCTAAGATGAAAATGCTTTGATCTTTAGTTTGGTTGTTCTGCTTGATCTATTATGTGAAAGTTCTAAGTATTATTAGTAAATATGTTTTTATAAACCCAGATCTCTCTGATATGTTAATATTAGGAAAAACAATAAGTGAATACCCAGAGAATCAAATGATGAATATAGGCAAGTAGTGTTGGTTCTGGCATAACCCAGAGAATATAAACATGTTGAGCTGCAATATACTTGTGTATAGGTGCTGAGGCTTAAGAAAAAAAGGAATTAGGGGTGCAATAGGGTTGCCTATGTGCTGATGCTCCTAATTCAATGAAACAAAAAAATATAAATAGCCATATACATAGCAAATAAATTTGTGATTCAGTGAAACTTGGTCATTCTGAGTTTAACTTAAGCACAAATGTTTGCAAGATGAAAAACTCTCTTAAAAGCCATAAGCCAATGTTAGTTGCCTATACCCCTTTTAAAATGCAAGTATATATATATATATATATATGGATGCAGAATCTTATTTATTAGACACCTATGTTTAATTGCCTGCTTGTCTTTGTTTGGTTATGAATGATATGAAATGCCATGACATAGATGTTTGTTTTAGTGAAATGATTCACTGAATGGTTTAGTCATGAAAAATCAAAAGAGTTATTATCAACTTAAAACTAATTAGGAAATGGGGTCAAGAGCACTGCAGGAATGACTTGTGTTCTTGAGCAATACAAGTTGACACATGGCTTGTTTAAGTCCTGAGTTCTTTGTGTAATGGAGTGAATTAGTCCATTATAATGTGTCCATTGATTCATATGATTGCAGATGAGACCAAGATAGATAAATATATCAATGTAAGAAAATTTGATATAAGGAGGAACTAGAGTTTTCCTGGATGAAATCTGAGTAGGGAATAAATGATTTAATTCATTTTGGTGATTTCCCTGTTTTGTATGGATGCTTATTTGATTTATGGCTGATTTGTATGAATGTATGCATGTTCCATATCTTTATAAGGTTTCTGGAAAGAAAGATTTAGGTGTGCACATGCACACTGACACAGAACATGCACACTATGACTTACTTGTTTTCTAAAGGCAGGATATACTGATTTACATATGTTTCAACTTTAACTTGATTTACCAATTGTTTTAGTGGATTTTCTCATACCAGACATGTGTCTGACCGTAGTGTGCTAATGGCATATAGGGTGTCTCATTTAATATGGGGCAGCTTAAAATGCTTTTTCAGGAATTGCAGCAACTAAGTAGGAGTAGGAGCAAGGCTTTGAGAAGAAGATTATAGCATGATAAAATTAGTTAGATAAGAGCTTAAAAGATGAAATCTGCATGTATTGATATTTTTAAATTATCACTTGTATTAAGTACTGAATGATGGATGGATATTTTGCTAAGTATTTTGCTAAGGAATTGACTTGTAACTGGAGTTTATAAATTTGGATATTATCTGAAAAGTTAAAGAAGTTAACCTATGATTTTGTATGAAAATCTGAGCAAGAATACTATGATAAATAGGATGGTTATATTTTATAAATGTATTAGTCAATCTTGAGTCTTTGAAAAGGATTAAGTATTGAGTTTGGGGAAAATATGGGTTAAACTAGAGAAATTATTTTAAGTATTTAATTGCCCTTCATTGAAATATTTTGTAAAAAGATTCAAGTCCATTTCTAGGTTGTTTAAGAAGAGTAAATACAAAGCAAAAAAGAAAAAAAAAAGCTTCAGATGCTATGCAAATAAATGGCATACCATTGTTCCATTATCAAAGTGTTTGGCTGACACAATCACATAAATTAACCAGCTTCAAAAGAATGGAGTTCTGGTTGAACATGTTTGATTATATTTTGATAGAAAAAGGCACTTCAAAATCTTTAGTTTTCTTTTGCAAATGTTTAACCTAAAACCCTCTTTAAAATGCTATAAACAGATGTGCATTTTGAACTGGCTTGAACTATCAAATCAGGAGACACATAAATTGAAAATGATAAATGTAAATATCATTTTCTGGTACTTAGCCACATTTCAAACATTTGATCTATGCTAAAAAAAATGATAATCTCAAGTTTTCTGAGATTATCTGCCAGGATAAAAATTAACAGAAAAATCATGGTTATCATGACCAAATCTAGTATAAATAAATTTGCACAGGACTACTTATATACTGCAAATATCAAAGAATTTGGGAATTTAATTATGAGTGGATTAATTTAAATTCAAAGCAAACAGAACTTGCTCTTGTTTACAAAATTTAAAAAAATATATATATATATACTCTGATTTAAACAAGAGGGACGTATACATCATCATATGTATATATATATATATTTATGATTAAACTGATATATTTATATCAGTAGGAATTTTAAAATCCTGGACAAATTATTTGAAAAAGAAAATGACTCTGAGAATTAGATTGAATTGTAAATGTAAAAAAAAAATTCCCATTAAAATTAAGGTAAAATTTGGAGGGTATTTCATTTGGTATCATAGCAAATGGTTGCATTGATTGTTGAGTACTATAGAAATATATTATGTCTGTTTGTTTTGGATGAAATAATTTAGATAGGAAAATATTAACTATAGAAAATATTCACAGTATACTAATACCATTTGCCCATAACTTGGTTAACAACCCATGGTAGGAAGAGGATCACATCATGCAGGAACAAGTGCACCACAAATGCTTGATATGCGAGAGTTTGTAAGGGTTTTAAGGGATGGAATTGGGCATAGGCCTGAGAATCCACATGAGGAACTTTCAAAAATATTAAAGGCTTATACAAACTTGGGAGGTAAGAGTTTTGAAGGGACTGAGAATGTGATGGAAATTCAAGCATGGTTGAGAACATTGGATAGGATTTTCAATGACATGCAGCTTGATGATCAAAGGAAGAGGCAAGTGGCTTCAAGACAGCTGAAAGGAGTAGCTTTAAGCTGGTGGAAAGTAATCATTATAGGGAGAAATGAGAATGAAATCACTTGGAATCAATTCAAGGAGATGTTGGAGGCAAGATTTGTACCAGCATCAGTTAAGACCACTTTACTCGAAGAATTTATTAGACTCAGGCAAGGAACTCTGAATGTCACTGATACACTCAAAAGTTTGAGGGGTTATCCAAATATGGAGCAATGCTAGTGGCAGATGAAGCATCCAAAAATGATAGGTACATTAAAGGTTTGAACCCAGGACTTAGCAGAGCCATGTTACCTTATGCTGACAGGACTTTTGATCAAGTAATAGACTTGGCTTTGAAATTGGAGTAGCATGACAAGGAGAGGGAGAAGTTCAGAAATTTTAGGAATAATAACACTAAGAAGGGTAAGGGGAGATATCACCCTTATGATAAGAAGAAAGAAGAGGCCAGTAACAAAGGCACTGGAGATACCAAAGCTAAGGAAACCAAGAAGAAAATTGTGTGTCACCACTGTGGTAAGGAAGGACACATCAAACCAAAATGTCCAGAATTAAAAGGAGGAGCTTTCAAGTGTTATCTATGCGGGAAAGAGGGGCATATGAAGAGAAACTGTCCTGAGTATAAACAGCAAGGAAAATTGGAAAATTTGGAAGGCAAAGGCAAATCCACAGTGGAGATTAATGCTGAAAATCACAGTCAAGTGGAAGGTACACTATTTATTTGTACCATACCCATAGCAGTAGTATATGATACTTGGGCAACTCACTCTTTGATTTCTTATGAACTAGTTAAAATGCTAAAATTGAATTGCATATTGGTTGAAACTCCATTGCTTATACAAAGTCCACTGGGGAGTTCTAGTGTTTTAAATATGATTTGTGTGGATGTGGAATTTAACATAGGAGGAGATACTTTTATTTCCAATTTATATGTTTTAAACTACCCAAATATAGGTGTTATATTGGGGGTAGACTGGTTAAGGCAATTTAAAGCCATAATTAATTTAGATTCATCCACCATATCATTGCAAAACTTTAGAGGCCAGAGAATCACAATTTTGTGTGAAGTAGTTAAGGGAAGGAAATTGTATCATTTAATTGACTTGGAAAAAGATTTCAGTGAACTTACTATTGAAGAAATTCCCATAGTCAATGAATACTTGGATGTGTTTGGGGAGGTTAAGTGTGTTCCATACCATAGGCCAGTAGAGTTTCAAATCAATCTCATACCAGGAGCAAGCCCAATAATTAAGAAGCCTACCAGAATGGGGCCAAGTGAGTTAAAAGAATTGAAAATTCAATTAGAAGAATTAGAAAGTAAAGGGTTTATAAGGCCAAGTAACTCATGCTGGGGTGCTCCAGTAGTGTTTGTAAGGAAACAGGATGGTACTTGGAGGATGTGTATAGATTACAGAGAACTAAATAAGGTCACCATCAAAAATAAATACCCATTGCCTAGGATAGATGATTTCTTTGATCAACTCAGTGAAGCTAAGATATTTTCTAGATTAGACTTAGCATCAGGGTTTCATCAGATGAAGGTTGAAGACTCAAGTGTTAAGTACACTGCATTTAATACTAGATATGGTCTATATGAGTTTATGGTTATGCCATTTGGGTTGACAAATGCCCCCTCATACTTTGTAGATTTAATGAATAGAACTTTTAGAGATTATTTAGACAAATTTGTGCTGATTTTTATTGATGACATTTTAATTTATTCCAAAATAGTGGAAGAACATAAAAGTCATTTGCATCTGGTTTTGTCTAGATTGAGGGAAAAAGATTTAAAGGCAAAATTTTCAAAATGTGCATTTTGGAAAGAGGAAGTACATTTCCTTGGCCATGTCATTTCTGCCAAAGGAATTTCTGTGAACCCCAATAAAGTAATAGCTATTCAAGCATGGAAGAGGCCTAGCACAGTGAGTGAAGTAAGATCATTTATGGGGATGGCAGGATATTATAGGAGATTTATAAAAGATTTTTCAAAAATATCATCACCACTTACCAATTTAACTAGAAAGAATCAGGCCTTTGTGTGGAATGAAAAATGTGAACGAGCTTTTATCAAGATAAAGGAAGCCTTAGTTAATGCACCAGTGTTGAGAGTACCTGAAGGAAATGAGGGATTAATTGTGTATACTGATGCAAGTGGCTCTGGCCTAGGGGCTGTGTTGATGCAGCAAGACCAAGTGATAGCCTATGCATCCAGACAATTAAAACCACATGAAACTAGGTATGCAACCCATGATCTTGAGCTAGCAGCAGTGGTGTATGCACTGAAACTTTGGAGACATTATTTGTTAGGTGCCAAATTTAATTTGTACACAGATCATAAGGCATTGAAATATCTCTTCTCACAAAAAGATTTAAACATGAGGCAACATAGATGGGTGGAGTTCTTAGTTGCCTATGATCTAGACATACTCTATACACCAGGTAAAGCAAACAAAGTTGCAGATGCCTTGAGTACTAAGATAGCTATGTTGATGATGGAAGAATTTAAAGATTTTTCTATACTCACTGACTTGGAAATTGAAGCAAGTGGTAAGGTACAAATGGTACCAGTTGAAGGAGATAAGAGTAAAGGAAAATTGAGTTTAATGTCTCTGCAATCAGATTTAATTTTGAAGGTAGGAAAAATGCAAGAACAAGACACAAACTTATTGGAGAAGAAAATTCTCATATCAAAAGGGGAAGAAGTGACAAATTACCATATTGATAAAAATGGTTATTTAAGAAACCAGAATAGAATATGTGTTCCAGAAAACATGGAGTTGAAGGAGGAAATATTGAATGAATATCATAGGAGTAAGTACTCCATACACCCAGGCAGTACAAAGATGTATCAAAATTTAAAAAGAAATTTTTGGTGGAAGGGAATGAAGTCAGATGTAGCCAAATATATTGCAAGATGTATGACTTGCAAACAAGTCAAGGCAGAAACACAAAAGCCATCAGGGTTGTTACAACCTCTTAGCATACCATAGTGGAAATGGGAAGATATATCTATGGATTTCATTGATGGACTACCTAGATCTAAAAGAGGAAACACAAGTATATGGGTGATAGTAGATAGGCTAACTAAAGTGGCACATTTCATTCCAGTCAAATCAGAAAGGAATGCACCAAAATTAGCTCAAGTATTTATGAAGGAGGTGGTAAGGTTACATGGCATTCCCAAAACTATTGTGAGTGATAGGGATACCATCTTCACATCAAGGTTCTGGAAAAGTTTTCAAGAAGCCATGGGAAGTGAATTATGCTTAAGCACTGCCTACCATCCACAATTAGATGGGCAGACTGAGGTGGTGAACAAAGTTTTAGAGGAATTGTTAAGGGCATGTGCACTGGATTTTGGAGGTAACTGGGAAGATTATCTCCATTTAGCTGAGTTTACATACAATAACAGCTATCAAAGCACCATAGGGATGGCTCCATTTGAAGCCTTATATGGCAAGCCATGTTTATCATTTGTATGTTGGGTAGAAATAGGAGAAAGAGCTATTTTAGGGCTTGAGTACATACAAGAAACTAAAGAGAAAATTGAGCTAGTAAAGAGGAGAATTGCAGCAGCTTAAGAGAGGCAAAAGAAATTTGCAGACATGAAAAGGAAGCAGGTGGAATATGAAGTAGGAAATTTTGTTTTCATCAAAATCTCACCTATGAAAAATGTACTGAGGTTTGGGAAACAAGGCAAGTTAACCCCAAGATATGTTGGACCCTATAAAATTCTGGAAAGAATTGGTTCCTTGGCATATAAGTTGGAATTACCAGGATACATGCAAGGGATACATGATGTTTTTCATGTATCACAATTGAGAAGGTGGGTTCATGACAAGGCAGAAATTCTTGAGACCCCAACGTAAGTGCAAATAAATCCTAATTTGATTTATGAAAAGGATCCAGTGGGAATTTTGGCAAAGGATGTGAAGAAGTTGAGGAATAAATCACTGAAACTTGTGAAGGTACAGTGGAGTCTTGATCCTAGTGATTGCACATGGGAATTAGAAGACAAGGTTAGGATGAACTATCCTAAGCTATTTTCAGATTAAAGGTAATTCTGATTTTTAATTTGTTTTCCTTTTTGGATGCATGTATTTTTAGTTATTGTGATAGAACTAAAAATCTATTTGGATGAGAATGTATTTGTTCTCTGAATTAAGTTAAAATTTGATTTAAGCTTAGGAAAAATTGTGGGACATAATTTCTAAAAGTTGGGGTATATGTAATGATCCAAGATTTTATTAATTTATTTTGAAAATATAAATAAGTTTAAAATAATTTTTAAACTAATTTTGAAAAGAAATTGATATGGCTTGATATGGTGTAGCTATATGTGTACATGTGTGCACAGGAAATACACATGAATAGAAGCTTAATTCCTGGATGATATGAATGAACATATGTTGATGTGTATGAAAATATCTATATATATATATATATATATGTACAGATAAATAGATTAAATCCTTAAAAGCTATATGCATAAATATATATGGATGCTACTGGTTGTATTTGAATGTATATGTGCATATGTGTTCAGTCAAAATAATGTATAGACATATATATGTATTAATTATTCCTGTAAGACATATATATACATATATGTATGCTAATCAAATGCAAGTGTTCAAATCAGTAAAATAAAAATACACAAATGTATTTTAACTATAGGCAGAAAGCAAGAATGAAGATATAAAAAAAAGGAGCAATCCTTTTATAAATAAATAAGGGAAGCACATGCTATTTAAGTGAAAGCTAAAAATAGAAAAGTAAGATAAACCAGTGATATGTTTTGTATAGGCAGAATTAGGAAGAACCCTTGGCATATATATATGATAAAATAATGGAAATCAAGTCACACCTTTAGCATGATATTAGATAAGAGAAAAAGCATTTTCTAGAAAAGCAAATTTCTGAAAATAACCAAAATGATATAACCTCTTTTCTCTCCACAAACTTGAACCGGGGAGGGTAGGATTTTGGGTTTAAACTAAATGCAAATGGCATGATTTCTGGTGGGCAAAAATGACTTTAGCCAGCACCTTAAACCCTAGAAGAACCCTGCATAAATAAGCAGTGATAAAAGGGGCCTTCTCTTCTTCCCAGATAGTTTTTGAAAAAAATATATATCATATATATATAAGACAAGTGAAGAAAAGGGTTTGGGGGTAAAGGCAGAAGCTTATCAATCAACTAAGAAGTGAAGGAGAGCTAGGTGAGAAAACTCACTCAAAAATCTAAGGCACTAAGTCCTAATGAAGGCAGCCAGTTTATAAGTTGATCTTTCTTAAAATGTATTTTTATATGTGGTTATCTTTCTTTGATTTCTAAGATGAAAATGCTTTGATCTTTAGTTTGGTTGTTCTGCTTGATCTATTATGTGAAAGTTCTAAGTATTATTAGTAAATATGTTTTTATAAACCCAGATCTCTCTGATATGTTAATATTAGGAAAAAAAGTGAATACCCAGAGAATCAAATGATGAATATAGGCAAGTAGTGTTGGTTCTGGCATAACCCAGAGAATATAAACATGTTGAGCTGCAATATACTTGTGTATAGGTGCTGAGGCTTAAGACAAAAAGGAATTAGGGGTGCAATAGGGTTGCCTATGTGCTGATGCTCCTAATTCAATGAAAAATATATATAAATAGCCATATACATAGAAAATAAATTTGTGATTCAGTGAAACTTGGTCATTCTGAGTTTAACTTAAGCACAGATGTTTGCAAGATGAAAAACTCTCTCAAATGGCATAAGCCAATGTTAGTTGCCTATACCCCTTTTAAAATGCAAGTATATATATATATGGATGCAGAATCTTATTTATTAGACACCTATGTTTAATTGCCTGCTTGTCTTTGTTTGGTTATGAATGATATGAAATGCCATGACATGGATGTTTGTTTTAGTGAAATGATTCACTGAATGGTTTAGTCATGAAAAAACAAAAGAGTTATTATCAACTTAAAACTAATTAGGAAATGGGGTCAAGAGCACAGCAGGAATGACTTGTGTTCTTGAGCAATACAAGTTGACACATGGCTTGTTTAAGTCCTGAGATCTTTGTGTAATGGAGTGAATTAGTCCATTATAATGTGTCCATTGATTCATATGATTGCAGATGAGACCAAGATAGATAAATATATCAATGTAAGAAAATTTGATATAAGGAGGAACTAGAGTTTTCCTGGATGAAATCTGAGTAGGGAATAAATGATTTAATTCATTTTGGTGATTTCCCTGTTTTGTATGGATGCTTATTTGATTTATGGCTGATTTGTATGAATGTATGCATGTTCCATATCTTTATAAGGTTTCTGGAAAGAAAGATTTAGGTGTGCACATGCACACTGACACATAACATGCACACTATGACTTACTTGTTTTCTAAAGGCAGGATATACTGATTTACATATGTTTCAACTTTAACTTGATTTACCAATTGTTTTAGTGGATTTTCTCATACCAGACATGTGTCTGACCGTAGTGTGCTAATGGCATATAGGGTGTCTCATTTAATATGGGGCAGCTTCAAATGCTTTTTCAGGAATTGCAGCAACTAAGTAGGAGTAGGAGCAAGGCTTTGAGAAGAGGATTATAGCATGCTAAAATTAGTTAGATAAGAGCTTAAAAGATGAAATCTGCATGTATTGATATTTTTAAATTATCACTTGTATTAAGTACTGAATGATGGATGGATATTTTGCTAAGTATTTTGCTAAGGAATTGACTTGTAACTGGAGTTTATAAATTTGGATATTATCTGAAAAGTTGAAGAAGTTAACCTATGATTTTGTATGAAAATCTGAGCAAGAATACTATGATAAATAGGATGGTTATATTTTATAAATGTATTAGTCAATCTTGAGTCTTTGAAAAGGATTAAGTATTGAGTTTGGGGAAAATATGGGTTAAACTAGAGAAATTATTTTAAGTATTTAATTGCCCTTCATTGAAATATTTTGTAAAAAGATTCAAGTCCATTTCTAGGTTGTTTAAGAAGAGTAAATACAAAGCAAAAAAGAAAAAAAAAAGCTTCAGATGCTATGCAAATAAATGGCATACCATTGTTCCATTATCAAAGTGTTTGGCTGACACAATCACATAAATTAACCAGCTTCAAAAGAATGGAGTTCTGGTTGAACATGTTTGATTATATTTTGATAGAAAAAGGCACTTCAAAATCTTTAGTTTTCTTTTGCAAATGTTTAACCTAAAACCCTCTTTAAAATGCTATAAACAGATGTGCATTTTGAACTGGCTTGAACTATCAAATCAGGAGACACATAAATTGAAAATGATAAATGTAAATATCATTTTCTGGTACTTAGCCACATTTCAAACATTTGATCTATGCTAAAAAAAATGATAATCTCAAGTTTTCTGAGATTATCTGCCAGGATAAAAATTAACAGAAAAATCATGGTTATCATGACCAAATCTAGTATAAATAAATTTGCACAGGACTACTTATATACTGCAAATATCAAAGAATTTGGGAATTTAATTATGAGTGGATTAATTTAAATTCAAAGCAAACAGAACTTGCTCTTGTTTACAAAATTTAAAAATATATATATATATATACTCTGATTTAAACAAGAGGGACGTATATATCATCATATGTATATATATATATATATTTATGATTAAACTGATATATTTATATCAGTAGGAATTTTAAAATCCTGGACAAATTATTTGAAAAAGAAAATGACTCTGAGAATTAGATTGAATTGTAAATGTAAAAAAAAATTCCCATTAAAATTACGGTAAAATTTGGAGGGTCATTTCAGAGGACTTGCCCGAAAACAGTGAATCTCCTAAATATGTCTGGAAGCTACATACTGATGGTGCATCAAATGACCGCTGCTCAGGCGCCGGAGTTGTACTTGAAACTCCTAAAGGCCGATCCATATGCCATGCCGTAAAGTTCGATTTCTGTGCGACTAACAACGAGGCCGAATATGAAGCCTTGCTCTCCAGATTGAGACTTGCCAGAGATTTAAGAATTATTGCTATGGAGATTTACTGTGATTCACAATTGGTCGTGTGTCAAGTTCGAGGGGAGTACCAGGCCAAAGACCGATGGCTGGCTGCTTATCTTACCTGGGTTAAGGAAATATTGGACCAGTTCGACTATTATGCCATCTATTGCATACCCCGAGAACGCAATCAGAAAGCCGATTCCTTAGCAAAGTTAGCCGGTACCGGTGAGGCCCAGCAATGGGACTCATTACCGTGGAAACATTATCTTCCCCAAGCATCGATCAAATGGAAATAGACTGGGTGGATGAAGTCGTTCCCGATAAGGAGTCATGGACAACTCCGTTCAGAAACTATCTTGGGCATGGGATCCTACCGGAGTGCAGGAGTGAGAAAAGACAAGTTCTTTGAAAGGCTTCGCAGTTCACTATTCAGAATGAGGCATGTATAGAAGAGGGTACTCAGTTCCTTTATTCCGGTGTATCGCCCATGATGAAATCAAACGAGTATTGCATGATGTACATAAATGTGAATGTGGTGATCACGCCGGGGGCAGGCTCTAGCCAAGAAAGTGCTCCAATATGGATATTATTGGCCGACTGTAAATCGTGATGCATCATATTATGCCAGAAAATGTGATAGATGTCAAAAACACGCTCGGATTCTAAGAGCCCCAACTACCGAAATAACTCAGATGGTCAGTCCATGGCCGATTGCGGTATGGGGCATTGACATTATTGGTTCTCTACCTCTGGCCAAAGGTGGTGCGAAGTACGCCATCGTTGCAGTTGATTACTTCACCAAATGGGCAGAAGTTGAGCCCCTTGCTACTATCACAACGAAGAAAGTGATCAACTTTGTGGTGTGCAACATTATCTGTTGATTTGGTCTCCCACATACAATCATCACCAACAACGGAGCGCAATTCGACAGTGTTGAATTTAAGGATTTCTGTCAACGATTCCACATCCAAAAGAAGTTCTCTGCAGTTGTGCATCCTCAAGCAAATGGATAGGTCGAAGCTGTTAATAAAGTTATAAAGTCCATTCTGAAGAAACGACTGGAAAAGGCCGGAGGCAAATGGGTCGATGAACTTCCTATGGCTTTATGGGCTTATCGGACAACCCACAAGTCCACGACCGGCCACACTCCATTCTCTTTTTCCTACGGTTCAGAATCCATTATTCCAGTCGAGATGGAAGTACCTTCTCATCGTGTGACATATTATGATCCGAAGACGAATGCTATATTACTTGCTGAATCCCTTGACTTATTAGATGAGAAGCGTGAAGAGGGTGATTTGAGGACAAAGTCGAGACGCCCGAATATACAATGCCAAGGTCCGACCTCGAGCCTTCAAACTCGGCGATCTCGTCCTTAAGAGAATTTAACCAGTTCCTTCACATACGACGCCAACGTGGGAAGGGCCGTATGTCATTGAACGAAAGCTTGGAGACGACACATTCAAATTATCGACCGTTGATGGTCTTACTCTGCCGAGAGCCTAGAACAGCGAGAGTCTTCGTCGCTACTACACATAACAGGCTCTATTTATTTATTCATTCTACTTTTCCTTTGCAATTTGTTTAGAAATTTCGAAATCTGAATTTGTAATAAGGCAGCCGACTTTGCCATATTTTCATATTTCAGCAATAAAATGCAATCTCTTCGAGCCAGAGCAGTGGTTTCTAAATGCGTCATACGACCATTACAATGCACGGAGAGCTAAGTTCCATCCTACGGTGGGGCTTATTCAAATAGGGAGTGACTGTGATATGGCCGGTCACTCGCTAAGTGAAATCCGAGCTCGGGGGCAATTCATCACACTGAAGCCAAAAGAGGATTGATACACGACAATCCTCTAACTAACTCCAGATTCCCAGAGTGCGAACTGGAGTATAAACTTGCAAATGCGCGCTCGAAGAGGGTGGATTCGTCCACTTAATGACTTCGCTCGTGTTTAAACCAAGTTCAGGGAGGATGGACCTGTCCATCTAACGACCTTGCTTGTTAACTCAAGGTGGATGATATCCGACCATCCACGATCCTGATACACCTGTCGTTCCTAGAGTGCGAACGAAATTCTGAAACTCATAACAGATGTGATTGACAATCTGTTAACTAACTCCAGATTCCCAGAGTGTGAACTGGAGTATAAACATCGACTAACTCTAGATCCCCAGAGTGCGGATGGGAGTTTAAACACAAACTGGGTGTGAATCGACCACCCATAGGACAACTCCGAGCCCCCAGAGTGCGGGCTGGAGTATAAACGCCAAGTGGGTGTGACTGACCACCCACGAATCAACCTATGTCCCTAGAGCATGGACGAAGTCCTAAATATCAAACGGACGTGACCGACCACTAGTGTGCAAGTGCAATCCCCAAAGCATGGATGCAATCACCAATGGATGAGCAGGTGTGATTCGACCACCCGAACTCGTCTTGTTTCGGCCTCGATTCAACAGAATTGGGCTTGATATATTAAAGGCGAAAAATGATGGCCTACCAATCTTTGCAAATTTTCCCCGAAACTGGGGGCAGAACTTAAGTATTAGTCACTGATTGAGACAGTACAGTATTAGAATTTGACTTAATGATTCGATCGTGACCCGAAGCCATGACTCTAAAACTTAGCAACTGATCCTAGGTCCGATTCAAAAATTAAAACTGTGTTGAAAGCAAAATGAGATTTTATTTCAACTATTCTTTGGAAGAGAAGGATAAGTACAAAATTATTCCAAATAATCCTACTAGCAAGGGCCGAACCCGCATCTATTCACGGTCTACAAAAAGCAAAAAGGAATTCCTATCTGTCTACCAAAAATGAGATGAAAGGACATGCCTATTCTTTCACTTTCTTCTTCTTCCCCCTCGGCGTTGACCCATTGGAGCTACCACTTGGATGCCTTTTTGAGCCCTAGCCTTTCAACGGTTGATCTTCAGTCGGGGCCATTATGGTAACTTCCTCCTTCGAACTCACATGGATTGGAATGCTTCCTGAAGGCGGAGTCGGAGGGACATGATCAATGTTAGAAGACGGAGGGGGCATACTGGTGTCAACAACCGTGCCTCTAGGAGAAACCATTTGCAAAGGGGCTGGACCAGGTCCCGCCATTCCACCTTCATAGCCGCTGGCCCACGCAGGTGCTTCCATCTCGGCGTTGATTTCAGCTAGTATCTCCTCTTCGTGGATTGTTTGGGCATCGCCGGGGATGCTAGCAGTTGGGCCCGAGGAGTTGATCACAGGTGCGCCTCCACCCATGACGAATGGCAGATTGACAAAAGGGTCACTTTGATGACCGATAAGTTCCTCCATCATCTTCTCATCAAAGTTAAGAGTGCTTCCCTACGCTCCATCGGTCAGTGTAGTGGCCGTTGTCGTGGTCGCTTCCGTTATGATGGCCTCCTGCTCGTAATGTGGCTCTTAGGTTATAGGAGGCACGCAGGTGTAGCTCCTTATCACTGAATAGAGACAAAGAAAAAGAGTTAGCAATTACTTCAACCAACATTTCCAGCTTTGAATGAATGCAAGAAATGTTTAGAATACCTTCCTCAGATTGGCTCGCGGGTGGTGAAGCAGCTTCAGAAACATGCTCGCGAATTGCAGACAACTGCCATTGATCGGGATTATATGCAGGAACAGATCGAGGATCAACCGCAGGAGTAGACTCAGACAGGGTTGGCACAAGAGTTTCAGAACCTGCATTACGGTGCTCAACACCAGAACCCTCTCCAGTCTCCAAGTGCTGAGTACCGAGTTTTTCCTTTTCATATGTAATTGTGATGTCGTGGAGAACTTTTCTCTTATCTTCACTCAGCACCCGGTTCTCTAGTTCGAATTCATCAACTGGCTCAGTTTGGTGTTCTGCCTTTTCATCTTCCACCAAGCGGCCCCAAGCATTATACAAGTGTGATGGATAGTTATTGAGCCAGGTTAAGTTTCGGTGCTTCAAAACTTTAGCATTGTATGTGATAAGAAGATCTTCGATATCAGCCTCCAACCTGGTCTCTGCCATCTTCACTTCATTCTCAACCCTGGCCTCGGCTTCCTTAATTTTAAGCGCTGCTGCGTCCCTCTCATCACTAAGCACCACAGCCTGTTCACACGCTTCTTGGGCAACTTTGTTTGTATCGTCTTTCTCTTTGATGATTTCAGCAAATTTGACCTTAAGCTCTTCAAGTTCTTTAAGCGCCCTGTCACGTTCGGCCATGACTATGGCGGTACGATGCCCCATCTCCTCAACCAAGGCCAGGTGCGTCCGCCTCATCTCTTCCATTCACCGAGTAGCCTCATCAGCCCTTGTGTTGGCCTCTTTCTCCGAGTTTCTCGCGGACTCGCTCTCATCATGTAGCACCTGAATTATGCGGTCCTTTTGAGCGAGATCGGTTTCTAATTTCTCAATCGTTTTCGCCCGCTCGAAGGCCACCGCCGATGCTTTGTCCGCGGTCTTTATCCACTCCCGATATAGGTTGTAAACATCATGGATGCAATTGTGCATAGTTTGTTCCGCCTCAACTGGAATTCTCTTTAAATGCGGAGGGAAGATGAAGCCATTAAAATAGATGTTTGGAAAGTCTTTTTTCAGCTAGGCGATTCCGATCACTCCCTCCCCAGTGGGCTCGGTGACAGCTTCCTCAGTGATAATGGGAGTTTTGATTTCAGTTCTTCGACGCTGTGAATCAGACCTTGATACTTGAGAAGGCGGTCTTTGGCATGAAGGTTTCGAGGGTTGTTTGCCATGGCCGGAAGGTTGTGTTGGGGCTCGAGGTGGCAGAGAGCGTGATCGGGAGCGAAGCCTATATTCACCCTCTTTCTCTATCCCTCTCCCTTTCGTATCGCTCCGGGCTAGAATAACCGCGATCGCGGTCTCTGTCTTACTCCCTTCTGCGGGACTCATAATATGAACTGGATAACTGACATGCCAAGCGAAGGCTACCGAGCATGGATTCCTGCCTAGTCATCGTATCTATAAAATAGAAAGAGAAGCAGAGTTGGTAATCTCCAGAAATGAATAACTTATGATTGGAAACCGTGCAATGCCATGAAAGTGTATGTATGCTTGTGCAAAACCCCCTGACCAACCGGTTGTGTCGGTCATACTTGTAGGAAGTGACTCGCCTAAATCTAAAGCGCTTTGAAGCCCTTCCAACCCGGTGTCATGTTGAAGCGACACATAGTCAGGAATTGGAATGTCGGCGAGTCCTTCGAAAAGATTCTCCCTTTGTGCGGAAGGAATTTCCAAAATTCAAACACTGGCGGCTGGCACGGACTTCACCACGGATTTCCATCTAGTAGAATTATAAAGCTTATGAGCAACTGCCTTGCCTTTCCTCCTTCCCTCTAAATGCCAAGAACTATCTAGGGGCCCGACTACGGGTTCATTTTCGGTAGGCGTATCTTCTTCATCGCCCTCCTCAGCAATTACAATCTCGGGCGCCCTACGCTTCACCCGTCTCGCCAGGGCCGTCCTAAGCGGTCCCTCAAGTCTTATGCTCTAGTCTTGATCAATTAGCCCAACGACCCTCAAATTTTCAACCGTCAGCACCGAGTCAATATCTCTCATCTCACCAGGAACCTCATGAAAGATCCGCACTATTTCTTTAAATTGGGCACCATCGGGTCGTGGAATTGTTGCTGTAGAGGAAAGGGAAATATTAGATTCAATGTCGATTATAACTATCTCGTAACCACTGGAGAAATTGCGACACTTACGTCTAACTAACCACCTTCTAGCAAACCCTGGCGGGCATCGAACATAGAACCACTCTAAATCTGTGTGTTTCTATGCGTTTTTCCAGTTTATCAACTAGTGTGTTTGTTAGATCTTCCTCGTTTTACATTTAATTTGTTCATTTTATCTTTTCAAACACATTCGAAGAGTGTTGTGCCCAATTTTGGTACAAACATATAGTGTCATTCCAGATCTGTACTTGGGGTGTAAAATATTAATAGGGTTTGGATTATCGCTCTATTTATGTCGAATTGTAAATTCTCCATAGGTTAATTTTTGGAAAGAACATGCGTTTGATTGTTATAAATTGGTTTATTTCTCCACTTTTCATAGAGAAAGACGATGTTTGATTTAACAAGGGATACATGCAAATAAAAGGAAGAGATGTGTAAAGTACAGAGTTATCCTTTGTAGTTTACACTGTCAATTCCAAATAAAAAGAAATTATTCATTCCTTGTAATTTCAAAAGGAGTCAATCTTTCCTTTTATTAGCTTTTGTTGTAAACTAATTTATGGAAATTATAATAGAAAATTTTCCTATGGAATCTAATTCTAGCAAATTAAATATAAAATCATACTGTAGTTTAATATTTATGACTAGAATATATTTGGATAGGAGTAGGAAGTCTACGCATATTTTTTGCGCTAATAAATGAGTATAAAATTTAAATAATAGCGTTGAATTACACGTATCGCTAGCTTATGTTAGATTATTTATAGGTAGGATAGGAAAGCGGGTAGGAGGATTAAGAAAGGTAGTAATTCCTATTAATGGGAAATAAAATTAGGAGTTGCCAATAATTAATAGGATATAAAAGATTGTAACCCCAATTAATGAGCAATATATGTGAATTGAATTGGGGGATACAATTAATTAATATGGTATATAAGGCAGTAACTTCAATTAATGGGCAAATAACTGAGGAATGAACGAGGAGTTACCATTAATAGATGCAAATGGATTTATGGGATAGATAAATATGGAAAGTTTGATAAATAACCGTGGAATGGTTATAAAAGGTTACAAATTTAAAATTAGTAATTACATATAAATGTATTAGGAAATGTCTGTTAGGACTATTATTGACAAATTGACATTTATAGATTATTAGAAAGGGATTTATGGGTTTTTAATTATTTAAGGTAAACCTCATTTCCTTAAATAAAAAGTGGATTAGTAAACTAAGTCCATATCTAACCTAGGAACTAAGACCTAGGATATATGACCTAAATCTTGTATAGGCTTCGGATAGTTATTTGGACTTAGTAGATTGGGATGCGAGGTCAGTAGAGTCACACGAAGAAAGACCGCCCTTCACCAGCTGTCGTGTGCACTTAATACTGATGTGATACATCACAAATCATAGGACCCATGACTACATGAGAGATAGGACCTACTTTGGGGTAAGAATTATTAGGTGGTTGTTTGTGGGACAACCTGCTTCCTAATTAAAAAGTATTTAATGGCCCAAATTAGTAATTAGGATTGGTGAGGGATATCTCCAAAGGGGTTCACTTCAGGTTTGAGGTATTAAGTGGCTGTAGGGTCTGTCTCTCTGCTAAAATGAAGTATTAAGTAACATGGTGAGATTCTAAACTAACAATTAAGAGTGATAGTGAATATCTCTAGAAGGATTCACTTCAGGATTAGTGTATTAAGTGGCATTAGATCATAAGGTCCACCTCTTTCCTATAAAAGAAGTATTAAGTAGTCCAATGAGATTCCAAGCGATGTCAACTAGATAGTATTTTTGAGGAGTCCGCCATGGGGTTAAGGATTAAATGATGAGGGGCCTACTTAGAATATAGGTATTAAATGATTAGAAGTCTACCTAGTCCTTGTTTAAAAACTATTAAGTGGCTTAGGCACTGTCTCTCACATGGCTGCGATTTTATTGGAGATATTTTTGCAAGTACGGCTATTAGATATTATAAAGCCCTATATAGTGGTTGGAGGTCTCTGTAGCTAGGACCAATAGACCAGAGACGATGATGCAAGGAGTCCACCTTATAGATAGGTCTTAAATGATAGGGTCTGCCTCGATTGAGGTCATAAGTGGCCAAAATCTACCTATTTCTCTTTTAGAAATATTGATTAGATGATGGACTTGATGATAGTAGGAGTCCACTTCATATTTGGAAGTATTAAGTAGCTGATGGATTTGGGAAGCATCAAAGGGTTGATAGGCTTCATCGGCATTTTATACCTTAGGAAAGAGTAAGTAAATAAATCACGTACACAATATTAGGTTAATTTTGTTAACCTTAAAATAGTAAACATAACAATTAAATGGAAACCAATCGATATAAATTTATGTTATGGACAGTGTAAAGATTTTTTAATCACTAGAACATTTTTCTGACCCCCTTCTCATTACAGCCCACAAGATAGATTTAGAGGAACATGTCATTGTAGCTGGATGTGATTAATTGCCGGAGAAGTCTTCTTTTCTCTCATGCTCGATGTTTATGTGACAATCTAATATCTAAGGAATACCATTAATTGCAAGGTAGTAGGTATAATCAGTATTTATATCCTATTATTGTTTCCACTGTGAGTTTAAATTTTATAAATCCTTGATAATGCTCATGCTTATTTCCAAGTACCAAATCAAATGATCTTTACTCTGCTGGACTTGGGTTTGGATTTTGTCATATTTTTGGGCATATTAAAGTGCGGTTTGTTATAGGTATACAATCAATACCGCTATGGCGCGTTCATATATAGAATGTTTTCTACAGAGACGTCCCTAGTAAAATGAAGTGGATCTCCATGACAAAGATCAGAACTAGCTTTCGAGGATCGTATATCTCTAGATATGATATACTCTAAGATAAACATAACTTGCCTAATGGCGAACTGCATGGCACTAGGTATAACCAACTCCTAGGGCCGAATAATCAAAAGCATACTCTAGATTTGGAGATATACCCTCATGGGTAAGCTAAACCCAAGATTGTGTATCCTACTCTGGTTTTAGTCATTCTTGAAGTCGAGGCTATGATCTGCATCTTTCATACGAGCCTTCATTACACGAGCAGCAGACTAATCCCCAATTGGATTTCTTCATCTAGAACAGATCACGAATCACTACATAGACTCGAGTATCTCCAACAAATCTTGAATCTCCATATAGTTTCCTCGCATAAATCATTCGATGAATGTTAACACTATCCTCTCTCTTGGAATACTCCTCAAGATAGACAGTCCCATATGATAACATTGTTTGAAAATGTTAATGTTGATATATCCCTTGGACTTCACCTTAGGATAAATAGTTCAACTCCATAACATTTCACCTCACAATAGCTTCTAGAACATAGATCCCGTATATTGTTTTGAAGCGATTACGGGTTTGGGTCATCTCATATATGTACACTCTTCCTGCTTATCGGACTCTCCAAAACCAATCGATGAATTTCTGGTTAACTCAATTTCTATTCGTTCAGAAGTAAGCGAAAGCTAGAGATATTTCGTACCAATACTCCTCCTCCGGGGTACTCATTGGTATGAAATCAAGGCGCTTTTCAATAACTTCTTAAGTCAATATTAGGTCAAGCTCGATAATCGACTAATCAATTATCTAGTCAAAACAATTGCTTATACAAATCAATATTCACACGCTTAATTCGTTTCTGATATTCCAACTTAACTATTCCTCATCCAAAAGTGAAGCCAGGTAAGTTAGAGTATTGGTTGCATCAAAGCCTTGCCTAGACACTTCATTCTTGAATCTCACAAATAGATGAGTCAGCCTTGTCCACTTTTATTATTAAGCATAGTATTAATGATTTCCAAAAAAAGTAAGAAATCAACACAATTAACACATTTTCGACATTTTTCAACTTACTATTCCTCTTTCAAGAGCGAATCCGGTAGGTTAGAGCTCTATTGCTTCATCCCTAATCGATCATCGACCTTAATTCTAACAAATAGATAAGCCTTACTTCATCGGCGCTTAATGTTAAACATAGTTAATTACTTTTCAAAAAAGTAATCAAATAATTAAACATTTGGCCATTTAGCAATTCTAACCCTTTCTAAACCTTTTCTTTATACTTTTAAAACTCTTTTTTGAATGATATATAAGTATAGTACTTTATTTACCATAACTTGATAGTTAAATAAACATGTCAAAAGGTATTTTATTACATAAGATATAAATTAGTCAGCATATTTTCTAAAAACTATATAATTAAAAAATTCTTTTAAAATACTTTATAGTACTTATAATAGGTTTTACTGCATTTACTTAAAATATTACTTGCAAATAAGAAGTTTATAATTTTCATAATCACTTGGAAACAAGTTTTTATTACAAAATGCTCTTTACAAATTCACAACTAATTCTTAAAAGTTCATAAATATCTCAAACCACTTTTGAAATACTCTAATATGAGTTAGTAAGCACTTTTAAAAAGAATGAAACAAAATACTTAAATTTAAATATCTTTTCAAACCTTTAAAGTCCAAAAATCAAGGCTAAACGGGGCAGTTTTGCACAAGTGAAGTTTTGGTCACTATTCATGGTGTTACTTAACATTTTACTATCCAAGATTTTAACAACAACAAATATATATATAACACATTATAAATATGAAGAAAAACTGCTAATGATCTCTCTACAAAGTTCCAAAGAAATAGCCAAAAACAAAGCAATTCCAAACTACATCTATAGCGACTATCGCTATAATTGCACTTTCAAATCCAACTCCAATATAAACCAAAGCCCATATCTAACCTATGTGCCAAGGTCTTGTCACAAGTCCATTTAAGTCCATTCCAAGTCCATTCATATTGATCACATATGCTTCTTATTTTCAAAACAAGAATTAAACCAATGTTTTCAATAATGTCAATAACAATTTAACAACTTAAATATAATCAGAACACAACATATACATGTTATATTTTCCATTAAAAGAGGCATGTTAACTCACCTTTAACCTCACAAACAACCAAGATACAAACCCAAGTCCAAACCCGACCTTGCAACCACCATCTTCTTCTTCCTTCATTCCTTGCTTTGCCATGCTTTTTCCCTACTCCTCTCTTAATATTGCTCATGGCCTAATGGAATATGGTAAGTGTGGCCTTAATTCATCAACTTATAACTATGTGGAAGGCGTGGTACTATTCCCCTAAGGGTTTACCTCAAATTTGATAATTTGGACAAGATTTATAAATATTTCCTTTAGAACATAAGAGAAGAAGAAGACATGGAAGTAACTTGCTTTAAGCTTTGTGAATTTATGATTATAACTCTGTGGTATGCCTCTCCTTATATGGGCACAAGAATGGTACTCTTTAAGCTTGCATTCACCACTCCACCATGTCATAGAAGACTCACCTCCCATCACTTCTCCTTTACATCACTTCTCATTTATGCTTATTACCATTATACCCCTCTCATGATAATATCCCTTATCCTAATTAAAGCTTCTAGAAGGTTCCATGCTTCATGAAGAGGGGTGTGTGTTAATTAGTTGCTAATGTGTTCATTTGATTATCAGACAAGTGCATAAGAGTTGGAACAACTTATATCGATTGAAAAGCTGTTTACCAATAAACTGATTTCCGTTCACATTACCGATTTTTCTTGGAAGAATATATTTTTATAAAAAAATTTCAAAAATAATTTTCTTATCATTATTCATTAATCAAATGACTCCTAATAGATTTATAACATCATATTAGTAACACTTTATTATTTTTCAAAACTTTATGATATTTGAAGACGAAGTGTTCAAATTTCTGAGTCGTTACAATTTATCATAATTATAATAGGCACCAATTCCATGCTCATATAAATGATTTACTCAACATTTGAATTCAAAGTTGATGTTATATCTCACTGCTTTAAATTAGCATGATTAATAACCTTGTAAGGGAGTACCAATTTGGTGGAGTGAAGTTGCTACAGTAATTAATAAATCATTTTAATTAGGGTAGAGCCAAACTGCTTATAAAAGACGATTGAAATCATTATTATTTATTTGAACATGCCAGTATATCTTTGAGGTATTCAGCTTTAGACATGCATTAGACGTGATTCATCACTTTCATACCAATTCATAATCAACATATGAAGTCAAAGACTCAATATCATAACATAAATATTAGTTCTTTCCTCCTTTCTTTGGGTTTAGCACATTATGGTTGTAACTAATATCACTATTATCAACAAGCTTGCTCTAATTGGCTAAAGCTACAATATCAAACTAGAATCTATCGTTGTAGAGAATGGAAAGAGAAAACCATGTTCATTTGCTTTTTATGCTCAAATCTCATACTATATAAAGAGAAAATAATAAGATAAATGGCTTTTCTAAATCAACAAAATTAGCAAAATTGTTTTAATAGTGTCTCATATTCTCCTTATTTGTAATTGGTTTTTCTAACAATTCTTATGTTATAACATTATAGTTTCTCATTTTCATTTTGTTTTACTGTATAATTTCAAGTGATTTGATTAGTTTTCACTATTTTCATTCTCCATCTTAAAGTGTAGGAACTGGGTCAGTCAAGAGCGGAGTAATTGTGTAGATTTCAATTTTTTTTACCTATTTGGATCTTTAATGGGCCCATATTGTAACGACCCAAAACTATCGCCTTTTTTTATGAATATTTGTATAATTTTGAATATTTAATTAATGGTTTTTAATAAGCAAATAACCCTCCTTTAGTTAATAAATAATAATGGTGAACTCATTTTGAAAGTTTGTTTATAAATAAATAGTTCGATAAAAAATTAAAAATGTGATTGAAAATTGTTTTTGGATTTTCGACTTTTTATCGAACGAAAGTTGTTGCAACGTTGTTGCACATATATGCACTTTTGTAACATACATGTATACATTTAATAAAGTTGAAAAAGTACAAAATAAGATTAATTAAAGTAGATAGTCCTTAAGTTCTTTTAAAATGTAACTAAGTAAAGTAATTAAAGTAAACGGTTCTGGGAAATTGGAAAGGTAGTTTGATTTATAGCACTTTTTTATTATTAAAAAAGTTGTTCACTTCATAAAAGGGAAAGGTTTTGCCTTCTAAATCAAACTTTGGTTTAACAAGTGATTTTGAAAAATGTTTTTAATAACAAGTATATTGGAACTCTCGAATTCTATTTTAATTTCTAAATGTCAAGTTATGTAACTTATTTCTACTTTGATAGTTAGAAGTGAAGGTCAAGTCAAGGTTTGAGAGGTGATAAAACCCTAACTTGAACAGCTTCATTTCTAACCGATGAAAAGTACTAGTTTGAAATTGAAGACTAGTAATAAATTTATGAGTTATTTTTTAGGTTGTTTTAAAAGAACTTTGTTTTATGCAAGGGATTTATTTGTTGGTGCCATTAAGTAACATAAAACAAATATGATAATTAGTGCTAAAATGCTGACACACCTATGTAAAGTAAGTTATTTTATATACAACACTAAAACCCGATGTGTAGACTTTCCTCTATATGTGAGATCTAGAATCGGAGTGATTTAACTAAGGCAAGGCTAGGTGCAACCAGTAACCTGACTTACCTAGCTTCGATTGTAGGTGAGGGATAGAGAAGTCAAAATGCTAGAAGTGTAATAAGTATAAGAGGGTAAAATTTTGTAAATAGATCATGATTAATTAAGTACATGGAAGATACTTCATCTTATACTTGACCAAAATTTTGGGGTATGGAAGAACGTTTCTGTCTGTGAGAATTAAGAATGTCGACGAGGCAAGGGTAGTTCTCTAACTTGATGGACTTCATTGACGGATAGTGCGGTGTTGAAATTGAAAAGTGATGATAGGTATATGATGTCCAATTATCCATATGAAAACTATATACTTACAACAAATAATGGTTTTTCCATTATCGATAACTGGACCTATTTTGACTTAGAAATTACATGAAAGCTTTACGATTTCATTCGGTTTTAGATTCCCTTGAAAGAATTCATTCTGGTGAAATGTCTTTTGCTTTAAGGGTGGATATTCAAGATCCTCTTGGGACTCTTATATCGTTCGCTTACTTCTTAATGAGCCGAGATTGAGTCTACCAAAAATTATTTTTTGTTTGTTCGGAGAGATCGGGATTAGATAAGCATGATTTATTTGAAAACCACTTTGAATTGACATAAGTGTTCAAATTAGGACATCTTGAAGGTGATGGAATCGAAGACGGAGCTCTTTGAAATTCAATACATGCTACTAATCTGGGTGATTCCAAAGAGGATGTGGTAGAAGTAATGCCTTCAGTTTGTAGATATCCCGAACAACTTGTATAGATTAATGCTGGCACTACATTGTCGTTTGGAGAGAAAAATTAGCATTCTAAGTGGGATTTGCTAAAAAGATAAAACATAGCCTCAAGTCTCACATCCGATAATGAATAAAACATGGAATATGATTTAGGACTATGCGGTTCTCTACCATTAGGGTATGGTCATCACCCAATCCAGATTGATATTTTCAGATTATGTATGTTATGTGCCCGATATGGTTGTAAGCTGCAACCGAGGTGGTGACATATTTAGTACTATCCAGGAAGGGGTAGGTCGGTCCTGATTCGAAAGGGGCCCATGTAAGGCACTCGGTACATTTTTCTAAAGGTGTACTATGGTAGGCAGTACCCTAGTAGCCTTGTCAAGGTATGGAATCCATTTTCCAATACGTGCCTTTATGGACTTAGTTTTATACTAAATATGTCGTTGAATGTAATTAGTGTAACCATTCTGGTTATAATTAAATATTTACTTTAAACCTAGACATTATTATAATAGCACTCGATTTTCTAATAAAATGGTTTGGTTATCATAAGGTAAAAACCCATATGTGTTTATGTGTGGCGTGGTCTTACGAGATACCTTTATTTTTGAAAGGGTTTTAAAAATATAGAAAATCCATATGATTTGAGTTTCTCACGCTAGTTTATCAAACTGAACTGAGTGATATTTTCTTATTATACTCTGGTTAGACCCAAGTACTTTTCCAGATTTAGGGATGGACGCTTAAAGCTTCAGAAGACGAGCTGGATGCCTCCAAGACCTGATGTATTTTATTTTTAGTGTATATATTATTTTATATCCATCAACAATTGTAAGGACGGACTATTATAACTGCCCAGGCTGATTATAGGTTAGTTACTCAAATTTGTTGTATGCATATTAAAGTTTCTTTTGTAAAGATCTATTGGATATTATATATTACTCATCATGATATTTATTAGTCTCGAGTTTTAAGGTTTGAAAAAAGGTCGTTACAATGGCATTAAAGCTTAGGTTGAGAGAACACCTAGGCCTTGGTGGGGGTAAACTCATTGAAGATATGGTTCCTAAAATGAGATTGAGTGTATTATATATGAGACATATATTTGTTATGTTTTATATTATGTTGAAATTGGTAGATGAAATAATTTTACCTAGATTTTATATTTTATATATAAAAGAATAGTTTTCAAAAAATATAGATAGTTATGTTGTTGTGATTGTTTACTAGGTAACGAGGATATTTATTTATCATTATTTGTTGATCGATTATTTATGCTCACCTATTTTATGAGCATTTTTTATTTGATTGAATTAAATATGAACACCTTGTGAATTTAGTTTCTTGATTTGACTATAAGGCGTTCATTAATAATGTAGGTTTAACAAGATTACATTTTAAAAAGGTTATTATAATAAAGGAATTTATTTATAAAGGTAATTTTATAAATTTGGATTATAAGAAGTGATTTATAAATAAAGAGGATTTTTGAGAATATAAATCCTGATGTCTTTGAAAAGGATTTCAATTGATTTTTGGAAAAGTAATAATGGTATTACAATAAAGTGTTTGTAAGTATAAATATTTTCAAAGAGAATTTTTAAGTAAGATACATTTTCTTTTGATAGTTCAGGGAATGAGTCTCGATTAGTTTTGTGGTAATCTAAGCAATGTTCTAAGTGACAATTAGATATTTGCTTAGGTGAACATTGTAGTGCACTTAGTAAATTATTCCCTTTTTCATTGTACGATCGAAATGAGTTTGAATCCGAATAAACCTAAAGTAAGTTTTAGTAAATAAAGTGCTAAAGCTATTTTATATATATAAGAAATACATATAGTTTTGTTTCAAAATGGGATTTGAAAAATATGAAGTATTTTATGTTATGTTAACTAGTTCGAGTTGCTCGAAAGTAATTAAAAATGGGCAATATATATATGTTTGGATGTTAAACACTTCTCTCAAGTATTACCCTTCTTGGAAAAGAAATATATAATACTATTTGGTAAGACCCAGTTCCTAGATATCATTTTGAGGTTACTCGGTCTATATGTGTATTTTATATGGATTAAAATATATAGTATCATTTCAGAAAGGTTTTGAAATAAAAACTTGGTATTTAGTTCTTAAGATTCTTTAAAAAAAATGGATTCATTGTAAAATGGTATGTTGATAAAAGAATGTGTTGTTAAATGGAATTTTTAATATGGGTTTATACCATTCTTGGATGGAGAAGAAATAATTTAGCATAGGTTTTAATGGGTTAAGAAGAAGATTTAAAAATATTAGTTTTATTAAACCGTGTCTTTTGTTTTAACATTTAAGTTGTAGAAACTATTTGATTTTGTTGGGCCGACTAATAAACATCTTTACCTTAGAAGTGTCTAAGGAAAAGTACATTCTGGGACTGAGTTTGGATATCAGCATGCTGCTCTTCTTAGCTATTTGCCAGACCGAATAGGTGAAGAGGATAAAGAGGTCCACTTGGTTTTAAGACCAAGATTTATTTTGGGCTTGCATCTGAATTTAAGAAAAAAGAGAAGATAAAAGATTAAACTAGTTAGTTGTATATACTCTTAGGATGTAATAGGATATCATACAAGTTTAAAGTTTTATGTTATGTGTTTATGAAATGCTTTCGTAAATAATTTTGGGAAGTAAAATGAATCGAAGTAGTATAATTATTAAGCTATCCTAAAGGGATAAAAACAGTAAGTTGGACTTGGATCATTTTATTCGCATAACAATTCTTGATCCAGAGTTCGGGCATATGATTTCTAAGTGACATACATCGGTCCGAACTAGGCATTTTCACTTGATTCTTGTATGCGAGTACTTGAGATGAATTCTTGGGTCGATGTGATTGTTTTCTATCGTAGATTAGGACTATGTTAGGACAACATAAGTATCAGATCAAGGAACTAGATCAGTATTCTGCAATGAAGAAGTTAAGTGATCTATACCAGTTTAGATAAGAGATTTATGTATCCGAGCAAGTAATCATGTCGGATATTGCATACGGATGATTCGTGCACATCGTATCGGCTTAAGTGTATTTTCCTTTAATGTTTTATGGATTATGATGAGTTGGGTAGATGACTCTTTGATTTGTCACAAGGTAGTGTGAATAATCGATTGAGTAATAACCTATGGCTGTTGAGCATGAGATATGCTCAGTAGTTTGTTTATCATCCTTGTGTGATGAGAAGGTTGTAAATTTTCACAAACTCTAAGTTTGTTTGTTAGTCATTTAACATTTCGGGAAATGTTAATAACTAGCATGGCTGGTTTCTTGGTTGTTTGTTTATGATGAAATTTACGGGTCGAAATTCTTTTGAGAGAGAAGAATGTAACGAACCAGAATTTTATCGTTTTGATTTATAAATATTTAATTAATTTTAAATATTTAATTAATGATTTTTAATAATTAAAAATCCTCTTTTAATTAATAATTAATAATGGTGAACTCATTTTGAAAGTTGGTTAATAGAAATTAATAGTTTGATAAAAAAATTAAAAATGTGACCGAAAATTGTTTTTCGGATTTTCAACTTTTTATCGAACGAAAGTTATAGCAATCTTGTGGCATACAAATGCACTTCTGTAACATACATATATACATTTAATAAAGTTGAAAAAATGTACAAAAGGAGATAACTTAAAGTGAAGAATCCTTAAGTGTATTTAAAACTCATCCGCTCCAATAGGCGGAAATATATCCAAACTAACTAATAAATATAGTAATTCATCTAAGCAACCATTCAACAATTTTTATCAACTATATATCATAGTAGTTATCCAAAAAGGTGAGATCAACTCACCAAAAAATTTTATTGTTACTGAGGCGTTCCGGTTTGGAACTAAAACCGGACGACGTCCGATTTTAGCCCAAATTTCCAAAGTCTCCAAATTTGTCCAAACCAGTTCCATCGCGAAGCTTTCGTCGATACGAGTGCAATGCAAGAAGTTTCGTCTCGATCGGACCTCGTATGAAGGAGTTGTCAATTTATAAGTTATCGGTATTTTTTAAAATAAAAGTAAATAAACAATTACAACTTTAAGTTAATTACATTTACACACCTATCCTTTCTTACCCAATCCCCTTGCCCTTCCTTGTACACACACAAACTTATCTAGGCCATGCACGCATAGTGATACGGCAATATACACCACGAAACGACACGAGACCACCTCCATCCATCTTCAATTTGTGAGAGCCTTCCATCCCACCCATAAACATCGAGTTCGGTCGAGGTATGATCATCGCAACCTGCGGCATCAATCGACAAAGTGTGCGTGACATTTTTTGTCGCCAAATCCAACGAAGCTTCGGCGTAAGAGGTTAATCGACGTCACGAACTCGAATACGTCATCAAATCTGATGCTCGAAGCTTAAATCAATGGGAAATCCAAACCCTAGCTTTCAAGCTTTCCACTGTCAAATGCCCCAAAAACAGCGCACCCGTTAATATGTATATGAAAATGAAGATCTCCTCGAATGAAGAATTTTAAAGCTTGTTTCAGATTTTTTTTATTGCGTAAATTTGGAGAGATTAATTTTTAAATGTTGATTTTTTTTTCTTTTTCTTTTTCTTTACTGGCAACGTTTTATATAGTGAAGGGAAGATGGGGAATATCATAGAGGGGCGTGGCTTGTACAGGGTATGGTCAGATCAGATGGTGATGGGTCAATGGCTGTATGGTCAAATCGATATATATATATATATATACTTCAAAATTCAAAAATATCTTGCTATATAATTCCGTACCCCAATCTAGGCATGTCGTCTGGCGTTCTATATGTTATACCTCTATTTCGAACATAATGGAACTATTTCCGAGGTCTAATTCGATCGTATGGAGAAGATAGATTTTTGAACCCAATCATTATGTTAAATTTCAATATTAATTTCAACGCGTTTCTATCCTACTTGACCAAACGATACATCCAATCGGTACGAAACTTGATGGCGTATTATAATTCATTATTACAGACCCAATAACACTAGTTTCGTCGAAATCCGAGACAGTGCCCCGAAAGGCTATTCTCACTTGTTAATTAAAACGAGATATTTCAAAAATCAGTTAAATCATTTTAAACCCAATTTAGAATTTTTATTACCTTCATTCTTATTAATAAAAAATTTAATAAGCCTTTAAATCATTTTTATCCAACGTAATACCCAAGATTCAATTATTTAAACTATTTTCAACTACTTAATTCAACAATAAAATTATCCAATAAATTGCTATATTCGAAATTCGAGTTATTTTATTCATAAAATTAACTTTTTAATATTTAAAATTAATTAAATATTTCAAATTCAGATAACTAAAATTCTGGGACGTTACATTCTTCCCACCTTAAAAGAATTTTGTCCTCGAAATTGACAAGGTAGTAAAATGCCCAAACCCCTAACTTTAATATATACCCAATTAGTTGAACTAATTTACCAAATCCTTTTTAAGTCTTTAACATTAAATCATTTCATAGATTCCAACTAATATCATCCCATTCAATCATTTCAAGTTATAACTCAAAATCAAATTTTAGTTATTAAAAATTTCTTCAAAATTTCTAACTCATTAAATTTTCAAAAATTTTTGCCAGCGTCTCCTTTGCGCAGCTAGATCAGAACAACCATAAGTCGCTACTACGGACCCAAAGAAAACAAAAGCTAAGTGCCTAAATCATAAAACCATCAAATTCAAACAACAATTTGAACATGTACATTTTAGTCGGGAAACCAAATTTTTTTCTGAAATCAAAGGCATCGAATTAACTCTTGCTTTTATATACATGCATTTACTTACCAATGACATCCAATCATATAGTTCATAATTATTTTATTTTGCATTTTCCAATTTTCAACATCTGTTTTACTTAAGCATGTATGATGTACATATATCATCTGTAGGCAATATCAAATCTGATTGCTCGCTCGATCACACAATTTCACTTCCGAACTAGTATCGTTCACATGAACACTCTAGTGCGGACACAGATCTGGTTCCTTAATTAGAAACCGCCATTCTCCTTGCATAGTCATATACTATGATAGAGAATTCTGGAATCAATCAAAAATCCATACCTAATGTTCGCCGTCGAGAATCGAGTGAAAAATCCTTGTTCGGACCGATGTAAATCATTTACTCGAATTCGGATCAAACCGTTATGTGAATAAAATAACATACGTACAACCCATGTATTTATTTCGATTGATTCTTAGCCACACCAAATTCCTTTTATTTACCTTCATCGTATTCTTATCCACATTCAATTGATCTACATTCAATTATTCACATCCATTTATGAATCGTTTCATAAAACTTTACTTAAGTTTATAACATTTTATACAACTCTTCTCATGTTTATTTCCATTTCACAACTTAAGTCCTTATCCATTTCTAACCAAATTCAATTTCATTTTCCAATTTCAACATTAAATTTTATCAATCAACATTCCAAAACATATCTAATTCACTAATTAATTTAATTATCTCATTTCATTAATTTATTTCAAATCTCAATCAATTCCATTTCTAAAAATTATATCATTTAGCCTAACTTAGGCTAAATTTTCAAAATTCACTTTATTTAACTTAACTTAAATTTAATTTAATTCCATAAATCAAATTTCAAAATTTACTTTTCTTGCATTCACATTTAACAATTTAAAACATTGCTTTAACTTAATAATTTTCAAATTTTATAAGTTATCAAACTTATTTTCTCATATTTTCATTAAATAACTAATTGAAAATTTCCAGAGTTTTAACACCTTATCATTATTCATTTTAAACCATTTTGCAATAATATATACATAATTACTTTTGGTGTATTAATCATTCTTTTGGATTTTAAAATAAAAACTAGCTTTACCCAAACAAAACTCCAATGGTAGCAAGTTCTCTCTTGGAAACTCGAAAATGAACGCCGATGATGCTGTAGTCATCACCAAAATTATTTTCCAGTGATCGAAGCGAGTTCAGTGCTTTCTATTCCTTAAAAAATTCATTTTAATATTCCTACTCAAAATATTTCCCAAATAATACAAATATTATATTCAAAATCTAGAAAAATCATTTCCAAAACCGAGGGATTTAAATTCCCAAATTTCCAGCCTTTAAGCACTTTTAATTTGTAAATCACATTCATAAACCATATTTGTAATATACTTGTGAAATTTCATTTATTTTAATTTATAAATTACATTTATAAATTATATATTCATATAATCTCACTTTGGTTATATAATAAACCATTTTCTTTATTGTTTATCTTGTTTGCATTATAATAATGACAATTTTTATTAGAGCACAACAACAATAAATCAAATATTATCATACTATGACAACCAAGCACACCATATACACCATAATAATTCCAAAAAAAGTTATTTCTTTATATATATAAAATAAAATCAAGGTAAAATTATTTCATTTACCCCATTTTCAAAACAATACCATGTCGAATTGCTCTATACAAGTGTTTAGGGATCCCTATCAATAACGTTAATTATTTGTATTGACCAGAATCCATAAGCCACTCAATAGATCAACCAACACAATAATAAATTTTTTTATATCACTAACAAATATGCACTCATATATATATATATATATATATATATATACTAAAACTCATTCTAGGGTGCTACTGACCCAATCTCTAATGAGTTACGCCACCAAAGTCAAGATTCTCGCTCAACCTTCAACTCTGATACCAAATGTAACGAACCGGGCTTTTTGACCCTCGAAAATCGACACTAATACATCCACTATATCACATGCCGAATAATCAAATGTCGGAAAACCCGATTGTTAGGGGAAAAGAAAGAAGGAAGAAGATGAGAAGAAAACTAAACAACACAGAATCTCACAGCAGAACGAATAATCCATAATATACATCAACTCATTACATAAAAGTCAAATTGTAATGTATGTATATACAGACATCAATTAGAGTATACTAACCTATTTTAGCCTGGACAGTTATAATAGTATGTCCTCACAATTGCTGATAAACGCAACAATAAATACAGTGGAAAATATCCATCTACGTGAATACGTCTCTGGCCTCCAACTCATCTCCTGAAGTTCCAAGCATCCAACTAATCTATAATATGCTCGGTCTGACCCAAGCATTATAATAAAATAACACTCGAGTCAGTGTGGAAAACCAGCGTGAGAAAACACACCCAACTGGATTTAAAGTTATATAAAAATCTTTGAAATCAAAAGGTATCTCGTAAGACCACACCGCACATAAACATGGACGGGTTTTTACCTTACGATAACTAAAACATTTTCTATAGAAAATCCATTTATATTATAATAACGTTTAAAGGTGAAAATAATAATAATCAAGTAGCTGTGATGCTCGTGAGTGTACATCATAACAATACTAGGTATATAATCAAAAATTGATAAGGCTCGTTCGCTAATTGTGTAGGATTCTATGGAGGTGCCCTCAGTACTTCGAGAAACGGTCCTCCTGCACAAGGATCAAAGATATCCTTCTGAAGCAGCATTCATCCCTAGTGATGTACCATAGGATAAACATAGCTGGTCTCGCTAAGATAGAGTGCATCGCCCCATGCATGCGTAACAACTATAAGTGACATCTAGGAGGAGCCGACTACACCCTATGGGTTTACCAACCCTACTAGCCATGCCTCCTATCTCTGGTCTTAGCCATTCCCGCTGATGAGGCTATGTTCGACATTCCAGCTTACGCACCGCCCCCAAATAGATAATGGAATCCACATGGATTCCAATACCCCAACGGGTCGCGGAATCACACATAGATTCCCACATCTCAATTAGATCTTGGAATCACACTCAGATTCCCATACCCCAACGGGTCTCGGAATCACACATGGATCCCAACATCTCAATATATCATGAAACTCCTCCATAGAATCATATATTGTTTTCAGAGTGGTTATGGGTTTGAGTCATCTCTTACGAGTGCACTCCTCCGCTTCCCGGGTGCTCCACAAAACCAAACGCCGATTTTCGAAATGCTCAATACTGGTTCTTTTGTAAATAATCAAACAATACATAAGAGCGAGGATCACCCCTTAACCATTTTAGAGGATGGATCTTCTTATCATTCGTCCTTGAAGAACGAAACGAGTTTATACGTATAGTATAGCACCACCGATGGTAACTGTAACATATAATTACCATGTTTCCCATATATATTTCCAGAGTTAAAATCCTTCGATGTTAAGTAGGGAATATTTCTGTATCACCAAAATTAACAAGGATTACATATTTAGGCCAAGATTTTTGATAGTCGGTTATTTAACTATCAACAAACACACATTCAAACAAAGATTTATTCCATAGGTTAAACAACCTCAGTTAAGTACATAAGCAACCATTGGCCTCCTTTTAATAAATCTTTCATTAATTTTAAAAGCACTCTGTGAATTACTTGTACAAAAATACCTTTACATAGGTATATCCACCCGTCCCTGTATTTTCAATACTTAGAAAATATCCATATACTTATCTCAACGGTATAAGTATATCCACCAAATTGAGAAAGATTTTCTTTTTATTCGATTTCCGTATCATTTATAAATTCCCTCACAATTCTCCAAAACCATCTATAAACCATTTTATAAATCTCCGAAAAATCATTTATAATCCCTTTATAAAAGTTCAATCACTTACAAGCTCTTTGTACATTTCAAAAGTCATTTATAAACCCTTTATAAGTCCATAAACCCATTTATAAAATTCCTTTTATAAATTTATATACCCATTTCTAGAATTCTGTTTATAAATATCTAACCATTTATAAAACCCTTTACCTTGTAAATAATCTTCCTTACGTCTCCAAATCATTTCAAAAGCACTTTTATAAAATCCAAAATTTTCAACTTCATTCATAGGTTTCGGAAACATTTATAAACAATTACAATCTTTTACTCCAGAACACCATTTTATAATAATAATTATTAACACTAAACATTTAAATTAATGAAAATTATTAACTTCAAAATTTCAAGTCACTTGGGTATCATATAATAGGTTTTCAAGTCAAACTTATCAATTAATTTCATAAATAAATTCTATAATTCATCAATAAGCATATAAACATCCAACCATTCAAACATGGCATAACATCAATAATATAATTTTGAGTTTGATACTAAAGCTAAAAGTAAATAAGCATATTATGAGATGGGTATCATTATTCACCTTGATTGGTTAAAATAACTTGAGATTGAATTAAAATTCGATTCCCCTAAGCTTTAATCTTGTTTACCTAGTTTTTCTTCCTCCTAAAGCTCTTGTTAATGGTTGGCCTTCCTCTTTTCACTACAACAAAATTAACTTTTGATTGCAATGATTGTCAGCGTTTTCATCACAAATGCAGTCCTTGTTGATTTAAAGAAAAGAAAATCATGTTCAAATGCTGTATGTTGTATCAAGAAAAATGATAAAGCGGACTTTAATGAAATAGACGGTGGGCTTTCCTTTCATTTTTGCGACCAAATTTTTTCTCCCGTTATCTCTTCTTTCTCTTGTTTCTAAAATCAAAATGGTAATGAAACCCTAGAAAGATTATCGTCGGTACCAACCTCATAAAAAGCAATCGTTCGACGTCATCCTCTATGTTGGACTCCTTTCTTTGCTCAATCAGGACTTCCCTTTGAGCAATTGTTCGGGCTCCTGAAGCAAATGTTCAGCCTCCTTCTCTATGCTGGAAGCAATTGTTCAGTGATTTACTTTCCTCCATGAAGATCTACTCGATTTTTAGGTCCTCCTCTTTTTTTTTCAATTCATCATGATTTATCATTTTTGTACTTATTGGGTTTTACTCATTAGGTTTCTGCTAAAATTGTGACGAATAGAGTTGTAGGTTTTTGTAATGAGATTTATATTTCTATAACAGATTTCGAACATTTTAATTGATAGCCAGTTTAGATAAAACAATAAATAATAGCAACAATAGTTGATTTTATTTTAGTAAGTATCATAACTGTTTGGACATGCAAGTATTCATAAGCATCCCTGCACTGCATTTAAATATACAACTCAGCTAAAACTATCTCCAGTATTAAATAGAGAAAGATATTATTCTGTTTCTAACCAAATTTTTAGTAAGATTAAATGGACAACATTCAACCATTTTCAGTACTTACAATATTGTTCTTATTATTCATTACATCTTCTTCTTTACATTCATATCCCTTGCTTGGTGGATCAAGGGACATGTTCATAGAACATACTGGCTTATCGGAATTTTGGGTGATAAATCGTAGGTTCTTACTTAACTATCTGGATCCAAACCAATATATCGACATAAGTGTTGTTGGAGGTCCTTCTCCTCTGCCTGATGAAGCAAATGTTACTATCATTGTTAGTGGAGTTTTAATCCCTGATGCTTATGACTGGGTTGCTATGATATCACCCTCTAGTTCTATGTACAAATTTTACTTTTCTGTATGTGCTATATGTTTCTTAGTTAAAGCCTTTTTGTTTATCATCATAATATATATTAAAAGTTTCAATATTTAGCTCACATAAAATGTGTTCTAAAACTAAATATTCAGCATTAGTTTACTTTTGGTGTGAAGATTTATATGACATTTAAGAACATAAAGTACTACATTTTATTTTGACTATATAGCTTCGGAAGTTTGCAAACAATGTCTGAATCACATTTTATGAATTATCATTGGAACATTTTACGATCTCCATAACTGTGAAATTTATGTAAGCTCGGTTATCATGTTATAGTTTATAAGAAGCTGATTTTATGTACATAAATTGATGACAGCTTTAAAGATTGCATACTCAACGAATTTTATTATGTGCAAACTGGAGATCTAAGCAGTCCCCTCTGCTATGTCAGTATCCTGTCAATGTACCTAATTTGTTATCTGCTTGCATTTTTCCATTTAGCTATAAGTACACTGAACTATACGTATTAAATATCATTATTAATGTCCTTTTGTCATACACGGGCTCAATACTTGAAAAATGATCCATCTTATTTGAGTTGTCAAAACAAAGTGTGCAAAGAGAAGGACGAGGAAGGCAACTGTGCAGTAGAGACCTGCACTGCAACCTTAACGTTTCATGTCGTCAATTTTAGAACTGATGTTGAGTTTGTGTTCTTCATAGGAGGGTTTAAGACACCTTGTATTTTGAAAAGAACGCAACCCATACGTTTTGCAAATCCTTCCATGCCTTTGTATGGTCAATTATCTAGTATTGACTCCACTGGAACCTCGGTAATTGTTTTTTCTTTAATTATTAAAAGATCCCAGGACATTTGTGTGTGATAAATGATAAGATAGAAAATATCTAGTGTATGACATGGTAATTTATTTCTCTACTATGGATAATTGGTAATGTAATAAAATGATTCAGCATATAAATACATACTAGTATTGGTATTGAATATTTTCACTTGTATATAGATGAAACTTAGATGGGTTAGTGGTGATAAGAAACCACAAAAAGTTCAATATGGAGGCGGAAAATCTGCTACTTCTACCGTCACAACCTTTACTAAGGATGATATGTGCAGTAAGTTTCCTAGAGAGGATAATTGCATTCATTTTATCCTTTTTTGTTTAGTTTTAATTTTACCATGGAGAGTTAAAAGTCAATAACTAACAATTGATTTTTGAGCCAGTGTTTGGCAAGTCCAACAAAAGATTTTGGATGGCATGATCCAGGGTTTATTCATACAGCAATTTTGACCGGGCTACAACCTTCTTAAACTTACACTTATAAATATGGAAGGTACTACTTTTATTTATAGTTGACTGGGCAACAACCTTTTCCAACTTTCACACACGGTCTTCATTATATTTAGCATTCAATTTAATTTTCTCATCTAACTATTAAATAATTAACAGTAACTTGGTTGGGTGGAGCAATCAAAATACATCCAAAACACCGCCTACATCAGGATCAGATAAGTTGCAGTTTCTTGCTTATGGAGATATGGGAAAAGCTCCATTAGACTTATCTGCAGAGCATTACATCCAGGTCCTTTCTTCATCAAATGTTCACATTTCTTTATAAAGAAGTTATGCTAAAAAATGTATCTAGTGATTCATTAAGGGAAACTACAGAACCTAACTCCCTTCTACATATGAAATATCTTACAACCAGGATCAGTTTCTGTGATTAATGCTTTGAAAAAAGAAGCGGCGTCAGGAAATTATGATTCAATTTTTTCACATTGGAGACATAAGTTATGCAACTGGTTTTTTTAGTAGAATGGGACTTTTTTCTAAGTCTGATCACTCCACTCGCTGGCCGTATACCTTACATGACATCTATTGGTAACCATGAAAGGTAATATCAATATAATCATTCTGTGTTAAAAATAACAATAAGTATATTGATGATAAGATGAAATATAATGCAGGGACTATGGAGGGTCAGGATCAGTATACATAACTCCAGACTCAGGCGGTGAATGTGGTGTAGCTTACAAAATTTATTTCCCAATGCCTACGGCTGGAAAGGATAAGCCATGGTATTCCATAGAATAAGCAAGCATTCATTTCACCATCATATCTATAGAAAATGATTGGTCTAAAAAACCCGAACAAGCAATTGATTTCTCTTCTTCTCTTTTTGAAATATCATGAAGGCACCGATATAGTTCTTAGTGTTCATTTGTTAATGTAACGCTTGCATTGCAGTATGAATGGATCAAAAAGGATTTGTCATCTGTCAACAGAGAAGGAACACCTTGGGTGATATTCATAGGGTAAGATTATTAATGTTTTAGTTATAATTTTACATAATAATATATAAATGGTTAAAACTGACCAATTATCACGAATTATAGGCACATGCCAATGTACACGCATTGTAATATACTTTTAGCAGATCCTATATTTACAGCAAATATTGAGCCTCTTCTGATGGATTATAAGGTAGGCAATCAGGATTTGATTCCCTAATTAAACATATATATTATAAACAGCTTCCATAAAAATGATTGCAATAAACTAATTGTGATGTAATATTATGGTAAGGTTGATATGGTGTTGTTTGGGCATGTACATAACTACGAGAGAACATGCACTGTTTATGAAGGAACATGCAAGGGAATGCCAACAAAGGATAAAGACGAAATCGACACTTATGATAGTAAAACATACACTGCGCCAGTTCATGCTTTAATTGGAATGGCCGGTTTCAAACTTGACCAGTTTAAAAATGTGAGCCATATTGCATCTTTCTTCTCATTTTGTCTTAAATATGCATGTATATATGTACTCATGTGGATCATAAGCCAATTTTTACACACGTAGGGTTCTGTTGAACCTTGGAGCTTGACAAGGATTGCTGGATTTGGGTATGTACAAGCAACTGCAACCAAGGAGCGTCTTTCAGTGGAGGTACCATTACCTTATTGCTCTCTTGAAAATTTCAAAATATCTTAGCTTCGTGCAGTTGGTTTAACTCTTTTTTCCTTTTCTTTTCTTCTTTCTATTTCTGGCAGCTGTACTTCAATTTGTGAACTCAAATACAGCACAAGTAAGAGACATATTTCAGTTCAAATGACTTTGAAATGGGGATTCTCTACATGTAGAAAGAAGCAATTATTTTGTTCGTTCATTTTTACTGGATAAAGGATATGATATGATTGTGGTTTCATTTTTCTTAGGATGAAATAATGATCCATTATTTTCATTGTAATAAAATTTCAAATTATATATGAATGTTATTTACTTAATTTTAAAAAAAATTCTAAATTATGATCAACCAATAATATGACAAATAAAAGTAAATTAGTATATTTTATCAATATTAACCACTTTTGCAAATTTGTTTTGCACATTTATTTTCAATATTGAAGAGCATTTGGCATCTTCAACCTAATTTGCTACAATATTACATGTTTTAACATAGTATTATACATTTATCTTAATAGTGAGGTTCTTATGTCAAAAATTTACTTGGAAAAAATTGTAGCATCCGAACTTGGCAGCTGGTGATAGCTCTTCAAGTTCTGAATCTGCTTTTCTTTTAACACGTGGATGGGCATGGGCTATGGATAGAAAATACTATCATTATATATGTTTTTTTCTATTGTGTGTTTGTTGTGCTCAAGTGGCTTGGACTGTGGAGACTGAACCTATGATATGTTTTGTGAATGAATATAAATGTTAACACAGGTGCGTTTACAACAAATAATCCCAATTTGGTAAAATCTGAATTATAAGTTTTAACACAGGTGCGTTTACATCAATCATAGATGTTGTCACTATGGTACAAGGTCTAAATGATATTGATGAGGCATAGTTAAATAGCATAAAAATTGGGAAGATTCCTAAATTTTATGCTATTTAGCTCTTGCCTTATCAATATCATAGGTAATATGAAGATTGTGGACTTTGGTTAAGCGCCTTTACTGGGCTGGATGTGTTGCTTCACCCTACGTGTGGGACTCCGGCTCATGCTGTGATGGCGCAAAGGTAACCTAAATTCTCATCACGCAAAGGTAACTAATAATATTATTTAGTTATTTTCAGTAAACACTATGTTAGTTTGCATTTTGTTAGTTTGCATTTTGGTTGCTAAGTCTAGTTTCTTGACATTGTTTAATTTTTATATACAGGCCATTCTAAGACGTTAGTTTGCATTTTGGTTGCTAGGGACCTCATAAAGATTTTATCTCAGTGTTTCTGCCCCAGGTAAGATTTTAGTGTATTTATTCTAATTTTTTACTTTAAGATATGCTCTTAGTTTTTTAATGCTATTCACTCTCATTTTATTGTTTGCGCTTTGTTTTTACTCGGATTACTTTGCTGTAAGCTCCATTATTGGTTGAGATATAGTCGTTTTTGTGAGATCTTAATCTATTCTTGGGTATAAATTTAAGATGCACCCTTGGTTCATTGTTGCACTACAAGAAAATAGTCTCGAACTGTTTTCCTTTTTAGAGGTAAAGGCAACCTCATACCATTAAATATATTGCAAACCATCTTTTGATTTAGAATAAGCATGATCTGTATCCTCCTCTCCTTTTCAATCAAGAACTCCAGCATGATCTTCAAGCTAGCTCAGTTTTTTACTGTTGCAACACTTAGCACTGACCACTTAGTTGTCCAACTGAACACCGCAACGCTTAGTTACAAAATAGAGCACTAACCATGTGGTTGTCTAATTGGGCGCAGCAACATTCAGTTTCAAATCTGAGTGGCACTGAAAGCGACTCAGTAGTAGCACTCAGTTGTGAAGCCGAATGGTTTCAGCGCTCATTTTAGCACAGAAAGTGGCTTAATTAGTTCTGCAACTGAATGCAACAAACTGACAACTGTTGTTCTTTTTTAAATTATGCTCAAATTAACACCTGACATAAAGGCATCTTGTATTGGTTAATCTCTGTAGCTGTATGGTGTCTAAAATATTTTTATTATATTGTCAATGCAAAAAAATGAAGTTGCATAGAAGATTTTGGCACAAACCCACATGAGTCTATCGATTTTGCTATCTGGGATCAACACAATATTTTGATTCAAAATCTGCCATGGGACAATTATGTGGCTTCTTATTCCTCTTTTTCTAAAAACCCATTCAAACAATAATATTGCTCAAATATATCAGGTCTTTTCTGCAACTTCTACATAATATTGAATTAGTTACCAGTAGTTATATAGTTAGCATATGAAATGACTATAGTTTGAAATGAATAGTTAATGAACATGCTTATGAAATGAATTAGAGGTAGCATCCACCTGTATGATATTTGTATAGTTAATGAACATGCTTATGAAACCCATTCAAACAACTCAGAACAGTTAATGAGTCTTAAACGATTGTCTGGGACCGATCAAGTATCTTGATTTAATCAAATATGGCCATGTGATGTTTGCGATCTAAAGAGGTAGTATTTATTTTCATTTTTCTTATATCAGATCTTTTAATCATTCAGAAATGCATTGTTATTCTCTTCCATATATATATTTTGTTATAATAACATTAATTATAACTCAATTGGCAGCTGTTTTGAATCTTCTATTCTGGCTGTTTCTTTTGCCTTCTGCCTTTCTATTTACTTTAGTTTAATCTTTCTCAAAATGCTTTTTTACAATACATTTAATTAGCTATTTTAAATTTGCAAAGTTTTAATTACCAACTACCATTATGGCAGTTGTTTACAGATGGAAAATAAAAGTGCAGGCACATGGAAATTTATTGCTTGTGTCATGACTCTTGTGATTATGTGATATCTTTTGAAGCCGTGGAGTCAAATACCGAAGCCTAGTTTTACTTTATAGGAACTTCACCAACCAAATTTCAAATATATTGGAATTTCAGGTATGTTTCAGTGTCAGTTGAAATAGTCATCTTATGGTTAGAATCTTTAGATATTCTCCAAATAATATTTTCATATAATAATTCTTATATAATCAACTTACTGATTGGTTTCAGTGGGAAGTTAATCAACTTACATCGGAGAGAGATTAAACTTATTGATTTCAGTGGGAAGTTGTATCTTGCACCGTTGACCACTGTTGGTAATCTTCCTTTTAGAAGAATCTGTAAAAGCCTAGGTGCTGATATAACTTGTGGTGAAATGGCAATGGGTACAAATCTTCTGCAGGTTTGTTTTATGACCATTTCCTTCTGCAATCCATCGGTTTACATGGCTTGGTTGTTATTTGGTAATGTTTTATTCATCTGCTTATTTAAAGTTTCAACTGAGACTCAATTGATTGATAAAAATAAAAAAACCGATCTTTAGTAAGCAAGCAGACTTAGTACTGCAAATCCCAAGTTCATCCTCCGTCTTGTGCCATGTTAAAAATAGAAGAGTTGTTGCCGTATTGGGTGGTAATGCTCTATTCACTGTCCTACTGTATTGCAGAAATAATGCATTAAAGTAGAAGTATAATCGGATGATATAGTATTAAACAAAGCAAGCTAGATGTAATGTAATTCGTAAGCCTCCATAGTAGATAACATATATCTGGAAACGGCTAAATTCAGAAATAAGAAATGTTGGTCGGTGGGTAAATGAAACTGAAAGGACCACTTTTTTTTGGTAACTAATTTAACGAACCAAATCGTATGCAGTAAGATTTCTTCTTTGTAAATAGCGCAGTCGTACGTGTTATGTTTAGGTTGACGGGTATAAATTTTAATGAAATAAAATATGTAGTAAGCGGGACATTAGTTTTTTTATAAACAAAGACAGTATATAACAAAGGTAATAAGAAGCACAATAAAATAAAAGCGGAATAAAGTTGAATAGAATTGTTCGGATTAAAAAATAAAAGCACGGTAGAAATTTAACACTTTAAACTACAAAAAAGAAAATTAAATATTCATAGCATGAACTATTCCAACAAAGCTTATTTATCTGCAAAAAGGGCATGTACACTCTAACTTGTTTAGCTCCGCATTGGTTTTAAGTTTCTCTAATTTATCGATTTTAGTGCGTTTGTATAACGAAGTTATATTATGGAATGTTGTACTTTGTATTAGTCAATCACCTAATGAAATAGTGTGATGAATATTTAGTGTTTGCATTATGAATCCGATTTAACTTTGTGTACACTTTTTTGATGAATTGATTCTCAAGCATTACTTTTGCTTTACAGGTAGATAGATGACTGTGATGCAAAAAAAGGTTGCAACGAGTTATGGATCAAAGTTATTTTTGCTGTTAGAACTACTTTTTGGTTTTAATGTATGTACTACTTGCTTTTGTTTTGCTATTGCTACTTGTTCTATATTTTGTTTTTGAACTATTGATGACAAACTATTTATGTTTGGTGTTAGAATATTGTGTATTTTAATTATGAAATTTCATACGTTGGTTATCAAATATGTGTCCAAAATGTGGTATCGATATAATATGTTGATTTTGAAATGTGATATTGATATAATATGCTAATTTAGAAATGTGGTATATATATGCACATTACGGTGGGTGTTTGCAGAAATGCAATTAAAACATTCCACAGCGTTTTTAAAACGCTGTTAAAACATTCCATAGCGTTTTTTAAATGCAGTTAAAACATTCAACAATTTTTTAAAAGCAGTGAAAACATTCAAAAGCATTTTTAAAATGCTATTGAAAGTTTTAACAGCGTTTTTAAAACGCTATTGAAAGTTTTAACAGCGTTTTAAAAACGCTGTTGAAAGTTTTAACAGCGTTTTAAAAACGCTGTTAAATTGTATCTAAAAACAGAAAGCATGATCTATTGCAACAATGAAACGCTGTAAATAAATATCACAGCATTGAAAAAACGCTATAAAATCTTATCTTAGCACGAAACAAACGCTAAGAAAGATCTATAACTGCACCCAACTAAACGCTGTTAAAAGATTTAATAGCACCAGGGAAACGCTGTTAAAAAGGACATTTAACAGCGTTTATTTCTTGTCATTGTATATCCCTGACATATAACTGCATGTCGATATACAGCATACGCAAAAACGCTGTTAAAAGCTTTTACAGCGTTTTTAAAACGCTGTTAAAAGTCCTGTTTGTTGTAGTGTTTAATTTTGTTTGTATGAATGAAGTAAGGGAGGAATGAGAATGGGAAGCTTTAAAGAAATGTGCTCTTTTCCTATTTTTCCCTCCTCGTATATCCTCCTTCTTATTAACGTTTTAAATAATCCTATTCATTCATTGATTAAGGCTCGACCCATATTGCTTATCAAATCTCAATCTCCTTATCATTTCACATTATTTTATTTAGTTTATCTAATTAAATATTCTAAATAATGTTAATCAAAATTAAGGGTGTTACAAACTCCCCTACTCAAAGAATTTCATTCTTGAAATTACGATAGGGTATACACATCAAAACGTACAGGCATAGATGTAAAACATACCATTAAACAAGTCAAGGTAAGTGTCCCTAATCCTATCTTCCATCTCCCAAGTACAGTCTCTCTCATCGTCTCTCTATAGGGCTTTTACTAATCCGACTGTCTTGTTCCTTAACTTATTCTCATCCCTAGCCATGATACAAAATTGATGTCTAACTATTGTCATCTCCGGTTCCACCACCAAATCTTCCAAAACAGTTGGAATGATAGTAGTATCTAGATCTTAAACACATTTTTTAAGATGAGAAATATGAAAGACATTGTGGACTCCTGCCAAACTGCTCGGTAACTCTATCCTATAAGCGAGTTTCCCGATCCTTTTTATAATCAAAAATGGTCCAACAAACCTTGGTGCTAATTTTCTCGATTTTCCAAATCTTCTTACACCCTTCATTGGCGATACTTTGACGAAAACTAGATCTTCAATTGAGAATTCTATGTCCTTCTGTCTCCTATCTGCATAACTATTCTGTCTAGACCGAGCTCCCTTCATTCTAGTTTGAATCAACTCAATCTTTTTTGTGGCTTCTCTTACCATATTTGGACCAAGAACTAATCTATCGTCGGTCTCTAACCAACATACAAGTGATTTACACGGCCTTCCATACAAAGTTTCAAAAGGTGACATCCCTATACTAGTCTGATAATTATTGTTTTATGAATTTGAATAAGTTAAGACGGTCTTCTCACGATTCTCCAAAATCAAGCACACAAGCTCTTAACAAATCGTCCAAAACTTTATTAACTCTTTCTGTTTGTCCATCGGTCTGTGGATGTTAAGCGGTACTCATCTTGAGTTTGGTACCTAAAATATATTGTTGACTCTTCCATAATTCGCTAGTGAACAATGAATCTTTGTCATTGACTATATTACTAGGAATCTCATGTGGTCTTACAATATTCTTCATAAATAGCTTAGCTAAAACAGGTGTCGTCCTTATTGACTTAACAACTACAAAGTGTGCGCTCTTAGTAAGTCTATTTACTACAAGCCAGATACTTTCGGTTCCTCTATTCAACCTTGGAAGTCCGTCTATGAAATCCACAGATATAGAATCCCATTTCCATACTGGTATATCCAAAGGCTGAAGAGTCCACTTGGTTTCTGATGTTCAGCTTTCACTTGCTGACAATTAGAGCATTGCTTTACCCATAATCCTACATCTCTTTTCATAGCCTCCCAGAAGAAATTTCTCTTCATATCCTGATGCATCCTAGTTCCTTTATGATGAATAGTAAATTTGATCGGTGAAACTCCCTAAGGACTTCTTTCCTTAGGTCTCCAACATCTAGAACATACAATCGTCCATTCTTTCTCAACCATCCATTTGATCAAGATAGAAATCCTTCAAATCATCAATCTCAGTTCTACTTTCCAATCTTCTAATTCATTTAGCTAGCAATTAATCATCTCTTTGCTTGGAAACAACCCTTTCAATCAATGACGGTCGAACTTCTAAGCAAGATAACATTGCAGTGCTCTGACTAGAACTAGCCATTGATCTTAACTACATTTACATGTGCTCAATGCCTCTAAATCTTTTCATTCAGCTATCATTGCTAATACTGCATTTTAATGCTTTCTACTAAGCACATCTCCAACCTTGTTCCCTTTATCTGGCGTGTACTCAATTCCAAAACCATAATTAAGCAACCATAAACTCTAACCACCTCTACTGTCTCATATTTAACTCTTTCTGAGAGAATAAATATTTAAAGACTTGTGACCCGTATACAACTCGAATCATTCTCCCAAAATATAACGTGTCCACACTTTGAGAGCAAAAATTATAGTAGCCAACATTATGTTATGAATCGGATATCTAACTTCATGTGGTCTGAGCTGTCGAGAAGCGTAGGTAATCACTTTACCCTTTTGCATTAGCACAGCACCTAATCATGTTCTGCACGCATCGGTATACACATTCAAATCTTAGTTTCCATCCGGGACAACTAACACAGGAGCATTGGTTAATAAGTGTTTCAACTTCTGGAATGCCTTCTCACATTTACCGATCTAAACATACTTCACGTCCTTCCTTGTCAACTTAGTCATCAGTGCTACTATACGGGGGAAATCCTTGATAAATTTTCGATAGTAGCCAGCTAACCCAAGAAAACTCTTTATCTCGGTCTCTATCTCGGGTCTCTTCCAATTATTAACTACTTCTATCTTTGATGGATCTAATGACAACCCTTCTTCTGAGACTACATAACCAAGGACTTTCACTTCTTTCTTCCAAAAATGACACTTCGAAAATTTTGCTTTTAACTGATATTGTCCTAACGTCTCAAGCACTATTCCGAGATGAATCTCATGGTGTCTTTCATCCTTAGAATATATCAAAATGTTGTTTAATAACACAGATTTATCCAAATGCACTTGGAAGATTCGGTTCATTAAATCTATGAAGAAAGAAGGTGCATTAGTCAGTCTGAATGACATTACTAACCACTCGTACAAACCATATCTTGTTCTAAACGCCATTAAAGGAATACAACCATTTTGTAATATTTATTTTTTTCAATTGCCAACACTTATTTGTGTAGTAGAATAATCACAATAATAACCGTTGGTGTACTAAAAATACTAGTGTGAACCCGTGCTACGCACACGGAGTTCATATAAAATGTTATTGTAATTCTTGTTTTCTTCAATAATATTTTTCTTTTTCTTTTTGTGAATGAGTTTTTCCTTGTCGAACAATGTGTGGTGTTGTGAGGTAGCCACCGTTTATCGTAAGCCTATTAGGAGCAATCCATATATTCATGACGAAATGATCATAAATATGTGTATGACTAAAAATTCAAATATAATTAGATAATTATATAATTTAATTAAGATTATTGACCTATTGTAAAAAAACATTAGAAAGGATATATAAAACATTTGGTATCTACATATCCTTATTTTTGATTATGTATTCGCAGCCATACTACACATTTCAATGCTCTCTACACATGTTACTCCTTTTATGTATACACACTATTTTTTTCACTATCCATATCAACCAAGTCCAGGAATAGGAATTTCCTTCTGAACTTGTACCACTTCCATCCACTAATTGGTAGGTTTTTCAATCTTTCTAATAACGTCTATAACCATGATGGAGACGTAGGATCAAACTACACAATTTGTGGTGACCTAACGATGAAAACTACACACTTAAGCGCATGTTACCCAGTGATATAACCTATGTTCTAATGCAAGAGGGTGACCACAACAGCAAACATCAATATATTAAAGATCAAGTTTATGAATCATCTTAAGCCCTTCAATTGAAAAATACAATTATGACCATATTTAAAAAAAAACAAAAGTATGACTATATATATATATATATATGTATGTATGTATTCCATACAATTATAAATAACAAAGAACTATATCCAAATCAGGAAGTGTTCACAGTTTACGGGTTTTCCTAAAATTCAAGGCATATAAATATTTATTTTAGAATATAATAAAAAGATATTTAGTTGCTTAAACCATAGCCACCTTCCATGTAACCAGCCATTAAAGTTGCAGTAATTTTCCAACCCCCCAAGTCAAAGAATGTAAAACAAACCAACCATTCGGGGACAATAGTACTAATTATCATTCCAGCTATTAATCCAAGCAAAATACATCATCAAAAATTATACATATACTAATCAAATATCAACATAGAGTGCATGAAGAAAGAGACTACACATTCAAGAACCATGAAAGAGTACAAAAAGAAGGTGGCCATTGGATTTAAACATTTGCTTCATTTCAGTGCTAAATAAAAGTATAAAAAATTGTTAAACGCGGCAAGCATTCCATTGCAGTTTGGTAAACATGCACAATGAAAGTTATGACATTGACATTGCATAATGCAAGCTTCAAAAGGGGGATAACTACTGCACCGTTGACTGTGCTTCTATTTCCTGCATTTTCTGACCAAATTAAATGTAAATCAAGCTACGACTGATGGAAAAAATTATTTCATGGATCTGAAATATTTGAGGTAGTTAAAATAAAAGGTAGCAAAGAGGTATAAAATGAAGTAGGAACCTATTATCACTATTACTATATAAATGCTTCAGCTTCTCAGTTTTGCATGGCAACATCGAACATGCCAAATGGGACAATACATCATGGAAATTAGGCATATATTTATCATACAGGTTGCCATCAAACTCGAATATATCGTCACACTCACTCTTTTATGTGTAGTGCATTGTTACACATTAATTTTGATAATGATTCATATGTATACTAAAGCTAGCCGATTCTAAATGGGATCCACAAAGCTAAAAGTACAGTACAAAAACAAATCCCCTATTTGTTTCACTTTTGCTATTTCTTAAAACCTTAAATTGGCTTGTAAATATGGCCTTCTCAATTTCCCCTATAATAAGAAAACTGAGAGACACAACATCCACAGAGAAACACTTTGTTTTGCCATAAACACATGCCTCTGTATGTTTAAGAACCTGTTGAGTTTTTTGAAATTAGTTTTTGTTCATCTTTGATTTTTTTGCAGCTTCATAATGTTGACATATAATATTCGTTACATAATCCATTATTCAGAAAAATAGTAAATGGTTATGATTAAGAAAAGGACAAATTAATGGATACATAGGCTACATAATTTACCTTGATGATGAAGCAAAAGAAAGTGCAGACATGCATATAATTGAGTTCCTGAGCTGAAAAATTAGTTTTAGTGAGAAAGAAATGAAAATATATTAAATTGGTAATGCCACAGGGATGAGATATTATATTTTGAACAAAAAATTAAGTCACCCTCATGTGGAGGCAAAAATTGACATTACTACTTATTACTGAGTATATAGAGACATTTTTAACGTCATTCCCTCCAATCAAGTTTACGGCATTCCACATCTATTTTCTCAATTAAAGTCAATAGATTATTAAAAACATCATTTCATGCACAGTCATAAAAACATGTATTTTGATATAAAAATATAGTTAAGACTGACGGGGAAATGATTATCATGTTTTATTAAGCTTAATCTTACTAAAGATAATACTGCACTTACTTGAAAAATAAATACGTCATCAATTCATTTGTCAAAATATATAAATTATTCCTTAGTTAAGCTGCAATTAAATTTGTCCCTTAGTTATTAACTTATTTTCATTCATGACTGAATATATATTTCATGTTCCTACATTCTTATGTCACATGTAGAATCGTGGATGAAATGAATGGTGAAGCCAAGAATTTGGATAAGCTAATGATAGTTCTAACTTTAATATAAGTTCAGATGCCCTCCAAGAGACACCTTACTCAAATGAATTTCATTTTTTTGAACAAAGAACTAAGCTATCATGAATACATAAACCTCAATCAATCAAACAGGAAACAAATAAATTTAAAATGAAAATAAACATTGTAAATTAACATAATCAGCACTTAATATCATTAGCATGTGGTTGACAAACCAACTTAAACACAATCACCATCATTGGGTGGAGGCAACATGCCAAAAATGAAGTAGTTTTACCAATTTATAACTGTAAAATATTGCAGTTTGAAGAACCAAGGTACACGCACGTGCACACACGCACACTATATCATACAAATTTCATCATAAAAGTCATTCACCTATGAATTGTTTGATTTATTTCAATATCAGTCGGTTGAAAACATGAATCATTAATTATGAATCCAGAATTCTGAAATACAACGTTAGCAATAGGCAATCATTACATCAAAATAATAATAGAATGATCCAAATTGGTTCAACTGGAATTGTAAGTATGTTAAATCTCATTCTGAATTCCAAAAAAAAATCTTTTCGGATTATTACTTTTGTTTTTCATGAGAACCAAAATAAGTTTATATTTTATGATGCAATTGCAAAGAATTACAATTAGGAATAAGGTAGTTATTTTCGACCTTGGGTGTAATCTTCAAACAAAGAAGCCAAACTGATTCTTGAGTTATTTGAAATTCTTTATCCGTGCTCTACAAATTTATTTTGAGTTGCAGAATTTATATTTGGAAGAGTGCTCTATTTGAATAAAGTATCAATCATGTTATCGATAAAAAAATATTTTCTTATTCATTTTAAGAATTAATGGACAAACCAAGTCAAAATCTTATTTACTCTACTATATAATAAATTTCTCACTTAATTTGATTTTTTATAATTAAACTACTGCAAATGTAAAAGTTGAGAATAATAAATTAATTTTGCATACCATATATTTTACCCTCACTTGGACATAAATATTGGCTCACTTTTTACTTTCTTCTTATGAGCTTGGCCTGCATATCCAAAAATATGCGTGTCTCCTAAAACATATATCAAAGTACATGAGCTAGTAAATGAAGATCCATGTTAACAAAATTGAAAAGTGATAGATAAATTTTAAAGAACATCATTTTGTATTCCACCCAATAGATTTAGATTGCAGGAAACACCTAACTTAGGAAGATAGCTCCTAATTGTAATAGGCAAGGCTAGGAACTTTTATTATTAGAAAAAACTTATTTTGATTCCTAATCTTGTTTATATAGTTGGTCCAAACAAAAGTTCTTCATGAAAATGACTAAAATTGAAATTAATCTAATCAATTTAATTAACAAACCCTTTGATTGACGGTCCGTATATGACTGCGATATGGACTTCATTTTACCCATTTTGATGGGCAGTACATAACGGACTGAAATTTGGGTTAAAAAAAAGATAATTCACATCTCAATCAACGTTGTACCACAAAATGTTGCATGGAGTAGTCGATGGTAAATCACCGATCGAAATCATAGGTAAAATAGAGTCATTTTTTCTATTTTTTGACATATCACGCTATTAATTGAATATAAAGTAGTAATGGAAATTAAGGGGCTAAAACTAAGACCTAAATAAGAAGCTATTGATCCTATTGTGCGTTGTCTCCCTTCAAAATAATATTTCAACCCGGCGCTGGAAATAAAGAATTTTGACATTCCATATTGATTGAAAATTTTGAAATTTTTTGAAACAAATCCAAATTTCTTAAGGATGGTTTTTCCAACAAACATAACATATCACAGAAAGACCAATTCTATTTGAAATTGTTTTACATGTACTACGCCATAGATGACCTTCTGCAACACAAAAAAAATGTTGGCCCAGGCCCGAAAAATGTTGCAATAGGTCTATGGCAACACTTTTAGGGTGATGCAATTTTTGCCGTTGCCTTAGACCTCAAAGGAAACATTTTGTCTATCTAAGGCAACATAAGTAATATTGTTGCAATAGAACCCTATTTGGGTCTATGGCAACACTCATAGGTATCTGTAGCAACATTCCCAAATGTTGCTATAGATATTAACTTTCTGAATTTGTGGGGTCCACAATGTAGAGCATATTTTATTTTTTAATAAAAATAAATATTTATTTAACAAAATGCTATTGCACAGGATTTGATATTTAAACAGTAATTTATTTAAATAAATATTTTATTTCAACATTTGAAATAGTACAAATTCCTGACTCCACTATTTTACAATTCAATGATATATAACACTGATATTCACATATACAGATATTCCTCACTACATCACTCAGTTCACTCATTACATATGCAGTTTCAATTTATACAGACACCGACACTGACAAATATATGACGAGCCGAGTGCCGAGCCGAAGGCGAGCCGAGAAGCGAGCCCGGGCGCAGCGCCGGCGGGGGTCCTTTTTCCAGCCATCATTCTTCTGAATCATCCTTCGCGATGATTGACTTTTGCAACTCTTTCATGGCTTCTTCTGAATCATCCGACCTTTTTCCAGCCATCATTCTTAGCAAATTGTTCAGTGAAAACTGAAATAACCTTGCTTTTAGCTCTGCCTTGGTAAAAGACCTGAAACCATGATAAATAAAAATTGACATTTCATCGAACAGGTTGCGTGTTAATAAGTAATACATTACCCTTCACTGCCACCATCCCCAAACTTCGGCAACTTACATCCCCAAACTGCTGCAACTTACACTGCCATGAACCTCTACACAAAATTGACATTTCATCGAACAGGTCACGGACTTCGGCAGCACGAACCTCTACACTGCCACCATCCCCAAACTGCTGCAACTTACATCCCCTACAGCCCTTAACCTATGCCAAAACACTCACCAAACCTCATTACCAACCCGCTGTCGCTGCCACTGCCAACTAAAATCTCACAGTTCCAAATCTTCACCCAAACCCACACATACTTCTAAACCACCAGCCTCCATCCTCTAATTGCCTCACCAACAAACTATTTCAGTTGCCAAATCGCCTAATCACCTTATCACAATCGCTGGTTACCCATTCCGACAACCCAAATAGACATTTCCAGATCTCGGCAACAAAGCAAACGGCGCTCGACATGTAAGCAAACAGCAGTGAAATTGGAGGTGAGAACGAAATGGGAACGAAGCTTGTCTGAGATCACTACCAAACTTTGAAAAAAGGATGAGATTTTGTTTTTGGAAGAAAAAAAAAAGAAACGAAAATATGATTTGGAAATTAGGGATTTCGGAAATTGGGGGTGAGAACGAAAATGATATGAAAAGTAAAGCGGGAAAACGAAAATTTGACGCAGCGGATTAATCAAAACAAACTTCAATCGGTGAAAGTAGTAATCGGTGGATTGATGAATACTGCGATGCCTGAATTCGTTGATCCGAAGATACCGAATTCTAGCTATCTCTGACTCGTTGATCTGAAGATACCGGGAAAGAGATCTACGATTCTTCGACAATGATCTTGCGTACAAGATACCATGAATCGGCTTCAACAAACGATGATTCGAGCGCACTCGAATGACGTAAGTGGAGATAGGAGATACACTCGACTACCAATTGAAATTGAAAGCACAAAGCTAACAAAAGAGAATTTTATTCAATATTCAACAACCTTTTACAAATGACCATACATGCCTATTTATAGGCTACAAATCAACACAATAGAAAACTTCAAAAATATTACAAGTACTTAGGTCGTGAGCGACCTACGACCTATAATGGAGCGACCTAAAGTACACGACTTATCAAAGCATACGACATACGACTTATAAAAGTTGCGACCTAAAAACAGATATGTAACGACTTATAAAATACAACACGTTCGTACATTGCGACTTAACAATGCTACGAGTTAACAGATGACGACTTAACAAGCAACACAACAGCATCTTTCTGCGACTTAAGAATCCACGGTTTAGATTAACTCAGTATAAGAATCTACGGCATCCAGAGCTTCAGCGACTTAAAACTTGCGGCATCCCAAATCAACGTATTAAGGAAATCAAAGGCAGGGATTAACTCGCAGAAGAATCAACGGCATCCAGTCTTCAGCGACTTAAAACATGGGCATCTCAGATCAGCTACTTACAGACATCAATGGTAGAGATTAACTCGGCAGACGAATCAACGGCATCCAGAGCTTCGCGTCCTAAAAGATAAGCTGTTCCAGACACCACTTCGCGACCTAAGCCTTGCGACCTAAGTCCTTGCGACTTAACTTCCCAGGTCACCCAGCGACTTATCATAGGTTGTGTCCTTTTTGTGCGACCTACCATAGGTCGTAACCTCTTAGCTCGTACGCGACCTAAAATAGCGTTAGGTCGTGAGCGACCTAAGACTTCAACCTCCAATGACTCATTCCCAAGTCTTAGCTTGTTACTCTCGAACCCGTTAGGTCGTAGATCTTTTCCTGGTGATATGTTAGGTCGTTCCCACGACCTATGCCTTAGCTCGTTAGGTCGTATGCTCCTACTAGGTCATTGCCGATCTTCAATAAGTCGTTGGTACGACTTAAAAGCTTTGTTAGGTCGGCTGCGACCTAAAACTTCAACTTTCCACCATTTCTCACCAAATCCTAACTCGTTAGCTTCCTTGCTAGGTCGGTCTCGACTTAATTTATTATAAGCGCCCACTGGAAAACGATCCTTTGTTAAAACTGCATAAACCCAATCTCCTTCATTAAATTCAACATTTCTTCGCTTCAAGTCTGCAGATCGTTTATACTTCTCATTTGCTTTCTCCAATCGTTCCTGAACGATTTTATGACATTCCGTCAACCCTTCAACAAAATCAGCAGCTTTCTTAACTGTCTTCTTTGATTGTGGCACTACCGTTAGATCCAACGGTCCCTTTGGTAAGCTTGAATAAACAATCTGGAATGGACTGAACCCAGTACTTCGATTCACAGCATGATTATGAGCAAACTCTGCCTGGCATAACTTCACATCCCAACTCTTCAGGTTGTCTTGTATAAGACATCTCAGCAAATTTCCCAATGATCTGTTCACAACCTCGGTCTGTCCATCCGTCTGCTGGTGATAAGCACCACTAAACTTCAGCTTCGTTCCCACCATTTTCCACAAACTCAACCAAAAGTGACTCAGAAATCGAGTATCTCTATCCGACACAATAGATTTTGGCAATCCATGAAGTCGATAGATTTCCTTGAAAAACAATTGAGCCACATGAACAGCATCCGCCGTCTTCTTACAAGCAATAAAATGTGCCATCTTCGAAAATCTGTCAACTACCACATAAATGGAATCATTACCACGCTGTGTTCTCGGCAACCCCAGCACAAAGTCCATGCTCACATCAACCCATGGTTTAGCTGGTACATGTAACGGCATATATAAACCAGCATTAGTCGCAGTTCCTTTCGAAACCTGACAGATATGACATCGCTCCACAAATCTTCCCACTTCTTTCCTCATTGATGGCCAAAAGTACGATTGTGAAATCAACTGTAAGGTACGGTATCTCCCAACATGTCCCTCTTCGTGTAACTCCTTGATAATCTTCATTCTCAGACTACCTTCCGGTATGCACAATCGATTTCCTTTAAAAAGAAAACCATCTACCATCACGAACTCATCCGTCTCTCCCTCCTTGACTTTATCAACAAACTTTGCAAAGTAAGGATCATCGGTAAATAATTCTGGCAATATTTCAAACCCCGTCACTTCAACCTTCAATGTAGTTAACAAGTGATTTCTTCTACTCAACGCATCCGCAACACGATTCGTCACTCCCGACTTGTGTTTCACAACAAATGTAAATTGTTGCAGATATGCAATCCACGATGCATGTCTCGCTGAAATCTTGTCTTGCCCTTGCAAATGCTTCAATGCTTCATGATCAGTATATAGAACAAACTCTTTCTGAAATAGATAATGTCTCCAGTGTTTAATAGCTTGCACAACAGCATAGAATTCCACATCATATGTACTGTATCTCATCTTTGCTTCTGACAACTTCTCACTGAAATATGCAATAGGACGACTGTAACGACCCGTATTTTTACGGATCGACAAGTTCGTCAAAATCTGGAATTTTTGCATTTTTAAGTCATTTCAGATTTTTGTGGAAATTTGTCTAAGTCCTAGGTCGTGGACGACCTAAGAGCTAAGTCGTGACCGAGTTAAGGACTTGCGAGTTAGTGTTAGGTCGTGGGTTAGTTGGAGCGACCTATAAAATTGTGCAACCTAGGATTTAGTTAAGTAATTAGGTCGGCAGGGCGAGTTAACGACCTAAAGACTGACCGACTTAAGAAGTTTAGGCGACCTAAGAGAATGTTGTGAGCGACCTAAGTTTTGTTAAGTGTTAGGTCGGCTGGGAAAGTTAGCGACCTAGTAGTTGCCGAGTTAGCGACCTAGTAGTTGCCGAGTTAGCGACCTAGTAGTTGCCGAGTTAGCGACCTAGTAGTTGCCGAGTTAGCGACCTAGTAGTTGCCGAGTTAGCGACCTAGTAGTTGGCGACCTAAGGACCTAAGGAGTTAACAAGTTGGCGACCTTAGGAGTTAGGCTAAGTGTTAGGTCGCGTGGAGGCTTAAGGAATTAGGTCGTAACCTGTTAAGTCGTAGGTCGCTGGGTTTCGTCTAAGTGTTAGCGTAGTTAGGTCGTTAGATCTGTGTTGAGTTAGGTCGTAGACGACCTAAGATGGTTAGGTCGCGTGTGTGTTAGGTCGCGAGTTTGCTGAGTCGTAGGTCGCGTGAGTTGTTAGGTCGCTAGAATAGTTTAAGTGTTAGGTCGCGTGGATCTAACTGTTAGGTCGTATGTTGTTTTAGGTCGACATGTGTTAGGTCGCGTAGGAGCCTAAGTTGTTAGGTCGCAACCCAACTGAGTCGTAGGTTGTTAAGTCGCTTAGATAGTTTAAGTGTTAGGTCGTAGCCTATGCTTTAAGACGAAAGCGACCTAGGAGTTAAGTGTTAGGTCGTAACATCGTTAGGTCGTAAGATGGGGAGGCCTGTTAGGTCGCTAAGCGCGTAAGAGGTTAGGTCGCGCGTGCGATGAGTCGCTGGGTCTGGCTAAGTCGTTAGGTCGGAGAGGCTTAGGTCGGAAACGACCTAGGGAGATAGCCGAGTTACGACTTAGAGCAGTTTTCAGCTATAAATAGGAGGGGTTGTTCTCACTTTTTGGGATCCGGATTTTGAAGCGACGAAGTGCTGCCATTTTGAGAGCTCGACTTCTACACTTCTTCACTTCTTTTCTCCACTCTAATCTAGTGCTTCCATCCATCCAAATCGAAGATCGAGATTGAAGATTCAAAAGCTTGGATTGAAGATCTTCATCTTTTCAAGAGAGATTTCTTCATTTGAAGCGGATTTGTGATAGATCTAGCTTCATCCTTCGCTGTCCAGATCTGAAGTGTGTTGATTTGAGGTTGTTTAGGTGGTTTGGTGAGTGGTGATTATCTCTCACACGGATCCAAAGGAGTAGATCGGATTGTTGGCTCGATTTGGTGTTAAATTAGTGATTTCCATGCATTTTCTTCATCCTATGTGTAGATCCATGTAGATCCATTGTTCATGATGATGTTGCATCCATTTTATCATATGTTAACCTATGCAAGTTCATTCATCAAGTTTGTAGAGATATAACCCATGTTTTCATGCTTATTGGACTTTCAACTCTTTAATTACGAAAATGCCATTATTGTTATAATTGTCTACTTAGATCATTTTTGAATGCTTGATTGCTTGGATTGATGTTTGATTTGATTGATTATTATGAACTAGATGATTGATGATTAGATTTAGACCAAAGGTGATTCAAAAGCTAAGGGAAAGGCTCTTGGATTGGGAAAGCTGCTCGTGGCATATGTAGCGGGATGATGAAGCTCTTATGCATAGATTTGACGATGTGATGTTGAGATGAGGCTTCGCGAGGATGTTATGAAGCGAGGCAATCATATGATGAAGACTTGGTCTAATCCAGGCGGGATCATTCCAAGCATGTTGATAACTCGGTGATATGATTCGAGTTGAGGATAATGGATGCTCGAGAGGCGCTTGAGCTAGTATGGCAATAGTCGTCGAGGAGGATGACTAGGAGGTTGAGATCTCATCGTTGTTGAAGGTTCTAGCATGCTCTAAGCAAGAGTACATGGGGACGCCCAAAAGACTAAGTTGATGGTCAAGTACTCTGGGTAGATTCGATAATCCTAGGCACGGGTCACGATGACGTGCGGGAGTTATGTCTAGAACCGGGGTTACCATTAGCCCTTGACGGACGGCTGAAAGAATGTGCCGGTCATTCAATTAACGGTGATATCGCAACAATGATAACAGTGATAGCCGAGTCATGGATGTTTGGTTGTATCGTCATTCGGTCTCAAGAGCGGTATTTCCTGGGTGCTTATCTGACCTTGGTTTTAGACCTTGGGATTTGTACTTGGAAAACATCGCTCTTGACTCGAGTGACAATTGCTTTACTTTAAATTGTATGCTCTGCTATGTTTGCTTCTGCTTAGTGTGTGTCTGGGGGCTATCACTGTAGAATGAGGTTGGGGTGGGAGGGTTGTATTCCTATTCCTTTGCCTTTATGCTCTTTTGGTATGTTGTTAGTTAATTTACTGCTCACTAAGACTGTTGTCTGACTCAAGGCTTTATGTTTTAATTCTTATTGCCTTGGGCTGTTCGTCCATTTTGGGACGGGCAGACTAGGTAGCAGGTGACAGGTGCTGTTCTCTTCTTACGATGTTGATATCGAAGACGAGCTGGAGGATTGCATATTATCTTCTTATTATATGTACTGGATATTCCGCTGTTTTGTATTCTCTGAGAGATATGTAGTGAGGCTGGATGTATTGACTATATGGATGCTTGTATTCAACTATTATGGAGTTTTATATGATGTCATTTTGTTCTGTAAAGCTTCACTATACATATGTTCTATTGTATTTTGTCCATGCGCTGTGAGTAATACGATAGATTCTTTTGTTTTAAATCTTACCTTGACAATCGTCCATGGTCGCCTGGCACACTTTACAGCGCACTATCTCTAGATTCGGTGCAGGGGTCATGGGCGGTCGTCACATTTGGTATCAGAGCATTGGTTAATCGATTTTACCCAACGCTCGCCGTCGTAACTACGTATGAGAGACGTAATTGTATTTTTGATGGATGAATACTATATATAATATAGTAGCTTAGTAGAGTTTGAGTCCTTTATGCAGTTGTTTCTCTAGATGTTCTAATCATTTCTTTTTATAGATATTGAGAATGAGTCAAAAAGGGAAACCAGCTGCTAGGGAAGGCCGTGCTACTGAAGGGGCTGCTGATTATGTTGCTATGTTCGAAACCATGATGACTTCGATCAGGAGAAGGATGTCAGCCCCGGGGCCATCAGTAGATGTTGGGGATCAAGTACAGGCTCCAAGATTGATGGATCACTTGGACGATTCATTTAGGAAGCTTGTGGAGGAAGCTCTCAGACACGAGAATCTGTTTCCTAAGGAAGGATCTGTTGTTGCTGTAACCAGGGAAGAGTCTAAACCCCAGCAGGGTAGAAACAAGAAGAGGAAGCAGCAGCAGCAGAAGGGTAAAGATGGTCAGAAGAGGCCGAAAGGCGAAGTGACTTGCTACAACTGTCAGCAGAAAGGCCATCTCTCCAAGGATTGCAAGAATCCGAAGGCGCCGGCAAAGTGCCACAACTGTGACAAGCCAGGGCATTTCAGGAAGAATTGTCCAGAACCGAGTAGGGACAAGCAGATTGTGCAGGCTTATACTTTGGGAGCTGTTCCGTCGTCTTCGAAAGCTCCTACCGCAGAAGAGAAGGGAAAGAGTGTGGTGGTTCAAGGTACTCTTTTCCTATGAGGTGTTCCAGTTAGAGTCTTGTTTGATACCGGAGCGTCGCACTCGTTTGTATGTAGTGAACTTGTAGGCCGGTTAGGCTTGGAACCGGGTATTGTTGATAGGCCATCGGTTGTGACTAATCCAGTTGGGGGTTCGTCTTGTTTGTGTATGTTATGCCGTGGTCTAGTTGTGTCGAGTCATGGTTGCTCTTTTGTTTGTGATTGTTTTGTTCTGAACTCTGCGGGGTTCGGAATTATTTTGGGTATGGACTGGCTTAGGAAGTATGCGGCTGAGGTTGATTGTGAGAGGCTGGAGGTGACAGTCGAGAATGTGGAAGGGCGAAAGATAGTGATACGATGTAAGCATGAGGAAGGCGTCTTCATGAGCTTCATGTATTCGCTAGTTGTTCCACGGGATGGACTGTCTTTAGTGCCGATCGCAAATAGATTCGAGGATGTCTTTGACGAAGTCAAAGGGTTGCCGCCGCATAGTGAGATCGAGTTTCGTATAGATCTAGTTGAAGGAGCCAGACCTGTTGTGATGCCTCTTAGGCGGATGGCGCCTAGGGAACAGCAGGAGTTGAGGGTGCAAGTTGATGACCTTTTACAGAAAGGATTCATTCGGCGTAGTGTGTCCGAGTGGGGTGCACCAGTTGTGTTTGCAACCAAGGCAGATGGGTCGTTGAGATTGTGCGTCGATTATCGTGAGCTGAATAAGGTGACTAAGAAGAACAAGTATCCATTGCCGAGAATAGATGACTTGTTTGATCAGCTTCACGAAGCTAAGGTGTTTTCTCAGATGGATTTGGCAACGGGATTTCACCAGTTGAGAGTGGCAAAGGATAGTGTGTCGAAGACTGCTTTTAGGACACCATCCGGTTTCTTTGAGTGGCTGGTAATGCCATTTGGATTGACTAACGCGCCAGCATATTTTGTGGATCTTATGAATAGAGTGTTCAGAGATCAGTTGAACAAGTTCGTACTTGTGTTCGTGGATGATATTCTGATTTATTCCAGAACGGAAGAAGAGCACAAGACGCACTTGCGTATTGTTTTGGAGATCTTGCGAAAACATCAGCTGAAGGCTAAGTTTTCGAAGTGTCACTTCTGGAAGAGTGAAGTGAGGTTCTTAGGCCATGTGATTTCTGGAAATGGAATAGCGGTTGATCCCGCTAAGGTGGCAGCAATCCAGGATTGGGTTAGACCTAAGAATGCATCGGATGTGAGAAGTTTTCTTGGATTAGCAGGATATTATCGACGGTTTATCAAAGACTTCTCCAAGATAGCTGCACCGTTAACAGGATTGACGAAGAAGAACCAAGTGTTCAGTTGGGGTGCTAAGTGTGAGCAAGCTTTCGGAATCATGAAAGAGCGATTGACGAGTGCTCCTGTTTTGACTATTCCAAGTGGGAATGATGAGATGGTGGTTTACACCGATGCATGTGGTACTGGACTTGGAGCAGTGCTGATGCAGAAGGATAAAGTTGTTGCGTATGCCAGTCGACAACTGAAGCCGCATGAAAGGAATTACCCAACTCATGACTTGGAGTTAGCGGCGATTGTATTTGCTCTGAAGATGTGGAGGCATTATCTGTTGGGAGTTCGATTCGAGTTGTTTACAGATCATAAGTCGTTGAAGTATCTTTTCTCCCAGAAGGATTTGAATCTTCGGCAGCAACGTTGGCTAGAGTTTTTGGCATCATATGATTTTGGTATAGCTTATACTCCGGGAAAAGGTAACGCAGTGGCTGATGCGTTAAGTCGAAGACATGCAGGATTGGGAGCCATGTTTTCTGAATGGAAGAGTCTCGAGTATTTAGCTGGATTTGACTTCAGGCCTAGATGCGAATTGGAACCTGAGATGCTGGCAAACTTATCAATAAGACCCACTCTTGTGGAAAGGATTGGTGAGAGCCAAAAGCGAGATGATAAGCTTGTCAAGATTATCCGTGAGTTGGAATCTGGATTGGATCCAGAAAAGGATAAAGGATTCGAGGTCGATCGAGAGGGTTGGCTTCGGAAGCAAGGACGACTAGTTGTTCCCGATATAGATGAGTTGAGGAGTGAAGTTCTGAAGGAAAGTCATCACTCGAGGTTGACAATTCATCCAGGTGGAAATAAGATGTATCGGGATATGAAGAGAACCTACTATTGGGAAGGTATGAAGAAGGATGTTGGAAATTTTATTTCCAAGTGTATGAACTGCCAGTTGATTAAAGCTGAACAGAAGAAGCCAAGTGGATTGCTTCAACCATTAGAAGTTCCTACATGGAAGTGGGAACAAGTGTCGATGGATTTCATCGATGGATTGCCTAGAACCAGAACGGGAAATGAAGGGATTTGGGTCATTGTGGATCGTCTGACTAAGAGTGCACGATTCATTCCTGTTCGATCGACTAGGACTGCATCAAAGTTGGCTGAGTTGTATGTGAAGTGGATAGTTCGATTCCATGGTATTCCGAAGAATATAGTGAGCGATCGAGATCCATTGTTCACTAGTGGATTTTGGAAGAGCTTCCAGGAAGTTTTGGGAACCGAGTTGTGTTTGAGTACAGCTTATCATCCCCAAACAGATGGTCAGACCGAGAGAGTCAACCGAGTTTTGGAAGATCTCCTCAGAGCATGTGTTTTGGATTTCGGAGGATCATGGGAAGATCACCTTCATTTGGTGGAGTTTGCGTACAACAACAGTTACCAGTCAAGCATTGGTATGGCACCGTATGAGGCGTTGTATGGAAGACCGTGTAACTCTCCGACATGTTGGTTGGAAACTGGAGAAAAGCTGATACTTGGGCCAGAGATGATTCGACAGACTTCGGATTGCATAGAGATCATTCGGCAACGAATGAAGGCAGCCCAAGACCGTCAGAAGAGTTATGCTGATAAGCGTCGAAAGGATTTGGAATTCGACGTAGGAGATATGGTTTTTGTGAAGATTTCTCCACTGAAGAATGTTATCCGATTCGGGAAGAAAGGAAAATTGACTCCGAGATTTGTTGGACCATTCCCGATTATCGAGCGAATTGGAAAGCTCGCTTACAGATTGGAGTTACCAGAGAAGATGTCGAGTGTGCACAATGTTTTTCATGTATCATATCTACGGAAGTATGTGCACGACTCGAGAACAGTGGTTTCTGCTGATAGCTGTGAAGACTTAGAAGTTGATCCAGTTGATAGAAGACCTCGTAAGCCACTTCGTGTTGTGGAAACCGACACGAAACAGCTTAGGAGGAAGGTAGTTAAGTTGCTCAAGATACAATGGAGTGATGATGATAACGACTGTACGTGGGAGGTGGAAGAGAGGATGAAAGCAGCTCATCCTGAACTCTTCAAGGTATGGCCCTAAGGTGTCGTCTCATCTCGCGATATTGTAACTTGTTCTAAGTTTTAGAATTCTGTACGCTAAGTTAGAATTGGATGCATGGTTTGTTGATTGCTATGGATGGTAGGCGTACAGAATAGTTTTGATTGCTTGGAATTTCGGGGGCGAAATTCCTAAGGGGGAGAGAATGTAACGACCCGTATTTTTACGGATCGACAAGTTCGTCAAAATCTGGAATTTTTGCATTTTTAAGTCATTTCAGATTTTTGTGGAAATTTGTCTAAGTCCTAGGTCGTGGACGACCTAAGAGCTAAGTCGTGACCGAGTTAAGGACTTGCGAGTTAGTGTTAGGTCGTGGGTTAGTTGGAGCGACCTATAAAATTGTGCAACCTAGGATTTAGTTAAGTAATTAGGTCGGCAGGGCGAGTTAACGACCTAAAGACTGACCGACTTAAGAAGTTTAGGCGACCTAAGAGAATGTTGTGAGCGACCTAAGTTTTGTTAAGTGTTAGGTCGGCTGGGAAAGTTAGCGACCTAGTAGTTGCCGAGTTAGCGACCTAGTAGTTGCCGAGTTAGCGACCTAGTAGTTGCCGAGTTAGCGACCTAGTAGTTGCCGAGTTAGCGACCTAGTAGTTGCCGAGTTAGCGACCTAGTAGTTGGCGACCTAAGGACCTAAGGAGTTAACAAGTTGGCGACCTTAGGAGTTAGGCTAAGTGTTAGGTCGCGTGGAGGCTTAAGGAATTAGGTCGTAACCTGTTAAGTCGTAGGTCGCTGGGTTTCGTCTAAGTGTTAGCGTAGTTAGGTCGTTAGATCTGTGTTGAGTTAGGTCGTAGACGACCTAAGATGGTTAGGTCGCGTGTGTGTTAGGTCGCGAGTTTGCTGAGTCGTAGGTCGCGTGAGTTGTTAGGTCGCTAGAATAGTTTAAGTGTTAGGTCGCGTGGATCTAACTGTTAGGTCGTATGTTGTTTTAGGTCGACATGTGTTAGGTCGCGTAGGAGCCTAAGTTGTTAGGTCGCAACCCAACTGAGTCGTAGGTTGTTAAGTCGCTTAGATAGTTTAAGTGTTAGGTCGTAGCCTATGCTTTAAGACGAAAGCGACCTAGGAGTTAAGTGTTAGGTCGTAACATCGTTAGGTCGTAAGATGGGGAGGCCTGTTAGGTCGCTAAGCGCGTAAGAGGTTAGGTCGCGCGTGCGATGAGTCGCTGGGTCTGGCTAAGTCGTTAGGTCGGAGAGGCTTAGGTCGGAAACGACCTAGGGAGATAGCCGAGTTACGACTTAGAGCAGTTTTCAGCTATAAATAGGAGGGGTTGTTCTCACTTTTTGGGATCCGGATTTTGAAGCGACGAAGTGCTGCCATTTTGAGAGCTCGACTTCTACACTTCTTCACTTCTTTTCTCCACTCTAATCTAGTGCTTCCATCCATCCAAATCGAAGATCGAGATTGAAGATTCAAAAGCTTGGATTGAAGATCTTCATCTTTTCAAGAGAGATTTCTTCATTTGAAGCGGATTTGTGATAGATCTAGCTTCATCCTTCGCTGTCCAGATCTGAAGTGTGTTGATTTGAGGTTGTTTAGGTGGTTTGGTGAGTGGTGATTATCTCTCACACGGATCCAAAGGAGTAGATCGGATTGTTGGCTCGATTTGGTGTTAAATTAGTGATTTCCATGCATTTTCTTCATCCTATGTGTAGATCCATGTAGATCCATTGTTCATGATGATGTTGCATCCATTTTATCATATGTTAACCTATGCAAGTTCATTCATCAAGTTTGTAGAGATATAACCCATGTTTTCATGCTTATTGGACTTTCAACTCTTTAATTACGAAAATGCCATTATTGTTATAATTGTCTACTTAGATCATTTTTGAATGCTTGATTGCTTGGATTGATGTTTGATTTGATTGATTATTATGAACTAGATGATTGATGATTAGATTTAGACCAAAGGTGATTCAAAAGCTAAGGGAAAGGCTCTTGGATTGGGAAAGCTGCTCGTGGCATATGTAGCGGGATGATGAAGCTCTTATGCATAGATTTGACGATGTGATGTTGAGATGAGGCTTCGCGAGGATGTTATGAAGCGAGGCAATCATATGATGAAGACTTGGTCTAATCCAGGCGGGATCATTCCAAGCATGTTGATAACTCGGTGATATGATTCGAGTTGAGGATAATGGATGCTCGAGAGGCGCTTGAGCTAGTATGGCAATAGTCGTCGAGGAGGATGACTAGGAGGTTGAGATCTCATCGTTGTTGAAGGTTCTAGCATGCTCTAAGCAAGAGTACATGGGGACGCCCAAAAGACTAAGTTGATGGTCAAGTACTCTGGGTAGATTCGATAATCCTAGGCACGGGTCACGATGACGTGCGGGAGTTATGTCTAGAACCGGGGTTACCATTAGCCCTTGACGGACGGCTGAAAGAATGTGCCGGTCATTCAATTAACGGTGATATCGCAACAATGATAACAGTGATAGCCGAGTCATGGATGTTTGGTTGTATCGTCATTCGGTCTCAAGAGCGGTATTTCCTGGGTGCTTATCTGACCTTGGTTTTAGACCTTGGGATTTGTACTTGGAAAACATCGCTCTTGACTCGAGTGACAATTGCTTTACTTTAAATTGTATGCTCTGCTATGTTTGCTTCTGCTTAGTGTGTGTCTGGGGGCTATCACTGTAGAATGAGGTTGGGGTGGGAGGGTTGTATTCCTATTCCTTTGCCTTTATGCTCTTTTGGTATGTTGTTAGTTAATTTACTGCTCACTAAGACTGTTGTCTGACTCAAGGCTTTATGTTTTAATTCTTATTGCCTTGGGCTGTTCGTCCATTTTGGGACGGGCAGACTAGGTAGCAGGTGACAGGTGCTGTTCTCTTCTTACGATGTTGATATCGAAGACGAGCTGGAGGATTGCATATTATCTTCTTATTATATGTACTGGATATTCCGCTGTTTTGTATTCTCTGAGAGATATGTAGTGAGGCTGGATGTATTGACTATATGGATGCTTGTATTCAACTATTATGGAGTTTTATATGATGTCATTTTGTTCTGTAAAGCTTCACTATACATATGTTCTATTGTATTTTGTCCATGCGCTGTGAGTAATACGATAGATTCTTTTGTTTTAAATCTTACCTTGACAATCGTCCATGGTCGCCTGGCACACTTTACAGCGCACTATCTCTAGATTCGGTGCAGGGGTCATGGGCGGTCGTCACAACGACCCCTTTGACTCATCATCCCTCCAATTCCAACCTTCGACGCATCAGTATGTAATTCAAACAACAATTGAAAATCAGGCAATGCTAGAATTGGTGCTGTCGTCAACAACTCCTTGATTCGTTCAAAAGCAACTCCTGCTTCCTTCGTCCATGAAAATTGTTTACCCTTCATACAATCCGTAACAGGTGCCATCACACTACTAAAGTGTGGAATAAATCTTCGATAAAATGAAGCCAACCCATGAAAACTACGAACTTCCGTTATCGTCTTGGGCTGCGGCCAATCTCTAATTGCTTCAACTTTACTTTGGTCAACCTGTATTCCTTTTTCCGACACAACATATCCCAGAAATAAAACGCTATGCGTCATGAACACGCATTTCTTCTTTGCAGCATAAAATTGTTCTTGTCGCAATACCATCAGCACTTCTCTAAGATGATTCAAATGTTCCTCTGGACTCCCACTGTAAATCAGAATATCATCGAAATACACCACCACAAACTTCCCAATGAATGGTCTAAAAATTTGATTCATCACCCTCATGAAAGTACTTGGAGCATTTGATAAGCCAAACGGCATGACCAACCACTCGTATAGACCGTCCCTGGTTTTAAAAGCAGTCTTCCACTCATCTCCTGGTCTGATACGAATTTGATGATATCCGCTCTTCAAATCAATCTTCGAAAATATAGTAGCTCCGCTTATTTGATCTAACAAGTCATCCAACCTCGGCATTGGAAATCTATATCTCATAGTAATCTTATTCAATGCTCGACTGTCAGTGCACATCCTCCACGTTCCATCCTTTTTGGGTACCAATAAAGCTGGTACAACACAAGGACTTAAACTCTCCTACACTCGCCCCTGTTCAAGCAATTCCTCTACCTGCCTCCGTAACTCTTCATGTTCCTTCAGACTCATTCGATAATGTGGTCTGTGTGGCAACACAGCACCTGGAACAAGATCTATCTGATGTTGAATATCCCTCAACGGTGGCAACTCCGTTGGTAACTCCTCTGGAAATACATCGTCAAATTCTTTCAGTACTGGTTTTACTTCTTCTGGGATTTCAACCACTTCACTGCTCTCACGTCCGATCAACAAAAACACTTCAGGTTCCTCCTCTACTTCCTTCACAAACTCCTTCAAAGATAACAAAGTTTTGAGCTCTTCAATCTCCTCTAACTTGTTTTCCTCCTGTTGTCGCTTCTTTGGAACTAGAGTAATCTTTATGCCTTCAAACATGAAACTGTAACTGTTGGTACGCCCATCATGTTGTACTGCTCTATCATACTGCCACGGTCTCCCCAGCAACAAATGACAAACGTCCATATCTACCACATCGCACCAGATTTCGTCTTTATATTTCTTTCCAATTGAAAAATTCACACGAGCCCTTCGTCCAACCTTCACCTCCCCGCCTTTCCTTAACCAAGCTAGCTTGTATGGCTTCGGATGTTTCTCAGTCTTCAATGCCAACTTCCTCACAGCTTCAGAAGAAATTATATTATCACAGCTTCCAGCATCAATAACAAATTTGCAAACTTTCCCCAGAATAGTACATGTTGACTGAAAAATATTGCTCCTCAACCAACTACAATCCTCCTCTTGCTTTGGTATTAAACAGGACCTCTTCATCATGAGATTATAACCTTCGTCTCCCGACACTTCTTCTTCCTCCTCATCAGGTGGTGAATTGGAACATTCAGCTTCTTCATCCTCATCCTCAACCTCTTCTATCATAGCTCTCTTCTTCGGTTTTGGACATTCGCTACTTTTGTGACCAAATTCCTGATAATTGTAACATTTGAAACCGTTGTTAACCTTTGTCTTCTCAGCCTCCTTCACTACTGGTCTACTGATAGGTTTAGAAACATTAGAACTTCCACCAACACCCTTCACTTGATTGTTAGAATTAGTAAACACACCACTTCCTCGTCGTCCCTGTTTCTCCCAAGCCAACGCTTTCTGATGTGCTTCCGCTACAGATCTTGGATTGAACATATTAACCATATCCTGAATCTGCATTCGCAATCCTGCAACAAATCTGGCTGTTAACGGTTCTTCTGTTTCCATAATATCATTCCTTGCAATTAGTTGATAAAATTCGTCAGCATAGTCATTCACAGATTTCGTCCCTTGTCTCAAGTTTTGCAAACGTTGATACATAAGCGATTGATAATTATAAGGTAAGAATGTCGCTTTCATCAATTTCTTCATCTTCTCCCAAGATTCAATCTTCGACTTCCCCATCCGTTCACGTGTAAGTTTGGTTTGCTGCCACCACGCCAAAGCTTTACCCCTCAACCTTGTAGCAACCAACTTCACTCTATGATGTTCTGGAACTTCTTTGAAGTCAAAAATCTCCTCAACATTAGCTACCCAATCTAGAAACTCCTCCGCTTGCATACCACCTTTGAATTCAGGAATTTCAGTCTTCATCCCCGTCTCCCACTTGTGATCATACTCAGAGTAATTTCTTCCTTGTCCTCGTCCTTGTCCTCGAACACTACCACCATCATACTCCTCTTCAAAATCAGATGTATATCGTTGTCTATCTCGTCCACCCACATCTCTACTACCTTCTCGTCTACCACCATCATCCCTTCTATCTACATTCCTTCGTTCACGATCATTCACGTTCCTCCCACGCCCTTGATCATTTTCAACACTTCTATCTCGATTGGAATGTGGCGAGACTCTACTACCCCCATGGTTAGATTCAGGTGAAACCCTTCTCCGATTTTGATTCATCTCTAACATCATCTTCTCTAATCGTCAAATCCCTTCGTTAAGCTTTTCACTAAAGTTTTCATTGATTCTTTGTTCCATCTCATCAACTTCTTCTCTTCGATACAGAGCTTCTACGTTTTGATGACGATTAGCTCTTCTTGGCGGCATACTTGAAATCTTCACAAACTCTTCAAATTCAAACACAATTCGAACTTTGATCCAAAATGGAATGGATCGAAAACTTCCACTTTGTAGCAAATCGCGATGAACACGATGGACAAAGTTTCGGCTTCCAATACAAATTCGATCAATCAATATTCGAACAAGCTCTTCTTACTCTCGGCCGAGATAAACAACCTCCAATCTTCAACTCCAAAATGATTAGGCTCCAAGTCTCGATCCAGCTATGATTGGCTAGAACAAGCTCTGATACCAAAACTGACGCAGCGGATTAATCAAAACAAACTTCAATCGGTGAAAGTAGTAATCGGTGGATTGATGAATACTGCGATGCCTGAATTCGTTGATCCGAAGATACCGAATTCTAGCTATCTCTGACTCATTGATCCGAAGATACCGGGAAAGAGATCTACGATTCTTCGACGTTGATCTTGCGTACAAGATACCATGAATCGGCTTCAACAAACGATGATTCGAGCGCACTCGAATGACGTAAGTGGAGATAGGAGATACACTCGACTACCAATTGAAATTGAAAGCACAAAGCTAACAAAAGAGAATTTTATTCAATATTCAACAACCTTTTACAAATGACCATACATGCCTATTTATAGGCTACAACTCAACACAACAGAAAACTTCAAAAATATTATAAGTACTTAGGTCGTGAGCGACCTACGACCTATAATGGAGCGACCTAAAGTACACGACTTATCAAAGCATACGACATACGACTTATAAAAGTTGCGACCTAAAAACAGATATGTAACGACTTACAAAATACAACACGTTCGTACATTGCGACTTAACAATGCTACGAGTTAACAGATGACGACTTAACAAGCAACACAACAGCATCTTTCTGCGACTTAAGAATCCACGGTTTAGATTAACTCGGTATAAGAATCTACTGCATCCAGAGCTTCAGCGACTTAAAACTTGCGGCATCCCAAATCAACGTATTAAGGAAATCAAAGGCAGGGATTAACTCGCAGAAGAATCAACGGCATCCAGTCTTCAGCGACTTAAAACATGCGCATCTCAGATCAGCTACTTACAGACATCAATGGTAGAGATTAACTCGGCAGACGAATCAACGACATCCAGAGCTTCGCGACCTAAAAGATAAGCTGTTCCAGACACCACTTCGCGACCTAAGCCTTGCGACCTAAGTCCTTGCGACTTAACTTCCCAGGTCACCCAGCGACTTATCATAGGTTGTGTCCTTTTCGTGCGACCTACCATAGGTCGTAACCTCTTAGCTTGTACGCGACCTAAAATAGCGTTAGGTCGTGAGCGACCTAAGACTTCAACCTCCAACGACTCATTCCCAAGTCTTAGCTTGTTACTCTCGAACCCGTTAGGTCGTAGCTCTTTTCCTGGTGATATGTTAGGTCGTTCCCACGACCTATGCCTTAGCTCGTTAGGTCGTATGCTCCTACTAGGTCGTTGCCGATCTTCAATAAGTCGTTGGTACGACTTAAAAGCTTTGTTAGGTCGGTTGCGACCTAAAACTTCAACTTTCCACCATTTCTCACCAAATCCTAACTCGTTAGCTTCCTTGCTAGGTCGGTCTCGACTTATCCACATGTTAGGTCATACACGACCTAGGACTTCTCCATTCTGGCCTGCATCAAAATTTATGGCAAATTGTAGCGGTGATCCAGTTTAACAATCAGATTAAATGTTGACCGTTGGATCGTATTCACGCGGATTGCTAATTTTATTAATTTTTTAATCTGAATACATCTATAGCAACACTATATAAAAATGTTGCATCGTGTTACACTTTTTTAGCTAGAGTAACACATTTTTATGGCTAAGGTAACACCATAAATACAACGTTGCAGTAGGACCAAAATTTTATATCTATCGCAACATTTTAGCTGGCAACACCTTGCAAAAATGTTGCAGAAGGTCATCTATGGCGTAGTGATGCAAAAACAAAAGTGGATTTTAAAGGGATAAATAGGAGGTTCGTGTCTATTTTCTATTAATTTGCAATAAGAAAATCATAAACACACACAAATTGACAATCCCTTCTAATTATGTTATATAATAGATTTCAACTATTATACTTTTAATGATAACAGCAATCCCCAAACGATAATAAAAGTAATGAAATATTCCAAAATTCTAGGTTACATATTGACGCAGCGGATAATTCAAAACGATTTTCAATCGACGTAAATAGCAATCTGTGGATTGATGGATACTGAAATGCTCGAATTCGTTGATCCGAAGATACCGAACTCTAGCTATCTCTGACTCGTTGATCCGAAGATACCGGGAAAGAGATCTACGATTCTTCGACGTTGATCTTGCGCACAAGATACCGTGAATCGGCTTCAGCAAACGATGATTCGAGCGCACTCGAATGACGTAAGTGGAGATAGGAGATACACTCGACTACCAATTGAAATTGAAAGCACAAAGCTAACAAAAGAGAATTTTATTCAATATTCAACAACCCTTTACAAATGAAACAACTCGCCTATTTATAGGCTACAACACGCAATAGCAGAAAAAAAATACAACTTCTAAGTCGGCAACCGACTTAACAATATCTGACGACCTAGAGAAACAGTAGTCTTCCGACTTAAAGAAATTCACGCGACTTAAAGAAACACTCTCGACTTATCATCTTTGATTCGCGACTTATCAGATGATCTCATGAGCTAAGGAAGTGCGTTCGTTCGCGACCTTCCGTCATGCCGCGATTTAGACAAGTTCGCTCGCCATTTGTCTGGAGACGATCCAGGGTTAGGGCGGTGATTAGAGGTGGGAAACAATTGGGGTTAAGTCGTAGTGGTTTATGTCGTGAAGGAGTTAGCTCGGTTTGGTGGTTAGGTCGGAGATGATTTAGGTCGGCATAGGGCTTAAGTCGGAGCTGATTTAGATCGGCATAGGGCTTAAGTCGGAGATGATTTAGGTCGGTATAGTTGGGTCGGAGGCTATTGAATTGGAGCTTGCTAGTTCGCGGTGAAGTGTTAGGTCGGAAGCTGTAGCTGAAGTCGTAGGTCGGCAGGGAAGTTGGAGATAGGTCGTAGGTCGCGGTTGAGGTGGGAGTTAGGTCGGAGCTTCTGGTCTTCGATCCTAGGTATGCTGCTTCATCACATATGATGAATTGATTAATGAAAATGCCAAAAATTGAACTTACTCAAATTTATTCCAAGGTTATCCAACTTGTAGTTGCAGCAGTATGGCAAACCCTCGATTTCAAAATGGGGTGCTCCAATTCTGTCTAATCAAAATAAAAAAAACTCAAATCAGTTGTTGAAATTGATATATATGTCAAGAAGTAAATAGCATAAGATACTTGAATTACCAACCGATGAATTAGAGCATAATTGAAATAACGAATTAAAGAATCGCTGCGTCTGCAGTTTATTTGGATTACAGTTTCGAATTTCTGGATGATTACGTCAATGGCAGAGCGCAATACAATCGACCAAGATAAACACCAGCTCGCTGCGCAGATGCATTCGGAGGTAGGAAGTACAGCAATTGGAAACAACGGTGGGAAAAGAGGCGATGCCGTCGTTCGAGGGAGACACGAGCAGCAGCAATCGGGGTGGCGACTAATTAGCCGTGGTTCTCCGAAAACGAATCTGATTGATGTAACCCAAATGAAATTAGGGTTCTTGGTTGAAGGGGAGGCTAATTAGCTGTAGATTTTCGAAAAATAATATGAATAATGTAAGCGTAAATAAAATTAGGTTTATTGCTTTAAGAGGAGCTGCGAGGGTATTAGAAGATATAATGCGACGTTTGATTTCACAGTTTCGGTGGGGGCTTCTGTGTGAGTTTGAAATATAACCCACTAATAATATAATAGTATAGATGTGACTGAAAATACACATTTATAATTTTTTAATTACCAACACATATTTTAGTTGGAAAATTTGATTAAATTGGAATTAACTAATATTGGTTGGGGCAAAAAAGTAAATGAGTATCATTTTCAATGGTAGCCCTAATTCCCAACCTCTACATGCTTTTTTACTTCTATTGCTACTAATAAAAATCCATCACGCGATTCCAATTCGGTCGCCTTTCGCTTTGGCATCGGGTTACAGGCGATTCGCTCTGACAAAATAACTTCAGGGGATCGTCTCCAACACTTATAACTTCAGGCGATTCGGCGATTCGGCTTCAATATATTAAGGTTATAATTTCAGGCGATTCAGCGATTCGGCTTCGATATATTAAGGTTATAACTTCAGGTATCGAATTTAGCCCTAGCGACTTGATTTTAGGTTGTTCTCTTTTTATTTGCGTTTATTTGAGTTTATTGAAGCATCAATATTGTAGATTGCTTATTATATTGGTGCATGTAGCTGCGTTTCATTGTCTACACTCTGGTTTCATTATCTACGTTGGTATGTAATATATCTCTTCTCAGCGCATGTGTAATTTCTTGATATATTGTATATATAATAGTAAATAGAGAAACGGTATAAAGCTACGCTATAACATTACTAGCTATTTATAGATAAAGCTAGCCCCTAGAGATACGAAGATATCTCAGTGTTAATTTTGTAACTGACAGTAAAATGGCGATACAATCAATCCATATTGAATGCCTTGTTCTGTCCATGCAAATTTCAGAGCCAGTGAGACATGTCAATTTTTTTTCAAAATATGTAGATGTAGATAAAAATTATCTGTTTTGGAAAAAGAATTTTCGAATTATGTAGATAAAATATGAGCTGCTCTAAGCATTAAAAACTAGTTTATATGATGCATTTTTGATATAGACAATAGCTTCAGGAACTTTGATCATACTTCAAAATAGATGAATGCTAAAGTATGTTTTTACACCCTTTAGTGTGTCTGGTCTACACTGAGAGAATCAGACTGTTTATCATCTAATCGTTGCTGCAGTCGTGAATTATGATCCTTAGCATCTAAAGATTTTTTTTTGATAAGGTTCAAAACTGGTGTTCGCTTGTTTGAGAATTTAATATAGAAATAACCAACCATTGGCTGGTTTATTTTAAATAGTTTATTTTAGCTAATTCATTGTTTATTACGATCGTTAAAGTAACCAATTCAGAGTATATTCTCTAGCGAATCTTGTCAGCAAAAATACTTTTCAACTTGTCTACCTGGGACATTTTGGATACAAGCCATTATGCATGTTGATTGGAAACATCCCAAATAAAGCAATGTAAGGTACGTGAATATGGTTTTCTGCATGTTATTTGATAAGGAAAACCCGTTTCCATGTATCATTAATTGGACCACAATCTCCTGCTTTGGATATCTTGGTTGTTGCTAGTCAATTCAAGTACAATGTTGGAAATAAAATGTTCAAAATCAAACAAATTGCATTGACCTCATAAATGTAAGACTTCTTGACGTAGTTCTGGAGTTTTCACTTCAAATATAGCTTGTATCTCTCAAAGATTTTAAAGAAGAATGATGAAGCACTTACCCTCTTGAGTCGCGGCCGACCTACCCAAGGTCGTAGACGACCTAACTCTGCCGACCTATCCCTTCCCATTGCCGACCTACGACTTATCACCTCCGACCCAATTACCTCCGACCTAACTTCCACCTTCACGCCGACTTACGACCTAACTCCCACCTCAAACCTATTCCCCAGTTCCGACCTATCATCGCCGACCCACGACCTAAAGTTCTCTCCGACCCATCACCGCGACTCACGACACCACTTCGCTGCCGCCCAAAACCCTAGTTCGCGACGCGACCTAAAGCCTAAGTCGGAGCCGAGATACCCCATAAGTCGGCGACGAGATACCATAAGTCGGAACCGAGATATTTTCCATGAGTCGATTGCCGAGTTTGCCCTAACTCGTGAAGCTCCAGTCGCGGCAATTTCATAAGTCGACGCCGAGTTATCTGTAGATCGCAAGCTTGTTGCCGAGTTATCTGTAGATCGCAAGCTTGTTGCCGAGTTATCTTTAGTTCGCGAAATTCGTTGCCGAGTTATCCATAAGTCGTCACCGAGTTAGCATTAAGTCGTGCATTTTTTTTCTTTAAGTCGTGTGACCATTGTACTTGTAATTTTTTTTAAGTTTTTCTGAAATGTTGTTAAGTCGGCTGCCGACTTAGGAGTTATATTTTTTTCTGCTTGCGTGTTGTAGCCTATAAATAGGCGAGTGTTTTCATTTGTAAAAGGTTGTTGAATATTGAATAAAATTCTCTTTTGTTAGCTTTGTGCTTTCAATTTCAATTGGTAGTCGAGTGTATCTCCTATCTCCACTAACGTCATTCGAGTGCGCTCGGATCATCGTTTGTTGAAGCCGATTCACGGTATCTTGTGCGCAAGATCAACGTCGAAGAATCGTAGATCTCTTTCCCGGTATCTTCGGATCAACGAGTCAGAGATAGCTAGAGTTCGGTATCTTCGGATCAACGAATTCGAGCATTTCAGTATTCATCAATCCACGAATTGTTACATTCACCGATTGAAGATCGTTTTGAATTATCCGCTGCGTCAGTTTTGGTATCAGAGCTTGTTTTAGCCAATCATAGCTAAATCGAGTCTTGGAACCGAGAATTTGAAGTTGTGTTCATCGTGTTCATCATATTTTGCAACGAAGTTGGAGTTTCCGATCCATTTCATTTTGGATCAAAGTTCGAAAGGTGTTTGAATCGTGAAGTGTGAATTTGTTGAAGTGTTTGGGAAGTATTCAATCATGCCGCCAAGACGAGTTCAACGTCATCGCAATATTAATGCTTTGTACGGAAGAGAAGAAGCCGATGAGATGGAGCAAAGAATTAACGAGAATTTCAATGAGAAGCTTACGGAAGGGATTGGTCGATTAGAGAGGATGATGTTGGAAATGAGTCAAAATCAGAGAAGGGTTTCACCTGAATCGAGCCATGGAAGAAGTAGGATTTCACCACATTCAAATCGAGAGAGAAGTATTGATAGTGATCATAGAAGCGTGGATCGAGATCGTGATAGAAATGTGAATGATCGTGATCAAAGGAATGTAGATCGTAGGAATGTTGGTGGAAGGAATGGTAGTGGTCGAGATGTTGGTGGTCAGGATCGACATCGATATACATCGGATGGTGAAGAAGAGTATGATGGTGGTAGTGTTCATGGACGAGGACGTGGACGAGGAAAGAATCAGTCGGAGTACGATCACAAGTGGGAATCTGGGATGAAGACAGAAATTCCAGAATTCAAAGGTGGTATGCAGGCTGAGGAGTTTTTGGATTGGATGGCTAATGTTGAAGAAATTTTTGATTTCAAAGAAGTTCCAGAACGTCGTAGAGTGAAGTTGGTTGCTACAAGGTTGAGGGGTCGAGCTTTGGCATGGTGGCAGCAAACTAAACTTACACGTGAACGAATGGGGAAGTCAAAAGTTGAATCTTGGGAGAAGATGAAGAAATTGATGAAAGCAACGTTCTTACCTTACAATTATCAGTCTCTGATGTATCAACGTTTGCAGAACTTGAGGCAGGGAACGAAGACTGTTAATGATTACGCAGATGAGTTTTATCAGCTTATTGCAAGGAATGATATTATGGAAACGGAAGAGCAGCTGACATCTAGATTCATTGGGGGATTGAGAATGCAGATTCAGGATATGGTTAATATGTTCGATCCAAGATCTGTGGCGGAAGCACATCAGAAAGCGTTGGCTTGAGAGAAGCAGGGACGACGAGGAGGTGGTGTGTTTACGAATTCCAATAATCAAGTGAAGGGTGTTGGTGGAAGTTCTAATGTGTCTAAACCTATCAGTAAACCAGTGGTGAAGGAGATTGAGAAGGCAAAAGTTAACAACGGTTTCAAATGTTACAACTGTCAGGAGTTGGGTCATAAAAGCAATGAGTGTCCAAAGCCAAAGAAGAGAGCAATGATTGCTGAGGTTGAGGATGAGGATGAAGAAGCTGAATGCTCTAATTCTTTACCAGTTGAGGAGGAAGATTTACTGTCGGGAGATGACGGGTACGCATTGATGATGAGGAGAAGTTGTTTAACACCGAAGCAAGAGGAGGAAAGTAGTTGGTTGAGGAACAATATCTTTCAATCTACATGCACTATTCTGGGAAGAGTTTGTAAATTTGTTATTGATGCTGGGAGTTGCGATAATATTATCTCTATAGAAGCAGTGAAGAAGTTGGTGTTAAAAACTGAGAAACATCCTAAACCGTACAAGTTAGCTTGGTTGAGGAAGGGTGGTGAAGTGAAAGTTGGACGTAGAGCTTGTGTGAAGTTTTCAATTGGGAAGAAATACAAAGATGAAATCTGGTGTGATGTCGTAGATATGGACGTTTGTCATTTGTTGCTGGGGAGACCGTGGCAGTTTGATAGAGCAGTACAACATGATGGACGGACCAACAGTTACAGTTTCATGTTCGAAGGTACAACGATTACTCTGGTTCCGAAGAAATGCCAACAGGAAGAAAACAAAGTGGAGGAAATCGAAGAGCTGAAAACTCTATTGACTTTGAAGGAGTTTGTTAAAGAAGTTGAAGAAGAGCCGGAAGTATTCTTGTTGATTGGACGAGAAAGCAGTGAAGAGGTTGAAATTCCAGAAGAAGTTAAACCAGTTCTGAAAGAATTTGACGATGTATTTTCAGAGGAGTTACCAACGGAGTTGCCACCGTTGAGGGATATACAACATCAGATAGATCTTGTTCCCGGTGCTGTATTGCCACACAGACCACATTATCGAATGAGTCCGAAGGAACATGAAGAATTGCGGAGGCAGGTAGAGGAATTGCTTGAACAGGGGCGTGTGCAGGAGAGTCTGAGTCCTTGTGCTGTACCAGCTTTATTGGTACCCAAGAAGGATAGGACGTGGAGGATGTGCACTGACAGTCGAGCATTGAATAAGATTACTGTGAGATATAGATTTCCAATGCCGAGGTTGGATGACTTGTTGGATCAAATAAGTGGAGCTACTATCTTTTCGAAGATTGATTTGAAGAGTGGATATCATCAAATTCGTATCAGACCAGGAGATGAGTGGAAGACTGCTTTTAAAACTAGGGAGGGTCTATACGAATGGTTGGTTATGCCATTTGGTTTATCCAATGCACCAAGTACGTTCATGAGGGTGATGAATCAGATTTTTCGACCGTTCATTGGGAAATTCGTGGTGGTGTATTTCGATGATATTCTTATTTACAGTGGGAGTCCAGAGGAACATTTGAGTCATCTTAGAGAAGTGCTGATGGTATTGCGACAAGAACAATTCTATGCTGCAACGAAGAAATGCGTGTTCATGACGCATAGTGTTTTATTTCTAGGGTATGTTGTTTCAGAGAAAGGAATACAGGTTGACCAAAGTAAAGTTGAGGCGATCAGAAATTGGCCGCAGCCCAAGACGATAACGGAAGTTCGTAGTTTTCATGGGTTGGCTTCATTCTATCGAAGGTTTATACCACACTTTAGTAGTGTGATGGCGCCTGTTACAGATTGTATGAAAGGCAAACAGTTTTCATGGTCAGAGGAAGCAGGGATTGCTTTTGGAAAAATCAAGGAATTGCTGACCTCTGCACCAATTCTAGTGCTACCTGATTTTCAGTTGGTGTTTGAACTACATACTGATGCATCCAAGGTTGGGATTGGAGGGGTGTTGAGCCAGAAGGGGCGTCCAATTGCCTATTTCAGTGAGAAGTTGTCAGGAGCGAAGATGCGATACAGTACATATGATGTGGAGTTTTATGCTGTTGTACAATCTATTAAACACTGGAGACACTATCTATTTCAGAAGGAGTTCGTTCTTTACACTGATCATGAAGCATTGAAGCATTTGCAAGGGCAAGACAAGATTTCAGCAAGACATGCATCGTGGATTGCTTATTTACAGCAGTTTACTTTTGTCGTTAAGCACAAGTCAGGGGTAACCAATCGTGTGGCTGATGCTTTGAGCAGGAGGAGTCATTTGTTGACGACAATGAAAGTTGAAGTGACAGGGTTTGAATTATTGCCAGAATTGATTGAAGAAGATCCTTACTTTGTGAAATTTGTTGAAAAGGTAAAGGAAGGAAATACGGATGAATTTGTGTTGGTGGATGGTTTTCTGTTTAAGGGAAATCGTTTGTGCATCCCAGACTGTAGCTTGAGAATGAAGATTGTTAAAGAACTACATGAAGAAGGCCATGTGGGTAGAGATCGTACGTTACAGTTGATTTCACAATCCTACTTTTGGCCATCGATGAGGAAAGAGGTGGAAAGGTTTGTGGAGCGTTGTCATATTTGTCAGGTTTCGAAAGGAACTGCGACTAATGCTGGTTTATATATGTCATTACCTGTACCAGATAAACCATGGGTTGATGTGAGTATGGACTTCGTGTTGGGATTACCGAGGACACAGCGAGGTAACGATTCCATATATGTGGTGGTGGACAGATTCTCGAAAATGGCACACTTTATTGCTTGTAAGAAAACGGCAGATGCTGTTCATGTTGCTCAGTTGTTTTTCAAGGAGATCTATCGACTTCATGGATTGCCAGAATCTATTGTGTCAGATAGAGATACTCGTTTTCTGAGTCATTTTTGATTGAGTTTGTGGAAAATGGTGGGAACAAAGCTGAAGTTTAGTAGTGCTTATCATCCGCAAACTGATGGACAAACGGAGGTGGTTAATCGATCGTTGGGAAACTTGTTGAGGTGTCTTGTTCAAGATAATCTAAAGAGTTGGGATGTGAAGTTATGTCAGGCAGAATTTGCCCATAATCATGCTGTGAATCGAAGTACGAGGTTCAGTCCATTCCAGATTGTTTATTCGAGCTTACCGAAGGGACCTTTGGATTTAACGGTAATACCACAATCAAAGAAGACAGTTAAGAAAGCTGCTGATTTTGTTGAAGGGTTGACGGAGTGCCATAGAATCGTTCAGGAACGATTAGAAAAGACAAATGAGAAGTACAAACAAATGGCGGATAAGAAACGAAGGAGTGTAGTCTTCAAAGAGGGTGATTTTGTTTACGCGGTATTGACGAAAGATCGTTTTCCAGTTGGGACTTACAACAAGTTGAAAGCACGAAAGATTGGACCAGTAGAAATCTTGAAGAAAATCAATGACAATGCTTATCAGTTAAAGTTGCCAGATCATATTCACACTGCAGACGTTTTCAACGTTAAACATTTGGTTCCATATTATGGGAGGAATTTGTCGAAGGAGACAAGGGTGTGAATTCGAGGACGAATTCTTTCCAACAAGGGGAGGATGATGAAGCACTTACCCTCTTGAGTCGCGGCCGACCTACCCAAGGTCGTAGACGACCTAACTCTGCCAACCTACCCCTTCCCATTGCCGACCTACGACTTATCACCTCCGACCCAATTACCTCCGACCTAACTTCCACCTTCACGCCGACTTACGACCTAACTCCCACCTCAAACCTATTCCCCAGTTCCGACCTATCATCGCCGACCCACGACCTAAAGTTGTCTCCGACCCATCACCGCGACTCACGACACCACTTCGCTGCCGCCCAAAACCCTAGTTCGCGACGCGACCTAAAGCCTAAGTCGGAGCCGAGATACCCCATAAGTCGGCGACGAGATACCATAAGTCGGAACCGAGATATTTCCCATGAGTCGATTGCCGAGTTTGCCCTAACTCGTGAAGCTCCAGTCGCGGCAATTTCATAAGTCGACGCCGAGTTATCTGTAGATCGCAAGCTTGTTGCCGAGTTATCTGTAGATCGCAAGCTTGTTGCCGAGTTATCTTTAGTTCGCGAAATTCGTTGCCGAGTTATCCATAAGTCGTCACCGAGTTAGCATTAAGTCGTGCATTTTTTTTCTTTAAGTCGTGTGACCATTGTACTTGTAATTTTTTTTAAGTTTTTCTGAAATGTTGTTAAGTCGGCTGCCGACTTAGGAGTTATATTTTTTTCTGCTTGCGTGTTGTAGCCTATAAATAGGCGAGTGTTTTCATTTGTAAAAGGTTGTTGAATATTGAATAAAATTCTCTTTTGTTAGCTTTGTGCTTTCAATTTCAATTGGTAGTCGAGTGTATCTCCTATCTCCACTAACGTCATTCGAGTGCGCTCGGATCATCGTTTGTTGAAGCCGATTCACGGTATCTTGTGCGCAAGATCAACGTCGAAGAATCGTAGATCTCTTTCCCGGTATCTTCGGATCAACGAGTCAGAGATAGCTAGAGTTCGGTATCTTCGGATCAACGAATTCGAGCATTTCAGTATTCATCAATCCACGAATTGTTACATTCACCGATTGAAGATCGTTTTGAATTATCCGCTGCGTCAAAGAATATACATACTAATAGAAGACAGTTAAACTTAGAGTGCAGTGCAACTATCTACTCCCAGTTTTCTTCTCATTAAACCCATTAATTCTCACTCGAAAATATTATACGTTCTTCTTAAATCCGCTTATACTCAACTTATTATTTTACTTAAAATAACAGAAAGGTAAAAAAACTCATTTCCTCAGTGACACGTGTCTAAGTTTAGATTTAATTGAGCTACAAATCAAATTGGTCAAGCTTCACTTAAAACTCTTTCTTCCATGCTTGATTTCAGGGCTTCAAAATCCCGAATTCAGTTAATTACAACCGAATTTAATAATTAGAATTCAAATCAAACTCATGATTCACCAAGCATAAATCGAAAATTCTTTATACTCTTCAAACCAGTTAGCGTGTTTAAGGTTTGAATCCCAAATTACCTGTTTGGGATTTTCCTTTGTTACCTTTTTGTATATAAATTGAGTGAACATTTTGTTTGTGTATGAAGGAAGGGGAATGGGAACGGGAACGCTACAAGAAACACAATGGATTCCAACGGCGGCCGGCCGTTGGAAAGCCGTTGGTAGACGTTGGAAAAACCGTTGGTATATATTTCAACGGCGGCCAACGTCCACCAACGGAGCCAACACGCTTATACCAACGTCTTCCAACGTTCAATTTGTCAACGTGGTAGAAGATGTTGACCAAATTGAACGTTGGAGAGACGTTGGAAGACGTTGGAAATTCCGATGGAGAACGTTGAAAGACGTTGGAATAAATGTGCCAATAAGCCGTTGGTGGACGTTAGAAATCTGGATGTTTTTTTTTAAACAGAACCAACAATGCATGCTTCCAGTCACCTCCAACATCATATATCTCATAAAAGCTCAATTTCGAGCACATATACAACAGCATATCTCACATATAATCAATCATAATAGTAAATCCAAGTAATAAGCATATATACTAATCAATATACACAATACAAATCAATAAAAACAACAAGAACCATCCAACATCAACATCCAACAAAACGTCCAATCCAACATCAACATCCAACAAAACATCAACATCCAACCATAACCAAATTACTACGTCAACATCTCAAAAATCACATCCAAACCAACATCCAAAACATCAGAATGTATCAAATCCTCACACTCTCCAAATATACATGTCCATAGCAAAACAAATCAAATCATACCTGAAATCACTGTCCTCCAGAACCACCAGAAGACGAAAACCGGCCGTATTGCTCCATAAACTCCGTAAGACGCCTGTTCAGCTCCTCCGTCTTGGCTTCGGTGCGGATATTGCGTTCCTCGAGCGCGGCGACCTAGGCTCTGAGCTGTGCAAACTCCTCCTTATCTTGAGCCCTCTGATACTCAATCTGAGCCGAATTAGCCTGTAAATAAAATTTAAATTATCAGTGTTTAATAATTGTAATTCATGTTTACTATAATCCATCACAATGTGCAACAGTTGGTTCAGAATAATTATTTTAAAATTTAAGTTAAAGTTATTACCGATTGATTCCCAAAACCATAGCGTCTGCCATGTGCCGCTGGATCCATGACAGACTCAAAAATAGCGTCCTCATCGACGGTCAACTCGTCGTGCCCAGAGCCCTCGAGAATGGAAGTTCATGCTTGCTGAAACTTTTGCTGTTATGCAAAATAAGTTGAATTTAGATAACATTATTTTAATTAACTTATATAAGTGTTAAGTCATTATGTTACTTACATATGCGGACTGCGCTTTGACATCGTGATCCCAGGAGTATGAAACGGTGCCTGCTTCGTCGACCTGACTCAACGCATGAGTATGCGTGAAAACATCCCAGTAACTCACAGAAGCACCACCACGCTGTCTCTCCTGAAATATGTCCATATACATATATATTATATATATATATATATATGTTTACGTTATCTACAACTTAGAACTTAAAATCTTTAAATTATTATCGTAATTAATAAATATACCAAGTCCTCTCGGTGATGCTGAAATGACTTGGAACCACCACGATGTGTGACAGGGTTCTTACTCCTATTGGCTGAGTTCCTCTCCGACTGCCTCTGTAAATTTAATTTAAAAACAAAAATTGTTTAACATTTCTAGTTAGTATTTGCGTAGAAGAATTTAAATTAAACATATGATAAATTTACCTGAAACTCCTCGTTTCCCCACCATGTCACAAAATCATCCCACACAGCTGCGCTCATCCACTGAGGCTTCTTTCCCGCTGTTTTTAAGCTGTTTACTATTTTTCGGTAGTTCTTTGCGACTTTGCTGCACCAGTGGCGATATACGACTGAAATATCAGCGTCCTGAAGATCCACTTCCGCCTGCACGTTTGACAAAATAAGAGTTATACAGCTTTTATATATAATGTAAACATGAATTGATATAACATGTTCCTAATATATTAAAGTGACATACCAAAAAATCCTGCCAAATAGTCTCTTTTAACATTATCTGGAATCAATGTCCACTTAGGCCAACATTCGGTCATACGACTCATGTACGCCCGTCGAGATATAGATAGAACTACTTGAGTCGGCTCCAAAGAGAAACCACTGTGTTTAAACAGAGATTTTTTTTTAATATTTCATGATTACTATATATTTTCAGAATAGATTGTACGAAAATGAAATTTAATACTTACCTTTGATCTGCTTTTGGCTTTAGCCACACCACAGGACGCTGTAGCTCCTGTGATGGACCACCGCCATCACCACCGTCCGAACGAGCGTGCCCTCTCTGTGAGGAAGAGGGAGACCCAGAATGTCCACCGGTACGTCTACGTGACGACATACCTATATAATACATGTTACAAACAAACATTATAACAAAAAATAAAATGACTATATGTAAAACATACAGTATGGCGTAACGTAAAAACGAGATGTGATACGTATCATATATTAGCACACCATTTCATTTTTAATGAAAACAGGATAATGTTTAATTAAAAAAATATAAATTTACCTTCTCAAAATGTAGATAGTTGATCAATCCTCATCATTTTCGGATTCAGACTCTGTTTCGCACTCTATATTTTGTTCCTCTGTACTCTCAAATGCTTCAATTAATGCATTTGATTCATCGTTTAGAGGTCCAAAATCTGTTTGATCGTCGGTTATTATTATTCCTCTATTTTCCTCGATATCTGCTTGGTAAGCTTGTTCTTCGGGAATATTCCGTCCATCAAATGTAAACCTTGCCTTTGTTTTTAAAACAGCCGACCAATCTATTTTATCTCTTCTTAGAGATGGGTAAGAAGCATAATAAACTTGAAGAGCTTGTTTGGCAAGTACAAAAGGATCGTATTTATAATAACGCGAAGTATGTTTTATTTCTATAAGATTATATTTTGGGTGCACGTTGATTCCAGAACCTGGAACGTTGCTGAACCAGTTGCATTTAAACAAAAATACTTCTTCCGCGGGTCATGTGAAATACGTCAATTGCGAAACCTGGGTTAGCACGCCATAAAAATCATGTATATGATCATTTGGATCATCCCTACCTTTAACAAATACACCAGTATTGTTAGTTAATTTTTTTTCTTTGCGGCATCTAATAAATCATATTTTTTTTGCCCCAATATTTGGTTCTTCTTCAGCATTACCATCGTCATCAATTAATTGAGGAACATGAAATATTGACCGTGCAACATCTTCAACCATATGTTCTACGAGATTCGTCGTATCAATTTCAGTACACACTACCTCCTCAGCTTGTATATGAGTAGATGCTAACGGTTCTCCATGACGATCCCAAACCAAATAGTTCGGCACGAAACCGTATTGACGCAAATGAACTCTAACCATTTCTGGTATCAAATACTTTAACATTTTGCATTTAGTACATGGACAACGGATTTATTCGTCGTTTCTGTTATTACTCAAAGCGAAATCAATAAATACGCGAACACCGTTATTAAACTGTTCACTTGTTGAGCCTCCATTTTCGATCCTTCTTTTTTTGTACATCCAGCTTCGATCAGTAAAATAATTGTCCATTTACCTACGTATATAATTAAAAAGTACGATATAAATTTAAAAAATTGACATTTTATTAAAACAATATTATTGGTGAATTGACACTTTGTCGATGGGTCATCCTACCTCCCATTACAAATACAATAACGTAATTAAATCACGTAAATCATTTCAATTTAAACGATTCAACAAAATTTCGGCAGCACTTCGCTTTAGTTCCCTGAACAGTACACATTTGCGTGTACACAGGGAACATAAAGGAAGCGCTGTCGAATTTCTATGAACCATTTAAAATGAAATGTTTTACGAGATTTAATTACGTTATTGTGTTTATAACTTGTCCAATACAGGGACAAATCCAACAAATATTGTATACGGTGAATATAGATGTCCGTTCTATTAAAAAACGAATATCCACATAACGATCATATACAATACTTATCAGACGGGGCCGAAAGACACTCTAAGGTTTCATGAATATAAAATATCGTTTTTTACATTTTCTAAAATACATAAACTAATTGTATGCTCACTAACAACTAACGTTTCCAAACAAACCTAAAACAAATTGTATACACATTATTCTATTGTTAACACAAACTTAAATATATATAATCTTGCAATACATAAGTTAATAACATAAATTATGCCTCAATAAACTAGATTATACATACAATAAGGCAATACAAACATTTAATACACTAATTTAACAAATTTAATTAAATATATGGATTATGGTTTATACCTTTTCTTGAGAGATTAGGGAGTTAGAGAGGACGAGAGGGGGGCTTGGAGTCGTCGGAGGGGTCGTTGATCGTCGGAGCAGCGGGGGGGGGGGGGGGGCGGAATTGGAGGAAAATTGGGAATTTTGGGGGAAAATAGGGGTTCAGCCGAATGGGGGAAGAAGAAGCAGGTATTGTGTTTTGCTCGCGGTTTTGCAACGTCCTTCAACGGCCGCCAACGGTTGCTTCCAACGTCTACCAACGTCCTGCAGTTTTTAACTAATAAATTATACGAGAAAACACTGGACGTTGAAAGACGTTGGAAGTCGTTGGTGAAGAACGTTGGAGGTCGTTGGAAGGCTCTGTTGGAATAAACTGTGTGTCTTGTAGTGTGACGCAGCGGATTAATCAAAACGATCTTCAATCGATGAAAGTAGCAATCTGTGGATTGATGGATACTGAAATGCCCGAACTCGTTGATCCGAAGATACCGAACTCTAGCCATCTCTGACTCGTTGATCCGAAGATACTGGGAAAGAGATCTACGATTCTTCAACGTTGATCTTGCGCACAAGATTCTGTGAATCGGCTTCAGCAAACGATGATTCGAGCGCACTCGAATGACGTAAGTGGAGATAGGAGATACACTCGACTACCAATTGAAATTGAAAGCACAAAGCTAACAAAAGAGAATTTTATTCAATATTCAACAACCTTTACAAATGATATGACTTGCCTATTTATAGGCTTACAACTCAATGCACGACTTAAAAAAAATTACAACACAATGGTTATATGACTTAAAGAAAAGAAAAAAGGCAGCGACTTAAGATATCTCGGCTCCGACTCAGGAAACTCGTTCACTTAATTTTTTTGGTTCAGGGAATAACTCGTTCGCGACTTAAAAGTTTAACACGGCATAGTTATGTCGTTCACGACATATAGAGGCGGCTTCGATTCTTCCTTCACGAACGAGCTACCGGGGAAGGGATAAGTCGTGCGCGACATATGAAAGAGGCGGAGGGGAAGTTTAAGTCGTTCGCGACTTATCGCAGTATCGCGATTTAGGGTTTTGGGTCGGGAAGAGGTGCAGTCGAGGTTGTAGGAAAAGGAATCGAAGATGAGTCGTGGATCGTGGATGAGGGTGAGTCGCGAGTTGAAGTAGGGCTGAATCGCGGAATCGTTGAGTCGTGAGGTTGGTGATGGTTGCAGAGAAGCGGAGTTAGGTCGGGAAACTGATAACTCGCGCGCGAGTTAGAGGTTAATTGATGAGTCGTTCGCGAGTTAGGAGATAGCAGTGGTGTTGGCTTTTGCGATTGATGAGTCGTTCGCGAGTTAGGAGATAGCAGTGGTGTTGGCTTTTGCGATTTCAGATATGCCTTGCTCTTTCTATGTCTCATTCCTTCTTTAAGTTGCTGCGCTGCATCATCCTCCCCTTGTTGAAAAAAATTCGTCCTCGAATTTAAAGGTTCTTCCCCATTAGATTGTTCATCACCATAATAAGGTATAAGATGCCTAACATTAAACACGTCAGAAGTGTGAACATCCTCTGGTAGCTTCAACTTATAAGCATTTTCATTGATCCTTTCCAAGATTTTAGCTGGACCAATTTTTCGGGCTTTCAACTTGTTATAAGCTCCCACTGGAAAACGATCCTTTGTTAACACAACATATACCCAATCACCCTCGTTGAACTTCACACTTCTTCTCTTTTTATCTGCAGCTTGTTTATATTTCTCATTTGTCTTTTCCAAACGTTCCTGAACGTCTTTATGACAATCTTTCAACTCGTCAACGAAATCTGACGTCCGTTTAATCACTCCTTTTGGTTGTGGCACTACCGTCAAATCCAATGGCCTCTTTGGCAAGCTTGAATATACAATCTGAAATGGACTGTAACCAGTGCTTCGGTTAACAACATGATTATGAGCAAACTCTGCCTGACACAACTTTAAGTCCCAACTCTTCAAATTGTCCTGCACAAGAAATCGCAACAAATTTCCCAACGATCTATTCACAACTTCAGTTTGTCCATCTGTCTGTGGATGATATGCACTACTAAATTTCAACTTCGTTCCCACCATCTTCCATAGACTCAACCAAAAGTGACTTAGAAATCGAGTATCTCGGTCAGAAACAATAGATTCGGGTAAACCATGTAAACGATATATTTCTTTAAAGAATAACTGTGCCACTCGAACTGCATCCGCTGTCTTCTTACAGGCTATAAAATGTGCCATCTTCGAAAACCTGTCCACCACAACAAATATAGAATCATTTCCTCTATGAGTTCTCGGCAATCCCAACACGAAATCCATGCTGATATCAACCCATGGTTTGGTAGGCACAGGTAACGGCATATATAACCCCGCATTCGTCGCTGTTCCTTTCGAAACTTGACATATATGACACCTTTCCACAAATCTCTATCACTTTCCTCATTGACGGCCAAAAATAAGATTGAGAAATTAACTGTAACGTACGATCTCTACCCACATGACCTTCTTCATGTAATTCTTTAACAATCTTCATTCTCAAGCTACAGTCTGGGATGCACAAACGATTTCCTTTAAACAGAAAACCATCCACCAACACAAATTCATCAGTGCTTCCTTCCTTTACTTTTTCAACAAATTTCACAAAGTAAGGATCTTCTTCAATCAATTCTGGCAATAATTCAAAACCTGTCACTTCAACTTTCATTGTCGTCAACAAATGACTCCTCCTGCTCAAAGCATCAGCCACACGATTGGTTACCCCTGACTTGTGCTTAACGACAAAAGTAAACTGCTGCAAATAAGCAATCCACGATGCATGTCTTGCTGAAATCTTGTCTTGTCCTTGTAAATGTTTCAACGCCTCGTGATCAGTGTATAAAACAAATTCTTTCTGGAATAAGTAATGTCGCCAGTGCTTCACCGCTTGAACAACAACATAAAATTCCACATCATAGGTACTGTATCTCATCTTTGCTCCTGACAACTTCTCGCTGAAATATGCAATAGGACGCCCATTCTGACTCAACACCCCTCCAATTCCAACCTTTGACGCATCAGTATGCAGTTCAAACAATAACTGAAAATCTGGTAATACAAGAATTGGTGCAGATGTCAGCAACTTCTTGATCTTCCCAAAAGCAATCCCAGCTTCCTCCGTCCAAGAAAATTGTTTCCCCTTCATGCAATCAGTCACCGGTGCCATCACGCTACTGAAGTGTGGAATGAATCTTCGGTAGAATGACGCTAGCCCATGAAAACTTCTCACTTCTGTAATTGTCTTCGGCTGTGGCCAATTCCTGACTGCTTCAACTTTATTCTGATATACCTGGATGCCCTTCTCCGAAACAATATACCCCAAGAACAAAACACTATGCGTCATGAACATGCATTTCTTTGTCGCAGCATAAAATTGTTCCTCTCGTAAAATAATTAACACTTCCTTCAGATGTTGAACATGCTCTTCCAGACTCCTACTATAAATCAAAATATCGTCAAAGTACACCACCACAAATTTCCCAATGAAAGGTCTAAAAATTTGATTCATCACTCGCATGAACGTACTCGGTGCATTCGAAAGACCGAACGGCATCACCAGCCATTCATACAACCCCTCTCTCGTCTTGAAGGCTGTCTTCCATTCGTCTCCAGGTCTAATCCGAATTTGATGATATCCGCTTTTCAAATCAATTTTCGAGAAGATAGTAGCCTCACTCAACTGATCCAGCAAGTCATCCAACCTTGGCATTGGAAATCTGTATCGTACAGTGATTTTATTCAATGCTCGACTGTCCGTGCACATCCTCCACGTCCCATCTTTCTTCGGTACCAACAAAGCTGGCACAACACATGGACTCAAACTTTCCTGTACACGTCCCTGCTCAAGCAATTCTTCCACCTGCCTCCTTAATTCTTCATGCTCCTTCGGACTCATTCGGTAATGCGGTCTATGTGGCAATACTGCTCCTGGAACAAGATCAATTTGATGTTGAATGTCTCTCAGCGGCGGTAACTCTTTAGGCAACTCGTCTGGAAATACATCCTCAAATTCTTTCAATACTGACTTCGCTTCTTCTGGAATTTCAACCTCTTCACTGCTCTCACGCCCAATCAACAAGAACACTTCCGGTTCCTCCTCGACCTCCTTAACAAACTCCTTCAAAGATAACAACGTTTTCAGTTCTTCAATCTCCTCCAGTTTGTTTTCTTCCTGTTGGCGTTTCTTCGGAACCAGAGTAATCTTTGTACCTTCGAACATGAAACTGTAACTGTTGGTCCGTCCGTCATGCTGCACAGCTCGATCATACTGCCATGGTCTCCCCAGCAACAAATGACAAACGTCCATATCTACGACATCACACCAGATTTCATCTTTGTATTTCTTCCCAATTGAAAATTTCACACAAGCTCTACGTCCAACTTTCACTTCACCACCCTTCCTCAACCAAGCTAACTTGTACGGTTTAGGATGTTTCTCGGTTTTCAACTCCAACTTCTTCACCGCTTCTGTAGAGATAATATTATCACAACTCCTAGCATCAATAACAAATTTACAAACTCTTCCCAGAATAGTGCATGTAGATTGAAAGATATTGTTCCTCAACCAACTACTTTCCTCCTCTTGCTTCGGTGTTAAACAACTTCTCATCATCATCAATGCGTACCCGTCATCTCCCGACAGTAAGTCTTCCTCCTCAACTGGTAAAGAATTAGAGCATTCAGCTTCTTCCTCATCTTCCTCCTCAACTTTTGTCACCATGGTTCTCTTCTTCGGCTTTGGACATTCGTTGCTTTTATGACCCATCTCCTGACAATTGTAACATTTGAAACTGTTGTTAACCTTCGCCTTCTCAACCTCCTTTACAACTGGTTTTGCAACAACTTTTGAAACATTAGAACTTCCATTAACACCCTTCGCTTGATTGTTAGAATTGGTAAACACACCACCACCTCGTCTTCCCTGTTTCTCCCAAGCCAACGCTTTTTGATGTGCCTCTGCCACAGATCTAGGATCGAACATATTTACCATATCCTGGATCTGCATTCTCAATCCCCCAATGAATCTAGATGTCAGTTGTTCTTCCGTTTCCATAATATCATTCCTTGCAATAAGCTGATAAAACTCATCTGCGTAATCATTAACAGTCTTTGTGCCCTGCCTCAAGTTCTGCAAACGTTGATACATCGGAGATTGATAATTGTAAGGTAAGAACGTTTGCTTTCATCAATTTCTTCATCTTCTCCCAAGATTCAACTTTTGACTTCCCCATTCGTTCACGTGTAAGTTTAGTTTGCTGCCACCATGCCAAAGCTCTACACCTCAACCTTGTAGCAACCAACTTCACTCTACGACGTTCTGGAACTTCTTTGAAATCAAAAATTCCTTCAACATTAGCCACCCAATCCAAAAACTCTTCAGCTTGCATACCACCTTTGAATTCAGGAATTTCAGTTTTCATTCCTGATTCCCACTTGTGATCGTACTTCGATTGATTCCTTCCTCGTCCACGTCCTCGTCCATGAACACTACCACCATCATACTCTTCTTCACCATCCGATGTATATCGATGTCGATCCTGACCACCAACATCTCTTCCACCACCATTTCTTCCATCAACATTCCTACGATCTACATTCCTTCGATCACGATCTACATTCCTCTGATCTCGATCAGTCACATTTCTATCCCGACTTCGATCATCAACATTTCTATCACAATCTCGATCCACGCTTCTATGATCACTATCAACACTTCTCTCCCGATTAGAATGTGGTGAAACTCTACTTCTTCCATGGCTCGATTCAGGTGAAACCCTTCTCTGATTTTGACTCATTTCAAGCATCATTCTCTCTAATCGACCAATCCCTTCAGTAAGCTTCTCATTGAAATTCTCGTTGATTCGTTGCTCCATTTCATCGGCCTCTTCTCTTCCGTACAAAGCATTAATATTACGATGACGTTGAACTCGTCTTGGCGGCATGATTGAATACTTCACAAACACTTCAACAAATTCACACTTCAAGTTTCAAACACCTTTCGAACTTTGATCCAAAATGAAATGGATCGAAAACTCCAACTTTGTTGCAAAATATGATGAACACGATGAACACAACTTCAACACTTCAAATTCTCGGCTCCAAGACTCGATTTAGCTATGATTGGCTAAAACAAGCTCTGATACCAAACTGACGCAGCGGATTAATCAAAACGATCTTCAATCGATGAAAGTAGCAATCTGTGGATTGATGGATACTGAAATGCCCGAACTCGTTGATCCGAAGATACCGAACTCTAGCTATCTCTGACTCGTTGATCCGAAGATACCGGAAAAGAGATCTACGATTCTTCAACGTTGATCTTGCGCACAAGATTCCGTGAATCGGCTTCAACAAACGATGATTCGAGCGCACTCGAATGACGTAAGTGGAGATAGGAGATACACTCGACTACCAATTGAAATTGAAAGCACAAAGCTAACAAAAAAGAATTTTATTCAATATTCAACAATCTTTACAAATGATATGACTTGCATATTTATAGGCTTACAACTCAATGCACGACTTAAAAAAAATTACAACATAATGGTTATATGACTTAAAGAAAAGAAAAAAGGCAGCGACTTAAGATATCTCGGCTCCGACTCAGGAAACTCGTTCACTTAATTTTTTTGGTTCAGGGAATAACTCGTTCGCGACTTAAAAGTTTAACACGACATAGTTATGTCGTTCATGACATATAGAGGCGGCTTTGATTCTTCCTTCACGAACGAGCTACCGGGGAAGGGATAAGTCGTGCGCGACATATGAAAGAGGCGGAGGGGAAGTTTAAGTCGTTCGCGACTTATCGCAGTATCGCGATTTAGGGTTTTGGGTCGGGAAGAGGTGCAGTCGAGGTTGTAGGAAAAGGAATCGAAGATGAGTCGTGGATCGTGGATGAGGGTGAGTCGCGAGTTGAAGTAGGGATCGCGGAATCGTTGAGTCGTGAGGTTGGTGATGGTTGCAGAGAAGCGGAGTTAGGTCGGGAAACCTCTAACTCGCGCGCGAGTTAGAGGTTAATTGATGAGTCGTTCGCGAGTTAGGAGATAGCAGTGGTGTTGGCTTTTGCGATTGATGAGTCGTTCGCGAGTTAGGAGATAGCAGTGGTGTTGGCTTTTGCGATTTCAGATATGCCTTGCTCTTTCTATGTCTCGTTCCTTCTTTAAGTTGCTGCGCTGCATCATAGTGGAAGTATGATTTCTTTATTTATCATAATTCACTTTTAAAGCCACTAAGGGGAGTTTTGGTGAATGTAAATAGCAGTATTGTAAACATATTTGTTGGTATTTTGAGAACATGAAGATGTTTTTATTGTATTAAAATTAACATTCGTATTATAAGATTTGATCATATACTTTCTAATACTCATAAGCGTAGACGTTAAAGCGACTTTAAGCCCCATTCTGAGGGCTGTGTATATTTTACATTTAATGTAAACTTTTTATGTTGGACATAAAATGGACTATAAAATATATTATTTGTCAAGAACCACTAGTTCAAATGATTAATGATATAACACTCTAGACTGAGGTTTCAGATGTCATGATTAGAACTCGCATGACATTAAAATAAGTGATCTGCTTAATTTAAGTACTACTGTTATTATAAAAAAACATCGTTTATTTACCATTTATAATTCACCGATCATTCTTTTACCATCATGCATTCCTCCACTACTTTTAGAAAACTAGAAGGGTCGAAAATGAAAACCTTATCAAAACTAATTGAAAATCAAAATCCAGTTATAAACTAAAATAACCATGCAGAAGTTTGACATTCATCCAATGCAAGAATAAGGTTGAATCTGTATCATATTGCAAATATTTGTGGAGGGTTTGTAACGTTATTCGCTCAACTCAAGTTCAAATAGGAATTTAGCATTGCAACAAGAGCGAAAAAGACATAGAAATAAAAAATACATGATGCATTACTTATTTGATGAGTTTGATCAAGCATTTTATCTGAAATTATAGTCTTAGCCTACCAAAATTTTCACAGTCACCTGAGTATTTGCCCTTGTAAACTTATGTTATCCTTTTATTTTGCATTGCTTCCCAAAAGTTTTTTTTTACTCATCTTTTATAATGAGTACTATTCTATATAGAACTTAAATATCATGTTCCGCTCGTGTTCAAAATAAAAAGAAAAAAGAAAGAAAAAAAAATTATGTTTCAGTTTTACATCCCTTCTCTGTGTTTTTTCTACGGTTTCTGTATTTTAACTAATTCGTTTTAACTGTACAGTTCATTGCACTATTGGTGCATTTAACCAGAGTAATGGTAGTTTACTAAAACGGGTTGAACTCATTTTGGCTTTGAAGAAACTGAAGTGTTATTATTCACTATTCAGCCGAGGCTGCATTAACATGACTCCTGGAAGCTACAAAATTATTCAGTATTAAAGTGAATTGGCATTCCGCAGATTTAAAAAAGAAAGTCTGTGATGTATTTATCTGGATACATTTAAAATTACTGCTTCTGTGCTGTGCTAACAATTAATTCTATCAACTGGCATTGAACTTATTCGAAATTAACACGTTTGCATTTATACTAAAATAGTATACAGATGTTTAAATAGTTGTAAAAATAGATAACAGATATATTTGGACAGTCATATCATCCAATTTATTACCACATGTTACTGTCTTTACATTGTTGAATTGATAAAGCATGTACCATAAATGCATAAATAGTGTTAATGTTAATTTCAGTTGACATTTATTTCGGAGATCATATCATCTAATTTATTACCATATTTATATCTTTTATGTACTGCATTAAGTTCAACTGGTGAACGAAACTGTGACATCCCGACTTTAGTGATCAAATTATCAAAGTGAGTTTACCGTCCGATAGTTCGGATCAAAGGACATAGGAGTGATATCTCATATACATCACTTTAGATCAACACGAATACATTATAATATTTGATTATATCTAAAATAGTCCGTAACACATCTCAACACTAGGTAATATGCACGAGTTTTAGGACCAAATAAATCACATGACAAAGCATGAATAAGGAATGTCATCAGATATAAATCACAGCAAAACGATCAAAATTTCATACAGATATACATCAAAAAGTGTCTACCATATGGACATCACAAAAATATTACTACATACATGACAAATAATATACAACCAACACTGCCCAAAATAATATACATCCATGGTCTATTAGCCCAAATCTCATACTCTAGTCTATCTCTACTGACTCTAGCTCCACCTCTGCAATTTCATTTTTTACAGATCTTGTAGTGAACAATAGTCTTTATAATACGATCTCCATGCTCCAAAAGAATACTGCTAGCAATGAAATATGTACCGATTTTGTAACAGTCAGCCTTTTCGACCTTCAAATGTCGACACCAACACTACAAGAAATGACGTAATTTCCAACGGTCGAAATCCATCGACGGCCGTCGAAAGCCGACGAGGGGGTTGAAAAAACCGTCAAAATAAAGCCGTCACCAAACAATACTTCCAAAGGCTTTCCGACAGTTTCATCGATGGTTTTGCGACGACAATCAATGGTAAATTCCGACAGCCGCCGTGTACACGCGGCTATTCATGGTTCACCTAATGTGTGTCGGAAGCCATCGGAAACCGTTACTAATTTTTGCCAATAAGCCATGGATAGCCGTTGGATAATACTGACCAATAGGCCGTAAGTAGCCGTCGGAAATCTGCACTACAACAAAAACACTCTTTCAAAATTGCCAAAAACAGTTGTAATAGGTCTATTACAACGGACCGCCGCCTGTCGTGATATCCGGAGTTGTAATAGAACCATAATTTTTTACAACGGTTTTCGACAGTTGGAAAATAATTTTTTACAACTACCTAAAGCAGTTGTAAAAGGACTTTTATGACTACTTATGATTGTTGTTAAAGATCTTTTTACAACTCCGATTGGCTATTGTAAAAGATTTTTTACAACTGCGATTAGCAGTTGTAAAAAAAGAATAAAAAATAAAAAATAATAATTTCTAAACACATTTCGCAAGTGCGGTAAGAAACAGATAAGCAACAAGAAAAAAATGATATAAATTCAAAGGCATCTTGATCCATTCACAGAGAAGACATCACAACTTAAATACAAACTATAAATCATACGCCATCACTGTAATATATATTCATTTGTTATTGTTAAAGATGATTGCAGAAACTAATTTGCTTGAAAGGCATCTACTTATCCAGGTTTACTGCAACAAGTAACCTGAAACAAATTGGACAAATAGATAGAATTAGTTGAAGTGATGTACAGATTTAATCTACTTATTCATCTTAACTAAGTGAGGTACAGTGCTTATTAACTTATTTTTTACATGTAGAATCCTTAGTTAAATAACATCCTATAACTCCTAAGACATATTTGGATAAATAGATAGAATTAGTTAAAGCGATGTACATATTTAATCATGAGATGCATATGAATTACGCATATTTCAAAATTTCAAAAGTTAGATGGAGATGGTATAGCTGGATGTGAAAAAAAAATTAAACGAGTAATGAGCTAAGTACCCAAATATTCAAATCGTCAAGCAAATACATCAAGTAGATCCAAAATTCTCCGACAATAGTATTTTCGGAAAATCTGTTACTATAATTTTTATTGGTTCAAAGTTTAGTAACAGACATGTTGCTTGTTTATCCATGGTGAATAACATTTATTTTGTACATTGTTATGTTCAACATTGTTATGTCCAACGCCTTACGATTTAGAAGAGCTTTTAATGTAGTCTTTTGCATTAAAAATCAAAAGGTTAAAATAGAAAATAGAAAGATCAAAAATTTAGAATAGAAACACATGTAGAAAAGAAAAGCACTAGGAAACAGACCTTATTGTCATATGCTTCTGACCTTTCGTCCAATAACTACCGTTACGTTGTCAGGAGCATTTGCTCTTTCCCAACTTGTATGCCCTCATGCATGCAAATTAAAACAGTTGAACATGAAGTAGAACCCACTAGCACTTGCAGTTGGTAATAGGGAGAAGGTGACGAAGACGTATCATCCCATGCATTGATGAACCGAATCCTAAAAGCCGACTCAAAATCACAGAATATGTGTATGCAAAGATGTCAAAATTTAACTGAAGCCGCAAAAAATTTAACTGAAGATACAATATCAGACAAAAATAAGAAAGAATGAAACTGAAACATACTGACTAGAAAACTAGGAACAAGATATTAGAGCTTACTCTAAGTCTAAGTTGTAATTCCACTACTCTGCACAAGATCTTAGCTGGTGAATTAAAGAAAGGGCATTTACTGATCATGCCTTTGATTTGTATTTGCTTTGATCTTCAAATTTTATGGAAGAGGCAATGATTTTGGATAAGAAAATTAATGGTTATTGCACTTTATTATTATATATAGATTTATAAGCTAAAACATGTATAAGCTGAAAAAACAACGGTTCCAAATGACCTTGAGGAAAGTAAAAAACACGCTCCCCTTCCTGAGGAATCATAAGAGGTCCTGCACAAGCTTTCCAAAGTTCTTTATACATAGGATATGAAGACCTGCCTATTGCATGAATTAAAAAAATGGGGCTACAATTATTATCGGCTGCATAAGTTATAACACTAGGAAAACAGCTTTAACATATCAAACAAGCAGCGATTATGATCATAGTCTTATTCGAAAGTAGCAGGTAAAATAAAGGTACCTTATGAGATTTTCCTGTAACAAAATTTTCCTATAATACGGTTTCCAAACCTCCTTCCAAAGAAACCCCGCCTATAGCTCTTCACTGACCATAACCATCTGAAAATGTTGGGGAACTGGTCAAATAGTCATGACGGAGACTACCATTGTTCTCTCCGATATGTTGCAACACCAGACCATTCCCACTTCTATCAACAACATTTGAATCACAATAACTAATACTGACATCGAATCCACCTCTACCATTCCTCCATCTTCAACATCATAACAGAGCCTAGCAGTATCTTGAATCCTCATCTTCCTCCCCCATACTCTACATCATCTCTTTACTAAATGGAATCAACCACTCAACCTATGCTTATTCAACCTCAACTCACTCAACCTCTTAAGCTTCCCCAAAACTTTCGGTCCTCGAAACCTTTCAGCTTATTACTATCAAGGTACAAAACCTTCAAACCACTCATTTCACCAATCGATTCAGGAATGGATCCCCTCAGCCCCAAAAGCGATAGCACAAGCGTCACCAGCTCGTTCAAACCCGATAACCTGTGAATATTAGTTAAATTATGAAGTAGATCTGAAATTTTCAAAAAATATTATTGAGATTTGAAGTAGAGATGGAATTAGATCTGAAAAGTTTGATTCGGGGAGAACATTATTGAGATATATAAAGTAGAGACGGAAAATAAATTTCAATTTGGGGAAAGTCAAAGAAAATAATTAACTCGAAACGAGATACGTAAATCGCCTGGAAGGAATGAAAACTTAAAAAGAACCTTGGTTTGGAGCCAAAAAAATTTAGATTTTGGAGCCAAATATTTTGGTTTGGAGCCAAAGAAAACTTGAAATTATTACGTCTATGAACTTTGATTTGGAGCCAAAGAACAACTTAAAATGAACTTTTATATTTACATTTTATGAATACTCAAAATTTTAAAAATTTGAGATTTGAAATATAATTATCAATATTAAATACTATATGATAAATATTACTTCTTAGTTACTAAATATTACTTATTAATCATTAATTATTAAAAGTTAAATAGTAAATGAATTCTTAAGTAGTACAACTGACAAAAAAATGTTGTAATAGGTCACTATTACAACTGGCAAAAAACAGAGTTGTTAAAAATAGGCATTTATTACAACTGGCAAAAAAGAATGGTTGTAATAGGTATCTATTACAACTGACAAAATAAAAGTGTTGTTAAAAGTAAGTTTACTACAACTGTTTGATAAAAAGAGTTGTAAAAAACCTTTATTACAACTGACTATTTGTGAAAGTTGTAAAAATACAGTTGTAATAGGGTCTTTTTGTTGTAGTGCTGGGCTATATTTTTAAATTTCTACTGTCATTCGTCTCCTATACAACACATACATATCAATATATATCGCAGATCGATTTCACACATATAAATTATATATATAAGCCCAAATCACATATAAAAACATCAATACTAAAAAATCAGCACTATTTACAACAAATAAAACTCAAACAATCCATCAAACAACAAAACATTCAACCAACATACACATAATCAAAATCCAACATCTCAAAATGCATCAATCGTGTCAAAACAAACCAACACATCATCCAACATCTCCTCAAAATACATCAAACATACATAAATACATCTTCCTCACCATCTCCAAGTGCATATATGTATAATATCCAAACACAAAAATCATATCTATCACTCCTCATTATCGCCTCCAGAACCATCCAACGAAGGAAACGCCCCATGCTGCTGCATATACACAGCCAAACGCTCGTCCAACGGCGATATCTCCATGGCGTGATGGCGGTCTCGCTCCTCCAGCTCTGCAGTCCTGGCTCTTAGCTCCTGAATCTCTTATTTGTCTTGAGCTTTTTGGTACTTCCTCTGCTTGCTCCGGGCCTGCAACACATGATCTAATAAGCGATTTGTGTTTAATAGCTTAACACCTGCTATAACAGTATGATATATAAGATTAACAGACGCTATAATAGTGTAAAATGGAATAGAGTTGGGATTCAAAGACATTATTACCTTACTTGCTTTGATTAAATTGAGAATAGTCAGATATTCTTCCCAATTCAGTGTTTGTACATGTATATATATTAAAGAGAAACCAAATTGATAAGAAATTGCATCCTGATAATCTAAGTTATTGTTATAAACTAAGTTATTTCTTTAAAAACTAAATTTTATTAACTTAGATAATTTTACAAACAAAGTTATTTCTTTAAAAACTTAATTATTTTTTATTAACTTAGTTACTGTTATAAACTTATTTAATTTTTATAAAACTTATTTAACTTATCTAAAAATAATTTTAAACTTAGTATGGTTGTTAGGAGTGGTTACAGATGATTGCTATGTTTAATATTTAGTTCTTACTGAATTTTAAGGACGAAATTCTTTAAGGGGGGAGCCTGTAACATTCCTAATTTTTGATAACATTATTCAGAAAATTTAATTAGATAAACTAAATAGAATAATGATGATAAGGAGATTGATATTTGATAAAAATATTTATAGGGCCGTGCTCATTAACAAAGTAAATGAGCTTTAAATTGGTTTAAAGGTTAATTAAACTACACATGAGCATATTAGTAAATTAGCCAACTAATTATACATGGCTATAACTTCTCATTTTGTCCATTCACGTTCATTTTATTTCTCAAATCAAAATAAATGCAAGAACCCTAATAGAGCCGGCCACTAACAAAGGAGAAGAGGAAATTTAATCAAAAGCTAAAGATCAAAAGCTATAGAGGATTAATCAACAATAAATCTCAAATTTCTTTTCAAGTTTAAGGTGAATAATAATCTTCTACCATCTCTATTTTTATTCTATGATTATATGGTTTCAAATTTATGATTTAAATTCGTTTTTGTGATAAAATGGATGATGATATGGTTGAGTTATATTATGATGTTTGTTTTAATTCATAAGCACATGAACTTTTACGGTTTTAGTATAAACCCGAGAAATAATGATTTCATATTACCATAGAATAAATTTTTGATAAGTAAACATGAATTTGGAGATGAGTTTTAATTTTTAGAATTTTTCAAGCTATGGAAATTTTATTATGAATTTTTAATGAAAGATATGATATAATTGGGTTTAGAATTTATTTCGAGAATTTCAGGAAGAAATTTGGTCTAAAATTTTAATATGTTTGATTACATGATGAAATCGATTTTCTATGATTTTTGGGGATTTTTCTCAACTGGTTTATTTGGGAAAATAAATTATTTTAAAAGAAGAGCTTTTCTGCAAAATGTCGATTTTTGTTATATGAAAAGGTTTTAATGTTAAATACCTTTAATTTGGATCTGAATTAACATAGATATTTTAAAGCTAAAGTATTTGAAATGTTTTTATGACAACCAATCAATAGTTTACAAATAGGCAAGTTGTTAGAAAGTAATTACTAAAAGTTGCTATAATTCAGCCTTTAAACTAGAAAAAGGTGTTCTGCCCCTATTAGTAAGGACCTTTCACTCCTTTGATTCTACCCTGTCCCAGTCGAAACCCACACAGTCAAAACCACCATAGTTGAAACCAATATCAAGATATCACTTAGATGGTATGCAGTGGATTAGAAGGAAGGCGGAAACCATAGTGTCGAAAGGGTAGCTTCCGATGGGATCGAAAACCTTCTTTGTTTTCAAAAGATAAAGTCTTGCCTAGTTTTACCTAAAGCTTTCGACACAGTCGATAGCTATGCTTTCGAAAAGGTTTTATAATTAGCTTTCGAAGAAGGTTGTCATGTTAAATTATTTGCTTTCGAAGAAGTACCGTTTTCCTTTAAATAATTGCTTTCGAAAGAGTAGGTTTTTTCCTAGTCGAAACCAAGCCGCTAACTCCCCTTTCGATTGCAGTGAAGTCATATATGTTGTCAAAGAGGTTACTTCTGTTTTCCTTAAGCCTTTTTCCTGTATGCTTTCGAAGGGGTTGAGGGTTTCGAAGGTGATGGAGTCGAAAGGGGGGTTTCGACTCTGTCCTTCAAGGTTTTTGATTTTATAGGTTTTGCTTTGGACTACGATGGTTTAGACACCATTAATTTTCCACAAACTAATTTTTGTTGGTTTCGAAAGAGATACTTTCGTATATAACCATTTTGTCCCAAATGATGTTTCTAAAAAGAAAACTCAATACTTTCGAAAGGGGTACTTTCATTTGTTTTGAGGCTCTATATTTTAAAAAGATGATTTGATACCATCGAAAGGTATAATAGGTTTCGAAAGAGAATGTTTATTAAGGGCTTCGAAAGGTATGTAAACAACGTTTTGAAAAGAGGTCTTTGCTTTCGAAGGAGGTTATTTAGAGGTTTCGAAAGAGATGTTTTATGGTTTCAAAACATAAACCCAATCTCAATTTATAGTAATAACCATGGCATAAATAAATATTTTAAATGATATTCACATTGTTATTAACCCATAACTGTATTTTGGAGAAAGGGCAGAATAACCAGTTAGGTTGAACAAGTAGTGAATATAACTTAACAGATGTTAAAATTTTAATTAAAGATATTGGAAAGGCCAGGTAGGTTTACAGTAAGCCCATGAAAACTGTATAATATTGGCAGGGGCCAATAGGTTCATTATCAGCCCATGAAAACTATGATTTGATAATGGCAAGAGCCAGTAAGTTTGTAGTTAGCCCTTGAAAACTATATCCAGATTAAGATATTGGCAGTCAGCCAATATGTTCCAAGTTAGCCCATGATAACTAGGATAAGAGATAAGATATTGGAGTTACCAATAGGTTCTTAGTGTTTCCATGAAAACTAAGTAATTGGACAAATAGTCCTTAACATTTAACAGGTTAATAGTAACCCTAGAAACTTTAATTGAGACACATAGTCAAAATGAATGGGGATGGGTAATCCAGAATTGACTTAATTGTATTGCATGTCATCATAATGTTTTGAAATACTATGTTTTAACCATTGTGGATGCAGGAGCACAGTATATGGTTTTATAAATGTTTTAGGATACCAGTGAGGGGAAAACCCATTCCGCTAAGCGGCGTGGTCTCACTAGATATCCAAATGGATTGAGATGGTAAATTATTATTCATACTAGGCTTTATGTCTGACTCGAAGTTTTTGTTTCCCCTTAAAGTTTCGGGTACTCAATTGATTTTGAGTAGGTTGAGATTTAAGGTTTCCAAGTGTTCTTTTAGACGAATAAAGCCTCCGAGGACGTGCAAGAGGCAAGATTGTTATTAGAGTTCTTTTATTTCCGCTGTGTGTTTGTTTGTAAAGGCAAATTGTTTTATTGCCTATCTATATACTCTGATCTACCAAGGGGGCATCTTCATATTACGCTCTTGGCGTATTTTGTAATAATTATATTTTATCTGAATGTGGTCTATGAATTAGGATTTTGTAATCAATTTGAAATATTTTAAAATGGAATGTGGAATTTGTTTTGCTGTTTAACTTTTTTTTCATATTCTTATGTTTCTGTGTATCAATGTATCTCATATCGTGTGTTTGGTCGTTGAGGATTAATAACTATGGATGACTGCAACATCCGTAGCCATTAGTTTTGGGCCTCCAAATAGGGGTGTGTTACAAGTTTGTACCAAAGCCAGGTTTATAAAACTTTAAATGAAACTTAAACCGAAAAGATTTTTTCAAACATAATCCAATAAATCAGATAATAAGATTGGGGTTTGGGTTAAGGCTATAGTAATGTACTTGTATTTGCTATATATAGTTACATATATATATATATATATATGTAAGTACGTATTCCTGCTTTCTTAGACCGTTCTTCTTTATCTTACTAAGGCTCATATGTAGATTTACGAGAAAAGAGATATGGAAGCAGGAAACAGAAGAGGAAATCTCGGTGGAGGAAACACCACAACTAATGGAAATGCTCGACCCACTACCAGGAGAAACCCGGGTCGACCGGCTAATGCTAGTAACCAAAATGCTGAAGCCAATGTGGGTGCTGGAAATCCACCAGTTGATATGGGGACGATGTATCAGTTTTTAGCCGGTTTGATGTAAGCCGGAGCTGCTGCTGGAGTTGCTGGAAATGTATGAGGAGCTAATCCTGGGGCTCTAGTTAGGAATATTGCTTTGTTGAGTAGAGATTACACCAGTTTGGGTGGAAAGCCATTCTTGGGAACAGAGAGTGCCGTAGGATTTCAGAATTGTTTGTTGCATTGTGAGCGTATATTTACTGATATGGGTTTGAATGATGGACAAAAGAGGAGGTTGGCCTCTAGGCAGTTGCAGGGGTCAGCACTACAGTGGTGGAACAGTGTAACTGTTGGGGTGCCGGAAGAGAAGTTAGCTTGGGATGATTTTAAAATGAGATTTGAGCAGAAGTTTGTATTTGAGTTTGCTAAGTCTGAGCTGATGAGGAAGTTTATGGATTTAGTTCAGGGAGAGATGTCAGTAGTCGAGTATGCTACTAAGTTTGAAGAGCTGTTTAGATATGGATATGCTATTATAGATACTGACATCAAAAGGAATGAGAAGTTCATTTGGGGACTAAGGCCCGAGCTTGCTAGAATGACCATGACCCATGTCCGAGATCCTTGTAATATAGTGGTGGAGATGGCCATTCGCCATGAGGAGTTACTAGCTGATTTGGTTAAAGAGAAGTCGATGGAAACCCATGGTTCTTAGGGGAAGAAGAGGAAGTTCTTTTAGAAGAAGGGAACCCAGAAGGGAGATACTACTAAGAAGTCAAAGGCTGAGGTAGTTTGCTATAAGTGTGACAAGAAGGGTCACTTTGCTAATGAATGTCGGTCAGGAAATGGGAAGAAAGCCACAATTAAGAAGAATGTGAAATGCTTCAACTGTGATCGAGTTGGACATTACAAGAATCAGTGTCCAGAGCCAGTTAGGGAGGACAAAGGGAAAGTTTTTGCTATAGGACTAGCTAGGCCTACTGTAGCAGATAAGGGAAAGACTGTAATGGAAAGTACGATTAAGAGTATTTCAGTTAGAGTACTTTTTGATACCGGTGCATGACATTCATTTATATGTCAGTGTTTGGTTGATAGATTATGTCTAGAACCCACCTACCTTGTTACTTCCTTAAGGATTGCGAATCCAATAGGAGGGTACCCAACTCTAGGATTAAGATGTGACTAGTTAGAACTTGACTTGTTAGGTCATAAGTTTGCATGCAGTTTGTATGTTATTGATTTCGTGGATTTCGGGATTATTTTGGGTATGGATTGGTTGAGTAGGTATAAGGCTAGAATATTTTTCCAAGATAGGGAAATATCACCGAGACACCCTAATAGTCATAACCGAGCGATATTCTTAGTAGAGAATCCTAAACGAAGTGTTAGTGCTATGCTTAATGCTATGGAGGTAGGAAATGAGATAAGTCAGGTTCAGGTAGCAAGAGAATTTGCAGATGTTTTGAGCCAGTCACTGGACTACCCCCAAAAAGAGATGTTGAGTTTAGAATAGATCTTGTGCCCGGAGCTGAACCTGTAAGTAGACCACTTAGCAGGATGACACCAACTAAGATGAAGGAATTGAAGGTGCAACTAGTTGATCTAGAAGGAAGGAACTTTATTAGACCAAGCAGTTTAGGGAGCAGATGCGGTGTTTCTGAAAAACCAGATGGATTATTGAGGATGTGTATTGACTATCGTAAGTTAAACGAAAGGACAATTAAGAATACATATCCTTTGCCAAGAATAGATGATCTGTTTGATCAGTTGAGTGGAGCCAGAGTGTTTTCCCAGTTGGATTTAGGGACAGGTTTTCATCAGTTAAGAGTGGCAGACAACAGTATTCCTTTGACGACATTTCGAACTAGATATGGTTCATATGGTAGTTGGTAATGCCATTTGGATTGATGAATGCACCTGCTTTCTTCATAGATTTGATGAACCGAGTTTTCCGAGAGTACTTGGATAGGTTTGTACTAGTGTTTATAGATGACATTCTAGTATACTCTGAGGATGAGAGAGAGCATGAAGTTTATCTTAGAGTGGTGCTTGAGATGTTGAGGCAGAATGTGCTAAAGGCAAAGTTTACCAAATGTCATTTCTAGAAGAAAGAGGTAAAGTTTCTTGGTCACATGGTTTCAGAGAAAGGGTTGTCAGTCGATCCAGATAAGATCGAAGTTGTGAATAATTGAAAGAGACCGGAGAAAGTGACTGAGATCAGGAGTTTTCTTGGACTTGCTGGCTACTACTGGAGATTCATTAAGGATTTTTCATGGATAGCAACACCCTTAACTAAGCTAACCAGGAAAGAGGTGAGATTGGTTTGTTGCGACAAATGTGAGGAGGCATTCCTTAAGTTAAAGCATTTGTTAACCAATGCACCCGTGTTAGTAGTTCCAGAAGAAAACCAAGGATTGGTGGTGTATACGGATGCATGTGGAATTGGATTAGGAGCGGTGTTGATGCAGAGTGGTAAAGTCATCGCCTACGATCCAGGCAGCTTAGACCATACAAAGTTAGATATCCTACTCATGATTTGGAGTTGGCAACTATGATCTTCGCATTGAAGATTTGGAGACACTATCTCTTAGGGGTGAGATTTGAGTTATATACCAATCATAAGTCTTTATGGTATTTATTCTCTCAGAAGGAGTTGAATATGAGACAGCAAAGGTGGCTGGAGTTTTTGGCTGCATATGATTTTGGTTAGAATATACACCGGGAAAAGGTAATAAAGTGGCTAATGCTCTTAGCAGGAAACATCAGAATGTGGTGTTGGCTATGATGGTGGAGTGGAAAGATTTAGAAGCTTTAGTCAGTTGCGATGTGCAGTTAAGATCGACTGCTGGTTCTAGCCAGAGTACCACCAGGTTGTCTTTTTTATAAGTTCGACCAGTATTGATTGAGAAAATTGCTTTTAAGCAGAAGGAGGATCGAGTATTAGCTGAGAGGATCAGAAGAGTTGAGATTGGAATAGAGATCGATGATTTAAAGGATCTTAGCCTTGACCAGAGAGGGTGGCTAAGAAAGAAAGGACAGTTGTGTGTTTCGAATGTGGAGGACTTGTGGAAAGAAGTTCTTGGAGAGTGTCATCGATCCAAGTTTATGATTCATCCTAGAGGAACCAGGATGTATCAGGATATGAAGAGGAGCTTCTATTGGGAAGGCATGAAGAGGGATGTTGGCTTGTGGGTTAGATAGTGTGCAAACTATCAACAAGTGAACGCTGAACATCAGAAACCAAGTGGGTTACTGCAGCCTTTAGAAATTCCAGTTTGGAAATGGGATTCAATATCCATGGATTTTATAGATGGGTTGCCAAGGTCAAATAGAAATAATGAAAGTATATGGGTTATAGTGGACAGATTGACCCAGTGCCCATTTCATTTCAGTTAAGTTAACCAGAACGGCACCTATTTTAGCTAAGTTGTTCCTAAAGAACATAGTGAAACTACATGGAGTTCCTAGTAGTACAGTCAGTGACAGAGATGCATTTTTCACTAGTGAATTCTGGAAGAGTCTATAGGAAGTGATGGGTACCAAGCTAACATGAGTATTGCGTATCACCCTTAGACAGATGGGCAGACAGAGAAAGTCAACAAAGTACTCGAGGATTTATTGAGAGCTTGTATACTAGACTTTGGTGGATCTTGGGAGGATCACCTATATTTGGTTGAGTTTTCCTATAATAATAGTTATTAAACTAGTATAGGAATGGCGCCATTTGAAGCTTTGTATGGAAGGCCATGCAAATCACCAGCATGATGGTTGGAGACTGGAGACAGATTGGTCTTAGGTCCAGATTTTGTTAGAGAGGCGTCAGAGAAGATTGAGTTAATCCGAGGAAGGATAAAGGAAGTTCAGTCAAGAAAGAACAGTTACATAGATAAAAGGCATAAGGACCTAGAATTCTCAGTTGGAGATAAGATTTTCATTAAGGTATCACCTATGAAGGGTGTGATACAATTTGGAAAGTCGAGGAAGTTAGCCCCAAGATATGTAGGTCCATTCCAAATTATAGAGAGGATTGAAAAGCTCGCATACAGAATAGAGTTGCCGAGAAGTTTGGCAGGTGTCCATAATGTATTTCATGTATCTCATCTTCGCAAATATGTGCATGATCAAGAAACTACTATTCCTCCGACAGGGTTGGATGACTTAGTGGTAGAGCCTAATTTGACTTTTGTTAGACAACCAGTTCGGGTTGTAGCTAGAGATGAGAAAAGATTAAGGAACAAGACAGTCAGGTTGGTGAAAGTTCAGTGGAGCGACAACGAGAAGGACTATACTTGGGAGATATAGGACATGATTAGAGATACTTATCCTGATCCGCTTTGAGGGTATTTCTATATTAGATTTATATAGATAGTTGCTAGTCAGTTAGACTAGTATGGTTACTAGGAGTGGTTATAGATGATTGTTATGTTTAGTATTTAGTCCTTACCAAATTTTGAGGACGAAATTCTTTAAAGGAGGGAGCCTGTAACATCCTTAATTTATGATAACATTATCCAGAAGATTTAATTAGATAAATCAAATAGAATAATGATGATAAGGAGATTGATATTTGATTAAAATATTTATAGGGTCGTGCTCATTAACAAAGTAAATGGGCTTTAAATTGGTTTAAAGGTTAATTAAACTACACATGGGCATATTAATAAATTAGCCAACTAATTATACACGGCTATAACTTCTCACTTTGTCCATTCACATTCATTTTATTTCTCAAATCAAAATAAATGCAAGAACCCTAATAGAGCTGGCCATTAACAAAGGAGAAGAGGAATTTTAATCAAAAGCTAAAGATCAAAAGCTAGAGAGGATTAATCAACAACAAATCTCAAAGTCCTTATTAAGTTTAAGGTGAATAATAATCTTCTACCATCTCTATTTTTATTCTATGATTATATAGTTTCGAATTTATGATTTAAATTCGTTTTTGTGATAAAATGGATGGTGATATGCTTGAGTTATATTGTGATGATTTATTTTAATTCATAAGCACATGAATTTGTACGGTTTTAGTATAAAACCCAGAATATATGATTTCATATTGCCATGGAAAAAAATTTTGTTAAGTAAACATGATTTTGGAGAAGGGTTTTAATTTTCAGAATTTTCCAAGCTATGGAAATTTCATTATGAATTTTGATGAAAGAAATGATATAATTGTGTTTAAAATTTATTTCAAGAATTTCAGGAAGAAATTGGGTCTAAAATTTTAATATGTTTGATTACATGATGAAATCAATTTTCTATGATTTTTGGGGATTTTTCCCAACTGGTTTATTTGGGAAAATAAATTATTTTAAAAGAAGGGCTTTCTGCAAAATGTCGGCTTTTGATTTATAAAAAGGTTTTAATGTTAAATATCTTTAATTTGGATCTGAATTAATGTAGAAGTTTTAAAGGTAAAGTATTTGAAAAGTTTTTATGACAACCAATCAATAGTTTACAAATAGGCAAGTTGTTAGAAAGTAATAACTAAAAGTTGCTATAATTCAGTCTTTAAACCAAAAAAGGTGTTCCATCCTTATTAGTAAGGACCTTTCGACTCCTTTGATTCTGTCCCATCCCAGTCAAAACCCACACAATCGAAACCACAATAGTCGAAACTAGTACACAAGATATCACTTAGATGGTATGTAGTGGGTTGGAAGGAAGGCGGAAGCCATGGTGTCATAAGGGTAGCTTCCGATGGGATTGAAACCCTGTTTTGTTTTCAATAGATAAAGTCTTGCCTAGTTTTACCTAAAGCTTTCGACACAGTCGGTAGCTATGCTTTTGAAAAGGTTTTATAATTTGCTTTCGAAGAAGGTTGCCATGTTAAAATATTTTCTTTCGAAGGAGTACCTTTTTCTTTTAAATAATTGCTTTCGAAAGAGTAGATTTCGTCCCAGTCGAAATCTAGCCGCTAACTCCCCTTTCGACTATAGTGAAGTCATCTATGTTGTCAAAGGGGTACTTCTGTTTTACTTAAGCCTTTTTCTTATATGCTTTCGAGGGGGTTAAAGGTTTCGAAGGTGATGGAGTCGAAAGGGGGGTTTCGACTCTGTCCTCTAAGGTTTTTTATTTTAAAGGTTTAGCTTTTGAATAAGATGGTTCCGACACCATCAATTTTCCCTAAACTAATTTTTGTTGGTTTCGAAAGAGATACTTTTGTATGTAACCATTTTGACCCAAATGATGCTTTTAAAGAGAAAACCCAATACTTCGGAAAGGGTACATACATTTGTTTTGAGGCTCTATATTTTAAAAAGATGATTTGATACCATCGAAAGGTATAATAGGTTTCAAAAGAGAATGTTTATTAAGGGCTTCGAAAGGTATGTATACGATGTTTTGAAAAGAGGTCTTTGTTTTCGAAGGAGGCTATCCAGAGGTTTCAAAAGAGATGTTTTTATGGTTTCAAAATATAAACCCAATTTCAATTTAAAGTAATAACCATGGCATAAATAAAGATTTTGAAATGATATTCAAATTGTTATTAACCGATAACTGTATTTTGGGGAAAGGGAAGAATAACCAGTTAGGTTGACTCATTAGTGAATATAACTTAACATATGTTAAAATTTTAATTAAAGATATTGGCAGGGACCAATAGGTTTACAGTAAGCCCATGAAAACTGTATGATATTGGCAGGGGCCAATTAGTTCATAGTCTGCCCATGAAAACTATGACTTGATACTGGCCGGGGCCAGCAGGTTTGTAGTTAGCCTATGAAAACTATATCGAGATTAAGATATTGGCAGTCAGCCAATAGGTTCCTAGTTAGCCCATGAAAACTAGGATAAGAGATATGATATTAGAGTTACCAATAGGTTCTTAGTGATCGCATGAAAACTAAGTAATTGGACAGATAGTCCTTAACATTTAACAGGTTACTATTAACCCTAGAAACTATAATTGAGACAGATAGTCAGAATGAATGGGGATGGGTAATCCAAAATTGATTTAATTGTATTGCATATCATCATAATGTTTTGAAATACTATGCTTTAACCATTGTGGATACAGGAGCATAGTATATGGTTTTATAAATGTTTTAGGATACTAGTGAGGGGAAAACATGTTCCGCTAAGCGGCGTGGTCACACTAGATATCCAAATGGTTTGAGATGGTAAATTATTATTCATACCAGGATTTATGTCTGACTCGAAGTTTTTGTTTTTCCCTTAAACTCTCGGGTACTCAATTGATTTTGAGTAGGTTGAGAGTTAAGGTTTCCAGGTGTTCTTTTAGATGAATAAAGCTTTCGAGGATGTGCAGGAGGCAAGATTGTTATTAAAATTCTTTTATTTCCGTTATGTGTTTGTTTGTAAAGGCAAATTGTTTTCTTGCCTATCTATATACTCTGATCAACCAAGAGGGCATCTTTATATGTCGTTGTTGGCGTATTTTGTAATAATTATATATTATTTGAACATGGTCCGCGAATTGGGATTTTGTAATCAATTTGGAATATTTTGAAATGGAATGTGGAATTTTCAGGAAATTATTGTCAAGGACAAAATTTCTCAGCGTTTTAGCCTCAAGGACAAACCTTCAATATTTTAGCCTGAAGGACAACTTTTTTTAGGTATCGGTTTTAGTTATTGATAGCAGTTTTTAAGTATCAGTTTGTAGTTATCGGTAGTGGTTTTTAGGTATCAGTTTTTAGTTCGGTAACAGTTTTGAAAAAATGTTTGTCCTTATGAATAATTTTGGAAGAATGTTTGTCCTTATGAATAATTTTTAGGAGAATGTTTGTCCTTTTGGTAAAAATATTGAGGTCGTGTCCTTGAGGCTAAAAATATAAAAAAATTTGTCCTTTAAATTAATTCCTCCTTAAATTTTTTCCATATTCTTGTCTTTTTGTGTATCAATGTATCTACTATCGCCGTGTTTGGTCACCGAGGATTAATAACTATGGATGACTGCAGCATTCGTAGCCATTCGTTTTGGGCCTCCGAATAGGGGGATGTTACAACAATAATCTAGTTGCCACTCCAACCGTCTCACATAATGATATTCATTCATCTACAATGGAAGAAAAATAAGTAATGTTATTATCACAAGGTTTGGAGATGGATGTAGCCAAATGTTATGTTGGAACACAAACAACTTGTCATTTTAGGAAGGTGTTACCGAATGTAGAGAAAGTTATTTGGGTGGTTGAAGTTATTAAACCAGATGCACCAATTTACGATGGTCCTCAAAATGGAATGTACAAGCTATGTTAATTTTCTGATGGAGGCTTCGTTGTATGGCCAGAGTTTCGTATTCAGTATTTGTAGACTCTAACTATGAACTATGTCTTATCTTTTGTTATTGCAATTGGTATTAGTATGGAATTGGTAAACTATGTATTGATAACTTAATTATGTATTGAACTTCTCTTTTGTTAATTGATACTCTATTTTATTACTGATTATGAATATTGTTTATTGATATTGATTGGGTTATAATTTGCTAAATTAAGATAATATTTCATATTAAATATAGTCTACATTATATCTTTTAATATTCAAACCATTATATCTTTCAACATTCACATTACTGATAAGTGTTTATTTATTTGTATTTATTTGTAATGCTTATAAGCGTTGGAAGATCTTTCTTCCCAATGCTTATAAGCGTTGCAAATAAATACATACGCCCCTATAGCGATACATATAAGTGTTACTGAAATTCTTGGCAATGCTTATACTCATTGGGAATCCTCTATTTTAGTGTAGTGTAACCACCTCTACTGTCTCATATTTAACTCTTTCTAAAAGAATAAATATTTAAAGACTTGTGACTCGTATACAACTTGAATCATTCTCCCAAAATATAAAGTTTCCACACTTTGAGAGCAAAATTATAGCAGCCAACTTTATGTTATGAATTGGATATCTGACTTCATGTGGTATGAGCTGTCGAGAAGCGTAGGTAATCAATTTACCCTTTTGCATTAACACAGCTCCTAATCATGTTCCGCACGCATCGGTATACACAACCAAATCTTAGTTACCATCCGGGACAACTAACACATGAGCATTGGTTAATAAGTGTTTCAGCTTCTGGAATGCCTTCTGACATTTATCGATCCAAACATACTTCACGTCCTTCCTTATCAACTTAGTCATCGGTGCTGCTATACGGGAGAAATCCTTGATAAATCTTCGATAGTAGCCAGCTAACCCACGAAAATTCTTTATCTTGGTCTCTATCTCGGGTCTCTTCCAATTATTAACTGCTTCTATCTTTGATGGATCTAATGACAACCCTTCTTCTGAGACTACATAACCAAGGAACTTCACTTCTTTCTTCCAAAATTGACACTTCAAAATTTTTTCTTTTAACTGATATTGTCCTAACGTCTCAAGCACTATTCTGAGATGGATCTCATGGTCTCTTTCATCCTTAGAATATATCAAAATGTTGTTTATAAATACTAACACGGATCTGTCCAAATGCTCTCAGAAGATTCGGTTCATTAAATCTATGAAGAAAGCAGGCACATTAGTTAGTTTGAATGACATTACTAACCACTCATACGAACCATATCTTGTTCTAAACGCCATCAAAGGAATACTGTCCTCCGCCACTCTTAATTGATGGTACCCTGTAGCTAAATCCAATTGGGAAAACACTTTGGCTTCACTCAACTGATCAAAAAAATCATCGATTCTCAATAGGGGATATCGGTTCTTTATCGTCTTTTCATTCAACTTAGGATAATCGATACACAGTCTTAACGACTCGCCAAGTTTCTTCACAAATACCACGATCACTCTCCAAGGCGAACTACTTGGTCTAATAAAACATTTTCCTCCGAAGTCCACTAGCTGCAATTTTAACTCCTTCATCTCTGTAGGTGTCATTCTACTATACTGTCTACTAACGTGTTTAGCTCCAAGTAAAAGATCTATTCGAAACTCAATACTCATTTTGGCTGTACTCCTATCACTTGCTTAAAGACATCACCAAACTCTCTAATGACATAAACTTGATTCAACTTGTCTTCCTCCTCCATTGCCCCCAACAAAGCATAAATATCAAAATTTGAGTTCTCTACTGAGTATATAATTCGATCGCTACTATTAGGGTTTCTTTGTGATATTTTACTATCTTGGAGAAATATCCAGGCATCATATTTACTTAACCAGTCCATACCCAAAATAATTCCAAAGCTTACGAAACCAAACACATGCAAACTATAGGCAAGTATATGAAATTACAATTCAAACTCTAACTGGTCACATCTTATCCTTAGAGTTGCATACCTTTCTATTTGATTCACAAACCTTAAGGAGGTAACTAGGTATGAGGGTTCTAGATTAAGCTTATCTACCAAACAATGAGATATAAAAGAACTGGAACTTGGCCCGGCTTATCTACCAAACAACATAATTGTTGACAATTGGAACTTAGGCATTTGCTCGCCCAGCATTTCTACCAACAAATCCAGCTGCAACTCCTACTTGCATCATGTTGAAAAAGAACTAATACATAGCTCCCGTATCCACCTGCGGTGTTCCAACACCCACATTTGTAGCTATTTGTCAACGCGGATTCCTCCTAGTATTGGGCTTGATATTTCCATTGGTTATGGTGCTCCCTCCAATGAGATTCACTCTTTCGTTTCTTACCTCCATATCCTACTTTCTTAAATCCACATTTGAACCTTAGTAAGATGCGGAACAACAGTCTAAGGTAGATGGGAATAGAGATAAGGTATATATATATATATACACACACACACTTATATATATATATAACAAATAAAAGCACGACATTGTAACATTATCTTTTTCGCCCATCTTATTCTCTGATTCTTTTGGATTATATTTTTCAAGACACTTTTTAAGTGCAAAATTCTTTTAGTTTTTCATAAACCTGTGCTCTGATATCAAGTTGTAACATCCCCCATTTTGAGGCCCGAAAAAGCGCTACACATGATGTAGTCATATACAATATTAATTTATGGTGACAAAATGCGGTACTGTTAATTGTATTAACATCAGAAGCACAAGAATATGAAGTTTTCTTAAACATAATTTCAAAAAAACTTTCACATTCCATTTCAAAGATAATATTCCATATTCATTGCATAATCTCAAATGTTGCCCAGGCTAAGATAAAATATAATTATTGTAGAATACTCCAAGAGAGACATGTGAAGATGCCCCCTTGGTTGATCAGAGTTTACTAATAAACAGTTATAACATCTATCACTACATACATTCCAACGAAATAACTTCAACATGGCAGATAAATAATATATATACATATATATATATATAAACTCTTAAATAGCTAAATATGATTCATGCACGTCTTTGGAAGCTTTATTCGTCTGACCTAATGACCTGTAAATCCTTACTCTTGAACTACTCAAATCGAATTTTGAGCACCCGAGAGTTTAAGGGGAAAACATAAACTTCGAGTCAGACAAAAAGTCTGGTGTGAATAATAATATGCCACCTCGGTTAATGGATATCTAGTGAGACCACTCCATTGAGTTGAGCGGGTTTTCCCTCATTAACATCTTTTAAAAATATATCTTTTGCAAATCAAACTCCTATAACCACAATGGTTAAAATAGATAATAAAAATAGTAGTATGCATGCATGCAACATGGATAATCATGACCAATCTGTCTAAATCAATTGACTATCTGTCCCAACATCATAGTTTTTCTCAGGATAGCTACAGACCTATGGCAAACTCAAGCCTACTAGATATATCAAATTCTCTAACATACTGTTAGAAGGCAATTGGATGACCGGTCCGATACTTACTATTCCTAGGGTCATTATGATCCTAATTGGTTCTGTGGGCTCGCCAATAACCAACCTTGTCTTATATATTCCTTTCTGTGCATAAACTTAATTTTAGTCGTACCCGTGACAGAGCCCTACGCACTAGAATTTTGGGCTAATATCAGCTAAGGCTAATAGTTGAAGTATAGGGCACTACCCTACACCGGTTCTATCTGGTTTTCCAATCTTTGAGTAAATTCATCCTATCATGATTTGTCTAAAGGTGAAAAGAGGAATAATTTCTTTAGTAAAATCCTAGGCTAAGTATCCTTTTTATTCCCTCGAAAACATAATTCTTTACAAATGATTTAACTCTTGAAATCATACTTTAAAATAAGGAAAATATAGCGCTTTACTTTATTCAAAATGTTTATGCCATGAAATATGCTTTTATAAAATAATACTGATGAATGTCGATATCACTTAGAGGTTTTCGTACCTCAAACATAGGCTATAAAGTCAGAATAATAAAACTCTTAAATTGATAAAGTGCGACATGATTATTGCCAACATGGGTCTTCGCACCCTTCTTATTGTTGAAAAATATGGTAAAGAACTTGATCTAATAAAGCATAAGACCATTGGGTCGATATAAATCTACGTCGACTGTCGTAGTATTGAGTTTCATAGGTTTGCATAGTGTAATGTTATAAATATTAAAAATATGAGAATTGCGACATTTATTACTGGCGACAAAAATGCCTTAAAGAGAAACGTGGAGTCAATATCGCCATTATATATCAACTGTGAAAGTAATGGTGTCGGTGTCATTGCCTAAAGGAGATAAAATAGTAAAATTAGCGGCATCACTACCTTATAGAGTCGAAGTCGACGTTAAAAACCTTCGGCTTAGCACCGACATAAATGATTTGTGGCATCATAGTACAAGAGATTTAGTATAGTAAACTAGCAGCATCGCTGCCTTACGTAGTCGGTGTCGTCATTAAAACCATGTAGCATTACTCACGTTGAAGTTATTGATGTCGACTTTGATACTTTCCTTCATACTTCAACCAACGCCGATCCATTTCATATCAATCGAAGTTGATGTCCTATGTCTCATCCATGATTGACGTCAAAGACCATAAATGTGGGATAATGAAGTGTGACATCATAAACCTCGACGTGGCAAAGCTGTAATTACCATAAAAACTGTTTTCTTGATAATAAAATTAATTCCTTTTCACCAACTCCTATTGTTTGGCGAAATCTTATTGGATAATAATTTTTTTATCAAAACCTTTTAAGAATCTACCTAAGTCCAGAAATTTCATTCCCAAAACATTTGCAAACCTATTCATTTATATTAATATTTTAATATAATTATTAAGCTTTTCTAACCCAAATAATTCAAAATTAATCATAAAGACTTTAGAAAAATCCCCAAAAATATAATAAATCCAATTTATTATATTCTTTAACATATAAAAATTTCAGAATCAAAAACATAATTTAATTACTTTTAATAATTAAAACTCGAATTAGACTAATTTCTTTACTTAATTTTTTTTAATAAATTCATAGTTTCTTGGAAATTATAAAATTCGAAACCCACTTCTAAAATATTGTATCATATGATAGGTTTTCCACTCACACTTATCTATTAATTTGATAAATAAATTCTATAATTTATCAATAAGCATATAAGCATCCAATCATTCAAACATGGCATAACATCAATCGTATAATTTTGGGTTTGATACTAAAACTGAAAGTAAATAAGCATATTATGAGAAGGGTATCATTATTCACCTTGATTGGTTAAAAGAACTTGAGATTTGAATTAAGATTTGATTCCCTTAAGCTTTAATATTATTTCCCTAGCTTTTCTTCCTCCTAAAGCTCTTTTTATTGGCCAACCTTGTTATTTTAATTTCATTTGTATGAATGAAGTGAGGAAGGAATGAGAATGGAAAGGTTTATGTTAAAGAAATGTGCATTTTTCCTATTTTGCCCTCCTCACATATCCTCCTTCTTATTATTGTTCTAAATAATCTCATTGATTCATTGATTAAGTCTCAACCCATATTGTTATCAAATCTCAATTTCCTTATCCTTTAATATTATTTTATTTAATTTATTTAATTAAATATCCTAATAATATTAATCAAAATTAGGGGTGTTACATACGGTCCCTTTTGGTACATTTTGCTGGCATATTTCATGTTAATAAATAGCCTTCTAAATTTTCTATAGATTTTTCGGTTTAACATCATTGTTCTACAAGTACTTAACATGTTCGTTGTTTTATCCCAAGCTATTGAAATATTCTCTTTTATTTACCAGTGGAACCTTATAAGTATTTTTTTTCATTTTGTACTATTTCATTTCCTTATCTATGGTAAGCCACACCCAACCACAACCATGCATATCAGTACCTTCATGGAGCATCCTAATTAGGTTATTGATTGCTTTTGCTACTCGTTGTATCAATAGATCTTTTTTTTAATTTGTAGGTACACTGATACTCTACGTATAAAGCTCAGTGTTGATAGTATGAAACCATACTAAAAAATGTTGTTTGTTTTTGGTGGTATAATAATCACTGTTCTAACATCATAATGACGGCTACTAAAGTTGCAACTAGTTTATCAAGGCATTAAAATTTAACATCATCTTATGAATTCTAAAAGATTTTTATCTTAGTTGGGCCACCATATATGAATATTGCTATACTATTGTTGCTTCTTTTAACTCTTTTTTTTTCTTTTGATTTCATTATCCTCATAAGTTGCCGCATTCACTTTCAAATCTATAATTTTATAGAACTTCCTCTTTTAAGAACCTTTAGTACTATTTAAGAGATGGAAATAAAAAAAAGTGTCATATCTAATAATATCCTGGGAAGAGGTTGTTGATAACGCTTTATCTTCAAGAATATTATTTGAGAGAAATGTGTACTATGGGGTGAATATTATGTGAAAATGGAATTGCCAAAACATGGATACAAAAAGCCCTTATGCAAACGTTCATTCTACAATGAAAATTTCAAAATCTCCAACTATGCATTTGTATATATGTAAGTGTGAGCACATATTATTTACAATTTTTACACCTAACAACTTTTCATTTTTGCAAGAGGAAGAATTTACAAACAAGAAGTAATCCATACCCGTGCCATCGGCATGGGCTTCATACTAGTTCAATAATAGAAGTTCTTCTAAAATCTTATCTTGATTCTTATTGAATCCTTCTTATCCCTTGCATAAAAATATACTTTTGCAAATCCCTTTTATTTTAGCTCTTACTCTATCAGATTTGAGTCTTAAATTCAAAGATCTAGCACTAAGTTCATTATTCATTCTTTGATTACTATCATTTATAATCCTCAAGAATACAAATTCAAATATATTATTATTGGTATATAGGAAGTTGTACACTCAAATTGTATTGGCACTTGTTGGAAGAAGTATTGTTGTATGTTATTAATCGAGCACCTAAGAAGAGTTATATATCAACTTAGGGAGATATTGTTGTGGTGTAAACATTTTCTTGCGGGTGGTAGTAAGACTATTATATTGAATTTTCATACAAAGTTGTTGTTGGACTAAATGTTAAATTAAAAGCATACAAAAATCATTATGCTTGCTCTACTTTATTTCCTTTACCTACTATTTGTTGATTACGTCTCTATATCATAATTTACTAATCACAATGATTTGTGACTTTATTCTTATGTATATGTATATTTCATGGTTCCTAATTCCAACCAGCATGTTGGAATTTTGTTTTGGTTTCAGCTATGACAGTGTCGAAATTCCACAAAATTTATGGTTCTAAAAAAATAAAGGAAAACGATTTATGTTATAAATACCCCAGAGAGATGAAGAAAGAGAGGCAGTGTCGAGTAGGGGAGAAGCAGCATCGAGGGAGAGAGGCAAAGTTGAGAGAGAAGAACCATCAACGATCGAAGAGAGAAGTGCATCACGAGTGGAAGAGAGAGATATGATAATTTTTTCTTTTGTTTTGGTGGATTATGGTGTTTTGGATGAGCAGAGTTTGAATTTATGGTTTAGGCTTGTTTTGTTTAAACATAGGGCTTGTTTTTTTGGGTTTGATTTTTCCCTTAATGGCTATATTTGTGCCTAGTAATGGTAATTGATTAAATTAGGTTTGACTATTATTTTGGATTTATTTATAAGTCATTGTAAATTAGTTTTATTCATATTATTTTATATACTTGATTATGCAAATAGCAATGTTCAGAGATGAGAGAACAATTACTATAACTCATATGAAGTTCAAAAAAATAGTTTTTCGTACATTGTATATTTTCTAGGCCTATAAATGGATGCTGATGGATACGGATAGAGCTTTATCTGTATCCATATCCATATTGGAAAATGGAAATTCATATCTGAATTTGTATATGATTTTCGCAGATAGTTACTAAAGCAAATCTATATCTATATCCTACTTAGTAAATATAGATATTTTTTAATATTCGAAAATATCCAAAAATACTTTGTATCCAAAATATAATAATATTCATCGAATATAGATATTTATGATATCCGACAATATCTGAAAGTTAAACACTAAATTGTATTTTTTTCATTTTTAATTGCAAAAGTTGTCAAAAATAATTAACACAAGATTGATTCATACAATATTTCAAAAACGGCTCAATACACGAAATCAACAATAGTACATAAATCACACAAACTCCATACATGATACAATAAATAAAAGTTTCTCTAAGGTATGAAAATCACAGAACATAAAAATAATAAATGTTGGCCATATGAAATTCCATATAATAAAGGTTCTAAGAGTATTTCCAATATAAAAAAACATAGAACATAAAATTAAAAACATGTCTTAAATCATAACCAACACCAAAAATACAAATAAAACATAACTTTTCTCATTCTTTTTCTATAGAGTAGTTAGCAACTTATCCAAAAATATACCTTTGCAAAAAACATAGTTATGCATTAGTAATCTAAATAAAAATATTAGGAACTACAGCAAATGTTATGCATTAGTGCTCATGATGAATACAGCAACCTTTTCACATGATAGCTATTGACTTGCAATGGGAATCTAATATAAATTGGTTTATACTTGCAAGCTTGATATATGCAAGCCTGAACTAAGCTACAAGCTTGCTTTAACTGTGCAAACTCGCAAATGTGCAAACTTGCACCTGCAAGCTTGCAACTGTGCAACCTTGCACATTGCAAAATTCAATGAAGGTGAAGGTCGAATTAGTAGTAGTGGATTTGGCAAGGGAGAATGTAATCAAAAGACTAATATAATCCTCACAATAAATATGATACAAACTGTAGAATTGAGGCGGCAAATATGGTGGTGATCAATCAAACGAAAGAAAGAATGCGGTTGGAAAGCACATTCCTTAAATTAATTATTCAGTTTCAGGTATATATCATCGTTTATTTTTTTCCTTCAGCTTGAATAGTGTACTCTTCCCAATATCATAAGCTGAACAGTTGTGATGACAGGTTGAAAACTGAAGAATTCACAGACACACATAATCATGCCATACAGTATTTAAGCTACTAATACTACAACATTATTAACCATGAGGAAACACTATGCTTATATCAAATTTAGCGATGATGGTTACACAATATGTATCAACATTCATAGTCCTCAAAATTGCATAATACAACATATATTCGTAATAAATATGTACATAAAACATCAACAAGCTTATAGGAAACAAGATGTAATTAATGAAAGATCATTAACTTCAGAGTTAATCAAATGACATAGACTTAAGTTTTGCAAAGTCTTAAGAAATTCAAGACTAATGTATCCTAAAAATCACACATGCAAGGTAGCAACTCGTTATTTGATGTTAGTTATTTAATTAGTTAGTTAGTTAATTATTTAGGCTTCAAAATAGAATTTGTGCAAATGATGGATTTGACTATGAAACTTACAATTGCATTCATGGCGAAATTCTGAGTAATTCTCATATTTGGAGTTTTGCGATCGAAGTCCAAATGAAGAAGTTACGAACGAAAAACAAATTCAGAACGGAAATAATTCGAATATGAAAATCAGTGTTTTATATTAATTAACTCTAGCCCACAGGTTGACCTGCAACTATGAGCGATCGACCCCTAGGTAGGGGCGTCAACCGCTCCCTATGTAGTGGCTAGGTTTAGCCTAGGCCCAATAGTCTAGATTTAATATATTTTGATCTAACGGTTGAGGTTGATTCTTGTGCCTATAACAACTGGCCTAAACCTTCTTTCTCTTTTTATATTTTTCTGAATAGAGCAATGAAGCTCTGTCATTTCTTCTTCTCCACTTTCTTTCTAAATTATAAAAATAATATATTTATATCTATATTCATACAAATTGGAGAAGAATAGAAATCTAATTAAAATGAGAAGAGAAGAGAATCAACTACATGCGTATTTGAGGTAATTTATATATATTTGTCTATTTGTATCTATTTTGTCTCCCAATCCCAAATATCTTTTCAAACCTGCAATTCTAATATATGTATATACCATTTTTATACATATTTCTTGGATTAAAAAGGAATTGAAGATGAATCAAAGGTTCTACTTTAGATCTAAAGATTTGGATCGCTTTTAAAAGGTGAAATGAGAAAGTTTATATTTTTTTTATGATTTTAAACTATTCCTTCGGCCCACATTTGATTTTTATGCCTAAATCACTTTTACTTCTGAATTGTAGGCTTAAATTAGTGTAGAAAACTATTACCTACATATTCTTGTTTTGGATATTATTTGAAATATGTTTACACCTAGATTTGGAAATCTATCCCGAAGAATTTGGAATTTAAATGATGTATATTTTTATTTCAGATCAGTACTTGGGTGCAAAATAGGATTTTTGGATTATTGCCCAATTTGTGTTAGGTTGTAGATTTTCCATAGTTTAATTTGTGGGAAATACATCCATTTATTTTTATAAATTGGTGTACTTTTTCCACTTTTCGTTCCAAAGGCGACATTTGATTTAATAAGGAATATCCAAATTATCCATTCCATGTAATTTCAAATGGAGTCAATCTTTCCTCTTTGTGTTAAACTAATTTATGGAAATCATAGTGGAAAATCTCCCTAAGGAATTTAGTTCCAGCAAATTAAATATGGAAAGCATATTCTAGTAACATATTTATGACTGGTATATATTTGGTTTCGAATAGATATTTTTATTAGACAGTTTATACATATTTATTACGTTAATAAAGAAGAATACGTTTATTCATGTGATATTTTTGCATAACGTTCGTTAGTTATTATTATATTTAGGAAGTGAATAGGTCGAATTAGGAAATGTGGTAATTCCTATTAATGGGAAATAAATTAGGAATTGGCAATAACTAATAGGAAATAAAAGATTGTAACCCCAATTAATAGGCAATTAATAGGAAATAATGGATAGGATTAGATTAGGGGTTACAATTGATTAGTTAAAGACTGTAATTCCAATTAATGGACAATTAATTTGGGAATTACAATTAATAAGGACAAATGGATAAAAAGGACTGATAAAAATGAAATAAATATAAAAAGGTTAATAATTTGCAATTAGTAACCACACATAAATGTCTTAGAAAATGTCTGTTAGAATTTTATAGACAAATTGGCATTTATGAGCATAAAAAATAGGATTTATGCATAGATAAGTATTCAAGGTAAATGTTATTACCTTAAATAAAAAGGGAATTAGTAAGCTAAGTCCAATGTCTACCTAAGATAATATAAGTAAAGACTTATGATGGTTAATTGGACTTAGTAGGTTAGTGATGCAAGGTCAGTAGAGTCACACAATAAAAGACCGCCCTTCACTTTGAGACTACCAATAGTAGGGTGCACTTACTACTGATGTGAGATATCACTAATCCTAAGACCCGTGATGGCGTAAGAGATTGGACATCCTTTCTTAATTGAAAAGTATTAAATGGTCCAAATTTGGAATTAAGAGCGGTGAGGAATATCTCCATAGGGGTTTGCTTCTGCTTTGAGGTATTAAGAGGCTGTAGGTTCCACCTTTCTCCTAAAAGGAAGTATTATGTAACCTAATGAGATTCCAAATAAATAAGGATATATCCAAAAAGGTTCACTTCAGTGTTGAGGTATTAAGTGGCTATTGCAGGGCCTGCCTCCCTTCCAAAAGAAGTGACCTAATGAGATTCCATATTTATAATTAAGAGTGATGATGGACGTCTCGAGAAGGGTTCGCTTTGGATTTGAGGTACTAAGTGACTGATCTAGGGTTCACGTCTCTCTTATAAAATAATTACTAAGTACCCTAATGAGATTTTCAAGCAATGTCAGCTAGATAGTACCAGTGACGAGTCCACCTTGGGGTTAGGTATTAAATAGCAAATGCCTACCTATAAATAGGTGTTAAATGGTCAAAGGCCTGCTTAGTCCTTGTTAATGAGGTATTAAGTGGCTTGGGTACAATCTCACACATTGTTATCCCACTTTTTGGCAAAGCTGGGATACCCAATAATTTGCTGGAAATCGATAATAACAAGTCATTAATGTCAACTATGTGTTACAGGATAACCATGGATATCGATGAATTTTGTCCGAGTCCGGATCGGGCCGCAATTTACGAGACATGGCAAGCAAAGCCATGGAAACCTGCATTCCAAATTTCAAGACAATCCGAGTCCATATGCTCAGGATATGATCGATGCAAGTTGATGAAAAAAGTCACACTTTCGTATCCATCAGGCAGCATTAGCTTCGTATCGATAGAGTATGTATTCACCATCACGTCTCCATTCGTATCCATCAACCTCGCATCGATCGAGTTCGAATCCATCAGTGAACCTCAGCTAGCATTGACCGAGTTCGTATCCATCAACAGGACATGCGCTTCGTATCAATCAGCAACGCCCTGTTTCGTATCCATCCAACCAAACACGGTCTGTATCCATGGATGAGACTCCATTCGAATCCATCGTCTTCGTATCGATCGGGGATGCAAGTCCTTCGTACCCATCTGTCTTGAATCCATCAGATGACTTTGCATCCATGAGGCGCTGACCACTTCGTATCCATCAGGAATCCTCGCTCACATCCGCGAATAATTGCTTGTTCGTATCCACTGAGTCAAACAGCCAGAGATGACGCGTGGGTTATGGATGCAAACGCGGAGAAATACCCGGAGTGACTCGAGCAAACCGGAGTGAGAAGCGGATCGACACGAAGAGCGCGCGCCACGTCAACCTGCTCACGCGCGTTGCCATCGAGTCGAAGTGATCAGTTCGAATAAATGGATTCGAACCTAACAGCCATCGAGCAAACCAATTTCGTATCGACCATATCTCGCAAACCCTCGATCCAAATGCAACGAAATTTTCACAGTAGCTTCCACACAAGGTAAAGAGCAATCCTGCCAAGTTTCAGCTCGATTGGAGCTTTTCCTGATCGATACGAAGTTGATTCGAATCGATCATAGATTGAGCTGAAACTTGGTGGGACCGGGCGCGTGGACCCCCTCACGTGCCAGAAGAAGTCTCCTGAAGATTGGACGAGATCTGGGCCTCCTACGCCTATAAATAGCCCCCTGAAGCCTACAGAAAAGGGATCTTTTTCGCCATTCAACGTCCAGACTCTGCCGGATTCAACTCTACTCCTTTCCATTGCTGTTATATTCAGATTCATTCATTGTATTTGCTGTAATCATCTGTAATCAGTGAAGAACATCAATAAAAGATAAAAATCCTTGAAGTGGACGTAGGCCGGAGATAGCCGAACCACTATAAATTGCGTGTCACTGTTCATTATTTCTGGATTGTTGTTTGTTGCTCGCTTAGATCTGATATTTGTGTCTGAATATTTCTGATTTGTATTCATACACTGGTGCTTTCACAACACTTGGGGTTTGTGACCATTTTTGGTGCAAACACTTTGGTGCTTTCACCGAGAAGGAACCAGCACCCGCTACACCAGATTCGAAGTTCAGATTTGAAAACTCGAAGATTTGAAGACAATGACTCGGCAAACAAGTAGAAGACAAAGAGCCGAGAGAAGCCATCAAGGAGGAAGTCAAGAGGCATCCTCTGGTGCTGGAGAAGAACCAGCTTCGATCTACATCACTAGAGATGAAATGGAGACCATGACCAATCTGATGCACGAAAGGATGATGAAAAGCCAACAAGAGATGCTGCAGAATTTCTTCGAGCAGATGAGAGCTGCAGGGACACAGAGCCTAGGACCAACTACAGCGGCTATGAATGTGGAACAGGGAGCTAGGATTGCGGAACCTGATGAGGGACAGAATGCAGATCCAGAGGACAATCGACAAGGACTCGGGGGCAGACCCACGGGATCCGATACTGGAAGGCCGACAGACGGAGCTCAACAAGCTAGGGCCAATGCTGAAGCTAACGGGCCACACGAAGAGTACATACCAGAATACCCTTCAAGACCAAGAGGGCAACCCCAAGATGGAGATGAAAAGATGGCTGGATTAGTGCGACGACTCATGAGAGGAGGATTGTCTATCGGAGGATTGGAGGAAGTCAGTCGGAGTCCGTTCACTCCAAATATCAGAAATGCAAGGAACCCTCCAAAGTTCAAACTACCGACGCTGAACCCGTATGACGGAAAGTCAGACCCGACCATGCACGTTACCAGATACATCAGGCATATGGAAGTGCTGGGGGCATCCGAGGAAGTAATGGCACGATGCTTCCCTTTATTTCTATCAGATTTGGCTGCGCTTTGGTTCAGACAACTAGAGACTGGATCAATCAGGACATGGGGTGAGCTAGTGGAATGCTTCATGAGACAGTTTAGGGTCCATGTGACGCGACCCAAGAGTGTGATGACTTTAGCCTCGATAAAGCAAAGGACCGGAGAGTCCATAAAAGATTTTCTATTGCGATTCAATGCAACGGTGGCTTCTGTAGATCGCCCGGATCCATCAATGATTTTGATGGCGGCAGTAGCAGGAATTGCAGAAGGCACCGAGTTCAAAGATTCTCTGACCAGAGATCCACCGCAAGATCTAGGAGAGTTCTATCATGAAGCTGAAAAATTCATTCGACTAGAGGAATCACGAGCCGAGAGGCAGGAAATAAACACTACACGAAGCGAAGGAACCGCAGGAGGACAATCTGGAGTAGACAAAGGCAAGAGAAAGCAGGACGATGCACAGGACGGTCCTGATAAACGGAAGAAATTCCGGGAACCCAGATTCAGGCAATTCACAGATTTGACGGCAAGCCTGGAAAGGATTTACACTGAAACTCGGGGGCAGCTCCCCTATCGAAAACCACCCAGGAGAGATCCCACGGAGCGGGAACGCAGGACTGGAAAATACTGCCTATTCCATGAGCTGGATGGACACACTACCGATGAATGCCGCCACCTAAGGGATGAGGTGGAAGAACATGCCAGGAGTGGTAAACTGCCACAATATGTCAGAGAACGGGCAGCAGCGGTAGGGCCTGAACAACTACCGCCTCCACCCAACAGGAGCGATCCTGGATCGGGATCACGGCTCATCATCAACTGATTAAGATGGCAAGGGCCAAGTTCGAGATCTGGACTTCGGCCAAATAATTTCATTAGATTTGCTTTCAAAATAAAACGGCTATTCCACTCACTCATGTACGGGAACCAGAGAGACCCCTAGGCATGCTCTGAGATGGTATAGACCGTTCAGCCCGGAGAGGCGTTGTTTACTTTTTCCCTGATGTTTGAGATTGAACATCTAGGGTCTGAATTTAATAAATAAACTTGAATTTCCTGAACAAGCCTTTGACCGGAGAGTTAAAGGACGAATATTACGTACTAATACAAAATTATGATCGCTTTATGACCCTACCCGGAGAGACGGAGTCCGGAGTGCAAGAAGTGAGTTGCTTCGCCGGAAAGCGACAGGATCGACTCACTTAAGCGCTGTTTCCCCTTCACCGAAGTGTGACAGGATGGGATCCAGCAAGAGCCCGGAGAGGCTATGATCGGCCGACGATTTAGGCCAAGATATCGCTTAATGTTCAGATACACTGAACCGGAGTGCAAGAAGTGGATCGCTTCGCCGGAGAGCGACAGGATCGACCCACTTAACGTTGTTTCCCCTTCACCGGAAAGTGACAGGATGGGATCCAGCAGGAGCCCGGAGAGGCTATGATCGGCCCGGAACGGCCAAGACATCGCTTAATGTTCAGATACACTGAACCGGAGTGCAAGAAGTGGATCGCTTCGCCGGAGAGCGACAGGATCGACCCACTTAACGTTGTTTCCCCTTCACCGGAGAGTGACAGGATGGGATCCAGCAGGAGCCCGGAGAGGCTACGATCGGCCCAGAACGGCCAAGACATCGCTTCACGTCCTAACTAGGGCCAGAGTGCAAGGAATAGAAAGCAACGCCGGATTGCAATAGGATCTTTCTATTCAACCGCTAAGTCTAGAATGGGCTTCGCAAGGGTCCGGAGCGATCGTCAACAGTCCGGAAAGACTGTAGAATTTCATTCTTAAACTTCCACTGGAAGAAATTGATAACGATTCGGCTTCGAACGACCATGAATTTGATTGATAACACTCTAGCTATGAATAACACATGAGCCCACAGCATTCGATTTGAAGTTATTCAAAACACGCCTTTTACAAAAAAAAAGCATGTTTTGGGGGGCAAAATGTTATCCCACTTTTTGGCAAAGCTGGGATACCCAATAATTTGCTGGAAATCGATAATAACAAGTCATTAATGTCAACTATGTGTTACAGGATAACCATGGATATCGATGAATTTTGTCCGAGTCCGGATCGGGCCGCAATTTACGAGACATGGCAAGCAAAGCCATGGAAACCTGCATTCCAAATTTCAAGACAATCCGAGTCCATATGCTCAGGATATGATCGATGCAAGTTGATGAAAAAAGTCACACTTTCGTATCCATCAGGCAGCATTAGCTTCGTATCGATAGAGTATGTATTCACCATCACGTCTCCATTCGTATCCATCAACCTCGCATCGATCGAGTTCGAATCCATCAGTGAACCTCAGCTAGCATTGACCGAGTTCGTATCCATCAACAGGACATGCGCTTCGTATCAATCAGCAACGCCCTGTTTCGTATCCATCCAACCAAACACGGTCTGTATCCATGGATGAGACTCCATTCGAATCCATCGTCTTCGTATCGATCGGGGATGCAAGTCCTTCGTACCCATCTGTCTTGAATCCATCAGATGACTTTGCATCCATGAGGCGCTGACCACTTCGTATCCATCAGGAATCCTCGCTCACATCCGCGAATAATTGCTTGTTCGTATCCACTGAGTCAAACAGCCAGAGATGACGCGTGGGTTATGGATGCAAACGCGGAGAAATACCCGGAGTGACTCGAGCAAACCGGAGTGAGAAGCGGATCGACACGAAGAGCGCGCGCCACGTCAACCTGCTCACGCGCGTTGCCATCGAGTCGAAGTGATCAGTTCGAATAAATGGATTCGAACCTAACAGCCATCGAGCAAACCAATTTCGTATCGACCATATCTCGCAAACCCTCGATCCAAATGCAACGAAATTTTCACAGTAGCTTCCACACAAGGTAAAGAGCAATCCTGCCAAGTTTCAGCTCGATTGGAGCTTTTCCTGATCGATACGAAGTTGATTCGAATCGATCATAGATTGAGCTGAAACTTGGTGGGACCGGGCGCGTGGACCCCCTCACGTGCCAGAAGAAGTCTCCTGAAGATTGGACGAGATCTGGGCCTCCTACGCCTATAAATAGCCCCCTGAAGCCTACAGAAAAGGGATCTTTTTCGCCATTCAACGTCCAGACTCTGCCGGATTCAACTCTACTCCTTTCCATTGCTGTTATATTCAGATTCATTCATTGTATTTGCTGTAATCATCTGTAATCAGTGAAGAACATCAATAAAAGATAAAAATCCTTGAAGTGGACGTAGGCCGGAGATAGCCGAACCACTATAAATTGCGTGTCACTGTTCATTATTTCTGGATTGTTGTTTGTTGCTCGCTTAGATCTGATATTTGTGTCTGAATATTTCTGATTTGTATTCATACACTGGTGCTTTCACAACACTTGGGGTTTGTGACCATTTTTGGTGCAAACACACATTGCTAAGACTTTAATAACAATAGATTCGCTAGTAGCATGGCTATTATAAATATAAGGTCATAGATAGTGGTCAAAGGTCTCTGTAGTTAGGACTAATAAACCAATAATGACGACGCTAGAAGTCCATCTTGGGAGTAGTCTTAAATGATGGAGTCTACCTCGATTGAGGTGTTAAATAGCAGAGTCTTCCTATTTCTCTTTTAACAGTATTATGTCGTGATAGTAGAAGCCCGCTTCATATTTAGAAGTATTAAGTGGAAAATGGGTATGGAAGTATTGGATAGTTGATTAGGCTTCGTCAGTATTTTGTACCTTGATAATGGGTAGGTAACTAATCATGTGTGTAAAGCAAGGTTAGATTACAATTGCTAACTTTAATAGACATGACAATTAAATGCAAACCAATCGGTATAAATTTATGTAATGACAATTTATAGATTTTCCAGTCACCAGAATGTTGTTCTGACCCCATCTTCATTACAACCCATAGGATAGATTTAGAGGAACAGGTCATTGAAGCTGGATGTGTTGAGTTATTGGAGAAGTCTCCTTTTCTCTCATGCTCGATGCTGATGTGACAATTTGCTATCCAACGAATACCATTAATTCCAAGGTAGTAGTCATAATCAGTATTCTTATCCTATTATTGTTTCCGCCATGAGTTTAGATTTCTATCAATCCCTGATAATGCTCATGCTTAATTGTAGGTACCAAATCCAATGACCTATGATTTGATGGACTTGGGTTTTGATTTTTATCAAAATTTATGCCCATTAAGATACGGGATATTACAGTTGATATCAGACCCTAGGTTAGTAGATCAAAGAAATTAGGATAAATTGAGAGAACGCATTCGTATTTTCCGATCTAGTATTATTATATTTTTACGTTAGATTCTAAGAATTCAAACTATAGACGTGATTGTAGTTTCACTCCATAGGAATGGGCAAAGCAACTATGGATGGGAAATATCTTAGAGTTAAGGTTTTCACATCGACTCTGAATTACCCCACGGAGTGTTGGCTATGCGTAAGGGGCTATTGATAGAGAGCATGAGTAAGACATATAGACTGAGGTGTTCGACTTGATGGCTGAGATTCTAGCTACCTTGTGATTTTGGATTTTGATGTTGAGTTCTAGTCGGAGATACACATTTTTTCTAGATGGGCAGGAAATTGGAGTCTATGTGTCGCAAACTTCCTGGAACCAGTTTTGGCAAGAGATTGTCCATCGATCATCTCTTTGATGGCAAACCGGATTTTTAGCTGGATAATTAATGTCAATTCCTTAGTCTAAAACCTATGAGTGAATTTTTATATAGTATATTTTGGAAATGCCTTAGATTTTTAGAAAAATGGTTTTCAAAGGATTTCTTTTCCTAAAGATTTATTTTGGAAATTTCGTTTTGGGAAATTTTTGAAATTTTAATTTTCAAAGAAACACGTGAACCACTAAGTTAGTCTTGTTACGAAATTTTTAGTTTATAAAGGATTAATTCTTGAAATCCTTAAATGTGTGTATATATATATATATATATATCAGTAAAGCTCGATTTTGATTTTTGGCAAGGAAATAGTCTTCCAATTTGAGAAATTTGTATGTTAAAAAGATTTTTGGAAACCCTAAATTATATATATATATAAGTTTGATTTTCAAGAGAAGTTTCGATATGAAATAGTTTCTGTTATTTAGAAACAAGTATAAAGGAGCATATATATTTAGCTCAGTGATTTTTCAATTTATAAAATCAAGGTTTTTAAAATCTTCTCTTTTTAAGGTATAGACAACATAGGAATGATATTCAATTTTATTGGGGTATGTAGTTTGTAGTGTTATTGTACTACTAGCTATTGGAAGAAATGTTTCCATGCAAAGTAGGCAGGAAATAGCAGCTGGAATATTTTCGGGTGTTTGTAATTGTTGTTGGTCACAGCAGTTTTTTTAGGACTATTGTGAATTTCTAGAGCATGGTTCGAGACTAGGCGGTAGGCTTTGACACCGTCGTGATAAGGACAGGAATTTTTCGGATCATGCCGAATCGAAGGAGACAACATGAAACGATTATTATTATTTAATCCGATCCTTATTGGGTCTAGGTTCAATTAACACCCAAAGCTCATCTAGCGGTTAACCACCTAGTGGTAAACCTAGAGTGTTATACTATTTAATGAGTTTTGGCACAACTAGAACCTGGAACGGGACTATAAAAGTCGCGTCTGAATTCCTCTAGTTGCCTTATTTCGTTCCTCCTTCCTCAACAAGCTGAACCCAATTTCCATCCCCACCTCCTCCGTGTATCAGTCTCTCTCTTATGTTCCTTCCCTAGGCAACGCCATTTTTCCCTAGCAGCAGCAGCCTCTCCTCCCCCTCGTGCTGGTTTTGCACGTTATATTTCACCCCACCACCACTCCAGATCTAAACCCTATTCCCTTCCTCCAACCACTTCTTAGCCCAAAACACCTTTCCACACTATCGATTTTTCTTCGCACCATTATGGCTCAACTCTCAAGTGTACACTTGGCTAGACTGGAATGCATAGAAGGTTACGCTGCTTTTGGGCTGAAAGAGCTATTCGTCGCGGTAGGATTTGCACCGATCCTCTACTTCGAGACCTTTGGGTGGGAATGTTACCTATGTTGCATCTGCCTTTTCAATGTCTTGTTGGTGCAGAATTTCGATGGAGGCAACAATTTGGTTCATTCAGAGGTGATGGGTGTCTTGATTGAGCTGACTAATGATGATCTCCCTAAGATTTTGGAGGCCTCCTTGAAGGACGCAGACTTGGATGATCTTGAAGTAACCGACTCAAAGATGTTGCAACAATCTTTTTCCAAGATGTTGATGTTTGGATGATGGATAATCCACGTCTGATAGCCCGTTAAATTATGCACATCAATCAGCATAACGTCATCCGTAAGATGGGAAGTTACGACTAGATTTATTCCACAGTGCGGAAGACAACCTATGCTAATATTGGTGGCATCGCAACAATTGGACCCACACCATTATGATGCATTTTTTGATCAAGTATTAGCAATCCACAGAGTCACTTTCCGTATTTTCACTTATCCACTCTCATCTTTAGATAATACGGGTGAACCTCCATGGAGAGGCAATTTAGTAGAAGGTTCCTTCTGCCATCATTAGATTCTTCCTTAGGAAGATGACAATTCCGAAGCCATCAGCAATACCAGTAGTGCTAGTAGCACGAGATTGGGTGTATAGCTGCCACGCTACGACCATTCAAGGGTCATAGTAACGGATCGAGCTCCAGCTATGGAGCAAGGCATCTCATAGTCTATAGGCATTAATTTAGGATTTATGGTGTAGTTGTCTTTTCCTTTCTAGTATTTGTTCTTTTCTTTTAGATTGTTTAAGTTGTAACTGTCAGTTGTATCTTGAAAAGGCACACACGATATTGTGAGTTCCTATTTATTTACAGTGTTATTGTTTCTGGACATGCAAACCACTCTTATATATGCATGGTGAAGAAGCATTATAAATATGGAAATCTCATAAAAGACACTTAACTAAAAGTAAATGCGATATAACACTGGAAGTTTAGAATAGTTGGAAAATTTTAGCGAAGGGCATGTTGAAGTTATTTTGGTATCATGGTATTGCTCATGTTCCTTAAAAGCTAAAAAATTTGGGTAATTTGGCATGATGACATTTTTAAATAAAATATCAAGTTTTATGGGTAAAGGTTAGTTGTAGAATTTTAGAATTTGGTTTATGCATTTAACGCATAACCAACTTCCGACTACGCTGAGTTGTGGCTTGATTAATCAATTTTTTTGAAGAAGAAAATATTTTGAAAAGGTTCTCTTTTCAAAAAAATAATTTTAGAGTTTTTGTTCAAAATTTGATTTCAATAGAAAATGCGCATCTAAATATTTTGAGATTTTATTTTTCAAATGAGGTACAAATTTGAAACTGAGAAATATTTTTGTGATATATTTGATTTTGAAGGCCACATATTAAGCATAGGAAAGATAAATAGAGTTAGAATTTACAGATTTAGTAGTGCATTAGAATCGACGATGCGATAAATGTAAACGATAATAAGGGAAAAACTATTTAGCCTTGGAATTTCTATTTCCATTCCTTGTCGACGACGTGCGCGAGTCTATTTTAGATACAATTCAGTTTTAGAGCCTGAAAATAAGCCTCCTTATGCATTTTGTACATGAAAATTTAGAGTAAATTCTGGACAGCAGGGAAAATTCCACTGTACTATGGGAATGAGAAATTTTTAGGGTGGTAAAACTGATAACTTCTCCACCTAAATTCCTTTTTCCGACATACGAGTAAAGTATAGTAGCAATTTTTCGATGCGTTAGGTTTTTTGATGGTAGGAATTGGATGCAAAATTGGTTGCTGAATACTTCTACTCGTAGGAGTATGGGGTTTTGGTTGAATTTTTTTTCCAAAATGGCTGCATACATATAGCACTTCAAGTATATATGTAGGTTAATTGCATCATATTTTTCAAAAATGTTTTCAAAGAAATGCATTCATATAGTAGGACCCGAATTAGAACCATTCTATATAGATATTTTTTATGTGGTGATACGGTAATTTACTTTGCATTTACGCACTTTGGTTGCAAAAATTGGTTGTACACTCTTTGGTTGTATAGTTTAGGATAATTAGGAGTTAAAACCATGACTTAGTTATTGGTCAAATTTTGGGGATGAAATTCTTTTTAAGGGGGAAGGAATGTAACACCTCGTAATTTGGCGTTAATTATTTAATTAGTTAGTTAATTAATTAGGCTCCAATAAAGGAATTTATGCAAACGATTGAATTTGATGACGAAACTTGCACCATTACGTTCGTGGTGAAATTCTGAGTAACTTTCTATTTGGAGTTTTGTGATCGGAGTCCAAACGGAGAAGTTACGGACAAAAAACAAATTCAGTACGGAAATAATTTGAATAGGAAATTAACATTTTATATTAATTAACCAAGGCCTGTAGGTCGACCCGCCACTATGAGCTGTCAACTAAGGGCGGGCGACCCCTAGGTAGGGGGCCGTCGACTTCTCCTTGTGTGGAGGCTAAGGTTAGCCTAGGCCCAACAACTCGGATTTAATATATTTCGATCTGATGGTTGAGCTTGATTCTAGTGCCTATTAATACGGGCCTAACCCTTTATTCTCTTCTCATATTTTTTCGAATAGAGCAATGAAAATATGTTATTTCTTCTTTTCCACTTTCTTTCTAAATTATAAAAATAAGATATTTATATCTATATTCATACAAATTGGAGAAGAATAGAAATCTAATAAAAAAGGAGAATAGAACAGAATTGACTGTACGTGTATTTGAGGTAATTTATGTATATTTGTATCTATTTTCTCTCTCAATCCCAAATCTCTTCTCAGATCTGCAATTCTAATATTTGTATATACCCTTTTTATACATATTTCTTTGATTAAAAAGGATTTGGAGATGAATCAAAGGTTCTACTTCATATCTTGAGACTTGGATCGCTTTTAAAAGGTGAGTAGGAAATTTAATATATTTTGTTGGCATACGTTTGAATTTTATGCATAAATCAATTTTACTTGTGAATTGTAGGCTTAAATTAGTGTAGAAACTATTTCCTACATATTCTTATTTTAGTTGTAATTTGAAATTTGTTTACACCTAGATATGGAAATCAGTCCAAAGGTTTTAGAATTTTAATAATGTATATTTTTATTTTAGATCTACTCTTGGGTGTAAAATAGGATTTTTGGGTTATTGCCCAATTTGTGCTAGGTTGTAGATTTTCCATTGTTAATTTATGGGAACAACATCCATTTGATTTTTATAAATTTGTGTACCTTTTCCACTCTTCATTCAAATGGAGACATTTGATTTAACAAGGAATATCCAAATTATCCATTCCTTGTAATTTCAAACGGAGTCAATCTTTCCTTTATGAGTTATACTAATTTATGGAAATCATAATGGAAAATCTTCCTAAAGAATTCAATTCCAACAAATTAATTATGTAAAGCATATTTTAATTACATATTTAAGACTAGAATATATTTGATTACGAATATGTAGTTTTATTAGAAAGTTTATATGTATTTATTATGTTAATGAAGAAGAACAACATTTATTCATGCGTTATTTATGCGTAACGTTCGTTGGTTATTATTATATTTATGGAAGTAAATAGGTAGAATTAGGAAATGTAGTAATTCCTACTAATGGGCAATAAATTAGGGATTATAAATAATTAATAGGAAATAAAAGATTATTATGCCAATTAATAGGCAATTAATCGGAAATATGGATAGGATTAGATTAGTGGTTGCAATTGGTTAGTTGAAGACTGTAACTCCAATTAATGGGCAATTAATTTAAGAATTAAAATTAGTAGGGACAAATGGATAAAAAAGGACTGATAAAAATGGGATGGATATAAAAAGGTTACTAATTTGAAATTAGTAACCATACATAAATGTCTTAGGAAACGTCTGTTAGGATTTTAGGGACAAATTGACATTTATGAGCACAAAAAATAGGGATCTATTGATAGATAAGTATTTTAGGTAAATCTTATTGCCTCAAATAAAAAGGGAATTAGTAAGCCAAGTCCAATGTCTACCTAAGATAATATAAGTAAAGACTTAGGATGGTTAATTAGACTTAGTAGGTTAGTGATACGAGGTCAATGGAGTCACTCTACGGAAGACTGCCCTTCACTTTGAGGCTACCAGTAGTTGGGTGCACTTACTACTGATGTTGATATCACTAATCCTAGGACCCATGATGATGTGAGAGATTGAACCTGCTATCTTAATTGAAATGTACAAACGGTCCGAATTAGGAATTAGGAGCAGTAAGGGATATCTCCATCGGGTTTCGCTTTTGGTTTGAAGTATTAAGTGGCTGTAGGATCCTCCTCTCTCCTAAAAGGAAGTATTAAGTAACCTAGTGAGATTCCAAATAAATAAGGATATCTCCAAAAAGGTTCACTTTAGTGCTGGGTATTAAGTGGTTATTACAGGGCACGCCTCCTTACCGAAAGAAGTAACACAATAAGATTCCATATTTATAATTAAGAGTGATGATGGATATTTCTAAAAGGGTTCGCTTTAGTTTTAAATTGCCAAGTGACTGATCTAGGGTTTGCTCTCTCCTATTAAAGAAGTACTAAGTAGCCCAATGAGATTTCCAAGCAATGTAAGCTAGATAGTACTAGTGATGCGTCCGCCTTGGGTTAGATATTAAATGGCAAAGGCCTACCTATAATTTGGTGTCAAATGGTCAGTGGCATGCCTAGTCCTTGTTAATGAGGTATTAAGTGGCTTGGGTACAATATCTCATATTGCTAAGACTTTAATAATGATAGATGCACTAGTAGTATGGCTATTATAAATTATAAGGCCATAAATAATGGTCAAAGGTCTCTGTAGCTAGGACTAATAGACCGATAATGACGACGCTAGAAGTCCACCTTAGGAATAGGTCTTAAATGACAGAGTCTAACTCGATTGAGGTCTTAAATGGTAGAGTCTGCCTATTTCTCTTTTAAAAGTATTATGTGGCGATAATAGAAGCCCGCTTCATATTTAGAAGTATTAAGTGAAAAATGGGTATGGAAGTACTGGGTGGTTGATATGGCTTTGTCGGTATTTTGTACCTTGGGAATCTGTAGGTAAGTAATCACATGTGCAATGCAGGGTTAGATTAGAATTGCTAACCTTAATAGACATAACAATTAAATGGAAACCAATCGGCACAAATTGATGTTATGGACAATTGATAGATTTTCCCATCACTAGAACGTTGTTCTGACCCCTCATCATTACAACCTATAGGGTAGACTTAAAGGAACATGTCATTGGAGCTGGATGTGTTGAGTTGTTGGAGAAGTCTCCTTTTCTCTCATGCTCGATGCTGATGTGACAATCTGCTATACAATGAATACCATTAATTCCAAAATAGTAGTCAGAATCAGTATTCTTATCCTATTATTGTTTTCACTATGAGTTTAGATTTCAATCAATCTCTGATAATATTCATGCTTATTTGCAGGTACCAAATCCAACGATATGTGCTTTCATGGAATTGGGTTTTGATTTTGTTGAAATTTAGGCCCATTAAGGTAGGGATTGTTACATGCATGCTTGCATTAACTGTGCAAGCTTGCATAGGTGCAACTTTCATTAACTATGAAAGCTTGCACATGTCTGTTTATGCAATTTTTCCTTATAAAGCTTGCTAGGAGAATTACTTTCATACCTTGAATATAACTAAACATAACAAAACAAGGACATCCCCTATGTGAAGGGTACCTACAATGAAGCTAATGCATCATCCAAAAGCTCAACATTATAATAATAGGAAAGAGAATTGAATAATTATATGAAATAATTATTGCTTTAACCAAATAAAAAATAGTAACAAATCTCAAATGGTAACCAATCTTTCATACAAGTCAGTGCTTCTACTGTATTTAAAGACAATGAAGATCTACTCTCAGTAATCTGCCTACCACTGCTACTAAAAGCCGATTCGGATGATACAATTGATACCAAAACTACTAAGATATCATGAGAAATCTTTCCAAGATTAGGAAAGTGGGGCTATTAATTTTCCACCACATCAAAATATCAAAGTTATTTTCACCTTCACTTGTTGGCAACAATTCATCTTCCAAATACTTATCAAGTTCTGTCTTTAAAACTAGTGAATTTCCAACTTTTTGTTCAACATAGTTTCTCCATTTTAAATCAATTTTTGTTCTCTTTTTTGGAGCACTAGTAGATGAATCCACGTTATCAGAAGAAGAAGTGGTAAATGCATTCACAGATGAAGTACTTTCCTTTTTATATAGAAAAAGGGGCTTTAAAGATTCATTTATTTTTCCAACATGAATATGTGAATTTTCTCCATAGATCAAGCCAACGAAAAACTCTATGTAAGTCATCCTATGCGGGGTCAAAAACCATACCCGGACTCATAATTAGATTACAGGCGCTCCAATACTTGTCAAATCTAATTCTCATCTTTTGTGCCATGGATTGAATATACTCATATTCTTTTAACTTGCAACTTAAAATGTTTTCATAAACATCACACACACTTTTGAAATGTAGGTTAACCGTTGATATTTAACACTATAAAATTTAAGTGTAACATCATAGAAAAATCTCAAACATTCACTAATTTCTTTCCTAACCTCCCATTCTTCACTTGATGGCAATGACTTGCAATCATAAATCAAATCAACAAATCATTCAAATGCGGGATGCACCTGAAGTGCAGTTTTAAGCATAAGATATGTCGAGTTCCATTGTGTTGGAACATCATAAGGAACTCTCTTTAATCTAGTTTGCACAAATGGATTTTCCCGACTTTGTTTTCTGCTTTGTGAATACTTCGTAAAATTGACACTTTCCCTTATGTTTTGAGTAAGACCATGCACAATTTTAAAACATCTTGTACAATCAAATTTAATGTATGTGTGCAAAAATGCATATGGAACAATACACCATTTAAAAGGAAAAATACCGTTACCAACTGACCTTTCTTTAAAATATTTTATCATAACTGTAACAACCCTCTTCGAAACTTACCTAATATTCGACATAATAGAAACCCGTCGAACCTTAAGCCCGTTCCAAAGCTGGCTATTGGATGGAAAAATTGGTATAGTGGACAATATATAGAACTATCTATCTATGTTTTTAGAATCTCATAGCGGAAGGGATAAAATATAATAACAAAAACAAGTACCTATATCATAAAAACTAAATCTCAAAAATACAACATCCCAAAATATCCAAAATATCTCAATATAAAACATCAATATGACTAAAATCAAGGTATACCTAAATACATTAAAATCATAGATAAATAACTAAACTGCCATAATTTTTCATCGCCGCCTTCATATTCTTCATCAACATCTCTTTCTCCTAACTTTTGGGTTGTAATGAGGAGGGATTCAGAACAACAATATATGGTGAATGAATATCTCAAGTTATATCATAATAGTACCTAAATGATAACCTCAACCAATTAATACTTCTTGAGCGAGAAGAAGGTGGACCTCATAATAGCCACTTAATGCCTCCAATCTAGAAGCAGGCCCATACTGGGATATCCGTCTTATGATCCATAACCCAAACCATGATGTCTCCCATTAGTTCGACTATTCGTAGGTGCTGGTAGCCAGATTAATTGGACTGAATTACCCAACTGAATTGGGACTAACCTCACATCCACTGTGGGTACTTATTATAGGCGATGTCTCACAACAGTCCCAAAGTCACACTACTGGTGGTCAGATTAGCTGGGCAGACTTTTGTGTGCTTTTATCAGACCATGCATCCCTATAACATAGTCATATTTTCACTCTACGAATATACTACCAAATATATATATATATATATATAATTTACCTTAGTTGCATTTATGTATTAAGGCCATATAAGGAAAAATCATTATTTTGCCTTTAATTATGGATTAATTACCATAATTATCCTTAACTTCATTCCTATATGGCTTAATGCTATTAATTAACCTATTCATTCTATATAATACAATTTATATGTTATTATTTATACGCTATTCATATATTTACCATTAACGTAATTTTTAGGCTAACCAATTTATAACTAAATATTTGTAACAACCCTGTATTTTACAATTATTTTTAAATTGATTTCCAGATTTAAAAGCTTTATTTATGAAAATAATAATTTTATTTATTTTAAATATAAAAATTTGATTTTGTATGTGGATTAGAATTCCAAATATGACTAAATTTAATATTTCCAGAAATTGTGAATTTTGGTCAATAGTCAAACTTTGACTTTTAAATTTAAATTTTAAATATTTGAAATTATAAATTTTATCTTTTATTATGAAAATATATTTAATAACATGAATACTTCTATTCGTTTCATTGAAAACGGAGTTAAAATGTAAAAGTTATGTACATTTCAATTTTGAGTATAAACTGTTTATTTAACAATTTTGTCTATTTTAAATTGTATAAATTACTTTTTCTTTGTTATATTTTATTTTAAATATGTGCTAATATGTTATTTGATGTATATTTTGTCTTTTAATATTTTTACAAATGATAATATAATTTTTCTAAAGTCTACTGAAATTGTTTTCTAATTTTAAAGCCTAATTTCTATTTTCTTTGCTATTTTCTTAATTTAATTATATATAATTAAAATTTATTTATTTATTTTATGCATTCACTCTTATTTGCTGTGTTTTACTTTATTTTATTTATTTTACATGTATTCAAATTAAAATAAATGTTTCCAAAGTGTATTGAGGTTATTTCTAAATTTTTAAAGCCTAGTTTGCAAATTTTAGCCATTTTCTTAATTTAAATGCTATATAATTAAAATTTAATTATTTATTTTATATATTAATTTTCTTTACTGAGTTTTATCTTTATTTATCAGTTTTATATGTATTTACAAATTTCTAAATTAATAATGGAAATTTGAAGAGTTTGTGACTCTTGGTTTGCCTAAGGCTCTTTGTTTTCCCGTCTCTTTGTTTTCCAACCTTTTTCATTCAATTTCTTTGGCCGACCTTAACTTTTCTTTCAGCTGCTTATTTTTCTTTTTATTTCCGTATACAAACTCTTCTCAATCACAAAAATCATGGCCATCATCATTAGCAAAGATTTTTGGGTAAAAACCTTCTTCTTTTCTATGTTTTCCTTTGTTTTCACATGATTTTGCACTTGTCCTCCTCTTCTTTAGATCGGCCAACACCGCATCCACCACCTTGGCCACCTCCACCACCATCCCCTCTGACCAACACCTCCTCCAGCCCCTTCCCATGCCATAGCCTAGCCTCTATGTGATGAAGAACCACCATAGTTTTGATGCAACATCACCTAGATCCCATAGCCAAGCACATCCTCCTTCCACCACCTCTCTCCACCACCTAGGTCGACCAACCACCACCACCACCAACCTGTTTCAGACCTGAGACACCTCTGCACACCACCTACTGACCCCACCTGAGATAGCCATGTCCTCCATGACCTAGGCCGAGCCTTTTAGTTGCCTTGAATTCAATGCCTTTGCCTTGTAATATTAGATTTTTTGCTTCACAAACTTGTCCACCACCTTCTCTAGGTTAGGCCAACCCCTATAGGTCCACAACCAGACCTTAGAGCAAGCCTTATTCATGTATTTTCCATCAATGGCTGAGCCTATGCTAGATGGAGGCAAGTGCAATTGGTTTGGAATTGATTTGTGCTTGAGTATACAAGTTATTTAAATTGTTGTAGTGTTTATTCATGTATATTGTATTGGTTTGTTTCATGTATTCAAGGCATTTAGTCTTGTCTCTCCCACACTCAAATCACTATCATACTCTCATGCCTTTGTGGATTCTATGATGTATGTGTTAGTTGTCATCTCCAGCTCAATACAGGTGAGTTATTCTCACCAGACAATATGTACCTATATAACTAGTAAATTGACACCCTGCGAATCTGTAGAAATATATTATCATGTTATATATGCTTATATTATTATCATATGATGTTCACACCTGTTATTACACATGTTATATCATATGTTACTATTATTTAATGTTATTCTGTTATTTATATCTGTTATCACCATTGCAAGTTCCCTGTAGACTAGAATCACTATGGGTTGAAATGATACATACCCGAACGGACTTTAGAATAGGGAAAAATCGTTATGGGCTGAAATGATAGGCCTGAATGGTTTTTATTTAATTTATTTTAACTTGGGATTGCGGGTTTGAAATGATAGAACCCGGATTTTTCTTTTTAAACTGCGGATTGAAATGATACATATCTGTATCACTTGACCTAGGTTAGAAAATTATATACAGGCCCGTGGTTATTTTATAAAGAGTTTTGGATATTTTTAAGTATTTTAAAAATTATAAATTTATGAAATTTGATTTAAATAGATTTTGAAATGTTTTAAATTAAAGAAATTATGATTTTTTTCCATGTGTTAAAAATGTAATTAATGAATGGTTTAACTAGATTTTTGAAATATAACTTAAGTTGGAAATTTGGAATTTTGGTTAAAAATGATATTTAAGTTATATAAATAAAATGGATATTAAATTTTATTTGGAAATGGTAAATATGATAATTTGATTAAATTTGAATTTAAGTGATTTATTAAAGTATTATTGATTTTTCTATGAATTTAAGTGGTTAAATAAGTGAATGTTTAAAAGTGATCTTTTAAAATATAACTTGACTTGGAAATGTGAAATTTGGTTTTAATTAAAGGTTTAAGTTAATTAAAAAAAGTTGGAATTTAGTTAAATTTGTGAAATGGTAATTTAAATTTGAAGTGTTAAGTTATTTGTTGAAATGTGAAGAATTGGAAACTTTTACACTTAAATTTATTAAGTAATTTGTTGAGAATTGGATTTAATTATAAAAATTTATTGTGAAAAAGATATATGTTAAATGATATGAAAATGAACATTTTAAATGTTAAAATATGATTTTTAAAATGTTTATGTGTTTTAAATTGAAGTTATTTAGTTGCTGGAAATACACTAACACCTGAAATCTACTTTTAATAGCATTCAGAAATGTTATAGATTCTGTTTTGAACTAAAATTGTGTAAAAAGAGCTATTACAGCATTTCTGAAATGCTGTAGTTGCTATAATTGAACTTATAGGCTAATATTGAACTCAGGCCTATTATAGCATTCTCTGGAAATGCTATAGTGGTCTGCAGTCTTTGCTGAAACCAAATTTAACCCTTGTTTTGAAATCTGAACTACCGCAGCACTTCTGAAATGCTGTCTTTTCTGTTTTGAACTATAATTCAATTAAAACTGAGTTTTAACAGCAGTTTTAAGTGCTGTCTTTGCTGAATTAAAAATGTTTTCAAATATAACTTATAGCAGTTGTTTTAAATGCTGTGAAATGCTGAAATTCTAATAATTAGGGTTTTTGACTTAGTAAACGAACTCAGAATGGTTTGAAACTTTGGAAATTGAATACTTGATTTAAAAATATAATAATTACACTTTTAAAAGGTTTAAATGAATTATTTTGATTGGAATATAAACTATTTAAAGGTGATTTGAAATGATAGTAAATGAACGATATCTTTGAATTTAAAAAGTATTTAAAGTTGAATATTTGGATTTGAACTGATAGGATATTTTATTTTATTAAAATGATTTGAAATGAAGTTTTGTAAGGATATGATATTTTATTATATTAAAATGATTTGAAATGAAGTTTTGAAATTTTATGAAAATTTAAATATATGGAAATGGTTTGGAATTGATTTAATCTTTATTTTGATAAAGATTTGGTTTGAAATGATATTTTATTTTGAACTAAAGTATTGTTTTTAAAAGTTATAACCATGGGTTATAATAACGTTGGGTTGTTAAAGAGACCGGGATCGGATATGGACATACTCTCTGTCTTACCGAAAACCACTTTGGCAACTGTGTACGCGGTGGAGATTCCAGAATGAAGTAGGATGGTGGCGACGTTCTTAAGGTATGTTACATAGACCCAACTCCCGTGAGTTGGCATAAGGTGGCTAAAACAGGAGCGATCTCGGACCAGTGAGGTAGCACCTCTTCTCGGACACATTTCTTCGATATTATACTCTTACTTGTGATTGATTAGATGGCCATCCTTCGATTTGGGAGTGTTGTTCGAGGTGGAACGGTAGTGGCTGCTATGCGTATCCATCAGTCCGTGTGCGTAATTGGTATATCTACCCTGGCATTGCCTAGTTGTGCCCTGTCACCTACCATATCGAGCTTTACTACGATTATGATTTTAAGATCCGACCGCGTTAAGGTTCTCCATCCCCTTAATGCTATTTTCTATATGATTATACTTTACTTATTTAGACACTATTATAATATCGAATATTACTACATAGTAGATAGTTTAACGGATCCTTAGAGGATGGGCGGTCCCAAGCATCTTCTAAGTTATTTGTACCTTTATTACAGTTCACTTGAGTTGGTTTACATTATATAAGTATATATTGTCCTGACTCGAGTGTTTTGTGTTTTGCTTTACGCTCGGGTCAGCCTGAGTTATTCACAGATTTGGATTTCCACTCTCTTGAAGATTTGAATCGCTGGAGATTATCTGCTTGTCATGTCCTACCTATTTCAATTCCGTTGTTCTACTCAGCTTGTACTTGGTTATTATATTGAGACTTTTGTTGTATTCTATTTCTTCTGTTATATCTCATGTAACTCTGATATATTTATATAGTAGCTTCATGAACTACTATTTCTTTTACTTCCGCTGCATTATTTTACTCTGTGTCTGTGATCTGTGATTATATTTATTTACTGTATATTCTGAGATTTGCCAAATTTTAATTACAACGCGGTATTTTGAGCAATTCAACTCCGGCATGAGTGTCTACCTATACACTTATAATGGATGCGAATGGTTGAAAATATCGGGTCGTTACAGTTGGTATCAGAGCTTTGGCTTTGAGGCAAAACTCAGCATATGGAGTAGATTTATTTACAGAATCACTTTCGTTCGAGTTTGAATCTTTTCCTTTTGATTCGATTTCCTTTGAGTTTTGGAACGTTTCCCGCGGTTCCAAAATTCATTCGTGTCCCTCACTATTCATTATCTTTTGATTCTAGAGTATCCCATGACTCCACTTCGAATGATCTTTAAAGTGAATTGGCGGTCTCGCCAATATTCTAATTTTCTTGTAAAAGGGTGAAAATCCTTTACAGTCAGCATCGATTCACCAGAGATTTTTATTTATCCTTGGTTTAGATGCTAATATATTTTATTATTCCAAACTCTATCTTTTGAGATCGAACGTAGATTTATCCTAGAAAAATCCACATCGATCTTATTCTTTAAGTCACGGTTGACCCGGTTAAGGTTGTCCGCGATTTATCTAAGCTTACCCATCTCTCTACTCTGTTTAACCATCTTGTCTTTTGTTTCTAAACTATCTCCAAACATTTTGAATTGTATTTGTAAATCTGTAATTAATATTTTGTTTTATATTGTGTTGTTTGAGTTGTTGATGTTGATTTGGATTTTCGATCGATTCGTCTGATCAACGCTATCGATAGGATTTCTAAAACACTTTGACAGAACAAACTGACACAATATTATTTTAAATTTGGTTAATGAAATAAAATTTTGATATATAAGTAAATTTATGGAACTTAATAAATTGATTTAAATTGATAATTTTGAAATGATAATACTTTATTTATCATTTATTGTTCTACAAATGAATTTATAAATAGTTGTTTATAAATTGATTTGGGAACTGAAATGAATTTGAATCAAGAATTTGAGAATTCAAGTTTCCGATGGTTTCAAACCTTGTGTTTTCAAGTTTTAAAAGGGTATATTATTTAAAGTATTTCGAATAGAAATTTTGTTTTCAAAGAATTTTAAAAGGGTTTAAAATTTAGTGCTCTTCTCTTTGTCGCTGGAAAATAATTTCGGTGATGACTGCAGCATCATCGACGTTCATTTTCGAGTTTCGAAGTGAAGAGACCGTTCTGTTGTCTTGCTACAGCTTTGTTTTGGGGAATTTAATTAGTTTGAATTTCTAAAATATGACTTGATTTATAATATATATATATATATATGATTTAAACTTGATTTGACATATTATGTATATATAATTACTTATCTCCAAAAGGTTTGAAGATATTCGAAAGTTTAATTCTTAAATTTTATTTTAAAGAATAATTTCAGTTATAAGAAGAAAAATCAAAAATTTGAATGAATGATTCAAACTTGAGATAATTGAATTGGAAAGTTTTATTTGTATAACACACAATTTCATTCCAATATAACTTACCTAAATTACACAGAAGTTGAATATGAAATTGGATAATATACAATATAGAAAGGATTTTATAAATAAAATTTGAGTGGTTATAATAAATATTATACACTTAAATTTTAGTTATAAAAGATTAACAGAGGTAAATAGTGAAAAAGGAATTTAAAGAGATTTTATTTAAATAACTTAATAATCAAATTTGATTTACTATGGAACCTTAAGTCTAACCTAGGAATATTAATAATGGTTATTTCCTGAAATGAATATGTTTTATAATAAATAATGTATCTTTGAATAGATAAAATAAAATACATTGGAATTGGACATTTTGTAATAAAGTTTATTTAACTTGAATTCATGGTTTAATTAATGTCTAAATGAATAAATGTGTAAAGAAATTTGATTGTTATATTTGCTATGATAAATATTTTATGTATGAAATTGATATGTCTTGAAAAATGAATAATTATGATAGTTAAAATGTATTTTAACATCACTAAATTTGATAATTGAGAATTTGGTTTTCAAATGGAAATTTTAAGTGTAACTTATTGAAGGAATATCTATTTATGAAATGGGCATTTTAAATAAAGTGTTAGGTTATTTGTTAAATGAAGAGCTAAGTAAAATAATGAACTTTTGATTTAATAAATGAAGTATAGTTTATTTGGATATTCCATTCATAAAAGTTGTTTTAATAAGTCATAAGTTAAATGATATCCAAATAAATATTTCTGGAATTAAACTGATTTGAAATATTAATATATCTACTTAGCATTTTATAAGTGCTGCTATTTTGAAAAGACAAAGTTTTGGAAATTTTTATAATTGAATGAACTTAGAAATGTTACAACTTTAAAATGAATATTATTTGACCTTGAATTAAAATGGTTTAAATGAAGATTTTTTTTAGGGTGTTATGATTTTCAAAGTATTATGTTTTTTTAAAGAATAACTTGTCCAAAGTGTTATAATTTTAGTAGTGTGATTTCCAAATGATAAACATCCCTAAATTGTTATGATTTCAAAGCATTATGGTTTCAAATTTATTATCTTGTTTTGTTTTTTCGCAAACTATCTTTTGGTTGTCCTTATTTCTCTTATCTTGTTACAGAATGGGAAGGCTATTGCTTATACCAGTCTATTTATAAATCTTTCTGTAATCTTTGATAATCTTTGTTACTCATCTAGATCTGAACATTGTTTTTCCATTCATAGACCGTCGGTCAAGTGAAAAGGGAGATTCAGACTCTAGAGGATCTTTTTCGTGCTTATATTCTTGATTTGCTCACCTCCATCTTGTTAAACTTACCTATAACAATAGTTATTAGGTGTAATTCCAATTTTCTTATCATCTTGTCTTAATTCTATTCATTCTATCTTTTTCTGTGCTTTCCCGTACCACGTTCCTTTTCGGGGGCGAAAAGTTTTGAGTGGGGGAGAGTGTAACAACCCTGTATTTTACAATTATTTTTAAATTGATTTCCAGATTTAAAAGCTTTATTTATGAAAAGAATAATTTTATTTATTTTAAATATAAAAATTTGATTTTGTATGTGGATTAGAATTCCAAATATTACTAAATTTAATATTTCCAGAAATTGTGAATTTTGGTCAATAGTCAAACTTTGACTTTTAAATTTAAATTTTAAATATTTGAAATTATAAATTTTATCTTTTATTATGAAAATATATTTTATGAATACTTCTTTTCGTTTCATTGAAAACGGAGTTAAAACGTAAAAGTTATGTACATTTCAATTTTGAGTATAAACTGTTTATTTAACAATTTTGTCTATTTTAAATTGTATAAATTACTTTTTCTTTGTTATATTTTATTTTAAATATGTGCTAATATGTTATTTGATGTATATTTTGTCTTTTAATATTTTTACAAATGATAATATAAATTTTCTAAAGTCTACTGAAATTGTTTTCTAATTTTAAAGCCTAATTTCTATTTTCTTTGCTATTTTCTTAATTTAATTATATATAATTAAAATTTATTTATTTATTTTATGCATTCACTCTTATTTGCTGTGTTTTACTTTATTTTATTCATTTTACATGTATTCAAATTAAAATAAATGTTTCCAAAGTGTATTGAGGTTATTTCTAAATTTTTAAAGCCTAGTTTGCAAATTTTAGCCATTTTCTTAATTTAAATGCTATATAATTAAAATTTAATTATTTATTTTATATATTAATTTTCTTTACTGAGTTTTATCTTTATTTATCAGTTTTATATGTATTTACAAATTTCTAAATTAATAATGGAAATTTGAAGAGTTTGTGACTCTTGGTTTGCCTAAGGCTCTTTGTTTTCCCGTCTCTTCGTTTTCCAACCTTTTTCATTCAATTTCTTTGGCCGACCTTAACTTTTCTTTCAGCTGCTTATTTTTCTTTTTATTTCCGTATACAAACTCTTCTCAATCACAAAAATCATGGCCATCATCATTTGCAAAGATTTTTGGGTAAAAACCTTCTTCTTTTCTATGTTTTCCTTTGTTTTCACATGATTTTGCACTTGTCCTCCTCTTCTTTAGATCGGCCAACACCACATCCACCACCTTGGCCACCTCCACCACCATCCCCTCTGACCAACACCTCCTCCAGCCCCTTCCCATGCCATAGCCTAGCCTCTATGTGATGAAGAACCACCATAGTTTTGATGCAACATCACCTAGATCCCATAGCCAAGCACATCCTCCTTCCACCACCTCTCTCCACCACCTAGGTCAACCAACCACCACCACCACCAACCTGTTTCAGACCTGAGACACCTCTGCACACCACCTACTGACCCCACCTGAGATAGCCATGTCCTCCATGACCTAGGCCGAGCCTTTTAGTTGCCTTGAATTCAATGCTTTTGCCTTGTAATATTAGATTTTTGCTTCACAAACTTGTCCACCACCTTCTCTAGGTTAGGCCAATCCCTATAGGTCCACAACCAGACCTTAGAGCAAGCCTTATTCATGTATTTTCCATCCATGGCTGAGCCTATGCTAGATGGAGGCAAGTGCAATTGGTTTGGAATTGATTTGTGCTTGAATATACAAGTTATTTAAATTGTTGTGTAGTGTTTATTCATGTATATTGTATTGGTTTGTTTCATGTATTCAAGGCATTTAGTCTTGTCTCTCCACACTCAAATCACTATCATACTCTCGTGCCTTTGTGGATTCTATGATGTGTGTGTTAGTTGTCATCTCCAGCTCAATACAGGTGAGTTATTCTCACCAGACAATATGTACCTATATAACTAGTAAATTGACACCCTGCGAATCTGTAGAAATATATTATCATGTTATATATGCTTATATTATTATCATATGATGTTCACACCTGTTATTACACCTGTTATATCATATGTTACTATTATTTAATGTTATTCTGTTATTTATATCTGTTATCACCATTGCAAGTTCCATGTAGACTAGAATCACTATGGGTTGAAATGATACATACCCGAACGGACTTTAGAATAGGGAAAAATCGTTATGGGCTGAAATGATAGGCCTGAATGGTTTTTATTTAATTTATTTTAACTTGGGATTGCGGGTTTGAAATGATAGAACCCGGATTTTTCTTTTTAAACTGCGGATTGAAATGATACATATCTGTATCACTTGACCTAGGTTAGAAAATTATATACAGGCCCGTGGTTATTTTATAAAGAGTTTTGGATATTTTTAAGTATTTTAAAAATTATAAATTTATGAAATTTGATTTAAATAGATTTTGAAATGTTTTAAATTAAAGAAATTATGATTTTTTTTCCATGTGTTAAAAATGTAATTAATGAATGGTTTAACTAGATTTTTGAAATATAACTTAAGTTGGAAATTTGGAATTTTGGTTAAAAATGATATTTAAGTTATATAAATAAAATGGATATTAAATTTTATTTGGAAATGGTAAATATGATAATTTGATTAAATTTGAATTTAAGTGATTTATTAAAGTATTATTGATTTTTCTATGAATTTAAGTGGTTAAATAAGTGAATGTTTAAAAGTGATCTTTTAAAATATAACTTGACTTGGAAATGTGAAATTTGGTTTTAATTAAAGGTTTAAGTTAATTAAAAAAAGTTGGAATTTAGTTAAATTTGTGAAATGGTAATTTAAATTTGAAGTGTTAAGTTATTTGTTGAAATGTGAAGAATTGGAAACTTTTACACTTAAATTTATTAAGTAATTTGTTGAGAATTGGATTTAATTATAAAAATTTATTGTGAAAAAGATATATGTTAAATGATATGAAAATGAACATTTTAAATGTTAAAATATGATTTTTAAAATGTTTATGTGTTTTAAATTGAAGTTATTTAGTTGCTGGAAATACACTAACACCTGAAATCTACTTTTAATAGCATTCAGAAATGTTATAGATTCTGTTTTGAACTAAAATTGTGTAAAAAGAGCTATTACAGCATTTCTGAAATGCTGTAGTTGCTATAATTGAACTTATAGGCTAATATTGAACTCAGGCCTATTATAGCATTCTCTGGAAATGCTATAGTGGTCTGCAGTCTTTGCTGAAACCAAATTTAACCCTTGTTTTGAAATCTGAACTACCGCAGCACTTCTGAAATGCTGTCTTTTCTGTTTTGAACTATAATTCAATTAAAACTGAGTTTTAACAGCAGTTTTAAGTGCTGTCTTTGCTGAATTAAAAATGTTTTCAAATATAACTTATAGCAGTTGTTTTAAATGCTGTGAAATGCTGAAATTCTAATAATTAGGGTTTTTGACTTAGTAAACGAACTCAGAATGGTTTGAAACTTTGGAAATTGAATACTTGATTTAAAAATATAATAATTACACTTTTAAAAGGTTTAAATGAATTATTTTGATTGGAATATAAACTATTTAAAGGTGATTTGAAATGATAGTAAATGAACGATATCTTTGAATTTAAAAAGTATTTAAAGTTGAATATTTGGATTTGAACTGATAGGATATTTTATTTTATTAAAATGATTTGAAATGAAGTTTTGTAAGGATATGATATTTTATTATATTAAAATGATTTGAAATGAAGTTTTGAAATTTTATGAAAATTTAAATATATGGAAATGGTTTGGAATTGATTTAATCTTTATTTTGATAAAGATATGGTTTGAAATGATATTTTATTTTGAAGTAAAGTATTGTTTTTAAAAGTTATAACCATGGGTTATAATAACGTTGGGTTGTTAAAGAGACCGGGATCGGATATGGACATACTAAGGTTTTCGCTTCCTATACTAGTTTTTAAATCGTCCAAACTTCCTATTCATACATGTCTCGGTTCCATACAATAATTTACAAAATAGCAAATATCCTTAGCTAGACAAAACTAACTTGGATATATATATATATATATATATATGTATGTATGTATGTATATATATTCAAAAATTGAATCAAAATCACAAACTTATTTTACATCAATATAATAGAAACAATGCCTCTATTGCAAGGAAATAAAACTTTATAATTAAACCCTTTATATTCTATTTAACATACATATACAAACTTGAACTATAAAAAGGATTCATATTTTCCTAAATTATGATACCACAAATTAAAGAATCCATACTTTGCACATCATTTCCTTTTTCTTTATTGTAGAACCATCCATTACAATAGCAGAAATTATAAGTGGAAATTGAATCGAACATAAATTATTCAAATTGCAAACGATAAATTAAATTCTACTATATTAACATAAAACAACTGAGATTTCACTTAATCCACGAACTGACATATAGTTGGGAGAATTTTGGGGTTTTAGATTTAAGGTTTTAAGTACAAAATTCCTCAAGGCATAAAATAAATTCAAACTTTTACTACACAAATTACTAAAATATGAAAAACTAAGATTTCCACTTACAAATTGTTTTCCTAATTTCCTTCGATTAGGTTTTATGCCTTCACATATTCCTCCTTCAGTTTCCTTGTTGTTCGAATATGTAACAATTCAATTGTATATTGATTAGATTCAGAATTCAGAGGTTATGGAAGAATAGAAATAGAAAAACTCATTACCTCTTTCCCTAGGATTTGAATCTTGAATCTAATGAAGAATTAAGGAAGAAGGCTTACGAAGTTTCACTAGCATTCCAATTTTATTGTAAATTAAAGTGAGGTTGTTAGCTTCTTATTTATAGTGGTTAAGATGTATCTAGATCGAAGGATTTAATTCGGTTTAATATAATAAAATCTAGGCCGTTCTTGGCCAAGACAAACCCTAGCAGCAATAACTTAACCGGTCAACCGGCCTACCCTTTATATGCCATGCAACCTTCCTTCTCTTGATCCAGTCTTCCCTTCCTAACTCCCGACATATACGTTCATCATCGTTAATCCAAGCCTTAGTTTCAACAAAATCTTCAGCCCACATATATACATGTTCCTCCATATTCTGAAAGTCTTTACATATTTTATGATAGCACAGTAGGAAGGGTGCTAATTTAGTGGACGGAACAACTAGTGATGCTGGTGTAGTTTGTTGAGGGATAGGAACTTGCCTCCTCGTGCCTTAGGTATTGCTTGAGTCATTCTACCATCCCTCGTATGGTTTGTGTATCTTTGGTGGTGGCATTCCCAGCCTCTAAGAAGTTGTTTAATCCATAATCAACTATCTATGAGTTAGAGCTTTTTAGTCATGGATTCTTAAGATAGTATTACCAACAGAATAAAATTTTGCCTAGTGTGTTTGCATATGTTCATAAAGGAGTATATATATAGCAGAGTTTTGAAGAATACTTTCAAAAGTAATAAATATGCACTCATACCTATAGCTATTCCCACTGATTGAGTAACCTAAGCTCTCATACAAAATGTAACAACCCTAATGTTACAACTCTTTCCCTTATAGGCTAAATTTTCGACCAATAAAAGCTTATCGAACCTTAGATTCATTCCAAAGGTGGCTATTGGTTGGCAAAATTGGTATAGTGGACAATATATAGAACTATCTATCTATGTTTTCAGAATCTCATAGCGGAAGGGATAAAATATAATAACAAAAACAAGTACCTATATCATAAAAACTAAATCTAAGAAATACAACATCCCAAAATATCCAAAATATCTCAATATAAAACATCAATATGACTAAAATCAAGGTATACCTAAATACATTAAAATCATAGATAAATAACTAAACTTCCATAATTTTTCATCGCCGCCTTCATATTCTTTATCAACATCTCTTTCTCCTAACTTGTGGGTTGTAATGAGGAGGGATTCAGAACAACAATATATGGTGAATGAATATCTTAAGTTTTATCATAATATATAGTAGTATATGGGTATTATCATTTAGATAAGTAATGCGTTATACGCATCATATACTTTAACCAACTAAGTATAGCTCCAACTGTAAGCCCAAGGCTCTTCCACTCCAGCTCCATAACGTACCTCTAACTGTAGGCCAATGTCCCTTTCCAGTCCAATTTACAAATCTAACGTGGGTGCAACGCAACTACGGGGTCTAACAACCCAGCTTCTTCAATCATGTATTCCTAATGCGAGAGAATGCACCTAAGCCACTTAGTATCTTTTTAATAGAAACTTGGCAGACTCTGACCAATTAATGCATGTACCGTGGGCAGACCCTAGTCATTTAATACCTAATCCTACGGTGGACACCGCTTTGGTACTTCTTCACTGACGTCATAAGAACTCCCATAAGGCCATTTAATACTTCTTTGCGGAAAAAAGGCGGACCCTACAATAGTCAGTTAATACCTCAACCATGAAGCAGACCCCCTCTAAATATTTTCCACTACCGTACCTAAATGATAACCTTAACCAGTTAATACTTCTCGAGGGAGAAGAAGGTGGACCCCACAATATCCACTTAATGCCTTCAATCTAAAAGCAGGCCCATACTGGGATATCCGTCTTATGATCCATGACCCAAACCATGACGTCTCACATTAGTTCGACTACTCGTAGGTGCTGGTAGCCAGATTAATTGGGTAGAATTACCCAACAGAATTGGGACTAACCTCACATCCACTGTGGGTACTTATTATAGGTGATGTCTCACAATAGTTGTAACGCCCCACTCCGAGACCCACATTAGCAAAGAGTATTACAAGGTAACATCGTCTGCTAATGTGGAGAATAGAGCTGGTTAGGAGCGACCATCTATAGCCTTGTCTTAACTATCAATTGAATACGCCGACAATGCCACTTCTTACTTAAATGGATCGACATGTCCAATACATACTTAATACAAAGCTATAGGTGGCTGAGGATCTATCAGAATAAAATATAACAACTTAAATGTAATACACATCACAGAACAGTAAATCATCACATATATTTACACATATACAGATACATTATAGAGTTTACAAAATGAGACATGTCAAGTGGTAAGCAAACCACAATATACAGACAAGTCAATAGAGTATAAATATCAGAGTTACAGACAAAAAGGACCATACAAAAAGCTAAGACAAAAAGAGGCTAGCGGAGTAGTCCATGCGGAAGCAAAATAGGCTAAGTCCAAAGTACCTAACCTGAAACATCTCGGTCTGACCCGAGTATAAAAATACACGGGTCAGTCTAGCCAAACAAATCAGTTAGATATACTAATGATAATGAACATACAAAATCATGAAGTACCACAAATATATCCAAAAGAGATAACCAAATCATCTAACATAAGATGAATCAAAACAAGCCTCATACTATATGCAACTCAAATAAACCAAGGATATACATATCCCAAAACAAGCCAAAAGGCAAATGAAAAATACCAATAAAGGTAACACCAGTTTCCACAAGGTAATCGCTATATATCGTGTGGTTCAAAGAACCTATACCGAAGGGCGATACTCTAAGGAAATATAATTGTCAAAGAAACAAAAGATGCTCGAGCTCAGTACAATGATCCATACGCCCGAAGGCAACGCCAAAAGGCAACGCCAAAAAGGCAACGCCCGAAGGCAATGCTCGAAGGCAACAAACCGTAGTTGCGGTACTGGACACCACTGTCCGACAGAATGTGTCACAACTCTCAAAAAGGAACCTGGAAAATGTTAACGTGAGTCCCATACCACACGTTCGCACTAAACAGTTTACTATCCGTTAGTCAATTTCACACTCAAAGCAGTATAAATTTCACCTCATCTCATCGGTAAACCAGACCCAAAGGTCAAAACGGTCAAACGAATAGATTAGGAATTAACTGAAAAGATGAACGCACGTGTTCATAGCACGCGTTTTATCTAATCATTTAATTGTAATGACCCACTATTTTGGACCATTCAAATCGACAATAAATCCACACATGCTGGACTTGAATGATTCAAAACAATGGATTGTTAATAAAATTTGGCAAAACTCAGCATACACAGTAAATAAATAATCACAGAATCACATACACAGAGTAATATAATAATATGCAGCGTAAACAAAAGAATAGTAGTTCATGAAGCTAATATATATATAACAGAGTTAAACAAGATACAACAGAAGTCTCGAATACATAGATATCTCAATACAATAGTCAAATACAAGATCTGAATACATCACTGGAATCAACTGAATAACTGATAGCAGAATCGATAGATAGCTGGATCTCCAAGCGAAGCTCCAACTCCAAAGGTGAGTCTCGAACACTGGTACACTCAGTCTGACCCGAGCGTAAAGCAAAACACAAAACACTCGAGTCAGGATTAACATTCTTATATCAATAAATCTAACTCAAGTGAAATAACGACTGAAATACGAGTAACTCAAAGGATGTTTGGGATAACCATCCTCTAAGGATCCGCTAAACTATCTACTATGTAATAGTGTACGCTAAGTAGATAATGCCTATCAGTAATATAAAGTATCAAAATAGCGTTAAGGCGTTACCATAATCCCCCTTAACACATTTTTATAATGTCATAGTCTATACAGCACCGTAAGCCACACCGTAAACTAGTGGTTATCAGAGGGTACCCCATAGGTATAACACAAAACAAATCGTAGAGGTCGCGAATAGGATAATCAGTATGACAAGGTACATGAGGCGATACCAAGTAGGATACTACTAGTTGCGTGATCCAGACCGATGTTGAGCATAGCCAGCAGCTACCTCAACACCGCGAAACAACACTCCCAAATCAAGGGGTGCACCCAAATCGAATCACATAAGTAATAGATATGGTATCGAAGAAGTGTGTCCGCTAGAGCAATGGCCCGGCGCGGCTCCTGTTTTAGTCATGTCAGGGGTCATCCAATATCGTTCTCTATCTTCAGTCAACGCGTTCACCAAACCATCCACTTCATTCTGGATCAACACTCCGCGAATATTAGTTATTAAAGTGGTTTTCGGTTTGGACAGAGAGCATGTCCCTAACCGATCCCGGACTCTTCAATAACTACGTAATTATTACACCGATTGGTCATTTAATAAACTTTCAAAATAGTTTATATTTCAAAATCAAAATATCATTGCCATTTCAAAACCATATCCATACGATATCAATTTTCACTTCAAATAAATCCATTTCCAAAATCATATCACTTTCAAAGTTATAATACTTTCGAAACCAACAATTTGAAATAATAATACTTTGGAAATCATAGTACTTTAAATCATAACACCATCTTTCAAACAGTTTAGATATTAATAATAGTATATAAAATAAAATAGTTTATAAAATAAAATAATTTATATATAAAATAGTTATAAGTTAAAATAGTTTATAAAATAATTAGTTTATATAAATAGTTATAAGTTAAAATAGTTTATAAAATAATTTATATTAAAATGATTTATATTAAAATAGTTTATAAAATAATTTATATTAAAAATGATTTATATTAAAATAGTTTATATTAAAATAGTTTATATTAAAATAACTTTATAAAGTAAAATATCGATAGTTTTAAATAAAATTTTAATTTACTTTATAAAATAAAATAGTATCCTCAAAATTTCACAAATCGATTCAAATCAACTCAAATTTCAAAATTTTAATTTAAATCAAATCTCAAATCATCAATTTCAACTCGATTCATCTTCTCAATAAACCATTTCAAATTATCTATTTCAAATACACATCCGAACCATAAAATAAGCCATTTCAATTTCAATATATTTCAAAGCTTTAAATATTCAACATTTCAAAACTAAATTCGATACTTCATATATATATCAAATTTACTTTACTATTATTTATTTTGAAATATTCACTCAATAATTCCAATATCATTTAAAACAAACCCCAAATTACAATAAACTAAATATTTCCTTTAATTTATTTGGAATATACATTTAAATCACTTTAAATCAAAATCAAGTTATAAAATCATATCTTTAAAATCTCAAATTTAATAATTTCAAACCAAACTTATTTAAGTAAAATTCTTAAATAAATATCAAATCAATTTCAAATTTATCTTCCAATCGGAATCATTATAAACTCTACATGTGAAAATATATATATTAAATAAATACTTAAACATATTATATATATCCACTTTATTAAATCAACCTTGATAAATCTTTAAAATCAATATTTATCAAAATCATATATTTCTTTTCAAAACCATAGTAATCAATTTCAAAAATATATATATAGACCAACGGTGTTTGTATATAATTTTCTATCCTATGGTCAAGTGATACGGATATTTATCATTTCAATCCGCAATTTAAAACATATTCGGGTATATATCTTTTCAACCCGAAATCCCAAATTCAATTTAATGAAAATCGCTTGGGTTTATCATTTCAACCCATAGTGATTTTATACTAACAGGGAACTTGCAGAGTGATAATAGATATGATAATAAAATAACAACAGTAACATGCATATATCATCAATATAAATAACTGATAATAGTGTCAGATGTCACAGGTGAACAGATACAGATAATGGCATATATATAACAATGTAAATAACTAGCAACAACATATTTCAATTGTCATTTCAATTGGGATTAAATTTAATAAATATAAGAACATTAATCGTGAGTGATGCTCACCTTCCGAGGCTAAGGAATAGATGATGAAATTTAGTTATGAACTCCAGGCACGAATCCAAATCAAAGCTAGATTCAAACTCGAATCGACAAGGAGGCTGATAAGAAGGAATTGACAAAAATCCAAATCAGAACTGGATCGATGAAGATAATGGATATAAGTGGACTCGTATATATAGCTATATATAACTATTTATATATAATAATCATATTTTAAAATTTCAAACACATATTAAATTATATACATATGTCAAAAATCATTGTTTAAATTATAACACATAAACCAAAATCAAACATATATACCATATATAATTTGAAATAAACACACACATATAAAATATCTTGAAATCAATAATTTTAATTTAAGGCAAATATGAATATATATATATATATATATATGTAAATAAAAATCATTGTTTTTAAATTAACATCACATATACTAAAATCAAATATGTATACATACTATACATTGAAATAATTACTTATGTAGATATACACATATCACTTATACAAATAAACCGACAAACTGATATATATATAAAATCATTAAACAACATGCATATATACTAAAATTTGATACAACCATAAACTTATACAAACATACTACAATTATATATATATATATATATATATCCTTTCATACAAAACCCAAAAAAATAATCAACACTTAATATAAAACAACACAACTATATAACAATATTATATAATACTAATATAAACCAATAGTACTGTCTAAAATATATATAAACTAATATATGTAAAACCGGTATAACATTTACACACTGCAAGCATGTTTTAAGATTTATACAAACTAATATTTACAACATAAAATAAACTATAATATATGTAACCGATAATATTTTAGTACCTATATACGTAACCTGCATATAAACTAATTTATATAAATACTTACAAACCGGTTACTTACAAATATAAAATCTGACACATTATAATTCATCACACATGTATGCTTAAAACCAATATCTAGTTTAAACTTTAATAAAAATATCTATTTTTATACAAACTATATAAAATGACTAACAATATGCAAACACTGATGTATATGGTAAAAGATGTATATTGTAAATGATGTATACTACGAACCGTAAAATTGTAAAAGAAGAACAAACGAAAGTATGTAAACTCATCCATACTGTAACATATACTGCAATCTAAACATTTTATTTATAACTACTCTAAACACACACATATATACAATATATATATAGTCTGGATGAACATATAGCTCTAAAATAAAATCTTATATATATGACCGAAACTATATAAAATATACGGTTGCAAACATATAAATAAGACAACTAATTTAAAAATTATATATATAACCGACTTATATACTTCCATAAACAAACAGCTGCTATATAAACATATAAACATTTGTATATATATATATTAATATACTGTCAAAATAATAATAATATATATAATTAAAACTAAACATACATAGAAACTATATATACATATTCATAACAACAAGGCCAATCCCATGTAAATTGCAGAAAGCACAATATAAAGTTTTAAAAACAAACTTACCTATACTTACATACACATGGATAGGTGAAGAAAGTAGGAGAAGGCCGATGGACCGAGCGGGTGAAGGAGGAGTGAGGTGAAGTCGGTTAGCAAGCTTGGACAGGAGAGGCGAGTCGAACGGAAATATGCAGGCTTTCACATTTTCTGTTGAAGAGGAGAAGGCGTCGAGGTGGAAAGAAAGAGCGGATGGGTGCAGATCGCAAGAAGAAGATGAAAATATATTTATATAAATGACAACGGAAAAAAAAGTATTTCTCTTTGCAAATAAATGACAGAAACGAATGGACGAATCCAAAGGTAATTTGTATTGAATATTGGAAATGGGATGGTCGCAAGGTATAATTCAGTGAATAACATTAATGACATGACTATTGGAATTATATTGTGAAATTTAATGGTCATCGGAACCCAAAAGGTTAAAGATTTAGTATCGATACAGTTATCGTTGTACTGATTTCGCGGCGTCCTGGACTTCAAAACATAGAATTGAATATATCGTAGAGATCAGCACAATGAGACGATCAAAACGGTATATAGATGTTAGTGGTAGGATCATCCGATCAAAAGTCGATATCGGTACCGAAATGCTGCTATTTTGCCGAAAATAAGATAAACGGAGCAATAATAGTCAAAATTTGGAGAAACGAAATATGACGTCTCACTCAAAAGATGATTTACAAATTTTCTATAGAAAAATATTCAGGTTTGGAAAACATTTTATTACCATTAGTTTTAATTGATATAAATTGGAATAAAATTACACTAGAAAATAAACTTCCAAATTATCTGATGAAAATTTACCAGTTGCTATGTCTAATTAGACGTATTCCAAATATTAAATTTTTATTTCAAAATTTTATTGTTTAAAATTTCACAAAATTCAATTAATTAAATAAATAAAACCACTGAAATTTACGGGTCGTTACACTCTCCCCCACTCAGAACTTTTCGTCCCCGAAAAGGAAGTAGGTAGGAGAATAGAACAACCAAAAATAAAATAGATTGGAAAAACAAATAAAACAATTAATTTAAACCATATAATCTCAAATTTAAATTAATTTATATTCAACAATTGATTTAATCCATTTGATTTTCTTGAATTAATTTCACTAACTATTCCTAACTTCATATTCATTTATTCATTATCCTATTATTCAATTTATCTCAATTATCAATTTCTATAGTCATAAGTCAAATTTTAAACATTAATTATAATCAAATTTAATTCAACAAATTAAAAATTTTCCTTTACTCCAAATTATTATTAAATTTATTCCACTTAATATATCTAACCACATATATTAAGTATTTACACTTATTATAACTACCCCAATTTATTTATAAATTCCTCTAACCTCATTTTATATTGTAAATTATCCAATTAACCCTTTATTCTATTTACCTCTATTAATCTTTTATAACTAAAATTTAATTGTATAACATTTATTATAACCACTCAAATTCTATTTATAAAATCCTTTTATATTGTATATTATCCAATTACATTTTTAACTTCTGAATAATTTAGGTAAGTTATATTGAAATACAATTTAGTACTATACAAATAAAATTTTCAAATTCAATCATTTCAATTTAAATATTTATCCAAAATTTAGCTTCATTTATAATTGAAATAATTCCTCAACAAAATTTAAGAATTAAATTTCCGATTAACTTCCAACAATTTAGAGATAATTTTGTATATACCATATATATCAAATCAAATAAAATTTAAAATAATATATCTATATATATATATATATATCAAATAATACTTAAGAAATTTAAATCAATTTCATTTTCCAAAATAAGAGAGTAGCAAAGCTACTGAATGGTCTCTTCACTTCGAAACTCGAAAATGAATGTCGATGATGCGGCCGCCATCAGCGAAATTATTTTCCAGCGACAAAATAGAAGAGTAATGATTTAAACATTAAAATTCTTTGAAAATCATTTATCATTCGAAAATACTTTATATAATATACATTTAAAATTTTAAAACCACAGTTTGAAATCACCGGAAATTAAATTCTTAAATTATTCTTGATTTAAATTCATTTCAATTCCAAATCAATTTATAAATCATGTTTATAAATTCATTTAGAACAATAAATGATAATCAAATATTATCATTCAAACAACCAATTTAATTAACTATTAAATTCCAGAAAATTTTACTTATATATATAATATAATCATACAAATTTATTTCATTTACCAATTTGAAAAACAATATTGTGTCGGTTTGTTCTGTTCAAGTGTTTTGGAAATCCTACCGATAGCGTTGATAAGACGAATCGATCGAAAATCCAAATCAACGTCAACAACTCAAACAACACAATATATAAAATATTTTAATATAAATTACAAACACTCCTCACTCGACGATACAAGAATGGATTTCAAAACAAGGATAAATATTCAAATTGGAGGGATCGTAACCAAAAGAATTCAACTAATAGGCTCGATAGGGAGAAATAGATTTCAAAGAGAGAAAGGAATGGATAGACTTATATAAATCTTGGGCAACTTTATTCGGGTCAACCGTGATTTCAAGAATAAGATCGATGTAGAGTTCTGGGACAAACCTATATCTGATCTCAAGAAATAGGATTCAGGATAACAAGAGATAGATAGCATTGTAAACCGAGGATGCATGTGACGACCCGACTTTTTCTCCACAGAAAGTCGGATCATTATGAAGAAAGAAAGGGGTAGAAAATAGAAAAGATGAGAAGAAAGAAACAACAACAACGATCTCACAGCGGAACGAATAAATTATATTAATAACATAAACTATTACATAGTATACAACAATTTACAGAGTTACACAGCATATACATCACTTACTAGACAGTTATAAACATCTGTCTAGACATTACAACTCAAATACAAGACAAGACACTATCACAGATATCAACACAGCGGAATACTACATCTACGAACGCCGAAGCCTCCTGCTCCATTGCTCCTCCAGAATATTCGTCAAAGCTAAACCTGAATCTGTAACGACCCGGAATTTTCGATTCCGAAAATTCCGAATTGTTAATGTGATATCCCGGAATTTTGGCAATATCAATTTAATAATCTTTATTAATAATTAAATTGATTTGTTGATTTCATTTTATAAATTGACAAGTTTAATTCTTTTAAAAGTTAATAATATTTTAAATTGGCAATACTTATTAATATCTTTTCTAAACAATTTAAAATTGGTAAGATTTATCTTCCAAAACTTATATAAATGTTTTAATGTATATATATATATATTGGTATATATATCATAAATGGGGAGTCTTTTAATTTAATAAATCTATGTTTTCAAATTTTAATATATATGTATATATATATATTGTTATTTGAAGGAATAATTTGATTTAATACTTTTGAAAATGATATTTAAGATTTAAATCAAGGATTCATTGTTTAATAGTCTTTTATCATAAGATAAATTGTTTTGTAAAAATATATATAAAGTTAAAATAAGTTTCTCAAGCATATAAAAATATATTATAAATATTTGATCAAAGCATAAGCTACTATAAATAGTTGTTTTCATAAATTCATATTTGTATATTTATATAGAAATGTAAAAGCTTATTTATAAAAAGATAAATACATTATATACATGTAAATATTTTATAAGTACATAAGTATAGCTTAAATAAATTAATAAAAGACAAGATTTACACTTGTAAACATATGGAGGCTTGGATTTCATATGTGTAAGATAAGTAACAACATAAGAAGACAAGTGGCTATTCTTCTCTTTAAATTAAAGTAATAAATAAAATTAATATGAAAGAAAAAAAAAAATCTGTTTTCACTTTTCAGTCTAAGTTCATCTTTTCATCAATTCTCTACTAAAAATAAATTCGTATCAAAAGAAAAGATAAAAACTGGAAATCAAATTGCAAAGAGAAATGAAAATCTAGAAAATCTGGGAATCTAAGATCTGAAATAAGAAGATCAAAGGCAAATTAAAACAGCAGTTTCAAATCTTCAATTGCAATTTGAAGACATGCAATCAAATAAGGAAATCAACAGCAAGTTTATCTTCAACTAAGCAAAAGAAAAGGAAGTTCAAAATCAAATTCAAAAGTCTGGAATAAGCCTGGAAACAAGAACCTGTCATATGTTCTCTGTTTAAAATAACAGGTGAGTAAACAATTTATCTTAAAAACAGTTTTCTGTAATATCTGTTGTTATGATGAATGTGATGAATGATTGTAATGGATTGTGTTGCATGAATTATATGGATGTTAATGCATGTATATTATGTATATGAAATGTCTGTGATATACATGTTGTTGATTGTGAACACACATATATATATCTAGACTCTGTTTAAATTTCCAGGCTCAAGTTCTATTAAATTCATATCCTCTTGATCTATTAGCTATTAGAGTATAGGCTTTAAAACAAATTTGTTTGTTTAGTCATAAGGTAAGGTTTAAAATTTTAAATTAAGTTAAATAATTTGAATTGGCTCTGGAAACTGAAAAGAATATGCAAACATCAGTTTTGACAAAAATTTAATCTCTGTAATTCATTGGTTCAGGATTATGAATTGAAAACTTATACAAAATCTTGATTTTTAAAACTTAAATCACGATTTTTAGAATTAAAATGAGGTAGCAGTTTGAGTTTGAAGAGATTATACATTTTTGATGGGTTCTGATGATCTAAGTGTTCGGGGTGTCACGACCCCGAAATCTAAATTTATTTAAATTTATAATTAAATGAATTCTTGAGTTAAATTTACGATTAAATAAATTTTTGGATAAAATTTGTAAATTTAATTAGAAAATTTGAGCGAGTTTCCCAAGTCTTGAATAAATTCTGTATAAATCATTTATTTTTATAAATAAAGTAATTATTATATATATGTGATTATATATATGTAGAATTGATTTGAATTTAAATTTTAAAATAATTGATAATAATAATAATAATTAGAATTTATGGTTAATAATGGTTCAAGTTATAAAATAATAAAATCTAACAATATAATAATAAAAGAACTTCATTTAAATTTCAAAGTATATGACCAGGCAAAATACACTACAAGTATAACTATAAATGAAGATTTCACAAGTTCAAACCATGTAATCAAAACAGGTGAATTAAAAATAAACAACATTCGAATAAAACAAAACAAACCCATGCTCAACAAGCTAACAAAGCACAAGTATAAAATAAAGAAACAAGTAAATAAACAAAACAAAGTAAACATATTAAAATAAGTCTAGGCAAATAAATAAAGGAAGACAAGTACAAACAAAATTATCTCAGTAAAAAAAAAAAAAAAAAAAAAAAATTAGAATAAGATCTACATACAAACAAAGATCTGAGTATCTATATACATCTATGCATAAAAGCATAGAATAAGGTAAGTATGCAGGTAAGAAGAAAGCAAGATGTAGATAAGAAGCAAAGAACTGTACATACATAATTAAAATAGTATAAGTTGTAAACCCAATAGCACATGCATTAAATGCCACATCTTTTCAGCATGTAAAAGATCTTCCCAGCCGAATGCAAAGCATTGCTTAGTCAACAAACCCAAATAGAAAATAGATCAAAGACAAAGTAGTATCAGAAAACACCTTACCCTATACCAAGCTATTGCCTTTATTTAATACCCATCCATATACATTAGTTCGTTCATAAGTAAGTATACCAGAAAAAAAAAAATGTAAACATTATCCTAAACAAGCTCAAAACATCATTCAAGAAAAGAAAAGAAAAATATATGGAGACATCATTCAACAAAAGCAAATCTGAAAGTTTAAGGCAATTTCAAAATAAAATACAACTTGAAGCCTAAGATCATCTCAGCAAACATTTAGTTGAAGATATCGAAATCATCTTCCAGTGATCAAATTTCTTTCCAGTTTCAAGCCTTCAGTTCATGTGAGTAAACTTTTATTTTTAAAAGCCTAAAACTGTTTTTCCTGATGCCTGTGATAAATCTGTCAAGTATTGTTGTGAATATTGGTTTGCATGGATGATTTCAACTAGACTTTAGTTTTAATTACACTGTATACAACTATGCATGTCTGTGTTCTCTGTTTTCCAGATAAATAGGTGAGCAAATTGTCTCCTTTAAAAACTCTTAACATGGTTTAGTGATCTGATGTTTGTGAGTAAACAAGAATCTAAAGCTTTAAGATTAATCAAAGACAGTTCAGGATTTATTGATATTATGGTTTGCATATGTGATAGTTTGAATACAACTCTGTGTTGCTTTGGTCTTCTCTGTTATTTGTTACAGGGTTGAAGTTTTCTTCAAACTCAAATTTATACTCATCAGATTATTGTAAAGCTTAAGTTTTTCAAAGAAAAAAAAAAGATGGTAAACCTAAATCAAGATTTTTAAGACTGATCGAATCATATTTGTTAGGAAATATGCACTGTAATTTTTGTTACAGGCAACAAATGCTAAACTGATAAAGTTCGATTGTTGTAAAATTTTAATTCAACTTTATACCATGAAGTATTCCTGCAATTTATGATTTTTAAAACAAAAACGAAGATTTTTAATTAATTATTTCAAGAGTAGTTCGAAATTGAATGAAATTTGCATTTCCCTCAATTCCTGACAATCGAATCATTTATAAGTATCGAAATTTGGCATGGAGATGCTAGTGTATTCATAGATTGTTGGAAAAATACTAGAAGATTTTTTAATTTATCATAGGTTGAGATTTGAATCAAAATAGGGTTTAACAGCCTGTTTTATCACCGAGTCTTCAAATGGGTTTCGCGGTGGCATGAGGCGATCGGAATCGATCGCGAGTGGTTTGGGGGATGCAGGGGATCGGGGCTGAGCTACGGCAAGGACGGCGATACGACTGGAGCTTGGGATCATCGGAGACGTGGGTTTTACTGGTGGTGTTCGTGTCCAGGCGAATGGGTTTAGGGGTCAAATTTGACTCAACAGTGAATCGAGATGTTTGATCGATCTCGTGGAGTGCTATGGGTGCTGTCGACTCGTCTGAGGTCAGGGTGGAGATCATCGGTGATCGGCGGTGGTGTGTACGTGGATGTGCACGTTTGCGTGCACTCGTGTATAACTGGGTGACTGTGAAATTTGGGGAAGATGAGGTAACTCGAAGAAGTTCTCGGGGACGTTTCGTGTGTGACTCAAAGCAACGAAACAGGGGGCAAGCTCGAGTGTATTATCGGGTTTCACCCGGGGTTGTCTCGGGTCTGGAAAGAATTGATACAAAAACAGTTTTAAATTTTAAAATGAATCAAGTTTTAAATATCTAAATGAATCCAGTTTAAACTGTTTCGTTAAATAAATTTTTTTGATAAATTAAAGAATGATTAATTACGGTGATTAATTTAAGGTTAAATTGTGAATTAATTAATCACTAAATGAAAATGACTAAAAAGAATAATTACTTAATGGAAGTAATTAAAAAAAAGGATTTATTTATTAAAGCTTTAATTTATGTGATTGAATAAATTTATATGATTTATTTATTAAGGTAATAAATCTGAGAATAATAAATTTAAAGATTAATAAATCATTGAAGGTGATTAAGGAATGATAATTAATTAAATGGAGAATTAAATAATTAAAAGTTAATTATTTAATAATTAAATGTTAATTAATTTATTATAAATGGTTAATTAATAAATGATTAAAGAATAATTAATCAAAATGATTTGTAAATTATTGATGTTAATTAACCAGGATTAGAAATTCGTAAGAAATTAATCTGATTTGAATTGATTAGATAATTAACTGACCTTACTTATGGATGTTTAGATTTTATTGGATGCTGAACTGTTTGATATCCCTGATATATGATGCTTTGTGATACACCCTGACTTGTATTGTGATCTGTGATAAATTATCTGTGATGTAATCTATTATCTGTGATATATATCTGTGATCTATACGATAAGCGATATAGTTTATATCGTTTATCAACTATATTCTGGATTTTGATCTGTGATGATTGATTGATGTTGCACTACTGTGTATAACCCCCGGACCACACTTATACACACACAAAAATGGATTTCACGAGGAAATTGGTTAAGTCACAGATAATTTAAATTTGATGTTTTTGAAATTTAAATTGTAATTTCAATTGATTTTGAAATTAGAAATTTAGGCTTAAAGTGAAAAGCTTTTGAAATGGAATTTCAAAGATAAAAGTTATTTTGAATAACTTAACCGAGTTTTTGAAAATGTAAATAATTAGATTTAAATTTGAATTCAAGTTTGAAATTAAATCTATGATTTTGAAACTAGGGATAAAAGATGATATAAATGTGTTTATATGAAGTTAAACCATTTAAAAGTAAAGTTTTGGGAATTTGAATTTAACCCAAGGATTTCAACTCGTATTAATGAATCAGATTTCCAAAATGAAAACTGTTGTTTTAAAAGGAATAAAAGCTTTCAGATAAGAAAATGAAATTCCAGTTTAATTAAAGGAATTTCAAGATTGAATTGAAATAATGGTTTTCCAAGTTATAAATGAATTGTTTTGAAAGCTATGAATTGAATCTGTTATTTTTAACAGATTTAAAAATGATGATTTGTTTAAACCATTCGAAATGAAATTGTTTTGAAAGCTATAAGTTGAATCTTTATTTTAAAGATTTAACGAGTTAATCAAACTGAAATGGAAATCGATTTGGAAAATCTGTGAATGAATCTTTGTGAAATTTAGTGAACTTTGTGAAGTAAATCTTTTTGTTTAAAAGATTAAAATGGTAATTTGTTTAACCATTTAAAATGAAAGTTTGGGTTTAAGTTGTGACTTAATTGAAATCCCAATATCCGTATATTTTTAAATATTGCGCTCACTATTCGGGTTAGCCGGGAAAAGACCTTTGGGTCGTATAACCCATTCCGAATAGTGATACGTCGTATATGGATGGCATTTGAAGACCGGTGGTGAAGACCGGATATTTTTCGAAAATGAAAGGACAACCTGTCGAATGTCTCTGCACTGAGTTGCTCCGGTATAGAGATTTATATCACTCTTTTGTGACGGGAAGTCCGGACGTGATTGGAAATTACCCGGAATTGCAAGGGCTTCGTAAGAAGTGCCTTCGGTTCTGTTCGAACCCGGAACAGACTTGTATGGATACATGTCTGACATTACACTTTGAGATATAAAGCCGATTTCTTTCAAATACATTTCTGTTGGTGGCGGAGAATTTATTCTCTTAGCTTAACACCCTTCTCTGAGACGTACGAGCTCAGAGGTTATGTAGTTGAAATTTATCAGCGATATATCCCAATTTGGTAATGTGACATGCTGAGTGTTGCTGTGTGATGATCAGTGTTTGATCATTTGCGATATGATCATTTATTTGATTTTATATCTTTGTGATCATAGGTTGATCATTTGTTTGACCCGAAGCATGGCTTTGTGACAAAGCGTAGCTTTGTGGACGAGACTTCGTCGAGCCTCACATCCCGGAAATGGTCGAAACAGGAAGGATGCAGCAAGGTTCTAGGGAGTAGCGCCCCTTAGTGTATGTCATTCCTTCTGGATAAAGGTGGTATCATGGTATAGAGCCCAGATACTTAACCTCTGTGGTTGCTGCAAATTTATTACTTTGTGGTTTGTTGGAAATCGGGGATCCTCGGGAAGATCGGTGACGATCGGGGGATGGCATACGCGTGTCAGTAGTTACCTATTTTTGCAGAGGTAACCCGGCCTTGTGTTGGCAGAGATCTAACCGTAATGTTAGGTTATTTCTCGGGTCGTCTATTCCAGGGACGTACCCATCGTGGCAAAGGAAGTTCCTTAGCCTGACCATTTGTTGGAAATCCAAAGAAACAATACGTGACTTGTACGGTTTTAGTTGTATTACCTGTCATGGAATGTGGCGGTAACCTGCTATTGAACATGGTAGCTATAGTAGGCATACGATAATGGTCGTATGTTGGCTAAGATTAATATTCTACTTTCGAAATTACTTTCTACACTATGCACTAATAATAATATCAAAAATGATTTGATTTTGCGTAGTAAGCATCTTTGACTATCATAAGAAGAAATCTCCTCCAATTCTGCGTTTGCATTGTGTGTGTGGTGGGAGGTCTTATGGTAGTTTCATTTTCCAAAAGCATTGCGAATTGACTTTAAAATTCTCTGCTATTTGTTTTAAAGACAAACTGTTTTTGTTGCTCACACCAGTCCCATGACTGATCCGGAGTTTATTGTTTCTTTCCTAAACTCTGGGTGCTCAAAATTTTCTACACGAGCAGTCTAGAGTTGGTTTTTTTCAGATAGTCAGATTTGTAGATTTATCTGGAGCTAGTTCAGTCTTTGGATCGGACTGCATTTGCTTATCTTCGTGCATCGTTATTTGGAGTTCAAGCTATATCTGGATTGCTGCTTTGAAGATGAAGATTATCCGCTGCTGATGTTAGTTATCTATTTTTCTTTCCGCTGCTATTTGTTGTATCATATCTCTGATGTATATAGATATTCATTGTATCATCATTGTATCTGGATATTGTATCAGATGTTGTATATGTATTATTCATTTATTCCGCTGTGTTATTTACTTAATGTTGTTATAAGCTCCGGCGACTCGGATTTGAACGGTCGAATCTACGACATTCGAGTACGATGTAAAGTATGGATGTTGATTTTCGAGCGGGAAAAATCCGTATCGTTACATTTGGTATCAGAGCTAAGGTTGAACTTTAGCTCAGGAGTATAACACGTTAAGTAGCTCATTAGAGATAGAGTGAAGTAAACTCTAGAATGAGTGTATCCTTAAGATATCCGTCTGAATGTCTCAGTAAATTCTCTTACTATCCACTGATAGTAAGTATGAGTGCAAGAAGAAGACGAGATAGGGGACAAGGGAAATACGACTATAAATGGTCAATATCCTGCAACAGTGGAAACAATTTTTTTTTTATCAATCTCCTTTGATTCGTTTCCAAATTCTTTTGATTTCTTCGTGGCAGCTCCAGAAGTAGTTTCGATATGAAGATGGCTCTACGAATCGTTGTAGGAAAATTCTTACTTCGTATCCTCATTGGTTCCTTCTCAGTTTTTGATTTAAACCTTAATGAATTTGAAATTGGAAATTTTAAATTGAATTAAATCAATAAAACGATTTCGTTTAAAACAAAATTTGAAATTCTATTGAAATTTCTGTGAATACCAAAGTTCGAAGAGGGACAAATTGGTATGTATTCTGAGATCTTCCGACTTGAATTCGGAATCCATATCTTTTGTTTGAGGAGTTATAGGAGATCGAATATGTCTATCTCTGTGTTGTTTTCGTGCCTGCGAATTTCGAGGACGAAATTCTTTTAAGGGGGGAAATTTGTCACGACCCCGAAATCTAAATTTATTTAAATTTATAATTAAATGAATTCTTGAGTTAAATTTACGATTAAATAAATTTTTGGATAAAATTTGTAAATTTAATTAGAAAATTTGAGCGAGTTTCCCAAGTCTTGAATAAATTCTGTATAAATCATTTATTTTTATAAATAAAGTAATTATTATATATATGTGATTATATATATGTAGAATTGATTTGAATTTAAATTTTAAAATAATTGATAATAATAATAATAATTAGAATTTATGGTTAATAATGGTTCAAGTTATAAAATAATAAAATCTAACAATATAATAATAAAAGAACTTCATTTAAATTTCAAAGTATATGACCAGGCAAAATACACTACAAGTATAACTATAAATGAAGATTTCACAAGTTCAAACCATGTAATCAAAACAGGTGAATTAAAAATAAACAACATTCGAATAAAACAAAACAAACCCATGCTCAACAAGCTAACAAAGCACAAGTATAAAATAAAGAAACAAGTAAATAAACAAAACAAAGTAAACATATTAAAATAAGTCTAGGCAAATAAATAAAGGAAGACAAGTACAAACAAAATTATCTCAGTAAAAAAAAAAAAAAAAAAAATTAGAATAAGATCTACATACAAACAAAGATCTGAGTATCTATATACATCTATGCATAAAAGCATAGAATAAGGTAAGTATGCAGGTAAGAAGAAAGCAAGATGTAGATAAGAAGCAAAGAACTGTACATACATAATTAAAATAGTATAAGTTGTAAACCCAATAGCACATGCATTAAATGCCACATCTTTTCAGCATGTAAAAGATCTTCCCAGCCGAATGCAAAGCATTGCTTAGTCAACAAACCCAAATAGAAAATAGATCAAAGACAAAGTAGTATCAGAAAACACCTTACCCTATACCAAGCTATTGCCTTTATTTAATACCCATCCATATACATTAGTTCGTTCATAAGTAAGTATACCAGAAAAAAAAAAATGTAAACATTATCCTAAACAAGCTCAAAACATCATTCAAGAAAAGAAAAGAAAAATATATGGAGACATCATTCAACAAAAGCAAATCTGAAAGTTTAAGGCAATTTCAAAATAAAATACAACTTGAAGCCTAAGATCATCTCAGCAAACATTTAGTTGAAGATATCGAAATCATCTTCCAGTGATCAAATTTCTTTCCAGTTTCAAGCCTTCAGTTCATGTGAGTAAACTTTTATTTTTAAAAGCCTAAAACTGTTTTTCCTGATGCCTGTGATAAATCTGTCAAGTATTGTTGTGAATATTGGTTTGCATGGATGATTTCAACTAGACTTTAGTTTTAATTACACTGTATACAACTATGCATGTCTGTGTTCTCTGTTTTCCAGATAAATAGGTGAGCAAATTGTCTCCTTTAAAAACTCTTAACATGGTTTAGTGATCTGATGTTTGTGAGTAAACAAGAATCTAAAGCTTTAAGATTAATCAAAGACAGTTCAGGATTTATTGATATTATGGTTTGCATATGTGATAGTTTGAATACAACTCTGTGTTGCTTTGGTCTTCTCTGTTATTTGTTACAGGGTTGAAGTTTTCTTCAAACTCAAATTTATACTCATCAGATTATTGTAAAGCTTAAGTTTTTCAAAGAAAAAAAAAAGATGGTAAACCTAAATCAAGATTTTTAAGACTGATCGAATCATATTTGTTAGGAAATATGCACTGTAATTTTTGTTACAGGCAACAAATGCTAAACTGATAAAGTTCGATTGTTGTAAAATTTTAATTCAACTTTATACCATGAAGTATTCCTGCAATTTATGATTTTTAAAACAAAAACGAAGATTTTTAATTAATTATTTCAAGAGTAGTTCGAAATTGAATGAAATTTGCATTTCCCTCAATTCCTGACAATCGAATCATTTATAAGTATCGAAATTTGGCATGGAGATGCTAGTGTATTCATAGATTGTTGGAAAAATACTAGAAGATTTTTTAATTTATCATAGGTTGAGATTTGAATCAAAATAGGGTTTAACAGCCTGTTTTATCACCGAGTCTTCAAATGGGTTTCGCGGTGGCATGAGGCGATCGGAATCGATCGCGAGTGGTTTGGGGGATGCAGGGGATCGGGGCTGAGCTACGGCAAGGACGGCGATACGACTGGAGCTTGGGATCATCGGAGACGTGGGTTTTACTGGTGGTGTTCGTGTCCAGGCGAATGGGTTTAGGGGTCAAATTTGACTCAACAGTGAATCGAGATGTTTGATCGATCTCGTGGAGTGCTATGGGTGCTGTCGACTCGTCTGAGGTCAGGGTGGAGATCATCGGTGATCGGCGGTGGTGTGTACGTGGATGTGCACGTTTGCGTGCACTCGTGTATAACTGGGTGACTGTGAAATTTGGGGAAGATGAGGTAACTCGAAGAAGTTCTCGGGGACGTTTCGTGTGTGACTCAAAGCAACGAAACAGGGGGCAAGCTCGAGTGTATTATCGGGTTTCACCCGGGGTTGTCTCGGGTCTGGAAAGAATTGATACAAAAACAGTTTTAAATTTTAAAATGAATCAAGTTTTAAATATCTAAATGAATCCAGTTTAAACTGTTTCGTTAAATAAATTTTTTTGATAAATTAAAGAATGATTAATTACGGTGATTAATTTAAGGTTAAATTGTGAATTAATTAATCACTAAATGAAAATGACTAAAAAGAATAATTACTTAATGGAAGTAATTAAAAAAAAGGATTTATTTATTAAAGCTTTAATTTATGTGATTGAATAAATTTATATGATTTATTTATTAAGGTAATAAATCTGAGAATAATAAATTTAAAGATTAATAAATCATTGAAGGTGATTAAGGAATGATAATTAATTAAATGGAGAATTAAATAATTAAAAGTTAATTATTTAATAATTAAATGTTAATTAATTTATTATAAATGGTTAATTAATAAATGATTAAAGAATAATTAATCAAAATGATTTGTAAATTATTGATGTTAATTAACCAGGATTAGAAATTCGTAAGAAATTAATCTGATTTGAATTGATTAGATAATTAACTGACCTTACTTATGGATGTTTAGATTTTATTGGATGCTGAACTGTTTGATATCCCTGATATATGATGCTTTGTGATACACCCTGACTTGTATTGTGATCTGTGATAAATTATCTGTGATGTAATCTATTATCTGTGATATATATCTGTGATCTATACGATAAGCGATATAGTTTATATCGTTTATCAACTATATTCTGGATTTTGATCTGTGATGATTGATTGATGTTGCACTACTGTGTATAACCCCCGGACCACACTTATACACACACAAAAATGGATTTCACGAGGAAATTGGTTAAGTCACAGATAATTTAAATTTGATGTTTTTGAAATTTAAATTGTAATTTCAATTGATTTTGAAATTAGAAATTTAGGCTTAAAGTGAAAAGCTTTTGAAATGGAATTTCAAAGATAAAAGTTATTTTGAATAACTTAACCGAGTTTTTGAAAATGTAAATAATTAGATTTAAATTTGAATTCAAGTTTGAAATTAAATCTATGATTTTGAAACTAGGGATAAAAGATGATATAAATGTGTTTATATGAAGTTAAACCATTTAAAAGTAAAGTTTTGGGAATTTGAATTTAACCCAAGGATTTCAACTCGTATTAATGAATCAGATTTCCAAAATGAAAACTGTTGTTTTAAAAGGAATAAAAGCTTTCAGATAAGAAAATGAAATTCCAGTTTAATTAAAGGAATTTCAAGATTGAATTGAAATAATGGTTTTCCAAGTTATAAATGAATTGTTTTGAAAGCTATGAATTGAATCTGTTATTTTTAACAGATTTAAAAATGATGATTTGTTTAAACCATTCGAAATGAAATTGTTTTGAAAGCTATAAGTTGAATCTTTATTTTAAAGATTTAACGAGTTAATCAAACTGAAATGGAAATCGATTTGGAAAATCTGTGAATGAATCTTTGTGAAATTTAGTGAACTTTGTGAAGTAAATCTTTTTGTTTAAAAGATTAAAATGGTAATTTGTTTAACCATTTAAAATGAAAGTTTGGGTTTAAGTTGTGACTTAATTGAAATCCCAATATCCGTATATTTTTAAATATTGCGCTCACTATTCGGGTTAGCCGGGAAAAGACCTTTGGGTCGTATAACCCATTCCGAATAGTGATACGTCGTATATGGATGGCATTTGAAGACCGGTGGTGAAGACCGGATATTTTTCGAAAATGAAAGGACAACCTGTCGAATGTCTCTGCACTGAGTTGCTCCGGTATAGAGATTTATATCACTCTTTTGTGACGGGAAGTCCGGACGTGATTGGAAATTACCCGGAATTGCAAGGGCTTCGTAAGAAGTGCCTTCGGTTCTGTTCGAACCCGGAACAGACTTGTATGGATACATGTCTGACATTACACTTTGAGATATAAAGCCGATTTCTTTCAAATACATTTCTGTTGGTGGCGGAGAATTTATTCTCTTAGCTTAACACCCTTCTCTGAGACGTACGAGCTCAGAGGTTATGTAGTTGAAATTTATCAGCGATATATCCCAATTTGGTAATGTGACATGCTGAGTGTTGCTGTGTGATGATCAGTGTTTGATCATTTGCGATATGATCATTTATTTGATTTTATATCTTTGTGATCATAGGTTGATCATTTGTTTGACCCGAAGCATGGCTTTGTGACAAAGCGTAGCTTTGTGGACGAGACTTCGTCGAGCCTCACATCCCGGAAATGGTCGAAACAGGAAGGATGCAGCAAGGTTCTAGGGAGTAGCGCCCCTTAGTGTATGTCATTCCTTCTGGATAAAGGTGGTATCATGGTATAGAGCCCAGATACTTAACCTCTGTGGTTGCTGCAAATTTATTACTTTGTGGTTTGTTGGAAATCGGGGATCCTCGGGAAGATCGGTGACGATCGGGGGATGGCATACGCGTGTCAGTAGTTACCTATTTTTGCAGAGGTAACCCGGCCTTGTGTTGGCAGAGATCTAACCGTAATGTTAGGTTATTTCTCGGGTCGTCTATTCCAGGGACGTACCCATCGTGGCAAAGGAAGTTCCTTAGCCTGACCATTTGTTGGAAATCCAAAGAAACAATACGTGACTTGTACGGTTTTAGTTGTATTACCTGTCATGGAATGTGGCGGTAACCTGCTATTGAACATGGTAGCTATAGTAGGCATACGATAATGGTCGTATGTTGGCTAAGATTAATATTCTACTTTCGAAATTACTTTCTACACTATGCACTAATAATAATATCAAAAATGATTTGATTTTGCGTAGTAAGCATCTTTGACTATCATAAGAAGAAATCTCCTCCAATTCTGCGTTTGCATTGTGTGTGTGGTGGGAGGTCTTATGGTAGTTTCATTTTCCAAAAGCATTGCGAATTGACTTTAAAATTCTCTGCTATTTGTTTTAAAGACAAACTGTTTTTGTTGCTCACACCAGTCCCATGACTGATCCGGAGTTTATTGTTTCTTTCCTAAACTCTGGGTGCTCAAAATTTTCTACACGAGCAGTCTAGAGTTGGTTTTTTTCAGATAGTCAGATTTGTAGATTTATCTGGAGCTAGTTCAGTCTTTGGATCGGACTGCATTTGCTTATCTTCGTGCATCGTTATTTGGAGTTCAAGCTATATCTGGATTGCTGCTTTGAAGATGAAGATTATCCGCTGCTGATGTTAGTTATCTATTTTTCTTTCCGCTGCTATTTGTTGTATCATATCTCTGATGTATATAGATATTCATTGTATCATCATTGTATCTGGATATTGTATCAGATGTTGTATATGTATTATTCATTTATTCCGCTGTGTTATTTACTTAATGTTGTTATAAGCTCCGGCGACTCGGATTTGAACGGTCGAATCTACGACATTCGAGTACGATGTAAAGTATGGATGTTGATTTTCGAGCGGGAAAAATCCGTATCGTTACACGGGGTGTATGCTGTTTTCTCTGGAGGTGGAAGGATGATCGGGAATGTCAGGAAAAATGGTTGTTGGATGATCAAAGCATTATGGAGGTGGTGGTTGATCAGGGAAGATCGTAGCCCTAGTTTTATGGTAAAAGGGAAATTTGTTTCCCACGGCAACGAGAATGGATCGAGTTCACTGGAATTTTGGGAAATGGAAACTTGAAGGTGGTCGAAGGCATGGCTGGAGTTTCTGACACTCCGGTGATCGGAGGGAGGAGTACGAGGAGTTTCCAGGTGCTGCTATGCTTCCAGATTTGAGCAATAATGCTCGATTTTGATTTCAAGGTGATTGAGAGATTCCGATGGACGTTGTCTGATCTGAGGAGGATCGCCGACTTACGTAGGGTAGTGGCGATGTCAGGAGATGATCGGAGCTCCGGTGCATATGTACGGTGTGCATGGATTGATGTCTGGTGATGTTTGTTTAGGAATTAGTACACTCGAGTTATCTCGAGTAATTTGAGTCTTGACTCGAAGCAAGGTAGGAATTTACTCGGAGTAAATTAGGCAAGGCTCGGGGAAATTTCTGGGTTAAGGGAAATCTGCTCTGTTTTGAAAATTTGAAAACTGGGTTTTTAAATTTGTAAAGAAGATTTAAATCTAAGTTTAAATCTAAATTTTAAAATAGATTCAAGTTTAATTTGAATCTTAGTTTGAAAATAAATTAAGCTTTTAAATTCAAATTGTTTTAAATAACTTAAAAGGTGTTAAGGAAATTAGTGTATTTAAAAGAAATTGAATTTAAATGAAGATTGAAAATGTAAAGAAAAGATTTAAATAAAGTTTTTAAAGTTTAAATGTTTTAATGAATTTAAATGTTAGGTTATGGTTTAAATGTTTAAATTTAAAAAGAACTAGGTTTTAAACTCTTATAAAATTCTTTTATAAGAAAGGTATTCTTTAGCATGAAAACTTAATAGGTTTTAAATTGATTTAAATTTTGTTAAAGATAAATTGAGTTCATTTTAAAAACTTGAATTTAAATGAAATTTAAAATTAGATTTGTAAATGAATATTTTAAATAAACTTGTTAATGATAATTTAACTGTAGGTAAGAAAAGTTTTATCTTAAAATTTAATTAATTAAGATAATGATTTTCTTAATTAAGATATTTAAGTATAAATAGTTGAGAAATTATTTAATTAAATTTAAATAATTAGATAAATAATTAACTAAGTAATTAATTAGTGATTAACTAAAGATAATCACTTATAATTTATTAAGTGTAATTACTTGATGAAGTAATTAAGGAATAATTACTAGATGTAATTAAGTAAGGCAAATTATTTAATAAAGTGATTAAAGGATAATTATTTTATGAAAGTAATTAAATGGAAATGATTAAGAGTTAATTACCTAGTGTTATTAATTAAATAATTTAGTTAATAAAGTTAATTGTTGGTTAAGGTAATTAATTGTTGGTTAAGGTAAATAAATTGTTGGTTAAGATAATTAATTAAAAAGTAATTAATTAATGAAAGTAATTAAGGGAAGTTAATTACTGGATTATATTAATCAAAGGTGATTAATAATTATGATTAATTAAGAATAATTACTTAATGTAATTAATAAAATAATTAAAGGTGTAATTAAAGATCATTAGTTTATAATTAATGATTTAATTAAGAATTGATTAATTAAGATTAATAAATCAAATGATAAGTGATTAATTATAATTAATTAAGGCTTAAAGTAATTGATTATAATTAATTAATTAATGAAGTAATTAAAGGTTAATTACTGTATTTGATTAAGAATAATTAATTTGTGAAATTAATTAAAGATAATTACTTAAAGGTAATTAAAGTATAATTAATCAAGGTGATTAATTAAAGTGGATAATTAGAGAAAGATTAATTAATTTATTGGTAATTAATTAATGATTATATAAGTAAGATTTATGATGAAGTAATTAATTTAATTTATTTTAAATTAATTAGAAATGAAGTAATTAATTTAATTCACTTTAAATTAATTAAAGATATAGATAGTTAATTTAATTCATTTTAAATTAATTATCTTATGATTAAGTAAATCATTGCTTATATAAGAATGAATGACATTGATTGTCTTGAATGGATGTAATCTCAGAAATGAGATAAGATATTGTGTGATATGAATACTTGGTTGCATTATGATGATAATATAGATTAACTATTGTGATATTGATATGGATTACCTATTTGGTTATGAATCATCTGTTTAATTGATAATGTGATTATCAGTTGTGAATTGTGAATTATCTATCTGTATGAATATAGATAAGTTAAATTGTTTAAACCTTTAAACAACTTGGCCTTAAAAGATACGTTTTGGATTTCGATGAGACCGGGATGGGGTTTCCGTATACCGGTATTCCAGGTCTGGAGACCCGAATACCACATCGATCCAAATTAACGATAGGTCGTGAATCTCATGTGAAGATGAAGATTTAGAGTGCAAGGGTTATTGTCGTTAACTCTGAGGGTGATTCCAAAACGAGTGTAACGAGATAATGCCTTCGGTTTCGTTCGAACCCGGAACGAACTTATATGGATTGAATGCTTTCAGCACATCGTCAGGCGGACGATGAGCATTCTAAGTGATATGTTCTGAATAAAGGTAATCGTAACCTCAAGCCTCATCAACCGGGAATGGCTAAAACAGGGGAGGTGCAGCAAGGCTTCGTGGGTAGCACCCACTGAGAGCAAGATAGATCCCTGTCTAGAGGTCCCTTTTCTTTTATTCGGCTTAGTGTGTGGTTGGTCGCGCCAACCACGGGATTGTCTTGTTCGGGATTATCCAGTAAGGGATGGTTCCGGCTTTGTGTTGCAGGGGAGCGGGCGTACTCCTCGGTACGGTGATCTAGGCCACGTACTGTGACGGGCGGTACCCCAGTAGCCCTGCCATTGTATGGAATCCAAACTCCAATAAGTGCCGTACGTATTAGTTGTGCCCAACTATGTTGGAATGTGAGATGTAAGCATTTCAGCTATTTCTGTATTTTACTTGAAAACCCTAGACCCTATTATAATATAACTGGATTTCCTATCAAATGTTTTGGTTAGCGTAAGGTAAAAACTTTTCCATGTTTATGTGTGGGAAGTCTTACGTGATACCTTTGTTTTCAAAAGGTTTTGAAGTTAAACAATTTTAACCCGTTTACTCACACCAGACCCATGTCTGACCCAAGTGTTTATTTCTGTTTTATAAACTCTTGGGTACTCAAATTTTTTACGAGTAGCCAAGGGATTCAGGTTTAGCTTTGACGAATATTCTGGAGGAGCAATGGAGCAGGAGGCTTCGGCGTTCGTAGATATAGTATTCCGCTGTGTTGATATCTGTGATAGTGTCTTGTCTTGTATTTGAGTTGTAATGTCTAGACAGATGTTTATAACTGTCTAGTAAGTGATGTATATGCTGTGTAACTCTGTAAATTGTTGTATACTATGTAATAGTTTATGTTATTAATATAATTTATTCGTTCCGCTGTGAGATCGTTGTTGTTGTTTCTTTCTTTCTTCTTTTCTTTTCTATTTTCTACCCCTTTCTTTCTTCATAACGATGCGACTTTCTGGGCATAGAAAGTCGGGTCGTTACATTTGGTATCAGAGCTGTAGGTTGAGTGAATACCTAGGCTCTGAAGTGGTGTCTATCTTGAGAGCGCGTAATTGTTAGTTTTATAAAAATGGTTTTATATTGTGTTAATTGATCGGTTGAGTGGTATATGGATTCTGGTCAATACGAGTAGCTAACGTTATTGATAGGGATCTCTAAACACTTAGACCAGGCCAACGTACACAATATTGTTTTAAAGAGGTAAATGAAATAATTTTACCCAGAAATAATTTCTATATAAAAAGTATCATTTTAAATATATATATATTTCTACCTATTTGTTGGGTTACCTGTTCGGGTTTTCCAATATAAGTTATAAAGGTAGATAAGGTGGTAGTGTGTGTAACACAATTACCAATAGTTGGAGTTTGAATGTTTGAGGTTGGAAGAGTATATCTGACGAGACTGTAGACCAAATACCGTCTCGAGTAAACTTTGTTGTGGTGTAAAGATTTCACCGGTCTCTGAAGGAAACCAGTTATGGTTTAGAGTTTATCTTTGTAGTTGGATAAATAGAGTAGATCTATTGGATGAGCTGAAGAGAGTGATGATATTTTGGTAACCTCAGGAAGTAGTAGCGGTGTGATGAGACACGATGGCTAGGGACGTTTCTGAAGATGTTTCTTCTGGAACAAGTTTGAAGAAGTGAGTCTGTTTCGGTGTTGTGGCTGAGTCCAGTGGGGTGTTTCTATTTTCTTTGAGGTCCGAGTTTCTCGAGAAGTTTCGGATAAGAAGTCTTTGGTTTGTGGCAGCAATGCGACTCGGGGTGTTCTATGTTGGCAGAAAGTTTCTGTCTGAGCAGTTTTTCTAGAGATGGAGTCCAGAAGCAGCAGAGTGAATCCATTTCTTCGATGAATTGGATAGTTAAATATAAGCTGTTCTGATTGGTAAAGAGAGAACAGTTTTCTTTGCAGTTAGGTCAGGTTGATCGCAAAAGAGACTTGCGATTGTTTGAGTGTTCTCTTGGGTTATTGGAGATTGAGATTCCATATCGACTTGATTCGTGGAGTTACCGGAAGTTCAGCTTAATAGAAGGATGTCGCCGAGAGAAAAATTTGGTGAAGCAGCTCAGAATTCTTTGGAGAGGGATTGATCACACCTAGTTTTTCTGGAGAAGTTTCTGCGAGATATTTCTGACCAAATGGAATGGAGTCGCTAAGATTTTATGGTCTGATGAACTGTGGATGATCAAGTTTGTGCTCGAGTTTTTCCGACGGCATTCTCATCTGTTCAAGATCAGAGTTGTGCAGCGGAAGCAAGGTAGTAACTATTCTAGAGTGGAAGCAACCGAGAGTTGTAATTTTCTTCGAGTAGAGGATTTCTATAAGAAATTTAAGTGTATCTCTAAGTGTGAAGAAATTTTCAGGATTTGGAGATAAGGTTGTCAAGTGCAACTGTTTTGGCTATTCCAGATAGGAGAAGTAGTTCATAGTTCTCTAATGTTTGTGGAGTAGAATTGTGTTCTGGATTTCGGTGATTTTTGGGAAACCATTTTGTTGAGAAGGATCCGGAAATTGGTTTGATGTTGGTCTAGATTATTTCAAGAGGCATCAGCAAGAGTTAAGCTGATCAAGAAGAATGTAGTGACTCAGGATTATCAGGAGAGTTATGCAATTAAGAATTGATGGAATTTGGAAATTGAAGTTGAAATTGGATATTGTTTAAGTTTTCTCCAATCAAAGGAGATATAAGATTTAGTAAGACTGAAGAGTTAGCTCCGGAAGTACTATGAGATTTTTCTGTGTTCTCAAAAGGATTAGTTCTTTGATCTATAGGATTGAGTTGCCGGTTCGGATAACTGGAATTCATTTTATTTCACATATCTCTGAGGAATATGTGTATGATTCATCGAGTGATGGAATCAGCAGTTCAGAAGGATAGTTGGGATGGTTTTGAGTTAGTCTGATATCTTGTTCAGATTTGTGATCTAGAAAGGAAGGACTTCAAGATTATTGTAGATAGTTAGTTTAGATCCTGTAGAACGAGTCTCCCGGTATATATATATACTTGGGGAAACTCGAGGAAATTCTATCCAAAATTTGTCTGGATAGTTAAATTTGTTTGATTAAATTGTTTGCTATGATTGTTAGAGTATGATTGATATGTATGGTTGTTGTTTGAAATTAAAATTTGCTGAGTTATTAAATTATCTTTGCTTTTAAATTTCGGGGACGAAATTATTTTAAGGGGGGAGGAATGTGATATCCCGGAATTTTGGCAATATCAATTTAATAATCTTTATTAATAATTAAATTGATTTGTTGATTTCATTTTATAAATTGACAAGTTTAATTCTTTTAAAAGTTAATAATATTTTAAATTGGCAATACTTATTAATATCTTTTCTAAACAATTTAAAATTGGTAAGATTTATCTTCCAAAACTTATATAAATGTTTTAATGTATATATATATATATTGGTATATATATCATAAATGGGGAGTCTTTTAATTTAATAAATCTATGTTTTCAAATTTTAATATATATGTATATATATATATTGTTATTTGAAGGAATAATTTGATTTAATACTTTTGAAAATGATATTTAAGATTTAAATCAAGGATTCATTGTTTAATAGTCTTTTATCATAAGATAAATTGTTTTGTAAAAATATATATAAAGTTAAAATAAGTTTCTCAAGCATATAAAAATATATTATAAATATTTGATCAAAGCATAAGCTACTATAAATAGTTGTTTTCATAAATTCATATTTGTATATTTATATAGAAATGTAAAAGCTTATTTATAAAAAGATAAATACATTATATACATGTAAATATTTTATAAGTACATAAGTATAGCTTAAATAAATTAATAAAAGACAAGATTTACACTTGTAAACATATGGAGGCTTGGATTTCATATGTGTAAGATAAGTAACAACATAAGAAGACAAGTGGCTATTCTTCTCTTTAAATTAAAGTAATAAATAAAATTAATATGAAAGAAAAAAAAAAATCTGTTTTCACTTTTCAGTCTAAGTTCATCTTTTCATCAATTCTCTACTAAAAATAAATTCGTATCAAAAGAAAAGATAAAAACTGGAAATCAAATTGCAAAGAGAAATGAAAATCTAGAAAATCTGGGAATCTAAGATCTGAAATAAGAAGATCAAAGGCAAATTAAAACAGCAGTTTCAAATCTTCAATTGCAATTTGAAGACATGCAATCAAATAAGGAAATCAACAGCAAGTTTATCTTCAACTAAGCAAAAGAAAAGGAAGTTCAAAATCAAATTCAAAAGTCTGGAATAAGCCTGGAAACAAGAACCTGTCATATGTTCTCTGTTTAAAATAACAGGTGAGTAAACAATTTATCTTAAAAACAGTTTTCTGTAATATCTGTTGTTATGATGAATGTGATGAATGATTGTAATGGATTGTGTTGCATGAATTATATGGATGTTAATGCATGTATATTATGTATATGAAATGTCTGTGATATACATGTTGTTGATTGTGAACACACATATATATATCTAGACTCTGTTTAAATTTCCAGGCTCAAGTTCTATTAAATTCATATCCTCTTGATCTATTAGCTATTAGAGTATAGGCTTTAAAACAAATTTGTTTGTTTAGTCATAAGGTAAGGTTTAAAATTTTAAATTAAGTTAAATAATTTGAATTGGCTCTGGAAACTGAAAAGAATATGCAAACATCAGTTTTGACAAAAATTTAATCTCTGTAATTCATTGGTTCAGGATTATGAATTGAAAACTTATACAAAATCTTGATTTTTAAAACTTAAATCACGATTTTTAGAATTAAAATGAGGTAGCAGTTTGAGTTTGAAGAGATTATACATTTTTGATGGGTTCTGATGATCTAAGTGTTCGGGGTGTATGCTGTTTTCTCTGGAGGTGGAAGGATGATCGGGAATGTCAGGAAAAATGGTTGTTGGATGATCAAAGCATTATGGAGGTGGTGGTTGATCAGGGAAGATCGTAGCCCTAGTTTTATGGTAAAAGGGAAATTTGTTTCCCACGGCAACGAGAATGGATCGAGTTCACTGGAATTTTGGGAAATGGAAACTTGAAGGTGGTCGAAGGCATGGCTGGAGTTTCTGACACTCCGGTGATCGGAGGGAGGAGTACGAGGAGTTTCCAGGTGCTGCTATGCTTCCAGATTTGAGCAATAATGCTCGATTTTGATTTCAAGGTGATTGAGAGATTCCGATGGACGTTGTCTGATCTGAGGAGGATCGCCGACTTACGTAGGGTAGTGGCGATGTCAGGAGATGATCGGAGCTCCGGTGCATATGTACGGTGTGCATGGATTGATGTCTGGTGATGTTTGTTTAGGAATTAGTACACTCGAGTTATCTCGAGTAATTTGAGTCTTGACTCGAAGCAAGGTAGGAATTTACTCGGAGTAAATTAGGCAAGGCTCGGGGAAATTTCTGGGTTAAGGGAAATCTGCTCTGTTTTGAAAATTTGAAAACTGGGTTTTTAAATTTGTAAAGAAGATTTAAATCTAAGTTTAAATCTAAATTTTAAAATAGATTCAAGTTTAATTTGAATCTTAGTTTGAAAATAAATTAAGCTTTTAAATTCAAATTGTTTTAAATAACTTAAAAGGTGTTAAGGAAATTAGTGTATTTAAAAGAAATTGAATTTAAATGAAGATTGAAAATGTAAAGAAAAGATTTAAATAAAGTTTTTAAAGTTTAAATGTTTTAATGAATTTAAATGTTAGGTTATGGTTTAAATGTTTAAATTTAAAAAGAACTAGGTTTTAAACTCTTATAAAATTCTTTTATAAGAAAGGTATTCTTTAGCATGAAAACTTAATAGGTTTTAAATTGATTTAAATTTTGTTAAAGATAAATTGAGTTCATTTTAAAAACTTGAATTTAAATGAAATTTAAAATTAGATTTGTAAATGAATATTTTAAATAAACTTGTTAATGATAATTTAACTGTAGGTAAGAAAAGTTTTATCTTAAAATTTAATTAATTAAGATAATGATTTTCTTAATTAAGATATTTAAGTATAAATAGTTGAGAAATTATTTAATTAAATTTAAATAATTAGATAAATAATTAACTAAGTAATTAATTAGTGATTAACTAAAGATAATCACTTATAATTTATTAAGTGTAATTACTTGATGAAGTAATTAAGGAATAATTACTAGATGTAATTAAGTAAGGCAAATTATTTAATAAAGTGATTAAAGGATAATTATTTTATGAAAGTAATTAAATGGAAATGATTAAGAGTTAATTACCTAGTGTTATTAATTAAATAATTTAGTTAATAAAGTTAATTGTTGGTTAAGGTAATTAATTGTTGGTTAAGGTAAATAAATTGTTGGTTAAGATAATTAATTAAAAAGTAATTAATTAATGAAAGTAATTAAGGGAAGTTAATTACTGGATTATATTAATCAAAGGTGATTAATAATTATGATTAATTAAGAATAATTACTTAATGTAATTAATAAAATAATTAAAGGTGTAATTAAAGATCATTAGTTTATAATTAATGATTTAATTAAGAATTGATTAATTAAGATTAATAAATCAAATGATAAGTGATTAATTATAATTAATTAAGGCTTAAAGTAATTGATTATAATTAATTAATTAATGAAGTAATTAAAGGTTAATTACTGTATTTGATTAAGAATAATTAATTTGTGAAATTAATTAAAGATAATTACTTAAAGGTAATTAAAGTATAATTAATCAAGGTGATTAATTAAAGTGGATAATTAGAGAAAGATTAATTAATTTATTGGTAATTAATTAATGATTATATAAGTAAGATTTATGATGAAGTAATTAATTTAATTTATTTTAAATTAATTAGAAATGAAGTAATTAATTTAATTCACTTTAAATTAATTAAAGATATAGATAGTTAATTTAATTCATTTTAAATTAATTATCTTATGATTAAGTAAATCATTGCTTATATAAGAATGAATGACATTGATTGTCTTGAATGGATGTAATCTCAGAAATGAGATAAGATATTGTGTGATATGAATACTTGGTTGCATTATGATGATAATATAGATTAACTATTGTGATATTGATATGGATTACCTATTTGGTTATGAATCATCTGTTTAATTGATAATGTGATTATCAGTTGTGAATTGTGAATTATCTATCTGTATGAATATAGATAAGTTAAATTGTTTAAACCTTTAAACAACTTGGCCTTAAAAGATACGTTTTGGATTTCGATGAGACCGGGATGGGGTTTCCGTATACCGGTATTCCAGGTCTGGAGACCCGAATACCACATCGATCCAAATTAACGATAGGTCGTGAATCTCATGTGAAGATGAAGATTTAGAGTGCAAGGGTTATTGTCGTTAACTCTGAGGGTGATTCCAAAACGAGTGTAACGAGATAATGCCTTCGGTTTCGTTCGAACCCGGAACGAACTTATATGGATTGAATGCTTTCAGCACATCGTCAGGCGGACGATGAGCATTCTAAGTGATATGTTCTGAATAAAGGTAATCGTAACCTCAAGCCTCATCAACCGGGAATGGCTAAAACAGGGGAGGTGCAGCAAGGCTTCGTGGGTAGCACCCACTGAGAGCAAGATAGATCCCTGTCTAGAGGTCCCTTTTCTTTTATTCGGCTTAGTGTGTGGTTGGTCGCGCCAACCACGGGATTGTCTTGTTCGGGATTATCCAGTAAGGGATGGTTCCGGCTTTGTGTTGCAGGGGAGCGGGCGTACTCCTCGGTACGGTGATCTAGGCCACGTACTGTGACGGGCGGTACCCCAGTAGCCCTGCCATTGTATGGAATCCAAACTCCAATAAGTGCCGTACGTATTAGTTGTGCCCAACTATGTTGGAATGTGAGATGTAAGCATTTCAGCTATTTCTGTATTTTACTTGAAAACCCTAGACCCTATTATAATATAACTGGATTTCCTATCAAATGTTTTGGTTAGCGTAAGGTAAAAACTTTTCCATGTTTATGTGTGGGAAGTCTTACGTGATACCTTTGTTTTCAAAAGGTTTTGAAGTTAAACAATTTTAACCCGTTTACTCACACCAGACCCATGTCTGACCCAAGTGTTTATTTCTGTTTTATAAACTCTTGGGTACTCAAATTTTTACGAGTAGCCAAGGGATTCAGGTTTAGCTTTGACGAATATTCTGGAGGAGCAATGGAGCAGGAGGCTTCGGCGTTCGTAGATATAGTATTCCGCTGTGTTGATATCTGTGATAGTGTCTTGTCTTGTATTTGAGTTGTAATGTCTAGACAGATGTTTATAACTGTCTAGTAAGTGATGTATATGCTGTGTAACTCTGTAAATTGTTGTATACTATGTAATAGTTTATGTTATTAATATAATTTATTCGTTCCGCTGTGAGATCGTTGTTGTTGTTTCTTTCTTTCTTCTTTTCTTTTCTATTTTCTACCCCTTTCTTTCTTCATAACGATGCGACTTTCTGGGCATAGAAAGTCGGGTCGTTACAGTTAAGGAAAAGAAAAAGAAAGAGGTAGAAGAAGAATAGAAAACAAAACTCAGAATCACATATTCTCACATTCGCAGCGGATAAAATATAATATCAAATAATATTCTTTACACAAAGAAAGCTGTAATTGTTATTTTACATTCACTACATCAGAGTTACAACCATTTATAAATATACTAGACAGTTAGAATTAACATGTCTCAGATAAATAACAGTAATATGCTCAGCGGAATACACTCCATACGTTCCTGCCATCCAGCTCGCCACCTGAGCTCCAGAACGTCCTAACCTGAAAATCTGTAATACTCGGTCTGACCCGAGCATTACATCAAAGTAACACCCGGGTCAGGCTGGAAACCAGCGTGAGTAAACCCATCTAACATGGAATACTAAAGCATACAACTTATTTAAACCTGGGTAACTCGTACCTTATTACGAGTTCTTAACTTGCCATAGTCAAATATACATCTTACAATCATATCTAAGCATTATTACTCAGATTAAATGACCCAGTTTATATCATTTATTCCAATCCAGCCTATTTGATTTCACATATCAAATTTACAAAGAATTATTGTAAATTACAAATCGAAGTGGTTTCGGGCATTTACTGATACCCGACCCCGGTCTCTTCGAATTCAATGTCATCTCTAATCCAAGTTGTTAGATTTTAAACAATACAATTTAAATCCAGGATATCATACAACAATTCAACTTAGATAGGTAATCTACATTATCACATTTTAACCTATTCATATCACAGAGCATCACACATCAGAGATATCGATCAATTCAAAGCATTCACACAATTCAATTATCCATAACAAGATTTATTAAATATATAATTACAAATTAATTTAATTAATCTCCAATTAAATTAATTACCAACTTTAATCATTTAGATTACCTTAATCCTGCATACTCAATATTTGTTAATAAATCATTCTTTAATCATCCATCTTAATTAATCATCCTTGGTTAATTATCCTTTAATTACATTAAGTAATTAACCTTTAAGTACCCCATAGATTAATTAGCCTTAACCATTCATATTAACTTTTAATAAATCTCCTTAATTAATTAGTCACAATAATTAATGATTCTCTAATCACTTAATTAAAGTAATTATTTAATAATTAATTACTTAACCTTGCTTAATCAATCATTAATTAATTACAAACCATTTAATTTAATCATTCCTTGATTACCATACAAATCAATTAATTAATCTTTAATTTCCTAATTAATTACTCCTTAATTATTAATTAACAAACCTTAATTATTAATTAATTAATAAAACTTAATTACAAATCAATTAATCTTTAATTAATAGTTAATTCAATTTTTAATTACCAATTTATTTATTTCTAATTACTAATTAATTAATACTTAATTACTTAATTAATTAATGCTTAATCATTAATTAATTATCTCTAATCATTAATTAATTAATTCTAATCACCTAATTAACAATCCTTAGTTACAAATTAATTAATATTTAATAATTAATTAATTAGCTTAATTAATGACTCTTTAATTACTTCATTAATTATCAAATCCTTAAGTAATTATAAGATAAAACATTCCTTTTATTAATTTCCTATCGCATATTTTTAAAACATTTATCCCTTTAATTAATACTTAATTATAACCCAATTAATAAATTTTTAATTACCAATTAAATTACTTAAACTTTGCATTACAACTTTGTATTACTAAAATTTTTATAAAACTGTACATATCATAACCTCAAATTTCAAAAACCAAACAACATTTTACTTCACTTTTAAAACCTGTATTTCATTCATTTTTTTTTTAAACCTGCATTTGATTTTATTTTAGCTTTAAAACTGTATTTTAACTTTGTACAAGTTTCCACTTAAAACAGAAAAACTCATCACAATATAACCCGAGTAATTTTCTAAAATCCCCGAGCCTCTCTCGTGCTACTCGCGATCCACTCACGTCTCCGAGTTACTCACGCAATGTCTCGAGTTCGACACCGAGAAACGATCGTCTTCCCCAAACTCGAACTCACAGCACAACTATCCCAACCCAAACATACACGTGTGCACGTGTACACCTGATCCAACAATCACCGATCAACGTTCCGAACGCCAGCAAGTCGCCGTCACCCACCTCAATCTTCCCAACCATCCAGTTTGAGGAACTCGACTGGAAATCAAAATCGAGCTAGTTCGATTCCACTAGAACCAAATTCGAAGAACAGAACTTCCCCCGCGCCATCACCTTCGACCATCTGGAGCCACGTCAGTCAACCCAGAACCACTCCACATCCTCACGCACAATTTCCCCCTGGTGTGATCACCTTCGATCAACTGTCGATGTCGCATGAACTCGAACAACATCGTCGACCAAAATTGAACCTTAAACCCTACTTCACCCCCACCAGGCTACTCCGGCCATCATAAAATTTTACCACCATTTTTCCCCCATTCCCCAACCTACAACCCTTCTCTGGCCACAACCCCAAGGCCCAAACTTTCTCCGATCACCAGAATCTATCCAAAATAGATTTTCCATTCAATTCGCAATTTCCCACAAATTACTAAACTAATAATATTGATTTTGTTCTTAAAATTCATGGTTTTTGAAATCGAGTTAGGTGAGGTGAATGAAATTCGAAACCATGATACTTGAATTTGACAGGATTTTAAGTTTTCACTGTATATTTCAAATTTTCAAATAAAAACTTAAACTGATTATTCTTAAAAATATTTTACAATTAAGATCTGGTTTATTTAAACATTTTTCATTTAATCATCTAAACCTATAAGAGAATGATGGAAGAGATTATGATTTATGATTCTGTTTCTAGCCTACAAGAACATGTATATATATATCTGTATAACAGACATGCACTGATATATTCACATCCATACAACATTATCCATAATAACTACTAGTATTAATCCTAAAATATCAAGATATATTATCAGATTCAAGATTAAGTGTGTTAGTTTACTCACAGAAAAATGTTTGAATCAGAGAACAGAAAATTTGGTAGTTTACTCACATGATTTTCCAGAACCAGGAACAGATCCTGGGAATTGATCTGCTTTGATCTGATCATGTTGTTGCTTAAATCTTTGGGTTGCCAGGCTTCTAGATTGAAAACTTGAACTTGATTTCCAGGTTTGAATTTGGTTTTGATTTACACTGATCTCAGGTTTGAACTTGCATTTGATTTAAGATTGTTGCCTCTGCTTTGCATTGTATTTCCGGTTGAAGTTTTTGATCTTGAAAAATTTGAACTGAAGCTTTTATCTTATTTCCAGGTTTCAGATTTTTAACTTTGCTTTGATTTATTTTCTGTTTTGTATTTATTTTCTCAGGTTTTGAGAAGTTTTTAAAACTGAGAAACTTTTGAACTAAAAAAGATGAGCAGCCTGGTTTAAAGATTTTGATTTTTATTTACATTATCATTTCAAGAGAAAACATCTTTGCCACTTGTTAATTTTATCAACCATTTGTCATTTACATTTGTTTATCACCTTACACATGTTATTAACATGCTTTATAAACTAACACTTGTAATTATGCATGAGTTTATAAATTTTTAAATGATTTATAAAGCTTTCTTATTTAATTTCCTAATTAATAAATACTTCTCTTAATATATAAAAAAAAACCCTTTTAAAGAAAATAATATAAAACAAATTACATTCCAATAAAATCATACATATATATTTTTAAATCCTAAATTAAATCTCACTTTACTTATTTACAAACCACCCTTACATATAAATATGTATAGAATTTCCAAAAATTTGTTTAAAGTTGATTCTATATATATATTTTATATTAGCTTTGAAAAGATAAATTTTGCCAAATAAATATTTATAAAAGAAGATCATTAAACAAATATTATCAAATGAATATTTATCTAGATATTTATAAGTCAGTATTTATTATAGTTCAAATTCATCTATATACATATCCAAATATATTCTAATTATCAGAATTTCATTTATTAATCCAAATAAAATCAGTATTTCTATTAATTAACCCAGTTAGTTATCAATTTACAGATGTTCCAAAATCCGGGTTATTACATTCCTCCCCCCTTAGAATCTTTTCGTCCTCGAAAAGGAACGAAGCCAGAATTTACTTAATACATAAAATCAGATAAATTATATTTTTCATTTTTAAAACACTTTAAAATCTATATAGTATTACAAAATTTTTTTTTATAAAAATACTTTTATAACTCGATGTTTCAACAAGTTCATCCTCGTTCTTACAGAAATTCGGTCATACGTTGATCAGACGTAGGACTGAAAATCTATAAGGACTTAGCAAACCCGTTTTCAACACCCAGTGAAATCCTTGGAAAATAATTTATTGAAAATATAGAAAACATTTTTGAAATTGAGGAAATATCTTTGGTGAGAATGCTCTGGAAATCATCACCCCCATCCATGGTCGCAGTTAACCCGATGGTTACGTTGCCGTCCCGGCAAAATCCACAGATAACTGTAGGTCTCCGCGCTCCTCGATTACGCCATGGAACCCGCTACAGATCGCAGTTATACCCGGGCCTTACGTTGCTATCACAGCACAAACCCATATAACTGTAGGCATCAGCGCCACCGAATTTCGCTGCCAAATAATGAAACTTCTCCCACATAGGTCGCAGTCTACCGATATAAAATCAAACGTAGACAGTTGGCTCTCAGCGGCACACACGACTTTCGCTATGTTACCATAGTGTCACAGTCTACCGATATAAAATCAAACGTAGACAGTTGGCTCTCAGCGGCACACATGACTTTCGCTATGGTCTGTAGTAGATCGCAGTGACATTGAGTTAAACTGTCGTCACAGCATAACCCAAATGCCTCCGTGGGCACCAGCCCCTCGACTTTCGCTACACAAATAATCCTCAGGAACTAGTTTATTCCGGACTCCTCACAGGATCAACTTTAGAATCCCCCTTTGGGGTTCAAGGCAGTACCACCCAGTGGCACTCCTGAGAAGTTCATTTCAAGGGAGCGCCTTTTTCCCCAGAGCTATACTCAAAACATTTTATACTATATACTTATAGTATCTTCAAATCATACCCTTTATGATTTATCAAAATCTCCTTTACACAAAATCGATTACCAAAAATCGATAATTCTCAACTAGGCTTTCCAAAATCCAAAATTGATTTTCCCAAAAATCAAAAGCCTTTTCCAAATTCATAGGTTTCCAAAACCTTTTCCAAAATCATTCTCATAAGATCCTTTATATATAGATACAGATATATATAACTTTGAAAATCTTTGGATCACTTCAAACTTGTATAAAACCTCTTTTATACATTAAATATTTCTTTTTATTCTGGCTAGATTCAGTAAGGGAAGTTTATCATATTACAAAATATAACTTTATTTATTGTCAAATCAAATATTCAAGTTTGATTTCTTTATAAAGTTATTTACCATTTACTTACTTCCATAAAGTAAATTTCAACCAAAGAAATATCCAATTCCATTATATTTCACAAATATACTTTTCATTTCAAAGACCATTTTACAATCCTTATCCACAAATTTCAATATCAATTTCATCCAAACTCGTACGATGTACTCATATCATTCGTACGCAATACCAATCTGATCGCTCACTCGATCACACAATTTCTCTTCCGAACTAGTATCGTCCTCCCGACTTCCTAGTGCGGACTCAGATCTGGTTTCCTGATCAGAAACCGTCATTCTCCTTGCATAGTCACAACTATGATAGAGAATATCCAGAACCAATCAACAATCCATATCCAGGTTCGCCGTCGAAAATCGAGCGAAAAATCCCAACTCGGATCGATAATATTATCTCGAAATTCTGTGTTCGAATCTGGATCAAATCACTATGCGAATAGAATAATATACGCACATCCTACGTATTTAACTTTATTGATTATTAGCCAAATCAATTCTCTTTTCTATTCACATTTCCTTTAATTCCATTCACTTATTCTCAATTGCTTCCATTTCCAATTGAGTTATTACTTTAATTACAAACAGTTTGAACTCTGACCAATTTAAATTTAAAAATAGCTTGAAAAAGTTTTAAAATAGATAAGTAGTTGAAAAATAGTTATTAGTTTGTAAAATAGCTGTAAAATAGTTAAGTATTATAAAATAGTTAGGTAATTGCAAAATAGTTTTTAAAATAATGATTAGATATAAGTAACTGAAAAATAATAATTAGTTTATAAGACAGTTTCAAAATAGTTAAATAGTTCCAAAATAATTGTAAAATGAGTATAAGATAGTTTGGGGTTTAAGAAGAAAGATTGTATAGTAAATAGTTTGGAAAAATATACTTGTATTAAAACAATTTGAAAATAATCCAGAGCCAAACTGTTTAATTTCCCAATCTCCATTTCCAATTAATTTCCCATTAATTCAATTTAAATTTCCACTTTCATTTAAATTGACTCAATACTTCAATTTCCAGATCTCAAACCCATTTTGAGATCACTCATAACTCCCATTTAAATTAACCATTTAACTACCCAAGTTAAATTTAAATTTCATCTTGAAATTTCCAATTCAAGTTATTTATTCAAACTTATTTAACTTCCTCCAAGTTAAATTTACTTAATCCGGTCAACTTTCACAATTTGAATTCCCATACAAATTTTAAACTTCAGATTAATAGTCTTTCCCCCTTTTAAGTTTAAAAACTTACTTTACTTTGGGTTTCACATCACATTCCAATTTAAAACTTAACACTAAGTGTTTATTTCAAATCATCATTGGTATTATGTATATTCCTCATATATACATTTTCTTTACACACCAAGTTATACTTTAAATTTTTAAACCACCTTTGGTTTTAATTCAAAACAAACTTCTTTAAAACAATTTCAAGTTTTCTGGATTTAGAATTAAAATTTCACAATTTTTAATTATCTTCAATTCCAATTTATAAGTTATACTCACTTAAAGGTTTACTTCCCTAAACATTTCATTTTGCTAAATCATTAACAACATTCATTATTAAACACAATTACCATTTATGATAATAACCAAGATTGTCATATCTGGAAACCAATTCATTATTATCTTTATTCTTGATACCATTTCTACAAATTCAAGATTTTAATTTCAGTTTGAATTCATTTCAAACTTATCTTCGTTCAATTTTAATTTGGCTTTATTTCTATTACCACTTAATTTATTTCCAATATTTTAACAACCAATTACCTTAATATTTATTAGAAAGAAATATCATTTTATATATCAAAATATATTCTTATATAAAATCATTTAAAATCCTTATATAAGAAAATAACAATTACGCACTCATATATATATACACTCAACTCGTTCTAGGGTACCATTGACCCTATCCTTAACGAGTAATCCCAACAGAGCCAAGGTTCTCGCTTAACCTTCGCTCTGATACCAAGTGTAACGACCCGGAATTTTCGATTCCGAAAATTCCGAATTGTTAAGGAAAAGAAAAAGAAAGAGGTAGAAGAAGAATAGAAAACAAAACTCAGAATCACATATTCTCACATTCGCAGCGGATAAAATATAATATCAAATAATATTCTTTACACAAAGAAAGCTGTAATTGTTATTTTACATTCACTACATCAGAGTTACAACCATTTATAAATATACTAGACAGTTAGAATTAACATGTCTCAGATAAATAACAGTAATATGCTCAGCGGAATACACTCCATACGTTCCTGCCATCCAGCTCGCCACCTGAGCTCCAGAACGTCCTAACCTGAAAATCTGTAATACTCGGTCTGACCCGAGCATTACATCAAAGTAACACCCGGGTCAGGCTGGAAACCAGCGTGAGTAAACCCATCTAACATGGAATACTAAAGCATACAACTTATTTAAACCTGGGTAACTCGTACCTTATTACGAGTTCTTAACTTGCCATAGTCAAATATACATCTTACAATCATATCTAAGCATTATTACTCAGATTAAATGACCCAGTTTATATCATTTATTCCAATCCAGCCTATTTGATTTCACATATCAAATTTACAAAGAATTATTGTAAATTACAAATCGAAGTGGTTTCGGGCATTTACTGATACCCGACCCCGGTCTCTTCGAATTCAATGTCATCTCTAATCCAAGTTGTTAGATTTTAAACAATACAATTTAAATCCAGGATATCATACAACAATTCAACTTAGATAGGTAATCTACATTATCACATTTTAACCTATTCATATCACAGAGCATCACACATCAGAGATATCGATCAATTCAAAGCATTCACACAATTCAATTATCCATAACAAGATTTATTAAATATATAATTACAAATTAATTTAATTAATCTCCAATTAAATTAATTACCAACTTTAATCATTTAGATTACCTTAATCCTGCATACTCAATATTTATTAATAAATCATTCTTTAATCATCCATCTTAATTAATCATCCTTGGTTAATTATCCTTTAATTACATTAAGTAATTAACCTTTAAGTACCCCATAGATTAATTAGCCTTAACCATTCATATTAACTTTTAATAAATCTCCTTAATTAATTAGTCACAATAATTAATGATTCTCTAATCACTTAATTAAAGTAATTATTTAATAATTAATTACTTAACCTTGCTTAATCAATCATTAATTAATTACAAACCATTTAATTTAATCATTCCTTGATTACCATACAAATCAATTAATTAATCTTTAATTTCCTAATTAATTACTCCTTAATTATTAATTAACAAACCTTAATTATTAATTAATTAATAAAACTTAATTACAAATCAATTAATCTTTAATTAATAGTTAATTCAATTTTTAATTACCAATTTATTTATTTCTAATTACTAATTAATTAATACTTAATTACTTAATTAATTAATGCTTAATCATTAATTAATTATCTCTAATCATTAATTAATTAATTCTAATCACCTAATTAACAATCCTTAGTTACAAATTAATTAATATTTAATCATTAATTAATTAGCTTAATTAATGACTCTTTAATTACTTCATTAATTATCAAATCCTTAAGTAATTATAAGATAAAACATTCCTTTTATTAATTTCCTATCGCATATTTTTAAAACATTTATCCCTTTAATTAATACTTAATTATAACCCAATTAATAAATTTTTAATTACCAATTAAATTACTTAAACTTTGCATTACAACTTTGTATTACTAAAATTTTTATAAAACTGTACATATCATAACCTCAAATTTCAAAAACCAAACAACATTTTACTTCACTTTTAAAACCTGTATTTCATTCATTTTTTTTTTAAACCTGCATTTGATTTTATTTTAGCTTTAAAACTGTATTTTAACTTTGTACAAGTTTCCACTTAAAACAGAAAAACTCATCACAATATAACCCGAGTAATTTTCTAAAATCCCCGAGCCTCTCTCGTGCTACTCGCGATCCACTCACGTCTCCGAGTTACTCACGCAATGTCTCGAGTTCGACACCGAGAAACGATCGTCTTCCCCAAACTCGAACTCACAGCACAACTATCCCAACCCAAACATACACGTGTGCACGTGTACACCTGATCCAACAATCACCGATCAACGTTCCGAACGCCAGCAAGTCGCCGTCACCCACCTCAATCTTCCCAACCATCCAGTTTGACGAACTCGACTGGAAATCAAAATCGAGCTAGTTCGATTCCACTAGAACCAAATTCGAAGAACAGAACTTCCCCCGCGCCATCACCTTCGACCATCTGGAGCCACGTCAGTCAACCCAGAACCACTCCACATCCTCACGCATAATTTCCCCCTGGTGTGATCACCTTCGATCAACTGTCGATGTCGCATGAACTCGAACAACATCGTCGACCAAAATTGAACCTTAAACCCTACTTCACCCCCACCAGGCTACTCCGGCCATCATAAAATTTTACCACCATTTTTCCCCCATTCCCCAACCTACAACCCTTCTCTGGCCACAACCCCAAGGCCCAAACTTTCTCCGATCACCAGAATCTATCCAAAATAGATTTTCCATTCAATTCGCAATTTCCCACAAATTACTAAACTAATAATATTGATTTTGTTCTTAAAATTCATGGTTTTTGAAATCGAGTTAGGTGAGGTGAATGAAATTCGAAACCATGATACTTGAATTTGATAGGATTTTAAGTTTTCACTGTATATTTCAAATTTTCAAATAAAAACTTAAACTGATTATTCTTAAAAATATTTTACAATTAAGATCTGGTTTATTTAAACATTTTTCATTTAATCATCTAAACCTATAAGAGAATGATGGAAGAGATTATGATTTATGATTCTGTTTCTAGCCTACAAGAACATGTATATATATATCTGTATAACAGACATGCACTGATATATTCACATCCATACAACATTATCCACAATAACTACTAGTATTAATCCTAAAATATCAAGATATATTATCAGATTCAAGATTAAGTGTGTTAGTTTACTCACAGAAAAATGTTTGAATCAGAGAACAGAAAATTTGGTAGTTTACTCACATGATTTTCCAGAACCAGGAACAGATCCTGGGAATTGATCTGCTTTGATCTGATCATGTTGTTGCTTAAATCTTTGGGTTGCCAGGCTTCTAGATTGAAAACTTGAACTTGATTTCCAGGTTTGAATTTGGTTTTGATTTACACTGATCTCAGGTTTGAACTTGCATTTGATTTAAGATTGTTGCCTCTGCTTTGCATTGTATTTCAGGTTGAAGTTTTTGATCTTGAAAAATTTGAACTGAAGCTTTTATCTTATTTCCAGGTTTCAGATTTTTAACTTTGCTTTGATTTATTTTCTGTTTTGTATTTATTTTCTTAGGTTTTGAGAAGTTTTTAAAACTGAGAAACTTTTGAACTAAAAAAGATGAGCAGCCTGGTTTAAAGATTTTGATTTTTATTTACATTATCATTTCAAGAGAAAACATCTTTGCCACTTGTTAATTTTATCAACCATTTGTCATTTACATTTGTTTATCACCTTACACATGTTATTAACATGCTTTATAAACTAACACTTGTAATTATGCATGAGTTTATAAATTTTTAAATGATTTATAAAGCTTTCTTATTTAATTTCCTAATTAATAAATACTTCTCTTAATATATAAAAAAACCCTTTTAAAGAAAATAATATAAAACAAATTACATTCCAATAAAATCATACATATATATTTTTAAATCCTAAATTAAATCTCACTTTACTTATTTACAAACCACCCTTACATATAAATATGTATAGAATTTCCAAAAATTTGTTTAAAGTTGATTCTATATATATATTTTATATTAGCTTTGAAAAGATAAATTTTGCCAAATAAATATTTATAAAAGAAGATCATTAAACAAATATTATCAAATGAATATTTATCTAGATATTTATAAGTCAGTATTTATTATAGTTCAAATTCATCTATATACATATCCAGATATATTCTAATTATCAGAATTTCATTTATTAATCCAAATAAAATCAATATTTCTATTAATTAACCCAGTTAGTTATCAATTTACAGATGTTCCAAAATCCGGGTTATTACAGAATCCCTTGGCTACTCGTAAAAATTTGAGTACCCAAGAGTTTATAAAACAGAAATAAACACTTGGGTCAGACATGGGTCTGGTGTGAGTAAACGGTTAGATTGCTTAACTTTGAAAACTTTTGAAAACAAAAGTATCACGTAAGACTCCCCACAAATAAACATGGGTAAGTTTTTACCTTACGCTAACTAAAACGTTTGATAGGAAATCTGATTGTATTATAATAGGGTCTAGGGTTTTCAAGTAAAATACAGAAATAGCTGAAATGCTTACATCTCACATTCCAACATAGTTGGGCACAACTAATACGTACGGCACTTATTGGAGTTTGGATTCCATACAATGGCAGGGCTACTGGGGTACCGCCCGTCACAGTACGTGGCCTAGATCACCGTACCGAGGAGTACGCCCGCTCCCCTGCAACACAAAGCCGGAACCATCCCTTACTGGATAATCCCGAACAAGATAACCCCGTAGTTGGCGCGACCAACCACACACTAAGCCGAATAAAAGAAAAGGGACCTCTAGACAGGGATCTATCTTGCTCTCAGTGGGTGCTACCCACGAAACCTTGCTGCACCTCCCCTGTTTTAGCCATTCCCGGTTGATGAGGCTTGAGGTTACGATTACCTTTAATCAGAACATATCACTTAGAATGCTCATCGTCCGCCTGACGATGTGCTGAAAGCATTCAATCCATACAAGTTCGTTCCGGGTTCGAACGAAACCGAAGGCATTATCTCGTTACACTCGTTTTGGAATCACCCTCAGAGTTAAAGACAATAACCCTTGCACTCTGAATCTTCATCTTCACTTGAGATTCACGACCTATCATTAATTTGGATCGATGTGGTATTCGGGTCTCCAGACCTGGAATCCCGGTATACGGAAACCCGATCCCGGTCTCATCGAAATCCAAAACGTATCTTTTAAGGCCAAGTTGTTTAAAGGTTTAAACAATTTAACTTATCTATATTCATACAGATAGATAATTCATAATTCACAATTGATAATCACATTACCAAATATACAGATGATTCATAACCAATATGTAATCCATATCAACATCACAATAGTTAATCTACAATACCATCATAATACAACCAAGCATTCATACCATACAACATTACTTATCTCATTTCTGAGATTACATCCATTCAGGACAATCAATGTCATCCATTTATATAAGCAATGATTTACTTAATCACAACATAATTAATTTAAAATGAATTAAATTAACTATCTCTATCTTTAATTAATTTAAAGTGAATTAAATTAATTACTTCATCTCTTAATTAATTTAAAATAAATTAAATTAATTACTTCATTATAAACCTTACTTATATAATCATTAATTAATTATAAATTAATTAATTAATCTTCCTCTAAATTTCCACTTTAATTAATCACCCTGATTAATTATACTTTAATTACATTTAAGTAATTATCCTTAATTAATTTTCCAAATTAATTATCCTTAATCCAATACAGTAATTAACTTTTAATTACTTCATTAATTAATTAATTAATTAATTACTTCATCTCTTAATTAATTACAATTAATCACTTATCATTTGATTAATTAATCTTAATTAATCAACTCTTAATCACATCATTAATTATAAACTAATGATCCCTAATTACACCTTTAATTAATTATTAATTACATTAAGTAATTAACCTTTAATTAAACCATAATTTATTAATCACCTTTAATTAAACTTAACCAGTAATTAACTCTAATTAATTATCTTCCTTAATTAATTATTTTTAATTAATTACCTTAACAAATAATTAATTACCTTATAATTAATCTTAATCCTTTAATTAACTTAATTAAATAATTTATTTAATTAATAACACTAAGTAATTAACCTTAATCACTTCTTATTTAATTACTTTCATAAAATAATTATCCTCTAATTATTTTATTAAATAACTTTCCTTTTACTTAATTACATTCAGTAATTATTCCTTAATCACTTCATCAAGTAATTATACTTAACTTAATTTATAAGTGATTATCTTAAGTAATCACAAATTAATTAATTTAACTTAATCATTTAAATTTAATTAAATGATTCTTAACTTATTATATTAAAGGTTCTTAATTAAGAAACTACTATCTTAATTTAAATCAATTATTTACCAATAACACTTTATAATTAAAATAATTTAATTTTCTAAATTTCCTTTTCAATTTAACTATCTTTAATTAAATCAACATTCTAAATACTTAAGAAAATTCCTATTTTAATTGATTACTAAACACATTTTAACTTGAACCTTTAAATCTTTAAAACTTTTCCCAAGTTATTAAATATAATTAAATACAAATTTATTTCAAAATCTACTTATTTTATTTTAAAACTCAATATTATAAAATATATAAATTTGTTTAAACTCAGAAAATATTACAAAACAAAATTTCTTTTGTTTAAACTTTAAAACATTTCCTTGTAAATTCTTAATACCAGCTAATCCCAAACCCGAGTAAATCCCTAAGAATCTCGAAGTAACACTCGCGTCATCCTACCACTTCCCTGCTTCGAGTAAAACTCACAAATTCTCGAACGAACACCCGAGCCAACGCTTTATTCCCCAAACCCAGATTTCTAGATGCACGCCAACGTGCTCGTGCACGTGCACACACACGCTGGACGACGACGAACTCCGACCTGGCCTTCGACAACTCGCCTTTCATCACGACATCACGATCGACCACTAGTTTCTCTTCGATTCGAACGAAAATCGAATTGAGCTATCTAACCCATCAGCTTACAAACGACATCACCAGAAACCGCTTCCCTCCGATGATCTATGCCACGAGAAGCTTCGCCATCTTCCCCACAGCTTCGCCTCGACTACCAGCAACCACCAGACACCACGCGATCGATTCCGATCCCATCACGACGTCGCAACACCCATCTGAAAAATAACGATATAACCAGAGTCCTAAACCCTATCTCGATCGATTGCGACCAACTCAATCACCAATAAATTCACGAAAGATTTTTCCCAAGCTCACTACCTCCCCTTCCACCTTCGAGTTCACCCACGGCACGTCGATCGTCGCCGTTCACCGTGAATTGGCCATAATGCCAAAACAATCAAACCCCAAATTCTCTCGAAATTCAAATCTAAAAATCACGATACTAGCTTCAAAAATCACGATTTGCCATATTGAATTCAATGATATACTCAGAACTTAAAATTGAATCAATCAATTTTTAACCAAATTTATATTCTCTCTGCTGTTTATAAAATTTCAAGACAAGTTCTTTATAAAAATTCCACAACTTATTTTTATAAGTGATATTGCATGGTTTCCATCATTTTTCATTTACAAATCAAAGGCTAAAAATGATCAAGTGATGAAATATTGGTTTTATTTAAGAAGTCAAGACTGTTATTACTTACAGAGGCTAATACATAACTGTACAGGCTTTCAAATTTAACTATACAGGCATTCAATATTCATATACACACATGCATCCATTTTAATCCAAGCATTCAGACAACAGCATGAGTTTCATATATTAAAGTGGGATTCCAGAATCTAAAACTGTTTTTAAAATCTTAGTTTACTCACCTATATCAAAGAGCAGAGAACAGAAACTGTTTCCAGGCTTGCATGTTGATTTTTGAACTTCTTGTTTAGTTGAATTTGAATTCTTGCTGTTGATCTTTGATTACTTGCTTGATTTCCTTTTTCTGAACTTCAAGTTGTATTTGAAGATTTGAAACTCTATTTGAATTTTGCCTTGATCTTTCTTTTGATTAGCAATTCCAGATTTTACTTCTTTCTTTGAATTTAAATTTCCAGTCTTCATTCTCTTAGCATTTTGATTTTCAGACTTTTATTTGATTTTAGATTCGAATATATTTTTAGTTGAGAAAAGAATAGTTTCAGCTGAAAGTAAAAATATTTCTTCTTTTATATGTTTTAATTTATTTATTTTAATCCTTAAAAGGAAATGTGGACATTTGTCCTTCTTAGATGTTAATTAGCTTACACTTATGCCTATTTTCTTACAAATGTCACTAAACCACCTTAATAAGCTTACAAGTGTTAATCTTGTTTTAATAAATTTATTTAAGTCATTTATGTGTATTTAAGAAATATTTATCTTTTTATAATTAAGCTTTTACATTCCTATATAAATATACAAATGTGAAAAACTATTATTTAAATAACTTATGCTTATATCAAATAAATATAACATATTTATATATGCTTGAGAAATTGAGTTTAACTATATATATATTTTTACAAACCCATTTTGACTTATACTTGAATTTTAAAAGAGAAAAGATTATTAAAACAAATAAACTTCTTAATTTAAACCTTAACCAAAATAAAACTTAAAATATATGTTTATAATAAATAAGAAATTATTCTTGTTATTTAAACCTCAAATATCATTTTCAAAAGTATTAAGTCAAATTACAAATTATATAAATATATTAAAGTTTGAAAATACTTTATTAAATTCAAATTCAATATTCTTTTCATTCCAATATATGCAAATATATATATATTCTAAATGAAAAGTACTTTTAACATTAGCTTGATAATTATCCTATTGAATTTAATACATAACTTCAAATAACAATATATATATACATATATATTATAATTTGAAAACTTATCCTTTTATTAAATTAAAGACTCCCTATTTATAATATATATATACCTATATATATACATTATAAATATAAACACTTATATTAGTTTTAGAAAGATAAAACTTCCCAATTTAAAATTGTTAGAAAAGATATAAATAAATATTTCCAATATTTAAAATTTTATTAGCCTTTTAAAATAAATAAACTTGTCAATCTATAAAATAAATCAACAAATCAATTTAATTATTAATAAAGATTATTAAATTGATATTGCCAAAATTCCGGGATATCACATTCCTTCCCCCTTAAAATAATTTCATCCTCGAAATTTAAAAGCAAAGATAATTTAATAATCCAGTAAAATTTTAATTTTAAACAGCAACCATACATATCAATCATATTCTAACAACCATAGCAACAATTTAATCAAACAAATTTAACTATCCAGACAAATTCTGGATAGAATTTCCTCGAGTTTCCCCCAGTATATATATATACTGGGATACTCGTTCTACAAGATCTTAACTAACTATCTACAAAAATCTAGAACTCCTTCCTATCTAGATTACAAATCTGAACAAAATATCAGACTAAACTCAAAACCATCTCAACTTCCAAATCCTTCTGAATTGCTGATTCCATCCCTCGATGAATCATACACATATTCCTCAGAGATATGTGAAATAAAATGAATTCCAGTTATCCGAACTGGCCATTCAATTCTGGGGATCAAAATCTAATCTCCAGAGAACACAGAAAAATCTCATAATACTTCCGGAGTTTACTTTCCAATTTTTCCAAATCTTATATCTCCTTTAATCGGAGAAAACTTAAGTAATATCCCAAATTTCAACTTCAATTTCCAAATTCCATCAATTCTTAACTGCATAACTCTCCTGATAATCCTGAGTCACTTCATCCTTCCTGATCAGCTTATCTCTTGCTGATGCTTCCTGAAATAATCTAGACCAACATCAAACCAATTTCCGGATCCTTCTCAACAAAATGGTTTCCCAAAAATCACTGAAATCCAGAACACAACTCTACTCCACAACATTAGAGCATTTCGAACTACTTCTCCTATCTGGAATAGCCAAACAGTTGCACTTGACAATCTTACCTCCAGATCTTGAAAATTCTTCACACTTAGAGATACACTTGAATTTCCTATAGAAATCCTTTACTCCAAGAAAATTGCAACTCCCGGTCGCTTCCACTCTAGAATAGCTGCTATCTTGCTTTCGCTGCACAACTCTGATCATCCACAGTTCACCAAACCATAAAATCTTAGTGAACCCTTCCACTTGGTCAAAAACATCCCAGTAGAATTCCCTTCAGAAAATTAGGTGTGATCAATTCCTCTCCAAAGAATCCTGGGCCGCTTCACCAAATTCTTCTCTCGGAGACATCCTTCTATTAAGCTGAACCATCGGTAACTCCACGAATCAAGTCGATACGGAATCTCAATCTCCAATAATACCAAGAGAATACTCAAATAATCGCAAGTCTCTTTTGCGATCAACCCGACCTAACTTCCAAAGATACTGTTCTCTCTTCACAAATCAGAACAGCTTATACTTAACTATCCAATTCATCGAAGAAATGGATTCACTCTGCTGCTTCTGGACTCCATCTCTAGAAAAACTGCTCAGACAGAAACTTCCTGCTAACACAGAACACTCCGAGCCGCACTGCTGCCATAGACCAAAGACTTCTTACTCCAAAACTCCTCGAGAAACTCGGACTTCAAAGCAAACAGAAACACCCCACTGGACTCAGCCATAACACCGAAGAAGACCTACTTCTTCAAACTTGCTCCAGAAGAAACATCTTCAGAAGCGTCCATAGTCACCGCATCTCACCACACAGCTACTACTTCTTGAAGTTACCAAGATACTATAACTCGCTTCAGCTCATCCAATAGATCTACTCTATTCATCCAACTTCAAAGATAAACTCCGAACTTAAACAGTTTCCTTCGGAGATTGATGAAATCTTTACATCACAACAAAGTTTACTCGAGACAGTATTAGGTCTACAGTCTCGACAATTACACTTCCAACCTTAACACTCAAACTCTAACCATTGGTAATTGTGTTACACACACTACCACCCTATCTACCTTTATAACTCATATTGGAAAACCCGAACAGGTAACCCAACAAATAGGTAGAAATAAATATATATATATATTTAAAATGATACTTTTTAGAAATTATTTCTGGGTAAAATTATTTCATTTACCTCTTTAAAACAATATTGTGTCCGTTGGCCTGGTTCAAGTGTTTAGAGATCCCTATCAATAACGTTAGCTACTCGTATTGACCAGAATCCATATACCACTCAACCGATCAATTAACACAATATAAAACCATTTTTATATAACTAACAATTACGCGCTCTCAAGATAGACACCACTTCAGAGCCTAGGTATTCACTCAACCTACTGCTATGATATTCACTTAACCAAAAGCTTAGGCATTCGCTCAACCTATGCTCTGATACCAACTGTGACGACCCGACTTTTTCTCCACAGAAAGTCGGATCATTATGAAGAAAGAAAGGGGTAGAAAATAGAAAAGAAGAGAAGAAAGAAAGAAACAACAACAACGATCTCACAGCGGAACGAATAAATTATATTAATAACATAAACTATTACATAGTATACAACAATTTACAGAGTTACACAGCATATACATCACTTACTAGACAGTTATAAACATCTGTCTAGACATTACAACTCAAATACAAGACAAGACACTATCACAGATATCAACACAGCGGAATACTATATCTACGAACGCCGAAGCCTCCTGCTCCATTGCTCCTCCAGAATATTCGTCAAAGCTAAACCTGAATCCCTTGGCTACTCGTAAAAATTTGAGTACCCAAGAGTTTATAAAACAGAAATAAACACTTGGGTCAGACATGGGTCTGGTGTGAGTAAACGGTTAGATTTCTTAACTTTGAAAACTTTTGAAAACAAAAGTATCACTTAAGACTCCCCACAAATAAACATGGGTAAGTTTTCACCTTACGCTAACTAAAACGTTTGATAGGAAATCTGATTGTATTATAATAGGGTCTAGGGTTTTCAAGTAAAATACAGAAATAGCTGAAATGCTTACATCTCACATTCCAACATAGTTGGGCACAACTAATACGTACGGCACTTATTGGAGTTTGGATTCCATACAATGGCAAGGCTACTGGGGTACCGCCCGTCACAGTACGTGGCCTAGATCACCGTACCGAGGAGTACGCCCGCTCCCCTGCAACACAAAGCCGGAACCATCCCTTACTGGATAATCCCGAACAAGATAACCCCGTAGTTGGCGCGACCAACCACACACTAAGCCGAATAAAAGAAAAGGGACCTCTAGACAGGGATCTATCTTGCTCTCAGTGGGTGCTACCCACGAAACCTTGCTGCACCTCCCCTGTTTTAGCCATTCCCGGTTGATGAGGCTTGAGGTTACGATTACCTTTAATCAGAACATATCACTTAGAATGCTCATCGTCCGCCTGACGATGTGCTGAAAGCATTCAATCCATACAAGTTCGTTCCGGGTTCGAACGAAACCGAAGGCATTATCTCGTTACACTCGTTTTGGAATCACCCTCAGAGTTAACGACAACTTGCACTCTGAATCTTCATCTTCACTTGAGATTCACGACCTATCGTTAATTTGGATCGATGTGGTATTCGGGTCTCCAGACCTGGAATCCCGGTATACGGAAACCCGATCCCGGTCTCATCGAAATCCAAAACGTATCTTTTAAGGCCAAGTTGTTTAAAGGTTTAAACAATTTAACTTATCTATATTCATACAGATAGATAATTCATAATTCACAATTGATAATCACATTACCAAATATACAGATGATTCATAACCAATATGTAATCCATATCAACATCACAATAGTTAATCTACAATACCATCATAATACAACCAAGCATTCATACCATACAACATTACTTATCTCATTTCTGAGATTACATCCATTCAGGACAATCAATGTCATCCATTTATATAAGCAATGATTTACTTAATCACAACATAATTAATTTAAAATGAATTAAATTAACTATCTCTATCTTTAATTAATTTAAAGTGAATTAAATTAATTACTTCATCTCTTAATTAATTTAAAATAAATTAAATTAATTACTTCATTATAAACCTTACTTATATAATCATTAATTAATTATAAATTAATTAATTAATCTTCCTCTAAATTTCCACTTTAATTAATCACCCTGATTAATTATACTTTAATTACATTTAAGTAATTATCCTTAATTAATTTTCCAAATTAATTATCCTTAATCCAATACAGTAATTAACTTTTAATTACTTCATTAATTAATTAATTAATTACTTCATCTCTTAATTAATTACAATTAATCACTTATCATTTGATTAATTAATCTTAATTAATCAACTCTTAATCACATCATTAATTATAAACTAATGATCCCTAATTACACCTTTAATTAATTATTAATTACATTAAGTAATTAACCTTTAATTAAACCATAATTTATTAATCACCTTTAATTAAACTTAACCAGTAATTAACTCTAATTAATTATCTTCCTTAATTAATTATTTTTAATTAATTACCTTAACAAATAATTAATTACCTTATAATTAATCTTAATCCTTTAATTAACTTAATTAAATAATTTATTTAATTAATAACACTAAGTAATTAACCTTAATCACTTCTTATTTAATTACTTTCATAAAATAATTATCCTCTAATTATTTTATTAAATAACTTTCCTTTTACTTAATTACATTCAGTAATTATTCCTTAATCACTTCATCAAGTAATTATACTTAACTTAATTTATAAGTGATTATCTTAAGTAATCACAAATTAATTAATTTAACTTAATCATTTAAATTTAATTAAATGATTCTTAACTTATTATATTAAAGGTTCTTAATTAAGAAACTACTATCTTAATTTAAATCAATTATTTACCAATAACACTTTATAATTAAAATAATTTAATTTTCTAAATTTCCTTTTCAATTTAACTATCTTTAATTAAATCAACATTCTAAATACTTAAGAAAATTCCTATTTTAATTGATTACTAAACACATTTTAACTTGAACCTTTAAATCTTTAAAACTTTTCCCAAGTTATTAAATATAATTAAATACAAATTTATTTCAAAATCTACTTATTTTATTTTAAAACTCAATATTATAAAATATATAAACTTGTTTAAACTCAGAAAATATTACAAAACAAAATTTCTTTTGTTTAAACTTTAAAACATTTCCTTGTAAATTCTTAATACCAGCTAATCCCAAACCCGAGTAAATCCCTAAGAATCTCGAAGTAACACTCGCGTCATCCTACCACTTCCCTGCTTCGAGTAAAACTCACAAATTCTCGAACGAACACCCGAGCCAACGCTTTCTTCCCCAAACCCAGATTTCTAGATGCACGCCAACGTGCTCGTGCACGTGCACACACACGCTGGACGACGACGAACTCTGACCTGGCCTTCGACAACTCGCCTTTCATCACGAAAGATTTTTCCCAAGCTCACTACCTCCCCTTCCACCTTCGAGTTCACCCACGGCACGTCGATCGTCGCCGTTCACCGTGAATTGGCCATAATGCCAAAACAATCAAACCCCAAATTCTCTCGAAATTCAAATCTAAAAATCACGATACTAGCTTCAAAAATCACGATTTGCCATATTGAATTCAATGATATACTCAGAACTTAAAATTGAATCAATCAATTTTTAACCAAATTTATATTTTCTCTGCTGTTTATAAAATTTCAAGACAAGTTCTTTATAAAAATTCCACAACTTATTTTTATAAGTGATATTGCATGGTTTCCATCATTTTTCATTTACAAATCAAAGGCTAAAAATGATCAAGTGATGAAATATTGGTTTTATTTAAGAAGTCAAGACTGTTATTACTTACAGAGGCTAATACATAACTGTACAGGCTTTCAAATTTAACTATACAGGCATTCAATATTCATATACACACATGCATCCATTTTAATCCAAGCATTCAGACAACAGCATGAGTTTCATATATTAAAGTGGGATTCCAGAATCTAAAACTGTTTTTAAAATCTTAGTTTACTCACCTATATCAAAGAGCAGAGAACAGAAACTGTTTCCAGGCTTGCATGTTGATTTTTGAACTTCTTGTTTAGTTGAATTTGAATTCTTGCTGTTGATCTTTGATTACTTGCTTGATTTCCTTTTTCAGAACTTCAAGTTGTATTTGAAGATTTGAAACTCTATTTGAATTTTGCCTTGATCTTTCTTTTGATTAGCAATTCCAGATTTTACTTCTTTCTTTGAATTTAAATTTCCAGTCTTCATTCTCTTAGCATTTTGATTTTCAGACTTTTATTTGATTTTAGATTCGAATATATTTTTAGTTGAGAAAAGAATAGTTTCAGCTGAAAGTAAAAATATTTCTTCTTTTATATGTTTTAATTTATTTATTTTAATCCTTAAAAGGAAATGTGGACATTTGTCCTTCTTAGATGTTAATTAGCTTACACTTATGCCTATTTTCTTACAAATGTCACTAAACCACCTTAATAAGCTTACAAGTGTTAATCTTGTTTTAATAAATTTATTTAAGTCATTTATGTGTATTTAAGAAATATTTATCTTTTTATAATTAAGCTTTTACATTCCTATATAAATATACAAATGTGAAAAACTATTATTTAAATAACTTATGCTTATATCAAATAAATATAACATATTTATATATGCTTGAGAAATTGAGTTTAACTATATATATATTTTTACAAACCCATTTTGACTTATACTTGAATTTTAAAAGAGAAAAGATTATTAAAACAAATAAACTTCTTAATTTAAACCTTAACCAAAATAAAACTTAAAATATATGTTTATAATAAATAAGAAATTATTCTTGTTATTTAAACCTCAAATATCATTTTCAAAAGTATTAAGTCAAATTACAAATTATATAAATATATTAAAGTTTGAAAATACTTTATTAAATTCAAATTCAATATTCTTTTCATTCCAATATATGCAAATATATATATTCTAAATGAAAAGTACTTTTAACATTAGCTTGATAATTATCCTATTGAATTTAATACATAACTTCAAATAACAATATATATATACATATATATTATAATTTGAAAACTTATCCTTTTATTAAATTAAAGACTCCCTATTTATAATATATATATACCTATATATATACATTATAAATATAAACACTTATATTAGTTTAAGAAAGATAAAACTTCCCAATTTAAAATTGTTAGAAAAGATATAAATAAATATTTCCAATATTTAAAATTTTATTAGCCTTTTAAAATAAATAAACTTGTCAATCTATAAAATAAATCAACAAATCAATTTAATTATTAATAAAGATTATTAAATTGATATTGCCAAAATTCCGGGATATCACAATGCAGAAATCTTCGGTGAATCAATGCGTATTGTAAAGGAGTTTCACCTCTTTACAAATCATTCAGAGATTGGCAAGACCGTCAATTTATTATAGAGATCATTCGAAGTGGAGTTATGGAATACTCCAGAATCAAAAGACACGAATAGGGGAGACACGAATGGACTTTGGAACCGAAGGGAACATTCCAAAATTTAAAGGAACCGAGTCAAAGAAGAAGGAATTCAAGCTCGAACGAAAGTGATTCTGTAATTGAATTTTTACTCTATATGCTGAGTTTTGCCTAAAACCAGAGCTCTGATACCAACTGTAACGGACCGCGTCAGTAGGGTAACGCCCACCATAGCATACAGTCGTACCTGTGTTCTGCCTTTACGGCCAGCCTCTCGACTACACCAACCCCGCAGGGACTTGTAGGAGTAAGAGTCATCCGCTCACTACCAAACCAAATGCGAGAACCCCCTATCATGCTGCACCCGCCAAGTGCATAGACAGTCACACAGGTCGGACTTGAATGATTCAAAACAATGGATTGTTAATAAAATTTGGCAAAACTCAGCATATACAGTAAATAAATAATCACAGAATCACAGACACAGAGTAATATAACAATATGCAGCGGAAACAAAAGAATAGTAGTTCATGAAGCTACTATATTTATAACAGAGTTAAACAAGATACAACAGAAGTCTCGAATACATAGATATCTCAATACAATAGTCAAATACAAGATCTGAATACATCACTAGAATCAACTGAATAACTGATAGCAGAATCGATAGATAGCTAGATCTCCAAGCGAAGCTCCAACTCCAAAGGTGAGTCTCGAAAACTGGTACACTCTGTCTGACCCGAACGTAAAGCAAAACACAAAACACTCGAGTCAGGATTAACATTCTTATATCAATAAATCTAACTCAAGTGAAATAACGACTGAAATACGAGTAACTCAAAGGATGTTTGGGATAACCATCCTCTAAGGATCCGCTAAACTATCTACTATGTAATAGTGTACGCTAAGTAGATAATGCCTATAAGTAATATAAAGTATCAAAATAGCATTAAGGCTTTACCATAATCCCCCTTAACACATTTTTATAATGTCATAGTCTATACAGCACCGTAAGCCCCACTGTAAACTAGTGGTTATCAGAGGGTACCCCATAGGTATAACACAAAACAAATCGTAGTGGTCGCGAATAGGATAATCAGTATGACAAGGTACATGAGGCGATACCAAGTAGGATACTACTAGTTGCGTGATCCGGACTGATGTTGAGCATAACCAGCAGCTACCTCAACAACGCGAAACAACACTCCCAAATCAAGAGGTGCATCCAAATCGAATCACATAAATAAGAGATATGGTATCGAAGAAGTGTGTTCGCTAGAGGTGGCGAACCTCAATGGCCCGACGCGGCTCCTGTTTTAGTCATGTCAAGGGTCATCCAATATCGTTCTCTTTCTTCATTCAACGCGTTCACCAAACCATCCACTTCATTCTGGAACAACACTCCGCGAATATTAGTTATTAAAGTGGTTTTCGGTTTGGACAGAGAGTATGTCCCTAACCGATCCCGGACTCTTCAATAACTACGTAATTATTACACCGATTGGTCATTTAATAAACTTTCAAAATAGTTTATATTTCAAAATCAAAATATCATTGCCATTTCAAAACCATATCCATACGATATCAATTTTCACTTCAAATAAATCCATTTCCAAAATCATATCACTTTCAAAGTTATAATAATTTTAAAACCAACAATTTGAAATAATAATACTTTGGAAATCATAGTACTTTGAAATCATAACACCATCTTTCAAACAGTTTAGATATTAATAATAGTATATAAAATAAAATAGTTTATAAAATAAAATAAAATAATTTATATATAAAATAGTTATAAGTTAAAATAGTTTATAAAATAATTAGTTTATATAAATAGTTATAAGTTAAAATAGTTTTTAAAATAATTTATATTAAAATGATTTATATTAAAATAGTTTATAAAATAATTTATATTAAAAATGATTTATATTAAAATAGTTTATATTAAAATAACTTTATAAAGTAAAATATCGATAGTTTTAAATAAAATTTTAATTTACTTTATAAAATAAAATAGTTTCCTCAAAATTTCACAAATCGATTCAAATCAACTCAAATTCCAAAATTTTAATTTAAATCAAATCTCAAATCATCAATTTCAACTCGATTCAGCTTCTCAATAAACCATTTCAAATTATCTATTTCAAATACACATCCGAACCATAAAATAAGCCATTTCAATTTCAATATATTTCAAAGCTTTAAATATTCAACATTTCAAAACTAAATTCGATACTTCATATATATATCAAATTTACTTTACTATTATTTTGTTTTGAAATATTCACTCAATAAATCCAATATCATTTAAAACAAACCCCCAATTACAATAAACTAAATATTTCCTTCAATTTATTTGGAATATACATTTAAATCACTTTAAATCAAAATCAAGTTATAAAATCATATCTTTAAAATCTCAAATTTAATAATTTCAAACCAAACTTATTTAAGTAAAATTCTTAAATAAATATTAAATCAATTTCAAATTTATCTTCCAATTGGAATCATTATAAACTCTACATGTGAAAATATATATATTAAATAAATAATTAAACATATTATATATATCCACTTTATTAAATCAACCTTGATAAATCTTTAAAATCAATATTTATCAAAATCATATATTTCTTTTCAAAACCATAGAAATCATTTTCAAAAAAAAATATATAGACCAACGGTGTCTGTATATAATTTTCTATCCTATGGTCAAGTGATAGAGATATTTTGTGACGCCCCACCTCTATACCCACGCTAGCCAAGAACACTACGGTGTAGTGCTGTCAACTAGCACGGAGAATAAGGCTGTTGAGGAGCGACCATCTATGTAATTGCTTTGTGCGAGCACCGATATGTCAGATAATAAAACATTGCATTTCATTTTTTAGAGGAAACCCGACATACCGATACAAACTCAAAGCTACTGCACAGTGGCTATAATAGTTTAGGACAATGGATATAAAAATAACACAGATAACATAAATGCGGAATACAGATGGAACGAAAAGTCTCATATATATAATAACTGATATCAATTACAATACATTTGACACAATACAAATGATACAACTACAATTGTCGACTCAAGAAGTTATATATACAAGTACATTATCGACTAATATACATGAATACATTATCATCTTAAAACAGACACACTGACTACTACAACAAGACGAAGACCACTTCAAATGATATAAAAAGTCTTCATAGCTCTAGCAGCAACCCAAAGCTAAAAATCTACAACCTGTAAATACTCGGTCTGACCCGAGTATTACATTCAAAAGAAAATAATACCCGGATCAGTCTAATTCAAACTCAGTTATTAGCGCAGAGAAGCAATAATAATCAATCTCAATATAGATGACAGTCATAGAAATCTCGTATATCCAACTCTCGATACGAGAATTGGATAACGGCAGATATAACACTAAACAGTGTTAATCCACAAAATAGAAATCCAAAGCAGTTTAAGCAATTGAAATGTCAATTTAAAAATATCAATGCTGATTGGCTGCAGTACACGCTAACGTGTACTGCCTCGCCAATACAGCCTACGAATTACGCAACAGGTCGATGAATCAAGAACAAAAGAAATATCGATTAAAATCTGTCAATTCGGTGTGGCTGCAGTGCACGCATGCGTGCACTGCCTCGCCACAACAGAATATAAAGTCACCACAAGGGACAAGGGTAAAACTACTACGAAAATGCAGCCACCACTTGTATTTAAGGGCAAGGCTGCATCAGTGAAATGAAACAGTGTTTCCAATGAAAGGGGCAACAAGTGAAACAAGTTCAACATGACAAGGACAAACTGGACAACAACAAAAGCATGTACCAACATGAATATATACAATACAACCAGTGTCAACATCTACATGGATGCAAGCAACTGAGCAAGACAACAGAGTAACAAAAGATGAGCATCAATGCATGCTGGAATGAATGCATCATAGTGACAATATAGGGCAGCACATATATGCAAAGTCCAACATGTTCAAGTTCATCAGACCAAGCTTCAACTTATCTATAACAAATGCAATTGCATATATGCAATGCAGACAGGGACCAAAATGTCCAGATGAGCTAAGAAGTGAGATCTACAGCAAGGAAATAAAAGAAGTAGTGCATCAATGTAAATGTGCACAGCTACAACATGAATGTCAATACAGAACAGAGAACATTAAGGCCAAGATTACAATGTCAAAGCACAGAGCAATGCACTAACATACAGACATATACAAATGGTCAAGTAAACTGGTAGCAATGCAACAACAATGTCACACTCACAGAAAAGACACAGATCAGCCTCAATAGAAGATAAGGTCATCAGTGAAGCAAAATGACAAAAAATGCAAATGATACAAGGCATCAATGCAATGTATCAGATTCGAGAACAAAGCAGCTGAAGACAGTAACAAGAAAGGGCAGCAATTCAAGGCAACAGTGACAACTCAAAATCAAACAAGGCCGGAGGCTAAGCTCATAGGGGCCAGTAAGTCTAACTAAATCCAGAGAGCGAAAGGAACATGTAATATAACAGTGAAGTCCACCAGCAAGTGCACGTCAATAATGCAAACAAAACAATACCTCAGAGCAGCTTCCAAATGACAGTGAGTTTCAAAAATGACCAAAGACAAATTTCAAAGCAATGCCCAAGTTTATATGCAAATAATAGTGCAGTTATGTACAATAGCATAGGACCAGAGCCATGCAAGAGAGACCATACAACTAAGACTTTACAGTGCGCTAAGTAAGTGGCGATAGCATGAAGCTCCAACCAAGTAATTATTGGATATGTACGCAAGGGTGTACAAAACCAACTGTACATGGCAAAATGAATCAAAGGTGAACAAAGAAATGGCACAGGCATGTGCAGGTCTGAAACTACAAGGACAATGATAGCATTTTCATGCAATACTAGTTGAATGTGAGCAATGTGCCCGGCAACAACTTCAAGTGGACTAAGGCAAAATGGATAATACATCAAGACCAAATGAAATTGCAATATGGACCTGTCAGTATACAAGTAATACTGTCTCGAGGTAAATAGGCAGTGCCACTAAAACAGGCATAGCTACAATTTATAAAATGACACAAGGATGAACAGTCGACAAGTATAAACTGCACCTAAGACAGCAACTACGAATGCTCTAATGGAGTTAAAATGATGCCGTGACCAAAACATGAACAATATAATACACTAACAACAACAAGTACACTGAAATACAAAGGTGCAACTAGTCTGGAAATCACTCAGAAATGAACACCAAGAATGATCAGACTCGAGTACGCAATGTCTACGGTCATAAGTGATACCAAGTGCACAAACAGTAGTACGCAAGTGCATACCTCAAAGGCAAAGCCTTGACATCAGATCTGAAACAAAGTTAGTGAATGAACATAGATAGACCAAGCAGTGACATTGCCAAAATCACAGAGTCAAATTCAAATCCAGGCAATACTAAATTCGAACAAAGGCAAAGTCATAAAGTAGGTTCAATTCAAAATCAATGTGGAAGCTACAAAGAAAAGGGTCAATTTCAGGTATCAAAACAGCAGTTTTGAAATCAATGCCGAGAGTATAGAATGTCCAAAAATTTCAAATTTGTTAAAATCAGATAAATCATGAACAACGACATCAGAGAAATTATCAAAACCGAAACCAAATCAAACGCAAGCATATTATTAAGCTGAATTAGATGTGAGTGGGAACTCACCATTTTTTCGACGAGGCAGTGAAGCCGAAGCTTTAGCATACGAAGCGAAGACGAGCGCGGCAAACCCTTTTTAAGCGACGTCGATTCGAAGTCTCGAAACCCTAAATCGCCAGGGGAATGAAGATACGAGACTGCCATTTTTAATGCTTTCGACGTTTAGGGTTTGGAATGAGAATGAAATAAAGAGGGACGGTTTACAAGGTTATCACGGCAATCAAAAGAACAAAGGGCTAGCTTTTCTTTAAAGCCCAACAACATTTAACTCAACATCTTAAAGAATTTTACCGCCTAAAAAGTATTTCAATTCGATCAAAATGTCAATAGCTATTAGCAACCAGATTAGATCGTCAAGAGGCGATAATTAAATGGGTACGAAATGTCGGGTTGTTACAGACTCCCCTCCTTAAAGAAATTGCGTCCTCGCAATCTTAAGGGATAAGTGGGAAAAAGGTAACAACCATAAGAACATAGCAATGACGAGTGCATAAGCAAAGCAAATGTCAGCAGGAGAAGTATTAGATATGAAATCAAAAGGTTCGACTGATTCAAATCAAAAGAATCAACAATCGTGGGGATCAAGGAATCAAAATCAGACGACTATCAAAAGGGAGAATCAATCGAGTTCCAGCATTTAAAAGAAAAGGAAAAACAGAGCAGAATTCACGTACTGCACGAATTGAATGTGAGTAAATCAAATTACTCACCTGAATCGTCAGAGAAAAAGACGGAGCTCAAATCTCAAAATCGCAAATAGGTTTAACTATCAAAAATGATAATCAAATTTCACAAATATCTGATTATCAAAAACGATAATCAGAAATCACAAATATTCGATTATCAAATCGAAAAAATATTTAATTATCTCAAACGATAATCAAATTTCACAAATATCTGATTATCAAAAACGATAATCAGAAATCACAAATATTCGATTATCAAATCGAAAAATATTTGATTATCTCAAACGATAATCTAATTTCACAAATATCTGATTATCAAAAACGAATCAGAAATCACAAATATTCGAATATCAAATCGAAAAAATATTTAATTATCTCAAACGATAATCAAATTTCACAAATATCTGATTATCAAAAACGATAATCAGAAATCACAAATATTCGATTATCAAATCGAAAAATATTTGATTATCTCAAACGATAATCAAATTTCACAAATATCTGATTATCAAAAACGATAATCAGAATCACAAATATTCGATTAATCAAATCGAAAAATATTTAATTATCTCAAACAATAATCAAATTTCACAAATATCTGATTATCAAAAACGATAATCAGAAATCACAAATATTCGATTATCAAATCGAAAAATATTTGATTATCTCAAACGATAATCAAATTTCACAAATATCTGATTATCAAAAACGATAATCAGAAATCACAAATATTCGATTATCAAATCGAAAAATATTTGATTATCTCAAACGATAATCAAATTTCACAAATATCTGGTTATCAAAAACGATAATTAGAAACACAAACATTCGATTATCAAATCGAAAAATATTTGATTATCTCAAATGATAATCAAATTTCACAAATATTTGATTATCAAAAACGATAATCAGAAATCACAAACATTCGATTATCAAAAACGATAATCAGCAGTCGTAAATATTCAATTAACGAATCCGGAATTAACCGAAGTAGTAAAAGTATGGTTCCATACTCCTTACTTTTGCTAAATCATTTAAATCTCTTTATCGTTTCCTTGAAAGTGCAGGATTGTGTGTTTTAAAAATAACATTTCACATTCTCAAACGGACAAGTCCGGAATTAAGCGAACCAGTAAAAGAAAGGGGTCATAGTCCTCGATTTTGCTGAAACGTTTAAATCGCTTCCTCATTCTATTGAAAATGCAAACTGTAATAATTTTGAAAACAATTTTAATTTATATTTTGAAACAACTTTTTAAAAATAGAAATTTTGAAAATACGTGATTAAATTAGTAATATCAGTATTGCGGGAGAACCGCTTGTAAATCCATTTCAAAATTGACGGTTACTGAAGTTAACACGTCAAAATCTCATCAAAATAACTGGCATCGAAATATAATACCAAATGAATTTTCATTCATCAAAAATATCACAAGAATCTTCTCAAAGATAGAAAGGGATGTCATACCCTAAACTTGTATTCATAACAAGTCAATAACACATGAATTCACCAATGCACAACAATTGATAAACATATCAATAGAAACCACGAAAATTGGTGAAGCACAAAATTCCAGAAATCATCACAAGAAATCCAGAAAACACATAAATAAGGGGGGAGGCCTAACACATGAATGGGAGCATGAAAACTCACCTACGCGTATCACATAGGAATGGCCCGAAGACCGTAGGGTGCTACCCTAGATATGTGATGGCGAAACATCACATAAACGGGGTATAGTCTCCCCGCAGACAAAGAGACTTCGCACAATCGCTAGTATAAATTATAAAAAAGGGGAAAAGGCCTAACACATGAATGGGAGCATGAAAACTCACCTACGCGTAAACACATGACGAGAAGCTATCTCATGGAAGCTATCCATTAAATTTTCACACAGGAATGGCCCGAAGACCGTAGAGTGCTACCCTAGATATGTGATGGCGAAACCTCACATAAACGGGGTATAGTCTCCCCGCAGACAAAGAAATATGTGAGACGAAATCACACAAAAAGTATCCAGACAATCCTCAAAGCCCAAGAGATATGTGTGAGACGAAATCACACCGATGAGGCCTAGTCTAACCGTGCAATATGTGTGAGACGAAATCACACAATGGTGTCTAGACAATCCTCAAAGCCCAAGAGATATGTGTGAGACGAAATCACACCGATGAGGCCTAGTCTAAATCATAAAAATGATCATCATGATCATAAAGAAGTGTCAATCACACCAAGCTAGTAAATATATGAGTTTAGCTTCATGTCCCATAACCACTTGCTTAACTTAAATATTTACGAACAAGTTGTAAATCTTCACTAGGAAATTGTCACAAAAAGGGTTCAATCGAACAAGTCCAAGAGCTAACCAACGAAGTAAACGCAAGCGTTTCATACCACTTGTTTTACTAGGCCGTTTAATTCAATTTCTCATACGAGTGAAATAAAGGCTTGTATATACTAATAGATTGGAAAATGATTTAGGAAAAGAGATTTGTAGTAAAATAGTTTTGAAATCGTTTGGAGAAAAGGATCTTAATATTTATTATTAGTATAGAAAACCTTTATATTTTTAAAGTGACAAATCACAAAAATGATTGTAGAAACAATCAATCACAAGAATTCACATACGAAGATGTGAATGGAATCCAAAGAAATTGATACTGAATCCATCAGAAAGTATGTTCACAAAAATCCCGAAGAAAATGTCATCAAAGTTGCTAATAAATGATAGCAACAAATCGGGGAAATGATCAAGAATCGATTAAATTAGGAAACCAACGGCAAACAAAATCAGAGTCTTGAAAATCAAGAAATTAGCAATTTCTCAAAAACAAAGTGACCGAAGTCGAATGGAATTCAAGATGAGGAAAACACAAAATATCAAGTTCAAAATCGCTGAGATTCAAACTAGATGTGAATGAGAAATCAAAATCACTCAATTTGCAACTGGTCCAGCTATTTTTCATCACAATGTAACAGGTAGACAATGACACTCATAGCATAGAACAAAAGTGGAACAAAGTCCAAAAGTCAAAATGGCTTTAATTTGCCAAATTAAAACAAAATCAACATCGGCTAAATCAATTCAAAGCCGAAAACACAAGAATAAGCGTTAGGAATTCATACCTAACAGTCAAAAATAATCATATGTAAAGATGAGAGATAAAACATCGACAAATAGTTGTAACATATGTTCCATCTAAGTTATGTTTTATAATTGTCCTAAACCCCAGGCTCTGATACCAAGCTGTGACGCCCCACCTCTATACCCACGCTAGCCAAGAACACTACGGTGTAGTGCTGTCAACTAGCACGGAGAATAAGGCTGTTGAGGAGCGACCATCTATGTAATTGCTTTGTGCGAGCACCGATATGTCAGATAATAAAACATTGCATTTCATTTTTTAGAGGAAACCCGACATACCGATACAAACTCAAAGCTACTACACAGTGGCTATAATAGTTTAGGACAATGGATATAAAAATAACACAGATAACATAAATGCGGAATACAGATGGAACGAAAAGTCTCATATATATAATAACTGATATCAGTTACAATACATTTGACACAATACAAATGATACAACTACAATTGTCGACTCAAGAAGTTATATATACAAGTACATTATCGACTAATATACATGAATACATTATCATCTTAAAACAGACACACTGACTACTACAACAAGACGAAGACCACTTCAAATGATATAAAAAGTCTTCATAGCTCTAGCAGCAACCCAAAGCTAAAAATCTACAACCTGTAAATACTCGGTCTGACCCGAGTATTACATTCAAAAGAAAATAATACCCGGATCAGTCTAATTCAAACTCAGTTATTAGCGCAGAGAAGCAATAATAATCAATCTCAATATAGATGACAGTCACAGAAATCTCGTATATCCAACTCTTGATACGAGAATTGGATAACGACAGATATAACACTAAACAGTGTTAATCCACAAAATTGAAATCCAAAGCAGTTTAAGCAATTGAAATGTCAATTTAAAAATATCAATGCTGATTGGCTGCAGTACACGCTAACGTGTACTGCCTCGCCAATACAGCCTACGAATTACGCAACAGGTCGATGAATCAAGAACAAAAGAAATATCGATTAAAATCTGTGAATTCGGTGTGGCTGTAGTGCACGCACGCGTGCACTGCCTCGCCACAACAGAATATAAAGTCACCACAAGGGACAAGGGTAAAACTGCTACGAAAATGCAGCCACCACTTGTATTTAAGGGCAAGGCTGCATCAGTGAAATGAAACAGTGTTTCCAATGAAAGGGGCAACAAGTGAAACAAGTTCAACATGACAAGGACAAACTGGACAACAACAAAAGCATGTACCAACATGAATATATACAGTACAACCAGTGTCAACATCTACATGGATGCAAGCAACTGAGCAAGACAACAGAGTAACAAAAGATGAGCATCAATGCATACTGGAATGAATGCATCAAAGTGACAATATAGGGCAGCACATATATGCAAAGTCCAACATGTTCAAGTTCATCAGACCAAGCTTCAACTTATCTATAACAAATGCAATTGCATATATGCAATGCAGACAGGGACCAAAATGTCCAGATGAACTAAGAAGTGAGATCTACAGCAAGGAAATAAAAGAAGCAGTGCATCAATGTAAATGTGCACAGCTACAACATGAATGTCAATACAGAACAGAGAACATTAAGGCCAAGATTACAATGTCAAAGCACAGAGCAATGCACTAACATACAGACATATACAAATGGTCAAGTAAACTGGTAGCAATGCAACAACAATGTCACACTCACAGAAAAGACACAGATCAGCCTCAATAGAAGATAAGGTCATCAGTGAAGCAAAATGACAAAAAATGCAAATGATACAAGGCATCAATGCAATGTATCAGATTCGAGAACAAGGCAGCTGAAGACAGTAACAAGAAAGGGCAGCAATTCAAGGCAACAGTGACAACTCAAAATCAAACAAGGCCGGAGGCTAAGCTCATAGGGGCCAGTAAGTCTAACTAAATCCAGAGAGCGAAAGGAATATGTAATATAACAGTGAAGTCCAACAGCAAGTGCACGTCAATAATGCAAACAAAACAATACCTCAGAGCAGCTTCCAAATGACAGTGAGTTTCAAAAATGACTAAAGACAAATTTCAAAGCAATGCCCAAGTTTATATGCAAATAATAGTGCAGTTATGTACAATAGCATAGGACCAGAGCCATGCAAGAGAGACCATACAACTAAGACTTTACAGTGCGCTAAGTAAGTGGCGATAGCATGAAGCTCCAACCAAGTAATTATTGGATATGTACGCAAGGGTGTACAAAACCAACTGTACATGGCAAAATGAATCAAAGGTGAACAAAGAAATGGCACAGGCATGTGCAGGTCTGAAACTACAAGGACAATGATAGCATTTTCATGCAATACTAGTTGAATGTGAGCAATGTGCCCGGCAACAACTTCAAGTGGACTAAGGCAAAATGGATAATACATCAAGACCAAATGAAATTGCAATATGGACCTGTCAGTATACAAGTAATACTGTCTCGAGGTAAATAGGCAGTGCCACTAAAACAGGCATAGCTACAATTTATAAAATGACACAAGGATGAACAGTCGACAAGTATAAACTGCACCTAAGACAGCAACTACGAATGCTCTAATGGAGTTAAAATGATGCCGTGACCAAAACATAAACAATATAATACACTAACAACAACAAGTACACTGAAATACAAAGGTGCAACTAGTCTGGAAATCACTCAGAAATGAACACCAAGAATGATCAGACTCGAGTACGCAATGTCTACGGTCATAAGTGATACCAAGTGCACAAACAGTAGTACGCAAGTGCATACCTCAAAGGCAAAGCCTTGACATCAGATCTGAAACAAAGTTAGTGAATGAACATAGATAGACCAAGCAGTGACATTGCCAAAATCACAGAGTCAAATTCAAATCCAGGCAATACTAAATTCGAACAAAGGCAAAGTCATAAAGTAGGTTCAATTCAAAATCAATGTGGAAGCTACAAAGAAAAGGGTCGATTTCAGGTATCAAAATAGCAGTTTTGAAATCAATGCCGAGAGTATAGAATGTCCAAAAATTTCAAATTTGTTAAAATCAGATAAATCATGAACAACGACATCAGAGAAATTATCAAAACCGAAACCAAATCAAACGCAAGCATATTATTAAGCTGAATTAGATGTGAGTGGGAACTCACCATTTTTTCGACGAGGCGGTGAAGCCAAAGCTTTAGCATACGAAGCGAAGACGAGCGCGGCAAACCCTTTTTAAGCGACGTCGATTCGAAGTCTCGAAACCCTAAATCGCCAGGGGAATGAAGATACGAGACCGCCATTTTTAATGCTTTCGACGTTTAGGGTTTGGAATGAGAATGAAATAAAGAGGGACGGTTTACAAGGTTATCACGGCAATCAAAAGAACAAAGGGCTAGCTTTTCTTTAAAGCCCAACAACATTTAACTCAACATCTTAAAGAATTTTACAGCCTAAAAAGTATTTCAATTCGATCAAAATGCCAATAGCTATTAGCAACCAGATTAGATCGTCAAGAGGCGATAATTAAATGGGTACGAAATGTCGGGTTGTTACATATTTATCATTTCAATCCACAATTTAAAACATATTCGGGTATATATCTTTTCAACCCGAAATCCCAAATTAAATTTAATGAAAACCGCTTGGGTTTATCATTTCAACCCATAGTGATTCTATACTAATAGGGAACTTGCAGAGTGATAATAGATATGATAATAAAATAACAACAGTAACATGCATATATCATCAATATAAGTAACAGATAATAGTGTCAGATGTCACAGGTGAACAGATACAGATAATGGCATATATATAACAATGTAAATAACTAGCAACAACATAATTCAATTGTCGTTTCAATTGGGATTAAATTTAATAAATATAAGAACATTAATCGTGAGTGATGCTCACCTTTCGAGGCTAAGGAATAGATGATGAAATTTAGTTATGAACTCCAGGCACGAATCCAAATCAAAGCTAGATTCAAACTCGAATCGACAAGGAGGCTGATAAGAAGGAATTGACAAAAATCCAAATCAGATATGGATCGATGAAGATAATGGATATAAGTGGACTCGTATATATAGCTATATATAACTATTTATATATAAGAATCATATTTTAAAATTTCAAACACATATTAAATTATATACATATGTCAAAAATCATTGTTTAAATTATAACACATAAACCAAAATCAAACATATATACCATATATAATTTGAAATAAACACACACATATAAAATATCTTGAAATCAATAATTTTAATTTAAGGCAAATATGAATATATATATATATATATATATATGTAAATAAAAATCATTGTTTTTAAATTAACATCACATATACTAAAATCAAATATGTATACATACTATACTTTGAAATAATTACTTATGTAGATATACACATATCACTTATACAAATAAACCGACAAACTGATATATATAAAATCATTAAACAACATGCGTATATACTAAAATTTGATACAACCATAAACTTATACAAACATACCGCAATTATATATATATATATATATATCCTTTCATACAGAACCCAAAAAAATAATCAACACTTAATATAAAACAACACAACTTTATAACCAGATTATATAATACTAATATAAACCAATAATATTGTCTAAAATATATATAAACTAATATATGTAAAACCAGTATAAAATTTACACACAGCAAGCATATTTTAAGATTTATACAAACTAATATTTACAACATAAAATAAACTATAATATATGTAACCGATAATATTTTAGTACCTATATACGTAACCTGTATATAAACTAATGTATATAAATACTTACAAACCAGTTACTTACAAATATAAATTCTGACACATTATAATTCATCACACATGTATGCTTAAAACCAATATCTAGTTTAAACTTTAATAAAAATATCTATTTTTATACAAACTATATAAAATGACTAACAATATGCAAACACAGATGTATATGGTAAAAGATGTATATTGTAAATGATGTATGCTATGAACCGTAAAATTGTAAAAGAAGAACAAACGAAAGTCTGTAAACTCATCCATACTGTAACATATACTACAATCTAAACATTTTATTTATAACTACTCTAAACACACACATATATACAATATATATATATATATAGTCAGGATGAACATATAACTCTAAAATAAAATCTTATATATATGACCGAAACTATATAAAATATACGGTTGCAAACATATAAATAAGACAACTGATTTAAAAATTATATATATAACCGGCTTATATACTTCCATAAACAAACAGCTGCTATATAAACATATAAACATTTGTATATATATATATATATATTAATATACTGTCAAAATAATATTAATATATATAATTAAAACTAAACATACATAGAAACTATATATATATTCATAACAACAAGGCCAATCCCATGTAAATTGCAGAAAGCACAATATAAAGTTTAAAAACAAACTTACCTATACTTACATACGCATGGATAGGTGAAGCAAGTAGGAGAAGGCCGATGGACCGAGCGGTTGAAGGAGGAGTGAGGTGAAGTCGGTTAGCAAGCTTGGACAGGAGAGGTGAGTCGAATGGAAATATGCAGGCTTTCACATTTTCTGTTGAAGAGGAGAAGGTGTCGAGGTGGAAAGAAAGAGCGGAGGGGTGCAGATCGCAAGAAGAAGATGAAAATATATTTAGATAAATGACAACGGAAAAAAAAGTATTTCTCTTTCCAAATAAATGACAGAAACGAATGGACGAATCCAAAGGTAATTTGTATTGAATATTGGAAATGGGATGGTCGCAAGGTAGAATTCAGTGAATAACATTAATGACCTGACTATTGGAATTATATTGTGAAATTTAATGGTCACCGGAACCCAAAAGGTTAAAGATTGAGTACCGATATAGTTATCGTTGTACTGATTTCGCGGCGTCCCGGACTTCAAAACACAGAATTGAATATATCGTAGAGATCAGCACAATTAGACGATCAGAATGGTATATAGATGTTAGTGGTATGATCATCCGATCAAAAGTCGATATCGGTACTGAAATGTTGCTATTTTGCCGAAAATAAGATAAACGGAGCAATAACAGTCGAAATTTGGAGAAACGAAATATGACGTCTCACTCAGAAGATGATTTACAAATTTTCTATAGAAAAATATTCAGGTTTGGAAAACATTTTATTACCATCAGTTTTAACTGATATAAATTGGAATAAAATTACACTAGAAAATAAACTTCCAAATTATCTGATGAAAATTTACCAGTTGCTATGTCTAATTAGACGTATTCCAAATATTAAATTTTTATTTCAAAATTTTATTGTTTAAAATTTCACAAAATTCAATTAATTAAATAAATAAAACCAATTTACCACTCAAAGCAGTATAAAGTTCACCTCATCTCATTGGTAAATCAGACCCAAAGGTCAAAACGGTCAAACGAATAGATTAGGAATTAACTGAAATGATGAACGCACGTGTTCATAACACGTGTTTTATCTAATCATTTAATTCTCCCCCTCTTCGCTCGGAGTGCAATAGTGTGTGTGTTTTAAATAGAAATTATAAATCGGAGAAACGAGTTTTTAATACAATTTAAAAGGATCATTTTATAAAAAATCGTGTACGAAGTCAAAAGGGATCATCAAAGTCAACAAAGGTGATAACAACAAATTGGAGAAACAAGAATCGATTAAAAAAACCGGAAACCCACACAAAACTGCCCAAAATGGGCAAAAAGGCAAGTTTCCCAGATTCAGTCGACTGGATCATATCGTCAGTCGACTGACTCGAACCCAGAAACTTTCGGGTTCCAGGTTCAATCGACTGACACATATAATTCAGTCGACTGATTGATGCCAGGGAACATTCTGTTCCCAGGTTCAGTCGACTGGTTAGTCGACTGAACCGAAGCCTAGAAACGTTCTGTTTCCAGGTTCAGTCGACTGGTCAGTCGACTGAACTGGTGCACAGAAACATTCTGTTTCATGGTTCAGTTGACTGACCAATACGTTCAGTCGACTGAACCTGTTTATGCAGCATCTTCAAACTAGCCTCTAAGAAGGGCCAACTCCTACCGGAAATGATCGATCGAGCACGACAACTAGGGATTTATGCCAAGCGACAACCCAGCCTTATAGGCTCTTCGATACACCCCGGTAAACATGTTCAAACATCCATAAAAGAGATTTTCACAAAATTGGACTTCAAAAACCAAAAATTGGACAATTCACCGAATCGATCCAAACTGAACACAAATGAACATGAATTGATGTTGGGAATTCTTACCCAACAACAACAAAAGCTATAAGCTTAGATGTGAGTTCAAAAATCTCACCTTTAAACTCAAAACAAGGATAAGTAGCTCAAATGCAAAGAAAATATCAACCACTCTTCACTTCAACTCTACAAGCTTCAATCTAAGATCAAAACAAGTATTTCCTAAATTAGGGTTTAGGAATTTTCTGAAATTAAAGAGGAGAAGAGATGGAGAAGATGAAGATGGAGCTTACCTAAGCTTCTTTTGGAATTTGGAGCAAGAATTGGAGTTTGCAATTGAATCTAGGGCTTGGAGTTTCTAATTCCTCTTCTTTTCCCCCATCTTCAGTTGTGCTAAAGAAAATGAAATGAAATGAGAATGAATGGAGAGGAGAGGGCTGAGTTAAGGTATAGAATGAGTTGGGTGAAACCCAAACCCAAAAGCCACTAGAAAATAGCAAAATTCAACTTACTCCAAACATATCGAAGCTTATACTCAAAAAAGTCGCAAACGCCATTTTGGACTCAATGGAAGTGGTCCCGAGTCCTAATTCAACCGTTTGCAAAAAGTAGCTTTTCAGACTTAAATCCGATTAACGACGATATATTTAAATAAAATATTTAAATATAAAATCATAAAATATGCGGGTTGTTACAGACTCCCCTCCTTAAAGAAATTGCGTCCTCGCAATACTTAAAAAGAAAAATAAAGAGTAACAACCATAAAAGCATATCAACACAAAAGAAAATTTGAAATAAGAAGTTCACCATAAAGAGCACGAAAGAGAAAGTCTGGATGTGTACGCTCAATGAACTCTCTAGATTCCCAAAAGCACTTCCTAGGATTCGAGGACCATTGAACTTTCACAAGAAGAACATCTTTATTTCGAAGGCGTTTAGCCTCTGAATTAATGATACGAATAAAATGTTGCTCATAAGTCAAATTTGGTGAAACTTCTATTTTCTCAATAACACCGGACTCAAGATTAGAATCGGAATCCCTAAGGCATTTCCGTAGTTGAGAGACGTGGAAAACGTCAAGAATAGCAAAAGAATTGAGCCGGTAGTAAAAGAGGTGATAAGCCATGGAAACAATGCGTTCGGTGATGGGAAATGGACCAACATATCGAGGTGCTAATTTTCCCGATCGACTGAAATGCACAACACCCATCATAGGTGGAACACAAATGAACACAAATAAACCTTGACCTAAAACCAGCTTCTCACCGGCTTCAAGCCACCACAAAGAAAATCGGCATGACCTTCCGTAGAGTGTCTCGAAAAGTGCCATACCAATACAAGATTGGAAGCTTACTATAGGAAGAAAGCTCAACAAGAGACATATGATCTTCCCACTTCCACCAAAATCAAGAACACATGCACGAAAGAGATCTTCAAGAGTTTGATTCACACGCTCGGTTTGTCCACCGGACAAAGGATGATAAGCGGTGCTAAAATTAAGCTTTGTTCCCAAAGCTTTTGAAGACCTTAAAAAAATCCACTGGAAAAATAATGGATCACGATTGCTAACAATAGAAGTAGAAACTTCATGCAATAACAGGACATAGAGTTTAGCCAAAAGAGGTACGGTCCAAAAGAGAGGGATGAGCCTTAAGGCTACACAAAACAAGAGATGAACATGAATTGGATTCACGATCTCGAATCTCACAAGTGGATAAAATCTCGAGATCACTCCATTCAGATATCATCAAAGAAACAACTGCATGTTGCATACGATTAAGGGCATCGACAACACGATTGCCCCTTTCCAGAGTACAAGAAAGATCAAGATCATAAGATGCAAGGAACTCGAGCCAACGTTGTTGACGCAAATTGAGTTCCTTTATGAGAAAACAAATACTTCAATGATTAAGATTGGTATAGAGAACAAAATTTCTCTCCCAAAAGATAATGAACCAAATTCTAAGAGCGACAACAATAGCCGCGAGCACCAGATCATGAATGACATATCTAGCCTCGACAAGCTTTAATTGTCAAGAAGCAAATGCGATAACACATTCCCCTTTGCAAGAGAATGACACCAAAACCAATACGACTAGTATTGGTACAAAAAATAAAGTCTTGGTTCTCTTAGGGATACACAAGAATAAAAGCATCGGAAAGGAGTTCATTCAATTGATCCTCTTTCCCAGAAAGCTAAAACTTTCAAAATTATAATTAACTTTATATATACTCATCTTTTAGAAAAAAATTAACTTTTTACAAGGATTTACTGTGTTTGACTGTCTCATCACAGCGTTTAGGATATTCCTATCGATAACGTTGATCAAGCGCATCGACCGGAATTCTTAAAGCACTCAATGGGCAAAACAACACAAAATCATCTTCTATAATAAACAAGTCTCTTAAAATTTTTACAAACATTCTTTGTTCGTTTAAGAACAAAATCCAATCATACTTATAAATATCTTATTAAAAAGATATGCAAATTTTAAATTTGCTATTTTCATCCATAATCAACAATAATGAAGATAAACTAATCGAGATATTCGTAGAATACTCGATTCACAAAAATGGATGAAATAAGGTAGAATGTTCGTCATACCGAATGACATAACGAACCAAACACAAAAATCACAACGAGTGCGGAATGCGGTAAGAGGATGCTACCTTCCGCAACTCGTAGCTAATGAAACCGGTGGTAAGGTCGAGCTGAAAAGACCTTAGCACCATTCAATAGATTGCTTAGGTGATAATCCTAAGACAAGCTCAAATACCGAAAAATTCATAACTACATGAATGAGAGAAATAATATTCTCCTCATCTCGTAGGTTTAAAGAATTAAAATGATGCCACCAAATTTGGAAATCAAAATCATTAAGAACAATAGAAATCTGCTTAACAAATTGAAGATGTCGAAGATAAATAGTCCGCATTGGACATAGGATATGGCCTTCATAATAATTAAGCCAATCTTTTCCCAAAATTCAATTTTGAAGCCTAAATAACGCATAACATGCAAATCGGCTCGAAAAGAATAAACACATAAAATAATCTCAAAATTTTCAAAGCAAACTGAGTGTTGCAGACCACTAACCGGATTCGCAATTCTCAGTAAAGTCATCAAACCCATAATATTTAAAGAAAAAGAATCAACAAGTTCTTTTGACATAAAAGAGTGGGACACACCCGTATCAAAAGAAACCAAATAGGAAGATCACGAAATAAAATAATGTCATCAAGGATAAGAGGAGAATTACCTCTGGGCTGAGAGGAACCTCAAAAAGCCTTAGCAACATAAAGCTTGCCAGACTTGGCACTAGCAAGAGCAGTAGGGCAGGTGGAAATACGATGACCTTCCTTCTTACAATAACGGCAGAAGAAAGGCTTAGGACAATCTCGGATCATATGATCAGGAGAACCACAATTGAAACACTTCCGAATGGAAGGTGTTCCAGCAGATAGAGAGTTCGAACCAGATTTAACAGGCTTTTTCTTCTTGGAAGGGAAAAATTCCTGCTTCCCCTTTTTGTTGGGATTAGGACTTTTGAACTTAATATGCCTCTTCCCATTGATGTTAAAGTTTTGTTTGGCATCCACAACTTCAACATCATTATCTTTATCGGCCTCTTCAAGTCGAAGAGCGATATCTACTAACTGATTGAAAGGCACTTCTAATTTCAGAGGTAAAACCTTTTCGGGGTTCTTACCTAAAGCACAGATAAACCTTTGATTCTTTACAAGATCCAAAAGTTGTTGAGCAGTCATAAATACGTCATCCAGAGAAGGACTACTGGATTGACCGGCGCTGGGACTGCCAGATCTAACCATCCCTTCTTCTTTAAGAAAGAAAGAAAAAGACAGAAGAGGAAAAAGGTTATTCTCAGAATGAATATCAAACAAACATGATTGATAAGACAAGGCATTATAAAAAGAAAATAGGATAGAACGGTATGAAGACTCGAATTAATTCCTATGGCACGATGATTCAAAGATTCGTAACATTCGTACTACCCTTTGATGTACCATAATATGTGTCTCCATTTTATGTTTATCATATTTTGTTCTGAACCTCGCTCTGATACCAAGCTGTAACGCCCCACTCCGAGACCCACATTAGCAAAGAGTATTACAAGGTAACATATGTTATCCCACCTTTTGGCAAAGCTGAGATACCCAAAAATTAACTGAAAATCAATAATAACTAGTCATGAATATCAGCTATGCATTTCAGGATTGTAACAACCGGGGATTTTAAAATCTTTAATCATCGTCAAAATGACGATCAAACCGGTTGCAAATTGTTATTGGAATTTAAATCAAGTGAAATTCTCTTGAAAATTGTTAAATATGTAGGTGGGCTGTAAAGTTAAATTGGTAGCCCACGCCTTCATTCGTTGTTCTTAGGCCGAGATGATAATATTCGATCGTTTCCCCCTTTTCGTTCATTTTTCTCATTTTTCGAAACCCTTACTCAAAATAAATCGAACGAGAGAAAAAGAAAAATGGTGGCGCTCGTTCTCTTCTTCGTCCCTCTGGAAAACTAGGGTTTCAAAAATAAGGGCTTCTCGTCCTTCGCTCGTCCTTCAATTCAATAGCTAGGGCTTTAGACGAATCGAAGAAGACAACTGCTGAAGCTCGATCGAAGGTTCGCGCTTGCCTTGTCGATCGACGTCTCCTTCACTTCGCTCGCGGCAGCTTTAGGATAAGGTGAGTGTTATCCACTCACATCTGATTCAAACGCCACGTTTAGATAGTTCGATTGTTTTGTTGATTGATGAGTTTTGAGTGATTCATTTGCTCACATCTACCTCAAATTCTCGGCTTTGAACTCTCTGATATTTGGTTGAATTCGTCAGTTCAGTTTGCTTGCAGTTCGATTTTTAAGTTGTTTTGTATGGATTTGGATCTGTTGAATTTCGTGGTTGACGGCTTCGACATTGAGCTATTCGATCACTTTCCTTGCTACCTTGGTCATCACGATGTAGACTTATGACCTGTTTAACTTCGATTTGATTTGATTTCCATTATTTGATGGCTTCGGCCTTAGTATTGGTTCTTAAAATGCTGATGTATTTGTTAGAACTCACAACTACGTTTGGATTTGAATCTTGGGTATTTTGTTTCTCTGACAATTTTATTTCGATTGCTTAAGTGTCGAGTTTGTTTTCGCTGCATATGTGTTTGATTGCCTCAGGGTTGTATTTTTGATACAATTTTCATACTCATGATTTTACTTTAAGCTACTGTTTGGAATCTCCTCTGTGTTGTTTTTGCACTACACCATTTATGATGACTCGAACGTCTCGTTGATAAGTGCATTACCCTTAAGTATTATTCATGTATCATTAGCTTGTTATATCTGCCTTTGTTGGACTTTGTGACATTTGCAGTGGATTTTGTAGTTTGAGTTTTTGATTGATTAACCTGAACCTGCACTAGATTATTGGTTGTCACATTTATATCACTTGAGAATGTTATGCAGTTGGCTTCACTGTAATATGCCTTAGCCTTGCTTGTGCAGCACCATACATCAGTTGCATCCATTGGGTTGTTGACATCACTTGCTTGACCCTTTCATTCTGCTATTGGTTGGTCAACACTTGTTGTTGTAGTTTTAGCTGCAATCTTAGTTTGAATATCGAGTTGTACTCATATATGTTGCTTGGTTGTTCTGCAACTCCTTGCAGCCACCCCTGTTTTCATGTTAGTCCCTATGCTTGAACTTTGATTGGTTGAAGCTCTGTTGCCTGGTTCACCTTAGTTGATTACATTGGAGACTGACACTCCTCAGTTGCTTATGTCGACCCTATTTCTTTGTTGCACTGTTTTCTGTCATTTTTGTTGATGCCTTTGTAGTCTGTTCCAGTCATCACTTCAATGCCTTTATGTCATTCGAGTTGCATACTTCATGTTCATATGCATTTTTAGTTGAAACTGATATTATCCTTTCAATGTTGCCGATGTTTCATTGTTACTGGCCTGTGTTCGGTTGTTTGCTGGGCCTTGCTAGGCCGCCTTGTCTTTGGTATACTGCCCAGTTCATAATGTTGGCATCGATTTGTGTTATCCCTATCGTGTTTACACTTCCTGTCGCACACCCGTGCATTCCAAAGTATATACAGTGTTGTTCTTTGTATAGGTGCGTTTGATATATCTCGCAGTTGTATTCACTTAAGTTCGTTATAACTTGGTCATCATTTTATGTTTTCTGCACTTGAACAGAGCCTTGTGCGTGTTCACTTTAGCTGCACTTGGGCCACTTGTGTCCTGGTCCTTGACTTGAATAAGTTGTATTCACTATAGCATGGCCATCCAGCCTTTTTATATGTTCTCTGTCTAGTCTCTGACCATCTCTGTTGTTACCTGATTTCGACTTTTGGTTATTACTGCGGTATGATTATGATGTTAATACTGTCCAGTACAGTACTATATTTATGTTTGCAATTTGTTCATTCGGGTTTTGAGGCTGTTTGCACGCAGTGCAATGTAGTCATTTGTGTTGTTATCACACTTGAGTTGAACCCGATTCGGGGTTTGACCTTGTGATCAGTTGTGACTTTCACTGAGCTTTTGTGTATCTCCTACGATAGTGGCGAGGCAGTACACACGTGCGTGTACTGCAGCCCTATCCGATTTGACAGTTTTAAATTGATTTAGTCGATTTGATAAATTGTTTATTTATCTCTGTTGATGATTTAAATCTGCTGATTTTTGTTAAACACTGTTAAGTGTTATATTGACCGTTATCCGGTTTCTTTGTTTAAAGAATCGGATAGACGGGAATTATTGTGACTGTCGTCTATTAAAATTATTACTGCCTATATGCACTAATAAACTGGTTTAATTAGACTGACCTGGGTATTATTTTCTTTTGAATGTAATACTCGGGTCAGACCCGAGTTATTTCAGGTAGTAGATTTCCTTCTTTGAGTGCTGTTCGGGATTTGAAGACTTTTCATATCTTCTGAAGTTGTCAGTGTCATTTTGTAGTAGTCGTTTCATTGTATAGAACAATATGTATTCATGTATATTAGTCGATAATGTACTTGTATATATAACTTCTAGAGTCGACAGTTGTAGTTGTATCATATGTATTGTGTCAACTATGTATTAACTGACATCAGTTATATATATATGAGACTTTTGTTTTTATCTGTGTTCCGCATTTATATTATCTGTGTTATTGTTATATCTAATGTCCTAAACTATTATGAACCATCGTAGTTCGTTTTATACTAGTATTGGGAGTGTCGATGGGAGTAGATAAATAATAGATGAAAAATAAAAAGTATATACCACTCCTGTCGAGATAACCAATATTACTGTAAGGCCAATTACGGATGGTCGCTTCTATCCAGCCTTATTCTTCGTAATAATAGACAGTATTTCTTTTAATACTCTTTGTTATTATGAGCATAGAGGTGGGGCGTCACAAGGATAACCATGGATATCGATGAATTTTGTCCGAGTCCGGATCGGGCTGCAATTGACAAGACATGACAAGCAGAGCCATGGAAGCCAGCGTTTCAAATTTCAGGTTAATCGGAGTTCGTATGAAGGAGATATGATCGATACAAGTTAAAAGAAATATGATGTTCGTATCCATCATAAAGTCAAGGTGGTGATCCATTCGAATCCATCAGATTCGTATCCATCAGGGAACTGAAGTGGTGGTCTATTCGAATCCATCAAATTCGTATCGATCGAATTACACCGCCTCAGTCTATTCGAACCCACCATGTTTTGTTTAGTTCGAATCCATCGGGAGCTGACGACTTCGAATTGATCATCACCGAATCGATGGGGCACGAATCGATCCGTGGTCATGCTATCCATTTTATTCGTATCGTTCCAGAGAGAAATGCATTGAATTAGACTTCGATCTTGGAACGAGCAAGGCACGAATGCCCAGTCAATGCACCACAAGGATCGGATCGACCCAAGCATCTCGCACCACGTCACTGCGCGCTCACGTGTCCAGGTCGATTCGAAAGGGATGGATACGAATCCATGGATTCGAACGCGACAGTGCACACGAAAATACAATCTTGTATCGATCATATCTCACGAACCATTGATCCAAATGCAATGAAATTTTCACAGCAGCTTGCATACAAGGTGAAGAACAATCCTGCCAAGTTTCAGCTCGATTGGATCATTTCTTGATGGATACGAAATTGCTTCGTATCGATTGCAGATCGAGTCGAAACTTGGTGGGGTCGGTCGCATGGCCCCCCTCACGTGCCAGAAGAAGTCTCCCGAAGTTTGGGCGCGATCTCTGCCTCCTACGCGTATAAATAGCCCTCTGAAGCCTATAGAAAAGGGATCCTTTTTGGTCTTTCAACGTCCAGACTCTGCCGGATTCAATTCTACTTCTTTCCATTGCTATTATACTCGAATTCACTCATTGTATCTGCTGTAATCATTTGTAATCAGCAAAGAACATCAATAAAAGATGAAAACCTTGAAGTGGACGTAGGCCGGAGATAGCCGAAACACTATAAATTGTATGTCACTGTTCATTATTTCTGGATTGCTGTTTGTTGCTAGCTTAGATCTGAGATTTGTGTCCGAATATTGCTGATTTGTATTCATACATAGTGCTTTCACAATACTTGGGGTTTGTGACCATTTTTGGCGCAAACACTTTGGTGCTTTCATTGAGAGGAACTAGCACCCGCTACACCAGATTCAAAGTTTACATTTGAAAGTTTGAAGGATTCAGATTGACTCGACAATGACTCGACAAACAAGGCAAAGAGCTGAGAGAAGCCAACAGGGAGGAAGTCAAGAGGCATCCTCTGGTGCTGGAGAAGTACAAGCTTCGATTTACATCACCAGAGATGAAATGGAAGCTATAGCAAATTCATTGCAAGAGAGGATGATGAAGACTCAGCAAGAGAGGCTGCAGAATTTCTTCGAGCAGATGAGGGCAGCAAATGTGCAAAAAGTTGGACCAACCATAGCAGCTGCAAGTGCGGGACAAGGAGTCAGGATTGCGAAAACCAATGAAGGTCAGGTTCTAGGTTAGAATGCAGATCCAGAAGGCAATCAACAAGGACTTGGGAGCAGACCCTCAGGATCTGATGCTGGAAGGCCTACAGATGGAGCTCAACAAGTTGGAGCCAACGCTGATGCTAAGGGGCTACACGAAGAGTACGTACCAGAATACCCTTCAAGACCAAGAGGGCAACCCCAGGATGGAGATGAAAAGATGGCTGGATTAGTCCGACGATTGATGAGAGGAGGATTGTCCAGTGGAGGACTAGAGGAAGTTAGTCGGAGTCCGTTCACCTCGAATATCAGGAATGCAGGGAACCCTCCAAAGTTCAAACTGCCTATGCTAGATCCTTATGATGGGAAGTCAGACCCAACGATGCATATTACTAGATACATCAGGCACATGGAAGTGTTGGGGGGCATCCGAGGAAGTGATTGCTCGATGCTTCCCTCTATACTTGTCAGATTTGGCTGCACTTTGGTTCAGGCAATTAGAAACCGGATCGATCAGGACATGGGGATAGCTTGTAGATTGCTTCATGAGACAGTTTAGGGTCCACGTGACGCGACCCAAGAGTGTGATGACTTTGGCATCGATAAAACAAAGAACCGAAGAGTCCATAAAAGATTTTTTGCTACGATGTAATGCAACGGTGGCTTCTGTAGATCGCCTGGATCCATCGATGATTTTGATGGCAGCAGTGGCAGGAGTTGGAGAAGGCACCGAATTAAAAGATTCTTTAACGAGAGACCCACCGCAAGATCATGGAGAGTTTTACCATGAAGCTGAAAGATTCATTCGATTAGAAGAATCACGAGCCGAGAGGCTGGAAATAAACATCGTAAAAGGCGAAGGAATCTCCAGGGAACAACCCAGGGTGGACAAAGGAAAGAGAAAGCAGGATGACGCACACGATGGTCCTGATAAACGGAAGAAATTCCGAGAGCCTAGGTTCAGGCAATACACAGATTTGGCGGCAAGCCTGGAACGAATTTACACTGAAACTCGGGGGCAACTCCCCTATCGAAAACCACCCAGGAGAGATCCGACAGAGCGGGAGCGTAGAACCGGAAAATATTGCCCATTTCATGAGCTGGATGGGCACACAACCGACAAATGCCGCCACCTAAGGGATGAGGTGGAAGAACATGCCAGGAGTGGTAGATTTCCACAATATGTCAGAGAACGGGCAGCGGCGGTAAGGCCTGAACAACTACCGCCTCCACCTAACAGAAACGATCCAGGATCGGGATCACGACTCGTCATCAACTGATTAAGATGGCAAGGGCCAAGTTCAGGATTTAGACTTTGGTCAAATAATTTGATTAGATTTGTTTTCAGAATAAACGGCTACTCCACTTACTCATGTATGGGAACCAGAGAGATCCCTAGGCATGCTCTGAGATGGAGATAGACCGGTCTGCCCGGAGAGGCAATGTCTAGTTTTTTCCTGATGTTTGAGATTGAACATCTAGGACTTGAATTCAATAAATAAACTTAAATTTCTTGAAATAAACCTTTGACCGGAGAGTTGAAGGATGAGTATTAAATACCAATATAAAAATGATCTCTTAATGACCCTATCCGGAGAGACGGGGTCCGAAGTGCAAGAAGTGGGTTGCTTCGCCGGAGAGCGACAGGATCAACTCACTTAATGTTGTTTCCCCTTCACCGGAGAGTGATAGGATGGGATCCAGCAGGAGCCCGGAGAGGCTACGATCGGTCCAGAACGACCAAGACATCGCTTTACGTCCTAACTGGGGCCAGAGTGCAAGGGGTAGAAAGCAACACCGGAGTGCAATAGGATCTTTCTATTCAATCGCCAAGTCTGGGACAGGCTTAGCAAGGGTCCAGAGTAACCATTGGTTGTCCGGAGAGACCACAGAGTTTCATTCTTAACTTCCATGGGAAGAAGTGGATAATGATTTGGCTTCGAACAGCCATGAACTCGATTGAAAATACCATAAGATTTGAATAAAACATGAACTCACTGCGTTCGATTTGAGACTGATCAAAACACACATTTTATCAAAAGGCATATTTTGGGGGGCAAAGTGTTATCCCACCTTTTGGCAAAGCTGAGATACCCAAAAATTAACTGAAAATTAATAATAACTTGTCATGAATATCAACTATGCATTTCAGGATAACCATGGATATCGATGAATTTTGTCCGAGTCCGGATTGGGCTGCAATTGACAAGACATGACAAGCAGAGCCATGGAAGCCAGCGTTTCAAATTTCAGGTTAATCGGAGTTCGTATGGGGGAGATATGATCGATACAAGTTAAAAGAAATGTGATGTTCGTATCCATCATAAAGTCAATGTGGTGATCCATTCGAATCCATCAGATTCGTATCCATCGGGGAACTGAAGTGGTGGTCTATTCGAATCCATCAAATTCGTATCGATCGAATTACACCGCCTCAGTCTATTCGAACCCACCATGTTTTGTTTAGTTCGAATCGATCGGGAGCTGACGACTTCGAATCGATCATCACCGAATCGATGGGGCACGAATCGATCCGTGGTTATGCTATCCATTTTATTCGTATCGTTCCAGAGAGAAACGCATTGAATTAGACTTCGATCTTGGAACGAGCAAGGCGCGAATGCCCAGTCAATGCGCCACAAGGATCGGATCGACCCGAGCATCTCGCACCACGTCATTGCGCGCTCACGTGTCCAGGTCGATTCGAAAGGGATGGATACGAATCCATGGATTCGAACGCGGCAGTGCACACGAAAATACAATCTTGTATCGATCATATCTCACGAACCATTGATCCAAATGCAATGAAATTTTGACAGCAGCTTGCATACAAGGTAAAGAACAATCCTGCCAAGTTTCAGCTCGATTGGATCATTTCTTGATGGATACGAAATTGCTTCGTATCGATTGTTGATCGAGTCGAAATTTGGTGGGGTCGGTCGCATGGGCCCCCTCACGTGCCAGAAGAAGTCTCCCGAAGTTTGGGCGCGATCTCAGCCTCCTACGCGTATAAATAGCCCCCTAAAGCCTACAGAAAAGGGATCCTTTTTGGTCTTTCAACGTCTAGACTCTGCCGGATTCAATTCTACTTCTTTCCATTGCTGTTATACTCGAATTCACTCATTGTATCTGCTGTAATCATTTATAATCAGCAAAGAACATCAATAAAAGATGAAAACCTTGAAGTGGACGTAGGCCGGAGATAGCCGAACCACTATAAATTGTATGTCACTGTTCATTATTTCTGGATTGTTGTTTGTTGCTAGCTTAGATCTGAGATTTGTGTCCGAATATTGCTGATTTGTATTCATACACCGGTGCTTTCACAATACTTGGGGTTTGTGACCATTTTTGGCGCAAACAACATCGTCTGCTAATGCAGAGAATAGAGCTGGTTAGGAGCGACCATCTATAGCCTTACCTTAACTATCTATTGAATACGCCGACAATGCCACTTCTTACCTAAATGGATCGACATGTCCAATACATACTTAATACAAAGCCATAGGTGGCTGAGGATCTATCAGAATAAAATATAACAACTTAAATGTAATACACATCATAGAACAATAAATCATCACATATATTTACACATATACAGATACATTATACAGTTTACAAAATGAGACATGTCAAGTGGTAAGCAAACCACAATATACAGACGAGTCAATAGAGTATAAATATCAGAGTTACAGACAAAAAGGACCATACAAAAAGCTAAGACAAAAAGAGGCTAGCGGAGTAGTCCATGCGGAAGCAAAATAGGCTAAGTCCAAAGTACCTAACCTAAAACATCTCGGTCTGACCCGAGTATAAAAATACACGGGTCAGTCTAGCTAAACAAATCAGTTAGATATACTAATGATAATGAACATACAAAATCATGAAGTACCACAAATATCTCCAAAAGAGATAACCAAATAATCTAACATAAGATGAATCAAAACAAGCCTCATACTATATGCAACTCAAATAAACCAAGGACATACATATCCGAAAACAAGCCAAAAGGCAAATGACAAATACCAATAAAGGTAACACCAGTTTCCACAAGGTAATCGCTATATATCGTGTGGTTCAAAGAACCTATACCGAAGGGCGATACTCTAAGGAAATATAATTGTCAAAGAAACAAAAGATGCTCGAGCTCAGTACAAGGATCCATACGCCCGAAGGCAACGCCAAAAATGCAATGCCAAAAGACAACGCCCGAAGGCAACGCCAAAAGGCAACGCCCGAAGGCAACGCCCGAAGGCAATGCCCGAAGGCAACAAACCGTAGTGGCGGTACTGGACACCACTGTCCGGCGGAATGTGTCACAACTCTTAGAAAGGAACCCAGAAAATGTTAACGTGAGTCCCATACCACACGTTCGCACTAAACGGTTTACTATCCGTTAGTCAATTTCACACTCAAAGCAGCATAAAGTTCACCTCATCTCATCGGTAAACCAGACCCAAAGGTCAAAACGGTCAAACGAATAGATTAGGAATTAACTGAAAAGATGAACGCATGTGTTCAAAGCACGCGTTTTATCTAATCATTTAATTCTCCCCCCTCTTCGCTCAGAGTGCAAAAGTGTGTGTGTTTTAAATAGAAATTATAAATCGGAGAAACGAGTTTTTAATACAATTTAAAATGATCATTTTATAAAAACCCGTGTACGAAGTCAAAAGGGATCATCAAAGTCAACAAAGGTGATAACAACAAATTAGAGAAACAAGAATCGATTAAAAAAACCGGAAACCCACACAAAACTTCCCAAAATGGGCAAAAAGGCAAGTTTCCCAGATTCAGTCGACTGGATCATATCGTCAGTCGACTGACTCGAACCCAGAAACTTTCGGGTTCCAGGTTCAGTCGACTGACACATATAATTCAGTCGACTGATTGATGCCAGGGAACATTCTATTCCCAGGTTCAGTCGACTAGTCAGTCGACTGAACCGAAGCCTAGAAACGTTCTGTTTCCAGGTACAGTCGACTGGTCAGTCGACTGAACTGGTGCACAGAAACATTCTGTTTCATGGTTCAGTCGACTGACCAATACGTTCAGTCGATTGAACCTGTTTATGCAGCATCTTCAACCTAGCCTCTAACAAGGGCCAACTCCTACCGGAAACGATCGATCGAGCACGGCAACTAGGGATTTATGCCAAGTGACAACCTAGCCTTATAGGCTCTTCGATACACCCCGGTAAACATGTTCAAACATCCATAAAAGAGATTTTCACAAAATTGGACTTCAAAAAGCCAAAATTGGACAATTCAACGAATCGATCCAAACCGAACACAAATGAACATGAATTGATGTTAGGAATTCTTACCCAACAACAACAAAAGCTATAAGCTTAGATGTGAGTTCAAAAATCTCACCTTTAAACTCAAAACAAAGATAAGCAGCTCAAATGCAAAGAAAATATCAACCACTCTTCACTTCAACTCTACAAGCTTCAATCTAAGATCAAAACAAGTATTTCCTAAATTAGGGTTTAGGAATTTTCTGAAATTAAAGAGGAGAAGAGATGGAGAAGATGAAGATGGAGCTTACCTAAGCTTCTTTTGGAATTTGGAGCAAGAATTGGAGTTTGCAATTGAATCTAGGGCTTGGAGTTTCTAATTCCTCTTCTTTTCCCCCATTTTCAGTTGTGCTAAAGAAAATGAAATGAAATGAGAATGAATGGAGAGGAGAGGGCTGAGTTAAGGTATAGAATGAGTTGGGTGAAACCCAAACCCAAAAGCCACTAGGAAATAGCAAAATTCAACTTACTCCAAACATATCGAAGCTTATACTCAAAAAAGTCGCAAACGCCATTTTGGACTCAATGGAAGTGGTCCCGAGTCCTAATTTGACCGTTTGCAAAAAGTAGCTTTTCGGACTTAAATCCGATTAACGACGATATATTTAAATAAAATATTTAAATATAAAATCATAAAATATGCGGGTTGTTACAACAGTCCCAAAGTCACACTACTGGTGGTCAAATTAGCTGGGCAGACTTTTGTGTGCTTTTATCTGACCATGCATCCCTATAACATAGTCATATTTTCAATCTACGAATATACTACCAAATATATATATATATATATATATATATAATACACCTTAGTCGCATTTATGTATTAAGGCCATATAAGGAAAACTCATTATTTTGCCTTTAATTATGGATTAATTACCATAATTATCCTTAACTTCATTCCTATATAGTTTAATGCTATTAATAAACCTATTCATTCTATACAATACAATTTATATGTTATTATTTATATGCTATTAATATATTTACCCTTAACGTAATTTTTAGGCTAACTAATTTATAACTAAATATTCCTAAGTATGCGCAAAGAAAGATTTCTACAATAAGGTTTTCGCTTCCTATACTAGTTTTTAAACCGTCAAAACTTCCTATTCATAGATGTCTCGGTTCCGTACAATAATTTACAAAATAGCTAATACCCTTAGCTAGGCAAAACTGACTTGGATATATATATATATATATATATATATATATATTCAAAAATTGAATCAAAACCACAAACTTATTTTACATAAATATAATATAAACAATGCCTCTATTGCAAGGAAACAAAACTTTACAATTAAACCCTTTATATTCTATTTAAAGTACATATACAAACTTGAACTGTAAAAGGGATTCATATTTTCCTAAATTATGATACCACAAATTAAAGAATCCATACTTTGCACATCATTTCCTTTTTCTTTATTTTAGAACCATCCATCACAATAGTGGAAATTATAAGTGGAAATTGAATCGAACATAAATGATTCAAATTGCAAACGATAAATTAAATTCTATATATTAACATAAAACAACTGAGATTCCACTTAATCCACGAACTAACATATAGTTGGGAGAATTTTGGGGTTTTAAATTTAAGGTTTTAAGTAAAAAATTCCTCAAGGCATAAAATAAATTCAAATTTTTACTACACAAATTACTAAAATATGAAAAACTAAGATTTCCACTTACAAATTGTTTTCCTAATTTCCTTCGATTAGGTTTTATTCCTTCACATATTCCCCCTTTAGTTTCGTTGTTGTTGGAATATGTAACAATTCAATTGTATATAGATTAGATTCAGAATTCAGAGGTTATGGAAGAATAGAAATAGAAAAACTCATTACCTCTTTCCTTAGGATTTGAATCTTGAATCTAATGAAGAATTGAGGAAGAAGGCTTACGGAGTTTCACTAGCATTCCAATTTTCTTGTAAATTAAAGTAAGGTTGCTAGCTTTTTATTTATAGTGGTTAAGATGTATCTGGATCGAAGGATTTAAGTCGGTTTAATATAATAAAATCCAGGCCGTTCTTGTCCAAGACAAACCCTAGCAGCAATAACTTAACCGGTCAACCAGCCTACCCTTTATATGCCATGCAACCGTCCTTCTCTTGATCCAGTCTTCCCTTCCTAACTCCTGACATATACGTTCATCATCGTTAATCCAAGCCATAGTTTCAACAAAATCTTCAGCCCACATATATGCATGTTCCTCCATATTCTGAAAGTCTTTACATATTTTGGGATAACATAGTAGAAAGGGTGCTACTTTAGTGGACGGAACAACTAGTGATGCTGGTGTAGTTTGTTGAGGGATAGGAACTTGCCTCCACATGCCTTAGGTATTGCTTGAGTCATTCTGCCATCCCTCATATGGTTTGTGTTTCTTTCGTGGTGGCGTTCCCAGCCTCTAAGAAGTTGTTTTAATCCATAATCAACTATCTATGAGTTAGAGCTTTTTAGTCATGGCTTCTTAAGATAGTATTACCAGCTGAATAAAATTTTGCCTAGTGTGTTTGCATATGTTCATAAAGGAGTATATATATAGCTGGGTTTTGAAGAATACTTTCAAAAATAACAAATATGCACTCATATCTATAGTTATTCCCGCTGATTGAGTAACCTAAGCTCTCATACAAAATGTAACAACCCTAATGTTACAACTCTTTCCCTTATAAGCTAAATTTTCGACCAATAAAAGCTTATCGAACCTTAGATTCATTCCAAAGCTGGTTGTTGGTTGGTAAAATTGATACAATGAACAATATGTAAAGCTATTTATCTATGCTTTCAGAATCTCACAGCGGAAGGGATAAAATATAATAACAAAAATAAGTAAAAATATCAAAAAAATCAAATCATGGAAACACAATGTCTCAAAATATCCATAATACAATATCTCAAAATAAAACATCAACATGTTTGAAATCTGGGTACTTCTGAACAACAAAAACATAGATAAATAACTAAACTACCATAATTCTTCACTGCCACCTTCATCTTCTTCATCATCATCATTTTCACATAATATGTGGGTTGTAATAAGGTGGGAGTAAGAACAAAAATATATGCTAAATGAAATTTTCAAGTCTTACCATAACAATATTTGGGTAGTATCATTTAGATAAGTAATGTGTCTTACGCATCCTATACTTTAACCTACTAAGTATACCTTCAACTGTAAGCCAAAGGCTCATCCAGTCCAGCTCCTTAAAGTACCCCCAAAAGTGGGCCAATTGTCCTTTTCGGTCCAATTAACCCTAAGGCGGGGTAATGCAACTATGGGGTTTAACGACCCATCTTTGTCAATCTTGCCCTAACGATGCAAGACAAAGCATCTAAGCCACTTAATATCCCTTTAATGGTAATTAAGCAGATGTAATGACCTGTGTTTTAAATGGTATATATTTAAATTATTGATTTAAATATTGAATCGTTAATCAATTAACGGTCCAAAAATATGATTTTTCACCTATGGTCGAACCAGTTCTCGAGTCCACTTCCGTTGAGTTTGAATCGACATTGCAAATTAAAATGAGTATAATCATCGCTATGTTTGGAGATCAAATGATCTGATGGCCGAAACGAATTTGAAATGCGTGAAATTTTCTTTTCAAAGCGATGTCTCGGATAGCAACGAAATTTATACCATTAGGACCGGAGAAATGAGGTGATGTATGCTGATGAGTTTCATTGTGATCGGATGCGCCATGTGGTCGTATGAACTCGAAACGTATATTATTTTGTTTGAGAAATCAAATAAATAAGAATATAATATTATTTATATTATCTCCTAAACACTCTCTCATTTTATATATTGTTCCATTGCAAGATCATAAAAGAATGGCCGTTGTTATCCCGCCTTTTGGCAAGGCCGTGACACCAAGGACTTGACTAGATACCGGTAACAGATTGTCTCGGAAGTCGGTTACACGTAAGGATCACTACGGATATCGATGAATTTTGTCCGAGTCCAGTTCGGGCTGCAATTGATAAGACGCGTCAAGCAGAGCCATGGGAACCAACGATCCAAGTTTCAAGTCAATTCGAGTTCGTATGCTCGAGATATCGTCGACAAAAGATGGAGTAGGGCACCTTTAGTTCGAATCCATAGGTTTCGCCTATGTTCGAATCCATTGGCCAGGAAACAGTTCGAATCCATCGAACTTCCATTGCCTCGACTCCAGCAGCTCTCCCTTGCTTCGACTCCATCAGCATAGAAGCTCTCGTTCGAATCCAGCCGGACCAAGTAGTTAGCTATACTTCGAATCGATTCGAAGGATACCTTAAGTTCGAATCGATTGGAGCTGTCTACAATTCGAATCCATCAAGAGAGGGAACTTCGAATCCAGAAGACATTGCTTCACTTCGAATCCATCGTGGAAGCTTACCTTCGAATCGATAAGACAAAGCTTACCTTCGAATCGATAAGACAAAGCTTCACTTCGAATCGATAAAAGATAGCTTCACTTCGAATCCGGGAGACGCAGCTTGCCCTCGACTCCACCATCTTCGAATCCAAGTCATGGATTCGACCCAGTCAAAGCGGAGTGCAAAGCGGACCGATTCGAAGAAAGCGCACCACGTCACCATCCTCACAGGCAGGAAGATCGATTCGAACGAATCGATTCGAGCATATCGATTCGAACGACTCCAGAATACGAATAACACCAACTTGAATCAATCATAACTCGAGTTCTACAAGTCCAAGTCCCATGAAATTTTCACAGAAGCTCAAACACATGATGAAGAACGTGCACACCAAATTTCAGCTCAATTGGACGATTTCTTGATCGATTCGGACCAAGGGTCGAATCGATCCCAAAGTGGGCCCGGGTCTCCAGATTTCGGCCATGTGGGCTCCCTGACGTACCAGAACTGTTCTCCCCACATTTTGGGCGAAATACCAGCCTCCTACACCTATAAATAGACCCCCTGGTCATTCAGAAAAGGGGTCGGAGAATTCTAAGAGCTAAAGAGCGCCCAGACTCTGCCAGATTTACTCTAAATCACCACTGCTGCTTTAGTTTCAGACTTAGCTTTGAAAATCAGTTGTATTACAGTATAAGAAATTGTAATCTTCAAGTGTCGAGCAATAAAATCATCAAACTTCATAGTGGACGTAGGCTAAAAAGCCGAACCACTCTAAATCGCTTGTCTTTGCAATTTACTTTCTGTTATTTGGAGTTTTTGTTAGATAATCCACAGTCTTAATTTTCATTCTACACGTTTATCTCTTCAAAGACTTCCGAAGAGTGTTGTGCCCATTTTTGGTACAAACACTTTGGTGCTTTCACTGAGAGAAAACCAGCTTTTTTCTCCTGCTCCTTGGATCTACCATCGATACCGGATTGCACAAATCCAAGAGGAAGATCCAGATCTTCGAATCACAGTCCTTCCATTCTACTCAGATTTGCATAAAATCTAGGAAAAGGATTCATCGTTCAAAATGGTTAGCACGAGAACCACTTCTGCAGCTCCAGGACAAGAAGGTAGGGATGGACAAAATCCTGCTCAACAGCAGCCACCCAATCAAGACAACACTGCCCACTCAGATCCGTCTGGGGCAGTCACTAGACAAGAATTTCAGATGTTACTCCAAGAATTGACTCAGAGTCGGCAACAGTTAGCCGAACAGCTGCGAGCCAATATTGAGTTGACAAATCAACTGAATCGCCAGGGCCGTAGGAGGTCCAGGAGGGATGATGTTTCCCGTTCACCCACTGAAAGTTCTGCTTCATCTGACTATCATCGTAGATCTACCCGTCCCCGATTAGACGGAGATTATGCTCAGACTACGGGATATCAGCCCGCTCTGACTGTCGGGCAATTGAGGGTAGGACCATCAACCAGCTTCCAGGCTGGGCCATCAGCACGGGGTGGCCGCACTTCACAATACACTACGGACAATCATGTCACAGCTGCAACCGCGGAAACAAGGGTCGATGCCCGATATCTTCCAGATTCGGGTAATCAACAGCAAGGACGTACTTCTGAACCATACATCCAGGAAGACGCTGAGCCAAGGAGGCGAAACTTGGACCGTCGACAGCGCCCGGTCCGAACTCGCGCTGTGGAACCCGACCACACCTTAGCTCGGCAAGCTCAAAATGTAGCAATGCCAGACATCTCGACTATGATACGTCAGATGATCCGCGAAAGCCAAGGCCTTACCAACGATGACTGGGGACTTTCCCGTAGTCACACTCCCTTCACAGACGAGATACTGAGTGCTGAACCTCCCCGGCGATTCAGAATGCCAACCCTTCCTATGTACGAAGGAAATTCTGATCCCAATCAACACATCTTGAAATATGAGTGGTCGATGAGCGCCGCAAGGGCCGATGACGCAGTAAAATGTCGTAGTTTCCCCATCTCTCTAGGTGGAATTGCGACGATGTGGTTCACGAGATTGCCACCTAGGTCTATCTCTTCATTTGATCAACTGGCTAAGAAATTTGTGGAACAATTTCGCATGCATGTCGCTAGACCCAAAGATGTCAACACCCTATCCAGTGTTACCCAAGCTCGAGGGGAAACGCTAAGGCGTTACTTAGAAAGATTTCATGCGGCATGTGTGGAGATTAGTAATCCCAACGATAACTCAATCTTAATGGCATTAATAAAGGGAATTGACCCTGATTCTGAATTTGGGAACTGGTTGGCGGGAAAACCGCCCGCATCATTGGACCGTTTCTACTCCAAAGCCGCGCAATTCCTACGACAAGAGGACGCAAAACAGTCTAGGAAGCAAGTCGATGCGGGACCCAAGAGTGAAGGGATACAGAGCAATGTAGCAGTAAAACAATCAGGAGACAATTCCGGAAATGTTCAGTTGAACATACAAAACAAGCAAACGCAGCCAAGAGGAAACAATGGTCAGAATAAGAAAAGAGATCCAAACCGGGGTCCACGACGTGAGGCCCCAATGTTCGATAATTACACACCATTGAATACATCGTTGGAAAATGTGTACCTACAGACTTGCAATACTATGCAATACAAGAAACCGGCTCCGAAGCAATCGTCGGAGAGGCAGATTCAAACAGGAAAGTTCTGTAGATTCCACGAAAGTTATGGCCACAACACCAATGAATGTCGACACTTGCAAGACCTCGTTGAGAAGTTAATTAGAGAAAGGAAGTTAGATCAGTTTGTACGGGCACCGCAGTCTGAAGGGGCGGGCCCCTCAAATCAAAATCATGTACATAATCCAGAAAGACAGGAAGAACCAGGTCGTGTCGGAGGAAGACTGGTAATTAATGTTGTAAGTGATAGTCCTCGTACAGCGAAGCGAAGCTGGGGAGAAATGAAATCGTATAACAACTTGGTTAGACGAACAGACTTTGAGTACGATGATAACTTAGTCAATAAACCTTCGACCAAACGAAAGAGAGCGACAATTAACGACATCACTTTCCGAGACAACGATACTGGTTATGTCGGAAGCCCGACTACGGACCCACTCGTGATATCGGCAAAAGTAGGTCCAGCTTGGATGAAGAGGATACTAATTGACTGCGGGAGTTCCGTGAATATCCTTTTTATACATGCTTATAATCAAATGAGGATGAATCCCAGGGATTTGGAACCTTGCCAAACTCACCTCCATGGATTCAACGGTAGCTCTACCGTACCTATTGGGGTGGTGAAGTTACCAGTTAGGTTGGGATCTAAGGAACATTGGAGAGTTCGAACATTACAGTTCACTGTGTTGAACATAGTCTCGCCATACAACGCCTTCTTAGGACGACCTGCCCTTACTGAATTCAGAGCTGTAATTGCCCCATGGTGCTTGACCTTAAAGTTTCCCACTGTCAACGGAGTTGGAGTCGTCCAGGGCGATCAGGTTGACTTGAGAACAGTCATACACCGAAAACGAATCGCCCGATTACGCGATGCCAAGGACCGACTTAAAACTTTTGAACGCAATGAGATCGTCATTAAAAAAGAATACCCAGCACTGCTGCACATGAAACCAACATGGAAGGGATCACATGAGTTTAAGCAAGAGCTCGGGGATGATGTATATGAGATGACGACCGCTGATGGTCTAGCTTCGCCAGATGCCTTGGATAGCGAAAGACTTCGTCGCCATCGCACATAACAGGCTGTGTTTACCTATTTAGTTTCAATTCTGTTTTAGAATTTGTTTCTGCATTTCGAAATTAGAATTTGTAATAAGGCAACTGACTTTGCCATGTTTTCTTATTTCAGCAATAAAATGCCATCTCTTTGAGCCAGAGCTGTGATTCATTAAATACAATGTACAACATCACGATGCACGAAGAGCTAAATTCCATCACGCAATGGAATTTATTCAAGTAGGGAGTGGCTATGAAGCAATCAACCACTCACCAAATGAAACCCGAGCTCGGGGGCAAGCCATCACATCAGGCCAGAAATGGGTTGATACACGGCAACCTTTTCCATAACTCCAGCTTCCGAGAGCGCGAACTGGAGTATAAACATTAACTAACTCCGTACTCCTAGAGTTCGAGGCGGAGTATAAACATTTTTACAAAATCCCAGAGTACTCCGAGAGCGCGAGCTGGGTATAAATATCAACAAACTCCAGCTTCCGAGAGCGCGAACTGGAGTATAAACATTAACTAACTCCGTACTCCCAGAGTGCGATGCGGAGTATAAACATTTTTCCTAAAATCCCAGAGTACTCCGAGAGCGCGAGCTGGGTACAAACTTTTTACTTAACTCCGTACTCCCAGAGTGCGAGGCGGAGTATAAACATTCACAAAATCCCAGAAAACTCCGAGAGCGCGAGCTGGGTACAAAGCTTTTTACTTAACTCCGTACTCCCAGAGTGCGAGGCGGAGTATAAATATTCTCCTAAAAACTCCAGCTTCCGAGAGCGCGAACTGGAGTATAAACATTAACGAACTCCAGCTTCCAAGAACGCGAACTGGAGTATAAACATTAATTAACTCCGTGCTTCCAGTACGCAAGGCAGAGTACAAACATACATCAACTCCACACTAATCCCCGATACTGGGGGCAGAACCATAACACATAGCAAGTTGAAGACAAAAGTGAATACATTTTCATTTCCATTATCAACAAAAAGAATCTGATTACAAAATGGTTCAAGAAACTGCTACTAGTGGGAGCCGAATCCACATCTATACACGGCTATAGAAGAATCAACAAAATGCTACCCTACACAACAAAGATTTAAAGAAAGAATTCAATCTTTCTTCTTCCTTATCTTCTGCTTCGGGGTAGCCCCACCAGAGCCGCTGCCTGACTTTCTCCTCGACCGCTTACTCTTTTCAGGCTTGCCCTCCGGCAGTGATATAATGTCAACATCTTCCTCAGAACTGGAGGCGATGGAAATTCTCCTAGGAGGTCGAGCTGGAGGCATAGGAGTAGTAGCAGGAGGAGGGACAGGAGCAGTTTGAATCACTACAGTACCGCCCGGTGAAATCACCATTAACGGGGCAGGCCCGAGCGGATCCATACCAGCATTCCCTGTTGCCATCTCGGCATCAATCTCAGCAATAATGTCGTCCTCACGAGATACTTGGGCCTCATCGGATGTGCCAATAGCTGGCATAGATGAACTAACGGCCGGAGCAGCCCCACTCACAGCATCAGACGGGTTGGCAGAGGGATCGATGGGTTCATTGAGAAGCTCCTCAATCATTTGAGCGCTGAAAGAAAACATATTCGCATCTCCCTCCTCGCCAATCAAAGTGGAAGTCATGACGGCTTCAGAAAAAACAACCCCTTGTGTTTGATGAGAAACTGATAGAGCAAGGGGCGCAGACACAATAACTTCAGTCGCTGAAATGCGACAAAACGAAGATTGTTAGCCAAGTGTGTTGCTTAAGGTTTTTCACGACTAAACTACGAGAAGCGTTCAAATACCTTCCTTGGTCTGGACCGAAACATGGGTGGAATCATCGGCAGAAGACAATAACGGCTGGTCAGGATTATATGCAGGAACAGATTGGGGGTCTACCGCACCAGTGGTTTCGGGCAATGTTGGGAGTACAGCTCCAACACTTGCCTCGTGATGCGCGGTCCCCGAACCTTCGCCTGTCTCTAGAGATTGAACGCCAAGCTTTTCCTTCGCCATGGAGATCACCACCTCATGAAGAGTCTTCCTCTCATCATCAGTGAGCAAACGCATCTCCAACTCAAAGTCGTCAAATGTTTCATCTGGATGCACTGCCTTCTTCTCATTCACCAGCCGGGTCCAGGCATTGTACAAAATCATGGAGTCATCTCCCAGCCACGCTAAATTTCTATGCTCCAGCACATTAGCGTTGTACGTGACAAGGAGATCGTCGAACTCAGCGTCCAGCCTGGACCTCTCCTCCAAAATCTTTTCCTGGATTTCTGCTTCCGCAGACTTAGACTTGACCGCCGCCGCATCAAGTTCGGCCCTAAGAGATACCGCTTGGTTGCAAGCCTCTTGTGCGGTGGCGTTTGCGTCATCCTTCTCCTTCACCATTTCAGCGAATTTGGCCTTGAGTTCGTTCAGCTCTTTAACGGCTAAGTCTCGCTCAGCTGCAACGGTGGTATTGCGGTGGCCCATCTCTTCTACCGTGGCACAATGTTCCTGTTGCATCCTAGCCATTTTGGCCACGGCGTCCTCGTGTTTCTGGAGAGCTTGAAGTTCAGAGCTCCGGGACGTCTCCATTTCAGATTGAAGAACTTCAATGATGCGTTTCTGTTTAGCAATTTCAGCATCGCGTTCAACAATAATCTTCGCCCTGTCGAAAGCTACTCTAGAAGCCTTCACGGCTGCCTTGTACCACTCCTTGTACTGAGCGTAGAAGTCGTGAATATAACTATGAGCGGTGGTCTCAGCTTCCGGAGGAATCCTTTTGAAGTTAGGAGGGAAGATGTAGCCATCCATGCAAATTTCCGGATAGTCGTTTTTCATTTGGGCAAGTTTAGCAGCTCCCTCGCTTGTCAACTCAGCCGGAGCTTGTTCAATTATAGCAGCTACCGTTGGTTCCACTCTAGGCCGTTGAGCGTCAGGCCGAGAAGATTGGGAAGGCAATTGTTGCTGATGAGATGGCCCTGGGAGGTCTACTGGGGCCCTAGGAGGCGGAGGAAAACGAGATCGGGGTCGGTGCTGATACCCCCGGTCTCTATCAGAGTAATCATAACCAGAACGGTTACGCGAGTAGTCTCTGTCTCTATCATAACGTTCCTGACTCGAGTAGCCTCGCCCATGGTCCCTATCTGTCTCTCTCCTACGGGAATCGTAGAATGGAGAAGATTGACGCACGTTCCGAAGCCTATCTAAAGTGGAGCCGCGTCCTGACATCTAACCTGCGATAAGAAAGAATTACGGATTAAAATCCCATAAAGCAATGTTTACTATGCAGAAATCATGAAGTGCCGTGAAAGTGTGTGTAAATGTGTAAACCCCCAAACCGACCGGAAGTGTTGACCGCACTTAAAGGAAAGGGCTCGTTCATATTTAAGACATCTTGTAATTCCTCCAACCCAGGATTATGAGAGATTGATATATAATCTGGGATAGGAATATCGTCAAGCCCTTTGAGAGAATCTCTCGAATGAGAAGGGGCGGCCTCAGAAATCATAACTCCGGAAGCGGGAAGAAACACATCTACAGATTTTCCCCCTTTTGACTTAAGTTTTTTGGAAACGGCGGCCTTGCCTTTCCGTTTTTCTCCCGATTCCTCCAAGTTTCCCGAAAGGTCAGCCATCGGCTCTGAATCCGTCTGAGTTCTTTCTTCGTCACTCGCCTCGATTATTCTGATCCCGAGTGACCTCTTCGCTTTTCTCTTCTTGGGTTTCTTCTTATTTTCCTTCTTGGAGACGGACTTTGAAAATCCCTCAACAACTATGCTTTGATTAATGTCAATCAAACCCAGAACTCTTAAGTTGTAGTCGTTCAGCACCGAGTCAATATGCCTCAGCTCGCTTGGGACTTCTTGAAGACTCCGGACAGTGCCCTTGAAACGCCCTCCATCGGGCCTAGAGATAATAGCTGGAAAAGGAATGAAATGTCAATTTTTATACCGATGGGATATTGGTCAAAGAAACAGGTTAAGCCGCTCACGTCTAGACAACCATCGCCTAGCGAAACCCGGAGGGCATCGAACGTAGAACCATTCGTTTTTGAAATAGCTCAGGCGCGTCCAAGCTCCAACTACAACTTGGCAATTTCTAACTGCCTCCAAGAATGTAAACGACGGGCTATCACCCCTGCTCTTGAAGTTAAATATGTGTCTGATCTCGAAGGGCCTAGGCGGGCGAAAAAGACAGTCCATGAATATTATGAAGACACTATTCAGCAGCGCGTGCCCGTTGGGATGAAGTTGTGAAGGAGCGATCCCTAAATATGATAACATCCTTCGGATATATTGATTGAAGGGAGGAAGAGTTCCAGCCGCACAAGCATGACGGTAGAATGCTGTATATCCTTCAGGTGGATTGTGCGGTCTATCGGTAGCGCTGGGCAATAATACGTCACCCAAAGATATGTTATGCTTTAAGCATATTCGTCCCAACAAGGATTCAGATATGTTGGACTGAACCGAATCAACAGGGTCCTCGATAAATATCGCCTCCGGCAATTCATCTGGAGCCGGATCGATTACGTCGGCAGGGATGTCAGGAATCTCAAGCACAGGAGGAGTCGAGCTCTGCACCTCTTGTTGTTGGGAGCTCGAAGATTCCATAATTAGCTAACTCATCAGAAAGCAACGTTAAGTTCATAACCAGCCCGTACATGCCCCAGTATAGTGTGTGTGTGAACGTGTCGTGCAGTACAAATGATATGCATCACTTGAGCAAATTTAACAGAATAAAACAAGATGTTCGTACAACATATCTTGGGAATTTGAGAATGAAAATGACCGTCATCGCTGACCGTCACTTCCACAACATCCGAACACTACGAACCAACCTCGTGTACAAGTCAGTTATATTGTTGGTTAAGTCACAGTTCCATCAACGAGCCTCAAAAAGGAGGTCAAATCTTTCGGTCAAGTTCGACTATGTAAGGCCGAAGCTCGTCGGAGTCAAGTATGCTAAGAGTTCATTATGTTCGTCAAAGTTCAACTTGAGATTGGTCGCAGCTCAGATGTTGGAGCAAATCAGAAGAACAAGTGTTAGGACGTTCGAATCGATCGATTCGAATCGACATAAGTCGAATCGATGCTGTTCGAATCCATACGCCTTGACTCCATTAAGGTCGACTCGGTAAACGCCTTAAGAAGAAAGAGCGCTTCGAATCCATAAGCTCCGCGTAGCTTCGAATCGATCAGCAGTCGATTCCTTCGAATCGATCAAGATGACATCAGCTGGGCGTCGAATTGATCGAGTCGAAGTAACGACGCTCCTCCATTTTAGCACTCAAGATCGATTCGACGCGAACGAACTCGTTCCTCAGATTCATCGAGTCGACCCACTCTCGACTGCACAGTTCCTCATAATTTTCGAGAGGTGTCGAGATTAGTGATGACGTTTCCAGTTTTATCTTTCATTGTTCGAATCGATCCCTTGGTTACCTGGTTGAATTCGATTACAGATGAAAACTTGAAGGAGTTTGATCAACTCGTGCAAAGCGCAGAACCTTGAAAGATCGATTCGAAGAAAGGGCTCTCGCAACAGTAAGAAAGTAAAAAATGAAAGTGAAAAGAGATCTCGATATATATAGGGGATTGCGAGACGTTTCGCATCCCGGTCAGATGCAACCGGAGAAAATGGCTTCAGCCTATCGATTCGAACGAGTATCTTCGAGTCGATCACTAAGAAGCCTCTATCGATTCGAAACAGGCAAAATGGTTTCATCGATTCGAACTCAGGGGTACGCAGGTTACAAATCTACTTCGAATCCATCCCTCCGAATCCATCCATACAATATCAAAGCGAAGCTTCATCGATTCGAGGCGCAACGTCAGAAGAGCCAGGGAGAACGTTCGACTCCAACGATTCGAACAGTCAAGTTCGAATCCCTCAATGGCAAATCCACCAACTCGGAAAAATTCAAATCCACGCAATATCGATTCGGAGAACCATCGATTCGAAGTGCCCACCTCGAAACCCTCAACTTGAAGTGGATCAAAAAACATAGCTGCGCATCCGTCAAATACCACTGGTCAGATGGACAAACCGTTCCAATGTTTAAAATTGCTTGTCTACTCTTATACCGATTCAGGAGAGGATCAGTACGAGAGGATGATCATAGATAATCATAAAAGCAGTGTTTTAACTCAAATCTCAAATCGGTCCAGGAGAGGACCGACGCAGATTTCGATAGTAAACCGAACTGACAACGACTTGCGATCACGCAACGTTAATCAAAGCCAAGATAATACACGTATGCACGTATTTCTGACTAATGTTTGATCTCTATCATTTACAGGGATCGAATGTTCATCTTGTCACGACTCAAAAAACTGACAGCCAGTCACTATTGTGCGACGGTCGATTACAACAATACAGAATGCAACTTTCGATAAAGCATGATGTAGCTATCCAATGAGAGACTGCAGCTTTTCAAAGCACGTCATGTTTACACAAGACGTACTTTGGGGGGCAAATGTTATCCCGCCTTTTGGCAAGGCCGTGACACCAAGGACTTGACTAGATACCGGTAACAGATTGTCTCGGAAGTCGGTTACACGTAAGGATCACTACGGATATCGATGAATTTTGTCCGAGTCCAGTTCGGGCTGCAATTGATAAGACGCGTCAAGCAGAGCCATGGGAACCAACGATCCAAGTTTCAAGTCAATTCGAGTTCGTATGCTCGAGATATCGTCGACAAAAGATGGAGTAGGGCACCTTTAGTTCGAATCCATAGGTTTCGCCTATGTTCGAATCCATTGGCCAGGAAACAGTTCGAATCCATCGAACTTCCATTGCCTCGACTCCAGCAGCTCTCCCTTGCTTCGACTCCATCAGCATAGAAGCTCTCGTTCGAATCCAGCCGGACCAAGTAGTTAGCTATACTTCGAATCGATTCGAAGGATACCTTAAGTTCGAATCGATTGGAGCTGTCTACAATTCGAATCCATCAAGAGAGGGAACTTCGAATCCAGAAGACATTGCTTCACTTCGAATCCATCGTGGAAGCTTACCTTCGAATCGATAAGACAAAGCTTACCTTCGAATCGATAAGACAAAGCTTCACTTCGAATCGATAAAAGATAGCTTCACTTCGAATCCGGGAGACGCAGCTTGCCCTCGACTCCACCATCTTCGAATCCAAGTCATGGATTCGACCCAGTCAAAGCGGAGTGCAAAGCGGACCGATTCGAAGAAAGCGCACCACGTCACCATCCTCACAGGCAGGAAGATCGATTCGAACGAATCGATTCGAGCATATCGATTCGAACGACTCCAGAATACGAATAACACCAACTTGAATCAATCATAACTCGAGTTCTACAAGTCCAAGTCCCATGAAATTTTCACAGAAGCTCAAACACATGATGAAGAACGTGCACACCAAATTTCAGCTCAATTGGACGATTTCTTGATCGATTCGGACCAAGGGTCGAATCGATCCCAAAGTGGGCCCGGGTCTCCAGATTTCGGCCATGTGGGCTCCCTGACGTACCAGAACTGGTCTCCCCACATTTTGGGCGAAATACCAGCCTCCTACACCTATAAATAGACCCCCTGGTCATTCAGAAAAGGGGTCGGAGAATTCTAAGAGCTAAAGAGCGCCCAGACTCTGCCAGATTTACTCTAAATCACCACTGCTGCTTTAGTTTCAGACTTAGCTTTGAAAATCAGTTGTATTACAGTATAAGAAATTGTAATCTTCAAGTGTCGAGCAATAAAATCATCAAACTTCATAGTGGACGTAGGCTAAAAAGCCGAACCACTCTAAATCGCTTGTCTTTGCAATTTACTTTCTGTTATTTGGAGTTTTTGTTAGATAATCCACAGTCTTAATTTTCATTCTACACGTTTATCTCTTCAAAGACTTCCGAAGAGTGTTGTGCCCATTTTTGGTACAAACAGCCGTCAATCCCCATTATCATTTAAAAAAAATTCGGAAGATCCCCTCCACTAAAAATCACAAAACCAACTCTGTTGAGCTCGTGTTGAAGAAAGCTTCACGCCCATATAAAGATTAAAGGGTGTAGCACCAATTAACGAGATCAGACTAGTGTGGACGTGTGCTAGGGTTTGACATTGGCAAGGCTAGGGCCGATAATGGGTGAAACAAAGAGCATCATTGTTTTTCTCTTCGCGACACGCACCTTTCCTCTAAATCTCATCAATTTCAGTACATCATGGCAAATTGTATCATTATGAAGGGGGAGGCATGACTGTCAGGTCATGACTTTCTGTAGGTAGCTAAGCTCGACGACATAGTGTTGGTCGAAAACAGTTCGAGAAGAGAAGCATGATGGCGCAGACAACGTTCAATTTCATGGAATGTAGCTCCGTATAACAGAAGAGGATGCACGGTGTGGTTGGGTTTGGTGTCTCTATGCACATATAAGGGAGAAAAATAAGATGTACTAATGGCTAATGAAGGTGATTAGTTATTATTTAAGTTAATTAACTATTTAACTAATCCGAAATCGTATTTAATCCATATCTTTTGCGTATGAGTTCCGTTTTTGATGTGGTTTCTTGCGTTGCGCTCATGATGGAGAGCTCTACAACATAATGCTAGTTTGGTCTGCTTTTGTTAAGGCTAGTAATATTGTCTCTCATCATACTATGATTGTTAGTATAGTATTAGAACGACGTTTTGAAATAATTCCTGACTTTAAAAAGTGATTTTAAAATATTCAGACCTACATCTCATTTTATAAAAGAACTTAAAAGTGTTTTAAAATGGTTTTAAATTAAATATCTCATTTTTCCCGTTGACACACTATTTTGATGATATTGATAGATTTAGGCTATTTTGGTATTAATCCCACATTGGTTGCTTAAATGTATTGTATGTATGTTATTATTGATGTATGTAGGCTATTTTAGATGTTTGTATGCTTATTGGTTATATGTATGCTTATTTGCTTAATTTGGTTGAAAGCACCAATCGTAGGCGATATAGTATAAGAAAATATCCAATATGGTAGGATTGCGTGCATAGAGTTTCGTGCATGCCGATTGATATAAAGATGGAAGATGGATTTGGAGATGTGCTTCAGATTTCGAGATAGATGTCGGACATTTTCATTTAGTTTATACTTAACCATTTTTGGTCAAGTACATGACCGAAGTCATCGTTATCGACTACTCTGCAGTGGTCGACATCTACCACTATTGATGATGGTCGATTTAGCCAATTTTGACATGGGCAATGGAGAGGGCTCAAGGAGCATGATGCGATGGTACGTTCGTTTGACGTTCAATTTTGATGTTATGGCTCTTTAACGAGTGGACTTAATGGTGAAGCAAAGATGTGATGCTTCGATGTGAACACTTCAGGAATTCACGATGATGATTCCGTGAAGGAAAGTAATCGATGATGGATAGCTACACTTTGGAATGTAGAGTAGTCGGATGGAAGGAACTATTAGAGGAATGTTATGGGATGAATGAGGACATTCTATGACTAACGATGGCTATCCAGGATAGTTCCCAGCAGCGACAACTTCAGGCAGGAGTTATAGGGACATTTCCGAGATGAGCACTTCTATGGATGACGTATGCAAAGGGATCGTTGATATTCGTAGGTTTCAATGTGTACTCGTAAAGTAGGGGTATGTGTGATGATATTTATTGGGTTATATAGTATGCCATAGATACATTACATGAGGTTACGAAGTATGCCTCGGATCACACGATGTTTCGATATGTTTACCCTAGTCTACTACGGAGTATGCAGTCTAGTTTCTGATTTATGGAGTGGCATGGTTTTGAGTATCGAGAAACCGGGACGTTGTGTAGTCCTTGACTCTATGGGGTTTGTCATACGAGTATCATATATCCAAAGCACTAAGTGAGTGAATGTAAGGATGGATGATGTAAATATTATCACCTTATGGATGTCAGACAATGTAAATATTATTGATGCAGATATCTAGACACCCTTAGTACTTTGCTATATAGTACACCATGATGACTATGATATAGAATATCATATATCCTATGTTATGTGCTAACTCTTTGGATGCAGGGATAGGTCGGGTATGATTCTCCATACCCTCCGTTCTATATACTACATTTACTTTTATAATATTTTGAGATTGTTTATTGCTCACACCAGACGGTTGTCTGACTCGAGGTTTTGTGCTTTGCTTCTTATTACCTTGGGTACTCTTAATTGAGTAGACTAGAAAGCATGTTGTTAACGGTACAAGGAGTTCTGTAGATGGACTAGCGGGAGGCAACGCTTTCTCATACTTATACTTTTGGATTATTATTGTTTATTCCATTGTGTGAAACTATGGAGCCTTCACAATGTTCGACTTACTATTGTTAGAGATAGTTTATCAGTGATTTTATTTATCATTTGTATAAACTGCATTACTATTTTGTATAACTATATGAGCCTATGTACTCTGATTTTGTGGTTATGTAGTTATTATTGTCTCGCAGCTTTTATATCTATGATGACTATTATACTTTATTCGATTCGTTGTGCGATATATGACAGGTTCTATGATTGTTTGATGTTTCTTTCTTTCCCTTCTTTTCTGTTATCTTTTCTTCTTTTCTATTCCTTTTCTTTACTTCTATTTCTTTCCCTTAACAATCATCTTACATCGATCGGATGCTCCAACAGTGCACTATTCGGTTATATGACCATCAAAGGTGTAGGGAGGTCATCACAATAGGTATCAAAGCTTAGGTTACATGGTTAGCCTGAGTAAATACCATGATCCCGTAGAGATAGGATAGGAGTTGTCACCTTAGACTAGATCAAGAGTATACCTATATATGAGAGAGTGCATATTTGTTACACATTTTTATTTTCAAAACTATATAGTATTATACATGGTATATAAGTTGTATTGCACACACGAGTACAATTAATGTAGTATTGTTTATGAGAGGCCGATCATCCTTATTATAGATTAGGAATGATCTGGCATATGAGAAAAGATGCTATTGACTCCATCTCCGGAGTTGAGGAGTGGGTAGGATCGAGGTCTACTAACCTCGATTATATAGTATGTTCGTTGAGATGATGCAAATCATTATCTGGAATGCCCTAGTAACTCTGAATGATTATGGTTCTCAAGTGCAAATGTCTAGGGTCGACTTTGCCAAGCTGTATAAAGACAACTTAAGTCTAGGAGGAAAACTATTCTTTGGAACGTAGTCAGTTATTGAGGTGTAAGACGAGATGGATATTTGCGAATGGATCTTCAATGACTTGGAGTTAGATGATGCAATGAGGTAGAAGTTGACCTCTAGATGGTTCTAGGGAAGAACAATGAACTAGTGGAGTTCCCTTATAGCTTTGATTTCCAAGGATCATTTTACTTGGAATCGGTTCATAGTTCAATCGAATAGAAATTTATTTCGACTTTTCAAAAGTGGATGTTTGCCAAATTGAAGTAAGGCGATATGTCTGTGACAAAGTATATGGTCGAATTCAATGTGCTGAAGTACGATCTATCTTTCATTGATAGTCCATTCAAAAAGAATGAAAGTTTATCACTGGGATGAGCGATCATCTTAGGAAGCGATTGATTAGTCATATTGGCGAGAGCTTCGATAAGTTTATCGAAAAGGCTTTATGATGCGAGTGCCTATACCTAATATTGAAGGCCCAACAAGCTGAGTAGGGGTAGATAATGGAAGCATATGCATTGAATGTATTTTCGATTTTGTTGCGTACTCCATCGACGAAAGAGAAAGGAAATGGCATCACCACTTGAGGTATGCTTTCCACTTATGGCATTTCCATACGTGTTTTATTCAATATTGAGGTTTCATATATCTGGTGATTTAATAGATAGATTTCTGAAATTATTGACCGATCTTTTAAATATGATGAACCTTGTTAGGGACTCAGCCAGCTATACATGGTTTGTCTAACCTTAGCCTTATTGATTCATCGATGTTTGTTTATTTGTTATTGATTTGTTTGGGGTTTAATTAGGTTCGATATTATAGTTTGGGAATTAATTGGCTGAAGGGGTATGTAGTACTGATGAATTGTGTGAGGCCATTAGTATGAGCGGAAGGTAGTGTTCGACTGCCCACTTGACGATGAGGTGATGGTTAGCTTTCTATGTTCGCTTGATTTCCCACATGATGAGATGTCATCTATGCCTATAGCTATAGAGTATTCGTACACATTCGATGAAGTGACTAGGTTATCACCATATAGGGATTGAGTTCGTATCGATTTGGTTAGAGGTGCTAGACCAGTAATTTTGTCTTCAAGGAATATGATGCCCAAAGAGCAGAGGGAATTAAAGGTGCGAGCGGATGACTTATTGAGGCGAGGGGATTCGTGTGAGCATATTTGAGTTGGATACACCTATAGTGTTTGCTACTAAGGCAAATGGTTCTTTGAGGTTGTAGGTAAATTGCCGTGAGCTGAATGAGATAACGAACAAGTATCCACTCTCGCTTATTGTTGGCTTTTTTGATCAGCTCTATAGCTCGAAGGTGTTCTCTTATTTGGACCTTGCAATGGGGTTTCATCCACTGAGAGTAGCTAGAGAGTGTATCGATCACAGCGTTTTGTATACTACTTTGATTATTAATTGATTGGTTATACCGTTTAGTTTAACCTATGCGTCGGCGTGCTTTGTTGATTTCTTAAACCATGTTTTAAGGGATAACTTGAGTAGGTTCATGCTTATGCTTGTTGGTGATACTTTTGTCTACTCATGGACAAAAGAGGAGCATAAGACACGACTGAGGATTGTATTAAAGGTGTTGAGCAAACACCGAATGATGGTGAGATTTTTGAAGTATCACTTCTGCAGGAGGGAAGTGTGATGCTTGGGTCACGTTGCTTTGGAAGTGGAGTAGTAAAGGTTCATTAGGATGAAAGCGAAGGCGATTGCATATGGAACACCAAGAAGAGCATGTGAACCGCTTGTCAGGAGCTCTTCACTTGGTGAGATTTAATTTTTCGCCGGCTTTCATATTTGGTATCACGTTTGATGTCTTATTAGACAGTTTAGTATCCTACATGCTAGGATAGGCGTGGATGTTACTTTTGATGTTTGATCTTATATATGCCCGTTTGATGTTTGATTGTCAACATTTGATATGACAGCTTATGCTTATATGGTTGTTAGGTATGCGGGATAGCTATGTTTTGACATAGCATATTTATTTGAGACGGTTGCTATATATGATTTAGTATGCTCATTTACATAATGATGTTACATTTGTGTTTAATCCTCTTTGTTGAGTACCTGATCAGGTACATGGAAGCAAGTGTTGGCTATTCAGATGCTTACTCGCTTTTATTCGCATCTGTTGGGTACGTTTATACCACCATTGAATTAGAATAATGAAGTAGACACCGAACCATTCGGTACCGAGCCAACACGAGGAAGTAGCCACCGAACCATTCGGTACCGAACCAGCACGAGGAGGCAGCCACCGAACCATTCGTTACCGAACCGAAGCAAGGAACGAACTACCGAATCAAACATTTTTACCACCTCGCCATCGGACCAACATTCTACCGAACCAGGCCCAAAGTAGCACTGCCGAACCAAAGCCACTCACCTACCACCGAATCAAACTCCAAACCAACCATCATCGGACCATAGTACTACCGAACCAAGGCATTCCGGACCAACTTTGCCAGGCTAGATTGCATCAGCCCAGGCCCACCGGCAGCTATGTACATCCAAGACCCCTGCCCCCAGCCTCACTCTATAAATAGAGGGGCAGGGGTACAACAATGGCAGACAAGTTTGAGAGCTCAAGGACGGATAGAACTTTCAAACAACATTCATATACTTGTATCAAAGCTTTGTACTTGTAATTTGAATAGAAAAGGAGAATAACATATAAAGTGGACGTAGGCACATTCTGGCCGAACCACTATAAATCTGCGCGTCTTTTACAGTTTAGTCCTTGCTTTTCATGTATTTGCATAAATCACCCAAATCACTAAGAACAACATAAAATCAACTAAATCATACAACTTGGAGGTGTTTGTCCATTTTTTGTGCAAACAGCATCTAAATGGTATGCTCTTGCTATAAAAGAGGTATGTAACATCTATAGTGTAAATTTGGGTATATATGCTTGGTTTTCCTCGGAAACGAGATGCGTTAGATATGAGATGTATATATATCTATGTTGTATTACGATTTTTCCTGGACCTAGCCGTGCAAAGGAGGTGCTGCCGAAATTTTTTGTGACATAAGCCAAAGTTGAAATAAAAGTCAATGTATAGGATATTAGACATTGCCGATGGTTTAAAAAGTCAGTAATGTATGAAATTTAGTCGACTTGCCTTTTGATTAGTGGGTTGGTGCTTTTGTTTTCCATTGTCTGTTTCTTTGGAAATAAGTGTGTAACTTAGACGTTTGGTTTAGCCATATTGATTTCGGATTTGATAGTGATTGTACTTAAAGATGAGGATGATGGCTTTAAGCTAATTCTAAGTCTATTCCTTTTGTTGCGATTGCTTTTAGTGATTGTTGTCGTGAGTTGATAAGTGACGATTATTCTTGTGTTATTACTTATGTAAGGATCGTTCTTAGGATTTCGATGAAGAAATCTTTTTAAGGAGGGGAGAATGTAACAACCCATATTTTTAGTGATAGATATTTAATTAATTGATTTAAATATTGAATGGTTAATTAATTAACGGTCCAAAAATATGATTTTTCACACACGGTCGAATCAGGACTCAAGACCACTTCAGTTGAATTCAGACCGATGTTATGAATAAAAGTATCGCTATGTTAGGAGATTGGACGGTCTGAATGCCAAAATTATCTCAAAATGCACAAAATTATCATCCCGGAGTGCTGTCTAAGATAGTGATGAAATTTATACCATTAGGACCGAAAAAATGAGGTGATCTTCGCTGACGAGTTTTGTTACGATGGAACACGCCGTGTGGTCGTACGAGCTCGAAACATACAATAGTTTATTTGAAAAACCAAATAAATAAGAATATAACATTATTTAAATTATCACCAAAACCCTCTCTCATTTAATCATTACTGTTCCATTACCTAGAACATAAAAGAATGGCCGCCACTCCCCATTATCATTCAAAAAAATAAAATCGAGAGATTCGCTCCACTAAAAATCATGAAACCAACTACGTTGAGCTTATATCGAGGAAAGATTTTCCCCTATATATAGATTAAAGGGTGCAGTACCAATTGGGGAGATGGACCGAGTGTGGATGTGGACTAGGGTTTGACATTGGCAAGGCTAGGGGCAACGATAGGCCAAACGAAGAGCATTATTATTTTTCTTTTGGTGACATGCAACTTTCCATCAAATATCGTAGACTCAGATACATCTTGGCAAGCTGCGTCATGATGAAAGGGGAGGCATGGTTGTTAGGTCGTGACTTTCTGTAGGTGGCCGAGCTCAACGACGACGCAATGGCTGATGCGAGTTCGAGAAGAGAAGCGTGATGGCGCAAAGGGTGTTCTATTTCATGGAGTGTAGCTCCGTATCACAAAGGAGATACACGGCGTGGTGTTGGTGTCTCTATGCATGTACACTGGAGGAGAAGAAGATGTATTAACGGTTAATAAAGGTGATTAATTATTATTTAAGTTAATTAACTATTTAATTAATCCAAAATCGTATTTAATCCATATCTTTTGCATACAAGGTCCATTTTGGATGCGGTTTCTTACATTGCACTCGTGATGGAGAGCTCTACAACTTAATGATGGTTTGGTTAGCTTTTATTGAGGTGAGCGATATTATCTCTCACCATACTATGATTGTTAGTATAATATTAAAAGGACGTTTTGAAATGATTTCTAACTTTAAAATGTGATTTCTAATATATTTAAACCTACACCTTATTTTATAAAAGAATTTAAAAGAGTTTTTAAAATGGTTTTAGATTAAATATTACATTTTTCTGACACACTCTTTGACGATATTGATAGATTTAGGTTATTTTGGTATAAATCCCGCGTTGGTTGCTTAGATGTATTATATGTGTGTTTATATAGGTGTATGTAGGCTTTTTTAGACATTTGTATGCTTGTTGGTTGCATGTATGCTTGTTTACTAAGTTTGGTTTAAAAGACCAATCGTAGGTGATATAGTATCAGAAAATATCCCATAGGAAAGAATTGCGTGCATAGAGTATCTTATAGGATCGTTTTCACCCTAGAGGGGGGGGGGTGGATAGGGTGTACTAATAATAATAAAAAAAATGCGGAAATAAAAATAATAACAAAAAGTAATGCGGTAGAGATCATATACAAATTTACCTAGCATCGGCAAAAACCTGCCTACGTGCTGCCCCCAAGGTTTCTACTAGAGATTAAGTAATCAGACGCTTACTAACACACGTAAACTTGCGACACCCGCTAACTTGATTAACCTAACTCTAAGCTCGAAACCCTGCCTTGAGTCAACCACTGAGTTGCGAATTTTTAAACTACGCCCATAGTTTGTACCTAGTTCCAAACTAGAAAGTTACACAATTTAAAAGGAAATTACAAATAAAATAAAAGACTAAAACAAAAACCCTATATTTAAATTAAGCCCAATACAAAAAGAGGAACCGACCTACTTTAAAATATAACTCAAGAAAAAATGCATTCTCCCTTTTCTTGTTCGTATACTCTGCCATTCCTTTTTTCCGCTCTTCACAAATAAGGTTTTTCAAATTGAGGCGCTGCTTGTGATATTGATCGATTGAAGTATGCTATTGCGTTGATTGGCTTCATCAATCGACTTCCTGGCTATGAATTGATCACGGTCACTCCAATTTTGTGTTGAGCACGAATGATAAAAAATGGTATGTGATTTTGCCCGTTTTTGATTTTGGTTCTGCTCGACTTTGATATTCTTCCAATGATGATAATGGGTTTAAATAAGGATAAAATCCCTAAATTTTCATTCGTATATTTTTGGTTTGAATTCTTCAGTTGCTTTGCTTGGTCATTCGATTATTGATTGAATGCTTGTGATAATTCTGACTTGTTCCATCTCCGATATGCTCGAATTTGGTTGAATGTTTGAATCAGTCCCATTCTTTGCTGCTACGACTTTGGCATTTGAATTTGTGGATATTTGCTGATTTCTAGAAATTTGACTTGTTCATTTATCAATTGTGACTTTTTTGAATAATTCAACAGTGTTGTTTATTTTGTCATTTATTTTTGAAACGTGACTTGAATTTTTTGAATTGCTACTGATAGTTTCTATAAAACTGTAAACTACTTCACTGTCATAAAATGTTTGCATATGTGTGTCATCTCTATGTATATACATATATATATATACATATATATATATGTATGTATTTATGTGTGTGATGGCTCGACATCAATTCTAGTTTCATGTTGAGTGATCTCTGGTTTCATTGAAGTATTTATATGTGTATGGTGCACTTTGTCCAGTTGCTTCGAGTTCATCCACGTTGAACTATTACACTGCTCTATTCACTATTTGCTTGAGTTTTAATGTGATGTCTCCATGATGCATATGTATATACTTGTCACTGTTTGGTGCACCACTTTGTACATGTTGAAGTTGAACTTGCATATGTCCATTTCTCTGTTTCATGTTATTGTAGTCATGCCTGTAGCTTGATTCATTGCTCATGACCATATGTGCTTCCTTGTATTCACTGGCCTTATCTGTTTACATGTTGTTGATGACTGAGTGTAGCATGTCTTGTGCACTGATTTGCTGGCCTCTGTTCCATGTTTTGCATTACCTTTGAACTGTCTGAAGCCTGTGTATGTTGGTTGAGTCTTCATAAGTCTGCATTGTTGTCTTGGTTGAGGCTTCACTTGCATGCTCTGACTGGTATCTAGTCTGGTTGCACCCCTTGTGTTCATGTCTGAATCATTTTCGAGTCATTTAAAATCTGGACTGATATATGTGTGTTCATGCCTTTGTTATTCATGTTGAAACTGAACATTACTTCGAGTCAAAATTGCCTCTTGTCCTTTTGAACTTGTATTCTCTGAACTGTTGTTGCTGTAGTTGGTCTGAGTTCTTTTTAAGGCTGTTGTTTGGATCTTCATGAGTCTGAACTGTAGACTGGTTTGGTCTGTTCGTAGCCCTTCTTCCACTTGAATTCTGGTGTGGGCATTTGGTTGAATCTTCATGTGTTTTGTGCCTTTGTGCCATGCCACTAGCTGTTGGATTCATACTGGTATCAATTAGTGTAGGAGAAGCCACTATGTAGTAACTTGACTCTTCTTGATCAACAGTGAACAGAACAAAGTAAGATTGACCACCATGCACATCGAGTGAGTCCAAATCTATTTGAGGTCTGACATTTCATTCTTTGTTCACTCGAGTGCTTGCATTCATGATTTTGATATCATGTGTACATTTTGTTGTTATTTGCATTTGCACTTGAGTTGAATCCAGTTTTTGCTTGGGTTTGAACTTCTGCTCACCTATCCCTGCGATTTTAACAAGCAAGTGTATATCAGTGTGCACGTCCTTGTGGCATGTACAGTGATACACTGTGCATGTCACAAGTTGTTCGTGTAAGTTGAATTAAAGGAAATGATGACGAACAACCCAAATAACTAAGGCAAATAATATTTTCAAAACACACACTTCATTGTAAACTGCAAAATATTTCTTTTTCAATTTTACTGCGTCATTGTTTATTTTGCAGATAGTTCAGATGCTGGATACAGGCTGGAACAGAGTTGAAGATCAAAATACGAGTGAAGAGTGAAATATGTAGTGAGGTGAATTGTATAGTGACAATTGTGATGTAATTGAAGTTGTATTGTAATTGAAAATGTGTAAATGTAGTGAGAGCTCAAATTTGTACTATTTGAATTTGTAATAAAATATTTGTTTGAATAAAATATTTATTTAAATAAGGATTCTGAGTTATTTATTTTACTCACAAATATTTATTTAATTATGTGGAAAAATAAAATAGTACAATTATAAATACATTTAAATGAATATATATATATATATATATGTTTATTATCATCAAACAAAAATCATACATTAGCATATTCTATAATCTCCCTCTTTTGATGATAACAAACATATATTAAGATTTTGACTCTACTAAATGTATTTGGTCTTGATGAATTCTATTAGCTCCCCCTATTTGAATACTCCCCCTACAACAAAAGTCCCCCTACATAGATGCATGTAGTTAAAACTGAAAAATTAATTAAAAATAACTTTTAATAAAAACACTCTCGAATATTAGTAAGGATATCACTCAAAAATCAAAATCTTAACCTCTCTTTCCCTTTTGTTATCATAAAAAATAATGTTAGTAATTGAAATAGCTATGATTTCGATTAAAAATATAAAATCAAATCAAGAGGGAAATATTAATTTCAAATTCCAATTAATCAAACAAAAATCATAATATTTTTTATTAATTAGAAACAAACTCCACTTTAGAGAAATGGTAGGATTATGGAAAATTTTATATAGTGACAAGAGTTTGATATTTTCAATAAAGGAATAATTTGTGCATTTTCCCTTTTCAAATATAATACAAAAAAATGTAAAGCACTCACTAACCATGCATAACTGTTAGGACTTTTAAATGAGTTTAGTAGTTACCCCCTTTAAAAAAAAATATGTCAAGTATTTTCTAACCATGCATAACTGTGTGGACTTTTAAATAAGATTAGAATATACTTGATATTTACCCTTTCTTATATGTGTCCCATCCATGCATAACCATGAGGACTTTTAAATGAGAATGGAAGCCCATATATAGAAATTCAAGTAATTCACCCATGCATAACCGCAAGGACTTTTAAATGAGAGTGAATACTTTAGGATATAATTATTTTACAAAAAAATATTTCCTTATTTTGAAATACCAAATTCTGCACACTATATTATGATGTATGGATTGACAGAAAGGTGAAAGTGATAGAAATGATCATGGAATAAGTACTAATCTAAAAATATTATAATTTTTTTTTAATTTTCATGAAATTATAAAATTATACTTCCTCTTAATATGAAATATAATTTAATCACTATCCATCACTTTTCAAGCACTATAATAATTTTGATAAGTTCCAAAAGATTCAATTAGTCAATGGTTATCTTTTCTAGAGTAAATCTCTTATCGAAATAAACTAGAGTATTTTTAACATGATGAAAACCCAAGTTTCAAAAATTAAAATAAGTGAAGACCAATTTTTTGTAAGGGGGTTTTGTGAAAATGACTTCTAGTTGAAAATCAATATAAATAATTAAAAAAATTGCAAAAATGATTTCAACATGAGAGGATATCAGATACCACTTGTATTTGAGGTATTCATGGTGATATATAATGGTATATGAGAAAAAAAACGTGTACTCCTCAACACTTGAATTGTGTTATGAAATTTTCAGCACGTCCATTTATATCAAGCACAAGTAAAGTAATCTATATTGAGCAAAAACAAAAATTCAAAAAATTTGTCAAAGCAGTTTTGAAAATTGATTTGATAGACATGAAGAGAGTCAATAATGATTGTTGTTTCAAAGTAGTTACAATCTTTATTTCGAAGACTCACTCAATTTAAAACCTTTATTTGGCTGATAAAAGTTTGAAGTTTGATTTGGCTTATAACACGAGAGTTTTAGATGTTCAAAAATGCTACTTGCCAAAATTGGTTTCAAGTCAATTTGTCAAATCAATCAAAAATTATACTTGAAATACCACAACTTGTTTGTGTAAAACAAATATGCTTTCTGAGTTATATATTGAATTTATTGCAGTTTTTCATGACATTCCAAAGTGGATCAATAAAAACTAAAAACAGAAAAGTTGTAGCATTATCGGTTAGATTTCCAGAACTTCAAGAAATTCAAAAATCAAAGTTGAGATGTTCAAGATATGATCAAATTACTACAGAAAAGTTTTGAAACTGTTGTCAAACGATACTCCAAATGATTTGCAGTTTTTCACCCATTAAAATTTAGATTTTGGGAAAGCACAAAAAATAAAAGTTGTAGCACTTTAAATCTATTTTTCAGAACACCTTGAATTTTACAAATTAGAGTTAAGAAGATCAAGGCATGGCAGAAATACTTCAACAACGTTAGTGGCGCACTGTTGAGACACTTGCCTCCTATTAACGTGGTCGCGAGTTCGATACCCGTCTTCCCTACTCCCCTCAAGGCACGGAGGTGGATTCCCATAAAACCGATAAACATGGTTGGGAACATCAAACCTCTGTGTTGGGGCTGGTTTAAATCCCTCCTAGGGTTGGCGGACTCACTAGGTAGGGGCTCTTCCCTTCGGGGTTGAGTTTAAAAAAAAGAAAACAAAATTCAGTTAAGAGATCATACCTCACTTTCCTTTGATGCCGTGATATCCAAAATGCGATGATCTCCATCTAATCTTTATAGGGTAAGGGACATTTAAATTTTAGTTTAACAATCACCTAGAACAACTTGAAATCTATCTCCATCAAATTTGTTCCTTAGCCCACTTATGTGTCTAAATTTTGGAGAAGGCAAGTGGTCTAGCTAAGGATGTAGGACCACTATTATTATCTATTGAAATCTTTGGTACCCAAATTTGACTATATAACAAACCGTTTGCATCTACAATTGTACCCTTGGGAATCCAAATTTGTTTAAATTTCAAACCATTTATATTCGTGCTTTTTGGAATCCATATTTGTTTAACGGTTTTGTGTTTGTATATATTTCGACAAATATTTTTGCCATGTCCAATATTTCCACACTTTATGCATTTGGGTATCACACTTTTCCCCTTAACAATGTTATTAGTCGTTTGTTCACATTTTGACACTTTTGCAAATCCAAATCCTTTCCTTTTATTCATGAAGAGTTGATTTTCTAAGACCATATTAAATGATTTTTCTCTGGTGAAAATTTCTGAGTAATCAACTCAAGTTTATTAACTTTGGATTTTAAAAGTTTATTTTCATTTATTAGCTTCGAACAACAACTAATGGTACTATCTCTCTTTTCAAAATTATTAATTTTCAAGCCCATATTTTCATTTTTAAGCACTCTAATTTTAGTCTTAATTTCTAGCATCTCAGTTTCAAAGAGTTGGAGTTTTTTAAATTCAATTTTTTCAAAATCCTTGATTTTATCAATCTCCTTTTCAAACTCGTGATTTAATCGAATAATTTCAAATTTGCTCAAAATCATGTTTTCTTTTTTGAGGGTTTTGAAATTTTTGTTGACCTTATTTAATTACTTTTCAAAAATAGCATATTTAGAACTTTCCGACCTCTTAAAACTATCCAACTATTTTTTCAAAATATTATTTTTACAAATCAACTCAGTTTTGTTCTTCTCCCGAATTAAAATTTCGTTTTCTATCTTTTGAAAATTTTCATGAAAACAGGAAAATTCTTTTTCATAGTCCAAACACCTTTTGCAATTAGAATTTTTATTTTTCTTAATATTTTTAAGCTCATTTTCCAAATCATTATTTTTCTGACATAGTTTAGATTGTTCCTTTTTCAAATTATTATTTTTCATCTCAAGAGTTTCATTATTTTCAATTAATTTTCGGCACACGAGAACTAAATCATTGAATGAAAAATCACTAATCTCATCGGCTATTGAATCTTCGTCGCTGCTGTCTTTTGCAAATCCTGTCAAGCACATTTCTTTAATTGAGTCGATTGTGGAGGATTTCTCACCGTTGTTGACTTTTGCACCATATATTGCATCAACAGTATTCCAGATTTCCTGTGCACTTTTACAACGAGAAATTATCTCGATTAATATGAGAATATAGTATATGCATAGCAAGAGCATTAATCGAAGTATTTTTCTTGTCTACTATATCACATCCATTTTCAATAATATCCCAACATTTAGAATTAACAAATTTTAAATAAAATTCAATTTTTAATTTCCAATTTAAAAAATCCGTTCCATCAAAAATAGGGGGAATAATAATGGACTGACTCTCGCTAGATTTGCAACTAGGGTTAGACATCTATGCTATTAACCTTGCACTGATACCACTTGTAGGATCATTTTCACCCTAGAGGAGGAGTGAATAAGGTGTACTAATAATCATAATAATAAAATACGGAAATAAAAATAATAATAGAAAGTAATGGGGTAGAGATCACACACAAATTTACCCAGCATCGGCAAAAACCTGCTTACGTGTTGCCCCCAATGTTTCTACTAAAGATTAAGTAATCAGACGCTTACAAACACATGTAAACTTGCAACACCCGCTAAATTGATTAACCTAACTCTAAGCTCAAAACTCTGCCACAACTCAGCCACCAAGTTGCGAATTCTCAAACAATGCCCCGTAGTTTGTACCTAGTTACACAACTAGAAAGTTACACAATTTAAAAGGAAATTACAAACAAAATAAAAGACTAAATTAAAAACCCTATATTTAAATTATGCCCAATACAAAAAGTGGAACCGGCCCACTTTAAAATATAACTCAAGAAAAATGCGTTCTCCCTTTTCTTGTTCGTATACTCCGCCGTTCCTTTTTTCTGCTCTTCACAAATTAGGGTTTCCAAATTGAGGCGCTATGTGATATTGATCGATTGAAGTATGCTATTGCGTTAATTGGCTTCGTCAATCGACTTCCTGGCTTTGAATTGATCATGGTCACTCCAATTTTGTGTTGAGCTCGAATGATAAAAAATGGTATGTGATTTTACCCCTTTTTGATTTTGGTTCTGCTCGACTTCGATATTCTGCCAATGATGATAATGGGTTTAAATAGGGATAAAATCCCTAAATTTTTGTTCGTATATTTTTGGTTTGAATTCATCAGTTGCTTTGCTTGGCCGTTTGATTATTGATTGAATGCTTGTGATAATTCTGACTTGTTCCATCTCTGATATGCTCGAATTTGGTTGAAGTGTTTGCATCACTCCCGTTCTTCGCTGCTACGACTTTGGCATTTGAATTTGTGATGATATTTGATGATTTCTAGAAATTTGACTTATTCATTTATCAATTGCGACTTTTCTGAACAATTCAACAGTGTTGTTTATTTTGTCATTTCTTTTTGAAATGTGACTTGACTTTGTTTGAACTTCTACTGATAGTTTCTGTAAAACTGGAAACTGCTTCACTGACATACTATGTTTACATATGTGTGTCATCTCTATGTATACACACACACACACACACACATATATATATATATGTGTGTGTGTGTGTGTTCCATGTATACACATCAATATATATATATCTGTGTGTGTGTGTGTTCCATGTATATACATCAATATATATATATATATATATATATATGTGTGTGTGTGTGTGTGTGTGTGATGGCTCGGCATCAATTCTGGCTTCATGTTGAGTGAAGTCTAGTTTCATTGAAGTATTTATATGTGTATGGTGCACTTTGTCCAGTTGCTTCGAGTTCATCCATGTTGGACTATTACATTACTCTATTCACTATTTGCTTGAGTTTTAATATGATGTCTCCATGTTGCATATGTATATACTTGTCACTGTTTGGTGCACCACTTTGTACATGTTGAAGTTGAACTTGCATATGTCCATTTCTCTGTTTCATGTTATTGTAGTCATGCCTGCAGCTTGATTCATTGCTCCTGACCATATGTGCTTCCTTGTGTTCACTGGTCTTGTCTGGTTACATGTTGTTGATGACTGAGTGTAGTATGTCTTGTGCACCGATTTGCTGGCCTCTATTCTATGTTTTGCATTTCGTTTGAACTGTCTGAAGCTTTTGTACGTTGGTTGAGTCTTCATAGGTCTGCACTGTTGTCTTGGTTGAGGCTTCACTTGCATGCTCTGACTGGTATCTTGTCTGGTTGCACCACTTGCATTCATGTCTGAATCATGTTCAAGTCATTTAAAGCCTGAATTGATATATGTGTGTTTATGGCTTTGTTATTCATGTTGAAACTGAACATTGCTTCGATTCAAAATTGCCTCTTGTCCTTGTGCACTTGTATTCTCTGAACTGTTGTTGCTGTTGTTGATCTGAGTTCTTTTTGAGGCTGTTGTTTGGATCTTCATGAGTCTGAACTGTAAACTGGTCTGGTCTGTTCGCAACTCTTGTTCCACTTGAAGTCTGGTGTGTGCATTTGGTTGAATCTTCATGTGTTTTGTGCCTTTGTGCCATGCCACTAGCTGTTGGATTCATACTGGTATCAATTAGTGTAGGAGAAGCCACTATGTAGTAACTTGACTCTTCTTGATCAGCAGTGAACAAAACGGAGTAAGATTGACCAACATGAACATCGAGTAGTCCAAATCTATTTGAGGTCTGACATTTCATTGCTTTGTTCACTCGAGTGCTTGCATTCATGATTTTGCTATCATGTGTACATTTTGTTGTTATTTGCATTTGCACTTGAGTTGAATCCAGTTTTTGCTTGGGTTTGACCTTGTGCTCACCTATCCCTGCGATTTTAACAAGCAAGTGTATATCGGTGTGCATGACCTTGTGGCATGTACAGTGATACACTGTGCATGTCACAAGCTGTTCGTGTAAGATGAATTAGAGGAAATGATGACGAACAACCCAAATAACTAAGGCAAATAATATTTTCAAAACACACACTTCATTGTGAACTGCAGAATATTTCTTTTTTCAATTTTACTGCTTCAGTGTTTATTTTGCAGATAGTTCAGATGCTAGATACAGGTTGGAACAGAGTTGAAGATCAAAATACGAGTGAAGAGTGAATTATGTAGTGAGGTGAATTGTATAGTTACAATTGTGTTGTAATTGAAGTTGTATTGTAATTGAAAATGTGTAAATGTAGTGGGAGCTCAAATTTGTAGTATTTGAATTTGTAATAAAATATTTGTTTGAATAAAATATTTTTTTTAAATAAGAATTTCGAGCTATTTATTTTATTCAACAAATATTTATTTAATTATGTGGAAAAATAAAATAGTACAATTACAATTACAAAATCATACACTAGCATATTCTATATATCTTGCATACCGATTGGTTTGAAGATGGAGATGTGCTTTGGATTTCGGGATAGATGCCGGATGTTTTCTTTTTGTTTGTACTTAACAATTTTTGGTTAAATACATGATCAAAGTGGTTGTTAGCGACTACTTTGGAGTGGTCGATATATATCACTATTGATGATGACCGATTTGGCCAAAATGTGGAGATGGAGTGGCTTCGAGGGGTACGATGCGATGGCTCATTCATTCGACGTTCGATTTTGATATTATGGCTCTTCGACGATTGATCTTGGCACTGAAGCGAAGATGTGACGCTTTGGCACGATGACTTTAGGATTCGACGATGATGATTCTGTGATGGAAAGTGCATCCAATTCAAACTAATAAACTAAATAGAATTTGAATACATTAAAAAATCATAATTTAATAAAAGCATGAATCAACTAATAAACAATTCATAAACTAGAATATTCTAAACAATACATAAAACAGCGCATCCAATTCAAAATTTCATGTTAAATCAATTCTTGTATAATATACGACACTAGTTAATAAGTTTAATCTAGCATAATCCATTCTAGCACAATTGGTAATTAGGACTGTTTAAACCATAGATTCAAACATGTATAATGTAGTAAATAGTGTCTAAACTTGCCAAAGTTAAAAAAAAGTTTGTAGAGATTCAGAAATAAAAGTAAGTCTAGAAATTATACCCATGCGAGCTAAAATTTCCTGGTGAGGTTGGGATTAGGATTTCCAAGCGAGAATTTCAAACGAACTTTCCAGGCAATGTGGAGATATCAATTTGGCATGGCAATGTGGCGATTTGAGATAGGCGTAGTGATGTTGGGATTAGGAAACGAGTGTGGGGATATGATGATTCTCGATAGGCACGACGATCTCAAGATAGCCGTTCGTGGAAAGATCAGGCAACGATGTTGAAATAGGGAAGACAACCGCTGGAGACGTTGACTAAAAGAAGATTAAGGATGGATTATGTAAAAGCGGCTGAAGATTTTTTGGGAAAAATGAAAACCGAAAATGGCTTTGGTTTTGGGTTTGAGAATTAGAAATGGGGCAGTGTATTGATCTGGATGATATTAACCTATTAGGTAGAACCAACGGTTAGGATGAGTTAAAGGGAAATTATATATCAATTTAACCTTAATAGCTAATTAAAGAAAAATACACACACATATATGTATATAGGACAACCAGTCAAATATTTTTCGAATATGGATACCAGTATAACCATATTCGTATCTGAAAAGCTTTTTAGATATTTTGATATCCGTGTCTCCTTTTCGGATAATGTATATATTTCATATTTTCGAATATAGATGTGGACGGATCAGATTTTTTGAATAACCATTGATATGCTTAATAATTTCTTGCCAAATCATGTACATTTAATCAGAAGAACGTATCATAAATTTAGGTTAATATTGGATATTTCATGATGTAATTATTAAAAAAAGCATTGGAACTTATAAACCGAAATTAAAATGAAATTTATAAAAAATTTGAAACGGAATCGAAAATGAAATTTTGAACCTTAGTACGCATGCGCACACTATAATATTACATTGATAAAATTGATGAAATTATTAGACGATGGACAATCACCCCTTTATAATGTATTACGGTCCTTAGATCCTTTTTAGCATAACTTTAATCACATTTAAGTTGTTTTCTTTCTTTCTCTCTCTCTCTCTCTCTTGAAGAAGAACATGTGAACGGAAACGAGAGGTGATACTTACAGAGTCTGAAGAAAAAAGTCTCAAATTGATAGACAAATATCAACAGTTAGTGATGATATGAAAAAAAAGCTTGTGGGTGGAGATTTTGGCAATTTAATGGCTCAAATGAGAAGAGACATGCAATTCGACAGAAGCTTTTAACGGAGGACCATATTTGTATAAAGTGCAAAAAATATAGTTGTGGTGAGGCTAACACGTGTTCAGGCAAATTATTTGTGCTTGCATGAAAATTGGCCACAGTTTCTCAATAACGCTTACATCAAAGAGAGCAACTTTTTACTCGACAACAAAGACTAGTAATTTATAATGATTATGAACATCTAGAGCTGTTTTTATGAAGGTAGTAGCTTGCGGTTGCCTCGGAAGAGCTTCTTATATAAGGACCTGTTCCCACATCAAAGGTTGATTTTCTACCCTAATTGGCCAAGTCAAATAAAGTAGAAAACTAATCGAAATCAGACGAGGTTAAATTAGATATAGAACATTTATTGGTGTAGATCATCTGGATCCACCTAGGAGGCTAGGACTGATTAAGACGATTGCATATGAATACAGATGTGTCATTTGCTTATGTCTTTGATTAGTGGACATATGTAGAACATAAATGGAATCAGGTCCTTAGACTACTAGAACAATAGTATATAGTGACGGGGGACTTTCGACGGCCGCCGACGGCAGCTTCCGAAGGCTAGCAACGGCTAGCCATTTCGGTGGCTAAATTGTAATTAAATAACTTTGCCGTTGATAGCCGTCGAAAACCGACACAATATTTGCCGTCAGCGGCCGTCGGTAGCCGTCATAAACGTGATTTCTGCTGCTCTAGGCCGAGACCTACTTTCATATCTTCCTTTACCCTAAATCACCAAAATCCCCTCTCCTTCATCTCCTCCCCGCATCAGCCGGCACCCGCAGCCATCTAGAGCATCTCCCACATCATCAATCGTCACTCTCTACATCTCAAGAATCTCCATTTATCTTCAAATCTGGTTGTTTTCTTTAACCTAATTGATTTTGATTATCTAGTTATTTATAATATCTGATTGATTATTTATTTGCATTAACTAATTAGTAATTTGGTTAGTTTATTTACATAAACCCTAAATCCTAATTAGTAATTTCCTAAATCATAAACACTAATTAATAATTTGATTAGTGTATATTCGCATTTGAGCTAGCATTTAGTTAGTTAGGATTTATGTGAATGATTTTGTGTATGGTTTGTAAAATTCTGAAAACAATAATTAAAATACATTAATCGTAGTTAAACCCTTAATCGTTTATATAAAACATGAATAATATATATATATATATATATATTTGAAATAGTAAAAATCATATAATATAGTATATATTTAATAAAACAGTAAAATGTAAATAAACTATTGTACAAATGTTAATATATGTTATATAATTAACTAATCGTGCATAATATTGATATATAATGCTAATATTGATTGTGATAACCCGGATTTTTGGGCATCTGATAATTGGATAATTAAATGGTTTATTCAATTGAATAGATAAAATTCTGATAATAAAAGATATCTGGTTATGTAAGTGAATTTGAAAATATAATAAAAATTGAATTTTAAATATTGGAATAAATATTTGATAATCTTCTAATATAATTACTTAAAGTTTTACAAATTAATCTTTTAAAACAAATAATAAGGATTGTGTATATATATAGACATAAGAAGATTTTAAATAGAATTTGGATTTGAATTTGAAATTCAAAAAGATAAATATCTTAAAATAAATTGGATTTAAAAATAATATATATATATATATATATATCTTAATTTGGATTTAAAATATATTATATATGATTTTATTTTGAAATATAGTTATTCTATAATTTTCTTTTAAAGGATTTATATATATACTAAGAAATGTAATTATTAAATAAGGAATTAGATATAAAAAGCTTTTTATTAACATTTAAAAATAAGTAATATGTATACAAAGACAAGTGTTAAATTAATAAGTAAGGATATTAACAAGTGTTAGGATTTTAAGATAAGAAATGAACAAGTGTCATTTATTCAATTTTTTTTTCTAAAAAAATAGATAAAAGAAAATTTAAACTATATAATATCTCTACTCTCTTTTCTTTTTCTTCTAACTATCTGGAAATTTCGGGTTCGAAATTTCCGGGTCGTTACATTGATAATTTATGAACAAAGTAGATGTGCATAATGCGTCTTATTTTTTGTAAATCTCTTAGAGAGTTTTTGGCCCCTTCTGACAAGTATTGTATATGATTATTGTATGGATATTCGTTTTTATTACAAAACGGACATGCATATTCATCTGTTATAATATTTTTTGGATTTGTCCCTGTATTGGACAAGTTACAAACACTATAAAGTAATTACATTTCGTAAATCATTTCATTTTAAACGTTTCACAAAATTTCGACATCACTTCCTTTTTGTTCCATGTACACGCATTTGTGTACGATACAGGGAACACGTGGGAAGTGCTGTCAAAATTTTGTAAAGTCATTTAAAATGAATTGATTCATAAAATATAATTACTACTGTGTTTGTAATGGAAAGTAGGATGACCGACCATTAAAGCAAAAAAATAATATAGAAGCTAAAACTTTAATATTATATTCATTTCGAAGCACAAAACCAATTCAAGGCGTAAGAATGCGCAAAAAGGCGCAAAAACAATTTCAATGCGCAAAAAGGTGCAAGAAGACGCAAAAGGGCGCAAATTAGTAAATTCAATAACATTATAAATAAATACTTTTTAATTAAAAAATAAAATGTCAATCCATAAAATTAAATGATTAATACTAATTTTAATTTCTGTTATATGTTTTGAAGTAGGAAAAATGGTCAATTATTTTACTGATCGGAGATGGAAGTATGAATGGCGAAGGAAAATTGGAGGTTCAGTAAGTGAACATTTTTGTAATTGGGTACATGTGTTTATTAAATTCGCTTTAAGTAATAATGGAAACGACGAAGAAATTCGTTGTCCATGTAGTAGGTGCAAACTATTGAAGCATTTGATACCGGATATGGTAAGAGTTCATTTGCGCTAATACAGTTTCGTGCCGAATTATTTGGCGTAGGATCGTCATGGAGAAATTGTAGCACCTAATCAAGAATGGTCAAAGAAGGAGGTTGGCGATGAAATTAGTACGACGAATCTCATAGAACATATATATGAACATGCAACACGATCAATGTTCCCTACCGTTGAAGTTGATAATGGCGATGTTAACATGGAAGAGGAACCAACTATTGGAGAAAAAAAAAGATTTATTGGATGCTGCTAAGAAACCCTTATGGAATGGTTGTACAAGCGACACTCAATTATCAGTAACTGCAGAGTACATTGCGATGAAATCAAAATAGAACCTCACCGAAGCCGGATTTACAGCTGTTCTACAAGTTGCAAAATGGCATATGCCACCCGATAACTTAATGTGTGAAAATCATTATGAAGTAAAAAACCTTATGTTTTCTTTCGGTTTGCCGTATCAAAAAATAGATACTTGTTTAAATGGTTGCATGTTGTTTTGGAAAGAAGACATCAATCTTAGGAATTGCAGAATATGTAACCAGGAAAGATACAAACCAAGAAAACAAAAGGGAAAAGAAGTTCCATACAAGCGTATGCATTACTTACCTATCACTCCTAGACTTCAAAGGCTATATGCATCATCTGTAACAGTGCATCATATGAGATGTCACAATGTGAGAACACAAGAAGAAGGTACGTTAACATACCAAGCTGATGGAGAAGCATGGAAGCATTTTGACAAGAAATATCCCACTTTCGCAACTGAGAGCTGTAACGTTAGGCTTGGTTTATGTACGGATGGATTTTCACCATTTTTCTAGTTTGATTCTAAATATTCATCTTGGCCTATAATCGTTACACCTCACAATCTACCTCCGTGGATGTGTATGAAAACTCCATATATGTTTCTCACAATTGTCGTCTCTGGCCCAGATGATCCGACACAAGGAATCGATGTTTACTTACAACCGTTAATCGAAGAGTTGAAAACATTGTGGTACGAAGGAGTTGAAACATTCGACGTATCAATTTTTTTTCCGGATGTTTGCTTATTTGTTGTGGACTATTAGTGATTTTCCTGTATATGCAATGCTTTCGGGTTGGAGTACGGCCGATCGTTTAGTGTGTCCTTATTGTATGAAAGAAACACGAGCATTTTCTTTATCAAATGGGAAGAAAATTTCATGGTTTGATTCTCATCGGTGTTTTCTCCATATTAATCATCCTTTTAGAAGATATAAAAAAATTTCACAGCTAATAGACATGAAACTTTGCGACCACCAACAATTTGGTCAAGCGAATATATATATGAAGTTGTAAAGGATTATCCAAAGATACATGAAACCGGACAACAAATTGAAATTCAAGGTAAATCAACAATTCATAATTGGTGCAAACAAAGTATATTTTGGGAGTTGCCTTGTTGGAAAAATCTCCTAATCCGTCATAACATTGACGTGATGCATAACGAGAAAAACGTATTTGATAATCTGTTCAATACAGTTTTGAATGTTAAGGGCAAGACTAAGAATGATTTGAAATCAAGATGCGATATAGAAGAAATTTGTAACCGTCCTGAGCTTCATATCAAACCAAATGACACTACAAACCCAAAGCATGCTATGAGTTAGACAACAACCAAGTTAAAGAAATTTGTTGCCCGTCACTTTCAGAGAACTGTTGCCCGAAAAAGTTTGGAAGGTTGTAATAGAATTTAGTTTGTTTTATAAGGAGCTTTGTTCAACTACGTTAAAAGTTGATCGTCTACGTAAACTTGAGGAAGAAATCCCTGTACTGCTCTGCAAATTGGAGAAAATATTTCCTTTAGGTTTCTTTAAGGTAATGGAGCATTTACCTTTTCATCTTCCATATAAAGCACGTCTTCGAGGTCCTGTGCAATATGGATGGATGTATCCACTCGAGAGGTAAGGTATTAATATCGAGTATGGTAAATATTATTTCAATTACATATATATAAGTTATTTTTGAATTTAAATATTTCCTATTAGGTACTTAAATCATTTAAAGAAAAAAGTGAGACAAAAAGCTCGAGTTGAAGGTTCAATTTTAAAATCATATATCAAAGAAGAAGCTTCATTCTTTTTTTCTCATTATTTCAGTGATCATGTGAACCTATCATTTGAAAGTGCTACGCGTAATGATGAAGCTGTTGGACAAGATTGTCCTTCTGTGACGACCTGTTGGAAAATGTGTGGAAGTACGGTTAGACGATAGAGATTGCCATGTAGCACACACATATATTCTTCTTAATTATACCAAAGTTGCACCATTTATTAGGTAATATTAAATTACAAGTCCGGATATATTTATTTAATTTAGTACTATACGTGTACATTAATTATAATGCAATATGTTATCTACGTTTGCAGTGTTTATGAATCACAACATCCAAGCGGTGATATAAGCAAAGATTTCGCTACTTGGTTTTCGAACTACGTTTATGGCCCGATAAATTGTGTGGTCGATGAAGGATTAAAACATCTAGCGATAGGACCAAAAAGAAAAGTTAAGACATATCCAATATTCTTTGTCAATGGGTATAAATTCAACACCAAAGAATATGACGCTGGAAAATTAACTAACAATACTGGTGCGTTTGTTAAAGGCAGTGATGATCCAAACGATCATATAAATGATTTTATGGCGTGTTAACCCAGTTTTTGCAATTGACATATTTCACTAGACCTACGGAGGAAGTTTTTTTGTTTAGATGCAACTGGTTCAGCAATTTTCCAGGTTCTGGAGTTATCGTGCATCCAAATTATAATCTTATAGAAATAAAACATACCCCGTGTTATCAAAAGTACGAACCTTTTTTTACTAGCCAAACAAGCCCTACAAGTTTATTACACCCGGGGTGGTAACATATTCGGTACTAGTAGTCAAGTGTTAGGTCGGTCCTGTGTGGTAGGGTAAAAGATGTTCTTGTCAGACCCGGGTGCATTGTTCTAGAGATGCACTAATCGGAGGTAGTTCCTTACTTGGTCATAGTATGGAATCCAATATCCACTACGAGCCTGTATGGTTTTGATTGTATACCAACTATGCTGAAACGTGAGATGCAAGCATTTCAACTATTTTCTAATTTACTTTCTATAGACACTACTATAATATCAGAGGATTTTGATATAAAATGTTTTAGTTACCGTAAGGTAAAAACCCGTCGTGTTTATGTGTGACGTGGTCTTACGAGATACCTTCGTTTCAAAAGGATTTTGATAATAATAATAATAATTCAAATTGAGTGTGTTTTCTTACACTGGTTTTCCAGACTGACTTGGGTGTTATTTTATTATAATGCTCGGGTCAGACCAAGTATTACAGATTCATGTTAGAATACTATGGAGCTCAGGAGACGAGCTGGAGCAGACTCAGGCGTATTCCACGTACTTGATTTATTCTGCTGTGTATTGTAGGCGGTATATTCAGCACTTGTAAGGGCAAGTTATTATAACCGTCCAGAATTGATTTGTTGATTGTTGTACTCTGATGATGGTATGTATAGTAATATTTATAGATCTTTCTGTATAAAGATATGTTATTATCTATTATATATTATTCCGCTGCGATTGTGAGATTCTGTGTTGTTGTTTCTATTTTCTTCTATCTTCTTCTTCTTTGCCCCTAGCAATCGGTATTTCCGGCACTTGAACATTCGGCATGCTATACCAATGAACGTATTAATGTCATTTTTCGATGGTCGAAAATCCCGGTTTGCTACACTTGGTATCAGAGATGAAGGTTAAGCGAGAACCTTGGCTTTGGTGGGGAATACTCATTAGAGATAGGGTCATTAGTACCCTAGAATGAGTTTGAGTGTATCAATAGATATGAGCGTGTATTTGTTAGTGAATATAAAATGTTTTATATTGTGTTGACTTATCTGTTGAGTGGTTTACGAATTCTGGTCGAATAGTGGGATGCCACTAATTCGATAGGAATTTTTAAACACTTGAATACGATAAACTGACACAGTACGGTTTGAAGCGGGTAAATGAAATAATTTTACCTGAATTATATTTTGATATAAAAGAAATAATTTTCTAAAATTATTATAGTATATTGATTTGTCTGGATGTTATTATTATAATAAAAACAAGATTATAAAATTGAAATGGTTATATATATAACCAAATGGGAATTGTATAAGTATGAATTATACAAATGAATTATAAATAAAAATGGATTCAAACTCCAATTCAGATATTTAAATCCCGGAAGGTTTGGAAAATATTTTCAGAAGTGTTATGGAAATGAAATTGGTGTTATTTTGGAAATATTTTGAAATAAATAATGGTAATATTATTGTGGAATGTTTTTGAATAGAAAATGTTTTAAAAATTGATTTTGGAGGTGATAAAGCATTAAACTCACTTCGGTCGCTGGAAAATAATTCTGATTATGATCGCGACATCATCGGTGTTCATTTTCGAGTTTCTAAGTGACGGATTTGCTACCGTGGTAATTTGAGATAGAGATTTTTGTTGGAAAATAAGTGTTGTTTCAGAAAAGTCCGAAGGGAATTTTTTTTGAATAAAACAAAGTGGATTTTGAAAATTCAAATGAAATGGTTTGTTAAACCAAAAGAGATTTGATTTGAAAAAAAAAATGGGAAATGTAAATTTCAATATCAAATTAAATTTAACTTAAGTTAAATAAAATTGAATTGGAATTAGAAATGATATCGAATGGAATTGTATATTGTATATATAACTTGGATTGTAAAGTGACTATAACTATAAGTTATAAAATTTTAATGGAATTAAAATTTATGTGAAAAATATGGAATTGTGAATACATATGTTTGAATAGCTTACAAAATTGGAATTAATGGAATAAATATATATTTAAGCTATAAAGTGATGTATAATCTTGAGTTAAAAATAACATGTGAATATACTCGAGTATAGAACTAATGGAAATGTGAAAAATAAGTTGTGTAACTTATAAGATTGAAAAATAGAATAGAACTAAACAATTTTTTTTTGAAACTGGGTTAATTTAATTATAAATTGGGCTTTGCGGCCCAAATCAGCATAATACATGTTCGAAAGATAATACACAACCTTCTCCGACAAACAAGTCCAGACAAAACAAAAACCCGCAACTGAAAAACTTCCATTTTTAGGGTTATGGGGGCTCCCAATTCTCTAATTGAACTCGTTCGTTCAATTCCTTCATCATCAACATCTCCATTAGTTGTTCTTCTTGTTCCGTTGCCATGGTAAGAGTATTCTTCGGTATCCTCCCAATTATTAGACTAATATCTATATTTATCTGTTTCGTGAGAGCTAAAACATCATGTTGTTTATTTTCAAAAGCCCGACAGTTCCTCTCCCACCAGATGTGCCATAGGGAGGTTGTGAGTCCAATTTTGCCAGTCTCCTTCATCAGCTTCGTGAGATTACTCCCTCCGTGTAGGTAATCAACTTCTTCTGTTAAGTTTCGAATATTGTTAGTGTGTTGACATCTCAGTTTTTATGTGCTCCAGACTCTTTTGGAATATTCACATTCAAAGAATAAGTGTTCATGCGTTTCCTCTGCATTATGACAAAGATTACAAATTGTGTCGTTTAAAACTCCCCATTTATGTAATCTATCCTTAGTTGGTAACTTTCCGAGGATTGCCTTGTAAAGAGTATGCACCATTTTAGGGCTATTAGATCTGCTCCAAACTACTGTAGCCCAATTAACCAAAGGATGCTTGTTCCTTGATTCTTCCCATACTTCTCAAAACCTAAAGTTACTATTAGAGTTCCTTTTCCAAGTCCATATGTCCTCCAGGTTGTCTCTGTGAATGACTTGACCTCGAATCTCTTCTTTATAGTTTAGGGTTAGCACGTTGTGGTATTGCCATTCTCCATTGTCTATTATGTCAGCCACTTTACAGTTTGGAGCTCTGTATGCTGAGTAAGTATCCCATCCTAACCTATCAATATAGCTTTTAGAATTTAGCCAGGGGTCTCTCCAGAGGTCAGTATTTCTGCTATTTGTAATTTCTCTGTCTAGATGCTTCTGTAGTTCATCCCTTAATTTCAGAATATTCTTCTAAGTAACAGAAGCATTATTGTCAATTTTTATTGTCCAAAAATTGTCTTTAAGATATCTAGACCTCATCCATGTAGCCCATAGATTATTAGAATTAGAACATTCCAGGCTAATTTCAAACCATATACTTTTTTCAGTTCAAAAAGATTCTTCAGGCCAACACCTCCTTCCTCCTTTTTCCTACGTAAGTTAGAGTACTTGACTTTATGCATCCCTCCTCTCCATATGAAGTCCGCACAGACTGCATTAATTTTTGTAATCGAGCAATCTGGAATTTGAAATGATTGTAACCAAAATCTGACTTTAGAAGTGATAACTTTGTGCACCAATTCTACTCTGCCTGCAAATGATAATAACTTTGATCTCCATCCTTGCAATTTGTCTCTTATATCATCCACCAACTTGCCACACTCAGCATCTGTGATAGTGTTATTGGAAAGAGGAACTCCTAAATATTTAATTGGAAGTTGTCCCTCCGAAAATCCCAATCTTTCTAACATGACATGCTTATTTAGGAAGAACTTATTAAAGTAACACTTATTTTTACATTAATTCCATTTTAGCCCAGCAAGATGCTCTAGTTCTGTAAATATCTCCTTAATCTTATCAATTGCTTTCAAATTACCTTTTACCACCACTAGCAGATCATCTGCATATAATAAATGTGTGATCCTTGGGAGGTTATTGTAAATTGGAAGTATGTAATCTTGAAAACATGCCAGTTCCATTTGCAGAGTGAACCACTCCATAGCTACTGCAAATAAGTATGGGGATAATGGGTCACCTTGTCTGATTCCTCGATTGCTCCTGATATATCCTTTAGGGATTCCATTTATCATGATTGAGTAAGTAGGTGTGTCTAGAGAGTATTTTATCAGTTTTAGTAGCTTCATTGGAACCCCCATAGATTCTAGCATATGTATTATAAATCCTCTGTTCACCTTATCATAGGCTTTTTGCAGATCCACTTTAATGCACATTTTATCAGCCCCCTGTTTATTAAAATTCCTGATTAGTTCATGAGCCATCAGAGAATTTTCTGATATGAGCATGCCTTTTATAAATGCACATTGACACTGGGAGATTAGATCTGGGAGGACTTTATTCAATCTCATACAAATTATTTTACTCAGAATTTTATAGTTGACATTGCAACAGGCAGTTGGTTTGTAGTCTTCAACTCTCTCTGGTTTCTTTCTTGTATGAATTCACCAGTTTCTAGAGCTTCATTGTAGGCTTTTAGCATGAAATCTTTCAGGTGTATCCAATACATTTTGAAGAAGGCTGCCCTCATTCCATCAGGCCCCGGGGAGGAATCACTGTCGATGGAGGAAACAAAATTCCTCAATTCCTTTTCCAGGATTGGAGCAGTCAGCATGCTGGCCCCCTCAGTAGAGACTTTCCTTCTGCAGTTGATATGAGGTAACTGATTGTTATACTCTCCATTGTAAAGGTTTGAGAAATATGAGATGGCCTGATCTTCTATGACCTTGATATGCCTGGAAGCATTTCCCTGTTCATTTAAAACATTATACAGATTATTATGATGTTGTCTTAAGGACATTTTAGTATAAAAAAATTTATTGCATTCATCTCCTTGTTGTAGCCATTTCTCTTTAGCTTTTTGCTTCAGCTCCACTGCCTGTTTGTGTAGTTCTTCTTTTAGTTGTTTTTGAAGTAAGTAGAAATCTGCATTTAGACCTTCATGTAGAGGGTCATCATCTAGTCTATGTTGTATGCTTTCTAAATGTTGTTGGATTTCTATGATTTTGTCAGTGGTTTTTGGTCTGCACTTGTTCCAGTCTTTTAGTATGTTTTTCATGATTTTGATGAGCATTACAAGTCGAAACATATGATTGCCTGGAGGAATACTTACTGTGGTAAAGTTCACTACATCATCAAATCCTTCTATCAAAGGCCAATGATTTGCATATCGAAAAGGTTTTCCTTTATGCATTTCTTTATCTTCATTGAATTGTAACAAGAGGGGACAATGATCGCTTGTGGAGCAAGGTAGAACAGTTACTCTAAAATTTGGAATTTTGTTGAATAGCTCTGAATTTCCGAGTACTATGTCTAGTCTTGATGTAATTTTCTTTGACTCACCACTTTTCCGTGTGACTTTCACACCAGAGTGTTGTGCTTCAGCAAGTCCACTGGATAGAACACAATTATTGAATTCTGCTACCTGTGCTACCCTCAATGTAAGTCCCCCTTTTTTCTCATTTATTTTTAGAACAGCATTAAAATCTCCAGTAACTATCCAAGGAATATTGATATTTTTTGAGTTATCAGTTATTTGTTTCCATAACTCAATTCTTTCAGAAGCTAGGTTTTTTGCATACACAAAAGTTATAACATCTCCATCCCTCCAATGTTTTGAAATTTTATGGTCATTTGTTGATCACTCATATTAATAATGTTGCCATTCCAGTACTTACTCTCCCATCCAACTATAATTCTACCTTTAGCTTGTGTTGTTGAGAAAGTCCACTGATTTCCAAAATGGTTTCTAATCATCTCTATGTTTTTATTATTCAACTTGTTTTCCAAAAGAGCTAAAATAGTAGGCTTATATTTAGCCTTAATATTGTTGAGTTCTAAAATATGAGTGTCATTATTTAGACCTCTCACATTCCAACATATGATAGACATTTAGGATTTTTTGGTAGATTTGCTCCGAGTAACTGGAGCAGTACCTACCATAACTGATCTAGCAGTTCTTTCTTTCCCACCAGTGGTGAATTGATTATCATATTCTAAATTGTATTCAATATACTAACTAATATCCTCTGACAAATCTTCTTCTTCCTCATCACCAGACGAATCCAGTTCAATGCCTAGCTTATGGATGTCCTCTAGGGAACCCGGCAATTCCTCCCCCGCCTCCTTGTGAACAACAGTCAATGGATCCAATGTCTGCAAGGCCTCTGGAGGATTTACAGACTGTGCAAGTGGAATCACTAGATCAGAGCTATCCAAGTGATCCCCTATACAAGGTGTCTTCTCTGACTGAGCAGGATCTAGATGAGATGCTTGCTCTGATCCGCAGTCCAACTCCGTAGGGCACTTGTGTTGATTTGGTAGTTCTGTAGTAGGGGAGATATTTTGTATATTTTTTGTAGTCTCCTCTTCATTTTTTGGGCTTCCAGTCTTAGGTAATTCTGCTGTGGGGTTTGTAATAATTTTTTGTACCCATACTTTCTTCTGCCATGCTAAGTTGACACTGCTTGTTTGTATGACCAAAGCACATACATTCCCCACACTTAGGTGGTACAAATTCATACTCCACCTCCTGTTCATACATGTTACCTTTTTTATCTAAAGCTTTGACTATTTTTGGCAACACCGTGTTGAGTGAGATCTCAACCAAAACCCTAGCATATTTAATGCATTTTACTTTTCTTGTATTTTCATCAATATCAATAGGCCTACCTATTAGACTTGCAAGTTTACTACTGCATCTCATATTCCATAAAGCAAGATCCAAGTTATTGAATTTTACCCAAATAGGATAAGTTGTTAACATAGCACGTTCAAAATTAAAATCAGCCTCCCATTTTCGCAGTAGAATTAGTTTGCTGTCCATGAACCACGGTCCGTCGTTAATGATTTGTCGATAGTCTTCCTCCAGTTCAAATTTAATCAGATAGAAACCATTGTCTCGAGGAAAGACATCCCAAGATCCTTTCGGATTCCATGTTCTCTTAATAGGCATTAAAGTGTAGGAAATATGGGCGTTTGCCTGCCATATAGGAATAAATTGAGTGTTGCCAGAGCCGTTCAGATTCAGCATAATCCTCTTCATCAATTATTTGATATGTATCCTCTCCATTAGATTGCGGTTCAAAGTAATTTGCATTACCTTTGAGTTCAATACTGTAACCAACTGCCTCAATCCACGATTTTTCTTTTTGAGTCCCCTTATTAGATTTAAGAGCATCAACGAACAAGATCTTAGCCTTTCCCCTATGATTAACCTCCTTCCATCCACCGCCATCATCATCTTCTTCTGTGCCTAGGGTTTCGGGAATTCCAGATCCAGATCCAGTCGCCATTTGCAAATTATGACTATTTTGTGTTAGTTAACTAAACAAAATTTTATGCCTAGGTTTCAGGAACGAAACAAAAATTTGGAATGGATATAAATATAATGGGTGTGTTTATGAAGTGAATGCAAGTAAATTGGGTTGTAAATCATTCGAATTGCATGAAATGATATATAAATCGATTGGAATAAATAATCGAATGTTGGAACCTTGTGATTACTGATAAATTCATGCTATAACATGTTTGGTTATGAAATCTATGTGTTTGTGCTAGTTAAATAAATGAAATGTTATTAAATATTCATGTTTTGGTACTTACGTGTTTAAATTAAGTAAGTACAGGGACATAGACACTATTTGGTTAGATTTGGGTTGCAAAATTACATATGAAGTAAACTTGCTTGCTTAATAACGCTTAAAAACGCTAAATAAAGGTATGTTTTCAGATTAAATACCACAATGAATAAATATTGATATATATTGTGTTTTCCGACCATGTGGGTCAATGTATATATTTTTATCACTTTTGTCATATTGCAAATAGCTCTCCGTACAAGGGAGACTCTACCAAAAAAATTCGGAAATTTAGGATGTTAGAAAAAAAATTTGAAATTTTTTGGAAAATATTTGTTTACTAAAAAATTGATTTTTGAATTGAATTTGAAGTACGGGATTTTGGGTTAGAAAGGGAAACTAAATGTTTGGATAAAACTAAAGGGTTAGAAAGTGAAGTATCGGGTCTTAACTAACTGGGTTTTGAATAAGTTAATGGGTTTGGAGCATTTTTCCTACCATACCAATTTCAGGGACGAAATTCTTTTAAGTGGGGAAGAATGTAACGACCCGGATTTTTCGATGTTAATTTGGAATATTTAAATGGTTTCAAATATTGGATTTGGGATTATAATTTAATCAGTAAGACTTTAAAACTGAAATTTTAGGCAATTTCGTAAAAAAATGGAAATCGTCAATTTAATCGATGCGTTTAGATAGCGATCCGGGGCATAGTCTCGGAATTCGACAAAACCAGTTCCTTTGGATCCGTAATAGTGTATTATTATCGGATTTAAAATTTTATAGCGTTTGGAGTTACCGTTTGGTCGTAAGGGATAGAAACGCGTTGAAATTAATATTGAAATTTAATATTATAATTGGATTTAAAAAGCTATCTTCTACATACGATTGAGTTAGGTCCCGAAATTTGTTCCATTGAGTTCGAAATAGCGGTATAATATTAGAAATGCCAGGCGGCATGCCTCAATAGGGGTTCGGGATTTCAAGTTATGCAAAACGAGATATTTTTAACATTTAAAATAAATAAATCGAATCAAAGTCAAAATCGAGCCACCCTAACTTGAGGAGCCGATCTAGTTTTATACGTATAGCCGCCTTCTTTTTTTTTAAATCGCGTACGCCTCCCTTTGTTTCAAAAATTGTGAACCTCCTCTCCACTTTTCTTCTTCAGATCGAACGAAAATCAAATCATTCATTCGCAAAATAAATATAAAAATAAATAAATATATATAAAATCGCGGCGACTTGGAAATTGAAATCAATTCGATTATAAAAGAAAAAAAATAAATCGATCGCCTCTTCCTCTTTCATATACGAAATCATTTCGAGTGTTTAGGGTTGGGAAGAGGGACGTGAGGTAAGGCGGTTCATGATGTAGGGCTTTGCGCATATGGATAGGGAGGAGCGGCGACAGTAGTGGTGTGACGGCCGATGAGGTTGTGGTCGTGCTCGGTGACTAAGTGGCAGGATGAAGGCCGGGCTGTGGTGGCACGAGATTTGCAGGCGCAGGTGGAGGAGCAGTAACAAGCGCGCGTGGGCTGTAGGCTCGGCAGTTGTCGAGGGATGATAGATGATGTTGACGTAGGAATTATGGAGGCTGAGATGCGGAAGCCGGAATGCCAATCTGGAGTTGGAGTTGTCATTAGCACTCGTTGGCCTGGATTGTCGTAGCTTGGATTGGGATCGACGCAGTTTGTTCCTAAATTTGAAAATGCTGAGATGATTAATAAGCAACCATGGATTTATGGATTAACAAAAAGGAAGAAGGTAATTTGTAATTTAAAATGGTGATTAGTTATTAATAAATGTAATTAGCAAATCGAATTTAAAATTTAAAATTTGTTAACTTATTAAAATTCGTAACCTTTTCATGCAAGGTCGAAAAATTACGAAAAAAGCAAGTGTATTGCGTTCTTGTCTGCGAAAATCCACAATTTGGAAATAATTGAAAATCTGGATGCTCGACAAATATAAAATCAAGGTGAGAAAATCTCACTTATTTGGATAATTTGTGTTATTTTAAAATAGTTAAAATTATTTATTGGTTGATTGGATGAATTGATAATTATTGTTATCAGTTGGATGTTGCATATATTGTAGTTTATATATATATATATATATATATATATATATACTAGTACTTGGATATTTTCCCGCCTATTGGAGCGGATGAGGCCCTATGCGCCCCGCATAATAGCGGATGACCCTATATTACTGCGATATCCCCCTCGAAGTGGGATTGATATTTTATGTTATCTAACATCTGTGGATGTAGGGAAACAGGTTGGAGGGATCAAACTGGATTCCTCAAATATATTGTTTATTTTTCATATATAGTGATATATGATGTGTGTGGATAATCTGTTATAGATTACTGTTGTGATTGGAATTATTGGATGTTATAGTAGCACTGGCCTGAATTTTTGGTATTTTAAATACCATAAATATTATTTTTGAATTCTAAGGAATTTAAAGAAGATTTTGAATATAAAAATATTTATATCGAAATTTGAATTATTTTTAAGGATATATAATAATTTGATTTTGGTTTGTACTTAACAATTCGTAGAAAGGTTTAAATTTGAGATTTTTAAATAATTTATATAAATGATTTTAACAATAAAAATTTATAAATGATATTTCTGGAAAATATGGGAAAGGAGTTGAAATTGATATTAAAAATAGATTTGAAAAATTAAAGTGGTTTTATTAATAAATGGATTTATAAAATGAGATTAGTTTTATAAACAAGTGGAAACTTGAAAGAGTTTAAAAATTAATAAACGATGTAGAAAATGATATCAGTTGATAAATTAGGAATATAAATTCATAGTGTGAATTTATATCGAGATATGGGAATAGGTTTTGGAAAAAAATAGTGGATTCTATTTTGAAAAGTGAAATGGTTAAGGAATCAGAATGAAATCGATGTGTTGTGAATCAAAAGGGGTTTATAAATTGAAATTTGGTTATTGAGATTTTAAAAATATATTTTTATTAAGAAGTTAAGTTTTATTTTAAAAAGGAAAATTTTATTTATTAAACTATGTAATTTAGAGTTAGTTAGTATTAAAATATTTTGAAAAGTGGATTTTTCAAATATTTAATATTAATTGGAATAAATTCTAATTTTTATAACCAGCTTTGGAAATCGATTTGTTTTATTTAAAAATGAGTTGGAATTGAGTTATTGATGTTTATTTAAAGAGTTTTGATGTTTTAAATAATTGTTTAAACATGTTTTGAAAATAAATTACTATTCTTTAAAAATATTTATTTTATATATATAGAGATTTGGGAAGTGATTGGAATTGATTTATAAATGCTCTCGAGATTTATAAATGGAGTTTGTTTAACAGATATGATTTTATAAGAGAAATCTTATAGTGGAATTTTGGAAACTTAGGAAAATTTCTAAAACGTTGAAATATGAGAACTTCAAAAAATGAATTAGAATTCATAAAAGAAGTTAGAAATGGGTATTTGGAATTATAGACAAGTGTAATCGATTTGGGAAATATTGAAGGAAATTAATTAATGAATGCCAGAACTTATAGAATTCGTTATAAATGAGTTAAGAGGTTTACAATATAAATTGTAAAGGATTTCAAGAAATAGGAAATAAATGGAATATTTCTTAAGTTTGGAATAAAAATGATTTTAGGAAATATGCTTGTAAATGTTTCCCAAGTATTGGACCGGAAGGATTTGAAATTTTTAACGTCGAGGTTATTATTATAGAAATATTTTCAAAGTGTTGAGTTTAAATGGAATTGGGAAATATATTTATAAGTATAGATATGATTTGAAATATACGACGTAGTGAATATAAGAATATTTGAATTGTTTTCAAATATTGAAATATTGAAGAGATTTGAGCTTAGTTTTTTTAAAGATATTTTGAAATAAATATTTTGGAAATTTTATAAAATTGGGCCTAGTGACTGCTTATGGATGTTATTTGATAGTTAAATAACCGACTATCAAATTTCGTCAAATTCGTTGATCGTTTCGAAGAGACCGGGATCGGATTTAATTATCCGAAAACCACTTCAATCCGATATGTGCGTTACGAATTGTGAATATCTCAAAGATAATGGAGATAGAGATCTGTGAAGAGATTGGTTTGTCCAGACCCAGGACATCTTGTATGGATGAATGCTATCATTGCATTGCTTGCCGGGAAGGCAGTGTTAGCATTCCAAGTATGAATGCTATTCTAAAAGGTAAACGTAGCCTTAAGCCTCATCAACCGTGAAATGACCGAAACAGGGCATGCAACAGGGCTAAGTGGGTCACTCCCATTAGGGTATGTTATCACCTTTCTAGATACCCTCGGATATATTATATTTTAATTATGGATATGGTTGTGCATGGAAAGAGAGCACTCGATTAGGGTGGGAACACCCAAGGTGATAACATATTCGGTACTAGTGGTCAAGTGCTAAGCTGGTCCTGTTTGGCAGGGTACAAGATGTTCTTGTCATACCCGGGTGCATTGTTCTAGAGATGCACTCATCAGAGGTTGTTCCTTACCTGGACATAGTATGGAATTCAATATCCACTACGAGCCTGTACGATTTTGATTGTATACCAACTATGCTAAAATGTGAGATGCAAGCATTTCAGCTATTTTCTAATTTACTTCCTGTAGACACTATTATAATATCAGAGGATTTTGATATAAAATGTTTTGTTTATCGTAAGGTAAAAACTAGTCGTTTTTATGTGTGATGTGGTCTTACGAGATACCTTCGTTTAAAAAGGATTTTGATAATAATAATAATTCAAATTGAGTGTGTTTTCTCACACTGGTTTTCCAGACTGACTCGGGTGTTATTTTATTATAATGCTCGGGTCAGACTGAGTATTATAGAATCAGATTAGAATGCTATGGAGCTTAGGAGACGAGCTGGAGAGATTCAGGCGTATTCCACGTACTTAATTTATTCGCCTGTGTTTTGTAGGCTGTATATTCAGCACTTGTGAGGACAAGTTATTATAACCGTCCAAAATTGATTTGTTGATTGTTGTACCCTGATGATGGTATGTATAGTAACAGTTATAGATCTTTTTGTATAAAGATATTTTATTATCTATTATATATTGTTCCGCTGCGATTGTGAGATTCCGTGTTGTTGTTTCTATTTTCTTCTATCTTCTTCTTCTTTGCCCCTAGCAATCGATATTTCCGGCACTTGAACATTCAGCATGTTATAAAAGTGAACGTATTAATGTAATTTTTCGAGGGTCGATCCCGGTTCGCTACAACCCATGTGAGCTACGGTGGAGTTTATCCACTGTCGATGGTTGCAAAGTCTAGATCGTCACAGCGTGGTATCAGAGCTTTGGGTTTAGCGATATACCTAGGCTTTGATGGGTACTCATTATAGATATGGTTAGTAATACCATAGAATGAGTCTGAGTGTATATATATAAGAGTTCGCATTTGTTGGTGATAGAAAAATATTTTATATTGGGTTGTTTGATTTGTTAAGTTTGAATTTTGGGTTCTGGTCGATGCGTCTAGCTAACGTCATCGGTTGGGATTCCAAAACACTTGAGCAAGCAAACTAACAAGATATTGTTTTTAAATTGGGTAAATGAAATAATTTTACCTTGATTATATTTTCTATATAAAGAATAGTTTTTTCAGAAAATATTATAGTTAGATGATTTATTGGTTGTTAACGAATGTAATATTTGATTATTGTCATTTGGTATTTGTTGTATCTAAATAAAATTTGTTATAAACATAATCTAAATAAAGATAAACGAAATTTAAATGAACTTATATAAGCAAAGTGAAATAAAGAGAATTTATATAAGTATAAATTTATGAATGTGATTTATACATAATAAACGGATTTAAAAAATAATAAAAAGCACTGAATTCACTACAGTCGTTGGGAAATAATTCGGGTGGTGACTACAGCATCATCAGTATCATTTTCGAGTTTCTAAGTGATGGATTTGCTACCATTAATAATTTGTAATTGAAGCTTTGTTTTGATAAACCAGTTTTGGAAATTAAATATCCAAAGTATAATTTGATAAATATGAGAAATGAGTTTTGAACTTATAATTTGAAAACTTGAAATTGAGATATGAAATTGAAAATTTAACTTAAGCTAAGTTAAATAATATATAACGACCCATAATTTTAACTATTTTTAAATTATTTAATTTAATTTAATTTTTGAACTAAAATGGTTAAAAATAAAATTTAATGATTTATTAATGTAATTTATTGATATGAACTTAGATAAAAATTTTAAATAACAAAATTTTATATAAAAAAAATGATTAACTAATTTTAAATATTGAAATATTAATTTTTATAAGTCGAATTGATAAATTTTTCTGATATTTAAAATATCTAAATTCAAAAATTGATTAAACTATATTTAATTTTAAAATATAAATTTCTGGATATGATAAATTTTATAGATATATGTATATAAACTCCACCATTTAAAATTTACGATAGAATATCCATATATGTATAAGTTTATATATGTGTGTATATGTTATAAAAATATGGTATATGTAATAAATATATATACATGAATGTATAACTTCATTATAAAACGATTTCAAACTTATGCCTATATATATGTATGTATATACAAAACTTATGATATAAAAGTAATATATATATATATATATATATATATATATAAATAAAAAAGAAATACATGTAGGTGGCTATATGTGTGTGTATGTTAAATATAGTGTATATGTAATAATTTATACAAGAAGTACAAAATTTAGGATGATAAAATTTTGTTAGTAGGCAAAACATTTACATATGGTCTAAGGAATTATAGGAAATCTATATATATATTTAAAAGATGTATATATGTATATACACAAGGGAACATCATGATGAATACATATCTACTCAAACACAAAATCAAGTCACACATAAAATCAAATCAACATAAAAAATCAAATCAAACTCAAAAATCAAATCAGCCATAAGAAAATAAAAATAAAACAAAAAAAAAGAGACCTGTACATGTGAACAGGGTTCAGCCTTCTTGTGTCCAACCTCTCTTCCATCTATAACTACCACTATGTTATATTCACATATAACATTCTAACATTCAAAAAAAACTACCATTAAAACCACAGAGAAGCTAAGTGCTCAAAAGCAGGAAGGAAAACAAAACAAAATGAAGCAGTGTTTCCTTTTTCAAAAGAGCAGTTGAGTAAACTAAATCTTTTACTTACTGGAAAAGTTTATATGCATCTATGTTTGTAAATTTGGATAAATTCTTTTATTTGTCAAGTATTAATGTATTAATAAGTTCCTATGCCTTTTACATATGTGTTAATCATGGAAAGACACCCTATAAAACTCAAAAAGCATGTACAGCCTCTGTTTCTTTGAAAAAAATATAGATCTTGCTACTTTAAAAATAAATATCTCTTTATACAGTTAATTTTAAGCTTTGGTTCCAAAAGGGAAATCAATTGTTTTTTAGTGTAGATTTTTCTAAAATTAGTTTCGTTTGATATTATGTAGCATAGAGGAAGGAAGGTTCATTTTACAGTAAATAACTTAAAAGTGAACAAAATCCGAACATCATAATTTATTCTCTTATTTATATGAAAGTGTTTTTTATTCGAAATCATGAATTTTTAGGATAGTTTGAAGATTTTTAGTGGTGTGTGGGATGGGAAAAGTGGAGATGATCGGAGTTGGGCATTTCATCAAATTCCGGTGACCCCCACAATTTCGTGATTTGGGGCTTGGCGTTGGGGAGACTGGGATGATGGCGAACTCACGAAAAATGGTGAATGATTTTTCTATTGGGTGGTTTGTCTGGTTGAGGTGGTTTTAGGGTTTAGAATGGGTTGGGTTTGGCTTCGGTTCGATGCAAATGGCGACGTGAAGGAGGCGATCGAGATGTGCGGTAGGGAGGGGGAAGTTGGAGGAGGTCATGGCGATGCTATTGGTGAATTTTGGTGGTCGATGGTGGAGCGTGGCATCGTGGCGAGGTGATTGGGTTAGGCTGCTTCGTTCCAGTTTTGGGTGAGGAGGTTCGAAATTCGTATGGAAGCTTTGATCGTGTTTTCAGGTGGTGGACATGGATGTGGGGTCGAGGGCGACTTGGATTGGTGGTCGACGACGAACGGTGACGACTGGAGTGAGCGTGTACATGCACACGTACGTGCACAACCTGGTTCTTGAATAAATGAAGAAGAGAAGGAAAGGAGCAGGGATGAGGAGAAGATAGGTTATTGAGTTTGGGCCGTTCGATTTTCTTCTTCTCTTTTTGGGTTTGGGCCGGGTGAACGTGGGATGGGTTGGGTTTGTATGGGAGTTAAGCAACCTATTTAATCTATCTAAGCTTAACAACTAAATTCCTATTTTAATTTAAAAACGTAATCAATTATTTTATTTTATTTCTTTAATTACCTTAAAATGTTTTAAATTATATTCCTCTTCCATCTTAAATTAAATCTACATGTTGTCTTTGTGTCGAGTTTACATCGACGAGTATTTTGGTCTGAACTATTGTCGTCGTAGTTTTCTACGATGAAAATTAAATGATTTATAACGATTAAATTCCTATTTGATTAATTATAGATTAATTTATCAATTAATTATTAAATGAACTGTTTATAAATTGTTTTATAATTTCTTTGATTAACAAATAATCTGGATTTAAAAATATAACTTGACATTTATTTCTATTGGATATTGATTTCAATTATCTATTGACTGGGTCATTAAGTTGCCAACCGAATTAAAGCAGTTAGAATAAAAACGTTAACATGTTTATTTGAAAAGTGAATCGAATCGTACTAATCACTATTCCGATTTTGGAAATTGTGACGATTAAAAACGAATTATTTTCGATGGACTAGTCGTGATAAAGGTTACATATGGAATGAATTTCCATATGTAGATATTAATATCCTTATTGTGAAATTGTTATTTAAACGACCTGGACCTTTAAAAATTTATGGCGTGGATTCAAGGAGACCGAGATCGGATATCAGAATTATCCAGAACCACTTCAATCCAATAACCACCACGAACTTTTATGGTATTGATTATAGGTTCCAGTATGCTGGAATTTAATTAATATAACAAATTCAGCTATTAAATATTGTACTTAGACACTATTATAATACCATCGGATTTTCTATAAAAATGTTTTTGTTATCATAAGATAAAAACCTGTCGCGTTTAGGTGTGATGCGGTCTTACAAGATTTCCTTATTTCGAAGGATTTTGATAACTTAAGTATTTCAAATTAAGTGTGTTTTCTCACGCTGGTTTCCAGCCTGACTCGGGTGTTACTTTATTGTAATGCTCGGGTCAGACCGAGTATTACAGATTCAGGTTAGAATGCTTTTGGAGCTCAGGAGACGAGCTGGATGGCAGAGACGTATTGTGTGTACTTGATTGTATTCCATTGTGTATCGTAGGCTGTATATTCAGCACTTTTGAGGACAAGTTATTATAACTGTCCGGATTTTTTTTGTGTGAATGGTTGTACTCCGATAATTTGTATGTATATTATTGGTTATAGTGTTCCTTTGTATAAAATGTTGTTATTATATATTATATTTTGTTCCGCTGCGATTGTGAGATTCTGTTTTTTCGTTTCTGTTTTCTTCTTCTATCTCTTTTCTTCTTAAACCCTAACAATTTGGTATTTCTGGCACTCGATTGCTCGGCATTCTATAATGAACGTATTAGTGTCGATTTTCGAGGATCGAAAACCCCCATCGTTACATGTGGTATCAGAATCGAAGGTTAAGCGAGAACCTTGACTTTGGTGGGGATTACTCATTAGAGATAGGGTCAGTAGTACCCTAGAATGAGTCTGAGTGTATATACGTAATACAGACCGTATTTCTTAGTGATATAAAATAATTTTGATATTAATAAATGAAATGATTTTAACTTGTATTTTATAAAGCATATAGAAGAATGAAATCTATAAACTGATAAAATCATTCGTGACTGTTTATGGTGAATTGGATGTTATCTCTTGTTGATTGATTGTTTGATTAATATGGATGTGCATATTATCGCTTATTGATTGATGAGTCGTGCTCGACCAGTTTATGTGCATCGACTATTGGCTGTTGATTTGAGCATTCGACTATGGTTGGAAAATTTTGGTTTTTGAAAAATATTTAATCAATTGAGAAACTGCATGTTTAACATGGATTTTGAAGTGTCTACATATTTGAATTTCCTCCCGTATCATTTTAAAGAGTAATGGATACCATTTGAAAGTGATATATGAAATATGGTTTATCTAGACATGGTTAATAAAAACAAAAATTTATTCAAATTGGAAATTTGAGAATCTGAATTCCAGATACTTGAAATTGATTTCAGCTTTTGAAAAATATATTATACTATTTAAAAGGCATTTTTTGAATAAGGAATGTCTTCAAAATGATTTTTGAAAATGATTTCAAAGAAAATAAAACTTTAAAGTAGCTTTGCTACTCGATTGTTTAATGAAATTGATTTGATTCGAACCCCTGAAGTATGATTTGATATTCGAAAGATATACGTCTATATCTATTTGAAATGAACCCGGTGTTCAATTCTCGAGTTTTTGGATTGAATGTATTATGAACACTTGTACCCTATGCATTGGATTGATTGATTGATTGATTGTGCATCATATTGAGATGATCGATTGCCGATTTCCGATTTTGAATTGGAATTTGATTTTTCCAATTATTCTGAATAGTTGAACACTTCCAAATTGAGAATTAATTTTCAAAGCTAGGAATTTTGGAAGTATATAAAGTTAGTTTTGAAAATTTAAAATAAAAACTAATGGAAGTTGAACAAGTTTTAAAAAGCTAAATATTTTGATAAGTATATTGTATAAGCCTATTTTGTATTATTTAAGTATGAAATTTTTTTGGAATGTTTTAAATGAAATTTTGTTTTAAGAAATATTCCTAAAAAAAACTTATTTATTTTACAAATTTATTTTAAAAGTAATTCTGATTTATAAAACCTTACTTATTTGCAAAATGATTTTGAAAGCAAATTTCAATTATGTACAAATGTGAAATCTAGTTTTGAAAAGTTTTTATAATGAAATTGTTTGAGAAATGTTTATGAAGAAAAATATAATTTATAATAATAAAAAATAAAAAAAATTATAAGGTCATTTACATATAAAGGATTTTTTTGTAAAGTATTTGATTTCGAAAAGAAATTATGGTTTTATAACTTAGTTACTTACAAAGTGATTTAGAAAGAAAGTTGATTTTATATAGATATGACTTTATGTAAATATGAAACTGAAGTAAAATTTGAAAACCGATGATAGGAATTTTAAAATATATGAATATTGAATAATATTCAATTTGAAAAAAAATGATTGTTGAAATCATATATGAATTTGAAGCTGGACCGATATTGGAAAGTGATTGATTTCGAGAACCTTTGACTATATGAAAATATTGATTTGGAAGTTTTTGAACTTATATAAAATGAATTGTATAAGTATGAAGTTATTTCGAAAGCTATTGATTTTGAAAGGTACTCCATTTGAAAAGCGATGATCTTATATATAACGGAATTTTATATGAATGATATATTCGAAATTGATGATTTGAAATGGTACTATGTATAGTATGATATACATTTTGAAATTGAATATATGGGAAGTACCTTCTACTTGATTATCCGCTTTGTGGCCACATTGGGGATACACTCTATTGATTCTATTGATTGATTTAGGTCGTCCGGACACAAACTCATGAGTTCCTTCGAATTCCATAACGTGACCTATGGTCTTACGATGCGGCTGCATAGTGAAATTCGCAGGGCTGTGAAGGCTTACGGCTATGGATGTTTCCTGGGGGACCTAGGTGAAACCATTTTGTAACTGCGATCTATGGTCGTTTTGGCGTAATCCGCATGGGTATAGCGATTACCCTGAGGTACGGATGTTTCCTGAGGGAACCAGGCAAAACCATTGTGTATCTGCGGTCCACATGGCGTAATTCGAGGGGCAGATGATTGCCTTAAGTCTATGGGTGATAGCGACGTAACCACCAGTGTTACTATTAAGTAGACTACGATCCATGCGAGTGTTTTGCATAGCGAAATTCGTAGAGCAGTGATTGCTCACGGGTACGGATGTTTCCTGGGGGACCCAGGCGAAACCATTGTGTATCTGCGATCTATGGTTGTTTTGGATGTCATGGCGTAAGACGTGAGGCAGTGGCTTCCTAAAGTCACCTGAGGCCGCGTCGCTCTGTCCTCTCGACTTAGCGAGAGAGCGACCTTAGGGACTGCATTCCATGACGATCCCGTTCATTTGATTTCGATGATTGGATTGTATTTTCCGTACCTGTTTTTAAAAGTTTTCCAAGTATTTTCACTGGGTGTTGAAATGAGTCTACTAAGTACTTATAGATTTCTAGTCTTGCGTATGATCAACATATTACTAGATTCTGTAAGAACGAGGATAAACTTGTGGAAACATCGAGTTATCAAAGGTATTTTCGATATAAAAGTATTTCGTTATAAAAGATTTTTTAACAAAGATTTTTTCAAGCATTTTAAATTTGAATATAAAAACCACTCGAATTATCTATTGGTGTAATTAAGAAACCATAGAATAAATACATAAGTTGTATATATACCGTTCTAATTGCATTTACAATTTTGATTTAGATTTGAATACACGATTTTAAGGTAATTCATACTTGTCTGATTTAGGACTGTTCACTCCATTCTCGACGCCGAACATTAATACGAATTTTTGATACGAATCTGAAGTTCACCATCATAGTTTATTACTATATAAGGATGAAAGTTTCTAATCAAGAAGTCGAGTTAGAGTCCGCACTAGAGTAGTCGGGTTACCAATACTAGTTCGGAAAATAAAATTGCGTATTCAAATAAGAGATCGAAGTTTTTATACATACGAATGGTATATATATATCGTACGGATCCTAATAAAATAATTATATGCTATGGTTGCTAGCTATGATTGTTTCTTGCTTAGGATTGGTATACTGTTTGGTAGCATGTAGTTTGACATCATCCCTATTAGTTGCATTACATTTATGTGTTGCACATAGTTGTATTAATGATTCCTATGTTTATAAGTTGATTATTTTGAGTAAAATATATCATATGTTAAATTTCTTACATCGTTCCTTTTCGAGGACGAAAAGTTTTGAGTGGGGGAGATTGTAACGACCCGTAATTTTAACTATTTTAAATTATTAAATTTAATATAATGTTTGAATTAAAGTGGTTAAAAATAAATTTTAATGATTTATTAATGTAATTTATTGATATGAACTTAGATAAAAAATTTAAATAAGAAAACTCTATATGAAAAAAATGATTAACTAATTTTAAATATTGAAATATTAATTTTTATAAGTCGAATAGATAAATTTTTCTGATACATAAAATATCTGAATTCATAAATTGATTAAACTATATTTAATTTTAAAATATAAATTTCTGGATATGATAAATTTTATAGATATATGTATATAAACTCCACCATTTAAAATTTAAGATAGAATATCCATATATGTATATATATGACTATGTACAAGCTTTATGATGTTTATATATATATAAGTTTATACATGTGTATATATGTTATAAAAATATGGTATATGTAAATAAATATATATACATGAATGTATAACTTTATAATGATAAGATTTCAAACTTATGACTATATATATGTATGTATACACAAAACTTATGATATAAAAGTAAAAAATATTTATAAAAATAAAAAATAAATACATGTAGGTGGCTATATGTGTGTGTATGTTAAATATAGTGTATATGTAATAATTTATACAACAAGCACAAAAGTTAGGATGATAAAATTATGTTAGTAGGCAAAACATTTACATATGGTCTAAGGAATTATAGGAAATCTATATATATATATTTAAAAGATGTATATATGTATATACACAAGGGAACATCATGATGAATACATTTCCACTCAAACACAAATTCAAGTCACACATAAAATCAAATCAACATAAAAAATTAAATAAAATTCAAAAATCAAATCAGCCATAAGAAAATAAAAATAAAATAAAAAGAAGAGACCTGTACATGTGAATAGAGTTCAGTCTTCTTGTGTCCAACCTCTCTTCCATCTATAAATACCACTATGTTATATTCACATATAACATTCTAACATTCAAAAAAAACTACCGTTAAAACCATAGAGAAGTTAAGTGCTCAAAAGCTGGAAGGAAAACAAAACAAAATGAAGCAGTGTTTCCTTTTTCAAAAGAGCAGGCGAGTAAACTAAATCTTTTACTCACTGGAAAGTTTATATGCGTCTATGTTTGTAAATTTGGATAAACTATTTTATTTATCAATTATTAATGTATTAATAAGTTCCTATGCCTTTTACATATGTGTTAATCATGGAAAGACACCCAGAAAAACTCAAAAAGCATGTACAGCCTCTATTTCTTTGAAAAAATATTGATCTTGCAACTTTAAACATCAATATCTCTTTATACAGTTAATTTTAGGCTTTGGTTCCAAAAGGGAAATCGATTGTTTTTGAGTTTAGACTATTCTAAAATTAGTTTCGTTTGATATTATGTAGCATAGAGGAAGAAAGGTTCATTTACAATAAACAACTTAAAAGTGAACAAAATACGAACATCATAATTTTATCCCTTGTTATAATACTAAATCGCATTCGTCTTCTCCAGATCATCTTTTTTCTAACCGTAATCCCTTTCATCGCTCTTATGCCCAATCTGTTAAAGAGGGTGTATCTCCGACCTTATTCTTGGAATAATCCTCGTCTCAAAAATTGGGTTTTCAATAATGGTAAAATTATCTGCTATAGATGTGGAGATCGCGGTCACTTTTCTAATCGATGTAGGCACCCTTTAAGATGTTTTGTTTGTGGTAGAACTGGTCACAAGAAGTTCTCTTGTTCTATGAAATCTGATATCGTGAATTCTGGATCTCGCAATGTTTGTTTTGAAAAGAATTTCGGACCGATGAAATCGAAGTCTATCAATTCGGGGCCACAACTAATTGATCATGGATTCCAATTTACACTAAAACGTATGATGCTCAAAAGAATTCTTCTGGATAATCTATGGCAACAGAGAACAGAGGGGATTCAACTATTGGAGGAAATGTTCTCTCATTTCGACGTGATTAATTCCCCAAACATCGGTAAGGGTTACAGGGTCAGATTTGGAGACCTAGAAGATTATTTTGGTAATTCAGATAAGTCGACTTTTTTCTTGGACATTGATTATCTGAATTGCAACATATCTTTTTCTACTAATAAGGACGAGATTATCGAATTTGATCCTATGCTAATGGATTATTCTGTTATTCAATATACTAAGGATCTAATTACTTCTGTTGCTATTAGTAAGAATTGCTCTATTTTGGATGTTGCTGTTAAGTGTAATGAAGATGATACAAATAGTGGTTTCACTCGAGTTAATGGAATAAGATCTAAATCTCAGGATCTCTTCGAATTAAAAACAAGCAATAGATTCAATTGTTTGGTTGATGAAGATATAGAAGCTTTTGAAATAGGAGTTGAATGTGTTGTTGATCCAATGGAGGTTGCTGAATCTAATCAGGAAGGAGTTGAATGTATTGATGATCCAATGGAGGTTGCTGGCTCTAATCATGAAGGAGATTTTGTTAATAAAAATGCCTTGACATTGAAAAACGAAAATGATGATTTACAGTTTTACTTTGATTATACTATTAACTTTAAGACGGTAGATGATTTTTTTGGGCTTTGTTTGAATAATGGAAATTCTGCAATCATTGAAGATGAGTCCAACAGGGAGTGGCTTTTGATAGATTTTTATCATTATTATCAGCAGTCAAGTTGGATGAGATCATGGTTTGTGAAGCAGATAAGAACTTGGAATATTGCTTAGAACATGTATCTAATGCTGTGCACTATGACACCACTATTTCAGAAATTAAAATTGATGATGTTATGGGCTTTGATAGGTTTTATCTAACAGTGGAATCTTTTGATGTTGATTTAGATTTTAGCACGGTTATGGATCCGAAATGTTGTGATGATGAAACTCATCATTATTCAGACATGCTTGATAATGTAAATGCTGCAGGTGATATTGTTGGATTAGGTTTGAAAGAGAATACGTCTGATGTCTTAAATGTAGAGGCATATTATCATTTGGGAGAAATTTTTGATGAAGTATGGTATTTGAATCCTGCTGCCAATCTAGATGATATTAAGAAAGTAGAAATTAATCTGAAAATGGATCATTTCTTTGAGTATTTGAAGGCAGTTGTGCATGGCGTGTTCAATATCAATGATACACAAATGAGTTTGTATAAGATAAATATTGTTAATGGTGTCAGTACTCAGGATTTCATTAATTCTATTTTTCCTATTAATATTGAGCTATTTCACTTGGTAGAGATGAGTTTATTGGAAAAAGAGGAGCATATGAATAAGGAGTTGAAAGCTTATTTTGATATAAATATTGGGGATATAGAAAATACAGTGGATGTGGAGGTTGATTCTATTGCCTTAAAAGATAATTTGGTTTTAGCTGGTTCATACGTTGGAATGAATTCGAGTAATTTTTTAAAGGAAGTAGATCAAAACTCAATATTGTCTTCAGAAAGATTGTTTTTGAGTCATGCGGCAGAGAATTCCAGTGCCAGAGAAGTTATTTCTTTAGAATCTAAAGAGATTGTGAGCGGCATCTGCGCAGTTTCTAAGCCCAATAACCTCGGTTCTGATAGAGCTGTTTATTATTGGACTGGGGGTTGTAGATTCGTTATGTATTGTTGTCTTGCGTCTGTAGGAAAATTTCCTCGTTCTCCTGCCCATGCTAGAGAGTTATTACGTGCAGCCAAAGTAAGGATAAGAAATAATAAGAGCTATTCAACTGGTATTATTAGGAGAAGTCCTCGTTTAAATCGTAAAGCTTTTTAGTTTTTCATTTGAGGGTTGTTTTATGGGTTTGGAGTTTGTTAGTGGTTTGTGTAGTTGTAGTTTTTTGAGATGTTTTCAGCTTGGATTTTTGAGGTTGCGGTTGCGGCAGTTTCTTCAGACGGCTACTTCTCTTTTGGTATCGCTTTAGGCCTTGGTTTCAGGTCGGTGTTGAGTTTGGGTGGGTTTGTTTTTTCTTTTGTACGGGGGTGTTTTTTGGCTACCTGCCAGGCTTGTTGGCAGCTCCTTTTCTATTATTGTTATATATATGTGCATGTGTGCTCTCTTCTGCTGTAGAGGATCACACATTTTTCTCAAAAAAAATAATTTCATCTCTTGTTTATATGAAGGTGTTTGTTATTCGAAATCATAAATTTTAAGGATAGTTTGAAGATTTTTAGTGGTGTGTGGGATGGGAAAAGTGGAGATGATTGGAGTTGGGCATTTCATCAAATTTCAGTGACCCCTACGATTTCGTGACTTGGGGCTAGGCGTGAGGGAGACTAGGATGATGGCGAACTCATGAAAAATGGCAAATGATATTTCTATTGGGTGGTTTGTCTGGTCGAGGCGGTTTTAGGGTTTAGAATGGATTGGGTTTGGCTTTGGTTCGATGCAAATGGCGACATGAATGAGGTGATCGAGACAGGCAGTAAGAGGGGAAAAGTTGGAGGAGGTCATGGTGATGCTATTGGAGAATTTTAGTGGTCGATGATGGAGCGTCGCATCATGGCGAGGTGATTAGGTTAGGCTGCTTCATTCTTGTTTTGGGTGAGGAGGTTCGAAATTTCTATGGAAGCTTTTATCGTGTTTTCAGGTGGTGGACATGGATGTGCGGTCGAGGGCGACATGGATGGGTGGTCGGCGGCAAACGGTGACGACTGGAGTGGGCGTGTATGTGCACACGTACGGGCACAGCCTGATTCTTGAATAAATGAAGAAGAGAAGGAAAGGAGCAGGGAGGAGGAGAAGGTAGGTTATTGAGTTTGGGTCGTTCGTGTTTTTTCTCTTTTTGGGTTTGGGCCGGGTGAACGTGGGCTGGGTTGGGTTTGTGTGGGAGTTAAGCAACCTATTTAATACATCTAAGCTTAACAACTAAATTCCTATTTTAATTTAAAAAACTATTTTATTTAATTTCTTTAATTACCTTAAAATGTTTTAAAATATATTTCTCTTCCATCTTAAATTAAATCTACGTGTAGTCTTTGTGTCGAGTTCACATCGACGAGTATTTTCGTCTGAACTATTGTCATTGTAGTTTTCTACGATGAAAATTAAATGATTTATAACAATTGAATTCTTATTTGATTAGTTATAGATTAATTTATCAATTAATTATTAAATGAACTGTTTATAAATTGTTTTATAATTTCTTTAATTACCAAATAATCTGGATTAAAAAATATAACTTGACTTTTATTTCTATTGGATATCAATTTCAATTATCTATTGACTGTGCTATTAAGTTGCCAACCAAATTAAAGTAGTTAGAATAAAAATGTTAACATGTTTATTTGAAAAGTGAATCGACTCGTACTAATTAATATTCCGATTTCGAAAATTTTGACAATTAAAAACGAATTATTTTCGATGGATCGGTCATGGTAAAGGTAACATATGGAATGAATTTCCATATGTAGATATTAATATCCTGATTGTGAAATTGTTATTTAAATGACTTGGACCTTTAAAAATTTATGGCATGGATTCGAAGAGACCAGGATCAGATATCAGAATTATCTAGAATCACTTCGATCCAATAACCACCACGAACCTTTACGGTATTGATTATAGGGTCCAATATGCTGGAATTTAATTAATATAACAAATTCGGTTATTAAATATTGTACTTAGACACTATTATAATATCACCGGATTTTCTATAAAAAAATTTTTGTTATCGTAAGATAAAAACCCGTTGAGTTTAGGTGTGACGCGGTCTTACGAGATTCCCTTATTTTGAAGGATTTTGATAACTTAAGTATTTCAAATTAAGTGTGTTTACTCATGCTGGTTTCCAGCCTGACTCGGGTGTTACTTTATTGTAATGCTCGGGTGAGACGGAGTATTACAGATTCAGGTTAGGATGCTTTTGGAGCTTAGGAGACAAGCTGGATGTTAGAGACGTATTTTGCGTACTTGATTGTATTCCGCTGTGTATCGTAGGCTGTATATTCAGCACTTTTGAGGATAAGTTATTTTAACTGCCCCGATTTATTTTATGTTAATGGTTGTGATAATTTGTATGTGTATTAATAGTTACAGTGTTCCTTTGTATAAAAAGCTGTTATTATATATTATTTTTTGTTCCGCTGCGATTGTGAAATTCTGTGTTGTTGTTTCTATTTTCTTCTATCTCTTTTCTTCTTAAACCCTAACAATCTGGTATTTCCGGCACTCGATTGCTTGGCATTCTATATAGTGAACGTATTAGTGTCGATTTTTGAGGGTCGAAATCCCCCGGTCGTTACCTAAAATGAGTTTGGTGATGGAATATAAACTTAAGCTATATAAGGAAGTTCAACTTTGATGGTGAAAAGGAATTAGTATGTGAATTGTTGTAAGGAATTGAATTGAATTGAATTTGAATTGAATGTAAACTTAAGATGTAAAGTGATTACATAACGATAAACTAAAATTATAAAATGGAAGTAAACTTAAGATATATTTATGAAATTTTAAAGTAAATAAGTTGTGTAACTTACAGATTTGAGAGATGTTAAGTTGAAACAAATTTTGAATTGGTTGAATAAGAATGTTAAGGAATGTAAAGCTGAATTTGAATTATAAGTTGAAATTGAAGTTAAGTTAAATAAAATGAATATTGAAAAGAATTTTAACTTAATTAGTATTAAATGGATATGAAATTTAGTTATTAAAATGAAATTCAACTTTAATTGTAAAAGTGAATTAGTGAATAAACATGGATTAGAAATGCTGTTGTTAGGAACTAAATAAAACTTAAGTTAAGAAGTAATGATAAAATTAGCATTGGAAGTGTTGTATAAAAATGTGAATACAGTGAATACTAGAATTCAATCTAAATTGAATATTAAACCAATTGAAATTAAATGTGTTAAACCAAATTGAATGTATAGGAATTTAATGAAAACTAGAATTGAATGTGATTATGTGCTAATGTGAATAATGAATATAAATCAGTTGGATGTGAACTAATTGAAATTGAAGGAATTAGAGGTTAGTAGTTGAATGCAAATCAATTAAATGTGTGGATAAGATTGAATATTAATAGTAAAATCAATTGAATGTGTATATGAATATTGAAATAAACATAAGTGAGGAAGTGAAATGAACGTAAGAAGACCGGGATTAAAAAGTTTATAAGCTTAAGTAGAGAATGAAGTAAAGTAGTGTTATGTGTTATTGGTATTAAAAGAATTTTGCTAAGTGAATTGGGAAGTAAATATGAATTGAATCTAAAGTGAATGTGGCTAAACTAAATTCATTCTAAATTGAATATAATCAATTGTGATTAATGAATGTGAATACATTGAAAACCAAATCAAGTGAATGTTAATAAAATTTGGAATGCATATTGATTTGGTTATGAATCGATGTGGTTGTAAATTTGTTGGATGGTTGTTAGTTGGATGTTAGTGTTTGGTGACTTCTCATATGGCATGTGTTTTATTTGTAATATTGTTGTATAGCATATGTTATATATGTTGACATTATTTTCTATATATGTGTTCTCATTTGATTGTTGAGTGTTTAGTAGGAGCGGATGGCGTTTGCTTCGCATTTGGAGCTCACTTTCGTGCTATATTGGCCGTATATGCTTGCTAATAATATATAAGGTACACATCTCGGATTACATATCATACTTTTATATTTTTACCTACGAGATGCCTCATCCTTGAAGATGAGATGTATATTTGTGATATATATATTGTGATTTTACTACGATCGAGCCACGCAAAGGAGACGCTAGCAAAATTTTTCGTAATTTAATGCGTTAGAAATTTTTTGAGAAAATTTGATTTTTGAGTTATAACTAGAAATGAGATGTGTTGGTTTTTGAATTATGTTAGTTGATTTATGGAATGGTATTGGTTAACAACTATGAATGAATTTAGGAACTTAGAAAAGTTTTTATAAAAGTTGTAACTAATTTGGGAAAGTTAAACACTTAAGAGAATTTAGTAATCTATTTCAACTAATAGTTTTGAAAAGTTAATGGAGTTGTAGCATCTTTCTTACTTAATAATTTCGGGGACGAAATCCTTTTAAGGGAGAAGTATGTAACGACCCAGTTTTTCAATCATCTGAATTTAGAATATTTAATTGATTTCAAATATAAAAAAGTAAATTTAATAAGTTAAATGTTTAAATAATTGAATCTGGAGTATAATGAAGAATAAAAAATGATTTCTAAAGTTGAATTAAATTCTATTTGAATTTAGATTGGGTTAGAGAACTTTAAAATTGAATTAAAAGTGAATAAACAGAAATTGGAAATTTTATAATTTAATTTCACGAGTAAAAATAGCCATTCGAGACACTGTCTCAGAATTGGACGAAACTAGTTTCATTGGATCCATAATAGTGTATTATTATAGGATTTCAAATTTCGTAGCGATTGGACTTACGGTTTGATCGTGCGAAGTTAGAATGCATAGAAATTTATTTAAGTAAATTTAATTAAAATAATTCGATTCGAAAACCTATCGTCCAAATATGATGGAATTGGCTCCCGATATATATTCCATTGTGTCCGAAATCGAGGTAAAACATTATGAACGCCGGGCGGCACACTTCGTTTGGAGTTCGGAAATTTTTTGGGTGAATAGTGTTATTTGGTTGTCGATAAGGATCCTAAACTAACCCTAAACTACCAAAACCCTAACCTATTCATTCCAGCCGCCAACCACGATTTCGACGGCTGAGAATCACCGAACTTCCCTCCTTATTATATCTTAATCCAAGCAATATCAAGCTTCGATTCCTAAATGAAAAGTGTAGATCTCATCGAGCTTTACCCATCCAACGGGCATGATCGGCTGAATTTCACCATGAAGGTCGTTATTTAGTCGTGTTTGTTCCATGTTTGGAGGAGTTTTCACGGTGCTAGGGGAAGAGTTGGGTGATCGGATTCATGGCATAGGAGGAGCAAAGCACGGAGCATCTGGTGGTGATGTTCGATCAAACTCCGGTCGAGCTAGGGAGGAACGACATCGAGAGGAAGACTGGCATGATGGGTTTTCGTGGTTGCTGGAAGCCTATGGGGAGGAAGAGGATTAAGGGTGTGATAATAAGGTTAATTAAATTAAGTATGTAATTAAAACAAAATGTTAATTATTTTATAAATCGAATGTTTAAAAATTTATATCTTCTTTATATGAGGTTCGATTCGAGCGAAATGAGTTGTGTTGCACTCGTTACTGAAAATACTACGCGATGGAGTTGGATTGGATCGATTTGGAACTCGCAAGAATTTTGGGTAAAATGAAACGCTCGTTTGATTTTATTTCAAATAAAACACTGCAACGACGACTGCAACCAAAGTGAGTAAAACTCACTCTTGCTGACCCGCTTATATTTTATATAAGTGGGAATATTTTTATTATGCTGTTTTGATGACCATTGGATATTATATATATGTATATATATTGGATCTTTGGATGTTATACTATAGTAGTTAGTAGTTGAATATATTCCTGCCAATTGGAGCAGATGAGACCCTATACATTCTCGTGTATGAGCGGATGACCCTTTGTATGCGCGTCTGCCTCGAAGCAGACATTGTACATATTCTCTCATATGTATAATTGTTGCAGGTTATAGGTTGGAGGGATCCAACTAGATTCCTCACCATTGTTGATTTTTATTTACACATATTGTTATATATGTTGTATTATGTGATGTTTGATGTAATGGATGTCATGTTTGCTATTATTGATGTAATACCCCTTATTTAGTAATTTTGCAACATTGGGCCATATTTTTGCAAATTTAAAATATTAATGATGATTTCAGTTTAAAAAGGATTTCAATATGATTTTGAAAATATATATGTTTTAATAATTTTTGAATTGTTAAAGAAATGGATTTATTTTAAATAAATAAAAAAGTTATAATTTTTATGTTATAAAAATTATGTTTTTATGAAATATACTTAAATATGATTTTTGAAATATGAAGTTAACTATTTTGTAAAATAAGTTAAATTAAGAATTTTGAACTTATTATAACTGGTTTATATATGAGATTTATAAAACTGATATTTTATAAATAAAACTAATGGAATTATAAACGAGTTTTATAAGCATTAAAATGAAGTTATAAATGAAATATTATAAGTAAATAAGATTTATAAAATAAGGAAGTTATAAAGAATGCTATTAATAAAGAGATTTAATGAAATGGGTTTTTATAAACAGTGTTTTATAAATATTAGAAATGGATTTATAATCAAATTTGTATATGAATTTGTAATTAAAATTTAGAAATGAATTTATAATGGGCTTTATAAATAATAAAATTATAAAAGAATGAATGTGTAAATAAAGAAATTTAAAAGTAAATAAGCTTATAATGGGATTTTGTCATATAAATGAGATAAACGGGAAATTGGTTAATAAAGGAATTTTATAAATGGAAGTTTTTATAAAATAGAAATGTGAATTATAAACATTGTTTATAAATGTGAAATCAATTTAATTTGATAAGCTAAATATGGATTTTTATAAAAGGAAATATATTCACATTTCTAAAGTGAAAAATCCTTTAAATGAATGTTTTGGAAAGTGATATTTCAAAATTGAGTTTAAATGGTTTGAAAATACAATAAGTTGTGAATTCACTTATTATTAAGATAAGTTTATGAAATGTTTTCCAAATATTGTAATGGTTTTGAGAATATATCTTTTTAAAGATAATTTGAAGTAATAAATTTGGAAAAGTGATTTAATAAATAAATGATTTAATAAATCAGGCCTAGTGACCGCTTTAGTGCTAAATTATATTTTTGGCCATTTAAGTTTCTCGACTTGATGTGGAAACTATTTAGTCGTACACTTAGTATGTAGCCATCTGTGTAGGCTTGATTATCGTTTGGTGTAAAGGATGTTGATTCGAGTAGTGCAGAGTGATTACTCATATCTATCGAGCTTCCTTCTTGGCCGAAGGATAGCAAGTTGAAAGTTGGAAATGTGATAAGTCTACGAGACTTGGTTTCTGTATGAGGCTAGTAACGCTTTTGCGTTGTTGGTGTGAAGAGACCGGGATCGGTTTATCCGAAAACCACTTCAGACCAACCTATATGCAATGATTGTGCAGGTTTGTTGATGATTTTGATATTTAGGATTTTCATAGTGAAGGATTGCTTGTTGATCATTTGGGGTTAACATCCAAATATACATATAGTTGCAGTAGTCTCTTCGTTATGAAACATCCAATGCAAGGACTATTCGCTACTAATCCTAGATATTTCTCGATAGGATGTGGTAGGAAAGTACCTTCGGTTTGTCCTGTTCCTGGACAACTTGCATGGATGGATGTCTGACAGTGCATTTTCTAAGATTACGTACATTGGTTTTTAAACATACATCTGTGGTGGCGGAGAAGGCAACTTCTCTTAGCTTAACACCCTCCTTGAGATGTACGAGCTCAAGGGTTGTATTTTTGTGGAAGGCAATTAGTAATCAATGGAAATGACAATGTGGCATTCAAAGAAGATGTCGATGTGATATGTGAAAGGTATTCGATACCTCTTTTGGCCTCATGTAACGACCCGCCCTTCTCTGCCCAGAAAGACGCATCATTATGAAGAAAGAAAGGGATAGAAGAAGAAAAGAAAAGAAGAAAGAACAACAACACATCAGAGATCTCACAGCGGAACGAGAAATATATTATATCACATAAGATATTACATAGTATCATATACATCAGAGTATACAATTTATACAACACAGAATAGACAGTTATAAACTTCTGTCTATTATACATCACAAGTACATCAGTACAATACAACATACACAGCGGAAACTCTATATATCTACACGCTGAAGCCTCCTGCTCCTCAACTCCTCCAGTATTCGTCAAGACTAACCTGAATCCCTCGACTACTCAATACAATATTGAGTACCCAAGAGTTTAATAAAACAGAAAATAAACACTTGGGTCAGACATGGGTCTGGTGTGAGTAAACGGTTTAAATTGCTTAACTTTGAAAACCTTTGAAACAAAAGTATCACGTAAGACTCCCCACACATAAACATGGGTAAGTTTTTACCTTACGCTAACTAAAACATTTGATAGGAAATCCAGTTATATTATAATAGGGTCTAGGGTTTCCAAGTAAAATACAGAAATAGCTGAAATGCTTACATCTCACTTTCCAACATAGTTGGGCACAACTAATACGTACGGCACTTATTGGAGTTTGGATTCCATACAATGGCAGGGCTACTGGGGTACCGCCCGTCACAGTACGTGGCCTAGATCACCGTACCGAGGAGTACGCCCGCTCCCCTGCAACACAAAGCCGGAACCATCCCTTACTGGATAATCCCGAACAAGATAACCCCGTAGTTGGCGCAACCAACCACACACTAAGCCGAATAAAAAGAAAAGGGACCTCTAGACAGGGATCTATCTTGCTCTCAGTGGGTGCTACCCACGAAGCCTTGCTGCACCTCCCCTGTTTTAGCCATTCCAGGTTGATGAGGCTTGAGGTTACGATTACCTTTAATCAGAACATATCACTTAGAATGCTCATCGTCCGCCTGACGATGTGCTGAAAGCATTCAATCCATACAAGTTCGTTCCGGGTTCGAACGAAACTGAAGGCATTATCTCGTTACACTCATTTTGGAATCACCCTCAGAGTTAACGACAATAACCCTTGCACTCTAAATCCTTATCTTCACTTGAGATTCACGACCTATCGTTAATTTGGATCGATGTGGTATTCGGGTCTCCAGACCTGGAATTCCGGTATACGGAAACCCGATGCCGGTCTCATCGAAATCCAAAACGTATCTTTTAAGGCCAAGTTGTTTAAAGGTTTAAACAATTTAACTTATCTATATTCATACAGATAGATGATTCACACATCACAATTGATAATCACATTATCATTTAAACAGATGATTCATAATCAAATAGGTAATCCATATCAACATCACAATAGTTAATCTATATTACCATTATAATGCAACCAAGCATTCATACCACACAACATTACTTATCTCATTTCTGAGATAACATTCATTCTAGTCAATCAATGTCATTCATTCTTATATAAGCAATGATTTACTTAATCATAACATAATTAATTTAAAATGAATTAAATTAACTATCTCTATCTTTAATTAATTTAAAGTGAATTAAATTAATTACTTCATCTCTTAATTAATTTAAAGTAAATTAAATTAATTACTTCATTATAAATCTTACTTATATATAAATAAATTACAAATAAATTAATTAATCTTTCTCTAATTATCCATTTTAATTAATCATCTTGATTAATTATACTTTAATTACATTTAAGTAATTATCTTTAATTAATTTCACAAATTAATTATTCTTAACCCATATAGTAATTATCCTTTAATTACTTCATTAATTAATTAATTATAATTAATTACTTTAATCCTTAATTAATTACAATTAATTAGTTATCATTTGATTAATTAATCTTAATTAATTAACTCTTAATTACATCATTAATTAAAAACTAATGATCCCTAATTACACCTTTAATTATTTTATTATTTACATTAAGTAATTAACCTCAATTAAACCACAATTATTAATCATCTTTGATTAATCTAATCCAGTAATTAACTTCCCTTAATTACTTCCATTAATTTATTACTTTTAAATTAATTATCTTAACTTAAAAATTTATTTCGTTATTAATTAACCTTAATCCTTTAATTAACTTTATTAAATAAATTATTTAATTAATAACACTAGGTGATTAACCCTTAACCACTTTCATTTAATTACTTTCATAAAATAATTATTCTCTAATTACTTTATTAAATAATTTACCTTTATTTAATTACATCTAGTAATTTTTCCTTAATTACTTCATCAAGTAATTATACTTAATTAATTTATAAATGATTATCTTAATTAATCACAAATTAATTAATTAATTAATTATTAATTTAACTTAATCATTTAAATTTAATTAAATGATTCTTAACTTACTATATTAAAGGTTCTTAATTAAGAAACTATTATCTTAATTAAATCAATTATTTACCAATAACACTTGATAACTAAAATAATTAAATTATCTAAATTTCCTTTTCAAATTTAATTATCTTTAATTAAATCAACATTCTAAATACTTAAGAAAAATTCTTATTTTAATTGATTACTAAATCTTAACCATTAAACCTTAATTAAATTAAAATATAAGATTTAGAAATCAATAAATCATTAAACACATTTTAAATTAAACCTTTAAATCTTTAAAACTTTTCCCAAGTTATTAAATATAATTAAATACAATTTATTTCAAAATCCACTTATTTTATTTTAAAACTTAATATTATAAAATATATAAACTTGTTTAAACTTTTGTTTAAACTTAGAAAATATTACAAAACAAAATTTCTTTTGTTTAAAACTTAAAAACATTTCCTGGATTAATTTCTTAAAATCTGCTTTCACCAAAAACCCGGGTAAAAGCTTAGAAAACTCGAAGTAACTCTCGAGTATCCCCACTACGCTATCTGCTCCGAGTAAAACACGAAAATCCCCGAAGAAAACCCGTGGCATCCACTTTCTTCCCCAAACCCAATTCTCAGATGCACGCAGTCGTTCTCGTGCACGTGCACGCCTTCAACGATCGACGACGATCTCCGTTCAGTCCTCCGGCAAGTCATCCTCCATCACGACATTACGTTCGAATATCCAAATTTCCTCGATTCGTACGAGAATCAAAATCGAGCATTTGAACCCACCACCTGGAAACAACATCACCAGAAAAACATCGTCTCCGATGACCACAGCCTCGAATCGCCACGCTACCTTCACCACAACCACGACACGTTCTCCAGTCCCGATATCAACAATCGCGATCACCTCCGATTGCCTACCGACATCGTGAAACCCAAATGAACATCGACGTCGAAACCCAAAGCTTAAACCCTACTTTCTCGATTTCCAGCCAACCCCTACATCAATAAATTCCATCTCCATTTTTCCTATGATCTACTCCATCCCCTCTACCTTCGAATTAAACCACGGCCTCTACTTTGCCGCCGTTCGCCGTAGTTTGGTCGAAATGTCCAAAACAGTAAACTCAAAAATCCCTTCCAAATACTAATCTAAAAATCGTGATTAAACCATAAAAATCATGATTTCCTAACACTATTCCAAACATGCAATCAAAACTAAGAATTGAATTCATAAAATTTTGACCCAATTTACATTTTACTGTACATTTGAAAATTTCGAGTTAATTATTCAATTTAAAAACTTATAACTATTTTTAGATGGAAGGTTACATGATTTCAAACATCTTTTGTTTACAAATCATAAGCAAATTCGAATTAGAATTGGAGTTATTGGTTTTATTAGAGAAATGATATCTGTTAATATCACACAGAGATCATATAAACTACACAGGCATTCAAAATGCATAATCCAAGCATTCATTCAATTTTAATTCAAGTATTCAGATAACATGAAGATGTTCATTCACAAGAACAAGTAGAAATCCAAGATTTTAAACTGTTTTTAAAAAATTCATTTACTCACCAGGCATTATAAAACAGAGAACAGAGAACAGTTTTGTTTCCAGGCTTGCATGTTTGATTTCCAGACTGATTTTGATTTTTAAACTTGCTTTTCTTTTGCTTGTTGAATTTTAAACTTGCAGTTTGATCTTTGAATTGAATCTTGTTGTTTTATTCCTCTGATCTTCAGGTTGTTTTGAAGATTTTGAAACTGCTATTTGAAATTGCCTTGATCTTCTTTTTGTTTTGAATTTCCAGATCTTCATTGCCTTTGAATTTTAATTTCCAGGTTTATCTTTTCTTTTGATTCGAATTGTATTTTAGTTGAAGAGTGAAGAAAAATGAATTTTAGCTGAAAAGTAAAATCAGATCTTCTTTCATATATTATTTATTTATGACTTTAATTTTCAAAAAGATAAATTAAGCCACTTGTTCCCTTTAGTTAATTATCTAGCTTACACCTATACTTATTTTCTTACAAATGTCTCTAATCTACCTTTATATGTTTACAAGTGTTTTATCTTGTCTTTTATTAATTTATTTAAGCTATATACATATGTATTTATGCAATATTTACATGTATATAATATATTTATCTTTTTATAAATAAGCTTTTAGATTTTTAATAAATATACAAATATGAAAAACAATTATTTAAAATAACTTATGCTTTGATCAAATATTTATAACATATTTTTATATGCTTGAGAAACTTATTTTAACTATATATATTTTTCACAAACCAAATTTGTCTTATGTTTGAATTAAAAAAAAATGAAAGAATATTAAAACAAATGAACTTCTTAATTTAAATCTTATTTAAACTTAAGCTTACATATATATTTATAATAAATAAGAAATTATTCTTGTTATTTAAATCTCAAATATTATTTCCAAAAGTATTAAACCAAATTACAAATTTCCAAATTACAAATTATATATATTAAAGTTTGAAAATACTTTATTAAATTCAAATTCAATATTCTTTCCATTCCAATATATACAAATATATATATTCTAAATGGAAAATATTTTTAACATTAGCTTGATAATTATCATATTGAATTTTAATACATAACTTCAAATCACAATATATATACATATATATTATAATTTGAAAACATATCTTTATTAAATTAGAGACTCCCTATTTATAATATATATACCAATATATATATACATTATAAATAGAAAACATTTATATAAGTTTTGAAAGATAAATCTTACCAATTTTAAATTGTTAGAAAAGATATTAATAAATATTACTAATTAAATATTATTAACCTTTAAAATGAATAAACTTGTCAATTTACAAAATAAAATCAACAAATCAATTTAATTATTTATAAAGATTATTAAATTGATATTGCCAAAATTTCGGGATATCACACCTCACACCTAGGAAATGACTAAAACATGGTAGAAGCAACAAGGCTAAGTGGGTCGCTCCCATTAGGAGATGTCATCATCCCTCTAGATTTACTCTACGCATGTCTAAGTATGTGGTGAATGTATGACCCGGGTACCCGTTAAAGGACGGTAACGACAAGGGTGATGACATATTCGGTACTATCCTGGAAGGGGTAGGCCAGTCTTGTGTTGGTGTAGGCGGATAGTATATGCTACCTAGGTGCATCCCTCTAAAGGTGTACTGTACGGAAGGTAGTCCCTTACCTAGTCATTTGTATGGAATCCAATATCCACTACGTGCCTGCCATTTTGTTTGTAAACCTATCAATAATGTAATAATTTCAACTATGTTGATTATTATTTGTATAATAGACACTATATAATATAACATGATTTGATATGAAAAGGTTTTGGTTATCGTAATTGTAACGACCCGATATTTTCAACCATTCGCATCCATTATAAGTGTATAGGTAGACACTCATGCCGGAATTGAATTGCTCAAAATACTGCGTTGTAAATAAAAATTTGGCAAATCTCAGAATATACAGTAAATAAATAAAATCACAGATCACAGACACAGAGTAAATAATGCAGCGGAAGTAAAAGAAATAGTAGTTCATGAAGCTACTATGAAAATATATCAGAGTTAAATAAGATACAATAGAAGAAATAAAGTACAGCAGAAGTCTCAATACAATAACCAAGTACAAGCTGAGTAGAACAACGGAACAGAAATAGATAGGACCAGACAAGCAGACAATCTCCAGCGATTCAAATCTCCGAGAGAGTGGAAATCCAAATCTGTGAATAACTCAGGCTGACCCGAGCGTAAAGCAAAACACAAAACACTCGAGTCAGGACAATATATACTTATATAATGTAAACCAACTCAAGTGAACTGTAATAAAGGTACAAGTAACTTAAAGAATGCTTGGGATCGCCCATTCTTTAAGGATCCGTTAAACTATCTACTATGTAGTAATATTCGCTATTATAATAGTGTCTAATCAGTAAAGTATAATCATATAGAAAATAGCGTTAAGGGGATGGAGAACCTTAACGCGGTCGGATCTTAAAATCATAATCGTAGTAAAGCTCGATATGGTAGGTGACACGGCACAACTAGGCAATGCCAGGGTAGATATACCAATTACGCATCCGGACTAGTGGTGACGCATAGCAGCCACTACCGCCCACCTCGAACAACACTCCCAATCAAGGGTGGCCACCAAATCAATCACAAGTAATAGAATGGTATCGAAGAAGTGTGTCCGATAAGAGGTGCTACCTCCTTGGTCCGTCAATCGCTCCTGTTTTAGCCACCTTATGCCAACTCACGGGAGTTGGGTCTACGTATATACCTTAGGATCGTCGCCACCATCCTACTTCATTCTGGAAACTCCACCGCGTACACAGTTGTCAAAGTGGTTTTCGGTATCGACAGAGAGTATGTCCATATCCGATCCCGGTCTCTTTAACAACCAATCGTTATTATAACCCGTGGTTATAATTTAAAAACAGTTTATACTTCAACATAGAATATCATTTCAAATCCAATCTTTATCAAAATAAAGATTAAATCATTTCCAAACCATTTAATATATCAAAATGTCATATCTTTCCAAAACTTCATTTCAAATCATTTCAATATATCAAAATATCATATCTTTCCAAAACTTCATTTCAAATCATTTTAATATCAAAATATCATATCTTTGATAGTTATACTTCGAAACAAAAATCATTTTTATTTCAAAACTATATTCATTTCAAAACAATATCATTTCCATTTCAAACATATATTCACCTTTCAAAATAGTTTATATTTTCAAAGTTATACTTCTTTCGAAACTAAAACATTTGAAATCATTATACTTTGAAAATCACAACATTTCGAAAACTTATATTTGAAATAATCTTTTAATTCTACATATTTACAAATTTATTAAATTAAACCCAAATTCCAAATTTTAATTTAAATTTAATTCAAACCATCATTTTCAACTCAAATTTAGTTTACTAACAAACCATTTCAAATCTTATAATTCCAAATATAGGTTTAATTCACAAAATACAATATTCAATCTTTAGTATATTTCAAAGCTTAAATATCCCACATTTCATAAATTCAAAATCATTTATATACATTTCAAAATATCAAAATATTATTCAAAGCATCATTCATTTATATTTCATTTAAATACCATTTGAATCCACTCATTTTATTAAATTTAAATACCATTTTAAACTCACATTAAAATCAAATTCTTCCATTTAAAACCATTTAAATGTCTCTTCATTATCTTTAGAAATTCAACATTTAATTTCCAAAATTATATCATTTTCCAAAGATTATTTTTCATTAAAATTTATTAAAACAACAAAATACAGTTTCCGTAGCACTTACAAATTGCTACGTAAAGTTATAGTTTAAAATAGTTCATTTAACAAAACGACAACACTTAAATGATGTAATATATTTCCACTAAATTTAAAATAACTTAAATGTTAAGTTTAACCACTACAGCACTTACAAAGTGCTATAATGGCCTTTATTTCAAATTAACTTTTTAGTTCATTTAAACAACTACAGCATTTGAAAAATGCTGTAATATCTTTTACATACATTTCAAAAATGCTGTCAAATCAAATTCAGAGTTTAATTACCATTTCTCAAATTTAACTAAATTTCCAATTTTATTTAATTAACTTAAACCTTTAATTAAAACTAAATTTCACATTTCCAAGTCAAGTTATATTTTAAAAGATCACTCTTAAACATTCATTTATTTAACCACTTAAATTCATAGAAAAATCAATAATACTTTAATAAATCACTTAAATTCAAATTTAAATCAAATTATCATATTTACCATTTCCAAATAAAATTTAATATCCATTTTATTTATATAACTTAAATATCATTTTTAACCAAAATTCCAAATTTCCAACTTAAGTTATATTTCAAAAAATCCAGTTAAACCTTTCATTAATTACATTTTTAACACATAGAAAAAATCATAATTTCTTTAATTCAAAATATTTCAAAATCTGTTTAAATCAAATTTCATAAATTTATATTTTTAAAATACTTATAAATATCCAAAACACTTTTTAAAATAACCACGGGCCTGTATATAGTTTTCTAACCTAGTTCAAGTGATACGGATATGTATCATTTCAATCCGCAGTTTAAAAAGAAAAATCCGGGTTCTATCATTTCAAACCCGCAATCCCAAGTAAAATAAATGAACTTGAAAACCACTCAGGCCTATCATTTCAGCCCATAACGATTTTCCTTATTCTAAAGTCCGTTCGGGTATGTATCATTTCAACCCATAGTGATTCTAATCTACAGGGAACTTGCAGTGTGATAAACTGATATAAATAACAGAATAGCATGATATAACAGTAACATAAGAGATAACAGGTGTATAAGCATGTGTGAACATCATATGATAATAATATAAGCATATATAACATGATGATATACATTACAGATTCAAATGGTGTCAGTTTACTAGTTATATAAGTACACATCGTCTGGTGAGAATTACTCACCTTTTTACGCTGGAGTTTGCAAAACAAAATACACAGAATAGACTCCAGAAAGCACGATATAGCATGGCACAGCACGACATTGATTCAAGTGAGAAGAGAGAGCCAAGATATGGTCTTGTAAACAACACCCAAACAAGACAAAACAATATACACATGAATATATTTAACACAAAAACAATGTTGAACAAATTGAAATACAAAGCAACAAAGACAAGACCTTGCCTCAACCATTCAAGTGCTTGGCCATGACATCATTTGGCTCAGCCATGATCAGGTCTAGACCTGAAATGCTCATCCAATGGTCAGCAAAAAGAAGGTAAAACAATGGGATGTGAAGAGGTAGGAGTTACAACATCAAGAATGCAAAGGGACAAGGCAAAAGAGAAGGGTTTTGGTGCATTTTTGGCTCGGTTATGACCACATATAGGTTTGGCCATGGGGTCTTCAGATCTGGACAGAGGTAAGACTGAGAGTAAAAGGTCATATCATGGTGGTGGTGGAGCATGGGGAGGTGGCCAAAGCAATCTAAGGTGATGGTGATGAAGACTAGGCTCAATTAGGCATGTTTTTTTTTGGAGTTTTTGACATTGTTTTTGTGGAGATGGGTTCAAGGGATGGTCATTGTGACGACCCGGAATTTTTGTATATTTGAAATGTGAATATTTAATTTATTTTAAATATTCGAAGGTTAAATTTTAACTTTAATTTCAATTATACAGTATTTATTTGGATAATTAATTATTAAATTTAATTATCGGGATTGGGTAAAATATTGAATCTTGATTTTAAGCCTGTTAAAAAATAGTTCAAAGGTTCAGAAAATTTATATTGTTAATACTGAAGATGATAGAACTTTTAAAATGGAATTTTAAAAGAGTTTTGTTCAGTTTTAAAAATATATCGTTGAAATTAAATTTAAAAAAATAACCGCCCGAGGCACAGTCTCGGAATTCAGCGAAACCAGTTCCATTGGATCCGTAATATTGTATTATTATTGGATTTCAATTTTCGTAGTATTCGGAATTAACGTGTGATCGTACGAGGTATAAACGCTTAAACGATAATTATCGATTTAATTTAAATATCATAATCTGAAGGAAAATCTAATCACAGCCAAAATTTATTTCACATCTATCGTTTCTTTTCATCAGCTACGAGCCTTCTGGATCACGCTGTCTGTCCACACGTGTTCAACTGGGTAAACACGCGTCTCCTTCTCCTTTAAAACTTTTCAGCCGAGCATTTCCACTTTCGTTCTTTGGAAATCAGTTCGACCTCTAAAAGAATGAAGGCCGATGCTCCTCTTCCTCTCAAATCTAAATCAAATTACCTTTCTTATTTTCGACCGAAATCGAGCCCACGCGAGAGAAAATAATGGCGGAGCAAAGGAAGAACGCGCGTGCTCAAACACGCGAGAAGATCGTGTCGTCATCATCGAATTTAGGGTTTCGATCGAATCACTCTCGAGCGCGATGAGGCTGGTGACGAGGGGTAGTTTATCGGTTCGAGCAGCTTCAGGCAGAGCGGGCGGCGTGTCATGATTCGTTGATGGTTGGGGGCTCGCAGTCGACGTCAAGGCTGCGTTGAAAATCGCGAGGCAAGTGGCAACACCTGGGCGTGGAAATTAAAGGTGGTGGTCGCGATGCCTGGGTTCGGCGAGGGGTTGGCGTGTTTCGCAAATGGTTGTCAGGAAAGGGAGGCTGTCTCGTTGGAATTTTGGTCTGTAAGGTATTGCATTATTTTATTTTATCTGTTTTTACATTTAAATAATTTAACAGTAAACAAGGAAAATTATTTGTTTAAAATTTAAAGGGCTAGTTAAGTAAAGTATATTAAATATTGAATCGTTCAATTTATTTTAAAAACAAAATTTATAAGCTTTAATAGTTTAATTGCTAGAAATATTTGTTGTTGGAAATTTAATTTATTCGTTAAAACTAAATGATATCAATATTTATTCAAGGTCTAAATCTTGAAGAAATCTAGCCGGAATGGGAACGGATTACTAACAAAATCAAAGGTGAGTTAATCTCACTCAGTTGAAGTTTATTTTAAATTTAAATGGTTAAATTTAAATAATTGATTGGATGATTGCATTGATTGAATATGCTATATTATATATATAGTATTATATAGCAATATATACATATTGGCATATGTATATATTTGAGTTGTTGATATTCCCGCATTTATATAGCGGATGAGACCCTATGCGCCGCATAATAGCGGATGATTTTATATAAATCCCATATACCGCGATATTCCACCTTGAAGTGGAATTGGTATTGTGCTAACGTTTGTGGATGCAGGGAAACAGGTTGGAGGGATCCAACTGGATTCCTCAAAATTATTTAGATTTTTTGATATTCTGTTCTATGAATATTGATATCCTGTGATGATTTTATTGATGATTGAAATATTGGATGATATGGTTGGATTGAATATTTCAATAAAAGGAGTTATCAAAATATATTGAATTGGATTTTGAAAGAAATAAAAGAGTAAATTTTAAGTAAATAATTCAAGTGAATTGGAATAAGGGAATTTCGAAATAACAAGGGAAATATTAACTTTAAACTAAAGTGATATTAAATTTAAAGAATAAAGGATTTATTTTGAATGTAAGGATTAAATTTAATTAAAGGCTAAAGAAGGAACTTTGAAAGTTTAAAATTGGTATTTTCAGTTAAAAAGGGTTTTAACTCAAATAAAGGAATAAATCTAAAAGTTAATGTATTTTGAAATAAATGAAGTAGTAAAGGAAATTTATTTCAAAGTAAAGTAAAGTAAATTGGAAAATCAATTGGAAATTGATTTAGTTGTTTAAAATTGGAATTTTAAAAGAGAAGTGAGATTTTGGAGATATAAACTGGGTTTATTAAGTAAAATAAAATATCAGTGGATATTTGAATATAAATTCAAGGTGGAAATTTATAAAAAGATATGGTTTGGTTTAAAAATAAATGTTGATTTATTTTTAAAAGATGGAAATGAGAAGTGTATTTCTCTGGATAGCCAAGTACGTTTTCAAAGCAATTTTAATATAAGTTAAAAGTTCTAATTGTATTTTTAAAAGCATATTTTAGAAAATTTATTATTTCTAAATGTTAATTTCCTAAGTAAGTATGTTTTAGGAAACTTATTCTTTTTAAATATTTAAACTTTAAAGTAGTATTTTCAAAGATCTATTATTGTAGTAATTATATAAAAGTGATTTGGTATTATATTTTAAAAAGAGAAATTTAGTTTATATTTGTAAAGTGGTTTCATTTTAAATATTTCTTAAGTATATATTTTGTTAAGGTATTAAAGTAGTTTTTAAATTTCAATATTATTAAGTATATTTATAGTAAAGTGTTTTAAGATTTATTTTAAAATCTAAGTGTTTTGTACTTGGTGTTTCAGAGGAAATAAATATTTGGAAATGTATTCCGTAAGCGGAAACTGTTTTGAAATTGTTTTCAAATGAGCTTTGAAAATTTGGAATTATATCTTGGAAAGATATTTGGGCAAATAAATAATGTGGGAAATTATTTAATTGTGTGATGGTTGCTTGTGGATGTTAATTGATAGTTAAATAACCGACTATCAATATTGGCCAAATGCGCTGATCGTTTCGAAGAGACCGGGATCGAGTTTCCGTATACCGGGATTCTAGGTCTGGAGACTCGAATACCACTTCGATCCGGTTTGTACGTTTCGTGTAACGATTTCGGAGTCGAAGATGGAGCTGTGAAGTGCAAGGGCTAGTCGCTACTAATCCTGAGGATATTTCCAAAATGGATGTAGTAGGAGTAGTGCCTTCGGTTCCGTTCAAACCCAGGACGGACTTGTATGGACGAATGCTTGCGAAACATCGTCAGCGGACGATGGGCATTCTAAGGGATATGTTCTCCAAAAGGTATCGTTTAGCCTCGAACCTCATCAACCGGGAATGACTGAAAATCAGGGGTTATGCAGCAAGGCTTCGTGGGTAGCTCCCACTGGAGGGTAAGGTCATCCCTGTCTAGATGTCCCTTTTTATTTCGGCTTAGTGGTGCGGTTGCTGATCCCAACCGTGGGGTGATTTTATTCGGGATCATCCAGTAAGGGATGGTTCCGGCCTTGTGTTGCAGGGGAGCGGGCGTACTCCTCGGTACGGTGATCTAGGCCACGTACTGTGATAGGTGGTACCCCAGTGCCTAGTCATTCGTTGGAAATCCATTCTTCCTACGTGCCTTGTACGGTTTTGATTGTGCCCAACTATTGTTGAAATGTGAGATGCAAGCATTTCAGCTAGATTATATTTTACTTTCTGTAGACACTATTATAATATCAGAGGATTTTGATATAAAGTGTTTTAGCTATCGTAAGGTAAAAACCCGACATGTTTATTTGTGGCGTGGTCTTACGAGATGCTTTTGTTTTCAAAGGATTTTGAAACTTTAATAATCAATTTGAGTGTGATTTTCTCACGCTGGTTTTCCAGACTGACTCGGGTATTGTTTTATATGATGCTCGGGTCAGACCGAGTATTATAGGTTACAGGATATGATGATGTGGAGCTCAGGAGACGAGCTGGATGACGATACGTACTCTCGTACTTGCTATTATTTTCCGCTGTGTATTCAGTTGTATGTTATGGATGTTGATGTACTCTGATGATGTATTGTATAAACAGATATAGTTTTTAATTTGTGTAAAGATCTGTTGATATATATTATTATATTTTATTCCGCTGCGATGGTTAGATTCTGATGTTGTTTTCTATTTTCTTCTTCTACCTCTTCTTCTTTAACACAAATGGTCCGGTTTTTCGTGTTAGAAAAACCCGGGTTGTTACAGTCATGGCACTCTATGATCAGAGGAGATGGATTATAGGTCGTGGAAGATGAGGGGAAGTAAGTATTGAAGGAGATGGTGGAGGGTGTGGAGGTGTATGGCCGAACCAAGCAGGAAGAAGCAATGCAAAACAAGGCAAAATGAAGAGGAAAAGTAGAAAGAAGAGGAGCCATTGTTTACATTTTTTTTCTCCAAATGAAATGCCATGTATTGCTGATGGAAAGAGAAGCTTTTTCACGTGAATAAGCCAAAGAAACTGAATGGCTACAAGGAGGTTATGCACGGCCAAAGCAAAGGAAAAGGAAAGGTCGAGCAAATGAAGAGACTAGACAATGAAAAGTCATAAGTTTGTAAAAGTAGTCTCTTCAAATTTCCTCTTCTCTAATTCAAATAAAACAAAATAAAATTTCAGTAAATGAATTTAAAAACTGAAACAAAGTAAAATAAAATGAAAAATAAAAAAAATTAACTTTAGAGAAAATAGAAAAAGGATTAAAGAAATTGCTTAAAAATTGAAAACAGGGTTCAAAAATTACAATTAAATCATCATTGGCTTTGGAAAAATATCTACTTCATTTAAAAATATTCTAAAGAAAAACTTTGAAATAAATAGTTCATTTATCATTTCTAAAGTGAAAAAAAAAAATTAAATTTAGAGAAAATAGAAAAAGAACTAAAGAAATTGTTTAAAAATTGGAAACATGACATGACAATTACAAATAAGATACCATTGACTCTAGAAAATTTCTACTTCACTTTAAAATAGATAAAAGGTCAAATAAATAAAATAAATGAGGAACAAAATAAAGTGGAAATGAAAATAAAATAAGATTTGAAGAAAGTAGAAAATAAATAAAGAATTTCTTTAATTAAATGAAACTGGAAATTAGAAATTATAAACAGAATACAGCTGACATTGGAAAATGTCAATTACACTTTGAAAAAATGTTTTAAAACCAAAATATATACATAACAAGTTATTTTACCCATATTAGAACATTACATGACCAAATAAAATATTATTTATACAATTTAAAATAAATAATTTTGTTAAATACATCAAATTACACACAATATTCAAAAGGGCATAACTTTCACATTATAAATCAGATTTCAACGAAACGAAAAGCAGTGTTCATGAAATTATATTTACTTTCATAATAAAAGTAAAATTAAAAAATTTCAAACTTTTTAAAATTTAAATTAAAAGTCAAAGTTTGACCATATTGACCAAAATTCACTGTTTTGGAAAATACTCTGTTTATTCATGTTTGGAATTATAATTCACATACAAATCATAAATAAATATTTAAAATAACAACATTTTCCATTTAATAAATAAAATAAAGTTTTTAAATCAGGAAATTCAATTTAAAAATAATTGCAAAATACAGGGTTGTTACACTCTCCCCCACTCAAAACTTTTCGTCCCCGAAAAGGAATGAGGTACGAGAAACACAGAAAAAAATAGAATGATATAGGATTAAGAAAAGATGATAAGGAGATTGAAATTATACCTGATAATTGTTGTTATAGGTAAGTTTAGCAAGATGGAGATGACCAAGATTCTCCAGAATCATGAACACAAGTACGAAAAGATCCTCTAGAATCTGATTCACTTTTTTCGCTTGACCGATAGTCCATAGATGAAAGCAGTGCTCAGATTCAAAATAAGTAGCAAAGATTATTTAAAGATTATAGAAAGATTTCTAAACAGAAAGATTATAGGAAGAGGCCTATACCAGTCTGTTTCAAGATAAGGAAAAATAAGAACAACCAAAAGATAGTTTGAAAAACAAAATTAGGTAATAAGTTTGAAAAAAAAATAAGATAATAGGTTTGAAATTTCTATAGTTTCAGCTTAAACTGATAATTAATTTTACACAAGTTAAATAAGTCTTAACTACCTCTAATTACATTACCTTATCATCCAATTTTCTTAAACTAACAATTTCAAAAATCATGGATTGGAAAAATCATTATTGTACTCATAATGTACTTAATAAATTTAATTCATCTTTATTCCTAATTAAAGTTAAATTTATTCCTCTCAATATATTTTATCACCTATGTTGAATATACTTACACTTATTATAAATGTTTTAGTTTATTCCTAATTCCCTTAACATCATTTATATTGTAAATTATTCAATTAACCTTTTAGTCTATTTTTCTCTGTTAGTCTTTTATAACTAAAATTTAAGTGTATAATATTTATTATAACCACTCAAATTTTATTTATAAAATCTTTTTATATTGTATATTATCCAATTACATTGTTAACTTCTGAAAATTAAGGTAAGTTATATTTGAATGCAATTGAGTATTATACAAATAAAACTTTCTAAAACTAATATACCCTATAAACATTCTAATTCAATCATTTCAGGCTTGAATATTTATTCAAAATTTTGATTTTCTTTTTATACTTGAAGTTATTATTTAAGATAGAATTTAAGAATAAAATTTCCGATTCCTCTCAAACCATTTAGAGATAAATAAATGTATGTACATAATTTGTCAAATCAAATTTAAATCATATATCTATATATTTTATAAATCAAATCATATTTTAGAAATTCAAATCAATAAAATTTCCCAAAACAAAGCTGTAGCAAAACTACAGAATGGTTTCTTCACTTCGAAACTTGAAAATGAACGTCGATGATGCTGCAGTCATCACCGAAATTATTTTCCAGCGACAAAGAGAAGAGCACTGATTTTTAATCTTTAAAATTCTTTGGAAACAAATTTCTATTCAAAAATACTTTAAATAATACATCCTTTTAAAGCTTTAAACACAAAGTTTGGAACCATCGGAAATTAAATTCTCAAATTCTTGATTTAAATTCATTTCAATTCCCAAATCAAATTTATAAACAACTATTTATAAATTCATTTATAGAATGATAAATCAAGTATAATCATTTCAAATAATCAATTTAAATCAATTTATTAAGTTCCATAAATTTACTTATATCAAAATTTATTTCATTAACCAAATTTTAAATAATATTGTGTCAGTTTGTTCTGTCAAAGTGTTTTAGAAATCCTATCGATAGCGTTGATCAGACGAATCGATCGGAAGCCCAAATCAACATCAACAACTCAAACAACACAATATATAAAACAAACATAGATTTACAAGTACAATTCAAAATGTTTGGGGATATTTTGGAAGCAGAACAAGTTGATTAATTAACAAAATATGAAGATGCATAAGCTTAGATAAATCGCGGGCAACCTTAACCAGGTCAACTGTGACTTAATGAATAAGATAAAATGTGTATTTTCTGGGGTAAATCTACATCCGATCTCAAAAGATAGAGTTTGGAGCAACAAAATCTATTAGCATCAAACCAAGGATATATATAAATCTCTGGTGAATCGATGCAAATTTGTAAAGGAGTTTCCCCCTTTACTAGAAAATTAGAATATTGGCGAGACAGCCAATTCACTATAAAGATCATTCGAAGTGGAGTGATGTGATACCCCAAATCAAAAGAAGATGAATAGTGAGGGATAAGAATGAATTTTGAAACCGCAGGGAACGTTCCAAAATTCAAAGGAAATTCGAATCAAGAGGAAAAAGATTCAAACTTGAACGAAAGTGATTCTGTAAATAAATCTACTCCATATGCTGAGTTTTGCCTCAAAGCCAAAGCTCTGATACCAACTGTAACGACCCGATATTTTCAACCATTCGCATCCATTATAAGTGTATAGGTAGACACTCATGCCGGAATTGAATTGCTCAAAATACTGCGTTGTAAATAAAAATTTGGCAAATCTCAGAATATACAATAAATAAATAAAATCACAGATCACAGACACAGAGTAAATAATGCAGCGGAAGTAAAAGAAATAGTAGTTCATGAAGCTACTATGAAAATATATCAGAGTTAAATAAGATACAATAGAAAAAATAAAGTACAGCAGAAGTCTCAATACAATAACCAAGTACAAGCTGAGTAGAACAACGGAACAGAAATAGATAGGACCAGACAAGCAGACAATCTCCAGCGATTCAAATCTCCGAGAGAGTGGAAATCCAAATCTGTGAATAACTCAGGCTGACCCGAGCGTAAAGCAAAACACAAAACACTCGAGTCAGGACAATATATACTTATATAATGTAAACCAACTCAAGTGAACTGTAATAAAGGTACAAGTAACTTAAAGAATGCTTGGGATCGCCCATTCTTTAAGGATCCGTTAAACTATCTACTATGTAGTAATATTCGCTATTATAATAGTGTCTAATCAGTAAAGTATAATCATATAGAAAATAGCGTTAAGGGGATGGAGAACCTTAACGCGGTCGGATCTTAAAATCATAATCGTAGTAAAGCTCGATATGGTAGGTGACACGGCACAACTAGGCAATGCCAGGGTAGATATACCAATTACGCATCCGGACTAGTGGTGACGCATAGCAGCCACTACCGCCCACCTCGAACAACACTCCCAATCAAGGGTGGCCACCAAATCAATCACAAGTAATAGAATGGTATCGAAGAAGTGTGTCCGATAAGAGGTGCTACCTCCTTGGTCCGTCAATCGCTCCTGTTTTAGCCACCTTATGCCAACTCACGGGAGTTGGGTCTACGTATATACCTTAGGATCGTCGCCACCATCCTACTTCATTCTGGAAACTCCACCGCGTACACAGTTGTCAAAGTGGTTTTCGGTATCGACAGAGAGTATGTCCATATCCGATCCCGGTCTCTTTAACAACCAATCGTTATTATAACCCGTGGTTATAATTTAAAAACAGTTTATACTTCAACATAGAATATCATTTCAAATCCAATCTTTATCAAAATAAAGATTAAATCATTTCCAAACCATTTAATATATCAAAATGTCATATCTTTCCAAAACTTCATTTCAAATCATTTCAATATATCAAAATATCATATCTTTCCAAAACTTCATTTCAAATCATTTTAATATCAAAATATCATATCTTTGATGGTTATACTTCGAAACAAAAATCATTTTTATTTCAAAACTATACTCATTTCAAAACAATATCATTTCCATTTCAAACATATATTCACCTTTCAAAATAGTTTATACTTTCAAAGTTACTCTTCTTTCGAAACTAAAACATTTGAAATCATTATACTTTGAAAATCACAACATTTCGAAAACATATATTTGAAATAATCTTTTAATTCTACATATTTACAAATTTATTAAATTAAACCCAAATTCCAAATTTTAATTTAAATTTAATTCAAACCATCATTTTCAACTCAAATTTAGTTTACTAACAAACCATTTCAAATCTTATAATTCCAAATATAGGTTTAATTCACAAAATACAATATTCAATCTTTAGTATATTTCAAAGCTTAAATATCCCACATTTCATAAATTCAAAATCATTTATATACATTTCAAAATATCAAAATATTATTCAAAGCATCATTCATTTATATTTCATTTAAATACCATTTGAATCCACTCATTTTATTAAATTTAAATACCATTTTAAACTCACATTAAAATCAAATTCTTCCATTTAAAACCATTTAAATGTCTCTTCATTATCTTTAGAAATTCAACATTTAATTTCCAAAATTATATCATTTTCCAAAGATTATTTTTCATTAAAATTTATTAAAACAACAAAATACAATTTCCGTAGCACTTACAAATTGCTACGTAAAGTTATAGTTTAAAATAGTTCATTTAACAAAACGACAACACTTAAATGATGTAATATATTTCCACTAAATTTAAAATAACTTAAATGTTAAGTTTAACCACTACAGCACTTACAAAGTGCTATAATGGCCTTTATTTCAAATTAACTTTTTAGTTCATTTAAACAACTACAGCATTTGAAAAATGCTGTAATATCTTTTACATACATTTCAAAAATGCTGTCAAATCAAATTCAGAGTTTAATTACCATTTCACAAATTTAACTAAATTTCCAATTTTATTTAATTAACTTAAACCTTTAATTAAAACTAAATTTCACATTTCCAAGTCAAGTTATATTTTAAAAGATCACTCTTAAACATTCATTTATTTAACCACTTAAATTCATAGAAAAATCAATAATACTTTAATAAATCACTTAAATTCAAATTTAAATCAAATTATCATATTTACCATTTCCAAATAAAATTTAATATCCATTTTATTTATATAACTTAAATATCATTTTTAACCAAAATTCCAAATTTCCAACTTAAGTTATATTTCAAAAAATCCAGTTAAACCTTTCATTAATTACATTTTTAACACATAGAAAAAATCATAATTTCTTTAATTCAAAATATTTCAAAATCTGTTTAAATCAAATTTCATAAATTTATATTTTTAAAATACTTATAAATATCCAAAACACTTTTTAAAATAACCACGGGCCTGTATATAGTTTTCTAACCTAGTTCAAGTGATACGGATATGTATCATTTCAATCCGCAGTTTAAAAAGAAAAATCCGGGTTCTATCATTTCAAACCTGCAATCCCAAGTAAAATAAATGAACTTGAAAACCACTCAGGCCTATCATTTCAGCCCATAACGATTTTCCTTATTCTAAAGTCCGTTCGGGTATGTATCATTTCAACCCATAGTGATTCTAATCTACAAGGAACTTGCAGTGTGATAAACTGATATAAATAACAGAATAGCATGATATAACAGTAACATAAGAGATAACAGGTGTATAAGCATGTGTGAACATCATATGATAATAATATAAGCATATATAACATGATGATATACATTACAGATTCAAATGGTGTCAGTTTACTAGTTATATAAGTACACATCGTCTGGTGAGAATTACTCACCTTTTTACGCTGGAGTTTGCAAAACAAAATACACAGAATAGACTCCAGAAAGCACGATATAGCACGGCACAGCACGACATTGATTCAAGTGAGAAGAGAGAGCCAAGATATGGTCTTGTAAACAACACCCAAACAAGACAAAACAATATACACATGAATATATTTAACACAAAAACAATGTTGAACAAATTGAAATACAAAGCAACAAAGACAAGACCTTGCCTCAACCATTCAAGTGCTTGGCCATGACATCATTTGGCTCAGCCATGATCAGGTCTAGACCTGAAATGCTCATCCAATGGTCAGCAAAAAGAAGGTAAAACAATGGGATGTGAAGAGGTAGGAGTTACAACATCAAGAATGCAAAGGGACAAGGCAAAAGAGAAGGGTTTTGGTGCATTTTTGGCTCGGTTATGACCACATATAGGTTTGGCCATGGGGTCTTCAGATCTGGACAGAGGTAAGACTGAGAGTAAAAGGTCATATCATGGTGGTGGTGGAGCATGGGGAGGTGGCCAAAGCAATCTAAGGTGATGGTGATGAAGACTAGGCTCAATTAGGCATGTTTTTTTTGGAGTTTTTGACATTGTTTTTGTGGAGATGGGTTCAAGGGATGGTCATGGAACTCTATGATCAGAGGAGATGGATTATAGGTCGTGGAAGATGAGGGGAAGTAAGTATTGAAGGAGATGGTGGAGGGTGTGGAGGTGTATGGCCGAACCAAGCAGGAAGAAGCAATGCAAAACAAGGCAAAATGAAGAGGAAAAGTAGAAAGAAGAGGAGCCATTGTTTACATTTTTTTTCTCCAAATGAAATGCCATGTATTGCTGATGGAAAGAGAAGCTTTTTCACGTGAATAAGCCAAAGAAACTGAATGGCTACAAGGAGGTTATGCACGGCCAAAGCAAAGGAAAAGGAAAGGTCGAGCAAATGAAGAGACTAGACAATGAAAAGTCATAAGTTTGTAAAAGTAGTCTCTTCAAATTTCCTCTTCTCTAATTCAAATAAAACAAAATAAAATTTCAGTAAATGAATTTAAAAACTGAAACAAAGTAAAATAAAATGAAAAATAAAAAAAATTAACTTTAGAGAAAATAGAAAAAGGATTAAAGAAATTGCTTAAAAATTGAAAACAGGGTTCAAAAATTACAATTAAATCATCATTGGCTTTGGAAAAATATCTACTTCATTTAAAAATATTCTAAAGAAAAACTTTGAAATAAATAGTTCATTTATCATTTCTAAAGTGAAAAAAAAAATTAAATTTAGAGAAAATAGAAAAAGAACTAAAGAAATTGTTTAAAAATTGGAAACATGACATGACAATTACAAATAAGATACCATTGACTCTAGAAAATTTCTACTTCACTTTAAAATAGATAAAAGGTCAAATAAATAAAATAAATGAGGAACAAAATAAAGTGGAAATGAAAATAAAATAATATTTGAAGAAAGTAGAAAATAAATAAAGAATTTCTTTAATTAAATGAAACTGGAAATTAGAAATTATAAACAGAATACAGCTGACATTGGAAAATGTCAATTACACTTTGAAAAAATGTTTTAAAACCAAAATATATACATAACAAGTTATTTTACCCATATTAGAACATTACATGACCAAATAAAATATTATTTATACAATTTAAAATAAATAATTTTGTTAAATACATCAAATTACACACAATATTCAAAAGGGCATAACTTTCACATTATAAATCAGATTTCAACGAAACGAAAAGCAGTGTTCATGAAATTATATTTACTTTCATAATAAAAGTAAAATTCAAAAATTTCAAACTTTTTAAAATTTAAATTAAAAGTCAAAGTTTGACCATATTGACCAAAATTCACTGTTTTGGAAAATACTCTGTTTATTCATGTTTGGAATTATAATTCACATACAAATCATAAATAAATATTTAAAATAACAACATTTTCCATTTAATAAATAAAATAAAGTTTTTAAATCAGGAAATTCAATTTAAAAATAATTGCAAAATACAGGGTTGTTACACTCTCCCCCACTCAAAACTTTTCGTCCCCGAAAAGGAATGAGGTACGAGAAACACAGAAAAAAATAGAATGATATAGGATTAAGAAAAGATGATAAGGAGATTGAAATTATACCTGATAATTGTTGTTATAGGTAAGTTTAGCAAGATGGAGATGACCAAGATTCTCCAGAATCATGAACACAAGTACGAAAAGATCCTCTAGAATCTGATTCACTTTTTTTGCTTGACCGATAGTCCATAGATGAAAGCAGTGCTCAGATTCAAAATAAGTAGCAAAGATTATTTAAAGATTATAGAAAGATTTCTAAACAGAAAGATTATAGGAAGAGGCCTATACCAGTCTGTTTCAAGATAAGGAAAAATAAGAACAACCAAAAGATAGTTTGAAAAACAAAATTAGGTAATAAGTTTGAAAAAAAAATAAGATAATAGGTTTGAAATTTCTATAGTTTCAGCTTAAACTGATAATTAATTTTACACAAGTTAAATAAGTCTTAACTACCTCTAATTACATTACCTTATCATCCAATTTTCTTAAACTAACAATTTCAAAAATCATGGATTGGAAAAATCATTATTGTACTCATAATGTACTTAATAAATTTAATTCATCTTTATTCCTAATTAAAGTTAAATTTATTCCTCTCAATATATTTTATCACCTATGTTGAATATACTTACACTTATTATAAATGTTTTAGTTTATTCCTAATTCCCTTAACATCATTTATATTGTAAATTATTCAATTAACCTTTTAGTCTATTTTTCTCTGTTAGTCTTTTATAACTAAAATTTAAGTGTATAATATTTATTATAACCACTCAAATTTTATTTATAAAATCTTTTTATATTGTATATTATCCAATTACATTGTTAACTTCTGAAAATTAAGGTAAGTTATATTTGAATGCAATTGAGTATTATACAAATAAAACTTTCTAAAACTAATATACCCTATAAACATTCTAATTCAATCATTTCAGGCTTGAATATTTATTCAAAATTTTGATTTTCTTTTTATACTTGAAGTTATTATTTAAGATAGAATTTAAGAATAAAATTTCCGATTCCTCTCAAACCATTTAGAGATAAATAAATGTATGTACATAATTTGTCAAATCAAATTTAAATCATATATCTATATATTTTATAAATCAAATCATATTTTAGAAATTCAAATCAATAAAATTTCCCAAAACAAAGCTGTAGCAAAACTACAGAATGGTTTCTTCACTTCGAAACTTGAAAATGAACGTCGATGATGCTGCAGTCATCACCGAAATTATTTTCCAGCGACAAAGAGAAGAGCACTGATTTTTAATCTTTAAAATTCTTTGGAAACAAATTTCTATTCAAAAATACTTTAAATAATACATCCTTTTAAAGCTTTAAACACAAAGTTTGGAACCATCGGAAATTAAATTCTCAAATTCTTGATTTAAATTCATTTCAATTCCCAAATCAAATTTATAAACAACTATTTATAAATTCATTTATAGAATGATAAATCAAGTATAATCATTTCAAATAATCAATTTAAATCAATTTATTAAGTTCCATAAATTTACTTATATCAAAATTTATTTCATTAACCAAATTTTAAATAATATTGTGTCAGTTTGTTCTGTCAAAGTGTTTTAGAAATCCTATCGATAGCGTTGATCAGACGAATCGATCGGAAGCCCAAATCAACATCAACAACTCAAACAACACAATATATAAAACAAACATAGATTTACAAGTACAATTCAAAATGTTTGGGGATATTTTGGAAGCAGAACAAGTTGATTAATTAACAAAATATGAAGATGCATAAGCTTAGATAAATCGCGGGCAACCTTAACCAGGTCAACTGTGACTTAATGAATAAGATAAAATGTGTATTTTCTGGGGTAAATCTACATCCGATCTCAAAAGATAGAGTTTGGAGCAACAAAATCTATTAGCATCAAACCAAGGATATATATAAATCTCTGGTGAATCGATGCAAATTTGTAAAGGAGTTTCCCCCTTTACTAGAAAATTAGAATATTGGCGAGACAGCCAATTCACTATAAAGATCATTCGAAGTGGAGTGATGTGATACCCCAAATCAAAAGAAGATGAATAGTGAGGGATAAGAATGAATTTTGAAACCGCAGGGAACGTTCCAAAATTCAAAGGAAATTCGAATCAAGAGGAAAAAGATTCAAACTTGAACGAAAGTGATTCTGTAAATAAATCTACTCCATATGCTGAGTTTTGCCTCAAAGCCAAAGCTCTGATACCAACTGTAACGACCCGATATTTTCAACCATTCGCATCCATTATAAGTGTATAGGTAGACACTCATGCCGGAATTGAATTGCTCAAAATACTGCGTTGTAAATAAAAATTTGGCAAATCTCAGAATATACAATAAATAAATAAAATCACAGATCACAGACACAGAGTAAATAATGCAGCGGAAGTAAAAGAAATAGTAGTTCATGAAGCTACTATGAAAATATATCAGAGTTAAATAAGATACAATAGAAGAAATAAAGTACAGCAGAAGTCTTAATACAATAACCAAGTACAAGCTGAGTAGAACAACGGAACAGAAATAGATAGGACCAGACAAGCAGACAATCTCCAGCGATTCAAATCTCCGAGAGAGTGGAAATCCAAATCTGTGAATAACTCAGGCTGACCCGAGCGTAAAGCAAAACACAAAACACTCGAGTCAGGACAATATATACTTATATAATGTAAACCAACTCAAGTGAACTGTAATAAAGGTACAAGTAACTTAAAGAATGCTTGGGATCGCCCATTCTTTAAGGATCCGTTAAACTATCTACTATGTAGTAATATTCGCTATTATAATAGTGTCTAATCAGTAAAGTATAATCATATAGAAAATAGCGTTAAGGGGATGGAGAACCTTAACGCGGTCGGATCTTAAAATCATAATCGTAGTAAAGCTCGATATGGTAGGTGACACGGCACAACTAGGCAATGCCAGGGTAGATATACCAATTACGCATCCGGACTAGTGGTGACGCATAGCAGCCACTACCGCTCACCTCGAACAACACTCCCAATCAAGGGTGGCCACCAAATCAATCACAACTAATAGAATGGTATCGAAGAAGTGTGTCCGATAAGAGGTGCTACCTCCTTGGTCCGTCAATCGCTCCTGTTTTAGCCACCTTATGCCAACTCACGGGAGTTGGGTCTACGTATATACCTTAGGATCGTCGCCACCATCCTACTTCATTCTGGAAACTCCACCGCGTACACAGTTGTCAAAGTGGTTTTCGGTATCGACAGAGAGTATGTCCATATCCGATCCCGGTCTCTTTAACAACCAATCGTTATTATAACCCGTGGTTATAATTTAAAAACAGTTTATACTTCAACATAGAATATCATTTCAAATCCAATCTTTATCAAAATAAAGATTAAATCATTTCCAAACCATTTAATATATCAAAATGTCATATCTTTCCAAAACTTCATTTCAAATCATTTCAATATATCAAAATATCATATCTTTCCAAAACTTCATTTCAAATCATTTTAATATCAAAATATCATATCTTTGATAGTTATACTTCGAAACAAAAATCATTTTTATTTCAAAACTATATTCATTTCAAAACAATATCATTTCCATTTCAAACATATATTCACCTTTCAAAATAGTTTATACTTTCAAAGTTATACTTCTTTCGAAACTAAAACATTTGAAATCATTATACTTTGAAAATCACAACATTTCGAAAACATATATTTGAAATAATCTTTTAATTCTACATATTTACAAATTTATTAAATTAAACCCAAATTCCAAATTTTAATTTAAATTTAATTCAAACCATCATTTTCAACTCAAATTTAGTTTACTAACAAACCATTTCAAATCTTATAATTCCAAATATAGGTTTAATTCACAAAATACAATATTCAATCTTTAGTATATTTCAAAGCTTAAATATCCCACATTTCATAAATTCAAAATCATTTATATACATTTCAAAATATCAAAATATTATTCAAAGCATCATTCATTTATATTTCATTTAAATACCATTTGAATCCACTCATTTTATTAAATTTAAATACCATTTTAAACTCACATTAAAATCAAATTCTTCCATTTAAAACCATTTAAATGTCTCTTCATTATCTTTAGAAATTCAACATTTAATTTCCAAAATTATATCATTTTCCAAAGATTATTTTTCATTAAAATTTATTAAAACAACAAAATACAGTTTCCGTAGCACTTACAAATTGCTACGTAAAGTTATAGTTTAAAATAGTTCATTTAACAAAACGACAACACTTAAATGATGTAATATATTTCCACTAAATTTAAAATAACTTAAATGTTAGGTTTAACCACTACAGCACTTACAAAGTGCTATAATGGCCTTTATTTCAAATTAACTTTTTAGTTCATTTAAACAACTACAGCATTTGAAAAATGCTGTAATATCTTTTACATACATTTCAAAAATGCTGTCAAATCAAATTCAGAGTTTAATTACCATTTCACAAATTTAACTAAATTTCCAATTTTATTTAATTAACTTAAACCTTTAATTAAAACTAAATTTCACATTTCCAAGTCAAGTTATATTTTAAAAGATCACTCTTAAACATTCATTTATTTAACCACTTAAATTCATAGAAAAATCAATAATACTTTAATAAATCACTTAAATTCAAATTTAAATCAAATTATCATATTTACCATTTCCAAATAAAATTTAATATCCATTTTATTTATATAACTTAAATATCATTTTTAACCAAAATTCCAAATTTCCAACTTAAGTTATATTTCAAAAAATCCAGTTAAACCTTTCATTAATTACATTTTTAACACATAGAAAAAATCATAATTTCTTAAATTCAAAATATTTCAAAATCTGTTTAAATCAAATTTCATAAATTTATATTTTTAAAATACTTATAAATATCCAAAACACTTTTTAAAATAACCACGGGCCTGTATATAGTTTTCTAACCTAGTTCAAGTGATACGGATATGTATCATTTCAATCCGCAGTTTAAAAAGAAAAATCCGGGTTCTATCATTTCAAACCTGCAATCCCAAGTAAAATAAATGAACTTGAAAACCACTCAGGCCTATCATTTCAGCCCATAACGATTTTCCTTATTCTAAAGTCCGTTCGGGTATGTATCATTTCAACCCATAGTGATTCTAATCTACAGGGAACTTGCAGTGTGATAAACTGATATAAATAACAGAATAGCATGATATAACAGTAACATAAGAGATAACAGGTGTATAAGCATGTGTGAACATCATATGATAATAATATAAGCATATATAACATGATGATATACATTACAGATTCAAATGGTGTCAGTTTACTAGTTATATAAGTACACATCGTCTGGTGAGAATTACTCACCTTTTTACGCTGGAGTTTGCAAAACAAAATACACAGAATAGACTCCAGAAAGCACGATATAGCACGGCACAGCACGACATTGATTCAAGTGAGAAGAGAGAGCCAAGATATGGTCTTGTAAACAACACCCAAACAAGACAAAACAATATACACATGAATATATTTAACACAAAAACAATGTTGAACAAATTGAAATACAAAGCAACAAAGACAAGACCTTGCCTCAACCATTCAAGTGCTTGGCCATGACATCATTTGGCTCAGCCATGATCAGGTCTAGACCTGAAATGCTCATCCAATGGTCAGCAAAAAGAAGGTAAAACAATGGGATGTGAAGAGGTAGGAGTTACAACATCAAGAATGCAAAGGGACAAGGCAAAAGAGAAGGGTTTTGGTGCATTTTTGGCTCGGTTATGACCACATATAGGTTTGGCCATGGGGTCTTCAGATATGGACAGAGGTAAGACTGAGAGTAAAAGGTCATATCATGGTGGTGGTGGAGCATGGGGAGGTGGCCAAAGCAATCTAAGGTGATGGTGATGAAGACTAGGCTCAATTAGGCATGTTTTTTTTGGAGTTTTTGACATTGTTTTTGTGGAGATGGGTTCAAGGGATGGTCATGGCACTCTATGATCAGAGGAGATGGATTATAGGTCGTGGAAGATGAGGGGAAGTAAGTATTGAAGGAGATGGTGGAGGGTGTGGAGGTGTATGGCCGAACCAAGCAGGAAGAAGCAATGCAAAACAAGGCAAAATGAAGAGGAAAAGTAGAAAGAAGAGGAGCCATTGTTTACATTTTTTTTCTCCAAATGAAATGCCATGTATTGCTGATGGAAAGAGAAGCTTTTTCACGTGAATAAGCCAAAGAAACTGAATGGCTACAAGGAGGTTATGCACGGCCAAAGCAAAGGAAAAGGAAAGGTCGAGCAAATGAAGAGACTAGACAATGAAAAGTCATAAGTTTGTAAAAGTAGTCTCTTCAAATTTCCTCTTCTCTAATTCAAATAAAACAAAATAAAATTTCAGTAAATGAATTTAAAAACTGAAACAAAGTAAAATAAAATGAAAAATAAAAAAAATTAACTTTAGAGAAAATAGAAAAAGGATTAAAGAAATTGCTTAAAAATTGAAAACAGGGTTCAAAAATTACAATTAAATCATCATTGGCTTTGGAAAAATATCTACTTCATTTAAAAATATTCTAAAGAAAAACTTTGAAATAAATAGTTCATTTATCATTTCTAAAGTGAAAAAAAAAATTAAATTTAGAGAAAATAGAAAAAGAACTAAAGAAATTGTTTAAAAATTGGAAATAGGACATGACAATTACAAATAAGATACCATTGACTCTAGAAAATTTCTACTTCACTTTAAAATAGATAAAAGGTCAAATAAATAAAATAAATGAGGAACAAAATAAAGTGGAAATGAAAATAAAATAAGATTTGAAGAAAGTAGAAAATAAATAAAGAATTTCTTTAATTAAATGAAACTGGAAATTAGAAATTATAAACAGAATACAGCTGACATTGGAAAATGTCAATTACACTTTGAAAAAATGTTTTAAAACCAAAATATATACATAACAAGTTATTTTACCCATATTAGAACATTACATGACCAAATAAAATATTATTTATACAATTTAAAATAAATAATTTTGTTAAATACATCAAATTACACACAATATTCAAAAGGGCATAACTTTCACATTATAAATCAGATTTCAACGAAACGAAAAGCAGTGTTCATGAAATTATATTTACTTTCATAATAAAAGTAAAATTCAAAAATTTCAAACTTTTTAAAATTTAAATTAAAAGTCAAAGTTTGACCATATTGACCAAAATTCACTGTTTTGGAAAATACTCTGTTTATTCATGTTTGGAATTATAATTCACATACAAATCATAAATAAATATTTAAAATAACAACATTTTCCATTTAATAAATAAAATAAAGTTTTTAAATCAGGAAATTCAATTTAAAAATAATTGCAAAATACAGGGTTGTTACAGTAATGGAAAAACCTGTCTGTGTTTATGTGTGGACATGGCCTTACAAGATACCTTTTGTTTTAATAAAGAAAGTTTGGTAATCTTAAACTTTAAAATTCAGTTGAGATATATTTTTCTTGCGCTGGTTTACCAGACTTATCCGGGCTTCTTCCCTTTCAATGCTCGGGTCAGATCGAGTATATTTACAGGTTCAGATTTGGTGCTTTTCGAGCTTCAGCAGCCGAGCTGAAGATCTTCATGTCGTATACATGTATTTGCTTATTTTCCACTGCATTGTTGTTGTAAATTATCAGCATTTGCAAGGACATGTTGTTATAACTGTCCAAGCTGATAATTATTTATTCATGTACTCTGATTGATGTATGTATATTACAGTTTCTCTTTTGTAAAATTATTCTACTATATTTTATGTTATTCCGCTGCAATGTGAGATTCTGTATTGTTATGGTTCTTTTTCTCTCTTCTTCTTCTCTTCTCTTCTTCTCTCTTCTTTCTTTCTTCTCACCCTCTCTCTTCTTTCTCATGACTTTCCATCATTCTATGTTTTTGGGTCGGAAATGTGTGGTTTATTGTTGATTCAAAGGGTATGGATTTGCGGGTCGTCACAGTGTATGTTAGAGTGTGTGTGTGTGTCTATATATATGAGTGAATTCACATGCATATATGTTAGTATGTTCGTTGCTTTGTTGATTTTTTTTTGGCTTCCGGTAACTGATTTTATATGTGAGTGTTGTGTTCATTTAGACACTAGCTGTCATTTTGATCTTGTGCTTTCTTTCACATGCTATCTTCAGTGTATATCCTTTTTATTACCTATAACCGATTCCACCTAATTTCATTTGCAAATTATGTATATCTTTCGCAGCATACTGCCTCTCCTATGTACATGTTTTTTCACTATATATATAAAAATGCCTTTAGTTGAATTGATTATGCTTGTTAAATTATATATACACACACACAGACACATAAAATAAATGTGTGTGTCTGGTTTATGTTGCTATGTAATTTTTTTACATTGTATGGAAACTACTACTTTATGCTTCTATATTTATGTGTGCAGCAGCGTATGTGTCAAAATTAATGTTACTACACTAGTGTGTGAATGTATTAGCATGTTTTATTCCTTTTTGTAAAGCTGCCATGTAAATTTAAAGTAATTGTTATTTTATTGTTAACTGTTTCACATTTTGATTTTAATTGTTCAAACTTGCTTTTGCATATTTTTATAAACGTTGGTATTTGTATTAGATATATAAATTTACTTTGAAATATTAATAAATACTTGTTTGTTAAATTTAAATAATATAAAATAAATATAAATATTATATTTGAGTTTAGTAATTAACTAATCAAATATAGAAAATGTATCTATTTATTATTATTTATTTTGTTATTTTATATACACACACACACACACACACCAACGTTACGGCATGTGCTTTGCGCGTGATGAAGACACCTGAATTGTTTTTGTACATATTGTATTTGTTTAATACATTTAAATAAAAATGTTTTCCAATAGCCATATTTTTGTGTTGAATCATACGTGGTTAATTCGAATTTTTATTTCTAAGTTGCAATATCTAATTTTTTGTTAGTTTAACCTGTTATTTATATTATTAATTTATAAAAAACGAATTTGTAAAGTAGTTTATTTGTTAGATCCTATTTTTAAGTAAGACTTGGTAAATATTTATAGAGGAAAATTTGTATTTGTAAATGAAGCTTAACTATGAGATCCTATTTTTAAGTGATACTAAATTTTGATAATCTTTAATAATAGTTGGAATAGCTTTGGTGTCACACTTTTTTGGTATCAACGAAAACTACCAAAAACACCCCTCTATATATTATCAAATATTAATCACTTAAATATATGATCTAAAATTAAACTTTTTTTACGAATTCAAACATCCTTAAAAATAGGATCTAACAATTAAACATGGTTTACAAATTCAAAACGCTTCTAAAAATATGATCTAAAATTAAAATTCCTTTACAAATTCAAAATGCTTTTTTATAAATATACAAATCTTAATATCATTTGAAAATAAAAAATCTTTTTTTTGACTGATCTAAATATCTTAAACAATAGTTGTAATAGCTTCGGTGTCAAATTTTTTTAATATCAACATGAACTACCAAAAACGCCCCTCTATATATTATCAAATCTTAATCACTTAACCATATGATTTAATCTTAAACTTTTTTTACAAATTCAAACATCCTTCAAAATAGGATCTAACAATTAAACATGCTTTACAAATTCAGAACGCTTCTAAAAATATGATCTAAAATTAAACACTCGTATCTCTAGAAAGACATTTTTGGTATTTCACACTGACAATAGAAGAGTATGGCACCAAATGTATTACAACATTAATAAAGAAATACATATAAGGGTATTTTTGGAACTTCATCGTTGGACCAAAATTTGTGTTTCTATCCCAACTATTAATAAAGATATATATTTGAACATTTCATTATGAAGTATTTGCTCATTTATTTATATTTATTTGAATAATCAATTTTCTCATTTTTGATTTTTATATTAATTTATGAATGATTCGATGTTGATGTGGATTTAGTTGATGATTTTTATATGATACGGTGATGACATCCTTTTTGTTTGATTTATCAATATTTATCAAGTATGATGAAAAATCTGAATAAACTGTTTAGTGATATCGTCTGGTATGGGACTTTCGGTAACACTTTTCCGTTTATTCTTTAGACTCGTTATATAGAATAAAGAAGGAAGAGTGTGATGTATGAGTACTGAATAAACGAACTAGTAACAGTGGTGGTATGGGACGCTGTTGCGTTATTTATTCGATTATTATTTTTCCCATAGATGACACTTAATACGAGGATTGTTGTATGTGACACTCATTGCATTGGGTATACTTAGAGTTATGTGATGGCCATCATATATATTCTATTGTGTCTTCCTACCTTTGTCAGCTTGTAATGACCCAAGATTTTAGGAATTTATTTTGAAAATATAAATAAGTTTAAAATAATTTTTAAACCAATTTTAAAAGAAAATAGGGGAATTGATATGGCTTGATATGGTGTAACTATATGTGTGTACATGTGTGCACAAGAAATACACATGAATAGAAGCTTAATTCCTGAATGATATGAATGAACATATGTTGATGTGTATGGAAATATATATATATATATATATATAGATAAATAGATTAAATCCTTAAAAGTTATATGCATAAATATATATATGGATGCTACTGGTTGTATTTGAGTGTACATGTGCATATGTGTTCAGTAAAAATAATGTATAGATATATATATGTGTATTAATAATTTCTGTAAGACATATATATACATATATGTATGCTAATCAAATACCAGAGTTCAAATCAGTAAAATAAAAATACACAAATATATTTTAAATTATAGGCAGAAAGAAAAGAATTAAGATATAAAAGGAGTAATCCTTTTATAAATAAATAAGGGAAGTACATGCTATTTAAGTGAAAGATAAAAATAGAAAAATAAGATAAAACAGAGATATGTTTTGTATAGGCATAATTAGGAAGAACCTTTGATATATATATATGATAAATAATGGAAATCAAGTCACACTTTTAGCATGATAGTAGACAAGAGAAAAAGCATTTTTCTGGAAAAGAAAAATTTCTGAAAATAACCAAAATGATAAAACTACTTTTCTATCCACAAACTTGAGCCGGGGAGGGTAAGATTTTGGGTTTAAACTAAATGCAAATGGCATGATTTCTGATGGGCAAAAATGACTTTAGCTAGCACCTTAAATCTTAAGAAGAACCCTGCATAAATAAGCAGTGATATGAGGGGCCTTCTCTTCTTCCCGGATAGCACTTGAGAAAAATATATATATCACATAAATATAAAACAAGTGAAGAAAAGGGTTTGAGGGCAGAAGCTTATCAATCAACTAAGAAGTGAAAGAAAGCTAGGTGAGAAAACTCACTCAAAAATTTAAGGCACTAAGTCCTAATGAAGGCAGCCAGTTTACAAAATGATCTTTCTTAAAATGTATTTTCATATGTGGTTATCTTTCTTTGATGTCTAAGATGAGAATGCTTTGATCTTTAGTCTGTTTGTTCTGCTTGATTTATTATGTGAAAGTTCTAAGTATTATTAGTAAATATGTCTTTATAACCCTAGATCTCGCTGATATATTAACATTAGGAAAATAAGAAAATACCCAGAGAATCAAATAATGAATATAGGCAAGAAGTGTTGGTTTTGACTTAACCCAGAAAATATAAAATTGTTGAGCTGCAATGTAACGACCCGATATTTTCAACCATTCGCATCCATTATAAGTGTATAGGTAGACACTCATGCGGAGTTGAATTGCTCAAAATACCGCGTTGTAATTAAAATTTGGCAAATCTCAGAATATACAGTAAATAAATATAATCACAGATCACAGACATAGAGTAAAATAATGCAGCGGAAGTAAAAGAGATAGTAGTTCATGAAGCTACTATATAAATATAACAAAGTTACATAAGATACAACAGAAGGAATAGAGTACAACAGAAGTCTCAAGACATAGAAGTCTACTAATACAAGAGCTTAAATAGAACAACAGACTAAACAGATAAAACCAGATAGTAGCTGGATAAGGATGATCTCCAGTAGTCCTAGCTCCGTGAAGATGAAGTCCAACTGATACTCAGGCTGACCCGAGCGTAAAATAAAACATAAACACTCGAGTCAGGATATTTATACTTATACAATGTAAACCAACTCAAGTGAACTGTAGTAAGGATACAAGTAACTTAGAAGATGCTTGGGACCGCCCATCCTCTAAGGATCCGTTAAAATATCTACTATGTAGTAATATTCGCTATTATAATAGTGTCTAAATAAGTAAAGTATAATCATATCGGAAAATAGCATTAAGGGGATGGAGAACCTTAACGCGGTCGGATCTTAAAATCATAATCGTAGTAAAGCTCGATATGGTAGGTGACACGGCACAACTAGGCAATGCCAGGGTAGATATACTAATTACGCACACGGACTGATGGATACGCATAGCAGCCACTACCGTTCCACCTCGAACAACATTCCCAAATCGGAGGATGGCCATCTAGTCAAATCACAAGTAAGAGTATAATATCGAAGAAATGTGTCCGAGAAGAGGTGCTACCTCACTGGTCCGAGATCGCTCCTGTTTTAGCCACCTTATGCCAACTCACGGGAGTTGGGTCCACGTAACATACCTTAAGAACGTCGCCACCATCCTACTTCATTCTGGAATCTCCACCGCGTACACAGTTGCCAAAGTGGTTTTCGGTAAGACAGAGAGTATGTCCATATCCGATCCCGGTCTCTTTAACAACCTAACGTTATTATAACCCATGGTTATAAGTTTAAAAACAGTTTATACTTCAAAATAGAATATTATTTCAAATCCAAATCTTTATCAAAATAAAGATTAAATCAATTCCAAACCGTTTCTATATTTTTAAAATATCATATCATTTCAAAACTTCATTTCAAATCATTTTAATATTCCAAATATCATTTGAGTTCAAATCTAAATATTCAACTTTAAAAAACCTTTTAAATTCAAAGATATCGTTCATTTACTATCAATTCACATCACTTTTAAATAGTTTATATTTCAATCAAAATAATTCATTTAAACCTTTTAAAAGTGTAATTATTATATTTTCAAATCAAGTATTCAATTTCCAAAGTTTCAAACCATTCTGTGTTCGTTTACTAAGTCAAAAACCCTAATTATTAAAATTTCAGCATTTCACAGCATTTAAAAACAACTGCTATAGGTTATATTTGAAAACATTTTATTCAGCAAAACAACATTTATAAACTGCTATAACAGTTCAATTTAAAACAAAATCATATTTCAGCCTACTGCAGTCCTTAACAAGTGCTACAGTAGCCCTTTTATTAGTTCAGGTTCAATTTTAGTTTCTGCTACAACAGCACTTACCAAGTACTACCATAGCCTTAGTTCATTTTAGTCTTTTGGTTCACTTATATAATCTACAACACTTAACAAGTGCTACAGATTCTACCTAGTTCAGAACTTATAAAATCATACATTAAAAATGTTCATTTCGATCCTTTAACTGATTTATTTTAAAGAGAAATTTTACAAGTTAAAACCAAAACTTACAAATTTGCTTATTACATTCATTTTCAACATTTAAACTTAAACTCCATTTTTTCCACCAATTTAAAACTAAATTTCATTTCAATTAAATTAACTTAAGTTTCCATCTTTCTTTTATCAAAATTTCAAATTTAAGTTTCGTTTTAAAATCAATATTCCTCCATTTATTTATATTTATCACATAGAAATCCATTTCTATTTTTAAATAAATCACTTAAAAATTCGGTTTAAATCAATTTAATATTATTACAATTTTTAAATTATTTAAAAATATTCAGAAAATACAGAAAAATAACCACGGGTCTGTATAATATTTTCTAGCCTAAGTCAAGTGATACGGATACTATATCATTTCAATCCGTAATTTACAAAGAAAAATCCGGGTTTTATCATTTCAAACCCGCAATCCCAAGTAAATAAAATTTAATTGAAAATCGTTCAGGCCTATCATTTCAGCCTATAACGACCTTCCCTTATTCTAAAGTCCGTTCGGGTATGTATCATTTCAACCCATAGTGATTCTATTCTACAGGGAACTTGCAGAGTGATTTAACAGAATAGAATAACAGTAAAATAAGAACAGAACATAACAGATGATACGATATGCAGTTTCAACAATTAATATCAACTATAAATAAATCACAGGTAGTTATAACATCATTTATTTGTTTATTTATTTCTACACATTCAGTTGCGGTCGTTTCACAATCATATAAGTATGGATATTCGTGTGAGATTTACTCACCTCTACGGAGCTGGAGATCCGAAGAAAAGAGAATACGATGTAAATCGAAAGCACGCGGATAACACGATCAGTTGTTAGCGGATGCGCCAACTAGATTCAAACCAAAACACAATAAATGATCAAATCTAAGATTGCACGAATAACAAATTTTCCAAATTGAAGCAAACGAACGAAAAATAAATCAAGTTGAAAAATAGAAGGAAATGGCTCGACCACTTTTATTGTTCATTTCATATAAAAATTTTTCAAACAGAGGCCAGGTAAAAATGTAACTTCAAAGTTTGCAAAAATGACAAAATCAACTTCTTTTTTTTCAGTTTCTTTTTTCCAAAACCAGGCCAGGGAAAATAATAAAACAAAGACAGAGGAGATAATAAAACATGATTCAAAACAAAAGTGGCAAGGTAAATTTTGTTCATTTATAGTTTCCAGAACCAAGGTCAGGGCAACATATAACTAAGATATCACAAAACAAAAGCCAAGGCAAATCTCTTCTCATTCCTATTTTTTTCCTGTTCGAATACCAAACAGAGGAACAAATAATTTTTCTCATTTAATAATACAGAACCAAGGCCAGAGGACGAGCAGAGGGAGGCACGGCATGGGTGGGTCAGTCTGGGTCAGAGGCAGTCTCGGCCTGGGTCTGGTGACTGGTGGGGTTCGGTGATGACGTGGAGGGTAGGAGGCTCGGTCTGGTGGTGGTAGGTTGGACTCGGTCTCGGTTGGGCTGCCTGGGTGGAGGCGTGGCTGTCATTGGGACGTGGGGTGGTGGTTGGCAGGGCGTGGGGTGGTTTCTGGCGGAGCACGGCATGGGGTTGGAGGCGTGGTGGCGAATGGGTAGTCTGGCGTTGGCGACGTGGTGGCAGCTTGGAGAGGGACGTGGCAGCTGTGGTGGGTCTGGCGAAGGGTAGAGTTAGGCGAAGGGTAGGCTGACGCATGGGGTACGGTGGCGAATGGTATGGAGTGGTGGTGGTGATCTCGGTCGTCGCTGCCTGGGTGGAGGCATGGCCGGGGTATGGAGGCGTGCCTGGGGTACGGCGTTGGTGGTGGCTGGGGAACTCGAACTGGGTTGTGGAAGGGGGTAGGGGTTCGGTGGCGAATGGATGTGAAGGGTGGTGGTATTTGGCGTGGTTGGGGATGAAGCAAAAACAGCCAACAGCCAAAGGAAAAAGCAAAATAAAAGAGAAGAATGGAATAAAACAGCAAACAGCTTACCTTTTTGGTTCCTCACGAGATTTAAAATGAAAGTTGCAGAGAAGCTTTTGTGAAATGGAGATTTTGAACGAAGGAAAATGAACAGCTGTCTGTACTTTTGTAGAAAGAAGGCAACCAAAAGTATTTGAACTGTAGCAAAAGTTAAGGCAATAAATGTTATTAAGTTTGAACGAAACGTAAGGAAAATAAAAAGGGGAATGGGATGATTCTCACGCGCACAATTCAATGCAAGATTTAATTGAAATTTTCAAACTGAAAAATATACAGCTGAAATAGCACTATTGACGCAAGAAAAGATCAAATGGACAAGGCACAACGAACGTAAAATGTAACGCCCAAAGTACCGTACAACCGTTATTTGTTTGTTTTCTTTTATTAAATAAAATTGAAAATTTGCTAACGGTTTCTTTAAATAAAATAACGCATCATTTTAAACCAAAAATTTAAATAGCTATTATCATAATAAAAGAAAATTTTGATTTTAATATAAAGTTAAGAACGGATGAACTTATACGTAAAATGTAAAGTTTTGAATTTCCCGTTTCACACTAATTTTTTTCACTTTAATTTAAATCCATATTTCAAAATGTTTATTTTTAATAAAATTTCGTTTAAAAATATCGGGCTGTCACACTCTCCCCCACTCAAAGCTTTTCGTCCTCGAAAAGGAACGAAGAAGGAAAACAAAGAAAGATAAGATAGAATAGTAATAGTACCTGAAATAAACAATTCTGGATTCGAAGCACGAATGCTCTTCTCCGTCTCCCAGGTGCAATCCCGTTCATCAGTGCTCCACTGCACTTTGACCAGGTTGACAGATTTTCTTCTTAGCTGCTTCGTACCTCGATCGACGATACGAAGTGGCTTCCTCTCAACAGTTAGATTTGGCTCAATATCCAAACTATCAAGAGCAGAAGGCTGAATAATAAGAGATGGATCATGCAGATAGCGATGAAGATGAGATACATGAAAGACATTGTGTATTCCAAAAATTTCTCGGGTAAATCCAGACGATAAGCAAGAGAGCCAATTCTTTCCAAAATGCGGAAAGGACCTACAATTCTAGGAGAAAGCTTTCCTCTATGACCAAAACGAATAACATTCTCTAGAGTCTGAATCACCCTTTTCACTTGAGCGACGGTCCATGGATGGAAAACAGTGTTCAGACTCCAAAATGAGTAACAAAGATTATAAAAAGATTTCTAAACAGACTGGTATAAGCAATAGCCTTCCCATTCTGTAATAGATAAGAGAAATAAGGACAGCCAAAAGATAGTTTGAAAAACAAAATAAGATAATAAATTTGAAACAATAATGCTTTGAAATCATAACAATTTAGGGATGTTTATCATTTGGAAATCATACTACTAAAAATCATAACACTTTGGAAATGTTATTCTTAAAAAGTGCATAATACTTAGAAAATCATAATACCTTTTTAAAATAATCTTCCTTTAAACCATTTAATTCAAGGTCAAATAATGTTCATTTTAAAGTTGTAACATTTCTAAGTTCATTCAATTATAAAACTTCCAAAACATTGTATTTTCAAAACAGCAGCACTTTTAAAATGCTACAGTATATATATTAGTATTTCAAATCAGTTTTGTTTCAGAAATATTCATTTGGATATCATTTAACTTATGACTTATTAAAACAAACTTTTATGAATGGAATATCCAAATTAAACTATACTTCATTTATTAATTCAAAAGTTCACTATTTTAGTTAGCTCTTAATTTAACACATAACCTAACACTTTATTTGAAATACCCATTTCACAAATAGATATTCCTTTAATAAGTTACACTTAAAATTCCATTTGAAAACCAAATTCTCAATTATCAAGTTTTAGTGATGTTAAAATACATTTTAACTATTTAAATCATAATTATTCATTTTTCAAAACATATCTATTTCATAAATAAAATATTTATCATAGAAAATATAACAATCAAATTTCTTTACACATTTATTCATTTAGACATCAATTAAACTATGAATTTAAATTAAATAAACTTTATTACAAAATGTCCAATTCCAATGTATTTTATCTTATCTATTCAAAGATACATTATTTATTATACAACATATTCATTTCAGGAAATAACCATTATTAAAATTCCTAGGTTAGACTTAAGGTTCCATATTAAATCAAATTTGATTATTAAGTTATTTAAATAAAATCTCTTTAAATTCTCTTTTTACTATTTACCTCTGTTAATCTTTTATAACTAAAATTTAAGTGTATAACATTTATTATAACCACTCAAATTTTTATTTATAAAATCCTTTCTATATTGTATATTATCCAATTTCATATTCAACTTCTGTGTAATTTAGGTAAGTTATATTGGAATGAAATTGTGTGTTATACAAATTAAACTTTCCAATTCAATTACCTTAATTTTGAATCATTTATCCAAATTTTTGAATTTTTTTCTTCTTATAATTGAAATTATCTTCAAGATAAAATTTAAGAATTTGAATCTTCGAACATCTTCAAACCATTTGGAGATAAGTAATTATATATACATAATATGTTAAATCAAATTTAAACCATATATCTATATATATATATATATATATATATTATAATCCAGTCATATTTTAGAAATTCAAATCAATTAGATTTTCCAAAACAAAGCTGTAGCAAGACTACAGAATGGTTTCTTCACTTCGAAACTCGAAAATGAACGTCGATGATGCTGCAGTCATCACCGAAATTATTTTCCAGCGACAAAGAGAAGAGCACTAAATTTTTTGAACTTTAAAATCCTTTAGAGACAAATTTTATTCAAAATACTTTAAATAATATCCCTTTAAAAATTTTAAACACAAGGTTTGAAATCATCGGAAAATTAAATTCTTTAATTTTCTTGTTTTAAATTCATTTCAGTTCCCACATAAATTTATAAACAACTATTTATAAATTCATTTGTAGAACAATAAATGATAAATCAAGTATTATCATTTCAAATTATCAATTTAAATCAATTTATTAAGTTCCATAAAATTATATATCCAAATTTATTTCATTAACCAAATTTTAAAATAATATTGTGTTAGTTTGTTCTGTCAAAGTGTTTTAGAAATCCTATCGATAGCGTTGATCAGACGAATCGATCGGAAACCCAAATCAACATCAACAACTCAAACAACACCATATATAAGACAAAACATAGATTTACAAGTACAAAAAAAATGTTAGGAAGATAGATTGGAACAAAAGACAAGATGATTAAATAACAGCGTAGGGAGATGGACAAGCTTAAATAAATCGCGGACAACCTTAACCGGGTCAACCGTGACTTAAAGAATAAGATCGATGTGGATTTTTCTGAGATAAGTCTACGTTCGATCTCAAGAGATAAAGTTTGGAATAATAAAAGATATTACCATCTAAACCAAGGATAGGTATAAATCTCTGGTGAATCGATGCAAATTTGTAAAGGAGTTTCCTCCTTTACCAGAAAATTAGAATATTGGCGAGACAGCCAATTCACTATAAAGATCATTCGAAGTGGAGTTATGTGATACTCCAAAGTCAAAAGAAGATGAATAGTGAGGGACAAGAATGAATTTTGGAACCGCAGGGAACGCTCCAAAAATTCAAAGGAAATTCGAATCAAGAGGAAAAGATTCAAACTCGAACGAAAGTGATTCTGTAAATAAATTTACCATACATTCTAAGTTTTGCCTCAAAGCCAAAGCTCTGATACCAACTGTAACGACCCGATATTTTCAACCATTCGCATCCATTATAAGTGTATAGGTAGACACTCATGCCGGAGTTGAATTGCTCAAAATAACGTTGTAATTAAAATTTGGCAAATCTCAGAATATACAGTAAATAAATATAATCACAGATCACAGACACAGAGTAAAATAATGCAGCGGAAGTAAAAGAGATAGTAGTTCATGAAGCTACTATATAAATATAACAAAGTTACATAAGATACAACAGAAGGAATAGAGTACAACAGAAGTCTCAAGACATAGAAGTCTACTAATACAAGAGCTTAAATAGAACAACAGACTGAACAGATAAAACCAGATAGTAGCTGGATAAGGATGATCTCCAGTAGTCCTAGCTCCGTGAAGATGAAGTCCAACTGATACTCAGGCTGACCCGAGCGTAAAATAAAACATAAACACTCGAGTCAGGATATTTATACTTATACAATGTAAACCAACTCAAGTGAACTGTAGTAAGGATACAAGTAACTTAGAAGATGCTTGGGACCGCCCATCCTCTAAGGATCCGTTAAAATATCTACTATGTAGTAATATTCGCTATTATAATAGTGTCTAAATAAGTAAAGTATAATCATATCGGAAAATAGCGTTAAGGGGATGGAGAACCTTAACGCGGTCGGATCTTAAAATCATAATCGTAGTAAAGCTCGATATGGTAGGTGACACGGCACAACTAGGCAATGCCAGGGTAGATATACTAATTACGCACACGGACTGATGGATACGCATAGCAGCCACTACCGTTCCACCTCGAACAACATTCCCAAATCGGAGGATGGCCATCTAGTCAAATCACAAGTAAGAGTATAATATCGAAGAAATGTGTCCGAGAAGAGGTGCTACCTCACTGGTCCGAGATCGCTCCTGTTTTAGCCACCTTATGCCAACTCACGGGAGTTGGGTCCACGTAACATACCTTAAGAACGTCGCCACCATCCTACTTCATTCTGGAATCTCCACCGCGTACACAGTTGCCAAAGTGGTTTTCAGTAAGACAGAGAGTATGTCCATATCCGATCCCGGTCTCTTTAACAACCTAACGTTATTATAACCCGTGGTTATAAGTTTAAAAACAGTTTATACTTCAAAATAGAATATTATTTCAAATCCAAATCTTTATCAAAATAAAGATTAAATCAATTCCAAACCGTTTCTATATTTTTAAAATATCATATCATTTCAAAACTTCATTTCAAATCATTTTAATATTCCAAATATCATTTGAGTTCAAATCTAAATATTCAACTTTAAAAAACCTTTTAAATTCAAAGATATCGTTCATTTACTATCAATTCACATCACTTTTAAATAGTTTATATTTCAATCAAAATAATTCATTTAAACCTTTTAAAAGTGTAATTATTATATTTTCAAATCAAGTATTCAATTTCCAAAGTTTCAAACCATTCTGTGTTCGTTTACTAAGTCAAAAACCCTAATTATTAAAATTTCAGCATTTCACAGCATTTAAAAACAACTGCTATAGGTTATATTTGAAAACATTTTATTCAGCAAAACAACATTTATAAACTGCTATAACAGTTCAGTTTAAAACAAAATCATATTTCAGCCTACTGCAGTCCTTAACAAGTGCTACAGTAGCCCTTTTATTAGTTCAGGTTCAATTTTAGTTTCTGCTACAACAACACTTACCAAGTACTACCATAGCCTTAGTTCATTTTAGTCTTTTGGTTCACTTATATAATCTACAACACTTAACAAGTGCTACAGATTCTACCTAGTTCAGAACTTATAAAATCATACATTAAAAATGTTCATTTCGATCCTTTAACTGATTTATTTTAAAGAGAAATTTTACAAGTTAAAACCAAAACTTACAAATTTGCTTATTACATTCATTTTCAACATTTAAACTTAAACTCCATTTTTTCCACCAATTTAAAACTAAATTTCATTTCAATTAAATTAACTTAAGTTTCCATCTTTCTTTTATCAAAATTTCAAATTTAAGTTTCGTTTTAAAATCAATATTCCTCCATTTATTTATATTTATCACATAGAAAATCATTTCTATTTTTAAATAAATCACTTAAAAATTCGGTTTAAATCAATTTAATATTATTACAAATTTTAAATTATTTAAAAATATTCAGAAAATACAGAAAAATAACCACGGGTCTGTATAATATTTTCTAGCCTAAGTCAAGTGATACGGATACTATATCATTTCAATCCGTAATTTACAAAGAAAAATCCGGGTTTTATCATTTCAAACCCGCAATCCCAAGTAAATAAAATTTAATTGAAAATCGTTCAGGCCTATCATTTCAGCCTATAACGACCTTCCCTTATTCTAAAGTCCGTTCGGGTATGTATCATTTCAACCCATAGTGATTCTATTCTACAGGGAACTTGCAGAGTGATTTAACAGAATAGAATAACAGTAAAATAAGAACAGAACATAACAGATGATACGATATGCAGTTTCAACAATTAATATCAACTATAAATAAATCACAGGTAGTTATAACATCATTTATTTGTTTATTTATTTCTACACATTCAGTTGCGGTCGTTTCACAATCATATAAGTATGGATATTCGTGTGAGATTTACTCACCTCTACGGAGCTGGAGATCCGAAGAAAAGAGAATACGATGTAAATCGAAAGCACGCGGATAACACGATCAGTTGTTAGCGGATGCGCCAACTAGATTCAAACCAAAACACAATAAATGATCAAATCTAAGATTGCACGAATAACAAATTTTCCAAATTGAAGCAAACGAACGAAAAATAAATCAAGTTGAAAAATAGAAGGAAATGGCTCGACCACTTTTATTGTTCATTTCATATAATTTTTTTTCAAACAGAGGCCAGGGAAAAATGTAACTTCAAAGTTTGCAAAAATGACAAAATCAACTTCTTTTTTTTCAGTTTCTTTTTTCCAAAACCAGGCCAGGGAAAATAATAAAACAAAGACAAAGGAGATAATAAAACATGATTCAAAACAAAAGTGGCAAGGTAAATTTTGTTCATTTATAGTTTCCAGAACCAAGGTCAGGGCAACATATAACTAAGATATCACAAAACAAAAGCCAAGGCAAATCTCTTCTCATTCCTATTTTTTTCCTGTTCGAATACCAAACAGAGGAACAAATAATTTTTCTCATTTAATAATACAGAACCAAGGCCAGAGGACGAGCAGAGGGAGGCACGGCGTGGGTGGGTCAGTCTGGGTCAGAGGCAGTCTCGGCCTGGGTCTGGTGACTGGTGGGGTTCGGTGATGACGTGGAGGGTAGGAGGCTCGGTCTGGTGGTGGTAGGTTGGACTCGGTCTCGGTTGGGCTGCCTGGGTGGAGGCGTGGCTGTCATTGGGACGTGGGGTGGTGGTTGGCAGGGCGTGGGGTGGTTTCTGGCGGAGCACGGCATGGGGTTGGAGGCGTGGTGGCGAATGGGTAGTCTGGCGTTGGCGACGTGGTGGCAGCTTGGAGAGGGACGTGGCAGCTGTGGTGGGTCTGGCGAAGGGTAGAGTCAGGCGAAGGGTAGGCTGACGCATGGGGTACGGTGGCGAATGGTATGGAGTGGTGGTGGTGATCTCAGTCGTGGCTGCCTGGGTGGAGGCATGGCCGGGGTATGGAGGCGTGGCTGGGGTACGGCGTTGGTGGTGGCTGGGGAACTCGAACTGGGTTGTGGAAGGGGGTAGGGGTTCGGTGGCGAAAGGATGTGAAGGGTGGTGGTATTTGGCGTGGTTGGGGATGAAGCAAAAACAGCCAACAGCCAAAGGAAAAAGCAAAATAAAAGAGAAGAATGGAATAAAACAGCAAACAGCTTACCTTTTTGGTTGCTCACGAGATTTAAAATGAAAGTTGCAGAGAAGCTTTTGTGAAATGGAGATTTTGAACGAAGGAAAATGAACAGCTGTCTGTACTTTTGTAGAAAGAAGGCAACCAAAAGTTTTTGAACTGTAGCAAAAGTTAAGGCAATAAATGTTATTAAGTTTGAACGAAACGTAAGGAAAATAAAAAGGGGAATGGGATGATTCTCACGCGCACAATTCAATGCAAGATTTAATTGAAATTTTCAAACTGAAAAATATACAGCTGAAATACCACTATTGACGCAAGAAAAGATCAAATGGACAAGGCACAACGAACGTAAAATGTAACGCCCAAAGTACCGTACAACCGTTATTTGTTTGTTTTCTTTTATTAAATAAAATTGAAAATTTGCTAACGGTTTCTTTAAATAAAATAACGCATCATTTTAAACCAAAAATTTAAATAGCTATTATCATAATAAAAGAAAAATTTGATTTTAATATAAAGTTAAGAACGGATGAACTTATACGTAAAATGTAAAGTTTTAAATTTCCCGTTTCACACTAATTTTTTTCACTTTAATTTAAATCCATATTTCAAAATGTTTATTTTTAATAAAATTTCGTTTAAAAATATCGGGCTGTCACATGCAATATACTTATGTATAGGTGCTGAGGCTTGAGACAAAAAAGGAATTAGGGGTGCAATAGGGTTGCCTATGTGCTGATGCTCCTGATCCAATGAAAATATATAAATAGTCATATACATAGCAAATAAAATTTAGTGATTCAGTGAAACTTGGTCATTCTGAGTTTAACTTAAGCACAGATGTTTGCAAAAAGAAAAACTCTCTCAAAAAGCCATAAGCCAATGTTAGTTGTCTATACCCCTTTAAAATGCAAGAATATATATATATATATATATATATATATATATATATGCAGAATCTTACTTAATAGACACCTATGTTTAATTGCATGTTTGACTTTGTTTGGTTATGAATGATATGGAATGCCATGACATGAATGTTTGTTTTAGTGAAATGGTTCACTGAATGGTTTAGACATGAAAAATCAAAAGTGTTATTATTAACTTAAACTGATTAGGAAATGGGGTCAAGAGCACTACAGGAATGACTTGTGTTCTTGAGTAATACAAGTTGACACATGGCTTGTTTAAGTCCTGAGATCTTTGTGTAATGGAGTGAATTAGTCCATTACAATGTGTCCATTGATTCATATAATTGCAGATGAAACCAAGATATATAAATATATCAATGTAAGAAAATTTGATATAAGGAGGAACTAGAGTTTTCCTGGAATGAAAATCTGAGTAGGGAATAAATGATTTAATTCATTTTGGTGATTTCCCTGTTTTGTATGGATGTTTATTTGATTTATGACTGAGTTGTATGAATTTATGACTGTACCATATCTTTTTAAGGTTTCTAGAAAGGAAGACTTAAGTGTGCACATGCACACTGACACAGAACATGCACACCATGATTTATTTGTTTTCTAAAGGCAGGATATATAGATATATACATGTTTCAACTTTAACTTGATTTACAAATTGTTTTAGTGGATTTTCTCATACCAGACACGTGTCTGACCCTAGTGTGCTAATGGCATATGGGGTGTCTCATTTAATATAGGGCAGGTTCAAATGCATTTTCAGGGACTGCAGCAACTAAGTAGGAGTAGGAGCAAGGCTTTGAGAAGAAGATTATAGCATGCTAAAATTAGTTAGATAAGAGCTTAAAAGATGAAATCTGCATGTATTGATATTTTTAAATTATCACTTGTATTAAGTACTGAATGTTGGATGGATATTTTGCTAAGTGTTTTGCTAAGGAATTGACTTGTAATTGGAGTTTATAAATTTGGTGATTATTTGAAAAGTTTAAGAAGCTAACCAATGATTTTGTAAGCAAATCTGAGTAAGAACACTATGATAAATGGGATAGTTATATTTTATAATGTATTAGTCAATCTTGAGTCTTTGAAAAGGATTAAGTTTTGGGAAATCTGGATAGTTGAGTCTCAGTAAACTATATGATTTATTCTTCCACCATGACATTTGCATACAAGAGTGGATAGGCAAAGGGAAAATGCATATATGTGTCTGCAATGTTTTCATAATGCAATTTGTTCTACGCAAATGTTTTATACCTTGTTCTTGATAAAGGAAGAATCTATAATATAGGAGTTGAAAGCCATGTCCATGATAGTTGTATATATGCATATTTAAATATGTTTTGTTCAAATATTAGCACACCAGTTATCTTTGTATTTCAACATGAATCTAAATTCCTTTTTACTAAGGCTTTGATCAAAATGCATTTTTAAGACCCTATGGCTTATACCAGAACAAAGAGTCTGGTTGAACCATGTTTTGGATACCCAGGTTCTCAGGAAACTCACTCATGTTTGCATTTGATTTAGCTTAGCATCCTGGCATCAAAGAATTAAGTTTTTTTTGGAATATGATATCTCACTTAAAAATATTCCAGAAAAGAGTTTGTACTCTAGGCAGATTTTATAAGAAAAATCAAACATAGATAATGATATAAACTTATATCATTTTTCAGAGCATAAGTACTACACCATCAATTTAAAGGTAATCATAACACAATTATAATGTTTTTAGGAATTACACTTCACTGAGAATCCAGCAAGTAATCAAGGGTTAAAAATCATATTGTTACCTATATGGATGGAATTTTATTGCATGAATTAAATTGAACTATGTGTGGATTGATTAAATTTAATCAATCAAATTATCCTCTTGTTTACCATAACTCTGATTTAAATAAGAGAGGCACATGCATCTTCACATGTATGTGCATATCCTTATGAATACATTGATATATTTATATTGGTAAAGATTTTGATCCTGGATAAGTTGTTTTGATAAAAAGAAAAATGACTCTATGCTTCAGAAATATATATATATATATATATGATAATGTAACGACCCGTAAATTTTAATAGTTTTAAATAATATGTTTAATTGAAATTTAATGAATTTTAAACAATAAAATTTGAAATTTAAAATTTATTATTTGGAATACGTCTATTTAAATATAGCAACTGGTAAATTTTCATCTGATAATATTGAAGTTTATTTTCCTGTGAAATTTTATTTCAATTTAAACCGGTTAATAACAGTTGAATTTAAAAGTTTTCCGAAACCTAAATTTGTCAACAGGAGAAAATTTATTCAGAGCATTCTGAATCAGACTGCGAAATTCGTTTCGCGAAATTCGGACGTTTCTAGCTCCGTTTGGATTTTTCTGTACGAAATAGCAACGTATATCAGGGTCCGTATCGACCTTTTGATCGGATGATCTTGCCACTAATATCTGTATACCGTTTTGATCGTCTCGTCGCGCTGATCTCTACGGTATATTTATTTCTATTTTTTTTTGAGGACCGGTACGCGGCGGAAACAATGAACTGCTCGTTATAACGGTACCGTAATTGACGACTCTTCAATCTCCTTCTATTTCAAAATTCAAAACTTGTCGTCCAATCGAATTTATTGTTTTAATAATTTTTTTTTCCAGAATCCATGCTTCTAGCGGTTGCTTTTCCCTAGATTTATTATTAGCTACCGTTTCATTTTTGTTTGCTTCTGGCGTTTTATACTGTTATCTTCTTAAAGTTAATAAATTATACAAGTTATTTAAGAATTCGCTTGGTCACTTCTATCCAAATTCCTTTCATTTCATCTTTATTAGCTTCTTCCCAGACATTCATCTCCACACGCTTCCACCTTTCCACCGTCCCATCCACCCCCTCAGCCTCACGCCTATGGTACATACTCCGCCTGCAACCGATTCACGCCAACCTTCCACCACCAAGGCAGACCGTCTCAAATCCCCTACCCCACACTTCAGCCGTGTTTCTCTCCACGCGCGGCCAATACTTTGTCCCTTGCCTTAACCCGATCCCGCAGGCAACAACACGCAAGCCACGTCCTCCTCGACCGGCCTCACTTCCGCCTTGTCCCCTCGCCTTCGCCTATTCATCCAAGCAACAACACCAATAGCCGAGCCCAGCCTCTCTGTTATTTTTAATGTAAGTGTTATTTGCAATGATCTGTTTTATATATTGTTTTATAAACGTGTACATACTTATTTTTATATATAAACGTTAGTTATATATGTTTATATATGTGTTGCGTGTGTTGTATTATGTGTGTTTATAAAGGTCTGTTGCATCTTTATTTTATACGTTAGTTTTAAACTTATATATATATATCAGTTTGTATATTTTATAGCTTATATATATATAGTTCAAATCCGGGTATACGTTATGTTATATGAATAGGTTAGTTTTAAATATACATATAGTATGGTTTCCTATGCTATTATAGTGTTGTTAATATACTATATATAGGTTTATAATGGTTACCGTGTAATATATATTTTGTTTTAAAAGCCTAGTCTATGGTCATATATATATATATACATATATAGTATGTTATCTGTTTATGTATTGAAATGTTGCTTACTGTCTTTCTTTTATAATAATGGTGATTTTTGGAAAATATGGGTTTTGAGTTTTATATATTTATATTGTTGTATACATTCATAGAGTCTACATATATATTTTTAAGTATAAGATAAAAGTGTGATTATAAAATATATGTCATATTGTATTCAAGTCTGTTAGATTAGAAGTTATAAAGGTGTATTCACCTTACTGTTTACTTTTAGTCGAGAAAAGAAAAAATTATAAGTATTGTTTTAAATATATAACATATAGTGCTCGGTTTTATTAGTTTAAAACTTTTGGTACTGTTTTAATATATATGCCGTGAGGATTTTTTTAAAATGCATGTAATGGGTTAGGTTATTATTTGATATAGATATGGGTTATTGTTTAACTGCGTTCGTATATGTCCAGCTTGCATGCATTTGTTGAATTATTTGTTGAGTCTATGTATATATATATAAGTTTTACATTCCTACATTTTATATATATAATTACACGGTTGCATATAGGTTATGTACTATACTGTTAATACCTTAATATATAGTGGTATTAGAATATTGTTAGTTGGTCTGCATGTATTCTTGGATCTGCTGTAGTATACTTTCTAATGAGACTTTAAAATATTGTATATCTATTCTATTTATGTGTGTCCTGGTACACTAGTTGCTTTGAGTTTGCATTTTTGTATAGGATATAATATACTGTTAATTTATATAAATTTACATAAACAATAACACTAGTTGCTGTGTGTATATGCTTTATAATAACAGTTGCAAAGGGGTTATAACTTGTCACGATCTGTAAATGTATATCATGTATGCGTGTATGATCTGCTTTGAGGCAATACGTTTATTTTAAAGTAAGTATATATTAATTCTATTAGGAACATTGATTTTGAATTTTTAAATATAAGATTTTGTTTGTATATTAGTTTGAATTATACGTATTATTTCAAATTATACTATGTATAGATATGTTTGTTTATTTTATGTGTTTTATTTAAAACAATGAATTTTGAAAATATATATGTATGTTTAATTTAATATGTGTTTGAATATAAAGTATGATTTTATATATGGTTCACTTATATAACTGGTCTTTATCAATCCAGCTTTAATTTGATTTCGTCAACTCCTATCTATCAGCTTTGATCATCGAACCGTATCCATCTTGCTTTGGTTTGGATTTCGTAACTTGTTCTGTTGTCAAACTCCTCTAACCTCGAAAGGTGAGCAATCACTCACGATTAACGTTCTTTTATTTATTAAATTCGATTTCAATTGAAACAGCAATTGACATATGCTGCTGTAGTTATTTACATTGTTATATATGCTATTATCTATAACTGTTCACCGGTGACATCTGACACCAGTATCTAGTATTATATGCCTGTTATTACTATTATTTGTATTTGTTCACCTGTGACATCTGACACCCGTATCTATTATTTATACTGATGATATATGCCTGTTGTTATATTTTTTAGTATTTGTTATCACTCTGCAAGTCCCCTGTTAGTATAGAATTCACTATGGGTTGAAATGATACAAACCCGAACGGACTTTAGAATAGGAGAATTTCGTTATGGGTTGAAATGATAAACCCAAGCGATTTTCATTCGAATTGAAATTGGGATTACGGGTCGAAATGATATCTACCCGTATATATTTAAATTTCGGATTGAAATGATAAATATTCGTATCACTTAACCATATGATAAATATATATACAGACACCGTTGGTCCATATATATAAATATTTTAAAAATGAATTCTATGGTTTTGGAAAGAAATATTTGTTTTTAATAAATGTTGAGCCTTAAATTATTATATATAAATGGGAATGATTGATTTAAATACATATAATATGTTGAGTATTTAAAATATATTTCAAAATAGATTTTGGTAATAATTTGAATAAGTTAAGGTTAGAAAGATAATTTGAATTTAGTTGAAATTGTATTCAATAAAGAATTTTATTTAATTAAACCGATTTGAAACTTATTGAAATTGAGATGTAAGATATGATTTATAACTTGGGTTTGATTTAAGTAATTTAATGAATATTTCTTGTTTAAATAAATTTAAGAAATATTTAGTAAAAATGTAATTTAAGGCTAGTAAATGACATTGAATCTATTAAGTGAATATTCCCTGATTAAATAATAATGAAGTTAAATCAAGAGCTATATGAAACTGTTAAATCTAACTTTGAAATTGTTGAATATTAAAGCTTTGAAATATATTGAAAATAAAGGGTATATTTAGAACTGAATTAAATTGAAGAATTGAGCTTTGAATAAATTTGAATTTGGAATTTGAAGTTGATTTGAATCGACTTGCGAGACTTGAGGAAATTATAAATACTTCACTTTTTAAATCATTTAATATATATATACTATTTTCGAAAATAGATATATTTGAAATGAAATGATATTTGGGTTTTGAAGTATAAATTTAATTGAGACGACCACGGTGTTATAATGTATATTTCCACCTTGTATTTAGTTCTAAAGATCCTTAGAGGATGGTTATCCCAAACATTCTTTAAGTTACTTGTATTTCAGTTGATATTTCACTTGAGTTGGATTTATTTATATAAGAATGTTAATCCTGACTCGAGTGTTTTGTGTTTTGCTTTACGCTCGGGTCAGACCGAGTGATACAGCATTTGAGACTCACCTTTGGAGTTTGGAGCTTCCTTTGGAGATCCAACTATCGCCTCAGCTTTCAGCTCTTCTAGTCGATTTGTTCAGAGAAGTCATCTGTTGTACTAAAGACTTCACTGCATTTGAGATATTCTGTTGTATTTTATTTCTAACTCTGATGTTTATATAGTAGCTTCATGAACTACTATTTTATCTATTCCGCTGCGTATTATTGTATTACTCTGTGTTTGTGATTCTGTGATTGATTTATTTACTGTATATTCTGAGTTTTGCAAAATTTAAATTAAAAATCTGATATTTTGAATTATTCAAGTCAGACATGTGTGGATTTATTGTCGATTTGAATGGTCCAAAATAGCGGGTCGTTACTGTAACGACCCGTATTTTTCACGGATCGAAAAGTTCGTCAAATCTGGAATTTTTGCATTTTTAAGTCATTTCAGATTTTTAGGCAGATTTGTCTAAGTCCTAGGTCGTACGCGACCTAAATGTTGTTGGCGACTTAAGAGATAAGTCGTGAGCGACTTAGAGAAGATCTGCGACCTAAGGGGATTAGTCTGGGTCGAGTTGCCGACTTAAGGTAGTGACCGACCTAAGTGATGAGTCGTGACCGACTTAAGAAGTTTAGGCGACCTAAGTATTCTGGGGTAGAGTTAGGTCGGCAACGACCTAAGAGAATGTTGTGAGCGACCTAAGAGTTTCGGTGAGCTAAGTGTTAGGTCGGCAGGGCGAGTTAACGACCTAAAGAACTGACCGACTTAAGGATATGGCGACTCAAGGGTAGGCAGACCTAGTGGTTCCGGGTTAGCGACTTAGTAATTAAGTTGTTAGGTCGGTTGGGACGACCTATAGAAGTTAGCAGTGTAGTTAGGTCGGCAACGACCTAAGTAGTAGTGAGCGACTTAAGGAGTTAAGTCGTAAGTCTGGGTAGAGTTAGGTCGCATCCCAGTTGTTCGCGACTTATGTTAGGTCGCGTGGAGGCTTAAGGAATTAGGTCGTAACCTGTTAAGTCGTAGGTCGCTGGGTTTCGTCTAAGTGTTAGGTCGTAACCTGTTAAGTCGTAGGTCGACTTAATAGTTAGGTCGTATGCGCAGAAGTGTTAGATCGTAGGAGTTGAGGCGCGCGTATCTGTTAGGTCGGAGTTGTTGGCTAAGGGTTAGGTCGGAGGCTCTGTTAAGTCGTGGGGGTTTTTAGGTCGTAGGTCGGCATATGTTAGGTCGGCAACGACTTAAGGAGATAGCCGAGTTACGACTCAGGCAGTTTTCAGCTATAAATAGGAGGGGTTGTTCTCACTTTTTGGGATCCGGATTTTGAAGCGACGAAGTGCTGCCATTTTGAGAGCTCGACTTCTACACTTCTTCACTTCTTTTCTCCACTCTAATCTAGTGCTTCCATCCATCCAAATCGAAGATCAAGGTTGAAGATTCAAGAGCTTAGATTGAAGATCTTCATCTTTTCAAGAGAGATTTCTTCGTTTGAAGTGAGATCTTGTCGGATCTAGCTTAGTTCTTCGCTGTCCAGATCTGAAGTTGTTATCTTTTGGATTGTTTAGGTGATTTGGTGAGTGGTGATTATCTCTCACACGGATCCAAAGGAGTATATCGGATTTTTGGCTCGATTTGGTGTTAAAATAGTGATTTCCATGCATTTTCTTCATCCTATGTATAGATCCATGTAGATCCATTGTTCATGATGATGTTGCATCCATTTTATCATATGTTAACCTATGCAAGTTCATTCATCAAGTTTGTAGAGATATAATCCATGTTTTCATGCTTATTGGACTTTCAACTCTTTAATTACGAAAATGCCATTATTGTTATAATTGTCTACTTAGATCATTTTTGAATGCTTGATTGCTTGGATTGATGTTTGATTTGATTGATTGTTATGAACTAGATGATTGATGATTAGATTAGATCGAAGGTGATTCAAAAGCTAAGGGAAAGGCTCTTGAATTGGAAAAGCTGCTCGTGGCATATGTAGCGGGATGATGAAGCTCTTATGCATAGATTTGATGATGTGAAGTTGAGATGAAGCTTTGCAAGGGTGTAATGAAGCGAGGCATCATATGATGAAGACTTGGTCTAATCCAGACGGGATCATTCCAAGCATGTTGATAACTCGGTGATATGATTCGAGTTGAAGATAATGAATGGATATGAGAATAGTCGAGGAGGATGACTAGGAGGCTTGGATAGCATCGTTGTTGAAGGTTCTAGCATGCTCTAAGCAAGAGTACGTTTGGGCAGATTCGATAGTCCCAACGGCCAACTGTTGATGGTCGAGTACTCTGGGCAGATTCGATAGTCCTAGGCACGGGCTGCGACGACGTGCGGGAGTTATGTCTAGAACCGGGGTTTCCATTAGCCCTTGACGGACGGCTGAAAGAATGTGCCGGTCATTCAATTAACGGTGATATCGAAGCAATGATAACAGTGATAGCCAGAGTCATGGATGTTTGGTTGTATCGTCATTCGGACTCAAGAGCGGTATTTTCTGGGTGCTTATCTGATTTAGGCCTTGGTACTTGGAAAACATCGCCCTTGACTCAAGTGATAGTAGCTTTACTTTAAATTGTATGCTCTGCTATGTTTGCTTCTGCTTAGTGTGTGTCTGGGGGCTATCACTGTAGAATGAGGTTGGAGTGGGAGGGTTGTATTCCTATTCCTTTTTCCTTTATGCTCTTTTGGTATGTTGTTAGTTAATTTACTGCTCACTAAGACTGTTGTCTGACTCAAGGCTTTATGTTTTAATTCTTATTGCCTTGGGCTGTTCGTCCATTTTGGGACGGGCAGACTAGGTAGCAGGTGACAGGTGCTGTTCTCCTCTCACGATGCTGATATCGAAGACGAGCTGGAGGGTTGCATATTATCTTCTTATTATATGTACTGGATATTCCGCTGTTTTGTATTCTCTGAGAGATATGTAGTGAGGCTGGATGTATTGACTATGTGGATGTTTGTATTCAACTATTATGGAGTTTTATATGATGTCATTTTGTTCTGTAAAGCTTCACTATACATATGTTCTATTGTATTTTGTCCATGCGCTGTGAGTAATACGATAGATTCTTTATGTTTTAAATCTTACCTTGACAATCGTCCATGGTCGCCTGGCACACTTTACAGCGCTCTATCTCTAGATTCGGTGCAGGGGTCATGGGCGGTCGTCACATTTGGTATCAGAGCATTGGTTAATCGATTTTACCCAACGCTCGCTGTCGTAACTACGTATGAGAGACGTAATTGTATTTTGATGGATGATTACTATATATAATATAGTAGCTTAGTAGGGTTTGAGTCCTTTATGCAGTTGTTTCTCTAGATGTTCTAATCATTCCCTTTTTATAGATATTGAGAATGAGTCGAAGAGGGAGACCAGCTGCTAGGGGAGGCCGTGCTACTGAAGAGACTGCTGATTATGCAGCCATGTTCGAAGCTATGATGACTTCGATCATGAGAAGGATACCAGTTCCGGGGGCAGCAGTTGATGTTGGAGTTCAAGTCCAAACTCCGAAACCAGTGGATTTTGCTAAGTTGTGCAAGGATTATACTGCTCTTGGAGGAAAGGTTTTCTTGGGAACAGAATCAACTATCGAAGTCCAGAGATGGATAGATGCTTGTAGAAGGATCTTTGGTGATTTGGGAATTGATGATGCAACTAAGAGGAAGTTGGCATCGAGGCAGCTTCAAGGGAGAGCTTCTGATTGGTGGAACTCTATTACCATCACTACTCCGGAAGAAGAGATTACTTGGGAGCAATTCCAAGTCAGATTTGAAGCTAAGTTCATTTCTACAGCTCAGAAGTCTGTTCTGTTCAAGAAGTTTGTAGAGCTCAAGCAGGGTGAAAGATCTGTTCTTGAGTATGTTTCTGAGTTTGAAGCTTTGTCCAAGTATGCCCGGTCATATATTGAATCTGCTTATCAGAAGAATGAGAAGTTTGTGACCGGCTTGGATAGTTATCTTGGGAGACAGTTGGTGGATCATTTGGACGATTCATTTGAGAAGCTTGTGGAGAAAGCTCTTAGGCATGAGAGTCTGTTTCCTAAGGAAGGACCTGTTGTTACTGTTACCAAGGGAGAATCTAAACCACAGCAGGGTGGAAACCAGAAGAGGAAGCAGCAGCAGCAGAAGGGTAAGGATGGCCAGAAGAAGCCGAAAGGCGAGGTGACTTGCTACAATTGTCAGCAGAAGGGCCATTTCTCTAAGGATTGTAAGAATCCGAAGGCACCGATGAAGTGTCACAACTGTGACAAGCCGGGACATTTCAGGAAGAATTGTCCAGAACCAAGGAAGGACAGGCAGATTGTGCAAGCCTATGCTTTAGGAGCTGTTCCGTCGTCTTCGAAAGCTCCTACTGCTGAAGAGAAGGGAAAAAGTGTGGTTGTTCAAGGTACTCTTTTCCTATGTGGTGTTCCAGTTAGAGTTCTGTTTGATACTGGAGCGTCGCACTCGTTTGTTTGTAATGAACTAGTAGGCCGGTTAGGTTTGGAACCGGATATTGTTGATAGGCCATTGGTTGTGACTAATCCAGTTGGGGGTTCGTCTTGTTTGTGTATGTTATGCCGTGGTCTAGTTGTGTCGAGTCATGGTTGCTCTTTTGTTTGTGATTGCTTTGTTCTGAACTTTGCGGGGTTCGGAATTATTTTGGGTATGGACTGGCTTAGGAAGTATGCGGCTAAGGTTGATTGTGAGAGGCTAGAGGTGACAGTCGAGAATGTGGAAGGGCGAAAGATTGTGATACGATGTAAGCATGAGGAAGGCGTCTTCATGAGCTTCATGTATTCGCTAGTTGTTCCACGGGATGGACTGTCTTTAGTGCCAATCGCAAATGGATTCGAGGATGTCTTTGACGAAGTCAAAGGGTTGCCGCCGCATAGAGAGATCGAGTTTCGTATAGATCTAGTTGAAGGAGCCAGACCTGTTGTGATGCCTCTTAGGCGGATGGCGCCTAGGGAACAGCAGGAGTTGAGGGTGCAAGTTGATGATCTTTTGCAGAAAGGATTCATTCGGCGTAGCGTGTCCGAGTGGGGTGCACCAGTTGTGTTTGCAACCAAGGCAGATGGGTCGTTGAGATTGTGTGTGGATTATCGTGAGCTGAATAAGGTGACTAAGAAAAACAAGTATCCATTGCCGAGAATAGATGACTTGTTTGATCAGCTTCACGAAGCCAAGGTGTTTTCTCAGATGGATTTGGCAACGGGATTTCACCAGTTGAGAGTGGCTAAGGATAGTGTGCCGAAGACTGCTTTTAGGACACCATCCGGTTTCTTTGAGTGGCTGGTAATGCCGTTTGGATTGACTAACGCGCCGGCATATTTTGTGGATCTTATGAATAGAGTGTTCAGAGATCAGTTAAACAAGTTCGTACTTGTGTTCGTGGATGATATTCTGATTTATTCCAGAACGGAGGAAGAGCACAAGACGCACTTGCGTATTGTTTTGGAGATCTTACGGAAACATCAGCTGAAGGCTAAGTTTTCGAAGTGTCACTTCTGGAAGAATGAAGTGAGGTTCTTAGGCCATGTGATTTCTGGAAATGGAATAGCGGTTGATCCCGCGAAGGTGGCAGCAATCCAGGATTGGGTTAGACCTAAGAATGCATCTGATGTGAGAAGTTTTCTTGGATTAGCAGGATATTATCGACGGTTTATCAAAGACTTCTCCAAGATAGCTGCACCGTTAACAGGATTGACGAAGAAGAACCAAGTGTTCAGTTGGGATGCTAAGTGTGAGCAAGCATTCGGAATCCTGAAAGAGCGATTGACGAGTGCTCCTGTTTTGACTATTCCTAGTGGGAATGATGAGATGGTGGTTTACACCGACGCATGTGGTACTGGACTTGGAGCAGTGCTGATGCAGAAGGATAAAGTTGTTGCGTATGCGAGTCGACAACTAAAGCCGCATGAAAGGAATTACCCAACTCATGATTTGGAGTTAGCGGCGATTGTATTTGCTCTGAAGATGTGGAGACATTATCTATTGGGAGTTCGATTCGAGTTGTTTACGGATCATAAGTCGCTGAAGTATCTTTTCTCCCAAAAGGATTTGAATCTTCGGCAGCAACGTTGGCTAGAGTTTTTGGCATCATATGATTTTGGAATAGCTTATACTCCGGGAAAAGGTAACGCAGTGGCAGATGCGTTAAGTCGAAGACATGCAGGATTGGGAGCCATGTTTTCTGAATGGAAGAGTCTCGAGTATTTAGCTGGATTTGACTTCAGGCCTAGATGCGAATTGGAACCTGAGATGCTGGCAAACTTATCAATAAGACCCACTCTTGTGGAAAGGATTGGTGAGAGCCAAAAGCGAGATGATAAGCTTGTCAAGATTATCCGTGAGTTGGAATCTGGATTGGATCCAGAAAAGGATAAAGGATTCGAGGTCGATCGAGAGGGTTGGCTTCGGAAGCAAGGACGACTAGTTGTTCCCGATATAGATGAGTTGAGGAGTGAAGTTCTGAAGGAAAGTCATCACTCGAGGTTGACAATTCATCCAGGTGGAAATAAGATGTATCGGGATATGAAGAGAACCTACTACTGGGAAGGCATGAAGAAGGATGTTGGAGATTTCATTTCCAAGTGTATGAACTGTCAGTTGGTTAAAGCCGAACAGAAGAAGCCAAGTGGATTGCTTCAGCCATTAGAAGTTCCTACATGGAAGTGGGAACAAGTGTCGATGGATTTTATTGATGGATTGCCTAGAACCAGAATGGGAAATGAAGGGATTTGGGTCATTGTGGATCGTCTGACTAAGAGTGCACGATTCATTCCTGTTCGATCGACTAGGTCTGCGTCAAAGTTGGCTGAGTTGTATGTTAAGTGGATAGTTCGATTCCATGGTGTTCCGAAGAGTATAGTGAGCGATCGAGACCCATTGTTCACTAGTGGATTTTGGAAGAGCTTCCAGGAAGTCTTGGGAACCGAGTTGTGTTTGAGTACAGCTTATCACCCTCAAACAGATGGTCAGACTGAGAGAGTCAACCGAGTTTTGGAAGATCTTCTTAGAGCTTGTGTTTTGGATTTCGGAGGATCATGGGAAGATCACCTTCATTTGGTGGAGTTTGCATACAACAACAGTTACCAGTCAAGCATTGGTATGGCACCGTATGAGGCATTGTATGGAAGACCGTGTAACTCTCCGACATGTTGGATAGAGACAGGAGAAAAGCTGATGCTTGGGCCAGAGATGATTCGACAGACTTCGGATTGCATAGAGATCATTCGGCAACGAATGAAGGCAGCCCAAGACCGTCAGAAGAGTTATGCCGATAAGCGTCGAAAGGATTTGGAATTCGACGTAGGAGATATGGTTTTTGTGAAGATTTCTCCACTGAAGAATGTTATTCGATTCGGGAAGAAAGGAAAATTGACTCCGAGATTTGTCGGACCATTCCCGATTATCGAGCGAATTGGAAAGCTCGCTTACAGATTGGAGTTACCGGAGAAGATGTCGGGTGTGCACAATGTTTTTCATGTATCTTATCTACGGAAGTATGTGCACGACTCGAATACAGTGGTTTCTGCTGATAGCTGTGAAGACTTAGAAGTTGATCCAGTTGATAGAAGACCTCGTAAGCCGCTTCGTGTTGTTGAAACCGACACGAAACAGCTTAGGAGGAAGGTAGTTAAGTTGCTCAAGATACAATGGAGTGATGATGATAACGACTGTACGTGGGAAGTGGAAGAGAGGATGAAGGCAGCTCATCCTGAACTCTTCAAGGTATGACCCTAAGGTGTCATCTCATCTCGCGATATTGTAACTTGTTCTAAGTCTTAGAATTCTGTACGCTAAGCAAGAATTGGATGCATGGTTTGTTGATTGCTATGGATGGTAGGCGTACAGAATAGTCTTTGATTGCTTTGTTTGCTTGGAATTTCGGGGGCGAAATTCCTAAGGGGGAGAGAATGTAACGACCCGTATTTTTCACGGATCGAAAAGTTCGTCAAATCTGGAATTTTTGCATTTTTAAGTCATTTCAGATTTTTAGGCAGATTTGTCTAAGTCCTAGGTCGTACGCGACCTAAATGTTGTTGGCGACTTAAGAGATAAGTCGTGAGCGACTTAGAGAAGATCTGCGACCTAAGGGGATTAGTCTGGGTCGAGTTGCCGACTTAAGGTAGTGACCGACCTAAGTGATGAGTCGTGACCGACTTAAGAAGTTTAGGCGACCTAAGTATTCTGGGGTAGAGTTAGGTCGGCAACGACCTAAGAGAATGTTGTGAGCGACCTAAGAGTTTCGGTGAGCTAAGTGTTAGGTCGGCAGGGCGAGTTAACGACCTAAAGAACTGACCGACTTAAGGATATGGCGACTCAAGGGTAGGCAGACCTAGTGGTTCCGGGTTAGCGACTTAGTAATTAAGTTGTTAGGTCGGTTGGGACGACCTATAGAAGTTAGCAGTGTAGTTAGGTCGGCAACGACCTAAGTAGTAGTGAGCGACTTAAGGAGTTAAGTCGTAAGTCTGGGTAGAGTTAGGTCGCATCCCAGTTGTTCGCGACTTATGTTAGGTCGCGTGGAGGCTTAAGGAATTAGGTCGTAACCTGTTAAGTCGTAGGTCGCTGGGTTTCGTCTAAGTGTTAGGTCGTAACCTGTTAAGTCGTAGGTCGACTTAATAGTTAGGTCGTATGCGCAGAAGTGTTAGATCGTAGGAGTTGAGGCGCGCGTATCTGTTAGGTCGGAGTTGTTGGCTAAGGGTTAGGTCGGAGGCTCTGTTAAGTCGTGGGGGTTTTTAGGTCGTAGGTCGGCATATGTTAGGTCGGCAACGACTTAAGGAGATAGCCGAGTTACGACTCAGGCAGTTTTCAGCTATAAATAGGAGGGGTTGTTCTCACTTTTTGGGATCCGGATTTTGAAGCGACGAAGTGCTGCCATTTTGAGAGCTCGACTTCTACACTTCTTCACTTCTTTTCTCCACTCTAATCTAGTGCTTCCATCCATCCAAATCGAAGATCAAGGTTGAAGATTCAAGAGCTTAGATTGAAGATCTTCATCTTTTCAAGAGAGATTTCTTCGTTTGAAGTGAGATCTTGTCGGATCTAGCTTAGTTCTTCGCTGTCCAGATCTGAAGTTGTTATCTTTTGGATTGTTTAGGTGATTTGGTGAGTGGTGATTATCTCTCACACGGATCCAAAGGAGTATATCGGATTTTTGGCTCGATTTGGTGTTAAAATAGTGATTTCCATGCATTTTCTTCATCCTATGTATAGATCCATGTAGATCCATTGTTCATGATGATGTTGCATCCATTTTATCATATGTTAACCTATGCAAGTTCATTCATCAAGTTTGTAGAGATATAATCCATGTTTTCATGCTTATTGGACTTTCAACTCTTTAATTACGAAAATGCCATTATTGTTATAATTGTCTACTTAGATCATTTTTGAATGCTTGATTGCTTGGATTGATGTTTGATTTGATTGATTGTTATGAACTAGATGATTGATGATTAGATTAGATCGAAGGTGATTCAAAAGCTAAGGGAAAGGCTCTTGAATTGGAAAAGCTGCTCGTGGCATATGTAGCGGGATGATGAAGCTCTTATGCATAGATTTGATGATGTGAAGTTGAGATGAAGCTTTGCAAGGGTGTAATGAAGCGAGGCATCATATGATGAAGACTTGGTCTAATCCAGACGGGATCATTCCAAGCATGTTGATAACTCGGTGATATGATTCGAGTTGAAGATAATGAATGGATATGAGAATAGTCGAGGAGGATGACTAGGAGGCTTGGATAGCATCGTTGTTGAAGGTTCTAGCATGCTCTAAGCAAGAGTACGTTTGGGCAGATTCGATAGTCCCAACGGCCAATTGTTGATGGTCGAGTACTCTGGGCAGATTCGATAGTCCTAGGCACGGGCTGCGACGACGTGCGGGAGTTATGTCTAGAACCGGGGTTTCCATTAGCCCTTGACGGACGGCTGAAAGAATGTGCCGGTCATTCAATTAACGGTGATATCGAAGCAATGATAACAGTGATAGCCAGAGTCATGGATGTTTGGTTGTATCGTCATTCGGACTCAAGAGCGGTATTTTCTAGGTGCATATCTGATTTAGGCCTTGGTACTTGGAAAACATCGCCCTTGACTCGAGTGATAGTAGCTTTACTTTAAATTGTATGCTCTGCTATGTTTGCTTCTGCTTAGTGTGTGTCTGGGGGCTATCACTGTAGAATGAGGTTGGAGTGGGAGGGTTGTATTCCTATTCCTTTTTCCTTTATGCTCTTTTGGTATGTTGTTAGTTAATTTACTGCTCACTAAGACTGTTGTCTGACTCAAGGCTTTATGTTTTAATTCTTATTGCCTTGGGCTGTTCGTCCATTTTGGGACGGGCAGACTAGGTAGCAGGTGACAGGTGCTGTTCTCCTCTCACGATGCTGATATCGAAGACGAGCTGGAGGGTTGCATATTATCTTCTTATTATATGTACTGGATATTCCGCTGTTTTGTATTCTCTGAGAGATATGTAGTGAGGCTGGATGTATTGACTATGTGGATGTTTGTATTCAACTATTATGGAGTTTTATATGATGTCATTTTGTTCTGTAAAGCTTCACTATACATATGTTCTATTGTATTTTGTCCATGCGCTGTGAGTAATACGATAGATTCTTTATGTTTTAAATCTTACCTTGACAATCGTCCATGGTCGCCTGGCACACTTTACAGCGCTCTATCTCTAGATTCGGTGCAGGGGTCATGGGCGGTCGTCACAGTTACAGTTGGTATCAGAGCTTTGGCTCTAGGCAAAATTTAGCATATATAGTAAATTTATTTACAGAATCATTTTCGTTCGAGTTTGAATTTCTTCCTTTGGACTCGATTTCCTTTGAACTTTGGAACATTCCTTGCGGTTCCAAAATTCATTCTTGTCTCTCCCTATTTGTATTCTTTTGATTCTGGAGTATTCCATAACTCCACTTCGAATGATCTCTATAAGAATAGGCGATCCAGCCAATCTTTGGATGATTTGTAAAGGGGTGGAACTCCTTTACAATTGGCATTGATTCACCGGAGATTTATATATCCCTCGGTTTTGATGTTGCCATCTCTTGTTATGCCGAATTCTATCTCTGGCGATCGAATATCGATTTGCCTTAGATTTCCACATCGATTATGTTCTTGAAGTCACAGTTGGCCCGGTTAAGGTCGCCCGCGATTTATATAAGTATATCCATCTATTGTTTTGTAATCAATTATCTCATTTTTCGTTCGAACTTATCTTCAAATCAGAATCCTATTTGATTAGAGTCCCTCTAATTTGAATTTCTATCTTTGTTTTGAAATCCATTCTTGAACCATCCTTTGAAAAATCAGGCTTGTTTATATTTTAGAAATTGTTTTATATATCGAAATTATTATATTCTATATATAAAAGTGAAAAATGTCTTCGATCACGATTATATATACCTTTTAAAAATAAGAATTTGAATTTTTGAAAGGATTTGAAATTTTGATTTATATAAAAATAATTTATAATTAAAGGATTTTAAAATTTGAAATTCGAGAATTGAACTCCGGTATTTTGAAATGGGTTTTAAGATTTTGAAATATATAATAATAATATGATTTAAAAGTATTTTCCGAATAAGAAATGTTTCAAATGATTTTAATAAGTTTCGAATGATTTCAAAGAAATTTCAAAAGAAGTTTGAGAAAATTAAAGTCCAGAACTCACTTATGTCGCTGGAAAATAATTTCGGTGATGAGTGCACGCATCATCGACATTGATTTTCGAGTTTCAGAGTGGGGGATAGGCCACTTCAGTAGCTTTGCTATGCGAGTGATTTTGTGAAACTATTTTGATTTCAAATTCCGAAGTAAGATTTGATATTCGAAAGATATATGTATATATATATATTTGAAATGATTTGAAGTAAGCCGGTGTTCAGTCCTTGAGTTTCGGATTTGATATAAACCCATCTATAAAAATTGATTTACTGATTTGTTGCTGATTTCCAACTCTTGAATTTGAAAATGATTTCTTTAACTATTTTGAAGGTTCGAGCACTTCCAAATCAAGGTTAACTTTTCAAAGCTAAGAAATTTTGAAAAAAATGAATTATTTGATAAAGTATATAAATTTGTTTCGAATGTTTAAGTATGAAGTAATATGATTTAAATAAGTTGAAACTGTTTTGTTAAGTATATGAATAAGGCAAAATTTTAAATTTTTCTAATATGAAATTTAGATTTGAAATGTTTTGAAAAGAATTTGGTCTTCAAAATATTTTGAATAAAATTTAGTTTAAATGTTTTAACTTGGTAACATCTTTATGAAACTATATATTTAACAAGTTGGAATAAATATATAAGTTGTACGTATGTTGTTTTATTCGCATAATTAATTTGATCCAAGTTTGAGTACACAAGTTCGAGGTGAATTACACCATTTCGTGTTAGGATTTTTCATTCGATTCTTAATGACGAATATTTGATATGGATTTTGGGCTTGATTCTAGGATTCTCTATCATAGTATATGGCTATGCAAGGAGACTGATAGCTTCTAGTTGAGAAACCATATCGAAAATCCGCATTAAGGAAGTCGAATGGACAATACTAGTTCGAAAGCGAACTTGTGCGATCGAGCGAGCGATCAAATGTGATTCTTCGAAATGATGACGTATGTACACCTTATATTCTATTATCATCGATATATTTTGACGCTGAAATTGAAGGCTGTCGAGTTAGAATATCTTTGCTTACTAAAAGAAAATTTCCAATTTAAATTACAAAGATATATAATCCATAAAAGCAAATATATTCAATCCCATATGGCTCTTCATACAGCGAAATTTATTTTGAAAAATTTGATCCTTATATAAGATAGACCTTACGTAAGTATAAGATGATTTTGAAAACATTTGATTTTGGAAATGAATTGGTTGACTTAAATTATTGATTTGGAAATTTGGATTTATTTTCTAAATCTATTATTCTGGAAAAGTTGAAACTAAAGATATTTAATGTAACGGCCCACCCTTTTGGACAATTTAAATCGACAAGTAAACACACATGCCGATTCCAAACCATTCAAAAGGGAGGATTGTTAATGGGGTAAATATGAAAAGAAGAGAAAAGGGACAAGAAACAACCACAGAATCTCGCAGCGGAAAGATAAAATATAATAATCAAATAAACAGTTCATGAAGCTGTTTAATATACTTTTGATCATCATTTATACAACATTTATCAGAGTTATACATATACAACAGAACAAATAAAATAATGCAGCAGACAACATGATGCATGGATAATAATAGTAATAGTATACCAAATCTTCGTCTTCGTCCTCCAGAATAGATCTTCAATAAGCTGAAAACTCAGGACTGACCCGAGCGTAATGAAAAGACAAAACACTCGAGTCAGGACTAAAATATCCTTATGTAAGTTAAATCAATCGTAAATAAAGATGAGTGTAACGGCGTCAGAGACGTTTACGGGGTTTGCCATCTCCTATCCAGTGTCGACGTGCGTGCAATAACTCAAGAGATGTTACGGGATTTTTCATCTCTTAAGGATCCGTTAAACTATCTACTATGTAGTACAATACGCTATTATAATATGTCTACAGTAAAGTAAAAGTATTAAAATAGCGTTAAGGCGTTACCCATATTCCCCTTAACACATTTTATATATTCCCATAGTCTATACAGTACCGTACGCTCCTCCGAAAGGTTTACGCAGAGGGCACCCCATAGGTATGGTACAAAACAAACTCGTAGAAGGCACGCTAGGGCATGTGAACACGGCACACGAGGAGATGCCAGGGTAGATATACCAATTGCACTCCCGGACTGGTGGTGACGCATAGCAGCTACTACCGCCCACCTCGGACACACTCCCAAACAATCGAGGGGTGGCCACCAAAACAATCACAAAAGCAATAGAATGGTATCGAAGAAATATGCCCGATAAGAGGAATGACCTCACATTGGCCCGGTATAGCTCCTGATTTTTGTCACATCTAAGCTGACTCACGGGAGTCAGGGTCACGTCATACCATATAGAATCGTCGCCAAACCATCCTACTTCATTTCTGGAATCTCCACCACGTACACAGTTGTTAAAGTGGTTTTCGGTATTGACAGAGAGTATGCCCATATCCGATCTCGGTCTCTTTAACAACCGAACGCTTATTACACACCGGATGGTTCTTTTACATTTTCAAAAATCAATTCATAATTGATATCAAAATATCAAGTTCGCTTCAAAAATCAAATCCATTTCAAATTCATCGTATTTACGCAAAATATACGATTTCATTTCAAAAATCATTTCGCCCCAATATCTCATTTCAATTTAAAAATTATTTCACATTTCAATTTAGGTTGTAACTTCATTTAGCCCAATTCGTATTTAAATCCAAGATTTAAATATAAACTTTTCACCTTATTGACCAGTTGGAAATTTTGGAAAATAGTTTTGAATAGTTTAAAGTAGCTTAAATAATTGAAAATAGTTAAAATACTCTAAATATTAAAGATAGATTTCAAAATAGTTTTAAATTGATTTAATATAGTTAACTAGATTTAAAATAGATTAAATATAATTAAATAGGTTAAATAGCTTTAAAATAGATAAAAATAAAATTTAAATAAATTGAAACAATTAATTAGTTTAAAATAAATTAAATTGAGTTAAGTATATTTAAAAATAGATTAAAATAAGTTAACATGTTTAAAACAAATTAAAATAATTTAATATAGTTAATATAGGTTAAAATAGTGAAGTATAAAATAGTTTGGATATTTAAAATGGTTTGTATAGCAGGATAATTTGGGAAAACCAAAATGAAATAGCTTCAAAGTCAACCATTTTATTTTCCAACTTACCCATCTGAATCAAATTCAAATTTCCATTTAGTCGATTCAAATCAAAATTTCAGTTCAAATCAATTTCGATTTCAAATTAATTCAATTCTATCCCAAATCCAATTTTCTCAAATTTCAAAATGTTGTCTTTATCACACTTTTACTTAATAATATTCAAAATCCGAATAAAAGTTGAATCCTTTAAAATCAAATTAATTTACGAAATTCAATCATACCATAATTTTAATTTCAAAGTCTTAACTTCAATTATTAACCAATTTGTTTAACAAAAATTTATTTCAACATCTCAACATCAAATTCGCGATGAATTCAATTTCAAAAAAAAAATTTGATTTTTAAATTCCTTTAAATCAGACCATTTAAAATAATTCCAAATCAAAGATTTTACAAATTATTTAATTTAACCAATCCGGTGCCCATATATAATTTTCTATCCTATGGCCAAGTGATCAGTTATTTCAATTAAATTTCAGGAATAGATATATATCACTTCAAATCAAATCATAGTGTCATAGGTATATATCATTTCAACCTATTTCTCAATTTATTCAAAATGATTTAATTTACAACTGTAAATTATACACAGGGTGATGAATTTATATGTACAAACAATTAAACATCCAAACATTTCAAATATCAACAATAGCATCCATTGCAACCAATCATCCAAACATACAATATAATTCACGGAATTTCATAGTTATAAATATTCGGAAATTTTAATTGCGATTAAATTCCAGTGCTAATTTGACTGTCAATTTCAATTTCTAGCATTAAATTCAATGACAATCTAGATGACAGTTAAATTTTATCAACAACGACTAATAAAAATCATATCACTTCACAATATTAAATTTAACTAGCATCAGAATATTCTAGTACGTTGTGAGCGTTATAAAACACTCACCTTGATTTTAAATTCCAAATCAAATCGAACGACGTTCGATTTAACCTGAAATTTTAGTTAGCTCCAAACGTCCCCAAATAAATTCCATGACGTAGAGCTCGTCACCATGATTCCAACGCAAAAAGATTCGTCCGATTCTGATAATATATGAATGAGATATGAGTTGTTAACGTTTTAATACAATTTAAATAACAAATTTCTCTTTAAAAGAAAATAAAGGCAACCAGATCTGGCCGTAGATTTGGAGATGAAGAAATCTGGCCACAAGCTCCTTCTTCCCAAACACGTCTATACCAGGCTCGAACGCACCCATCTGCCGCCCTCTAGCTTGCAATTTCCAACGCCTCCACGCCTACTTCCAAGTCGATCGGAGGCCGGCACTTCAACGCTCGTTCCTTGCTCGACCTACACCTGCCGCCACTTGAAGCTCGGTTGTCCAATGATCTCGGAATTCGTGCTCGAAGTCGCAGCCTTCAAATCCATTTCATCGCCAATCCATCACTCCAAAAATGATCGCAGCCGTTCACCTCGAAGGTCTCGACAAGCTCCTCGACTTTCTAGTTGGAACCCTTCGATAATACTGAGTGGATGGAGAGAAATTAGGAGAGGAAAGCGAGAGCTTTTCGGCCATCAAAATTGTCTCTGGCGGCCACGAGATAAACGACTAGGGTTTGCAGTAGAGAACGCGTATATATACACGTATATATATTATTTAATATTATTTACAAATTTAACAAGATTTTCGAACGAACTCCAAATTAGACGTGCCGACAGACGTTTGTAATGTTCTACCCACCTTCCGAACACAATGGAACGTGTTTCGGAAGCCAATTTGATCGTATGTGGAAGATAGCTTTTTAAATCGAATTAAAAATATTAAATTTTCGATAGTTAGTCCAATGCGTTTCTAACCCGTACGACCAAACGATAACTCCAAACGTTACGAAATTTGAAATCTGATAATAATACACTATTACGGATCCAATGGAACTGGTTTCGTCGAATTCCAAGACTGTGTCTCGGAAGGCTATTTTTACTCGTCGATTAAATCGACGACTTTTCAAAATTTACAAAATTTCTTACGAATCCAATTTTAAATGTTAACAAATTCATTGTTGTTTAAATAAAATTTTATATCAATTTTCGATATCATCTTCAATCATATTATATTCAAAATTCAATTATTCAAATATTTGCAAATTTAAATTTTTAACAATTTTGATTATCCGAAATTCATTATCTTGAGATATTTGAAAATGAACTTACAAAATTTAACTTTAAAACGAATTCAAATTATGGAACAATTATTTCCGTTATACAGTTATTCAATTCCCGTTATTCAATCTATTCAATTATTCAATTTATTTCCAATATCAAATTTAAACAATTTAATTGATCCATATTCAACAAATTTCAATATTAGATTTTAAATGAATTCTCATTACTAATCAATTACTTTATTTACATCTAATGAATTCAACATTTATTTATCCAACTATTGATCGTAAACTCATTCAATAAGGCATTTATATTTCAATATTGGATTTTTAAATAAATTTCCGTTATTAGTCAATTACCTTATTCACATCCAGTGCATCCAACATTTGTTATTCAACTTCAGTTATTGATTGTAAACCCAGTTAATATATAAAATTTCATTTCATTTACAATTGGTTTTCAAATTCAATTCAACTGACAAATAAACCGGTAACTTATAATAATTATCACCATTTACTTTTAATCACACTTATAAGTTTATTATTTACTACAAGTGTCACAATTACCTATATAAGACAAATTAGATTCCATTACCATTGACTACATCTTATTTCATTAGTTAACCTAATATTTACATTTGTTTTCTTATATTTCCATTATAGCTAAGTTATAATATTTAAGTCATTTCAATTAATTAATAATTAACTTAGATAAATATTGTTGCAATTCATTCTAGTTATTATTATCATAAATAAATTACAAAATTTTAATTCTTCCAACATTAAACCATGAAATCTTATTAAATTAACTATTTTAATTATCGAGAATCTACGGGTCGTTAGACTCTCCCCTACTCAAAACTTTTCGTCCTCGAAAAGGAAAAAGAAGGGAAAAGGAACTAAGTCAAGAGTTCAACATTTGATATATTTTCCAAAATTATCAACTTATAAAACAATGAAAATTTAATTTATAAAGTCGTTACTACACTTCCACTACGCTACTCCGATTGGCTTACGAAATTTTAAGTTGGTTATCCAAACGAGAATTTTCTAACACCCGGATTTACAGAAAATTTCGGCAGCATCTCCTTTGCGCGGCTCGATCGGTACAGCTACAAAACGCCTCTACGGGCCCCAAACCAATAAAAGAAAACAAAAGCCAAGTGGCTCCATCCAAAAACCATCAAATCCAATGACAAATAAACATGTACCTTTTTGTCGGGCAATCCAAATTTTCTTGATTTTAAAATACCTGCATCTTATTTCTCAATGATATCCAATCATAAAATTTTAAAACAATTTATAATTTGCATTATCAATTTTCAATATTAGCTTCACCTAAACCTGTACGAAGTACATATATCATCCGTACGCAATATCAAATCTGATCATTCATTCGATCACAAAATTTCACTTCCAAACTAGTATCGTTCACCTGACTCTCTAGTGCGGACTCAGATTTGGTTCCTTGATCGGAAACTGTTATTCTCCTTGCATAGCCATATACTATGATAGAGAATTCCAGAATCAAATCAAAAATCCATATCCAGGGTTCGTCGTCGAGAATCGAGTGAAAAATCCTAACTTGGATCGATATAAATTATCTCGAAATTCTATGCTCGAATTCAGATCAAATTGTTATGCGAATAAAATAATATACGTACAACTTACTATTAACTTCCAATAGATTTCTATACAATTCATCTATATTCAATTAATTTACTTACCTTTATTTCGTTTACAATTAATTATCCACAATGCATTATTCACACCCCTAATTTACTTAGTATCCATTTCTTTACATAGCATATTCTTTAATACTATCATTTTTTTTATATGCATCATTTCATACAATTTGCTTAGTTAAGTTCATTTTAAACATTCCATGTAATTTAATTAAATTCAATTTCATTCTTCAATTGATTCTTAGCTATATCAAATTCATTTGTTAATTTTTTACTTCATTTTCATAATTTCAGTTAATAATGTACTTCATTTTCATAATTTTAGTTAATAACAAATTTATAGGTGGGACATTTTATCAATCATCACTTTAGTTTATCAATCATCCTATAAAAGTCATATATAAGAAGTTAGACTTTATCTAAGTTTATAATTATCTCAAAAGCTACAAATTTCAATTTCACAATTTCTTTGCAAATTTGTATTCAATTCTATAACAAATTTACAAAGATATTATTTGGTTCATTGGCCGGTTTTCTTAAGTTCTACTTACTTATTCCATTTAGCCATTTATCATTTCATATTATATATAAGTATATAACATTCTTATCACAATCAAATTTCCATTTATACACATTTCAATTACCTTTAGGTTTTGTTTACTTGTATAATATCTCATTACATCCCTAAAACATCATTTTAACTTTTAAACATTTGGTAAGTCATATTATATGTTATTAGAATGCAATTTGATACAATACAAATTTATAGGATTCATTTTACTTAATTAGAATGTTCAAAATTTTAACTCGTTTAAATTTTCTTTACTTTTCAATTTCAAGAGTTACTCTTCAACTCTAAGGTTTTCTCAAAAGGTTTTAGTTTAGACTTCTCAATTCCTTATCTTATATGGATTCTGGTTATCTAATATTCCACTTCTTTCAAATAATTTGAAAATTATTAATTAACAAAACCTAAAATTTTAAATGCCCGGTTCATTTCAAATCATTTTAAATAAATATATACATTTATATCTTATATATATATATATATCAAATCATACTTTTGGAGTTTAAACCAAAATGCATTTTTTTTCAAAACAGTTTCGAAGCAAAGCAAAGCTTTGTAGAAGTCCCCTCACTTTGAGACTCAAAAATGAACGTCGATGATGCTGTGCAGTCATCATCGAAATTATTTCCCAGCGACATAAGAGAGGAGTATTGAATTTATAAAAAAAAACTCCTTTCAAAATATTTCCCATAAATATTTTTCAACTAACATCACTACATATTTTCTTCAAAGTTTTGAAAACCATTTTCAAAATCCCCAGGTCTTAAATTCAATATTTCACAATTTAAATCTATCTTGATTTATAAGTCACATTTATAAATTATTCTTACAAAATTTTTACCTTCTTAAAACATTCGACAAGTTGTTTTATCATTGTTTATTTTGTAATAAACCTTATTTATTAAAACACAATATCCAATTTACGGTAACCATACATATTATCATTTCTAACAACCAAACAAACTGGATGTATCATAATAATTTCTAAAAATTATATCTTTATATACAAAATATAATTGGAGCAAAATTATTTCATTTACCCAATTTCAAAACAATACTATGTCGAATTGTTCTGTTCAAGTGTTTAGAGATCCCTATCAATGACGTTAATTACTCGTATTGACCAGAATCCATATGCCACTCAACAAATCAACCAACACAATATAAAACAATTTTATATCACTAACAAATACGCGCTCTCAAATATATACACTCAGCGACTCATCATAGGGTATTACTACCCTATTTATAAAGAGTCTGACCCCACAAAGCTAAGGTTATCGCTAAACCTGGCTCTGATACCAACTGTAACGGCCCACCCTTTTGGACAATTTAAATCGACAAGTAAACACACATGCCGATTCCAAACCATTCAAAAGGGAGGATTGTTAATGGGGTAAATAAGAAAAGAAGAGAAAAGGGACAAGAAACAACCACAGAATCTCGCAGCGGAAAGATAAAATATAATAATCAAATAAACAGTTCATGAAGCTGTTTAATATACTTTTGATCATCATTTGTACAACATTTATCAGAGTTATACATATACAACAGAACAAATAAAATAATGCAGCAGACAGCATGATGCATGGATAATAATAGTAATAGTATACCAAATCTTCGTCTTCGTCCTCCAAAATAGATCTTCAATAAGCTGAAAACTCAGGACTGACCCGAGCGTAATGAAAAGACAAAACACTCGAGTCAGGACTAAAATATCCTTATGTAAGTTAAATCAATCGTAAATAAAGATGAGTGTAACGGCGTCAGAGACGTTTACGGGGTTTGCCATCTCCTATCCAGTGTCGACATGCGTGCAATAACTCAAGAGATGTTACGGGATTTTTCATCTCTTAAGGATCCGTTAAACTATCTACTATGTAGTACAATACGCTATTATAATATGTCTACAGTAAAGTAAAAGTATTAAAATAGCGTTAAGGCGTTACCCATATTCCCCTTAACACATTTTATATATTCCCATAGTCTATACAGTACCGTACGCTCCTCCGAAAGGTTTACGCAGAGGGCACCCCATAGGTATGGTACAAAACAAACTCGTAGAAGGCACGCTAGGGCATGTGAACACGGCACACGAGGAGATGCCAGGGTAGATATACCAATTGCACTCCCGGACTGGTGGTGACGCATAGCAGCTACTACCGCCCACCTCGGACACACACCCAAACAATCGAGGGGTGGCCACCAAAACAATCACAAAAGCAATAGAATGGTATCGAAGAAATATGCCCGATAAGAGGAATGACCTCACATTGGCCCGGTATAGCTCCTGATTTTTGTCACATCTAAGCTGACTCACGGGAGTCAGGGTCATGTCATACCATATAGAATCGTCGCCAAACCATCCTACTTCATTTCTGGAATCTCCACCACGTACACAGTTGTTAAAGTGGTTTTCGGTATCGACAGAGAGTATGCCCATATCCGATCTCGGTCTCTTTAACAACCGAACGCTTATTACACACCGGATGGTTCTTTTACATTTTCAAAAATCAATTCATAATTGATATCAAAATATCAAGTTCGCTTCAAAAATCAAATCCATTTCAAATTCATCGTATTTACGCAAAATATACGATTTCATTTCAAAAATCATTTCGCCCCAATATCTCATTTCAATTTAAAAATTATTTCACATTTCAATTTAGGTTGTAACTTCATTTAGCCCAATTCGTATTTAAATCCAAGATTTAAATATAAACATTTCACCTTATTGACCAGTTGGAAATTTTGGAAAATAGTTTTGAATAGTTTAAAGTAGCTTAAATAATTGAAAATAGTTAAAATACTCTAAATATTAAAGATAGATTTCAAAATAGTTTTAAATTGATTTAATATAGTTAACTAGATTTAAAATAGATTAAATATAATTAAATAGGTTAAATAGCTTTAAAATAGATAAAAATAAAATTTAAATAAATTGAAACAATTAATTAGTTTAAAATAAATTAAATTGAGTTAAGTATATTTAAAAATAGATTAAAATAAGTTAACATGTTTAAAACAAATTAAAATAATTTAATATAGTTAATATAGGTTAAAATAGTGAAGTATAAAATAGTTTGAATATTTAAAATGGTTTATATAGCAGGATAATTTGGGAAAACCAAAATGAAATAGCTTCAAAGTCAACCATTTTATTTTCCAACTTACCCATCTGAATCAAATTCAAATTTCCATTTAGTCGATTCAAATCAAAATTTCAGTTCAAATCAATTTCGATTTCAAATTAATTCAATTCTATCCCAAATCCAATTTTCTCAAATTTCAAAATGTTGTCTTTATCACACTTTTACTTAATAATATTCAAAATCCGAATAAAAGTTGAATCCTTTAAAATCAAATTAATTTACGAAATTCAATCATACCATAATTTTAATTTCAAAGTCTTAACTTCAATTATTAACCAATTTGTTTAACAAAAATTTATGTCAACATCTCAACATCAAATTCGCGATGAATTCAATTTCAAAAAAAAAATTTGATTTTTAAATTCCTTTAAATCAGACCATTTAAAATAATTCCAAATCAAAGATTTTACAAATTATTTAATTTAACGAATCCGGTGCCCATATATAATTTTCTATCCTATGGCCAAGTGATCAGTTATTTCAATTAAATTTCAGGAATAGATATATATCACTTCAAATCAAATCATAGTGTCATAGGTATATATCATTTCAACCTATTTCTCAATTTATTCAAAATGATTTAATTTACAACTGTAAATTATACACAGGGTGATGAATTTATATGTACAAACAATTAAACATCCAAACATTTCAAATATCAACAATAGCATCCATTGCAACCAATCATCCAAACATACAATATAATTCACGAAATTTCATAGTTATAAATATTCGGAAATTTTAATTGCGATTAAATTCCAATGCTAATTTGACTGTCAATTTCAATTTCTAGCATTAAATTCAATGACAATCTAGATGATAGTTAAATTTTATCAACAACGACTAATAAAAATCATATCACTTCACAATATTAAATTTAACTAGCATCAGAATATTCTAGTACGTTGTGAGCGTTATAAAACACTCACCTTGATTTTAAATTCCAAATCAAATCGAACGACGTTCGATTTAACCTGAAATTTTAGTTAGCTCCAAACGTCCCCAAATAAATTCCATGACGTAGAGCTCGTCACCATGATTCCAACGCAAAAAGATTCGTCCGATTCTGATAATATATGAATGAGATATGAGTTGTTAACGTTTTAATACAATTTAAATAACAAATTTCTCTTTAAAAAAAAAATTAAAGGCAACCAGATCTGGCCGTAGATTTGGAGATGAAGAAATCTGGCCACAAGCTCCTTCTTCCCAAACACGTCTATACCAGGCTCGAACGCACCCATCTGCCGCCCTCTAGCTTGCAATTTCCAACGCCTCCACGCCTACTTCCAAGTCGATCGGAGGTCGGCACTTCAACGCTCGTTCCTTGCTCGACCTACACCTGCCGCCACTTAAAGCTCGGTTGTCCAATGATCTCGGAATTCGTGCTCGAAGTCGCAGCCTCCAAATCCATTTCATCGCCAATCCATCACTCCAAAAATGATCGCAGCCGTTCACCTCGAAGTTCTCGACAAGCTCCTCGACTTTCTAGTTGGAACCCTTCGATAATACTGAGTGGATGGAGAGAAATTAGGAGAGGAAATGTAACGACCCACCTTTTTGCACAGTTTAAATTGACAATCAAACACTCTTGTCTACTCAAACCATTCAAAAGGGAGGATTGTTAATGGGGTAAATAAGAAAAGAAGAGAAAAGAAACAAGGAACAATCACAGAATCTCGCAGCGGAAAGATAAAATATAATAATCAAATAAACAGTTCATGAAGCTGTCTAATATACTTTTGATTATCATTTATACAACATTTATCAGAGTTATACATATACAACAGAACAAATAAAATAGTGCAGCAGACCACATGATGCAAGGATAATAATAGTAATAGTATACCAAATCTTCGTCTTCGTCCTCCAGAATAGATCTTCAATAAGCTGAAAAACTCAGGACTGACCCGAGCGTAATGAAAAACAAAACACTCGAGTCAGGACTAAAATATCCTTATGTAAGTTAAATCGGTCGTAAATAAATATGAGTGTAACGGCGTCAGAGATGTTTACGGGGTTTGACATCTCTTATCGAGTGTCGACGTGCGTGCAATAACTCAAGAGATGTTACGGGATTTTCCATCTCTTAAGGATCCGTTAAACTATCTACTATGTAGTACAATACGCTATTATAATATGTCTATAGTAAAATAAACTATTAAATAGCGTTAAGGCGTTACCCATATCCCCCTTAACACATTTATATATATATATTCCCGTAGTCTATACAATGCCGTACGCTCCTCCGAGAGGTTTACACAGAGGACACCACATAGGTACGGTACAAAACAAATTCGTAGAAGGCGCGCTAGGGCATGTGAACACGGCACACGAGGAAATGCCAGGGTAGATATACCAATTGCACTCCCGGACTGGTGGTGACGCATAGCAGCTACTACCGCCCACCTCGGACACACTCCCAAACAATCGAGGGGTGGCCACCAAATCGAATCACAAAAGCAATATAATGGTATCGAAGAAATATGCCCGATAAGAGGAATGACCTCACATTAGCCCGGTATAGCTCCTGATTTTAGTCACATCTAAGCTGACTCACGGGAATCAGGGTCACGTCATACCATATAGAATCGTCGCCAAACCATCCTACTTCATTTCTGGAATCTCCAGCACGTACACAGTTGTTAAAGTGGTTTTCGGTATCGACAGAGAGTATGCCCATATCCGATCCCGGTCTCTTTAACAACCGAACGCTTATTACACACCGGATGGTTCTTTTACATTTTCAAAAATCAATTCATAATTGATATCAAAATATCAAGTTCGCTTCAAAAATCAACTCCATTTCACAATCATCGTATTTACGCAAAATATACGATTTCATTTCAAAAAATCATTTCACCCAATATCTCATTTCAATTTCAAAAATCGTTACATTTCAATTTAGGTTGTAACTTTATTTAACCCACTTCGTATTTAAATCCAAGATTTAAATATAAACATTTCACCTTATTGACCAGTTGGAAATTTTGGAAATTAGTTTTGAATAGTTTAAAGTAGCTTAAATAATTGAAAATAGTTAAAATACTCTAAATTTTAAATTTAATATAGTTAAATATATTAAAAATAAATTTAATATAATTAAATAGGTTAAATAGCTTTAAAAATAGATTAAATATAATTAAAAATAAATTAAATAGGTGAATTATTTTAAAATAAATTAAATTAAATTAAGTAGTTTTAAAATAGATTAAAATAAGTTAATATTTTTAAATAAGTTAAAATAACTTAATATAATTAATATAGGTTAAAATAGTTTAGTATAAAATAGTTTAAGTATTTAAAATAGTTGATATAGCAGAATAACTTCAGAAAACCAAATTTGAAATAGCTTCAAAGTCAACCATTTTAATTTCCAACTTACCAATTCTGAATCAAATTCGAGTTCCATTCAGTCGATTCAAATCTCAAATTTCAGTTCAAATCAATTTCGATTTCAAATTAATTTAATTCCATATTTCGAATCCAATTTCCTCAAATTTCAAAATGTTGTCTTTATCACACTTTTACTTAATAATATTCAAATCCGAATAAAAATTGAATCCTTTAAAATCGAATCAATTTACGAAAATTCAATCATATCACAATTTTAATTTCACAGTCTTAACTTCAATTATTAACCAATTTGTTTAACAAAAATTTATTTCAACATCTCAACCTCAGATTCGCGATAAATTCAATTTCTATAAAATAGATTTTATTCCTTTAAATCAAACCATTTAAAGTAATTCCAAATCAAAGATTTTTACAAATTATTTAATTTAACCAATCCGGTGCCCATATATAATTTTCTATCCTATAGCCAAGTGATCAGTTATTTCAATTAAATTTCAAGAATAGATATATATCACTTCAAATCAAATCATAGTGTCATAGGTATATATCATTTCAACCTATTTCTCAATTTATTCAACATGAATCAATTTACAGCTGTAATTTATAAAAAGGGTGATGACAGGATATCGACAACCAAATAAACATCCAAACATTTCAAACATCAATCAATAGCATCCATCGCAACCAATCATCCAAACAGACAAATATAAATCACGGAAATTTCATAGTTATAAATGTTCGGTAATTTAATTGCGATTAAATTTCAATTCTAATTTGACTGTCAATTTCAATTTCCAACATTAAATTCGATGACAATTTAGATGACAGTTAAATTTTATCAACAACGACTAATAAAAATCATATCACTTCACAATATTAAATTTAACAAGCACCAAGATATTTTAGTACGGTGTGAGCGTTATAAAACACTCACCTTGATTTTTAAATTTCAAATCAAATCGAACGACGTTCGATTTAACCTGAAATTTTAGTTAGCTCCAAACGCTCCCGGATCTGCACTGCAACGAAGCTCTCATCTCTGCGATTCCAACGCAAAAAGTTTCGTCTGCTTCTGATAACGTATGAAAGAGTTACACCATTTTCAAGTTTGAATACAATTTATATAACAATTCTCTTTTTATATTTTATATTTTAAACCTAAATCGAAATCTGGCCGTTCAAAATTTCCTCTAGATCAAGACCGCACACACTTCCTTCCTCCACATCGCGATTTCCAGGCAAGTCGAACCCAAGATGCCGTTCAAACTCTCGATGCCGCACCCCCCCTCCTTTGCCGTGACGTCGATCAGGCGATGCCGAATTGAAGCCCTACACCTCCCCTTCCTTCGCCCCAAACCAAGTGGAGCTCGGTGCCTCCATGACCTTGATTTTCGAGCAAGAACGCTGCACGTTCAAACAGAGAATGCCATCGATCCATTCAACTAAAGTCGATCACGACCGTTGAAAACCCAGATCTCACTGCCCTCTTCGATAATGTAGTTAGAAGATTTTGCTATTAATCGATGGATAAGGAGAAAATTTAGGGAGAAGGAAATCACTATCGGCCATTGAACGAATAAGAAATGGCGGCCACGAATCTTAACCCTAGGGTTTCACGGTGCAAACATGTATATACGCATACCATATTAATTTAATATTATTTCAATTTTTTTTAACGAGCTTTTTCGAACGAACTCCAAATTAGACGTGCCGATAGGCGTTCGTAAGGTTTTACCCGCCTTCCGAACACAATGGAACGTGTTTCGGAAGCCAATTTGATCGCCTGTGCGAGTTATAGAAATAAACGATCGATTTTAAATTAAACCGATTAAATGAATTTCTAAGCGTTTTCAGCTGCCACGGTCAAATGGCAACTCCGATTGCTCCGAAATTTGAATTCCGATAATAATAAACTATTACGGATCCAATGGAACTAGTTTCATCGAATTCCGAGACTGTGCCTCGGAAGGCTATTTTACTCGTCGATTAAATCGACGACCTTTCAAAATTTACAGAATTTCTTAAAATTCAAATTTTAAATGTTAACAAATTCATTGTTGTTTAAATAAAATTTTATATCAATCTTCGATATCATTTTCAATCATATTATATTCAAAACTCAATTATTCAAATATTTGCAATTTAAATTTCAAACAATTTTGATTATCCGAAATTCATTATCTTGAAATAATTGAAAATGAACTTATAAAAATTTAACCTTAAAACGAATTCAAATTATGGAACAATTATTTCCGTTATACAGTTATTCAATTCCCGTTATTCAATCTATTCAATTATTCAATTTATTTCCAATATCAAATTTAAACAATTTAATTGTTCAATATTCAACAAATTCCAATATTACATTTTAAATGAATTCTCGTTACTAATCAATTACTTTATTTACATCTAATGAATTCAACATTTATTTATCCAACTATTGATCGTAAACTCATTCAATAAGTAGCATTTATATTTCAATACACGTTATTATTAAATCTTCGAAATCAGTCTATTCCAAAGTTTTATTTCTAAATAATTCACAATTATTATTCAACTTCAATTATTGATTATACTCCCAGTTAATATATAGAATTTCATTTCATTTGCAATTGGTTTCCAAATTCAATTCGACTGACTGAATAAACAGGTAGCTTACAATAATTATCACCATTAACTTTTAAATCACAGTTATAAATATACTATTACAAATAAGTGTCACAATTACCTATACAATACAAATTAGATTTCATTACCATTGACTAAATATTATTTCATTAGTTAACCCAAAATTTACATTTGTTTTCTTATATTCCCTTTATAACCAAGTTATAATATTTAAGTCATTTCAATTGGTTGGAATATCATTTAATTCATTAATAATTAACTTAGATAAATATTCTTGCAACTCATTCTCGTTATTATTATCATAAGTAAATTACAAATTTTTAATCCTTCCAACATTAAGCCATGAAATCTTATTAAATTAACTATTTTAATTATCAAAAATTTACGGGTCGTTACACTCTCCCCTACTCAAAACTTTTCGTCCTCGAAAAGGAAAAAGAAGGGAAAAGGAACTAAGTAAAGATTTCGGCATTCGATACATTTTATTCAAAATTATCAACTTATAAAACAATGAAATTTTATTTATAAAGATGTTACTACACTTTCACTACGCTACTCCGATAAGCTTACGAAATTTACAAGTTGGTTATCCAAATGAGTTATAAAATTTTAAAACCTGAAAAATTTTCTAACACCCGGATTTACGGAAAATTTCGGCAGCGTCTCCTTTGCGCGGCTCGATCGGTACAGCTACAAAACGCCTCTACGGGCCCCAAACCAATAAAAGAAACAAAAGCCAAGTGGCTCCATCCAAAAACCATCAATCCAATTGACAAATAAACGTGTACCTTTTTGTCGGGCAATCCAAATTCCTTGATTTTTAAATACCTGCATCTTATTTCTCAATGATATCCAATCATATAATTTTAAAACAATTTATAATTTGCATTATCAATTTTCAATATTAGCTTCACCTAAACCTGTACGAAGTACATATATCATCCGTACGCAATATCAAATCTGATCGTTCATTCGATCACAAAATTTCACTTCCAAACTAGTATCGTTCACCTGACTCTCTAGTGCGGACTCAGATTTGGTTCCTTGATCGGAAAACTGTTATTCTCCTTGCATAGCCATATACTATGATAGAGAATTCCAGAATCAAATCAAAAATTTATATCCAGGGTTCGCCGTTAAGAATCGAGTGAAAAATCCTAACTTGGATCGATATAAATTATCTCGAAATTCCGTGCTCGAGTTCGGGTCAAATTGTTATGCGAATAAAACAATATACGTACAACTTACGTATTACCTTCCAATAGATTTCTATACAATTTGTCTATATTCAATTTATTTACTTACCATATTTCATTTACAATTAATTATACACAATGCATTATTCATTCCCTAATTACTTAGCATGTCCATTTCTTTACATAGCATGTTCTTTTATACTATTATTTCTTATTCATCATTTCATACAATTTGCTTAGTTAAGTTCATTTTAACCATTCCATGTAATTTAATTAAATTCAATTTCATTCTTCAATTGATTCTTAGCTATATCAAATTCATTTGTTAATTTTTACTTCATTTTCATAATTTCAGTTAATAATGATTTATTTGTGGAACATTTTATTAATCATTACTTAGTTTATAATTATTCTATAAAAGTCATACATAAGAAGTTGACTTTATCCAAGTTTATAATTACCTTAAAAACTACAAATTTCAATTTCACAATTTCTTTGCAAATTTATATTCAATTCCGTAACAAATTTACAAGGATATTATTTCGATTCATTTGTCTGTTTTCTTAAGTTTACTTACTTATTCCATTTAGCCATTCATCATTTCACATTTTACTTAAGTATATAACATTCTTATCACAATCAAATTTCCATTTATATACATTTTAATCACTTTTAAGTTTTACTTACTTGTATAATATCTCATTACATCCCTAAACATCATTTTAACCTTTAAACATTTGGTAAGTCATATTATATGTTATTAGAATGCAATTTGATATATTACAAATTTATAGGATTTATTTTACTTAATTAGAATGTTCAAAATTTTAATTCATTTAAATTTTCTTTACTTTTCAATATCAAGAGTTACACCTTCAACTCTAAAGTTTCTCAAAACATTTAGCTTAGAGTTTTTTTTTCTCTTATTATATAAGTTCTGATTATTCACATTTCACTCAGATAATTTGAAAAATATTAATTAACAGAACTTAGAAATTTAAATGCCCGGTTCATTTCAAATCAATTTGAAATAAAGATAAAATCATTTATATCTTATATATATATATCAAATCATACTTTTGGAGTTTAAACCAAAATCCATTTATCAAAACAATTTCGAAGCAAAGCTTCTCAGAAGTATCCCCACTTGGAGACTCGAAAATGAACGTCGATGATGCTGCGCAGTCATCACCGAAATTATTTTCCAGCGACATAAGAGAGGAGTATTGAATTCATTCCTTCTTAAAAATCCTTCCAAAGTATTTCCATAAATATTTTTCAACTCATATCACTATACACTTCTCTTCAAAACTTTGAAAACCATTTTCAAAATCCCTGGGTCTTAAATTCAATATTTCTCAATTTAAATCCACCTTGATTTAAAAGTCACATTTATAAATTATTCTTACAAAAATTTACCTTCTTAAAACATTCCATAAGTTGTTTTATCATTATTTATTTTGTAATAAACCTTATTTATTAAAACACAATATCCAATTTACGGTAACCATTCATATTATCATTTCTAACAACCAAACAAACTGGATATATTATAATAATTTCTAAAAATTATATCCTTATATACAAAATATAATTGGGGCAAAATTATTTCATTTACCCAATTTCAAAACAATACTATATTGAATTGTTCTGTTCAAGTGTTTAGAGATCCCTATCAATGACGTTAATTACTCGTATTGACCAGAATCCATATGCCACTCAACAAATCAACCAACACAGTATAAAACAATTTTATACCACTAACAAATACGCTCTCTCATATATATACACTCAGCGACTCATCATAGGGTATTACTACCCTATTTATAAAGAGTCTGACCCCACAAAGCTAAGGTTATCGCTAAACCAAAGCTCTGATACCAACTGTAACGACCCACCTTTTTGGACAGTTTAAATTGACAATCAAACACTCTTGTCTACTCAAACCATTCAAAAGGGAGGATTGTTAATGGGGTAAATAAGAAAAGAAGAGAAAAGAAACAAGGAACAATCACAGAATCTCGCAGCGGAAAGATAAAATATAATAATCAAATAAACAGTTCATGAAGCTGTCTAATATACTTTTGATTATCATTTATACAACATTTATCAGAGTTATACATATACAACAGAACAAATAAAATAGTGCAGCAGACCACATGATGCAAGGATAATAATAGTAATAGTATACCAAATCTTCGTCTTCGTCCTCCAGAATAGATCTTCAATAAGCTGAAAAACTCAGGACTGACCCGAGCGTAATGAAAAACAAAACACTCGAGTCAGGACTAAAATATCCTTATGTAAGTTAAATCGGTCGTAAATAAATATGAGTGTAACGGCGTCAGAGATGTTTACGGGGTTTGACATCTCTTATCCAGTGTCGACGTGCGTGCAATAACTCAAGAGATGTTACGGGATTTTCCATCTCTTAAGGATCCGTTAAACTATCTACTATGTAGTACAATACGCTATTATAATATGTCTATAGTAAAATAAACTATTAAAATAGCGTTAAGGCGTTACCCATATCCCCCTTAACACATTTATATATATATTCCTGTAGTCTATACAATGCCGTACGCTCCTCCGAGAGGTTTACACAGAGGACACCACATAGGTACGGTACAAAACAAATTCGTAGAAGGCGCGCTAGGGCATGTGAACACGGCACACGAGGAAATGCCAGGGTAGATATACCAATTGCACTCCCGGACTGGTGGTGACGCATAGCAGCTACTACCGCCCACCTCGGACACACTCCCAAACAATCGAGGGGTGGCCACCAAATCGAATCACAAAAGCAATATAATGGTATCGAAGAAATATGCCCGATAAGAGGAATGACCTCACATTAGCCCGGTATAGCTCCTGATTTTAGTCACATCTAAGCTGACTCACGGGAGTCAGGGTCACGTCATACCATATAGAATCGTCGCCAAACCATCCTACTTCATTTCTGGAATCTCCAGCACGTACACAGTTGTTAAAGTGGTTTTCGGTATCGACAGAGAGTATGCCCATATCCGATCCCGGTCTCTTTAACAACCGAACGCTTATTACACACCGGATGGTTCTTTTACATTTTCAAAAATCAATTCATAATTGATATCAAAATATCAAGTTCGCTTCAAAAATCAACTCCATTTCACAATCATCGTATTTACGCAAAATATACGATTTCATTTCAAAAAATCATTTCACCCAATATCTCATTTCAATTTCAAAAATCGTTACATTTCAATTTAGGTTGTAACTTTATTTAACCCACTTCGTATTTAAATCCAAGATTTAAATATAAACATTTCACCTTATTGACTAGTTGGAAATTTTGGAAATTAGTTTTGAATAGTTTAAAGTAGCTTAAATAATTGAAAATAGTTAAAATACTCTAAATTTTAAATTTAATATAGTTAAATATATTAAAAATAAATTTAATATAATTAAATAGGTTAAATAGCTTTAAAAATAGATTAAATATAATTAAAAATAAATTAAATAGGTGAATTATTTTAAAATAAATTAAATTAAATTAAGTAGTTTTAAAATAGATTAAAATAAGTTAATATTTTTAAATAAGTTAAAATAACTTAATATAATTAATATAGGTTAAAATAGTTTAGTATAAAATAGTTTAAGTATTTAAAATAGTTGATATAGCAGAATAACTTCAGAAAACCAAATTTGAAATAGCTTCAAAGTCAAACATTTTAATTTCCAACTTACCAATTCTGAATCAAATTCGAGTTCCATTCAGTCGATTCAAATCTCAAATTTCAGTTCAAATCAATTTCGATTTCAAATTAATTTAATTCCATATTTCGAATCCAATTTCCTCAAATTTCAAAATGTTGTCTTTATCACACTTTTACTTAATAATATTCAAATCCGAATAAAAATTGAATCCTTTAAAATCGAATCAATTTACGAAAATTCAATCATATCACAATTTTAATTTCACAGTCTTAACTTCAATTATTAACCAATTTGTTTAACAAAAATTTATTTCAACATCTCAACCTCAGATTCGCGATAAATTCAATTTCTATAAAATAGATTTTATTCCTTTAAATCAAACTATTTAAAGTAATTCCAAATCAAAGATTTTTACAAATTATTTAATTTAACCAATCCGGTGCCCATATATAATTTTCTATCCTATGGCCAAGTGATCAGTTATTTCAATTAAATTTCAAGAATAGATATATATCACTTCAAATCAAATCATAGTGTCATAGGTATATATCATTTCAACCTATTTCTCAATTTATTCAACATGAATCAATTTACAACTGTAATTTATAAAAAGGGTGATGACAGGATATCGACAACCAAATAAACATCCAAACATTTCAAACATCAATCAATAGCATCCATCGCAACCAATCATCCAAACAGACAAATATAAATCACGGAAATTTCATAGTTATAAATGTTCGGTAATTTAATTGCGATTAAATTTCAATTCTAATTTGACTGTCAATTTCAATTTCCAACATTAAATTCGATGACAATTTAGATGACAGTTAAATTTTATCAACAACGACTAATAAAAATCATATCACTTCACAATATTAAATTTAACAAGCACCAAGATATTTTAGTACGGTGTGAGCGTTATAAAACACTCACCTTGATTTTTAAATTTCAAATCAAATCGAACGACGTTCGATTTAACCTGAAATTTTAGTTAGCTCCAAACGCTCCCGGATCTGCACTGCAACGAAGCTCTCATCTCTGCGATTCCAACGCAAAAAGTTTCGTCTGCTTCTGATAACGTATGAAAGAGTTACACCATTTTCAAGTTTGAATACAATTTATATAACAATTCTCTTTTTATATTTTATATTTTAAACCTAAATCGAAATCTGGCCGTTCAAAATTTCCTCTAGATCAAGACCGCACACACTTCCTTCCTCCACATCGCGATTTCCAGGCAAGTCGAACCCAAGATGCCGTTCAAACTCTCGATGCCGCACCCCCCCTCCTTTGCCGTGACGTCGATCAGGCGATGCCGAATTGAAGCCCTACACCTCCCCTTCCTTCGCCCCAAACCAAGTGGAGCTCGGTACCTCCATGACCTTGATTTTCGAGCAAGAACGCTGCACGTTCAAACAGAGAATGCCATCGATCCATTCAACTAAAGTCGATCACGACCGTTGAAAACCCAGATCTCACTGCCCTCTTCGATAATGTAGTTAGAAGATTTTGCTATTAATCGATGGATAAGGAGAAAATTTAGGGAGAAGGAAATCACTATCGGCCATTGAACGAATAAGAAATGGCGGCCACGAATCTTAACCCTAGGGTTTCACGGTGGAAACATGTATATACGCATACCATATTAATTTAATATTATTTCAATTTTTTTTAACGAGCTTTTTCAAACGAACTCCAAATTAGACGTGCCGATAGGCGTTCGTAAGGTTTTACCCGCCTTCCGAACACAATGGAACGTGTTTCGGAAGCCAATTTGATCGCCTGTGCGAGTTATAGAAATAAACGATCGATTTTAAATTAAACCGATTAAATGAATTTCTAAGCATTTTCAACTGCCACGGTCAAATGGCAACTCCGATTGCTCCGAAATTTGAAATCTGATAATAATAAACTATTACGGATCCAATGGAACTGGTTTCATCGAATTCCGAGACTGTGCCTCGGAAGGCTATTTTACTCGTCGATTAAATCGACGACCTTTCAAAATTTACAGAATTTCTTAAAATTCAAATTTTAAATGTTAACAAATTCATTGTTGTTTAAATAAAATTTTATATCAATCTTCGATATCATTTTCAATCATATTATATTCAAAACTCAATTATTCAAATATTTGCAATTTAAATTTCAAACAATTTTGATTATCCGAAATTCATTATCTTGAAATAATTGAAAATGAACTTATAAAAATTTAACCTTAAAACGAATTCAAATTATGGAACAATTATTTCCGTTATACAGTTATTCAATTCCCGTTATTCAATCTATTCAATTATTCAATTTATTTCCAATATCAAATTTAAACAATTTAATTGTTCAATATTCAACAAATTCCAATATTACATTTTAAATGAATTCTCGTTACTAATCAATTACTTTATTTACATCTAATGAATTCAACATTTATTTATCCAACTATTGATCGTAAACTCATTCAATAAGTAGCATTTATATTTCAATACACGTTATTATTAAATCTTCGAAACCAGTCTATTCCAAAGTTTTATTTCTAAATAATTCACAATTATTATTCAACTTCAATTATTGATTATACTCCCAGTTAATATATAGAATTTCATTTCATTTGCAATTGGTTTCCAAATTCAATTCGACTGACTGAATAAACAGGTAGCTTACAATAATTATCACCATTAACTTTTAAATCACAGTTATAAATATACTATTACAAATAAGTGTCACAATTACCTATACTATACAAATTAGATTTCATTACCATTGACTAAATATTATTTCATTAGTTAACCCAAAATTTACATTTGTTTTCTTATATTCCCTTTATAACCAAGTTATAATATTTAAGTCATTTCAATTGGTTGGAATATCATTTAATTCATTAATAATTAACTTAGATAAATATTCTTGCAACTCATTCTCGTTATTATTATCATAAGTAAATTACAAATTTTTAATCCTTCCAACATTAAGCCATGAAATCTTATTAAATTAACTATTTTAATTATCAAAAATTTACGGGTCGTTACAGGAAAGCGAGAGCTTTTCGGCCATCAAAATTGTCTCTGGAGGCCACGAGATAAACGACTAGGGTTTGCAGTAGAGAACGCGTATATATACACGTATATATATATATTATTTAATATTATTTACAAATTTAACAAGATTTTCGAACGAACTCCAAATTAGACATGCCGACAGACGTTTGTAATGTTCTACCCGCCTTTCGAACACAATGGACCGTGTTTCGGAAGCCAATTTGATCGTATGTGGAAGATAGCTTTTTAAATCGAATTAAAAATATTAAATTTTCGATAGTTAGTCCAATGCATTTCTAACCCGTACGACCAAACGATAACTCCAAACGTTACGAAATTTGAAATCCGATAATAATACACTATTACGGATCCAATGGAACTAGTTTCGTCGAATTCCAAGACTGTGTCTCGGAAGGCTATTTTTACTCGTCGATTAAATCGACGACTTTTCAAAATTTACAAAATTTCTTACGAATCCAATTTTAAATGTTAACAAATTCATTGTTGTTTAAATAAAATTTTATATCAATTTTCGATATCATCTTCAATCATATTATATTCAAAATTCAATTATTCAAATATTTGCAAATTTAAATTTTTAACAATTTTGATTATCCGAAATTCATTATCTTGAGATATTTGAAAATGAACTTACAAAATTTAACTTTAAAACGAATTCAAATTATGGAACAATTATTTCCGTTATACAGTTATTCAATTCCCGTTATTCAATCTATTCAATTATTCAATTTATTTCCATTATCAAATTTAAACAATTTAATTGATCCATATTCAACAAATTTCAATATTAGATTTTAAATGAATTCTCATTACTAATCAATTACTTTATTTACATCTAATGAATTCAACATTTATTTATCCAACTATTGATCGTAAACTCATTCAATAAGGCATTTATATTTCAATATTGGATTTTTAAATAAATTTCCGTTATTAGTCAATTACCTTATTCACATCCAGTGCATCCAACATTTGTTATTCAACTTCAGTTATTGATTGTAAACCCAGTTAATATATAAAATTTCATTTCATTTACAATTGGTTTTCAAATTCAATTCAACTGACAAATAAACCGGTAACTTATAATAATTATCACCATTTACTTTTAATCACACTTATAAGTTTATTATTTACTACAAGTGTCACAATTACCTATATAAGACAAATTAGATTCCATTACCATTGACTACATCTTATTTCATTAGTTAACCTAATATTTACATTTGTTTTCTTATATTTCCATTATAGCTAAGTTATAATATTTAAGTCATTTCAATTAATTAATAATTAACTTAGATAAATATTGTTGCAATTCATTCTAGTTATTATTATCATAAATAAATTACAAAATTTTAATTCTTCCAACATTAAACCATGAAATCTTATTAAATTAACTATTTTAATTATCGAGAATCTACGGGTCGTTACATTTAATTTGAGAAGAAATAAATTGGTGAAATTGTATATGATTTTGAAATTGAACTGATATTGAAACAAATTAAAATTTGAGAACCTTAGGTTAATAAACACTTGATTTGGGAGTTGTCGAACTTATATAAAATTGATTTGTATGAGTATGAAATTGATTCAAAAACTATAGATTTGAAAAGGTACTCAATTTGAAAGTGAAATCTTATATAATTGAAGTCTATATAAGTATGATTTGATATACTATTGATTTTGGAAAGTATTTGATTTGAAAATTAAATCTTATATATAATGGATTTTATATAAGTACGATATTTGAAAGTGATTTGAAAAGGTACTATATGATACATATTTTCGAAGTAAAGATATGGAAAGTGCCTTCTGCTTGATATCCGATTTGTGGCCACATCTTGGATTCATTCTATCGATATTATTCTCTCCGATTTTTGGTTTTCCGGATATGATACTCGAGTGTCCTTCGAATTCCATGGCGTTACCCATGGTCTTACGAACTCGATTGCATAGCGAAATTCGCAAGGCAACGATTGCTTAAAGGGTACGGATGTTTCCTGGGGGACCCAGGCGTAACCATTGTGTATCTGCGATCTATGGTCGGGTTAGTGGCGTAATCCGCAAGGCAGAGATTGCTTAAGGGGTATGGATGTTTCCTGGGGGATCCAGGCGTAACCATTTTTATGTATCCTGCGGTCCACCGTTTTGTTATCATGGCGAAATTCGCAAGGCAGTGAATGCTTAAAAGGTACGGATGTTTCCTGGGGGACCCAGGCGTAACCATTGTGTATTTGTGATCCATGATTTGTTCGTTTTTGTTTGGATTGTACGTTCCATATCTGTTTTTTAAAGTTTTTCCAGTATTTTCACTGGGTGTTGAAACAAGTCTACTAAGTACTTGGAGAATTCTAGCTTTGCGCCTGATCAACGCACTACCAGAATCTACAGGAACGAGGATAAACTTGTTGAAACATCGAGTTATAAAAGTATTTTATTATAAATGTATTTTATTATAAAAGTATTTCCAACAAAGAAATTTGGTATTTATATTTGAAATTGAAATTCTTATGGTTCAAAATTTATTATTCGTGCCTGATGCTATTCTTTTGAATCTACCTTATCTGCTCAGCTTTATTTATTCACCTATATTCTGTTTTCCAAATCCTCCTTCTTTTCCTTGTTGACTATACCCTTTTCAAATCTTGTTTATTTATATACTACATGGTTTAATAGAAAGTTTTAGTGTTATAAATTTTTTTAGAAGTTATTAATTAAATAAAACATATTTAAAGTAAATGATTATTGATTATTAATGATATTTGAAAAGTATCTTGAGATAAAAAATTAATAAATTTATGAATCATAGATTTAATGTTTTCAAATAGCTTCTTTGTAAATATAAGTAATAAGGTAAATAACTGTTTCAAATAGTTTTCATATATTAATAAAGTTGTTATTTAAGCATATAAATGGTAATTGTAAGAAAGCAAGAAATTTTGCAAATGGGTCTTGAAAAGTTTTAAAGTATATAAGAAAATTGAATTGCAAATGAAGTTTTCAAATTTTAAGTAAAATTTATATAGTTCAAATTAATTGTTTAATCTTGACTTTCAATCTACTTTATTTCTGGTTGTTCTATTCTCCTACCTCCTTCCTTTTCGGGGACGAAAAGTTTTGAGTGGGGGAGAGTGTAACGACCCGTAAATTTTAATAGTTTTAAATAATATGTTTAATTGAAATTTAGTGAATTTTAAACAATAAAATTTGAAATTTAAAATTTATTATTTGGAATACGTCTATTTAAATATAGCAACTGGTAAATTTTCATCTGATAATATTGAAGTTTATTTTCCTGTGAAATTTTATTTCAATTTAAACCGGTTAATAACAGTTGAATTTAAAAGTTTTCCGAAACCTAAATTTGTCAACAGGAGAAAATTTATTCAAAGCATTTTGAATCAGACTGCGAAATTCGTTTCGCGAAATTCGGACGTTTCTAGCTCCGTTTGGATTTTTCTGTACGAAATAGCAACGTATATCAGGGTCCGTATCGACCTTTTGATCGGATGATCTTGCCACTAATATCTGTATACCGTTTTGATCGTCTCGTCGCGCTGATCTCTACGGTATATTTATTTCTATTTTTTTTAGGACCGGTACGCGGCGGAAACAATGAACTGCTCGTTATAACGGTACCGTAATTGACGACTCTTCAATCTCCTTCTATTTCAAAATTCAAAACTTGTCGTCCAATCGAACTTATTGTTTTAATAATTTTTTTTTCCAGAATCCATGCTTCTAGCGGTTGCTTTTCCCTGGATTTATTATTAGCTACCGTTTCATTTTTGTTTGCTTCAGGCGTTTTATATTGTTATCTTCTTAAAGTTAATAAATTATACAAGTTATTTGAGAATTCGCTTGGTCACTTCTATCCAAATTCCTTTCATTTCATCTTTATTAGCTTCTTCCCAGACATTCATCTCCACACGCTTCCACCTTTCTACCGTCCCATCCACCCCATCAGCCTCATGCCTATGGTACATACTCCGCCTGCAACCGATTCACGCCAACCTTCCACCACCAAGGCAGACCGTCTCAAATCCCCTACCCCACACTTCGGCCGTGTTTCTCTCTACGCGCGGCCAATACTTTGTCCCTTGCCTTAACCCGATCCCGCAGGCAACAACACGCAAGCCACATCCTCCTCGACCGGCCTCACTTTCGCCTTGTCCCCTCGCCTTCGCCTATTCATCCAAGCAACAACACCAATAGCCGAGCCCAGCCTATCTGTTATTTTTAATGTAAGTGTTATTTGCAATGATCTGTTTTATATATTGTTTTATAAACATGTACATACTTATTTTTATATATAAACGTTAGTTATATATGTTTATATATGTGTTGCGTGTGTTGTATTATGTGTGTTTATAAAGGTCTGTTGCATCTTTATTTTATACGTTAGTTTTAAACTTATATATATATCAGTTTGTATATTTTATAGCTTATATATATATAGTTCATATCCGGGTATACGTTATGTTATATGAATAGGTTAGTTTTAAATATACATATAGTATGGTTTCCTATGCTATTATAGTGTTGTTAATATACTATATATAGGTTTATAATGGTTACCGTGTAATATATATTTTGTTTTAAAAGCCTAGTCTATGGTCATATATATATATACATATATAGTATGTTATCTGTTTATGTATTGAAATGTTGCTTACTGTCTTTCTTTTATAACAATGGTGATTTTTGGAAAATATGGGTTTTGAGTTTTATATATTTATATTGTTGTATACATTCATAGAGTCTGCATATATGTGACGCCCCACCTCTATATCCATGCTAACCAAGAACACTACGATGTAGTGCTGTCAATTAGCACGGAGAATAAGGCTGTGGAGGAGCGACCATCCATGTAACTTCTTTGTGCGAGCACCGATACGCCAGATAGAGTAGAATGCATATCCTTTAAGGAGGAAATCCGACATACCGATACAAACACAAAGCTATCACTCGGTGGCTATATATATAATCTTCGGAAACAAACATAGAAATAATCATAACATAAATCAGTCACAGACATCCATATCACAAAGGCGGAAGAAGATATGAATAAATATATAACACATGAAAGTGTACATCAGAGTAGTGGTCGGAAAGATCCACGATAATACAAAAGAATAGCATCACGTGCTATACAAAAGAATAGATACACAACATAGAGTCTATATCTCGAATGTGTACAACCAAAAACTGCTAATCTAAGTAGTTAGCCAAAAGTCAGAGTAATCCAGAAGAGAAGTCAAGCAGAAGCACCTGTAACATCTCGGTCTGACCCGAGTATTATTTATAAGAAAATAATAAACGGATCAGTCTAACTATAAATATCAGATGACATGATATAGGATAAAAGGTATGGCATAAACATATAATAACCATGAGGGCATACTACTATAAGTATGTAAATGATAATCAACAAGGGATTAATCAATGTCACAAGAATCTTCTCAAAGATCCAAACACATAAAAAGGGTAATGACACACAAATTCACCAATACACAAAAACTGATATCATATCAGTGAAAACCACAAAAGTTGGTGAAGCACTAAATCCAGAAATCAACACACGAAATCCAGAACAAATCCCAGAAATCAACACACGAAATCCAGAAATCACTAAAAGGGGGAAGTCCGACACACGGACGAGAAGTTATCTCATGGAAGCTATCCATTTAAATTTTTCCGAACACACGGATGGCCCGAAGGCAAGTCCGACACACGGACGAAGAGACATCGCACATTGCTAGTCTAAACCATAAAATGATCATCATCGATCATAAAGAAGTGTCAATCACACTAAGCTAGTAAATATATGAGTTTAGCATCATGTCCCATAACCACTTGCTTAACTTAAATATTTATGAACAAACTGTAGATCTCTACTAGGAAATTGTCACAAAAGGGTTCAATCGAACAAGTCCAAGAGCTAACCGACGAAGTGAACGCAGGCGTTTCATACCACTCGTTTTACTAAGTCGTTTAAGTCGATTTCTCATTCGAGTGAAGTAAAGGCTTGTATATACTAGTAGATTGAAAATCGGTTTGAGAAAACGAACTTTTGATATTTAAAATAGTGTTGAAATCGCTTTGATGAAAGAGTTTTGATATTTACTATTAGTATTGAAACCTTCATATATCTTTAAAGTGACAAGTCATGAAACGATTGTAGAAACAAATCAATTCACGTTCGAAGACGTGAGTAAAGTCCAATGAAGTCAATCCCAAAACCATCAAAGTAGAAATTCTGATAAATGTTTTTCAGATGAGATTGCCTACGCAGAGTAATACGCAAAGTAGAAATTCACGGTATGACTTAGTGAAGGCAGGCTGGTCAAGCGACCTAAGGAAAAGTAGGTCATACGACCTAAGGGAAGACTGCCGTGCGACCTAGCAGAAGAACATGTTAAACGACCAAGTACTAACTCGCGAGCGACCTAACGAAGTGCGCGACCTAACAGTGAGGCGCGACCTAAGTGTTCACGACCTAAGAAAATGCGCGACCTAACAGGGTTCGCGACCTAAGATAGGCGAACGACCTAACTGTCTGAAGTGTCGAGCGACCTAAGGGTTAACTCGCGAGCGACCTAACAGAGGTATTCGACCTAAAACTCGCGACCTAAGGAGGGTGCGCGACCTAACTGGTTCGCGACCTAAGGATGGTGCGACCTAACAGGTTCGCGACCTAAGGATGATGCGACCTAACAGGTTCGCGACCTAAGGTCTTGCGACCTAACTGGTTCGCGACCTAAGGTCTTGCGACCTAAGGAGGGTGCACGACCTAAAGTGAACGACCTAACGAGGTCCAGGGGAAGCGACCTAAAATGCTTCGACCTAAAGGTGCACGACCTAAGGTCTACACGACCTAACGACCTAAGGACGAGCGACCTAACTCCGAGCGAGCTAAAAATGGCCAGAACGACCTAAGTGCTAACTCGCGAACGACCTAAGTCCTTAACTCGTGAGCGACCTAACACTTAACTCGTGAGCGACCTAGCACCAGAACGAAAATCTGCAGACAGAGGCTTTGAGGCAGTACGACCTATAGCCCAGATTTTGCCAAAAATGCTGAAAAATTGGGTTTCTCGCCAATTCAATCCAAACCAAAAGCGAATATGCATGCTAAAGCGATGGGGAATCATTCCCAACAACCCAATGACAATATAGGCAAGATGTGAGATTAAAAATCTCACCTTTTCACGGAATTTGATGAAGATGGAGATTTGAGAGCAAAGCAAGAACACCAACAAGCTTGAATCAATGTTCTTCACGTGAATTTGATGTTGAATCTCGGATTTGCAATAGAATTTGTGTTTGGAGTTTTAATTTCCACTTCCCACCACCATTTTTGACAAAGCTTGAAGTTAAAACAAATGCTGAATCAAGTGAGGAAGAAGGGTGGGCTGAACTAAGGAAGTGCAGTCCAAACCAAAGTCACAAGCGGGAAAAGTGACGAAAATTTCACTATCTCCAAACATATCGAAGTTTACACTCAAAAAGATCGCAAACGTCATTTTGAACTCAATGGGGGTGGTCTCGAGTCCTAATTGGACCATATGTAAAAAGTAGCTTTTCGGACTAACATCCGTCTAACGATAAAATATTTAAATTTAAAATCGATAGATATGCGGGTTGTTACAATATATATTTTTAAGTATAAGATAAAAGTGTGATTATAAAATGTATGTCATATTGTATTCAAGTCTGTTAGATTAGAAGTTATAAAGGTGTATTCACCTTACTGTTTACTTTTAGTCGAGAAAAGAAAAAATTATAAGTATTGTTTTAAATATATAACATATAGTGCTTGGTTTTATTAGTTTAAAACTTTTGGTACTGTTTTAATATATATGCCGTGAGGATTGTTTTAAAATGCATGTAATGGGTTAGGTTATTATTTGATATAGATATGGGTTATTGTTTAACTGCGTTCGTATATGTCCAGCTTGCATGCATTTGTTGAATTATTTGTTGAGTCTATGTATATATATAAGTTTTACATTCCTACATTTTATATATATAATTACACGGTTGCATATAGGTTATGTACTATACTGTTAATACCTTAATATATAGTGGTATTAGAATATTGTTAGTTAGTCTGCATGTATTCTTGGATCTGCTGTAGTATACTTTCTAATGAGACTTTAAAATATTGTATATCTATTCTATTTATGTGTGTCCTGGTACACTAGTTGCTTTGAGTTTGCATTTTTGTTTAGGATATAATATATTGTTAATTTATATAAATTTACATAAACAATAACACTAGTTGTTGTGTGTATATGCTTTATAATAACAGTTGCAAAGGGGTTATAACTTGTCACGATCTGTAAATGTATATCATGTATGCGTGTATGATCTGCTTTGAGACAATACGTTTATTTTAAAGTAAGTATATATTAATTCTATTAGGAACATTGATTTTGAATTTTTAAATATAAGATTTTGTTTGTATATTAGTTTGAATTATACGTATTATTTCAAATTATACTATGTATAGATATGTTTGTTTATTTTATGTGTTTTATTTAAAACAATGAATTTTGAAAATATATATGTATGTTTAATTTAATATGTGTTTGAATATAAAGTATGATTTTATATATGGTTCACTTATATAACTTGTCTTTATCAATCCAGCTTTAATTTGATTTCGTCAACTCCTATCTATCAGCTTTGATCATCGAACCGTGTCCATCTTGCTTTGGTTTGGATTTCGTAACTTGTTCTGTTGTCAAACTCCTCTAACCTCGAAAGGTGAGCAATCACTCACGATTAACGTTCTTTTATTTATTAAATTCGATTTCAATTGAAACATCAATTGAAATATGCTGCTGTAGTTATTTACATTGTTATATATGCTATTATCTATAACTGTTCACCTGTGACATCTGACACCAATATCTAGTATTATATGCCTGTTATTACTATTATTTGTATTTGTTCACCTGTGACATCTGACACCCGTATCTGTTATTTATACTGATGATATATGCCTGTTGTTATATTTTTTAGTATCTGTTATCACTCTGCAAGTTCCCTGTTAGTATAGAATTCACTATGGGTTGAAATGATACAAACCCGAACGGACTTTAGAATAGGAGAATTTCGTTATGGGTTGAAATGATAAACCCAAGCGATTTTCATTCGAATTGAAATTGGGATTACGGGTCGAAATGATATCTACCCGTATATATTTAAATTTCGGATTGAAATAATAAATATCCGTATCACTTAACCATATGATAAATATATATACAGACACCGTTGGTCCATATATATAAATATTTTAAAAATAAATTCTATGGTTTTGGAAAGAAATATATGTTTTTAATAAATGTTGAGCCTTAAATTATTATATATAAATGGGAATGATTGATTTAAATACATATAATATGTTGAGTATTTAAAATATATTTCAAAATAGATTTTGGTAATAATTTGAATAAGTTAAGGTTAGAAAGATAATTTGAATTTAGTTGAAATTGTATTCAATAAAGAATTTTATTTAATTAAACCGATTTGAAACTTATTGAAATTGAGATGTAAGATATGATTTATAACTTGGGTTTGATTTAAGTAATTTAATGAATATTTCTTGTTTAAATAAATTTAAGAAATATTTAGTAAAAATGTAATTTAAGGCTAGTAAATGACATTGAATCTATTAAGTGAATATTCCCTGATTAAATAATAATGAAGTTAAATCAAGAGCTATATGAAACTGTTAAATCTAACTTTGAAATTGTTGAATATTAAAGCTTTGAAATATATTGAAAATAAAGGGTATATTTAGAACTGGATTAAATTGAAGAATTGAGCTTTGAATAAATTTGAATTTGGAATTTGAAGTTGATTTGAATCGACTTGCGAGACTTGAGGAAATTATAAATACTTCACTTTTTAAATCATTTAATATATATATACTATTTTGGAAAATAGATATATTTGAAATGAAATGATATTTGGGTTTTGAAGTATAAATTTAATTGAGACGACCATGGTGTTATAATGTATATTTCCACCTTGTAGATAGTTCTAAAGATCCTTAGAGGATGGTTATCCCAAACATTCTTTAAGTTACTTGTATTTCAGTTGATATTTCACTTGAGTTGGATTTATTTATATAAGAATGTTAATCCTGACTCGAGTGTTTTGTGTTTTGCTTTACGCTCGTGTCAGACCGAGTGATACAGCATTTGAGACTCACCTTTGGAGTTTGGAGCTTCCTTTGGAGATCCAACTATCGCCTCAGCTTTCAGCTCTTCTAGTCGATTTGTTCAGAGAAGTCATCTGTTGTACTGAAGACTTCACTGCATTTGAGATATTCTGTTGTATTTTATTTCTAACTCTGATGTTTATATAATAGCTTCATGAACTACTATTTTATCTATTCCGCTGCGTATTATTGTATTACTCTGTGTCTGTGATTCTGTGATTGATTTATTTACTGTATATTCTGAGTTTTGCCAAATTTAAATTAAAAATCTGATATTTTGAATTATTCAAGTCAGACATGTGTGGATTTATTGTCGATTTGAATGGTCCAAAATAGGGGGTCGTTACAGATAATATGTATATATCTCTATGTAAAAAAAAATCCTTACAAATTCAGGTATAAAAAGAGAGGGTCTTTTCATTTGGTATCAGAGCTATGTTAGTAAAACATAGTTGAAAATTGAAATCAAATCCTTCTATGAAATTAAAAACTTAAGAACCAAAATATAAGTAAAATATTTTGTAGGGATTGATCACTGGATGATCAAGTTTGAGTTAGACATTAAAAAAAACTAACCAGCTATGTAAATTATTATTAGCAAACTATGGTAGGAAGACCACCAAATCAGGGAGCATGATCCTCCAATGCACCACCAATGGTCAATCTACAAGATTTGGTGAGAGCATTTAGGGATGGCGTAGGACAAAGGCAAGAAAATCCCCATGAAGAGCTCTCAAAATTACTCAAGACTTATACTCATTTAGGAGGCAAAAGCTTTGAAGGGACAGAAAGTATTATGGAAATTCAAGCATGGTTGAGAACCTTGGACAGGATCTTCAATGACATGCAGCTTGATGATCAAAGGAAGAGGCAAGTGGCTTCAAGGCAGTTGAAAGGGGTAGCTTTAAGCTGGTGGGAAGTAATCATTACAGGGAGAAATGAGAATGAAATCACTTGGAATCAATTCAAGGAGATGTTGGAAGCAAGATTTGTATCAGCATCAGCTAAGACCACTTTACTAGAAGAATTTACTAGACTCAGGCAAGGAACTCTGAATGTCATTGAATACACTCAAAAGTTTGAGGGGCTATCCACATATGGAGTAATGCTAGTGGCAGATGAAGCATCCAAAAATGATAAGTACATTAAAGGTTTGAACCCAGGACTTAGCAGAGACATGTTACCTTATGCTGACAGGACTTTTGATCAAGTAATAGACTTGGCTTTGAGATTAGAGCAGCATGACAAGGAAAGGGAAAAGTTCAGAAATTTTAAGAATAATAACACTAAGAAGGGTAAGGGGAGATATCACCCTTATGATAAGAAGAAAGAAGAGGCCAGTAACAAAGGCACTGGAGATGTCAAAGCTAAGGAAACCAAGAAGAAAATTGTGTGTCATCAATGTGGAAAGGAAGGACATATCAAACCAAGGTGCCCAGAATTGAAAGGAGGAGCTTTCAAGTGCTATCTATGTGGGAAAGAGGGGCATATGAAGAGAAATTGTCCTGAGTATAAACAACAAGGAAAATTGGCAAATTTGGAAGGCAAAGGCAAATCCACAGTGGAGATTAATGCTAAAAATCACAGTCAAGTGGAAGGTACACTATTTATTTGTACCATACCCATAGCAGTAGTATATGATACTGGGGCAACTCACTCTTTGATTTCTTATGAACTAGTTAAAATGCTAAGATTGAATTGCATATTAGTTGAAACCCCATTGCATATACAAAGTCCACTGGGGAGTTCTTGTGTTTTAAATATGATTTGTGTGGATGTGGAATTAAACATAGGAGGAGATACTTTTATTTCCAATTTATATGTTTTAAACTACCCAAACATAGGTATTATATTGGGGGTAGACTGGTTAAGGTAATTTAAAGCCATAATTAACTTAGATTCATCCACCATATCATTGCAAAACCTTAGAGGCCAGAGAATCACAATTTTGTGTGAAGAAGCTAAGGAAAGAAAATTGTATCATTTAATTGACTTGGAAATTTTTTTCAGTGAACTTACTATTGAAGAAATTCCCATAGTCAATGAATACTTGGATGTGTTTGGGGAGGTTAAGGGTGTTCCAAACCATAGACCAGTGGAATTCCAAATTCATTTAGTTCCAGGAGCAAGCCCAGTGATTAAAAAGCCAACTAGAATGAGGCCAAATGAACTAAAAGAATTAAAGAAACAGTTAGAGGAATTAGAGGATAAGGGTTTTATAAGACCAAGTAATTCTTGCTGGGGAGCACCAGTGGTATTTGTTAAGAAACAAGATGGTTCCTTAAGACTTTGTATAGATTATAGAGAATTGAACAAGGTAACTATTAAAAATAAATATCCATTGCCAAGGATAGATGATCTTTTTGATCAATTAGCTGGGGCAAGAGTGTTTTCTAGACTAGATTTAGCATCTGGTTTTCATCAAATGAAGGTGGAGGAGTCAAGTATCAAGTACACTGCCTTTAACACTAGGTATGGGTTGTATGAATTTCTGGTTATGCCATTTGGCTTGACTAATGCACCATCATACTTTGTAGATTTAATGAATAGAACCTTTAGAGATTATTTAGACAAATTTGTGCTAATTTTTATAGATGACATTTTAATAAATTCCAAAACAGTGGAAGAACATAAAAGTCATTTGCATCTGGTTTTGTCTAGATTGAGGGAAAAAGATTCAAAGGCAAAATTTTCAAAATGTGCATTTTGGAAAGAGGAAGTACATTTCCTTGGCCATGTCATTTCTGCCAAAGGAATTTCTGTGAACCCCAATAAAGTAATAGCTATTCAAGCATGGAAGAGGCCTAGCACAGTGAGTGAAGTAAGATCATTTATGGGGATGGCAGGATATTATAGGAGATTTATAAAAGATTTTTCAAAAATTTCTACACCACTTACTAACCTAACCAGGAAAAACCAAGCTTTTGTTTGGTCAGAGAAGTGTGAGAAGTCTTTTGAACAGTTGAAGGAGGCATTGGTGAATGCTCCAATCTTGAAAGTACCCTAGGGAAATGAAGAATTAGTTGTATACACTGATGCTAGTGGGTTTGTCTTGGGTGCAGTGTTGATGCAACAAGGCCAAGTCATTGCATATGCATCCAGACAACTCAAACCCCATGAAGTAAGGTATGCCACACATGATCTTGAATTAGCAGCTGTGATCTATGCTTTGAAACTTTGGAGACATTATTTGTTAGGAACTAAGTTTGAACTTTACACTGACCACAAGTCTTTAAAGTATTTATTTTCACAAAAAGATTTAAACATGAGGCAACATAGATGGGTGGAGTTCTTAGCTGCCTATGACTTGGACATATTCTATACACCCGGTAAAGCAAACAAAGTTGCTGATGCTCTAAGTAGACAACATGCTAAGTTAGCTATGTTGATGATGGAAGAATTTAAAGATTTGTCTATACTCACTGACTTGGAAATTGAAGCAAGTAATAAGGTACAAATGGTACCAGTAGAAGGAGATAAGAATAAAGGAAAATTGAGTTTAATGTCTCTACAATCAGATTTAATTTTGAAGGTAGGAAAAATGCAAGAACAAGACACAAACTTATTGGAGAAGAAAATTCTCATATCAAAAGGGGAAGAGGTGACAAATTACCATATTGATAAAAATGGTTATTTAAGAAACCAGAATAGAATATGTGTTCCAGAAAACATGGAGTTGAAGGAGGAAATATTAAATGAATATCATAGAAGTAAGTACTCCATACACCCAGGCAGTACAAATATGTATCAAAATTTAAAAAGAAATTTTTAGTGGAAGGGAATGAAATCAGATGTAGCCAAATATATTGCAAGATGTATGACTTGCCAACAAGTCAAGGCAGAAACACAAAAGCCATCAGGGTTGTTACAACCTCTTAGCATACCACAGTGGAAATGGGAAGATATATCTATGGATTTCATAGATGGACTACCTAGATCTAAAAGAGGAAACACAAGTATATGGGTGATAGTAGATAGGCTAACTAAAGTGGCACATTTCATCCCAGTCAAATCAGAAAGGAATGCACCAAAGTTAGCACAAGTATTTATGAAGGAGGTGGTAAGATTGCATGGCATTCCCAAAACTATTGTGAGTGATAGGGATACCATCTTCACATCAAGGTTCTAGAAAAGTTTTCAAGAAGCCATGGGAAGTGAATTATGCTTAAGCACTGCCTACCATCCCCCATCAGATAGGCAGACTGAAGTGGTGAACAAAGTTTTAGAGGACTTGTTAAGGGCATGTGCACTAGATTATGGAGGTAACTGGGAAGACTATCTTCATTTAGCTGAATTTACATACAATAACAGCTATCAAAGCACCATAGGGATGGATCCATTTGAAGCCTTATATGGCAAGCCATGTTTGTCACCTGTATGTTGGGTAGAAACAGGAGAAAGAGCTATTTTAGGGCCTGAGTACATACAAGAAACTAAAGAGAAAATTAAGTTGGTAAGGAGAAGAATTGCAGCAGCTCAAGACAGGCAAAAGAAATTTGCAGACATGAAAAGGAAGCAGGTGGAATATGAAGTAGGAAATTTTGTTTTCATCAAAATCTCACCTATGAAAAATGTACTGAGGTTTGGGAAACAAGGCAAGTTAACCCCAAGATATATTGGGCCATACAAAATTCTGGAAAGAATTGATTCCTTGGCATATAAGTTGGAATTACCAAAAAACATGCAAGGGATGCATGATGTTTTTCATGTATCACAATTGAGAAGGTGGGTCCATGACAAGGCAGAAATTCTTGAGACCCCAACCCAAGTGCAAATAAATCCTAATTTGATTTATGAAAAGGATCCAGTGGGAATTTTAGCAAAGGATGTGAAGAAGTTGAGGAATAAATCACTGAAACTTGTGAAGGTACAGTGGAGTCTTGATCCTAGTGATTGCACATGGGAATTAGAAGACAAGGTTAGGATGAACTATCCTAAGTTATTTTCAGATGAAAGGTAATTCTGATTTTTAATTTTCTTTCCTTTTGGATGCATGTATTTTTAGTTATTGTGATAGAACTAAAAATCTATTTGGTTGAGAATGTATTTGTTCTCTGAATTAAGTTTAAAATTGATTTAAGCTTAGGAAAATTGTGGGACACAATTTCTAAAAGGTGGGGTGTATGTAATGACCCAAGTTTTAGGAATTTATTTTGAAAATATAAATAAGTTTAAAATAATTTTTAAACCAATTTTAAAAGAAAAGGGGGGAATTGATATGGCTTGATATGGTGTAACTATATGTGTGTACATGTGTGCACAGGAAATACGCATGAATAGAAGCTTAATTCCTGAATGATATGAATGAACATATGTTGATGTGTATGGAAATATATATATATATAGATAAATAGATAAATATATATGGATGCTACTGGTTGTATTTGAGTGTACATGTGCATATGTGTTCAGTAAAAATAATGTACAGATATATATGTGTGTATTAATAATTTCTGTAAGACATATATATACATATATGTATGCTAATCAAATACCAGAGTTCAAATCAGTACAATAAAAATACACAAATATATTTTAAATTATAGGCAGAAAGAAAAGAATGAAGATATAAAAGGAGTAATCCTTTTATAAATAAATAAGGGAAGTACATGCTATTTAAGTGAAAGCTAAAAATAGAAAAATATGATAAAACAGAGATATGTTTTGTATAGGCAGAATGAGGAAGAACCTTTGATATATATATATATATATATATATATATATATATATATATATATGATAAATAATGGAAATCAAGTCACACTTTTAGCATGATAGTAGAAAAGAGAAAAAGCATTTTTCTGGAAAAGCAAAATTTCTGAAAATAATCAAAATGATAAAACCACTTTTCTTTCCACAAACTTGAGCCGGGGAGGGTAAGATTTTGGGTTTAAACTAAATGCAAATGGCATGATTTCTGATGGGCAAAAATGACTTTAGCTAGCACCTTAAACCCTAAGAAGAACCCTGCATAAATAAGTAGTGATATGAAGGGCCTTCTCTTCTTCCCAGATAGCTCTTGAGAAAAATATATATATCACATAAATATAAAACAAGTGAAGAAAAGGGTTTGAGGGCAGAAGCTTATCAATCAACTAAGAAGTGAAAGAGAGCTAGGTGAGAAAACTCACTCAAAAATTGTAAAGACCCGCAAATCCGTCTTCCGAAAAACTCGACACCGATACGTCCACTGTACCAAATGTCGAAAAATCGAACGGCGAAAACGCGAAACTTTAGGGTTAAAAGAAGAGGTAGAAGAAAAGATAGAAGAAAAAGAAAGAACAGAAACAGAATCAGAAACAATTATCAGAATCTCACATTTCGCAGCGGAATAATATACAATAGACAAATCAATAATCTTTAAAACAAAAGACTATATCAGTTTATACATACATCAATCATCAGAGTTTACAACAATGGACAGTTATATAAACTTGTCCTCATATAGAATACACAGCAGAATAAATAACAAGTACGATAGTACGCTTCGCCATCCAGCTCATCTCCAAAGCTCCAGAATATCCAGAATATCCTGATAACATAACTCTAGGCTGCCCGTGTGGAAAATTATGGGCACCCAGAGTTTAGAAAAGGAACAATAAACTCCAGGTCAGTCATGGTGACTGGTGTGAGATCGTAAAACAGTTATTTTCGCAAAGAAAATAAAAAAACTTCGCAATGCTTTTGGAAAATGAAACTACCATAAGGCCTCCCACCACACACACAATGCAAACGCAGAATTGGAGGAGATTTCTCCTTATGATAGTAAAAAATGCTTACTACGCAAATCAGTTGATATTATTATTAATGTCTAGTGTGGAAAACATTTCGAAAGTATAATATCAATCTTAGCCAACATACAACAATTGTCGTATGCCTACTATAGCTACTACGTTCAATAGCAGGTTACCGCCACATTCCATAGTAGGAAATACAATTAAAAACCGTACGGGGTTCTTATTGTTTCTTTGGATTTCCAACAAATGATCAGGCTAAGGAACTTCCTTACCGAAATGGAAACGCCTCTGGAAAGACGCCCCGTATCCTAACCGGATCTCTGCAAACAAAAGGCCGACGCTACCTCACGCTGTACAGCTGTAACTAGGTAACTAACACACTGACGCTACCTCACGCTGTACAGCTGTAACTAGGTAACTAACACACAAGTATGCCATCCCCCGGTCGTAACCAACCTTTATCCGAGGATTCTCAATCACAAAGCAACAGCCACAAAGTATAATCAACATAGGTAAAATATCTGGGCTCCATACCATGATATCACCTTTTATCCAGAAGGAAATGACATACCCTAGGGGCGCTACCCCTACAAACCTTTGCCGCAACATTCCTGTTTCGACCATTACCGGGTTGTGAGGCTCGACGAAGTCTCGTCCACAAAGCCACGCTTTTTTCACAAAGCCACGCTTCTTCACAAAGCAACGCTTTGATCCACAATTGATCAACAGCACTTCGTGTGCCACATTACCAAATTGGGAATGTATCACTAGTAACCATCAACTACATAACCTCTAAGCTCGTACGTCTCAGAGAAGGGTGTTAAGCTAAGAGAATAAATTCTCCGCCACCAACAGAAATGTATTTGATAGAAACTAGCTTTACATCTCAAAGTGTAACGTCAGACACACTTGCATACAAGTCCGTTCCGGGATCGAACGGAACCGAAGGCACTTCCAAAGAAGCCCTTGCAATCCGGATATTCATTAATCACGTCCGGACGTCCCATCACAAAAAGAGTGATATAAATCTCTATACCGGAGCAACTCGGTGCAGAGACATTCGACAGGTTGTCCTTTCATTTTCGAAAATATCCGGTCTTCACACCGGTCTTCAAATGCAATTCATTCACGACGTATCACTATTCGGAATGGGTTATATGACACAAAGGTCCTCTCCCGGCTTAACCGAATAATGAGCGTTTGTTTTAAAAGCAAATCAAGTGTCATTTCAAAGACAAATATTGATAGTCGGTTATTTAACTATCAACAACATTCACAACAATCAATCAATTCAAATAATTTTTCCCAAATTATTTATTTCAAAATATCTTCAAAAGATATATATTTTTCCACACTTCACATTTGAAAATCCGATTTCAAATCATATTTCACACTTCACATTTGAAAATCAATTTCAAATCACATTTTCACACTTCACGTTTGAAAATCAATTTCAAATCATATTATGGTCCATTTAAACCAATTAGATAAATCCTTATCAATTTATTTCAAATTTACATTCCAAAACTGTAAATTTATTTCCACACTTCATCACTTTGAAAATCCTATTTCAAACCATATTTTCCACACTTTTAAAAAAATAAATCAATATTTATTTGTAAAACAAATTTCCCTTTCCTTTACAACTTCTATTCGGAATTTACATTCCTAAAAATCCACTTTTACCCGATTTTCAAATCGTTTTCCAAATATTTATTTTCAACCCCAAATCAACTTTAAAAATTGATTTCTCCATTTTATTTCAAATCCCAAATCGAATTTCAAATTGATTTTTGAATTTACTTCAACACCGAATCACATTTCAAATTGATTTTAACTTTTAATCCCAATTACCAAATCATTTTACAAATCGATTCCCAAATTTATTTTCAACACAAAAATCAATTTTTTTTCATTCAACACCAAATAAAATTTCACATTGATTTCTCAAAGATTTATTTCAAATACCCAATCAATTATCAATTTGATTTCAAACAAATTTATTTCCTTTTAAAATAAATTCTTTTATTTTCCCAAACCATCAAAAATTCAATTTTAATTTCAGAAATCCAATTTCATTTATTTCTGGTATCCAACGATACCAAAAATACATTCGGCTAAATTTTAGCTCTCAATACATTCAATCACAGATATAATCATACACAGATTATAAATAATCAATCAAACAACATATGAAATCAATTCAAATGTTTTGAGGAATCCTGTTGGATCCCTCCAACCTGTTTCCCTGCATCCACAGATGTTAGCACAATACCAATTCCACTTCGAGGTGGAATATCGCGGTATATGGGTTTTATAAAAATATCATCCGCTTACTAACGGCGCAATAGGGTCTCATCCACTATATAATTGCAGGAAATCAATCAATCCAATATATACATATGCCAATATGTATATATTGCTATATATATATATAGATATATCCTACTATATCTAATATCACAATCCAAACAGGCAATCAAATCAATCAATAACTGCAAAAGAAAATCCACTTTCATTTGAGTGAGAAGATCTCACCTTAGCTTTTATTTTTGCAATCCCATTTTCCAACTCCGGCTTGATTTCATCATTTTATAGCCCTTGTATAAGTATTATACAAATTATTAATATTCAAATTAAATCGAACTACAAATTTCCATTTGGTAATTTTTTTTATTATCCCAAGATTTTATTTTAAACCAGTTTCTTTTAAATAAATTTGTTTAACAAAAATACACTATTTATTATTTCACTTATATACATTTTCTGTTTAGCCTATATATTAAACATTAATAGTATAAAATTTTCTTTTAAATGAGTATACATGTATCAGATTAAAAATAGATCAAAGTTGTTTACTAAATCTTACTGCTATATGTATTTATCTTCTTTGAAACAGCGTTAACTAAGCCAAAAATTCACTGAAATGAACTAACCATCAAATATACCTTTGCCAAAATCAGCGACTAAACAATGATAATGGTGCTGCCAAGCCATCCATCATCACTGCCCAAGGTTACTGCAGCCCTAAAACAACAACCCAGACATCTGAACGCAACTGCATCATCCCTGAATCTTCGACGCGATTGATTTGCGGCCTCGCTCACCCTTGCTCAGATCTGACATTCGATAATCCTCAAGAACGAGGTCAAGAACATCACGACTGACTCGAAGAACCACTTCGTGAACCCTAAATCATACGAGGTTCACTGCTCCACTTCCGTCGTACGTCAATCTCCGCTAACCTCGCCCACACGGCATTTCCCGACTACCTGCTCTCGCGATGGAGTCGCGATAGACCCCGCCTCCTCCTTGCTCGAATCGAAAAGATCGCTTCAGGCTTCGACTACACCTCCATCGAACCCTCCTACCACCACGCTACCTCGCGCCTCGACTTCACCACCATCTGTACGCCTCGCGATCGAACTCGAGTTCGATCCTCCAAAACCCTAGGCACTACGGCCGAGCACACGTCGTGCTTCGATTGAGAGACGAGAGGATTCGAGATTTTGAATACCAAAAAGGAACGAAAGCTCGCATTTTGAATTTGATTTGTTTTTGAATGAACTGGAGAGCTCAGTCATTTTTCTTCCTCGTTCTATTTTACTTTTGTTTGAAATGTTTTGAAAAGATAAAGGAAGAGGTGGACGAGATATTTAAAATTGAACGAAGCAGGTTGTACACGATTTCTCCCCGTGATCTTCTGCGTGATTTTACTTTTGGGTAGGGCATCATTTCAGAAGTAGGGTGGCTGGAAAAGATAGAAAGGGGATGATGTATTGACTAGACCAATACAATTATAAATTTAAAATTTAAATTCGATATAAATTTCCAACGCATTTATCCATCGTACGACCACACGACAATCCTGAATGCTACGAAATTTGAAATCCGATAATAATTCGATATCACGGATCCAATGAAACTGGTTTCGTCGAATTCCGAGACTGTGCCCCGAAACGCTATTTTTAAATTCAATTTAAACGATACAATTTCAAAACTGAACAAAACAGTTCCAAATTCGATTCTGAAAGTTTTATTATCTTCAGAATTATCAATATAAATTTTCCAAGCCTTCAGATTATTTTTAATCAGCTTAAAACTGAAGATTCAAATTTTTACCCAGTTTTAATAATTAAATTTAATAATTTACTCGCCAAATTCATTCTGATACTTGAACTTCAAATTTAAATTATCATTCGAATATTTAAACTCAATTAAATATTCGCATTTTAAATGTCAAAAATTCAGGGTCGTTACAATCTTCCCCCCTTAAAAGAATTTCGGCCCGAAATTACAAGTTAGGAAAAAATGGTCCTTAACTCGTCTACTATTTTTCAACATTCCAATAGTTTTATCAACTTATCAAAACAAATCTTTTTATTAACATCCCACTATTACTTCAACTAACTTTCCAAACTTTTCCATAAGTTTCAAACAACATTGTTTTCTTAACAATTCAAATTTAAATCTAAATTCAAATTTCAAACTTTCAAAATTTTCTCGAAAATTTCTAACACTCGAAATTTTCGAAAAATTTCGCTAGCGTCTCCTTTGCGCGGCTAATACGGTACGACTACAAAATGTCCCTACGGACTCTCAGATCTCAAAAGAAAACAAAATGCCAAGTGGCAAAATCAGAATCTCATCAAATTTCATACTGAAATTTAAATACATACCTTTTGGTCGAGCAAATTCAAATTATCTTCAAATTTTAATCCAATTCCATTTTCCTATCGCCTTTACAATCCCTGTATATTTTACTGAACAATAATGTTCAAATTCACTTATTGAATTTCCCAATACACATTTTACTAAAGAATTTCATTCATTCATTTCTTAAGTGCAATATAAGTATTACATACTTCTTATATTTATTTTCACTTTACTAACAAAGTTATATATTCATTTCCATTCAACTTTGCATTTTCAATCTCATTTGAATTCAATTTACAATTTCAATTCAATTTGAATTCATTTTATCTTCCAATTTTCATTCAGATTTTCATTTCGAATTTTACTTGAATTCGATTCATCTTCTAATTTCGAATATTGAGATTTTTTCACTTTCATCTCAAATTCAATTTGAAATCACTTAAAAATCCTTTTTAAAAATGGATATGGAAAGCACGTTCCCCCATGGATCACAGTTACTCGGCGGTTTCGCTACTATCCTAGTAGAGTCGCTCGTAATCTGTAGATTTCTCATCTCTTAAATTTCGCCATAGTTGTTGCCATAGATCGTAGTTCACACGGCGGTTACACCACTATCTCAGTGGAATCGCTTGTAACCGTAGGCATCTCGCCACTCGAATTTCGCTATGGTATCTAGATCGCAGTTTACACGGCGGCTGCGCCACTATCTCAGTGGAATCGCTTGTAACTGTAGGTATCACACCCCTCGAATTACGCTAGCATACGTCGTGATCAATCAATATGATCCCATCACGATCAAATGGACACTCATATCGAGTACCAATACCTTCACAATTTTTTTTCCGCAATGGAAGGTACTTTTTCATATCCTTAGTTTGGAAAACATATGTCATATATGTATAGTACTTCATTTCCAATTGATTCCATTCAATTTTAATTGGCATTCCATAAATCAAATCTCATTGAAAACCATTCAAATCTATTCCATCTACTAATTGAATTAGTATATTCACTCATCCATTTTTAATTTCAAATTTCCATATCCAATTCGTCTCGAATTTATTTTATCAATAATAAGGAAATTTCAATTTATTTCTCTTTCTTACTTACTTGAATTTATATACAAATTCAAACAATTTCATTCGACTCACAATTCAATTTTGATTTACTAGCTCAACTTCCAATTCACTATTTCATGAATTAATAATTTATCAAGTCAGTTTACTCAAATACAATCCATTTTGTTTCATTTTTTTTTCCAAGTTTGGATTTCTATTCAACTCGATTCAAATCAAATTTCATTTCATTATTCAATTCCAATTCATTTATTTACAAATGTAACTTCATTTGTTCAATCATAAATTCATTCATTTTTCAATTTGAATCTCATTCCAATTAGATTTCAAATATTTTATAAGTTATCAAACTTATTTTACATTCCATTAACGAATTTTATTTTCAAATACTTCCTCTGGAGTCCATCTCAATTTGTAAATTACATTTACAATTCACATTTCCAAATCTCATTCGGATATGGATTTTATTTCTTTATCTTTTTCAATTCATATTTATAATTTCCATTAGTTAAATGGATTTATCTTCAAATCTTTGGTTATTAGTTTAATTTCTTATTCAATTCCATATAACAATGATAATACTTCAATATTATCTCTTCCTAACAACCAAGCATCCATATACAATAATAATTCATAGAAAATCATTTCTTTTCTATACAAAAATAGTTTTGGGCAAAATTATTTCATTTACCCCATTTTAAAACAATACTGTGTCGGTTTATCTTGTTTAAGAGTTTAGAAATCCCTATCGATTACAGTTGGCCACCTTGCACCGACCAAAATCTATAAACAATCAACCGATAAGTCAATACAATACAAAACAAATTTTGTATTCACTAACAAATACGCGCTCATATCTATTATTACACTCACACCCATTCTAGAGTACTACTGACTCTATCTCTAATGAGTAACACCCAACAGAGCAGGGTTGTCGCTTAATCGGATGCTCTGATACCACTTGTAAAGACCCGCAAATCCGTCTTCCGAAAAACTCGACACCGATACGTCCACTGTACCAAATGTCGAAAAATCGAACGGCGAAAACGCGAAACTTTAGGGTTAAAAGAAGAGGTAGAAGAAAAGATAGAAGAAAAAGAAAGAACAGAAACAGAATTAGAAACAATTATCAGAATCTCACATTTCGCAGTGGAATAATATACAATAGATAAATCAATAATCTTTAAAACAAAAGACTATATCAATTTATACATACATCAATCATCAGAGTTTACAACAATGGACAGTTATATAAACTTGTCCTCATACAGAATACACAGCAGAATAAAAAACAAGTACGATAGTACGCTTCGCCATCCAGCTCATCTCCAAAGCTCCAGAATATCCAGAATATCCTGATAACATAACTCTAGGCTGCCCGTGTGGAAAATTATGGGCACCCAGAGTTTAGAAAGGGAACAATAAACTCCAGGTCAGTCATGGTGACTGGTGTGAGATCGTAAAACAGTTATTTTCGCAAAGAAAATAAAACAACTTCGCAATGCTTTTGGAAAATGAAACTACCATAAGGCCTCCCACCACACACACAATGCAAACGCAGAATTGAGGAGATTTCTCCTTATGATAGTCAAATGCTTACTACGCAAATCAGTTGATATTATTATTAATGTCTAGTGTGGAAAACATTTCGAAAGTATAATATCAATCTTAGCCAACATACAACAATTGTCGTATGCCTACTATAGCTACTACGTTCAATACCAGGTTACGGCCACATTCCATAGTAGGTAATACAATTAAAAACCGTACGTGGTTCGTACTGTTTCTTTGGATTTCCAACAAATGATCAGGCTAAGGAACTTCCTTACCGAAATGGAAACGCCTCTGGAAAGACGCCCCGGATCCTAACCGGATCTCTGCAAACAAAAGGCCGACGCTACCTCACGCTGTACAGCTGTAACTAGGTAACTAACACACTGACGCTACCTCACGCTGTACAGCTGTAACTAGGTAACTAACACACAAGTATGCCATCCCCCGGTCGTAACCAACCTTTATCCGAGGATCCTCAATCACAAAGCAACAGCCACAAAGTATAATCAACATAAGTAAAATATCTGGGCTCCATACCATGATATCACCTTTTATCCAGAAGGAAATGACATACCCTAGGGGTGCTACCCCTACAAACCTTTGCCGCAACATTCCTGTTTCGACCATTACCGGGTTGTGAGGCTCGACGAAGTCTCGTCCACAAAGCCACGCTTTTTTCACAAAGCCACGCTTCTTCACAAAGCAACGCTTTGATCCACAATTGATCAACAGCACTTCGTGTGCCACATTACCAAATTGGGAATGTATCACTAGTAACCATCAACTACATAACCTTTGAGCTCGTACGTCTCAGAGAAGGGTGTTAAGCTAAGAGAATAAATTCTCCGCCACCAACAGAAATGTATTTGATAGAAACCAGCTTTACATCTCAAAGTGTAACGTCAGACACACATCCATACAAGTCCGTTCCGGGATCGAACGGAACCGAATGCACTTCCAAAGAAGCCCTTGCAATCCGGATATTCATTAATCACGTCCGGACGTCCCATCACAAAAAGAGTGATATAAATCTCTATACCGGAGCAACTCGGTGCAGAGACATTCGACAGGTTGTCCTTTCATTTTCGAAAATATCCGGTCTTCACACCGGTCTTCAAATGCAATTCATTCATGACGTATCACTATTCGGAATGGGTTATATGGCACAAAGGTCCTCTCCTAGCTTAACCGAATAATGAGCGTTTGTTTTAAAAACAAATCAAGTGTCATTTCAAAGACAAATATTGATAGTCGGTTAATTAACTATCAACAACATTCACAACAATCAATCAATTCAAATAATTTTTCCCAAATTATTTATTTTAAAATATCTTCAAAAGATATATATTTTTCCACACTTTGAAAATCCGATTTCAAATCATATTTCACACTTCACATTTGAAAATCAATTTCAAATCACATTTTCACACTTCACGTTTGAAAATCAATTTCAAATCATATTATGGTCCATTTAAACCAATTAGATAAATCCTTATCGATTTATTTCAAATTTACATTCCAAAACTGTAAATTTATTTCCACACTTCATCACTTTGAAAATCCGATTTCAAACCATATTTTCCACACTTTTAAAAAAATAAATCAATATTTATTTTTAAAACAAATTTCCCTTTCCTTTACAACTTCTATTCGGAATTTACATTCTTAAAAATCCACTTTTACCCGATTTTCAAATCGTTTTCCAAATATTTATTTTCAACCCCAAATCAACTTTAAAAATTGATTTCTCCATTTTATTTCAAATCCCAAATCGAATTTCAAATTGATTTCTGAATTTACTTCAACACCGAATCACATTTCAAATTGATTTTAACTTTTAATCCCAATTACCAAATCATTTTACAAATCGATTCCCAATTTTATTTTCAACACAAAAATCAATTTTTTTTCATTCAACACCAAATAAATTTTCACATTGATTTCTCAAAGATTTATTTCAAATACCCAATCAATTATCAATTTGATTTCAAACAAATTTATTTCCTTTTAAAATAAATTCTTTTATTTTCCCAAACCATCAAAAATTCAATTTTAATTTCAGATATCCAATTTCATTTATTTCTGGTATCCAACGATACCAAAAATACATTCGGCTAAATTTTAGCTCTCAATACATTCAATCACAGATATAATCATACACGGATTATAAATAATCAATCAAACAACATATGAAATCAATTCAAATGTTTTGAGGAATCCTGTTGGATCCCTCCAACCTGTTTCCCTGCATCCACAAATGTTAGCACAATACCAATTCCACTTCGAGGTGGAATATCGCGGTATATGGGTTTTATAAAAATATCATCCGCTTACTAACGGCGCAATAGGGTCTCATCCGCTATATAATTGCGGGAAATCAATCAATCCAATATATACATATGCCAATATGTATATATTGCTATATATATATAGATATATCCTACTATATCTAATATCACAATCCAAACAGGCAATCAAATCAATCAATAACTGCAAAAGAAAATCCACTTTCATTTGAGTGAGAAGATCTCACCTTAGCTTTTATTTTTGCAATCCCATTTTCCAACTCCGGCTTGATTTCATCATTTTATAGCCCTTGTATAAATATTATACAAATTATTAATATTCGAATTAAATCGAACTACAAATTTCCGTTTGGTAATTTTTTTATTATCCCAAGATTTTATTTTAAACCAGTTTCTTTTAAATAAATTTGTTTAACAAAAATACACACTTATATACATTTTCTGTTTAGCCTATATATTAAACATTAATAGGATAAAATTTTCTTTTAAATGAGTATACATGTATCAGATTAAAAATAGATCAAAGTTGTTTACTAAATCTTACTGCTATATGTATTTATCTTCTTTGAAACAGCGTTAACTAAGCCAAAAATTCACTGAAATGAACTAACCATCAAATATACCTTTGCCAAAATCAGCGACTAAACAATGATAATGGTGTTGCCAAGCCATCCATCATCACTGCCCAAGGTTACTGCAGCCCTAAAACAACAACCCAGACATCTGAACGCAACTGCATCATCCCTGAATCTTCGACGCGATTGATTTGCGGCCTCGCTCACCCTTGCTCAGATCTGACATTCGATAATCCTCAATAACGAGGTCAAGAACATCACGACTGACTCGAAGAACCACTTCGTGAACCCTAAATCATACGAGGTTCACTGCTCCACTTCCGTCGTACGTCGATCTCCGCTAACCTCGCCCACACGGCATTTCCCGACTACATGCTCTCGCGATGGAGTCGCGATAGACCCCGCCTCCTCCTTGCTCGAATCGAAAAGATCGCTTCAGGCTTCGACTACACCTCCCTCGAACCCTCCTACTACCACGCTACCTCGCGCCTCGACTTCACCACCATCTGTACGCCTCGCGATCGAACTCGAGTTCGATCCTCCAAAACCCTAGGAACTACGGCCGAGCACACGTCGTGCTTCGATTGAGAGACGAGAGGATTCGAGATTTTGAATACCAAAAAGGAACGAAAGCTCGCATTTTGAATTTGATTTGTTTTTGAATGAACTGGAGAGCTCGGCCATTTTTCTTCCTCGTTCTATTTTACTTTTGTTTGAAATGTTTTGAAAAGATAAAGTAAGAGGGGGACGAGATATTTAAAATTGAACGAAGCAGGTTGTACACGATTTCTCCCCGTGATCTTCTGCGTGATTTTACTTTTGGGTAGGGCAGCGTTTCAGAAGTAGGGTGGCTGGAAAAGATAGAAAGGGGCTGATGTATTGACTAGACCAATACAATTATAAATTTAAAATTTAAATTCGATATAAATTTCTAACGCATTTATCCATCGTACGACCACACGACAATCCTGAATGCTACAAAATTTGAAATCCGATAATAATTCGATATCACGGATCCAATGAAACAGGTTTTGTCGAATTCCGAGACTGTGCCCCGAAACGCTATTTTTAAATTCAATTTAAACGATACAATTTCAAAACTGAATAAAACAATTCCAAATTCGATTTTGAAAGTTTTATTATCTTCAGAATTATCAATATAAATTTTCCAAGCCTTCAGATTATTTTTAATCAGCTTAAAACTGAAGATTCAAATTTTTACCCAGTTTCAATAATTAAATTTAATAATTTACTCGCCAAATTCATTCTGATACTTGAACTTCAAATTTAAATTATCATTCGAATATTTAAACTCAATTAAATATTCGCATTTTAAATGTCAAAAATTCAGGGTCGTTACAAAAATTTAAGGCACTAAGTCCTAATGAAGGCAGCCAGTTTACGAAATGATCTTTCTTAAAATGTATTTTCATATGTGGTTATCTTTCTTTGATTTCTTAGATGAGAATGCTTTGATCTTTAGTCTGTTTGTTCTGCTTGATTTATTATGTGAAAGTTCTAAGTATTATTAGTAAATATGTCTTTATAACCCCAGATCTCGCTGATATGTTAACATTAGGAAAATAAGAAAATACCCAGAGAATCAAATAATGAATATAGGCAAGAAGTGTTGGTTTTGACTTAACCCAGAAAATATAAACTTGTTGAGCTGCAATATACTTATGTATAGGTGCTGAGGCTTGAGACAAAAAAGGAATTAGGGGTGCAATAGGGTTGCCTATGTGCTAATGCTCCTGATTCAATGAAAATATATAAATAGTCATATACATAGCAAATAAAATTTAGTGATTCAGTGAAACTTGGTCATTCTGAGTTTAACTTAAGCACAGATGTTTGCAAAAAGAAAAACTCTCTCAAAAAGCCATAAGCCAATGTTAGTTGTCTATACCCCTTTAAAATGCAAGAATATATATATATATATATATATATTTATATATATATGCAGAATCTTACTTAATAGACACCTATGTTTAATTGCATGTTTGACTTTGTTTGGTTATGAATGATATGGAATGCCATGACATGAATGTTTGTTTTAGTGAAATAGTTCACTGAATGGTTTAGTCATGAAAAATCAAAAGTGTTATTATTAACTTAAACTGATTAGGAAATTGGGTCAAGAGCACTGCAGGAATGACTTGTGTTCTTGAGTAATACAAGTTGACACATGGCTTGTTTAAGTCCTGAGATCTTTGTGTAATGGAGTGAATTAGTCCATTACAATGTGTCCATTGATTCATATAATTGCAGATGAGACCAAGATAGATAAATATATCAATGTAAGAAAATTTGATATAAGGAGGAACTAGAGTTTTCCTGGAATGAAAATCTGAGTAGGGAATAAATGATTTAATTCATTTTGGTGATTTCCCTGTTTTTTATGGATGTTTATTTGATTTATGACTGAGTTGTATGAATTTATGACTGTACCATATCTTTTTAAGGTTTCTAGAAAGAAAGACTTAAGTGTGCACATGCACACTAACACAGAACATGCACACCATGATTTATTTGTTTTCTAAAGGCAAGATATATAGATATATACATGTTTCAACTTTAACTTGATTTACAAATTGTTTTAGTGGATTTTCTCATACCAGACATGTGTCTGACCCTAGTGTGCTAATGGCATATGGGGTGTCTCATTTAATATAGGGCAGCTTCAAATGCATTTTCAGGGACTGCAGCAACTAAGTAGGAGTAGGAGCAAGGCTTTGAGAAGAAGATTATAGCATGCTAAAATTAGTTAGATAAGAGCTTAAAAGATGAAATCTGCATGTATTGATATTTTTAAATTATCACTTGTATTAAGTACTGAATGTTGGATGGATATTTTGCTAAGTGTTTTGCTAAGGAATTGACTTGTAATTGGAGTTTATAAATTTGGTGATTATCTGAAAAGTTTAAGAAGCTAACCAATGATTTTGTAAGCAAATTTGAGTAAGAACACTATGATAAATGGGATAGTTATATTTTATAATGTATTAGTCAATCTTGAGTCTTTGAAAATGATTAAGTTTTGGGAAATATGGATAGTTGAGTCTCAGTAAACTATATGATTTATTCTTCCACCATGACATTTGCATACAAGAGTGGATATGCAAAGGGAAAATGCATATATGTGTCTGCAATGTTTTCATAATGCAATTTGTTCTACGCAAATGTTTTATACCTTGTTCTTGATAAAGGAAGAATCTATAATATAGGAGTTGAAAGCCATGTCCATGATAGTTGTATATATGCATATTTAAATATGTTTTGTTCAGATATTAGCACACCAGTTATCTTTGTATTTCAACATGAATCTGAATTCCTTTTTACTAAGGCTTTGATCAAAATGCATTTTTAAGACCCTATGGCTTATACCAGAACAAAGAGTCTGGTTGAACCATGTTTTGGATACCCAGGTTCTCAGGAAACTCACTCATGTTTGCATTTGATTTAGCTTAGCATCCTGGCATCAAAGAATTAAGTTTTTTTGGAATATGATATCTCACTTAAAAATATTCCAGAAAAGAGTTTGTACTCTAGGCAGATTTTATAAGAAAAATCAAACATAGATAATGATATAAACTTATATCATTTTTCAGAGCATAAGCACTACACCATCAATTTAAAGGTAATCATAACACAATTATAATGTTTTTATGAATTACACTTCACTGAGAATCCAGCAAGTAATCAAGGGTTAAAAATCATATTGTTACCTATATGGATGGAATTTTATTGCATGAATTAAATTGAACTATGTGTGGATTGATTAAATTTAATCAATCAAATTATCCTCTTGTTTACCATAACTCTGATTTAAATAAGAGAGGCACATGCATCTTCACATGTATGTGCATATCCTTATGAATACACTGATATATTTATATTGGTAAAGATTTTGATCCTGGATAAGTTGTTTTGATAAAAAGAAAAATGACTCAAGGCTTCAGAAATATATATATATATATATATATGATAATATGTATATATCTCTATGTAAAAAAATCCTTACAAATTCAGGTATAAAAAGAGAGGGTCTTTTCATTTGGTATCAGAGCTATGTTACTAAAACATAGTTGAAAATTGAAATCAAATCCTTCTATGAAATTAAAAACTTAAGAACCAAAATATAAGTAAAATATTTTGTAGGGATTGATCACTGGATGATCAAGTTTGAGTTAGACATTAAAAAAAACTAACCAGCTATGTAAATTATTATTAGCAAACTATGGTAGAAAGACCACCAAATCAGGGAGCAGGATCCTCCAATGCACCACCAATGGTCAATCTACAAGATTTGGTGAGAGCATTTAGGGATGGCGTAGGACAAAGGCAAGAAAATCCCCATTAAGAGCTCTTAAAATTACTCAAGACTTATACTCATTTAGGAGGCAAAAGATTTGAAGGGACAGAAAGTATTATGGAAATTCAAGCATGGTTGAGAACCTTGGACAGGATCTTCAATGACATGCAGCTTGATGATCAAAGGAAGAGGCAAGTGGCTTCAAGACAGCTGAAAGGGGTAGCTTTAAGCTGGTGGGAAGTAATCATTACAGGGAGAAATGAGAATGAAATCACTTGGAATCAATTCAAGGAGATGTTGGAAGCAAGATTTGTATCAGCATCAGCTAAGACCACTTTACTAGAAGAATTTACTAGACTCATGCAAGGAACTCTGAATGTCATTGAATACACTCAAAAGTTTGAGGGGCTATCCACATATGGAGCAATGCTAGTGGCAGATGAAGCATCCAAAAATGATAAGTACATTAAAGGTTTGAACCCAGGACTTAGCAGAGACATGTTACCTTATGCTGACAGGACTTTTGATCAAGTAATAGACTTGGCTTTGAGATTAGAGCAGCATGACAAGGAAAGGGAAAAGTTCAGAAATTTTAAGAATAATAACACTAAGAAGGGTAAGGGGAGATATCACCCTTATGATAAGAAGAAAGAAGAGGCCAGTAACAAAGGCACTGGAGATGTCAAAGCTAAGGAAACCAAGAAGAAAATTGTGTGTCATCAATGTGGAAAGGAAGGACATATCAAACCAAGGTGCCCAGAATTGAAAGGAGGAGCTTTCAAGTGCTATCTATGTGGGAAAGAGGGGCATATGAAGAGAAATTGTCCTAAGTATAAACAGCAAGGAAAATTGGCAAATTTGGAAGGCAAAGGCAAATCCACAGTGGAGATTAATGCTAAAAATCACAGTCAAGTGGAAGGTACACTATTTATTTGTACCATACCCATAGCAGTAGTATATGATACTGGGGCAACTCACTCTTTGATTTCTTATGAACTAGTTAAAATGCTAAGATTGAATTGCATATTAGTTGAAACCCCATTGCATATACAAAGTCCACTGGGGAGTTCTTGTGTTTTAAATATGATTTGTGTGGATGTGGAATTAAACATAGGAGGAGATACTTTTATTTCCAATTTATATGTTTTAAACTACCCAAACATAGGTATTATATTGGGGGTAGACTGGTTAAGGCAATTTAAAGCCATAATTAACTTAGATTCATCCACCATATCATTGCAAAACCTTAGAGGCCAGAGAATCACAATTTTGTGTGAAGAAGCTAAGGAAAGAAAATTGTATCATTTAATTGACTTGGAAAATTTTTTCAGTGAACTTACTATTGAAGAAATTCCCATAGTTAATGAATACTTTGATGTGTTTGGGGAGGTTAAGGGTGTTACAAACCATAGACCAGTGGAATTCCAAATTCATTTAGTTCCAGGAGCAAGCCCAGTGATTAAAAAGCCAACTAGAATGAGGCCAAATGAACTAAAAGAATTAAAGAAACAGTTAGAGGAATTAGAGGATAAGGGTTTTATAAGACCAAGTAATTCTTGCTGGGGAGCACCAGTGGTATTTGTTAAGAAACAAGATGGTTCCTTAAGACTTTGTATAGATTATAGAGAATTGAACAAGGTAATTATTACAAATAAATATCCATTGCCAAGGATAGATGATCTTTTTGATCAATTAGCTGGGGCAAGAGTGTTTTCTAGACTAGATTTAGCATCTGGTTTTCATCAAATGAAGGTGGAGGAGTCAAGTATCAAGTACACTACCTTTAACACTAGGCATGGGTTGTATGAATTTCTGGTTATGCCATTTGGCTTGACTAATGCACCATCATACTTTGTAGATTTAATGAATAGAACCTTTAGAGATTATTTAGACAAATTTGTGCTAATTTTTATAGATGACATTTTAATAAATTCCAAAACAGTGGAAGAACATAAAAGTCATTTGCATCTGGTTTTGTCTAGATTGAGGGAAAAAGATTCAAAGGCAAAATTTTCAAAATGTGCATTTTTGAAAGAGGAAGTACATTTCCTTGGCCATGTCATTTCTGCCAAAGGAATTTCTGTGAACCCCAATAAAGTAATAGCTATTCAAGCATGGAAGAGGCCTAGCACAGTGAGTGAAGTAAGATCATTTATGGGGATGGCAGGATATTATAGGAGATTTATAAAAGATTTTTCAAAAATTTCTACACCACTTACTAACCTAACCAGGAAAAACCAAGCTTTTGTTTGGTCAGAGAAGTGTGAGAAGTCTTTTGAATAGTTGAAGGAGGCATTGGTGAATGCTCCAATCTTGAAAGTACCCTAGGGAAATGAAGAATTAGTTGTATACACTGATGCTTGTGGGTTTGTCTTGGGTGCAGTGTTGATGCAACAAGGCCAAGTCATTGCATATGCATCCAGACAACTCAAACCCCATGAAGTAAGGTATGCCACACATGATCTTGAATTAGCAGCTGTGATCTATGCTTTGAAACTTTGGAGACATTATTTGTTAGGAACTAAGTTTGAACTTTACACTGACCACAAGTCTTTAAAGTATTTATTTTCACAAAAAGATTTAAACATGAGGCAACATAGATGGGTGGAGTTCTTAGCTGCATATGACTTGGACATATTCTATACACCCGGTAAAGCAAACAAAGTTGCTGATGCTCTAAGTAGACAACATGCTAAGTTAGCTATGTTGATGATGGAAGAATTTAAAGATTTGTCTATACTCACTGACTTGGAAATTGAAGCAAGTAATAAGGTACAAATGGTACCAGTAGAAGGAGATAAGAATAAAGGAAAATTGAGTTTAATGTCTCTACAATCAGATTTAATTTTGAAGGTAGGAAAAATGCAAGAACAAGACACAAACTTATTGGAGAAGAAAATTCTCATATCAAAAGGGGAAGAGGTGACAAATTACCATATTGATAAAAATGGTTATTTAAGAAACCAGAATAGAATATGTGTTCCAGAAAACATGGAGTTGAAGGAGGAAATATTAAATGAATATCATAGAAGTAAGTACTCCATACACCCAGGCAGTACAAATATGTATCAAAATTTAAAAAGAAATTTTTAGTGGAAGGGAATGAAATCAGATGTAGCCAAATATATTGCAAGATGTATGACTTGCCAACAAGTCAAGGCAGAAACACAAAAGCCATCAGGGTTGTTACAACCTCTTAGCATACCACAGTGGAAATGGGAAGATATATCTATGGATTTCATAGATGTACTACCTAGATCTAAAAGAGGAAACACAAGTATATGGGTGATAGTAGATAGGCTAACTAAAGTGGCACATTTCATCCTAGTCAAATCAGAAAGGAATGCACCAAAGTTAGCACAAGTATTTATGAAGGAGGTGGTAAGATTGCATGGCATTCCCAAAACTATTGTGAGTGATAGGGATACCATCTTCACATCAAGGTTTTGGAAAAGTTTTCAAGAAGCCATGGGAAGTGAATTATGCTTAAGCACTGCCTACCATCCCCAATCAGATAGGTAGACTGAAGTGGTGAACAAAGTTTTAGAGGACTTGTTAAGGGCATGTGCACTGGATTTTGGAGGTAACTGGGAAGACTATCTCCATTTAGCTGAATTTACATACAATAACAGCTATCAAAGCACCATAGGGATGGCTCCATTTGAAGCCTTATATGGCAAGCCATGTTTGTCACCTGTATGTTGGGTAGAAACAGGAGAAAGAGCTATTTTAGGGCCTGAGTACATACAAGAAACTAAAGAGAAAATTGAGTTGTTAAGGAGAAGAATTGCAGCAGCTCAAGACAGGCAAAAGAAATTTACAGACATGAAAAGGAAGCAGGTGGAATATGAAGTAGGAAATTTTGTTTTCATCATAATCTCATCTATGAAAAATGTACTGAGGTTTGGGAAACAAGGCAAGTTAACCCCAAGATATATTGGGCCATACAAAATTCTGGAAAGAATTGATTCCTTGGCATATAAGTTGGAATTACCAAAAAACATGCAAGGGATGCATGATGTTTTTCATGTATCACAATTGAGAAGGTGGGTCCATGACAAGGCAGAAATTCTTGAGACCCCAACCCAAGTGCAAATAAATCCTAATTTGATTTATGAAAAGGATCCAGTGGGAATTTTAGCAAAGGATGTGAAGAAGTTGAGGAATAAATCACTGAAACTTGTGAAGGTACAGTGGGGTCTTGATCCTAGTGATTGCACATGGGAATTAGAAGACAAGGTTAGGATGAACTATCCTAAGTTATTTTCAGATTAAAGGTAATTCTGATTTTTAATTTTCTTTCCTTTTGGATGCATGTATTTTTACTTATTGTGATAGAACTAAAAATCTATTTGGTTGAGAATGTATTTGTTCTCTGAATTAAGTTTAAAATTGATTTAAGCTTAGGAAAATTGTGGGACACAATTTCTAAAAGGTGGGGTGTATGTAATGACCCAAGATTTTAGGAATTTATTTTGAAAATATAAATAAGTTTAAAATAATTTTTAAACCAATTTTAAAAGAGAAGGGGGGAATTGATATGGCTTGATATGGTGTAACTATATGTGTGTACATGTGTGCACAGGAAATATGCATGAATAGAAGCTTAATTCCTGAATGATATGAATGAACATATGTTGATGTGTATGGAAATATATATATATATATATAGATAAATAGATAAATATATATATGGATGCTACTGGTTGTATTTGAGTGTACATGTGCATATGTGTTCAGTAAAAATAATGTATAGATATATATGTGTGTATTAATAATTTCTGTAAGACATATATATACATATATGTATGCTAATCAAATACCAGAGTTCAAATCAGTAAAATAAAAATACACAAATATATTTTAAATTATAGGCAGAAAGAAAAGAATGAAGATATAAAAGGAGTAATCCTTTTATAAATAAATAAGGGAAGTACATGCTATTTAAGTGAAAGCTAAAAATAGAAAAATATGATAAAACAGAGATATGTTTTGTATAGGCAGAATGAGGAAGAACCTTTGAGATATATATATATATATATGATAAATAATGGAAATCAAGTCACACTTTTAGCATGATAGTAGAAAAGAGAAAACCACTTTTCTTTCCACAAACTTGAGCCGGGGAGGGTAAGATTTTGGGTTTAAACTAAATGCAAATGGCATGATTTCTGATGGGCAAAAATGACTTTAGCTAGCACCTTAAACCCTAAGAAGAACCCTTCATAAATAAGTAGTGATATAAAGGGCCTTCTCTTCTTCCCGGATAGCTCTTGAGAAAAAAATATATATCACATAAATATAAAACAAGTGAAGAAAAGGGTTTGAGGGCAGAAGCTTATCAATCAACTAAGAAGTGAAAGAGAGCTAGGTGAGAAAACTCACTCAAAAATTTAAGGCACTAAGTCCTAATGAAGGCATCCAGTTTACAAAATGATCTTTCTTAAAATGTATTTTCATATGTGGTTATCTTTCTTTGATTTCTAAGATGAGAATGCTTTGATCTTGATGCAGCGGATTAATCAAAACGATCTTCAATCGAGGAAAGTAGCAATCTGTGGATTGATGGATACTGAAATGCCCGAACTCGTTGATCCGAAGATACCGAACTCTAGCTATCTCTGACTCGTTGATCCGAAGATACCGGGAAAGAGATCTACGATTCTTCAACGTTGATCTTGCGCACAAGATTCCGTGAATCGGCTTCAGCAAACGATGATTCGAGCGCACTCGACTGACGTAAGTGGAGATAGGAGATACACTTGACTACCAATTGAAATTGAAAGCACAAAGCTAACAAAAGAGAATTTTATTCAATATTCAACAACCAGTACAAATGATATAACTCGCCTATTTATAGGCGTACAACACAACACTTACAACACAACTCATAGGTCTTAAATGACCTAACACTTAGAATATTTACAACACTTAACAGATACAACTTCCTAACGACATAAGCAAATAACGACCTATACAATAGTACTCGACTTAACAAAGTTGCTTCAACGATCTAAGGAACAGTAGACATCCGACTCAAGCTTCTCGCGACTTATCAACTCGCGATTTATCTTCAGCTCGCGATTTATCGAAATCAACTCGCGACTTATCATCATCAGCTCGCGACTTATCAAACTCAACTTGCGACTTATCATCATCAGCTCGCGACTTATCGAAATTAACTCGCGACTTATCTTCATCAGCTCGCGACTTAAGCTGAAGTCTGGAACGAGATTTCGCGACATACGGCTGGAAGAGAGGCGACCTAGGGCTTGTGAAACTTACGCCATAGTCTCGCTCGTGATTGACTTTTTCAACGACTTCGAGGTTAGGTCGCTCGCGACTTGAAGATGAGGGATTAGGTCGCCCGCGACTTAAGAAGATAGAATTAGGTTGTGGTGCTGGCAAGGGTCGTACGCAACATAGGTTTAGGTCGTGGAGAGGTTCAGGTCGTACGCGACTTGTTTTATGTCGTTCGATGGAGTTAAGTCGTGGAATGGAAGTTAGGTCGGAAAGCATTAGGTCGTTGGGTGGTATTGAGTCGTAGGTCGCGGTGGAATTGGAGTTTAGGTCGCGTGATGAAATTCGAGGTGGAGTTAGGTCGCTGGAGTGACTCGGGGTAGTGGAGTTAGGTCGCTTGGTGGATTTAGGTCGTTCAGTGGAGATAGGTCGCGCGCGCTGGTAGATAGGTCGCTCGTGACTTAAAAGGGCGAAGTTATGTCGTTCGCGAGCTAGAATAGGTCGTCTACGACCTAAAGAATTCTGCCCAGATTCTTCCTCTCGTTCTTGGGCTTCGTCATCAATGTAAAGCACTCGCGATGTCGAGGTACGTGCTGCATCATCCTCCCCAGGTTGAGAAAAATTCATCCTCGAATTTAAAAGTTCTTCCCCATTAGGTTGTTCATCTCCATAATAAGGTATAAGATGTTTAACATTAAACACGTCAGAAGTGTAAACATCCTCTGGTAGCTTCAACTTAAAAGCATTTTCATTGATCCGTTTTACAATTTCTACTAGACCAATCTTTTGGGCTTTCAATTTGTTATAAGCACCCACTGGAAAACGATCTTTCGTTAACACAGCATACACCCAATCACCCTCGTTGAACTCCACACTTCTTCTCTTCTTATCTGCTGCTTGTTTATATTTCTCATTCGTCTTCTCCAAACGTTCCTGAACGATTCGATGATAATCTTTCAACTCATCAACGAAATCTGACGCCCGTTTAATCACTTTCTTCGGTTGTGGTACTATCGTTAAATCCAACGGTCCATTTGGCAAGCTTGAATATACAACCTGAAATGGACTGTAACCAGTGCTTCGGTTAACAGCATGATTATGAGCAAACTCTGCCTGACACAACTTTAAGTCCCAACTCTTCAAATTGTCTTGTACAAGACATCGCAACAAGTTTCCCAATGATCTATTTACCACTTCCGTTTGCCCATCTGTTTGCGGATGATAAGCACTACTGAATTTCAACTTCGTTCCAACCATTTTCCACAGACTCAACCAAAAGTGACTCAGAATTCGAGTATCTCGGTCAGAAACAATAGATTCAGGTAACCCATGTAAACGATATATTTCTTTAAAGAATAACTGTGCCACTCGAACTGCATCCGCTGTCTTCTTACAGGCTATAAAATGTGCCATCTTCGAAAACCTGTCCACCACAACAAATATAGAATCATTTCCCCTCTGAGTCCTCGGCAATCCCAACACGAAATCCATGCTGATATCAACCCATGGTTTGGTAGGCACAGGTAACGGCATATATTACCCCGCATTCGTCGCTGTTCCTTTCGAAACTTGACAGATATGACACCTTTCCACAAATCTCTCTATCTCTTTCCTCATTGACGGCCAAAAATAAGATTGAGAAATTAGCTGTAACGTACGATCTCTACCCACATGGCCTTCTTCATGTAATTCTTTAACAATCTTCATTCTCAAGCTACAGTCTGGGATGCACAAACGATTTCCTTTAAACAGAAAACCATCCATCAGCACAAATTCATCAGTGCTTCCTTCCTTTACTTTTTCAACAAATTTCACAAAGTAAGGATCTTCTTCAATCAATTCTGGCAATAATTCAAAACCTGTCACTTCAACTTTCATTGTCGTCAACAAATGACTCCTCCTGCTCAAAGCATCAGCCACTCGATTGGTTACCCCTGACTTGTGCTTAACGACAAAAGTAAACTGCTGTAAATAAGCAATCCACGATGCATGTCTTGCCGAAATCTTTTCTTGTCCTTGTAAATGTTTCAACGCCTCGTGATCAGTGTATAAAACAAATTCTTTCTGGAATAAGTAATGTCGCCAGTGCTTCACCGCTTGAACAACAGCATAAAATTCCACATCGTAGGTACTGTATCTCATCTTTGCTCCTAACAACTTCTCGCTGAAATATGCAATAGGACGCCCATTCTGACTCAACACCCCTCCAATTCCAACCTTTGACGCATCAGTATGCAATTCAAACAATAACTGAAAATCTGGTAATACAAGAATTGGTGCAGCTGTCAGCAACTTCTTGATCTTCCCAAAAGCAATACCAGCTTCCTCCGTCCAAGAAAATTGTTTCCCCTTCATGCAATCAGTCACCGGTGCCATCACGCTACTGAAGTGTGGAATGAATCTTCGGTAGAATGACGCTAGCCCATGAAAACTTCTCACTTCTGTAATTGTCTTCGGCTGTGGCCAATTCCTGACTGCTTCAACTTTATTCTGATCTACCTGGATGCCCTTCTCCGAAACAATATACCCCAAGAACAAAACACTATGCGTCATGAACAAGCATTTCTTTGTCGCAGCATAAAATTGTTCCTCTCGTAAAATAATTAACACTTCCTTCAGATGTTGAACATGCTCTTCCAGACTCCTACTATAAATCAAAATATCGTAAAAGTACACCACCACAAATTTCCCAATGAAAGGTCTAAAAATTTGATTCATCACTCGCATGAACGTACTCGGTGCATTCGAAAGACCGAACGGCATCACCAGCCATTCATACAACCCCTCTCTCGTCTTGAAGGTTGTCTTCCATTCGTCTCCAGGTCTAATCCGAATTCGATGATATCCGCTTTTCAAATCAATTTTCGAAAAGATAGTAGCCCCACTCAACTGATCCAGCAAGTCATCCAACCTTGGCATTGGAAATCTGTATCGTACAGTGATTTTATTCAATGCTCGACTGTCCGTGCACATCCTCCACGTCCCATCTTTCTTTGGTACCAACAAAGCTGGCACAGCACATGGACTCAAACTTTCCTGTACACGTCCCTGCTCAAGCAATTCTTCCACCTGCCTCCTTAATTCTTCATGCTCCTTCGGACTCATTCGATAATGCGGTCTATGTGGCAATACTGCTCCTGGAACAAGATCAATTTGATGTTGAATGTCTCTCAGCGGCGATAACTCTTTAGGAAACTCATCTGGAAATACATCCTCAAATTCTTTCAATACTGACTTCGCTTCTTCTAGAATTTCAACCTCTTCACTGCTCTCACGCCCAATCAAAAAGAACACTTCCGGTTCCTCCTCGACCTCCTTAACAAACTCCTTCAAAGATAACAACGTTTTCAGTTCTTCAATCTCCTCCAGTTTGTTTTCTTCCTGTTGGCGTTTCTTCGGAACCAGAGTAATCTTTGTACCTTCGAACATGAAACTGTAACTGTTGGTCCGTCCGTCATGCTGCATAGCTTGATCATACTGCCATGGTCTCCCCAGCAACAAATGACAAACGTCCATATCTACGACATCACACCAGATTTCATCTTTGTATTTCTTCCCAATTGAAAACTTCACACAAGCTCTACGTCCAACTTTCACTTCACCACCCTTCCTCAACCAAGCTAACTTGTACGGTTTAGGATGTTTCTCGGTTTTCAACTCCAACTTCTTCACCGCTTCTGTAGAGATAATATTATCACAACTCCCAGCATCAATAACAAATTTACAAACTCTTCCCAGAATAGTGCATGTAGATTGAAAGATATTGTTCCTCAACCAACTACTTTCCTCCTCTTGCTTCGGTGTTAAACAACTTCTTCTCATCATCAATGCGTATCCTTCATCTCCCGACAGTAAGTCTTCCTCCTCAACTGATAAAGAATTAGAACATTCATCTTCTTCCTCCTCATCCTCAACCTCAGCAATCATTGCTCTCTTCTTTGGCTTTGGACACTCATTGCTTTTATGACCCAACTCCTGACAATTGTAACATTTGAAACCGTTGTTAACCTTTGCCTTCTCAGCCTCCTTCACCACTGGTTTACTGATAGGTTTAGACACATTAGAACTTCCACTAACACCCTTCACTTGATTGTTGGAATTAGTAAACACACCACCTCCTCGTCATCCCTGCTTCTCCCAAGCCAACGCTTTCTGATGTGCTTCCGCCACAGATCTTGGATCGAACATATTCACCATATCCTGGATCTGCATTCTCAATCCCCCAATGAATCTAGATGTCAGTTGTTCTTCCGTTTCCATAATATCATTCCTTGCAATAAGCTGATAAAACTCATCTGTGTAATCATTAACAGTCTTTGTGCCCTGCCTCAAGTTCTGCAAACGTTGATACATCAGAGTTTGATAATTGTAAGGTAAGAACGTTGCCTTCATCAATTTCTTCATCTTCTCCCAAGATTCAACTTTTGACTTCCCCATTCGTTCACGTGTAAGTTTAGTTTGCTGCCACCATGCCAAAGCTATACCCCTCAACCTTGTAGCAACCAACTTCACTCTACGACGTTCTGGAACTTCTTTGAAATCAAAAATTTCTTCAACATTAGCCACCCAATCCAAAAACTCCTCAGCCTGCATACCACCTTTGAATTCTGGAATTTCTGTCTTCATCCCAGATTCCCACTTGTGATCGTACTCCGACTGATTCCTTCCTCGTCCACGTCCTCGTCCATGAATACTACCACCATCATACTCTTCTTCACAATCCGATGTATATCGATGTCGATCCTGACCACCAACATCTCTACCACCACCATTTCTTCCACCAACATTCCTACGATCTACATTCCTTCGATCACGATCATTCATATTTCTATCTCGATTTCGATCTTCAATATTTCTATCACAATCTCGATCCCCGCTTCTACGATCACTATCAACACTTCTCTCTCGATTTGAATATGGTGAAGCTCTACTTCTCCCATGGCTCGATTCAGGTGAAACTCTTCTCTGATTTTGACTCATTTCAAGTATCATTCTCTCTAATCGACCAATCCCTTCAATAAGCTTCTCATTGAAATTCTCGTTGATTCGTTGCTCCATTTCATCGGCCTCTTCTCTTCCGTACAAAGCATTAATATTGCGATGACGTTGAACTCGTCTTGGTGGCATGATTGAATACTTCACAAACACTTCAACAAATTCACACTTCACGATTCAAACACCTTTCGAACTTTGATCCAAAATGAAATGGATCGAAAACTTCCACTTTGTAGCAAATCGCGATGAACACGATGGACAAAGTTTCGGCCTCCAATTCAAATCCGAACAAACAACTTCAAACAATGATGAACACAACTTCTCCAAATCACAAATCCAATCTACAAACTTCAATACAAATGCGAACAACTCCCACTAGTTCTCGGCCGTGATAACACAAACTCAAATCTTCACTTCCACTTCAAAATGAATAGGCTCCAAGTCTCGATCTAGCTATGATTGGCTAGAACAAGCTCTGATACCAAACTGATGCAGCGGATTAATCAAAACGATCTTCAATCGAGGAAAGTAGCAATCTGTGGATTGATGGATACTGAAATGCCCGAACTCGTTGATCCGAAGATACCGAACTCTAGCTATCTCTGACTCGTTGATCCGAAGATACCGGGAAAGAGATCTACGATTCTTCAACGTTGATCTTGCGCACAAGATTCCGTGAATCGGCTTCAGCAAACGATGATTCGAGCGCACTCGACTGACGTAAGTGGAGATAGGAGATACACTCGACTACCAATTGAAATTGAAAGCACAAAGCTAACAAAAGAGAATTTTATTCAATATTCAACAACTAGTACAAATGATATAACTCGCCTATTTATAGGCGTACAACACAACACTTACAACACAACTCATAGGTCTTAAATGACCTAACACTTAGAATATTTACAACACTTAACAGATACAACTTCCTAACGACATAAGCAAATAACGACCTACACAATAGTACTCGACTTAACAAAGTTGCTTCAACGATCTAAGGAACAGTAGACATCCGACTCAAGCTTCTCGCGACTTATCAACTCGCGATTTATCTTCAGCTCGCGATTTATCGAAATCACTCGCGACTTATCATCATCAGCTCGCGACTTATCGAACTCAACTTGCGACTTATCATCATCAGCTCGCGACTTATCGAAATTAACTCGCGACTTATCTTCATCAGCTTGCGACTTAAGCTGAAGTCTGGAACGAGATTTCGCGACATACGGCTGGAAGAGAGGCGACCTAGGGCTTGTGAAACTTACGCCATAGTCTCGCTCGTGATTGACTTTTTCAACGACTTCGAGGTTAGGTCGCTCGCGACTTGAAGATGAGGGATTAGGTCGCCCGTGACTTAAGAAGATAGAATTAGGTTGTGGTGATGGCGAGGGTCGTACGCGACTTAGGTTTAGGTCGTGGAGAGGTTTAGGTCGTACGCGACTTGTTTTATGTCATTCGGTGGAGTTAAGTCGTGGAATGGAAGTTAGGTCGGAAAGCATTAGGTCGTTGGGTGGTATTGAGTCGTAGGTCACGGTGGAATTGGAGTTTAGGTCGCGTGATGAAATTCGAGGTGGAGTTAGGTCGCTGGAATGACTCGGGGTAGTGGAGTTAGGTCGCTTGGTGGATTTAGGTCGTTCAGTGGAGATAGGTCGCGCGCGCTGGTAGATAGGTCGCTCGCGACTTAAAAGGGCGAAGTTATGTCGTTCGCGAGCTAGAATAGGTCGTCTACGACCTAAAGAATTCTGCCCAGATTCTTCCTCTCGTTCTTGGGCTTCGTCATCAATGTAAAGAACTCGCGATGTCGAGGTACGTCCTGCATCAGATCTTTAGTCTGTTTGTTCTGCTTGATTTATTATGTGAAAGTTCTAAGTATTATTAGTAAATATGTCTTTATAACCCCAGATCTCGCTGATATGTTAACATTAGGAAAATAAGAAAATACCCAGAGAATCAAATAATGAATATAGGCAAGAAGTGTTGGTTTTGACTTAACCCAGAAAATATAAACTTGTTGAGCTGCAATATACTTATGTATAGGTGCTGAGGCTTGAGACAAAAAAGGAATTAGGGGTGCAATAGGGTTGCCTATGTGCTAATGCTCCTGATTCAATGAAAATATATAAATAGTCATATACATAGCAAATAAAATTTAGTGATTCAGTGAAACTTGGTCATTCTGAGTTTAACTTAAGCACAGATGTTTGCAAAAAGAAAAACTCTCTCAAAAAGCCATAAGCCAATGTTAGTTGTCTATACCCCTTTTAAAATGCAAGAATATATATATATATATATATATATATATATATATATATATATATATGCAGAATCTTACTTAATAGACACCTATGTTTAATTGCATGTTTGACTTTGTTTGGTTATGAATGATATGGAATGCCATGACATGAATGTTTGTTTTAGTGAAATAGTTCACTGAATGGTTTAGTCATGAAAAATCAAAAGTGTTATTATTAACTTAAACTGATTAGGAAATAGGGTCAAGAGCACTGCAGGATTGACTTGTGTTCTTGAGTAATACAAGTTGACACATGGCTTGTTTAAGTCCTGAGATCTTTGTGTAATGGAGTGAATTAGTCCATTACAATGTGTCCATTGATTCATATAATTGCAGATGAGACCAAGATAGATAAATATATCAATGTAAGAAAATTTGATATAAGGAGGAACTAGAGTTTTCCTGGAATGAAAATCTGAGTAGGGAATAAATGATTTAATTCATTTTGGTGATTTCCCTGTTTTGTATGGATGTTTATTTGATTTATGACTGAGTTGTATGAATTTATGACTGTACCATATCTTTTTAAGGTTTCTAGAAAGAAAGACTTAAGTGTGCACATGCACACTGACACAGAACATGCACACCATGATTTATTTGTTTTCTAAAGGCAGGATATATAGATATATACATGTTTCAACTTTAACTTGATTTACAAATTGTTTTAGTGGATTTTCTCATACCAGACATGTGTCTGACCCTAGTGTGCTAATGGCATATGGGGTGTCTCATTTAATATAGGGCAGCTTCAAATGCATTTTCAGGGACTGCAGCAACTAAGTAGGAGTAGGAGCAAGGCTTTGAGAAGAAGATTATAGCATGCTAAAATTAGTTAGATAAGAGCTTAAAAGATGAAATCTGCATGTATTGATATTTTTAAATTATCACTTGTATTAAGTACTGAATGTTGGATGGATATTTTGCTAAGTGTTTTGCTAAGGAATTGACTTGTAATTGGAGTTTATAAATTTGGTGATTATTTGAAAAGTTTAAGAAGCTAACCAATGATTTTGTAAGCAAATCTGAGTAAGAACACTATGATAAATGGGATAGTTATATTTTATAATGTATTAGTCAATCTTGAGTCTTTGAAAAGGATTAAGTTTTGGGAAATCTGGATAGTTGAGTCTCAGTAAACTATATGATTTATTCTTCCACCATGACATTTGCATACAAGAGTGGATAGGCAAAGGGAAAATGCATATATGTGTCTGCAATGTTTTCATAATGCAATTTGTTCTACGCAAATGTTTTATACCTTGTTCTTGATAAAGGAAGAATCTATAATATAGGAGTTGAAAGCCATGTCCATGATAGTTGTATATATGCATATTTAAATATGTTTTGTTCAGATATTAGCACACCAGTTATCTTTGTATTTCAACATGAATCTGAATTCCTTTTTACTAAGGCTTTGATCAAAATGCATTTTTAAGACCCTATGGCTTATACCAGAACAAAGAGTCTGGTTGAACCATGTTTTGGATACCCAGGTTCTCAGGAAACTCACTCATGTTTGCATTTGATTTAGCTTAGCATCCTGGCATCAAAGAGTTAAATTTTTTTTTGGAATATGATATCTCACTTAAAAATATTCCAGAAAAGAGTTTGTACTCTAGGCAGATTTTATAAGAAAAATCAAACATAGATAATGATATAAAATTATATCATTTTTCAGAGCATAAGCACTACACCATCAATTTAAAGGTAATCATAACAAAATTATAATGTTTTTAGGAATTACACTTCACTGAGAATCCAGCAAGTAATCAAGGGTTAAAAATCATATTGTTACCTATATGGATGGAATTTTATTGCATGAATTAAATTGAACTATGTGTGGATTGATTAAATTTAATCAATCAAATTATCCTCTTGTTTACCATAACTCTGATTTAAACAAGAGAGGCACATGCATCTTCACATGTATGTGCATATCCTTATGAATACACTGATATATTTATATTGGTAAAGATTTTGATCCTGGATAAGTTGTTTTGATAAAAAGAAAAATGAATCTAGGCTTCAGAAATATATATATATATGATAATATGTATATATCTCTATGTAAAAAAAAATCCTTACAAATTCAGGTATAAAAAGAGAGGGTCTTTTCACAGATCCCTTTCGAGGAGTAAACCAAGTTGGACAGAATCCACCCTGATGGCCTAATCGTGGGGTCGCGCCCATAATCCGTGACACCTTTGTTTGCTATATTATATTTAGATACCCATTATATGATTTGGGTTTGGTGACCCATGAAGTAGGTGCCCCGACATTACAAGTGTGGGTTTGGTGACCCGTAGGGTAGGTGCCTTTTGCCCCTTTGTTATGTCGCATAAGCCAGTAGTCTGGTACCTATAGTGGCAAAGCAGGGTCGTGACCGTGGCTACGCATCGACGAGCCACTGGTGGACATGTGTCACGATGTCCGTCGAGGTAACTGAAGACTGTAGGAGCAGATCCGGTTAGGTGACCCTGTGCTCTTGAAGTGGTCATACGACCATCAGTCTCCCATCTAGTTTCGGTTCGCGTAAACTAATGTTATATGAATAGATCTAGCTACATAGCATATGGCATAGTTGACCCTGGGTTCCTAGAACGGGCTTACGTCCATTAGTCTCCTATCTGGGTTCAGTTCACATGCGTTAGGAAAGTATGTATGAGATGTTATTATACCCAAGACTGTGTCTAGAGTATAATCAACCGCCTATCCTTCTTAGGCAGACGGCCTATTCTTTACTGGCAGACAACCTACCTTTTATTGATTATATTTGGATATTGTTATAAGATGGCTTAGATTTATCTTATTGACCTTAGTGATTTGATGATGATATTGTATAATACGAGATTGAGAGATATTTGGGCATTGTTTCGTGCTAGCCTAACATACTTAGTGATATCTCACATATTGATGTTTTCTAGATTTAGACGATGGTTTCTGGATATGTATTGTTCACCCATTCACATTGATTATGTGATTTCTGATTTGGTGTGATTCTATATGGGTGATGACATCTTTTGATATCAGTTCTGATTGTTTATATGGATTTGGGTTATTTGGATGATTTAATGTCTTAAGGCTTATCCTATATGTACACACACACACTTTGATATGTCATCTGATGTATTGAGTATCTTACTTAAGATCCTTGATTAGACATAGTCTGACCCGTGTGTTATTTTATAATTACTCGGATCAATCCGAGACATTTCAGGTAGAGAGACGATATGACCAACTTGTGTTTTATTGGGCTTAGAGGAGCATCATATTAGGATAATATATGATATCAGATTTATTGCATGTATATATAATCAAATTAAGTTGTATTGTATTCTTATAACATTAATGTATTTTATTTATTATAAGTTATCGCTGCGATTGACTTTGTGTTCTTTGTTATTTTTGTAACGATCTGTAAATTTTAATGGCTTAAATAACATAATTAAATAAGTTTTTGCTTGAAAATAAACAATTAAATTTAGCAACGAAAATTTGATATTTTGTATGCGTCTATTTAAATATAGCAAATGGTAGATTTTCATTGGTAAACATGAAAGTTAGTTATGTTGTGTAATTTTCAATTTCAAATTAAAATCAGTTAAATTTTTTGAAAATAAAAAAAAAATTAAAACCTGAATATTTTTACATAAGAAAATTTTAAACCATTTTCTGAGTGAGACGTCGTATTTCATTTCGCCAAATTTGGACAGCTATTGCTCCGTTTATCTTATTTTTGGCATTTTAGCAGCATTTTCGGCAACGAAAATTCGAGTTTTGATAGGATGATCGTATCTCTCATATCTGTGTACCGATATATTCGTCTTATGTTGCTGATCTCCGCAGTATATTCATTTCTGTAATTCGGCGTCCGGTACGCGGCGAAACTCGTGAAACGGTCAGTCGTATCGGTATCCATTTTTTTAGCTTTTGGTTTCCCTGTCCTTTCATTATCCATTGGTTATATCAAATGGCCATTAGCTTTAAATATTTCCCTTATTCATGATGACCTTCTCTATTCCTCCATTTCAATATATATTTGCTGTGTGACCTTTCACTCTCTCTCCTTCCTCTGGTTCGTTCATTTTCGTCCTGTCTCATTTTTTTTCTTTTTCGTTTGTCTGTTCTTCTTCATAAAAAAAGAAAAAGAAAACAATATATACAAGATATATATTTTCGTTCCTGAAGCTTTGTCTACCCTTCTTCCCTTCGCCACCTCCTTCTCCTTGAACTTGCTCTGCCATTTCCACCTTTCACTTTGCCACCACACCCATTTTCCTCACCCCGTGCATCGCCCATAACCCAGACCAGCTCGCCCTTGTCCAACCATCACCACAAACATGCAACGTCACCTTACTCCTTCCCCGTGTGTCAAACACGCCACTGCCACCGAGAATCCTCTCTGACCCCTGACCTTCCCACCCACAAAGTTCCGCCACTATCCCAATGTCGAGCCTCTCCACCTTGTCCACCGACCAACCACACCCACCATCAGCTACCGGCCACCAAACTACTACACTCAGCCCGCTCCCCTGGCTCTTCCCCTTGAACTGCCACCGCCCAGATCTTGATTCGCTTCCGCCCTTCCTCCGACCTCCTTCAACATCCGCCCGCAGCCGCATGAAAAAAAGAAGAAAACAAACAAATAGCCGAGCCTCGCCACCTAGCAATAGATTGTTTCAGTTCATATTGAATATATATGTTTGAATGTTGACAATAAGCAATTCAAGCTCGAACAGTTTGTTTTGAGAATTTCAAGTTGCTCCATCCTTCAGAATTCTTTAGCCTTCTCCTCACACGTGCCACAGCAGATCCGAGAACTTGTCGGTTCCTCATCTTTTATTATATATAAGTATATAAAATATGTTTGGAATATTATATTATAGGTCTAAAATGTATATTTGTATATATATGCTGTATTTTGATATGTGTTTTAAAATTGCATGTTGATTTTAAATATAATGATCTTAAATGTAATACATTATGATTTTGATAGGTGTTTCAAGAAATATTGATTTAAATTACATATATAAGATTTTATTTGATTTTAAAATATAAATATCATTGGGTTTTATTATATATTTTGATTTTTAATATATATATATATATATATGAAGATTTTATTTTAAATATGTGTTTTAAATTTAATATTGATTTTTTCCTAAAAATAATAAATATAATATATATTTTGTATCTTCATCAAATCCAAATTTGGTCGCCTTGGTTTGCTTGTTTCTGTGTGTGTGTCTGTGTCACTATCTTCGCCATCATTGTTTTCTCTAGCCTCGAAAGGTGAGTAATATCTCACGATTAACATTCTTATATTTAGTAAATTTAATTTACATGAAATGACGATGGAAATATGTTGTTAAATTTGAATTGTTAGCTATTTGATTGTTAAATATGATATGCCATTATCTGCAATTGTCTACCTATGACATATGACACCCTAACCTGTTGTGTATATTATATTTAAATTGTTAATGATGATATATGCCTGATATTGATATGAATGTCATTTTATAATATTATTTTATTGTTCTCACTCTACAAGTTCCCTGTTAGTCTAGAAATTCCCTATGGGTTGAAATGATACATACCCAAACGATTTTATAGATTATGGGAAAATTGTTATGGGTTGAAATGATAAACACAAGCGATTTTATTGAATTTGGAATTTTGGGATTGTGGGTTGAAATGATATGTACCTATAAAATATTAAATTTAAATTGCGGATTGAAATGATAAATTTCCGTATCACTTGACCATAGGTTAGAAAACTATATACACACACCGTTGGTCTATTTTGAAAAATGATTTCCAAAGTTTGAAAAGAAATATATGGGTTTTATTAAATATTGATTTTTAAATATAATAGAAAGATTTTCATTTTATATATATGTAAAATTTAAATTTTTAAAAAAATTATATGTTTTGAGAATTATAAAATTTTAAGTTAAGTTTTAAAATGTAAATTATTAAATTTTACTTATAACTTTATTATTTTTAAAGTATACAAAATAAGATTTAAAATGGATTTAATTTAATAATAATTAATATAATATAATTTATTAAGAATTTAATTTAACTAATAATATAATATATATATATAATATATGTTAATATATTTATTTAAAATTTATATTAATATTTTAAAATATATTTTATAATAACTTTTAAAAAATAGAGTTGGAAAGATAGATTAAAGTTGACCTAACATCTTAACTGGTTAATAAGTGAATTTAAATAAGAATTGATTAGTAATTTAATTTAAATAAGAGTTGATTTGAAACTTATTGATTTTAAGATTTTCTAGGTATGATTAATAAATTAATAACTTGATTTTGATAAAGGTGATTTAATGAATATTTCAAATTTAAATAAAATTGTAATTGAATATTTAATTTTGATTTAAATTTGTAATTTGAGATTTTATTTAAATGTCATTAAAAATGATTAAGTGAATATTTTCAAAATTTAATAAAATTAAAGTTGAATTTGAAATATAAATGAAATTCATCAAATTGAGTTATGGTAAATTGTTTGAATATTTAAACTTTGAAATCTATTGAATTGGAAGTGGTTTAAATTTGTAATTCAAACCTAGATTTGAAATCGAATTTAGAAGCGAATATGATTTCGAAAGTGAACATGATTTTTGAAAGTGATATGATTTCTAAAGTGATATGACATTGAAATGATTATGGTAGTTTGATAATGAACTGTTTGAAATATAAAATGACCACGGTGTGATTTAAGCGTTTGGTTGTTAAAGAGACCGGGATCGGATATTGTCATACTCTCTGCTAATACCGAAAATAACTTTAACAACTGTGTGACGATCCACAAAACCGTACCATTTAAATCGACAATAAACCACACATGTCCGACCCAAAAAGCACAGAATGACGGAAAGTCATGAGAAAGAAAAGAAGAGAGAAGAAGAGAAGAGAAGAAAGAGAGAAGAGAGAACCAAATAGAACAATACATAATCTCACATCGCAGCGGAAAACGTATAATATCATATGAATGATCTTTACAAAACAAAAACTGTATATACATACATCAATCAGAGTTCAACAATCAATCACTTATCATCATCCTGGACAGTTATAATAACCTGTCCTTACAATTGCTGATTATAAAAATAATAACAATGCAGTGGAAATAAACAGATACGTGTATACGACATGAAGATCTCCAACTCGCTTGCTGAAGCTCCAAAAGCACCAAATCTGAATCCGTAAATATACTCGGTCTGACCCGAGCATTGAAAGGGAAGAACACCCGGATCAGTTTGGTAAACCAGCGTGAGAAAACACACTCCACTAAATTTATTAAATTACCAAACTTTCCTTTTCAAAACAAAAGTATCTCGTAAGACCCGCCCACACATAAACACGGACATGTTTTTACCTTACGATAACCAAAACCTTTCATATCAAGTTCTCTTATACTATAACAGTGTCTATTGCACAAATATTATTAATCATAGCCGAAATTTTTACATTGATTAAATTCCAGCATATAGCCCAAAGTAGGTAATACAATCAAAATGGCAGGCACGTAGTTGAGTTTGGATTTCCATACAAATGACCAGATGAAGGGACTACCTTCTGGCAGTACATCTCTAGAGGAATGTACCGAGGAACATCACAAAGGTTGTATCAAAGGCCAACTATTATACATATTAGAAGGTTTGAAATTAACGAAAAAAATGATGCTCGTTTGTTCCTATATTCTGGAACGTTAACCAAATCAATCTGATAAACTTAGTGGAGATAAAAATAGTAAATCAAGACTACTTCCACATATTACCTGCAATTTTCAAAGAAAAAAATTTAACAATTAATAATATTGACATTTGAAGAGAAAAATGGTGTGAAGTAATACATTTCATGAGAAGAAACATTAATTGTAGATTGTAGGCTGCTAATTAAAATTCCAAACATAAAGTTCATGACAGTAAAAACTTTTGCTGTAATATTCAAAGACATTAAATATATTAGCATATATTTTGAGTAATATTTATTTAATTAGAAAGAAATTAACTTTCATCAAAAATTAGAAAGAAATTCATGCATTGTTATATTTTTCAAGTCAAACCATAGTAGTTAAGGCGCTAACGCGCAAAAAGGTGCAAGGCTTGAGCCTTGGGCTTCTTTGAGCGTTGGGCTTTTTTGTGCGATTTTTATATAAGTGTGGCCTTCTCCGCAACCACTGATGTACGTTTGTAAAAACCAATGTATGTAATCATAGAAATGAAATGTCAAACACTCGTCCATACAAGTTGTTCAGGAACAGGACAAACCGAAGGTACTTTCCTACCACATCCTGTCAGAAAATCCCTAGGATTAGTAGCGAATAGTCCTTGTATTGGATATTTCATAACGAAGAGACTACTGCTACTGGATGTATATTGGGATTTTAACCCTAAACGATCAACAAGCAGTCCTTCTCTATGAAAACCCTAAATATCAATATCATCACAACCTGCACAAATCGAACGCATATACGTTGGTCCGAAGTGGTTTTCGGATAAACCGATCCCGGCCTCTTTGCACCAACAATGCAAAAGCGTTTCTCAACCTCACACAGAAACTAAGTCTCATAGACTTATCACGTCTCCAACTTTCAACACTCTATCCTTCGGCCAAGAAGGAAGCTCGATAGATTGGAGTAATACTCCGCACCACATGAATCAACATCCTCAACACAAACGATAATCAAGCCTACACAGATGGCTACATACTAAGTGTACGACTAAATAGTTCCCACACCAAGTCGAGGAACTAAAAATGGCCAAATTTTGATAGTCAGTTATTTAACTACCAAAGCAAACAAACAATTATGTAGCACCATAACCAATCACTACGCCCTTTTAATTAATCTTTTATTAATTAAATCACTTTCCAAATATTCACTTCAAATTATCTTTAAAAAGATATATTCTCTAAACCATTTCAATATTTCACTATTTGGAAAACATTTCCATACACTTAATTTAATAATAAGTGAATTCACAATTTACTTTATTAAAAACCATTCAAACTCCATTTTATAATATTACTTTCCAAAAATATCCATTTTATTTAAAGGGTTATTCACTGTCCAAAATCGTGAATATAGTTCTCCTACCAAATTCATTACTTCTACAAATTTATTAAAGGGTTATCCACTGTCCAAAACCGTGAATATAATTCTCTAACCAAATTTATTACTTCTACACATTTATTAAAGGGTTATCCACTGTCCAAAATTGTGAACATAATTCTCTAACCAAATTCATTACTTCTACACATTTATTAAAGGGTTATCCACTGTCTAAAACCGTAAATATATTCCTTTAATAAACTTTCATATTTAACTTATCAAAATAAATTAATTTCGCATTTATAAAATATTGTTTATAAATTCCATTATATTTTATAAACTTCCATATACAAAATTCCTTTACTAACAAATTCCATTTATCTCATTTATATGCCGAAATCCAATTATAAGTTTATTTACTTATAATTCTCTTATTTACAAGTTCATTCTTTTTATAACTTCATAAATTTATAAATTGTCTTATTTACTTATAAGATTCATTTACAATTTAATTTTAAACATTAAAAAGCTCGTTTATAATTCCATTACTTTTATTTATAAAATGTCAATTTTATAAATCTTTTACATCAACCATTTATAATAAATCAAAATTCTCATTTAACTTATTTTACAAAATAGTTATCTCCATATTTCAAAAATCATATTTAGGTATATTTCACAAAAATCATAATTTTTATAACATAAAAATTATAACTTCTATTTATTTAAAATAAATTCATTTCCTTAACAATTTAAAAATTAATACAAATCTATTTTCAAAATCACTTTGAATTCCTTTTTAATTTGAAATCATCACTTTAATACTTTTAAAATTCCAAAATATGGCCTAATGCTGCAAAAATGCTAAATGTTATTCCCCTATTATTTATCCTACCCTCCTGTGTCATAAGCGAGTTGTGGGAACGCTGTGCTCTATCTTTTAAGGTGATTCGCATCAATCACGGCATCCAAACATCATATATCACATGATAACATTAACAACATATATCACAATATCTGTAAAAAAAATCAACACTGGTGAGGAATCCAGTTGGATCCCTCCAACCTGTCACCTGCAATAAATATACATATGAGAAAATATGTACAATGTCCGCTTCGAGGCAGACGCGCGTACAAAGGATCATCCGCTCATACACGGGAACGTATAGGGTCTCATCTGCTCCAATAGGAAGGAATATATCCAAACCAATCAATATATATATATATATATAATATATCATCTATCACCCAAACAATCATCAATCAGCATAAATAAATTTATTCTCACTTATAAAAATATAAGCGAGACAGAAAGAGTGAGTTGTACTCACTTTGATTCCAATAGTTGTTGCAACATTTTATTCCGAATAACGTTTAATTTTACCCAAAATTTTCACTAGCTCCAATCAACTCCAAACCAGCTCTATCGCTTAGTGTTCATGAATACGAACCCAACGCAGTTTGTTTCGTCCAATTTCGACCTCGTATGAAGAAGTTATACAATTTTAAACATCACATGATTTTTATATAAATTAATTTACAATTTTTTTTATTAACCTTAACCAACTCACATCTGCATGTTCCATCATAAGCAAATCATGACTGTGATTTCTTTCTCCTTCCTAGGTTCATTCATACGCACTCGAACCCATCACGCCGCCTCTTCATCATCGTGTCGCTCCACCTACGATCATCGAGAGGACGATTAAAGACCCCCACGCTGTAACCCACAACGAACACCATCAACGCTTGCAATCTGGAAGATCTCGGTGCCCTATATTTCTCGAAATTCGTGTGTGAACGGCATACGTTTGAACGAGAATTGCCGTTGATTCTTTTCGTAGTTTTTGATCATAGCCGTTAGATTTGAAGCTCTCGACGAGCTCGACAATTTTGCAGTTGGAAGTTTCTTCTAATTTTTAATGGATTGAGAGATTTTGAGGGGGAAAGAATAGAAATTCCTGGCCATTCATTCTAGGGTGGTGGCGGCTCCAATTAGGGTTAGGGTTAGAGAGAGGGGTTTGCAAATGAACGTCTTTATATAAGCAATTACAAAACACTATTCACGCGAAAATATTTCGAACTCCAAATGAAGCGTGCCGCTTGGCGTTTATAATTTTTTACCCCTATTTCAAATGCAATGGAATATATATCAGGAGCCAATTCCATCTATTTGAAAGATAGGTTTTCGAATCGAATTATTTCAATTAAAAATTACTTAAACAAATTTCTATGCATTTCAACTTCGTACCAAACCGTAAGTCCGATTGACATGAAATTTGAAATTCTATAATAACATAACATTACAGATTCAATGAAACCGGTTTCGTCGAAATCCAAGACAGTATCAAAAATGTCTATTTTTACACGTTAATTAAATATTAAAATTTCCAATTCTATAAATTTACTTTTAAATCAATTTTAAAAGTTTACTAACATCATTCTAATTCAAACAGAATTTAATTCAACTTTATAAAACATTTTCATCCACATTAAATTCAAAATCAATTATTTCTGCAATTTCAAATATTAAATTAACAATTTAATTATCCAAATAAATCATTATATTCGAAATATAAGTTATTCAACTTATAAAATTAACTTGTGAATATTTAAAATCAATTAAACATCCCAATTTCGAATGACTGAAATTCTGGGTCGTTACAAACTGTGTACGTGGGGGAGATTCTAGAACGAAGTAGGATGGTTTAGCGACGATTCTGTATGAGGTATTAACGCAGCCCTGACTCCCGCGAGTCAGCTTGATGTGGCTAAAACAGGAGCCACGCCGGGCCAAGTGAGATCGCACCTCTGATCGAGCATGCTTCTTCGATACCATTCTATTACTTTGTGATTTGATTGGGTGCACCTTTGATTTTGGGAGTGTGTCTCGAGGGTGTAGTAGTAGCTGCTATGCGTTACCACCAGTTTGGATATGCAAAATGGTAGTATCCTACTCCGGGAATTGTCTCGCGTGCCTTGTCACATGCCTTATTGCGCCCTCTACGAGTTTGTTCTGTACCATACCTATGGAGTGCCCTCTGATAGCCCTCCAATTTACGGAGGAATTACGGTACTATATAGACTACGGGAATATATAAAAATGTGTTAAGGGGGATATGGGTAACGCCTTAACGCTATTTTAATAGTTTACTTTACTATAGACATTATCTATGTACCATATTTTACTACGTATGTAGATAGTTTAACAGATCCTTAAAGGATAGGAATCCAAACATCCTTTAAGTTATTTGTATTTCATTTGGACATTTCACTTGAGTTGATTTACTAGTATAAGAATGTTAATCCTGACTCGAGTGTTTTGTGTTTTGCTTTATGCTCGGGTCAGACTGAGTGTCACAGCATTTGAGACTCACCTTTGGAGATTGGAGCTTTGTTTGAAGATCTATCTATCCAGGTTTTAGTTATTTCTGTTGTTTATGTTAAGACTTGACATTTGATTATGTATTTGAGATTCCACTGTATTTGAGATTTCTATTGTATCTTATGTTAGACTCTTATGTTATAGTAGCTTCATGAACTACTATTTATCTATTCCGCTGCTTATTGTTCGTCGATGGAAATTCTATCGGTTTAGAAAACCGTCGAACGAATTTAAATTAAAAATATAACCGCAAGCGCATGACGTACACTTGTAGTACGTGGCGAATACGGGTCAATCCGCAGGGAATTGATGATTTTAAAAATTCTATTCAATCAAATTATACCAAAGTCGAGAGATAATTCCACTCTCTAGATCACATAAATCAACATAATGAAATTATGATCTCTTTTTGGTCATTTGTGAGTTTAGTTGATGCATTTATCATAAGCATGGCCTAATTGTGTTATTAATTAACACACTTAAACCATCAAACTTTAATGCACCCTCTAACCCACTTACTAACTTCAATGAAAATGATATGAAATCAAAAGTAGAATCTATTTTAAGCATGGTTTATTAACTATTGAATTAGAAACATAAACCATCAAATTTTGATTCTAAATCCACTTCCATTACCATGATCATATGTAGATGAAGAGGTAATTAATGATTCATATGACTAAGCATAGCCTATTTGTTTTGAACAATATAAGCTATCAAACTCAATATTAAACACAAAACCACACAAACATCTACTTTCCATTAAGCACAAAAGAGACATAAAAGAAATTATGTTGCATCTACATGATTCAAGAGAGATTCATTACCCCTAAATTGAAGGGATTAACCTCTCATTTTTGTTATCAAATCAACAAATGTAGAAAGCAACATTAAACAAACAAGAGGAAAAAGAGAGAAAAATGAAAGGAAAAAACTAATCTACTTGCATGAAATAAGAGAGATCTACACTACAAACATGAAAGTAAATAAACAAAAGAAGCATGTAAAAGAAGAGAGCACTAATTAACATTAAAAAAAATGAAAGTTACATGAAATAAAAATATGGCTAAGTAGCCATGAAAAGAGAAAGAGAGCTTTGAGTTTTATTTTGAGCCTAAACTAAACTAAGAGAGACTAAGAGAGGATAAGGGAGAAGAGGGTTACATGAAACATAAGGGTATTTTATACATGTGTTAAACCCTAATTCATATTTTTGGGGAATGCCCATAATACCCTCTTAGGAAGTGTGGAGGCCAAGTAATCATTAGCTTCAAATAATCCTCATTTAAGTGTACATGAAGCCATTAATTCCATAAGCATGTGCATTAGCCTCTAATTTGTACATTAAGGTAGGTGGGGTCCTCCATTATCTTCACTTTGAATTATTTCTATCTTCATTTGTTCTCTTCACTCTTGTGCATGCATATCATGTAACCACTTGTAAAATTCACCAAATTTCCTACAAAACAACATAGAAAATTCCAAGTAAATTTTAACAATTTAATAAATGCATAAAAATGACCATTTTGCCCCTATATAAAGATGAATATGTGACAATTTCAAATAATTTGAATTTTGGTTTAACCAAGTTAAAATACCCAATATGATCATTTATTTAATTTAAATAGATTAAATGTGGTGGTAAAAATATGCACATTTACGTGCACATCACTTATTGCTGTATACTCTATGTTTGTGATTCTGTGATTTATTTTATTTACTGTATATGCTAAGTTTTGCCAAATATAAATTAACAATCTGTTGTTTTTAGCAATTCAACTCTGACATGAGTGGATGATTGTCGATTTGAATGGTTCGAAATGCCAGGTCGTTACAATTTTACTATATACTATGTATTGTTTTGTCCTGAAGGCACATGTGTTTATTGCTCTCTATTGATACCGTATACATATGGATTAGTTATTTATTAGATGTTTTAATATGTACTAGTTTTAGTCCAAGTGAATATTCACGTGTGCACCCCATATAGCCTCATTCTCTGTATTATCTGATAGCATTACTCTATAGTACTCTTGGATAGTTAGGTATAGAGGTGGGGTGTCATAATTTGGTGTCAAAGCAGGTTCAGAATAATACATCGTACATCAGAGACATGAGTCGAGACCTTAGTTGAAACTTAGAGTCCCTGTCCCCTCAGGTGTATTGGGAATTTCTTTATAATAAGATATAATAGGAGTATATATATTATTTAGTATAAGATGATTACTGAAGTAATCATCAGGGATCGTAAATACGACTTTACCTATATTTGTATATATATAATTAAATTCTTAAGTTTTCAAATATGAATTATAAAATAGTTCGAGTAGTAAGGACGAAAGGAGTTAGTCCAACTAGTCATATTTATATTTTTAATTTTGGAGGGTTTGAAATTTTAGTTGGGTTTGTTTCTGCAATAACTTTGCTTTGTACATCGTGAATAAATAGTTTTAATTAAAATAAGGTTGATCAAATTTGATGATTAGTAAATTGAAAATAATTTTTTGTTAATTAAATTATATTTAACGAACGATTTAGATTCAACAAATTAAATTAAATTAAATTAGTAAATTCTTTTCGGATAATAAATTACTGTGATTGAATAAATTGTTTTAATCAAAGTATAATTTGTCTAATGGTGTGCGAATTAATTTATATTTGATAGGAATTTATTTTAAGGATTGAAATATAAATTCAAATACAAAGAAAATTAAATTAAATTAAATTCGAAGGGTCCAAAATCAAACAGCCCAAGCCAATTTAAACATTATTTCTCCATTTCTTTAGAAACGTCCCTATTCAACAAATTCAAGCCGTAACCACTCTTCCCAATTAACAAAAAATCGAGTCAAGAAAACTTTTAAAAAAGAAAAAAAAATCGCGCTTCACACGTATAGTTAAGGGCAAGGCATCATCGATGGGCCTAGTTTAGTAGACGATTAGAGTTATGTTTGATTTTGAGGCTAGGGAAGGAGCCGCGACCTACATATGTTGCAATGACAGAGGAAGTTGTGACCACCTAGTGAAAACGTACGACTCACGACGATCGTGACGAGCAGGTGACACCAGAGGCTGCGTTAGGCACTGCGATATTTATGAATGGAGCTGCAACTTGGTTAGTACTACTGGTGTGCGTGTATGAGTTCTTGTGCCTGGGATATGAGGCCGAAAATGTTAATTTAGAGCTGCAAGCTGGACTTGGTGCTGGTTGATGATGGAGGTGGAATTCGAGGAAGTGATCGTTGGTGAGGATGGCTAAAAGTGCGATTGGAAGCAGGCAGTTTTCTATGGCGATTTGGGATTGGGATGAAACTGCAACTGGATTGGAGATAGTAGTTTCAACCCATCGATTCAGTGAGTATTTCTCGCTCACAACTATATCTTTTTCCTTAGCATCGTATAATTATATGTCGATTTATTCTGATTATATAGCATTTCTTGGTTAAATTGATTGGTTATGTTGATTGAATTATTTGGATAAAGTGATTGTTGTGATATTGAAATGTAATTGGTATTTGATAATGGAGTTTTTTATTTGTTGGATATCCGAAATGCAAAGGAAATGTTGTCCCTTTGCATTTTAATGTTTGAAATTTATTTATATTGTGTCGATGGCCAAAATTCGATGGAATTTGACGACTACACGATAATATTTATTTTGATGATTATTGTTGAATTTGGAGGATTTTCTAGTTTTAAAATATTTTTGAAAGCTTCAATAAATTATTTTTGATATTTTAAAATTAAATTGAAGTATATTTATAACTAAAATTGGTTGATAAATAAAAGATTTCTTGGAAATTATTTTGAATATCAAAGTCGTTTTGAAAATGGAAAATATTTCATTTCTAACTAGTAGAGTATAAAGTGAAGATTCTGAATTATATTCTAGGGTATTAAATAAATATAATTTATTCTGTAGCCAATAAATTTATTTTGGAATGGAATTTAATTATAGTATATTATTAAATATATATAAAGTGATATTTGATGATTTTCAATATGAACCATCTAAGATTTGGAATATATAGTAAATGTTTAAATTATAAACAATACTTTGAAATGAGAAGAATTATTTTGGTGATTTATAAATATATTATAAAGTATTGTTTGAGTATAGAAAATCATGAAATAATTTCTATAATTATTTTTATTTACAAAGTGATTTGGAAGTTTTGGAAAATGTGTATAAGGATTTGGAAGTGAATTATTTTGTTTGAAACTTATATTGGGATTAAATAACAAAGTGAATATATTATGTTTATATATATATATATATATTTAGTATCTATTTTTAAGTATTTGTTATTGTTATAAATGATTCAATATTAATATTGAGTTGTTTGATTTTATGTTTATTTATTGGATAATCAATTTTTATATTAATTTCTGATTTCTTATCTTCTTTATATTTATTTCGATGATATGAGTTATTCACCATTGATATTGACTTAGTTGATGATTTTTTTATGATATGGTGATGACATCCTTCTATGATTTTATACTGATATTTATTTTGTTGATGAGAAATCTGAATTAACGGATTAGTGATACTGTCTAGTATGTGACTTTCAGTAACACTTTTCTAGTTGTTATTTGGACTTGTTATATAGAACAAGGAAGAGCAAATGTGATGTTTGAGCACTGAATAAATGGACTAGTGACACATGGTGGTATGAGACGCCATTGTGTTATTTATTCGGTTATTCTTTACTCATGGATGACACTCATACGGGGGTATGTTGTGTGTGTGAATCACTTCAATAAGCATGTATGTATGGAGGCTAATTGTTAACTACAAAATTTTATACATTATGTATCTGTATACCTTTGTCCAACTCCCTTTATGTTTTAGGAGTGAACCAAATTGGCCACTATCCACCCTGGCGGTCTGATCATGGATCACGCCCCAGATCCACGATATCGTTGTTGTTAAGACATTTAATGCACATCATGAGATAGGCAGTTGGTTGCCCCTTGTGTCGCATAGGCCAATGGTCAGATATCATAGGGGCACATGTCGGTAGTTGTGGCCAAAGAGGTTACGTGTTGTCGAGCCTATGGTGGATCATTGTCACGATAATGAGAGGGGAGAGGTAACGATAACAGATGACTATAGGAGTCATGTCATATAAACCACGTGTGGCTATTGGAGAAAGCAGACGTGATGTTACTCTCCTTTTTGATTTCTGTGTGGGTGTATTTATGTGGGTAGTAGATAGACATATACTATGTATAGATGAGAATATACCTGAGACTATGTCTAGAGTATGGTCAACCCCGTATCCTTCTTAGGCAGACGTCATACTTATTATTGATTTGTTGTTTATATCTCATAGGGTTGTTCAGTCGAGAGTTATGTCGCTCCAAGGACCGTGTTTCGAGATATATGATTTTCTTTTTATGTTGGCTCAAATCTTACTTATTAATTTTATTGATTTGATTATGAGATGGAGAGAGATTATGGGCATTGCTTCATCATTGCCTGACATTATTTGAGGATATCTCATTATTGATGATTTTTGGATATGTATGACTCACCCGTTCAATATTGATTTTGCGATTCAGATTTGATGTGCTTCTATATAGGTGATGACATCTTTATGCCTAGTTTTGTGATATTTGATATTATAAGATCCATTTGGGACTGTATGTGGTATTTTAATTGGATAGATTTACACCATGCATATATACTACATATTTGTTGATATTATGAATATCATATACCTTGTATATATATTAGATTTACCTTTGTATACTAACCATTGATTTAGATATAGTCTGACCTATGTTTTATTTATATAATAATTGGGCCAGTCCAAGACATTTTAGATACAGTGACATTAAGACTAGGATGTACTATTCGAGTGTAGAGGAGATTAATTATTAAGTACTGTTGTATATTAATTTGTATTGGATAGACTCATGTATGTATATGACCTGTAATGTATATTGTACTTTGTATATTATATATTATCGCTGCGATTGATTCTGTGATCTTTGTTATTTACTATATATTGCATATTATTCTGTCCTGGAGGCACATGTGTTTATTGCTTTGTGTCGATATCGTGTACGTGTAGATGAATTGTTTATTCAATTTTTTAATACGTACCAGTGTTAGCCCAAGGGAATATTCACGTATGTGCCCCATATCATCTTATTCTTCATATTATCTGACAGTATTACTTTGTAATACTCTTGGATAGTATGGGTATAAAGGTGGAGGCATTATAGTTTTTTTTATCAGAACGCGCAGTGGAATTATTAGTTTCCGCTAAGTACCTATGTTCAGTTTCTTATGTTTATTTAATAATATGAAGTTGCGGGAATTGAGTTTGATTTTGAGATTTGTGTTTAATTATCAAAGTTATGAAATAAATTTTTATTATTTGGTATATTCTTAATGCAAAAAAATATAAGTAATGTTTGTTTGTTATTACGAGTTACTTTTGAAATGGTTTGTTGAGTCATATACTGTGATATCCCGGGAATTTGGACAATATCAATTTAATAATCTGCATTGGGAATTAAATTGATTTATTGATCTTTGTTAATAAATTTGAATAAATTTAATAATCTAATTAAAATAAATATTTAATTAGTAATTTATCTTTTAAAACTTTAATAGAATGATTTCTATTAATAATATATATATAAGTGTATATATTGTAAATAGATGAGTTGGTTGGATTTAACAAATAAAGTTATGTTTTCAAATTTCTAATATTTGGTAATTTGGAAATTATGATTTAATTTAATATTTAGCTTTTCAAAGATATTTGATAAATAACTATATAGTTTTAAATACATAAGATAAATGTTTAATTGTTTAAAAAAATAGATTTTAGCTTAAGTTTAAATTTAAATTGAATATGAATTTGGATTTATAATAAAAATTCAAAAGAGAAATATTTTAAAATATTTTGGATTTAAAATATAGATATAAGATTTTATTTATATATATATTGGTTATTTACATTTTCTTTAAAGTAATTTATATACATATACATATTAGGTAAGTATTTATAAATAGTAAACTAGTGTAAAAAGCTTTTATTCACATTTTAAAAATAAATAAAGTTATGTATTAAATACTTATAAGACAAATGTCATTATATTAACACCCTAAATTAACATGTGTTGACTAATAAATAAAACTACATGACAAGTGTCATTTAATTTCCAATTTTCTTTTCTTTTATTTTACTAAATAATTTTCAGCCTATAAACACATATACTTCTCTTCTTCTATTCTTTATCAAATTCAAAAGCTAAGAAAAAAATCTGAAACTCAGTCCTATTCTCAAACCCTCCTCTAAACAAAATCTGTAAGTAAATCCTCAAACCACTATCTATTCAAATTCAATAGCCTGTTAAGCATCTTCAAAAATCAAAACAACAAAAGCTTGAACTCATTTCATAAACCTGGGAATAAAGTCTGAACATCATTCTTCAACTCTGTTTTAAAAAGCAAACTCAAAATCAAAGTCTGTTTTCATCTTCAATACCTGGAATCAAGCCTGAGATAAGCAAGCACCTGGAAATCATATCTTAAAACATCTCAACAACTTAAAGTTTCCAGTAGCATGCATGTCGTTTTCAAGTTTTCAAAGGCAAGAAGCATTTCAGTTTGATAAGCAAGCTACAGCAACTCATGTTTTCAAATTCAAATCAAAGCAAAGGCTGTTTTCAAAAATGAAGGCTCTGTCTTCTTTAATTAGGTGAGTAACCTTATATTTAAAATAAATTGGATGCATGTTAGATGGTTGAATAAATATGTATTGATAATTGAATGTCTGCTATTTTTGTGCCTGCTGGTTATAAGTGATCTGTTTATTATTTGTTCTAGGTGAGTAACTTCATTATTACACTTAAAGTTTTTGAATCTATTGCATGATAATTACTGTGATTAAGTATGTATCATGTGTATATATATATAGCAGTAGATTTTCTATGAGGATGTGAATGAAAATAGGTGTGCATGTCTGTGTACAGGGAAGTTTGCTCTGTTCTAAAACTTACAGTCCTAAATAAGTTTAAAATTTCAATTCCTCTTCCCCTGATTCACTTTAGATCTTGATATAGAAACAAAATCTGTTAGAAATAACAAGTTAAAGATTTTAAAAAAATATTATTAAGTATATTGATAAGTAGAATTATTGGGAATAAGAGATAATAGCAGGAATTAAAGTATAAGTCAAAAATCCAAATTTCATAATTTATTAATTCAGGATTATATATCAAATCCTTAAACAAAATCATGATTTTTTAAAAGAAAAATCATAAATTTTAGAATTGAATTGGCAGAACAGTTCTGGTTTGATCAGATGGGGTGTTTTTGGTTGCCTCTGGTGATCTAGTTGCTTGGCGAAGTCATGGTTCTCACTGGAGCATGCTGGAGGATGGTAGATTGATGGAAAAATAGGTGTAAATTTTTCCGATGATCAAGTTGTGCAGTCGAAAGCATTTTAGGGTTTAATGTGAGATTTGGGAGGATAGGCTTTGTCGAGGTGGAACGGCATCGGTGGCGTACTAAGTTCGATCGCGTTGGGGGAAAAGGCTTCGGTGGCTCGAGGCACATCTGTTGTCATTGCCGTTGAGTTTCACGAGGCGTGGGTGGTCGGCGACAGGGGGTTTTCTGATCGCGTGTATCTTCCAGTTTTGGGTGTGAGTGTTGTTTTTGAGTTTACTTCGTGTTTCGCTGATCTGCTTAGCTGGAGAGTTTGTCGTGGTTAAAGGTGTGTTGTCGAAAGCCTGATAGTTGGTCGGCGGTGAGTTTTCTGGCCGTGCACGTGCACGTGCACGTCTGGGTAGGACTGTGGTGTTTTGGGGAAGAAGGGATGAGACTCGGGTTTGTTTCCGTGATTTTGAGTGGGGGACTCGAAGGAACTGTCGAAGTAAAATAAGTTGAGCTCGGGTTATTTTCTTTGTTCCAAGTTTTGTTCTAAAACCTGACAATGTACAGGGTTTTAAGTTCAAACTAAATTGAATAAAAGAAGCAAAGTAAGATTTAAACAAAAGTTGAAACAAGATTAAAATATGAATTCAAAATGAATTTGAATTCTAGTTTTCAAATAAATAAATTTTATAAAATGGAATGTTTTATCAACTATAAATTGTTACAGTATTTTATAAGTGATTCTAAAATCTGAAAATAAGATTTAAACTTGATTTGAATTTTAGTTCAAATCTGAATTCAAAACTGAGTTTTGAATTCTAGTTTGAAATAAAAACAAAGCTTTTGAATTAAAATGGTTTGAAACAACTTTGGATGTTGAAGTACATTTTAAATTGATTTGAATTTTAAATGAATTTGGTTTTAAATTTCTTTAATTAAGTAAGTATTTCTTTAACATGTGTTTTAAAGGGATTTAAATGGTTTTAAAACTTTGTTAAAGTTAAAATTTGTATTCATTTTAATCTTAAATTTAAAATGAAATTTAAAAGTAAATTTAAAAGTAAATTGTTTTAAATGCTTTATTTATGATAATTTAATCATAAATAAGAAATAGGTTTATCTTAAAAATAATTTAGATTTAATAAAATAAATTATTAAGGTAATTAAAAGATAATTAATCAATTTAATTAATTTGATTTGGGTTTATAAATTTAGTAATTAAGAAAATTGATTAATTAAGGTTTAATTAAATTAATTAAAGGATAATTAATTTGAAATTAAGGATCATTAATTTGATAAGTTAAGATTATTAATTAATGATTAGGAATAAATAAATCAAGTAATTAAGGATTAATTAAGTTATAGTTAAGTACTTAATTTATTTAAGTAATTAGAGATTAATTTATTGATAATTAAAATTAATTAAGTTGTAATTAATAATGGTTAATTAATGTTTAATTATTTAAGAAAGATAATTAAAGAATAGTTAATAGTTAATGTAGATCATTAACTAAGGATAATTAATTAATGTGATTAATTTAGATAATTAATTAGATTAATTAATTTAAAAGATAATCATTTGTGAATTGTTTTACTTAATGGAAGTAATTAGGAAATTAATTACTCATTGTAATTAATTGAGGTTGAATTGATTAGTTAAAGTTAATTAATTAAGTTTAATTAACTTAAGATAATCATTTAATGATTTGTATAATTACTTAATGTAATTTAAGGAAGTATAATTACCTAGGAAAGTAATTAATGGATAATTACTGATGTAATTAATAAAGTAATTAAGGGTAGTTAATTACTTAATGGAAATTAATCAAGGGATTAATTAAGAAATTAATTAAGGAATAATTAATTTATTTTAAGAAGTAATTAAGGTTAATTAATTACTGAATGTGATTAATCAATAGTGATAAATAAATTATGGTTTAATTAAAGATTAATTACTTAATGTAATTAAGTAATGATAAAATGTAATTAAGGATCATAAATTAATATAATTAATGATGTAATTAAGAATTGATTAATTAAGAAATAATTAATAACTGAGTGATTAATTAATGTAATTAATTAAGGAGTAATGTAATTAATTATAGTTAATTAATAGATAAAGTAATTAAAGGTTAATTACTCTAATTAATTAAGAATAATTAATTTGTGAATTAATTTAATACTAATTACTTGAATGTAATTAAATGTAATTAATCAAGGATGATTAATTAAAATGAATAATTGGATGGTGAATGATTAATTAATTGATAATTAATTAATAGTGACTTAAGTAAGATTGTTAATGATGGAAGTAATTAATTTAATTCATTTTAAATTAATTATAGATGGTAATTAATAAATCATGGCTTAAGGATATTGAATGATACTGATTTATCTTGAATGGTTTCTCAGAGATGAGATAATTGATACTGTATGATTTGGATGTTTCGGTTGCATAATGATGATGATATGGATTATCTGCTTTTAATGATAATGTCGATTATCTATTGTGAATTATCTATCTGTATGTAAATAGATAATAGAATTGAATTGTTTTAACTTTAAAACAACTTGGCCTTAAAAGATACGTTTTGGATTTCGATGAGACCGGGATCGGGTTTCCGTATACCGGAATTCCAGGTCTGGAGACCCGAATACCACATCGATCCAAATTTACGATTAGGTCGTGAAATCAAAATGGAGCAAGTGAAGACTCGAGGTGTAAGAACTATTCTTTGTCAATATAACTCTGAGGGTGATTCCGTAATGAGTTGACGGAGATAGTACTTTCAGATTCGAGATGAAGATTCAGAGTGCAAGGGTTATGGTCGTTAACTCTGAGGGTGATTCCAATACGAGTGTAACGAGATAATGCCTTCGGTTTCGTTCGAACCCGGAACGAACTTGTATGGATTGAATGCTTTCAGAACATCGTCAGGTGGACGATGAGCATTCTAAGTGATGTCCTGATTAAAGGTAATCGTAGCCTCAAGCCTCATCAAACCGGGAATGGCTAAAACAGGGGAGGTGCAGCAAGGTTAGTGGGTAGCACCCAAGTAGGACAAGATTATCCCTGTCTAGAGGTCCCTTCTTATTATTCGATTGAGTGGGCAGTTGATTGCAACAACTGCTGGGATATCTTGTGCGGGAATTATCCAGTAAGGGATGTTCCGGCCTTGTGTTGTAGGGGATTGGGAGTGATCCTCGGTACGGTGATCTAGGCCACGTACTGTGACGGGCGGTACCCCGGTAGCCCTGCCATTGTATGGATTCCAAAATCCAATAAGTACCGTACGTATTAGTTGTGCCCAACTATGTTGGAATGTGAGATGTAAGCATTTCAGCTATTTCTGTATTTTACTTGAAAACCCTAGACCCTATTATAATACAATCGAATTTCCTATCAAATGTTTTGGTTAGCGTAAGGTAAAAACTTACCCATGTTTATTTGTGGGAAGTCTTACGTGATACCTTTTCTTTCAAAAGGTTTTGAAGTTAAACAAGTTTAACCTGTTACTCACACCAGACCCATGTCTGACCCAAGTTGTTTATTTCTGTTTTATAAACTCTTGGGTACTCAAATTTTTACGAGTAGCCAAGGGATTCAGGTTTAGCTTTGACGAGTTATCTGGAGGAGCAATGGAGCAGGAGGCTTCGGCGTTCGTAGATATAGTATTCCGCTGTGTAGATCTCTGTGATAGTGTTTGTATTGTATTTGAGTTGTAATGTCTAGACAGATGTTTATAACTGTCTAGTATGTGTTGTATAATCTGTGTAACTCTGATAATCATTGTATATTATGTAATACTTTTGTTATTAATATAATTTATTCGTTCCGCTGTTGAGATTCTGTTGTTGTTCTTTCTTTCTTCTCTTCTTTTCTACTTTCTCACCTCTTTCTTTTCTTCAAAACGATGCGTCTTCCTGGACGTAGGATGGCGGGTCGTTACAGTGGTATCAGAGCATTAGGTTGAGTGAATACCTAGGCTCTGGAGTGGTGTCTATCTTGAGAGAGCGTATTTGTAATTTTTATATAACTATATATATATATATAATTCTACCTATTTGGGTTACCTGTTCGGGTTATCCAAATTAAGTTATAAGGGTAGATGAGGTAGGTTGTGTGTAACACGACTACCATTGATTGGAGTTTGAATGTTTGGAGTTGGAAGTGTATCTGATGAGACTGTAGACCCAAATACCGTCTCGAGTGAGCTTTGCTGTGGTGAAGAATTTCATTGATCTCCGAAAGAAACGATTAAGGTTCGGAGTCAATCTTTGAAGTGCAGTTGGATGAGTAGAGTTTGGATCTACCAGTTAAGCAGAAGCAAGTGATGTATCTTGGTAACTTCTGGAGGAAGTAGCTGTGTGATGAGATACAGTGATTATGGATGTTCCTGAAGATATTTTCTTTGGAACGAGTTTAAGGAGTAAGTCTACTTCGGTGTTGTGGCTGAGTTCAGCATGACGTCTCTGTTTGAGGTTCGAGTTTCTCGAAGAGCTTTGGATTGGGAAGTCCTTGGCATCTGTGGCAGCAGTGCAGTTCGGAGTGTTTTGTGTATTAACAGGAAGTTTTCTGGCTGAGCAGTTTTTCTGAAGATGGAGTTCAGAAGTAGCAGAGTATATCCATTTCTTCGATGAATTGGATAGATAAGTGTGAGCTGTTCCGATAGGTAAAGAGAGAACAGTTTATCTTTGGATACTGGACTGGGATTGATCGCAAAAGTGACTTGCGATAGTTTGAGTGATCTTTGAGTTATTGAAGATTTTTCTGGATGTTTTCAATAAAGTCAGAAGTTGTCCGCATCTGGAGATTGAGTTTTCTTATCGACAGGATTCTAGGAGTGGTACCGGTGGTTCAGCCTAGTTGAAGGATGTTTCCTAGAGTTAGAGTTTGATGAAGTAGCTCAGGATTTGATGGAGTATCTAAGTTTTCTTTATAAATCTGTTGAACCTTATTTCTAGGATGGGTTATCCAGTCTGTGTTGTGTTCTTCATCAGCATTCTTATCTACTTCAGATCAGAGTTGTACAACAGAAGCAATTTGGAAGTGCATCTCTGAATAGGAAAAGTAAGTTCAGTCTTCTGATGTTTGAGGAGTAAAGTTGTGGATCTCTTCCTTGTTTTGATTTGAATAAGTATTTGGTCTTCCGGATTGAATTGTCAGTTTGGACAACTGGAATTCGTTGTGTTTTACGTATCTCTGAGGGAGTACGTATTTGATCTATCATTGGTTTTGGAACCAGCAGTTCGGGAGGTTTTGTAGTTGAGTCAGACTCGTCTGTAGTCTGATATCCTGTCTAGTTCTGTAGATCTAGGTGAGTAGGAGTTCTGTAGCTTCGTAGTTTAGATTGTTTGTAGAGCGAGTGTCCCGGTATATATATATACTTGGGGAAACTCGAGGAAATTTTATCCAGAATTTTGTCTGGATAATTAGAATTGTTTGATTGGATGATTGTTTGCTATGGTTGTTAGCATATGGTTGATAATATATGCTTGTTAAATATTGAATAGATTATTAAATTACCTTTGTTTAAATTTCGGGGATGAAATTATTTTAAGGGGGAAGGAATGTGATATCCCGGGAATTTGGACAATATCAATTTAATAATCTGCATTGGGAATTAAATTGATTTATTGATCTTTGTTAATAAATTTGAATAAATTTAATAATCTAATTAAAATAAATATTTAATTAGTAATTTATCTTTTAAAACTTTAATAGAATGATTTCTATTAATAATATATATATAAGTGTATATATTGTAAATAGATGAGTTGGTTGGATTTAACAAATAAAGTTATGTTTTCAAATTTCTAATATTTGGTAATTTGGAAATTATGATTTAATTTAATATTTAGCTTTTCAAAGATATTTGATAAATAACTATATAGTTTTAAATACATAAGATAAATGTTTAATTGTTTAAAAAAATAGATTTTAGCTTAAGTTTAAATTTAAATTGAATATGAATTTGGATTTATAATAAAAATTCAAAAGAGAAATATTTTAAAATATTTTGGATTTAAAATATAGATATAAGATTTTATTTATATATATATTGGTTATTTACATTTTCTTTAAAGTAATTTATATACATATACATATTAGGTAAGTATTTATAAATAGTAAACTAGTGTAAAAAGCTTTTATTCACATTTTAAAAATAAATAAAGTTATGTATTAAATACTTATAAGACAAATGTCATTATATTAACACCCTAAATTAACATGTGTTGACTAATAAATAAAACTACATGACAAGTGTCATTTAATTTCCAATTTTCTTTTCTTTTATTTTACTAAATAATTTTCAGCCTATAAACACATATACTTCTCTTCTTCTATTCTTTATCAAATTCAAAAGCTAAGAAAAAAATCTGAAACTCAGTCCTATTCTCAAACCCTCCTCTAAACAAAATCTGTAAGTAAATCCTCAAACCACTATCTATTCAAATTCAATAGCCTGTTAAGCATCTTCAAAAATCAAAACAACAAAAGCTTGAACTCATTTCATAAACCTGGGAATAAAGTCTGAACATCATTCTTCAACTCTGTTTTAAAAAGAAAACTCAAAATCAAAGTCTGTTTTCATCTTCAATACCTGGAATCAAGCCTGAGATAAGCAAGCACCTGGAAATCATATCTTAAAACATCTCAACAACTTAAAGTTTCCAGTAGCATGCATGTCGTTTTCAAGTTTTCAAAGGCAAGAAGCATTTCAGTTTGATAAGCAAGCTACAGCAACTCAAGTTTTCAAATTCAAATCAAAGCAAAGGCTGTTTTCAAAAATGAAGGCTCTGTCTTCTTTAATTAGGTGAGTAACCTTATATTTAAAATAAATTGGATGCATGTTAGATGGTTGAATAAATATGTATTGATAATTGAATGTCTGCTATTTTTGTGCCTGCTGGTTATAAGTGATCTGTTTATTATTTGTTCTAGGTGAGTAACTTCATTATTACACTTAAAGTTTTTGAATCTATTGCATGATAATTACTGTGATTAAGTATGTATCATGTGTATATATATATAGCAGTAGATTTTCTATGAGGATGTGAATGAAAATAGGTGTGCATGTCTGTGTACAGGGAAGTTTGCTCTGTTCTAAAACTTACAGTCCTAAATAAGTTTAAAATTTCAATTCCTCTTCCCCTGATTCACTTTAGATCTTGATATAGAAACAAAATCTGTTAGAAATAACAAGTTAAAGATTTTAAAAAAATATTATTAAGTATATTGATAAGTAGAATTATTGGGAATAAGAGATAATAGCAGGAATTAAAGTATAAGTCAAAAATCCAAATTTCATAATTTATTAATTCAGGATTATATATCAAATCCTTAAACAAAATCATGATTTTTTAAAAGAAAAATCATAAATTTTAGAATTGAATTGGCAGAACAGTTCTGGTTTGATCAGATGGGGTGTTTTTGGTTGCCTCTGGTGATCTAGTTGCTTGGCGAAGTCATGGTTCTCACTGGAGCATGCTGGAGGATGGTAGATTGATGGAAAAATAGGTGTAAATTTTTCCGATGATCAAGTTGTGCAGTCGAAAGCATTTTAGGGTTTAATGTGAGATTTGGGAGGATAGGCTTTGTCGAGGTGGAACGGCATCGGTGGCGTACTAAGTTCGATCGCGTTGGGGGAAAAGGCTTCGGTGGCTCGAGGCGCATCTGTTGTCATTGCCGTTGAGTTTCACGAGGCGTGGGTGGTCGGCGACAGGGGGTTTTCTGATCGCGTGTATCTTCCAGTTTTGGGTGTGAGTGTTGTTTTTGAGTTTACTTCATGTTTCGCTGATCTGCTTAGCTGGAGAGTTTGTCGTGGTTAAAGGTGTGTTGTCGAAAGCCTGATAGTTGGTCGGCGGTGAGTTTTCTGGCCGTGCACGTGCACGTGCACGTCTGGGTAGGACTGTGGTGTTTTGGGGAAGAAGGGATGAGACTCGGGTTTGTTTCCGTGATTTTGAGTGGGGGACTCGAAGGAACTGTCGAAGTAAAATAAGTTGAGCTCGGGTTATTTTCTTTGTTCCAAGTTTTGTTCTAAAACCTGACAATGTACAGGGTTTTAAGTTCAAACTAAATTGAATAAAAGAAGCAAAGTAAGATTTAAACAAAAGTTGAAACAAGATTAAAATATGAATTCAAAATGAATTTGAATTCTAGTTTTCAAATAAATAAATTTTATAAAATGGAATGTTTTATCAACTATAAATTGTTACAGTATTTTATAAGTGATTCTAAAATCTGAAAATAAGATTTAAACTTGATTTGAATTTTAGTTCAAATCTGAATTCAAAACTGAGTTTTGAATTCTAGTTTGAAATAAAAACAAAGCTTTTGAATTAAAATGGTTTGAAACAACTTTGGATGTTGAAGTACATTTTAAATTGATTTGAATTTTAAATGAATTTGGTTTTAAATTTCTTTAATTAAGTAAGTATTTCTTTAACATGTGTTTTAAAGGGATTTAAATGGTTTTAAAACTTTGTTAAAGTTAAAATTTGTATTCATTTTAATCTTAAATTTAAAATGAAATTTAAAAGTAAATTTAAAAGTAAATTGTTTTAAATGCTTTATTTATGATAATTTAATCATAAATAAGAAATAGGTTTATCTTAAAAATAATTTAGATTTAATAAAATAAATTATTAAGGTAATTAAAAGATAATTAATCAATTTAATTAATTTGATTTGGGTTTATAAATTTAGTAATTAAGAAAATTGATTAATTAAGGTTTAATTAAATTAATTAAAGGATAATTAATTTGAAATTAAGGATCATTAATTTGATAAGTTAAGATTATTAATTAATGATTAGGAATAAATAAATCAAGTAATTAAGGATTAATTAAGTTATAGTTAAGTACTTAATTAATTAAGTAATTAGAGATTAATTTATTGATAATTAAAATTAATTAAGTTGTAATTAATAATGGTTAATTAATGTTTAATTATTTAAGAAAGATAATTAAAGAATAGTTAATAGTTAATGTAGATCATTAACTAAGGATAATTAATTAATGTGATTAATTTAGATAATTAATTAGATTAATTAATTTAAAAGATAATCATTTGTGAATTGTTTTACTTAATGGAAGTAATTAGGAAATTAATTACTCATTGTAATTAATTGAGGTTGAATTGATTAGTTAAAGTTAATTAATTAAGTTTAATTAACTTAAGATAATCATTTAATGATTTGTATAATTACTTAATGTAATTTAAGGAAGTATAATTACCTAGGAAAGTAATTAATGGATAATTACTGATGTAATTAATAAAGTAATTAAGGGTAGTTAATTACTTAATGGAAATTAATCAAGGGATTAATTAAGAAATTAATTAAGGAATAATTAATTTATTTTAAGAAGTAATTAAGGTTAATTAATTACTGAATGTGATTAATCAATAGTGATAAATAAATTATGGTTTAATTAAAGATTAATTACTTAATGTAATTAAGTAATGATAAAATGTAATTAAGGATCATAAATTAATATAATTAATGATGTAATTAAGAATTGATTAATTAAGAAATAATTAATAACTGAGTGATTAATTAATGTAATTAATTAAGGAGTAATGTAATTAATTATAGTTAATTAATAGATAAAGTAATTAAAGGTTAATTACTCTAATTAATTAAGAATAATTAATTTGTGAATTAATTTAATACTAATTACTTGAATGTAATTAAATGTAATTAATCAAGGATGATTAATTAAAATGAATAATTGGATGGTGAATGATTAATTAATTGATAATTAATTAATAGTGACTTAAGTAAGATTGTTAATGATGGAAGTAATTAATTTAATTCATTTTAAATTAATTATAGATGGTAATTAATAAATCATGGCTTAAGGATATTGAATGATACTGATTTATCTTGAATGGTTTCTCAGAGATGAGATAATTGATACTGTATGATTTGGATGTTTCGGTTGCATAATGATGATGATATGGATTATCTGCTTTTAATGATAATGTCGATTATCTATTGTGAATTATCTATCTGTATGTAAATAGATAATAGAATTGAATTGTTTTAACTTTAAAACAACTTGGCCTTAAAAGATACGTTTTGGATTTCGATGAGACCGGGATCGGGTTTCCGTATACCGGAATTCCAGGTCTGGAGACCCGAATACCACATCGATCCAAATTTACGATTAGGTCGTGAAATCAAAATGGAGCAAGTGAAGACTCGAGGTGTAAGAACTATTCTTTGTCAATATAACTCTGAGGGTGATTCCGTAATGAGTTGACGGAGATAGTACTTTCAGATTCGAGATGAAGATTCAGAGTGCAAGGGTTATGGTCGTTAACTCTGAGGGTGATTCCAATACGAGTGTAACGAGATAATGCCTTCGGTTTCGTTCGAACCCGGAACGAACTTGTATGGATTGAATGCTTTCAGAACATCGTCAGGTGGACGATGAGCATTCTAAGTGATGTCCTGATTAAAGGTAATCGTAGCCTCAAGCCTCATCAAACCGGGAATGGCTAAAACAGGGGAGGTGCAGCAAGGTTAGTGGGTAGCACCCAAGTAGGACAAGATTATCCCTGTCTAGAGGTCCCTTCTTATTATTCGATTGAGTGGGCAGTTGATTGCAACAACTGCTGGGATATCTTGTGCGGGAATTATCCAGTAAGGGATGTTCCGGCCTTGTGTTGTAGGGGATTGGGAGTGATCCTCGGTACGGTGATCTAGGCCACGTACTGTGACGGGCGGTACCCCGGTAGCCCTGCCATTGTATGGATTCCAAAATCCAATAAGTACCGTACGTATTAGTTGTGCCCAACTATGTTGGAATGTGAGATGTAAGCATTTCAGCTATTTCTGTATTTTACTTGAAAACCCTAGACCCTATTATAATACAATCGAATTTCCTATCAAATGTTTTGGTTAGCGTAAGGTAAAAACTTACCCATGTTTATTTGTGGGAAGTCTTACGTGATACCTTTTCTTTCAAAAGGTTTTGAAGTTAAACAAGTTTAACCTGTTACTCACACCAGACCCATGTCTGACCCAAGTTGTTTATTTCTGTTTTATAAACTCTTGGGTACTCAAATTTTTACGAGTAGCCAAGGGATTCAGGTTTAGCTTTGACGAGTTATCTGGAGGAGCAATGGAGCAGGAGGCTTCGGCGTTCGTAGATATAGTATTCCGCTGTGTAGATCTCTGTGATAGTGTTTGTATTGTATTTGAGTTGTAATGTCTAGACAGATGTTTATAACTGTCTAGTATGTGTTGTATAATCTGTGTAACTCTGATAATCGTTGTATATTATGTAATACTTTTGTTATTAATATAATTTATTCGTTCCGCTGTTGAGATTCTGTTGTTGTTCTTTCTTTCTTCTCTTCTTTTCTACTTTCTCACCTCTTTCTTTTCTTCAAAACGATGCGTCTTCCTGGACGTAGGATGGCGGGTCGTTACATATACATATAGAAGTATGAGTTTTAAAGATTGTTTAAAATGTGTAAAAATTAGTAAGTGCTTGGTGAAAGCAAAGGTATCATATATAAACATTGGCTATTATTATTAAATGACTTTAGTGGTAAAGTGAATGTTTTAATTAGAAATTATTTGAAAAGTATGTACTATAAGTAAAGTATTAAATAAGGATTTGAATAAAGGTTTGATATTTAAAATGAAATTTAAATAATATGATTAAGTCTTGTATAATTGATTTGTTACTGATTTTCCTTGTAGGAAATTTCGAGGATGCAATTTTTTTAAGGGGGAGTTAGTAACAACCCGTTTTTAAAATAATATTAATTTAAATTAATTATAGTAATTTGATTAATTAAATTAGAATTTGGAGATTTATTTGGAAAATGTAAATAAGATGAAATGTGAAAATAATAACATATAAAGGTGATAAAATTAGAAATATAAGTTGGCAATGAAGTGATTTGAAATGTAAATTGTACTTATTTAAATTAATAGAGATTTCGATTACAATTAAAAGTGATATATAAAATGGAGTGTAGGATTATCTATTTTTTAATTTGGCCCAAACCCAAGAAATTCAAGCCTAAAATTTTGTTATCTGGATTGTTCATGTCTCCAGACACTTCCAATTCATGATTCTTCCATTCCCCCATGAAATAATAGTTCACATATACTTCCTCTGTCAATTCATCTTCTTCCTGAAGCCATCGAAACCTAATTTCTTCACTTTAAAATTCAAGCACAAATTAAATAAATTAAAATAAAATATAGAATTTTAATATATATATCTCCAAGCATGTACGCATATATATATATATATATATATATATATATATATATGAGAGGGAGGTTCGTACGTCGTTGCCTTGGGGAGTCATGTCCCGTGCATTCAAATATGAGAGGAAGTGGAAGATGGCACTGTACAGGTGCGTAAACACTTACATATCTATGTCTAATTACTATATTTTGAATCTCTTTAAGGTGCTTATGCCTTGAATCTCTTTGTTGTCCTTATGCCTTGAATCACCCCGTTGTGCTTAAATTTCAATTCGATCAAGAAAAAAAAGAGCTCAGCCTGAAGCAGCTACGCCACAGGCAAGCTCCAACCGATCGACCGATCTTAGATGACTGGTGGACCGGTCAGGTTGTCTTGCACCTCTAGGTACGTGGGGTTGTGCGATGATTTGAGGAGGTATGCGTGCGAACATGTGAGTTTTAAAGTATGGTGTTAATGTATATGTTAGAGTATATATATAGGAGTGAATTCATATGTATATAGGTCAGTATGTTCATTGCCCTATTAATGTTTTTCTTGGCTTCCAGTAACTGATTTTATATGTGAGTGTTGTGTTCATTTGGACACCGGCTGTCATTTTGATTTGTGCTTTCTTTCGCCTCCTATCTTTAGTGTATAACCATTTTGTTAGATGCAACTGGTTCCACCTAATTTCATTTACATATTATGTATATCTTTCGTAGCATATTGCTTCAATTTTGTACATGTTCTTTTACTATATATATAAATGCCTTTGGTTGAATCGATTATGCTTGTTAAATAATACCTATATATGTTTGTGTGACTGGTTTGTTCAAATTTTGAGACATACATTTTAGTTTTAAAATGTACATATATTTTCTTATATATATTTAGATTAAACTAAGCCAAATCTCTATTCAAACTTTAATATATATCGTTGATACTATATATATATGTATAAATACATGCAAGCTTAAGTATTCACTTTTGTATCTTGCTCCACTGGTACCCTTACTTTTGAACTAAATACTTTATGTTGCTATGTAATTTTTTTACATTATATGGGTTATTGCTACTTCATGCTTCTATATTTATGTGTGTAACATATGTGTCAAAATTAGTGTGAGTACATTAGTGTGTGCATGTATTAGCATGTTTTATTCCTTTTTGCAAAGCTGCCGTGTAAATTTAAACTAACTTTTATTTTATTGTTGAGTATTTCACATTTTTATTTTAATTGTTCAAACTTGCTTTTGTATATTTTTATTAACATTAGTATATGTATTAAATATATAAACTTACTTTGAAATATTAATAAATATTTGTTTGTTAAATGTAAGTACACTAATATATATATATATATATATATATGTGTGTGTGTGTGTGTGTGTGTGTGTGTATGTATGTGTTTATATATGTATTTGAGTTTAGTAATTAACTAATTGAATCTTGAATATGTATCGATTCCTTATTATTTATTTTGTTATATAAATTATACATATTTTGAACGTCTCATTATGAAGTATTTGCTCATTTATTTATATTTATTTGAATAATCAATTTTCCGCTTTTTGATTTTTATATTGATTCTGATAGTATGAATGATTCACCGTTGATGTGGATTTCGTTGATGATTTGATATGATACGGTGATGACATCTTTTGGTTTGATTTATTAATACGAGTATATATGCACGCCCAAGTGGGCCTGCATTTACAACGTTAACTCCTTTAATATCCCTTAGTGATTAGTAGGGGATTTAAATAGTGTTAAAAGAGGAATGAAAAAACTAAGGGTAATACTCTCCATCCTTCGAATGTTCTAGAACCGAATAAAATCAATTTTAACACCGGTCCCATTGAATTCAATCACCGGTCATAATCATTAATGAAGGTAAGGCCTAACAAAAACATAGCCACTAAGATGGATAGTTTTTACAAAATATGTTATGGTTACAATTTTTTTTTGCAGCTTAAGCAATATATCCCCTCTCAAAAACTAATGACCACAACTCATCAATCTATTTATGGATAATTCAATCAATAAAACATATCACAAACCATTTAAATAAAGAAACCATTGGATTTTAACATAGAATACAAAGACATTATTGTGCCTCATTCCAGTTTGCCTCAAAATCTGTTCAGTTTGTTTAGTGTTTTAAATGTGCAAAAGAATCTAAAGAACATTATAAGGAGTTCAAAATCGGATGAATGAATAATAAGATGTCAGTTTTTACAAAGTAAACATGATTCAGATTAGAGCCAAAGTAGCGTCGAGAAATATTTCAATGCCAAAAACGAATTGAAAAACTTACTGAAAATGCAAGCAGCTAACATTTAGGAAAAAACAAAGTACAACTGGATGAAGTATGGCGATGAAAATAATATGTAGCTATTAAAATACAATGACAATAAAATTTTAGTACTGAAGTTCTTTCAGAAATGAGTTTAATATTGAGATGCAAAAAGGAAGAAAAAAGAAAAAAAGGACAAACAAACAGGTTGTAGAGGATAAGCAGCAAAAAATCACAGAGGATGCCTCTCATATCTTTCCCTTAGAACTTTGCTGGCCTCTCTATAAAATTTCTTTTTGAATATCTTCAATGGATTTATTTCGTTTGAATAGCCGCTAAAGTAGTTCCTCACTGAACAAAAACTACTTTCTTTCATTGGTATCGACAACATACATTCCATTTCATCCACATATTCATCCATATTACAGTTCTTTATTCATAAAAAAAACTCTGACAAACATTTCAGTTTTTAGTGGTATGAAATATAAATAAAATGATACAGTACCATTGAAAATATATGTCACAACGTTGCCCAAATACAAAAGAAAATGAGAACTGACAACCAAATAATTACCTTAAATCATTTTAGCCATTATTAAAAGCAGGTTAAAACAAGTTGCAGCATCTTGCATAAGTTCAACAAATTAGCATCTACTCTACAAAGGAAGAGAAAGAACCAATATCACCACCAATACACAAAGACCTATGAACCAAGAGATGGAAATTTATGCAAGTAGCAGATTAAAAAGAACCAAAATTTAACCAAAAGAACATCAAACATAAATCCCTATAACAATATAGATAGATCCTTATCTTTGTTCGAGGTAATAATACTAAACTACATCGTACACCTAACGCATCATCACCTAGTCATCTCCCATTGTTATATCCTATTCAAATCAACTCCACTATACAATTTTGCCAGCTTAAGCGCCGGTATTGAGTCTGATATCCCAGACCCACTAATAAAATTCATAGCGGATATTGGTTGAAAACCTGAAACTTGCTGAGAACGTGAAGCCGCCGCTGCTATTTATTATACCTATGAAAGATTGAAAGGGAAGATGTTAGTGCTACAAATTATGAAGAATAAATTTTAAACAATAAGTTAGTGCCATAAAAGTGTAGATCCCTCTTGCCAAACATGATGAATAATAATTGATTATTTTAATTTAATTTATGATTATACAGAAAATTGATATATTGAATAGTATCATCAAAATACATAATCCTATTTTTGGAACCATTCATCTTGAAATCTTTAAAATTTTCTTTTGGACCAGAAGAAAATATAACAATTTGATTAGGTTAAATTTAACAACAATTCTTACCATAGTTCGCTGTCATTGGGTTAGTGAAATATTTCTTGTTATTCCTATATATTTGTTGTTTACATAATATATATTATTATGGAAAAAATATCCAACGCATATATAATTGGTTTTGTAAACCACTTGGTTCAACACATAGATCTAACTATAACATGTTCTTTGTATTGCTAATTCATAGAGCTGGAACTATGGATTTGGGTCAAAGTCGGAAACAACAGTGAAGGATAAGTGGGTTCTTACCGTGGTTAGCTTAGTTGTGTTTGTTGTGTATGTTTTCATATTAATTATTTGTTCATTTTTGTAGAATAGTTGTATTATGCTTGTATTGATGTTATGGGTAATTAGCAACTTATGATGATTACTTCATTCATTTCATTAGTGAGTTCTTACCGTGAATAGCATAATCTGATCAGTAATGGAACTTTTATTAACTATTGGCTTCTTGGCTTCAACAAACAATCACACTAATTCAGTTTCTACTCACAGCATGTCAAATTTTAAATGATCATCTCTTTGCTATTTGCACGGGGAACTATTGGAACTATTTTATCGGTCTATAATTTGAAGTGTGACTTTATCTGCATATAATTTGAAGCGTGATTTTTAATTCGATAAAAATCATAAGAAGTTAAATGATAATAATTTTTCTCCGACTATTGCATCTAAACATAACTGGTAAAGATTTTTACTTCCATCTGTAGCGTCAAAAATCCTATGTACGTATGTACATACACATGTCAATTTATTTACCTATAAGGACATAAATATTTCAACCTTCAAAATTCAGGTTGAATGCCCTTGTTTTACATGTCAATCTCATCTAACCTCTTTATAATGTAATCAAACAGCAATATGAATAAATACATAGAAAAGCCACAAAACTAACCTCATTTCCTTGACACTTTATTTAGTCAATGACATCGCCGAGGTTGAGGTTAATGTTTATTCCATAGTTTACTCTATTAATTAAAGAAAAAAATGAAATGGCAGTAATAGTCAAAATCTTATAAGCAAGCACCAACCTCCTCAGTATCTTCCATCCTTAGAATCAAACTCATCACCCAAACTCATAATTCCCGATCGACAACATGTCCCCTACATTGGGCCTTCCTCCATGCAACTTCAGAACCCTTTCGCCTCAATCCTTTCAAGCTCGAGCACTTGGGCCCTGCGAATCAGGAATCGTAGTTTAACTAACTAACCTAAGTCGATAATCGGTAATCAATATTCAAAGTTGGAGTAGACATTATATTTGGAAGTGGAGAAAATTGATTTAGGAATTTTTTCAATCGGTGAGGCAAGAGAAACCAAATCGAGGATGAATCAAATGATGGTGGTGATGAATCGAATTGGGAATTTAAAGAACTGAATTTGAGAATTTGGACGAATTGAGGGAGAAAGCAAAAGGGAAATAGGAGGACGCGTGTATGCGTGATAGGGAAACATGGAGGGCATTTCGGAGAATTCAAAAGGACACGGTTGAAACCAGTGGACCGAATTTACATTATTATAGTAGAGATAGAGATTAGTAGTAGAGAAAGAGATATATTATTTGTAACGACCCCGGATTTTAATTAATTTACATTGATAATTAATTTAGTTTTTTAATAAAAAAATGTGAAATAAATTGGTAAATTAATTTGAGTTTCTCCAAATTCAAATAAAATATGTGTTAATCACTTTAATTTAAATCTTATATATATATGTGACATAAGTAGAAGAAAATAAATAAATGATTTAAACTTAGAATTGATGGTTAATAATGATTTGAATTTATAATATAAATATAAGATAATAAATATTAAGGTAAAATAATAATAATAAATATTTAAAATAGAGATATAAATAAATATAAGATAAATTATAAAAATATAAAGAAAAACAAAAAAATTTAGTTATGGAATAATATAAGTAAACACTTGAATAAATCATAACGACATGGAATCCATTTATATTGCAAAGCAAATAAAGTAAGTATATAGGCTGAAGTAAACAAATCATTTAAATACAAAACAAGTAAACATATAAAAGATATAAAGTACTTAGCATTAAATGCCTTCTATTCAAATTTACTTTCAGCCTCCAAAGAAAAAAACCTCTGAACCAACTTGTACAAATACATATTTTCTGTAAACTCGTTTATATATCAACTTTATCTCAATTTCATTCATTTTTAACTAAGGAGAACTGAAGTAACAACATCTCAAAGACTTAAACAAATTCATCAACCTGGAAACAAGATGTTGAAGGTGAGTAACCCTACTCTAAAATAATTTGAATTGAAAAAAGTAAACAAAAATAAATATGTATATTGGCTTGTATAAGAAGATACTAGTATGAGTAGATTGTACAATGCTAATTAATGTTAGCCACCAAACCAAAATCTATCAGCCATAAAGAAGAAAAATATCACTGATAAATTGTACAAACCCATATTATCCTCTAGTACAAATATCATCTCCACCCTGTAACTTCATTTCCTATATACATCAATTCCTCATTTCAGTTTCGTTCCATTCCAGCTGAGAAAACAAAAGTAAATATCACTTAAAACTTAAACAAAATTCAAATCTAAATGGCAATACAAACCAGAGATCAAGAAGAGATTCAGCTTTAAAATTTCAAAGCCTGGTTCAAAAAGCAACTCTGTCTTCTTCTAGAAAATAAGTGAGTAACTCCATTTTTCTTTTAAAACTTTAAGTATCTGAAATTTTTGCAAGTTTAAGTCTGGAAATATGCATGTTGTTGTTCCTGGGTATATATGTGAGTATGTAACTCTGTGCATGCCTGTATCTCTGTTCTTGTTTTCTTTTAGACCCAGATTGCAAAACAAATTCCCATCTCTTGATCTAATAACTGTTAGAGCACAGAATATAAATAAAAGTTGTTTGTTTGATCATGAACTAAAATTTAAAAATAAATTCAAGTTAAAATAATTTGTCAATGTCTCTGGGAATTGAAAGAATAGAGCAAAGCTTTAAAAAAGTAAAAATCCAAACTTCCCAATTCATGATTTCAGGCATGTAAATTTAATTCGCATCCTTTAATATGATTTTTAAAGCAAAGATCATGATTTTTAAAGCAAAGGAAGGAGAGCAGTTTACGTTTGATCGAATTTCGATCTTTTGGCGATCTCTGGTGATCTCGTCGTTGAGGAAGGTCGGGGTTTCGTGTGGAGGTGGAGGAGTCTACGGTGTCGCTGGAAAAAATGCTTGGAGTTGTTATCAATCATCGTGGAAGCGGCGGTGGCGAGATTTAGTTTTTAAACCTAGTTTTACTAAGGCTGAGCAATTTAGTTCGTTCGTCCCTGATAGGTGATCGAGTGTTTCGTGGCTCTAGGAGGTGGTAGAGGGGATGTTGGCGATCGTGTGACCGGAGTTTCAAATTTTCTAATGGTTGGGATTTCGAGAACGAGGTGTTTCCCAGTATTGATGGTGGTTCCAGTTCATGTTTCCAGGTTTCAAGCTCGAAATCGATTTCGAATTCGAGATGATGGGGAAGTTCAGGTGGTCGGAGGAAGATTTGGAGGCAATCAACGACTTGTTCGATGTGGTGAAGTTGACTGGAGGCGCGCGGCGGCGCCGTGCACGTGCACGAGCACTTAGGTCTGATGATCTGATTTTTGTTGGGTGTTTGGGTGGAGCAGGGTCGAACTCGAGATTTTCTCGAGTAACTCGAGTAATTGACTCGAAGTTTTTAGGTGTAGACTCGAAGCAAGACTCGTGAGACTCGGGTAGATGTTTCCCAGTCTTTTGAAACAGAACCTGTTCTGTTTGGAAATTTTTAAAGTTTAATTTAAAATTTAAAGTAAGTTTTGAACTGAGTTTAAATTGTTTTTAAATTTAAATTGTTTTAATAACTTAAAGATGTTTAAGTATTTAAGTGGATTTAGAAAAAGAGATTTTAAAAAAAATGGAATTTAAAAGTAAGTTTAAAGGTAAATTATTTTAAAATGCTTTTGATAATGATAAGTTAATCATTCATAAGAATAAGTTTTAACTTAAATATAAATAGAATTTAATGATTTGTAATTCATTAATTATTAAGTTAATTAAAATGGATAATTAATTAATGATTTGGATTAATTAAATAAGTCATTAAAAGGTTAAAGTAATTAATGAAGGTTTAAAGATTAATTAATTGGTAATTAAGGATTATTACTTAAATATTTAATTAATGATTAAAGTTGATTAATCAAGTGATTAAGCAATAATAGATTTAAGGATAATGTGATAAATTGATTAAGGTAATTAATTTGAGGAAAATTAATCTATTAAAGGTTAATTAATTAATCAAGTGATTAAGAAATAATTGGTGATTAATTTATGATAATTAACCCGGATCTAATAATTTGTTCATAAGTAATACATCTGATTTAAATTAATTAGTCGATTAATAAAAATTTACTTGTGAATGTTTGGACCTAACTGAATGATTGAATTGTTGATATTCCCTGATCTGTGATGCTGTGTGATATATTCTGATTTGTGTGTGATCTATACTGTAGTTTATTTATCTGGGATAAATGTAATATATTATCTGTAATTTATATATCTGTGATCTGTGAATAAAAGATAAGCGTTATAATTATACCGCTTATCAACTATATTTTGGTATTCTGATCTGTGATGATTTATTGATGTTGCACTACTGTGTGAAACCCCTGGACTACACCATACACACACAAATATGGATTTCACGTGGAAATCGGTTAAGTCAAAGATGATTGAAATATAATTTTTTTTGAAATTGAAATTTTAATTTCAATTGATTTTGAAATTGGAAATTGGGGTTCAATATGAAAATCTTTTGAAAGGAGTTTTAAAGATATTTTGAATATCTTGAATTTTAAATAATTCAATTTGAATTTGAATTCAAAATAAGGTATTGAATTCTATGTTGAATATTATGGTTTTAAGAGTGTTATACAAGTTATAAATGTGTTTATATAGGCTTGAACCATTTTAAAATATTGTTTGGGAAATTTGAATTTAACCCAAGGACTTTAACTCGTATAAATGAATCAGATATTCCAAAATGAAAACTGTTTGTTTTCAAATGATAAAAGCTTTCATATAAGAAATAAAATTCCAATTTAAGTTGAATTGAAAAATGGTTTTCCAAGTTATGAGTGAATTCTTTTTGAAAGCTATGAATTAAATCTTGATTTAAAGATTTAATGTGTTAATCCAATTAAAATGGAAATCGATTTGAAAATCTATGAATAGATCTTTGTGAAACTGGGTGAACTTTGTGAATTGAATATGTTTATTTTTAACAGATTTAAAATGGTAATGTGTTTAAACCATTTGAAAGGAAAGTTTTAGGTAATAAATTGTGACTTAACTGAAATCCCATTATCCATATGTTTTTAAATATTACGCTCACTATTCGGTTTAGCCGGGAGAGGACGTTGTGTCATATAACCCATTCCGAATAAGTGATACGTCGTATATGGATAGCAATTGAAGACCGGTGTTGAAGACCGGCTATTTGTGAAAACGATAGGATAACCTATCGATTGTCTCTGCACTGGGTAGCGCCCGGTATAGAGATTCCCTAAGTGATGGGAAGTCAGATCGGGATTGTGAATACCCGGATTGCAAGGGCTTCTTTGGAAGTGCCTTCGGTTCTGTTCGAACCCGGAACAGACTTGTATGGTTGTATGTCTGACATTACACTTTGAGATATAAAGCTGATTTCTTTCAAATACATTTCTGTTTGGTGGCGGAGAATTTATTCTCTTAGCTTAACACCCTTCTCTGAGACGTACGAGCTCATATGTTATGTAGTTGAAGGTTATCGGTGATATACTCCCAATTTGGTAGTGTGGCATGCTGAGTGCTGTTGTGTGCTGCTGATCATTTGTTGATCAAAGCATGGCTTTGTGAAAAAGCGTAGCTTTGTGAAAAATCTTTGCTTTGTGGACGAGACTTCATCGAGCCTCACAAACCGGAAATGGTCGAAACAGGAAAGACGCGGCAAGGTTTTGAGGGTCGCTCCCTTTAGGGTATGTTATTTCCTTCTGGAAAAAGGGGATATTATGGTATGGAGCCCAGATATTTACCTATGTGGTTGCTCCAATCTCATTTACTGTGTGATTGTTGCTGTGTGATCGAGGCCTCGGATAAAGGTCCCAAAGGACTGGGGGGTGGCATATTCGTGTAGTAGTTACCTAGTGTAAGAGGTAACCCGGCCTTGTGTTGGCAGAGAGCTAGTTAGTTCTCGGGACGTCCATCCAGAGGCGTACCCATGTGGCAGTAGGAAGTTCCTTAGCCTGACCATTTGTTTGAAAATCCAAAGAAACAATACGAACCGTGTACGGTTTTAGTTGTAGAACCTACCATTTAACATGGCAGCTATAGTAGGCATAATATAATGGTACCTATGCTGGCTAAGATTAATATTATATTTTCGAGATGTTTTCGACACTATGGATTAGTAGTAATATCAAAAGAGTTTTCTTTTGCGTAGTAAGCATGTTTGACTATCATAAGAAGAAATCTTCTCCAAGTCTGCGATTGCATTGTGTGTGTGGTGGGAGGTCGTATGGTAGTTTCATTTTCCAAAAAACATTGCGGATTTCAATGTTTAAAGTTCTTTTGTTGTTTGTTTTAAAGATAAACTGTTTTTGTTACTCACACCAGTCCCATGACTGACTAGGAGTTTATTGTTCCCTTCCTAAACTCTGGGTGCCCACAATTTTCCACACGGGCAGTCTAGAGTTGGGTTTTTTTTTCAGATAATCAGGTTTAGTAGATTATCTGGAGCTAGTTCAGTTTTTGGAGTTCAGGATTGCACTTGCTTATCTTAGTGAGATGTGATGGTGGTTCGAGCTTGATGTTGGAGTTGTTGGACTCATTCTCCTTTTCAGATCATTTGGAGTTATCAGTTCTATTTTCCGCTGTATCATTATTTATCCCTGATATTCTTGTATCATATTGATATCATTGTTGTATATCATTCTGGATATTGTATTCATTGGAGTTGTATATGGTATCATCTATTTCTTTACTGTGTTGTTATACTTACTGTGTTATAAGCTCCGGCACGAGTCGAATTTCAACGATTGAATCTGCGGCATTCGACTACAAGTGAAGTACGGGTGCCGATTTTCGAACGCTGAAATTTGGATCGTGACATTATTTTACCATAACATAATTTACCAACAACTTATATTGTTTAACTTTATTTAAAAGTAAGACTCCATAACCTTTATATAAGGAAAGATAGTCCTTCCTATTGTTTCATAATTAGGAAGATAAATAAGTACCATAGCAAGTCGATTGCCTCCAGTTCTTTAGTCACTGCCATATTTCAAGTTAAAGATATGATGTGGCAATTTTTGAGGAAAGGCAACACTCAAACACAAAGCCCAAACTTCTCCAACATCGGCAATAAGCCAACCATCCTCTAATATTGAAATCACATCAATATTATAAGTAGTATGAACACATGGTGCAACACAATGAGTTATGTATACTAAATATTAACCCTTAATATTTCATGACATCAATAATATAGATTTAAGAAGATTGAAGAAGTGAAAAAGAAGCAATAAAATGCAAGAATGCACTTATGTCGACATAAGCTAAGTATACATGGACATAAGGGAAATCTTAGGCTGCTGCATCAAACATGATATAAATAGAGGATATGATATAAAAATTCAATCAAGATGAATTAGATATGGAGGGAAATAGTTTTAGAAGAATTCTTATAGAAGAAAATAAAGAGACAATGAAGCATGGAGATTCCAAGTTGAAACTACAGTAAGAAAGTCTATGATATGAATAACATAAAATTGATGACAGTTCTTGTTTCTTCCTTTCAGTTGAAGTTTATTTCATTCTTCCTCTATCCAAAATGCTGTGAAAGTCTTGGAATAGAAAAATATTAACATGAAATTCAAAAGTCATCATAACGTGAATGTTTTTGCCTAAACTTAACAATGGGATCAATAAATTACGATATAACATGCGTTATTTAGGAAACTGATGGCAGTGCATTCTTAATGAAATCTATCAATAAAACTTGTACAAATTACAATAGAAAACTGATAAAGCGGTTAATGTTTTCTTTTAATTACTAAATCTTTTGTCAAGAAACCTCACATTTATACCTTCTACTGCTCGAAGGTACCTGTTAAAGGACTGACATTATACGCACTCCTTAATCATCCAAAACTTACTGTAGTCCCAATAAGAAATCTAAAAAATGTTTAAATATACAAGTAAATTTAATATATATCCTAATCTAACAACCTTACACCATTCATACTATTATCAAGGTGATTGACCAAAATAAAATAAGTACTCATTGCCAATAAAGAGAGACATGTTTATAGTGCATATATCGATGCTGTTGTAAATGTTAATTGTACTATTTTATTATTCTTAAGTGAAATACACGAAATGCTAATACTGTAAACAATCTATTTAAAAAAAATTACTTAAAATACCCACTAAAGTTATTTAATTAAAAAGATTATGAAGGTTGTAGTTATTGGTGATTAAGTAAATTAGGTTTTGTAATGTAATACAAAGTTTTGATGTTTGGGTGTTACCTGATATTTTGGCTATGCCAATCAGATTCAATCATGAAGGCAAAAATAGAGAGGGGTATCAGTTTAGTTGACTTAATTCCAACTGTGAGTTATTCTTTTCCCAAATCAAAATCACAACAGTATCACATTTGGTTAGCCTTAAAAAAACTGATTTTAAAAAATATGTTAAAGCTAAATTACTTTCATTTAATTAAAAAGAGAAATAGCAACGAAGCGCTTTTGGATTCAATGGATACAAACAAAATGGTTTAACTTAGACTGTAGTTTTTTCACCTATCCTCTTCATAAGTATATCAACTTTATGGTGATAAATTAAGCAAAATTAATGGGAAGAATAAAACCCATTAATCATAGGGCATTATTCTCCATTAATTTTCTTTAAATACAATATGCAGCTAAATAAGTACACTACATAAAGGGTGTTTCGTAGCAAGTGATGTAGAGTTTATTTTGAAGTGGCCCCATGAATGAGCCATTAATAGCATTAAAAATATTAGTGGTTTAATTTTACGTATTTCATGAGTATGATCTGATAAGTGACATTTATTAAAAGCTACAAAAAAATTCAAATAGCAAATTTAAAAGGAAGTAAGAAAAAAAATTGAAATTATTGTTACAACAGTAATTTTTTGATAAAAGGTAATCATTCAATGGAATTAATGCTTTTTAATGGATTCCTTTTATAACTTTATAGAAATTTCCAAGAATAACAGTCTTGCATACTGTTTATGTTATTGATGGGAAAATAAATATCACTTGTACCTGGAAAACACAAACAACCCTTGACTTGATGGCCTAAATGCATGCTTTTAGGAAGAGAATTAAACAAAGTTGCATATCCATTTACAATAAGTAAAACCAAAACCTTCATGCACAGAAGTCATGTGTAACAAATCCATTGTTTTATATGTTATAGACCAATTTCCACATTTATAGAACAACCTAGCTGAGAAATTTCAATACACATAAAAATATTAAACTTAGTCATAATGCTTTAAAATGTAATTTTTTTTGCAAAGTTGCCACCATACCTTGCTCTTCAGTCAATGAAACTTCTTCTCCAGACAGATCATAACTACAAAGTATGCATCTAATTACTCGTTGTTAAGAAAATACTTTTAGGAGCATATATCTGCAAACCAAAGAATCAAGTCATGTTTAAATTTTTACGGTAATCACAATGAAATAAACTTGTGTTAGATTAACAAAAAAGTTAACAATTATAGAAAAATTAGTCATCAAAAATATATGAAAACATATGGGAGCTCGAACATGCTTAGCTTTATAAGAAGGAACCGATATTAGAGCAAAGGTTACACACTTGATTTTCTTCATTACATCCATTTAATATATCTATTTTTGAACATGAGTGATACAATTTTCATTTATAGAAAATAAGTGAATTCTATGCAAAATTGATTTAAAAGTAGTTGACTGATTTACACTCAGTCATGTAAACCATGTCTATCATGTTCATCAAAAGATATAATGTATCAGTAATTATATTGCAACTTGTACTGCTTTGTTTTGCATTTTGAGTGACAATTGCAATGCTATTAAACCATCCAAACAATATGACAGTAGCATAGTTTCATACATAATAGTTGAGCCATCTTTAGGTTCGTTTGGCATGTATATCACAATATATTGGGATTACAGTGCAGTAACAGAAACAAAGTATGGGAAAATGAATTTCAGAGGTCTTGCTTATTAGCAACATTGTACCCAACTATAGGAAAAAAAGTTAAACTATAGTGCGTATTATATGAATCTGAAGCTCTAAGGCCAGGTAAGAACCAATGATGTACAGAAAATTCCCTATATAACAAATCTATCATATACCTTAAAATTAAATGTGGTATGTTAATCAGGTTTAACTCCACCATACCTAAAGGTGGTGTGGTATACGTTGGTGACAATGGTGTTTGGTTGATGGCAGTAGCTTCAGTAAGCAGCATTATTCGGTTTGGTAATAACAACGACATCGATTGATTCAGTAATAAGAGGCGTCAATCGATTTGGGGATTACATCAGTGCTTCATTTGATTTGTGATGAGAGGCATCGATCAATCTAGCGATTGTAGTCATGTGTCAATCGATTTGGCTGTGAGTAGGTTTTGTGGAGATGGTGGTGGTGTATTTGAGTTTACAAACTCCAATGGTGTCGAATTGCCATGGTAATTAGGGTTAGTGAAGAAAGTGAGAATAAAATGAGTCTGAGAAGAAGCAAACTAAAATGAAAAAGAAAAGGGTAATTTTGGTAGATCTAAAAGACACGGTGGAATGCATAAGCAAAGAATTCTTATTATTCCTAGTAGAGATATGATACTATTGTGATGCAGTCATCACCAACCCTGTCATATACAAAATGATTGGGGTCGATCAGGAAGACCAAGAATGAATCTATTATTTTAATGCATTTGGTAACTTTCTGTATGTTAGTCACTATGGTAAAAATAATCATTGTCCAAAAAACTTTCATTCACCAAAAATGGTAAGAACTGTAGTTTAACATACTAAAATATAGTTGATGTAGGTCAATAGTTCAAAATTTTAAAGAAGTAGAATAAATGTAAATTAACGGTAAGTGGCTAACTTTTAGCAATCACACATTCAAAAGAATAACAACTAAAGAACACTCTAGTCAAGGGAACATATTCAGTAAAGGGAGAGAATGAGTTTCAGTTATGATTTCAAAAGAGTTACAGTGGTATTATCTTACATATACACAAGGTAGATAATTTGTTCTCTTGTCAACTAAATAGACCGTGACATATTTTTATGATCTAAATGATACAGGGAAGCTAGTCAAGGTAAAATGTTATCTGATACGAAAACATCAAACACAAATTCAAATGTTTACAACCGTACATTATTTTGGGTAATATGCTAGCAAAATTCAAAACATTATCATTTCAATTGTATATGTTATATGTAGATGAACAAATCAACTTACATAACAAATAAAGCAACAGCTATCCATCAAGATAAATCCAAATGAAATTAAAGCCAAGAGTCATTATTCAATATCAGCACATTAGGAATCAATCATAACATTGAAAAGCAATGAAGAAATGAAAATCAATGAAGACTTACCAAAAATAACCTTGATCTTTGACATTCAAATTTTGAGAAGACGGTAGGTGATAATCCGAAAGATTCACAGTTGAACGAACTAAGCATAGTCGATAATTGATAACCGATAATCTCTAGTTGAAGATGGAGAATACGGTTGATCTGGAATCGTGGTTTTAATGAGGTAACCCTAGTTTGTGTTTAATTGGGAATTTTGCAATTAGAGCGATAGGAGGGTTAGGTTTATTATTCTTGGCAAGACGGGTGTTTGCACAAAAAATGGACAAACACCTCAAAGTCGTATGATTTAGTAGATTTTATGTTGTTCTTAGTGATTTGGGTGGTTTATGCAAATATATGAAAAGCAGGGGCTAAACTGTAAAAAGACACGCAGATTTATAGTGGTTCAGCCAGAATGTGCCTACGTCCACTTTATATGTTATTTCTCTTCTCTTGTTTAGATTACAATACAAAGCTTTGATACAAGTAAAAGAAAGTTGTTTGAAAGTTCTCTCTGTGCTTGAGCTCTCAAACTTGTCCCCCATTGTTGTACCCCTGCCCCTCTATTTATAGAGTGAGGCTGGGGGTAGGGGTCTTGGAGGTATATAGCAGCTGGCGGGCCTGGGCTGACGTAATCTGGCCCGGTGGAGCTAGTCCGGTTTACTTCGGTTCGGTGGTAGGAGATGAGTGGTCCGGTGAAGCATGGTTCGGTGGTAGGAGATGAGTGGTCCGGTGAAGCTTGGTTCGGTGGTAGGAGATGAGTGGTCCGGTGAAGCTTGGTTCGGTGGAAGGAGATGAGTGGTCCGGTGAAGCTTGGTTCGGTGGTAGGAGATGAGTGGTCCGGTGAAGCTTGGTTCGGTGGAAGGAGGTGAGTGGACCGGTGTACTTGGTTCGGCATTGAGGTGGGATGCATGTTGGTCCGGTGGTACTTTGGAGGTGGCTGGTTCGGTAGTGGGATGGAGAGGCATTGGTTCGGTGATGGGGGAGATGGTTCTTGGTTCGGCAGAGATGTTGGACCGGTCGAAATACACCCAACACTTGCCCCCCAAAGTGGGGTACGTGCTCGCATGTGTCGCGCTTTCCTTTCCTGTAGTTGAGATAGCTTCGTTCGGTCTTGGGTGTGCCGAACCAGTTGGTCCGGTTGACATGTTTCGCTTATAAATAGGGGCTTCAGGTTACTGTTATCCTTTATCATTTTGAGATAGCCGAAGTAGTCTGAGCACCGAATCAATCTGAGGACCGAACCAACCTGATTACCGAATCAATCTGAGTACCGAACCAGGTATGTTTGAGTGCCGAATGGGCCTATTCTGAATTACCGGATGATCTCTTGAGATCCCAAATACCGAATGAACCTTTGTATCTGCTTTACCGAATGATACTAGGAGTTCTGAGCATTTTAAATTATGAGTGAAATTTTCAGACTACACCATTCATAGGTTTTAACGATGTACTCCCTTGTGTTGCAGATAAATGTCTCAAAGGGTGGAAACCCGATCGGATAGAAAGAAGTCCCAGGGCGAAGGAGAATCTTCCGCAGTGCCCCCTGCTCGGCCAGGCCCGGAATGTCACGGACCTGCCCCGAGATCACTGGTGGACGGGTACGGCCCTCAGGAGCTTCTGAACTCCCTGCCCGATTGCTTTCCCAGCTCCCTCAAGGGCGAGCTACTCGATGTTATATCTCGCTCTTTCAGGATTGACCGAGCACGCATGTTATTGCCGAATGCGGGAGTGATGCCGTATGATCCTCCCGATGGATACTTTGCATACAGCAGATACCATTGCATGTGTGGTGCCATCCCGCCTCTCAACGCCTGGGTAGTCAGCTTTCTTACATATCTAAAGGTAGCTCCATTCCAGCTTCAGCCTAACTCTTATGCCATTCTGGTGAGTCTCTTCGTCATCTTCCAAAGGAGATATGGGCGTCCTCCTTCCAACCGGGAGATCCGGTATTTGTATAACTTGAGAGGCTACAAGAAGGGGTCTCCCTACATCAGCTTGGAATCGGCCGTAACCTTTAAGCCGGTCCTGGATTTATACTCCAAGTATAGTATGTTCAATAAGGAATGGTTCTTAGTCAGGGATGATTCCGTTTCCATTCGGCGTTTCACCTCCGGATGTAAGTCAAAGCTCTATTTTTAAATCCCATCCTAGTTGCAATACTCTTTCTTATGTGTTTTTATTTTTTGCTAGCGACAGGTGGTTTTGCGGTCGTGGAGAACGACCGCCTGGTTCAGACGGCAGCAGAAATAGAAGCTATTACTGGGAGAGATAGGTCGGCTGCCTACCTGATCAGGAACACTACACTCTTGGAGTACAACTTGATCTTTCCACAGGAATCCGTGGTCAAGCAGAGGGACACGGCTGAAGAGAAGGCTGCCTAAGCTAAAGAAGGGGCCGAGTTAAAGAGCAGTAAAAGGAGGCCCTTTTCGAAATACCCGGTTCCTGGGGGGAAGAAGCTCAAAAAGTCTGACGGTCCCTCTCCCAGCTCATGTCTAGATATCCCGGAGGAGGGAGACGTTGAGAAGGAGCAAGGCGAAGATGGAGGAGAAAGCGCTGGAGGAGGCGATGGTGTCGGGGCTTTATCTTTTGGGCAAGTAGGCGAGATGCAGGAGTGGACGGATGACGCTTTCTGCCAAGCTTTCGAAGGTTTGGAGGGGACAGAGAAGTCCAAGAAAGCCGATAACGTTGGGACCGGCGTCGATCTATCTTCCAGGAGCGCCTCTACTGAAACAACTTCGGCGGTTCAAGGTGAATTTCACTTTACTCTTTCAATTCTTGAGTGATGGCCCAATACATGTTGGTAACACTTGGTTTTCATATCAGGAGCAGGTAAAATGGCCAAGACCTCAGATCTTCGGCACAGGCTTGAACAATACAAGCTCTCCAAAGCTTCCGCCAAGCCGAAGCCTCCGGCCTACCGTTCCGGGTGTATCGTCGGCTACCGTCCTCTTCTCGGGGTTATTGAAGAGGGTATTCAAAAGAGAAAGAGGAGTCGCTCCCTATCCGAACCTTCACTTGGTCCTCAGCCCCCAATTCAGCCTCTTCATGATATCACGGAGGACACTGAGTTCACACCCTCTCCGCACCTGTCTGAAAATCATACCGTTACTCAGATTGATCATCCTGTCTTGGCTCGTAATCCATTTGCGGGTCATCCTGAGCTGGATCCAAGTTCTCATGATATTTCCTTCGACGAGGTTACCGGTGAGCACCTTCTTCCTCGCAACCTTATGGTAAAGGTGCTAGATGAGGCCAAGTCCCTGGACCTTGATTTGCTTACTACTCGGATTGTCATTATGGGGAACGAAGCTAAGGCAAACATCGACCGGGTTACTGAGGAAACTAGGAAGTTGATGGGGCATCATGCCCGACTGGTCAAGGCCGGGGAGGAAATTGGGAGTGCCAACATAAGATTGCGGTTAGTGGTTTCCGACCAGGCCAAGCAACTCGCTGATCAGGCCATCCAGATCTCTCAACACGAGGCCGCCTCTGGACGTCTAAAGAAAACTATGGAAGAGGCCAGCCGGGCCGAACTGCGGAAAATGGAGGCTACTTGCAAGGAACGGATCGATATGGCCATCGCCACTGTGGACGAGGTTCGGAAAGCGGATCTTGAGCAGATAGAGGAGTTATCTGGGAAGCTTGAGGCTGCAGAGCTTGCTCAAGCCAAGTTGAGGGAGGAGATGGAGGCGATGCGGAAATCCCTTCAGGCTGACTGCTCGAGATACCAATTGGAGAGAGATGCTGCCGTCGTAAGGTTGTCGGATTCCGAGGCCCGGGCGAGGGAGTTTGAAGAGAACGAGGGGCTGATGGAGGGGATGCTCCAGGATATGTACTTCCGTACTTGGAGGCAGGGTAACTTGTCCTGGATGGATGATTACCCTCGGGTTATTGCTAGGATCTATCTTAGGGCTCTAGAGAAGGCCCAGGCTGAGGCAGATAAGGAGGGTGGCGTGGCCTTTAGGATGGATACTGTTACCGCCCAGTTTACCAAGGAGGAGAAGGTGGCGGTGAAGGAGGGCATGCGGTTGCTTGCAGCTGAGGAGACAGGTGTGCAAGCGGAGGATGATGATCAAGTTGATCAAGGAGCAGATGCTGGTAAGTCTTCCTTTCTAGTCTTTCCGTTAACTTGGTTGCTTATCACTGACGAATTCTTTTTCTGACCGGACAGGTGGGCAACAGGACAAGGACAAAACTCCGACGCAGCCGTCTCCTTGATTAGGCCTGGAAAATTCTTGATATGGTTGTATATGTTAGTCTTAAACTAGTAAAGTAACTCTTAGGTGGTAATTTTTGCTACTTGTAATAAATAGCTCTATTCTTGACGTGTAATTCTTTAACTTAAGCTGATTTTCTCGTCTTTTGAATATTTTTTGCTATTTTGACATGTCGTATGAGAAATATAGCTATGCATATTCTTGTAATCAAATCGTGTTTGATGTCAGGTTTTTGTTTAAAACATAATTCCATGACTTGTAATGTTAGCGTGAGGTGTGGATAAATTATAGTCACATGTTTGCATATGAAAGAAGGAAATACCGCCCTTTATATCTTGCTTGTGGATGGCAGCTTTGAATATTCTGTGTGACCGAGTAAGGGATGCGGTCTAGTATCTCGTCATGAGCGTCTACTTCCATTAGTGAATGTCTCCTGCTCTGTGTCCTGTACTTCAGGGATTGTTACAGAGGATAGGAGAAAAGTTGCTTAAGTAAAATTGAAATATGTGAAAAGGTAAAACTTCCAATCACGGAAGGCCTTCGATGTGCTTAAGTTCGTGGAAAACGGGCTTTGTAGTAACTTTCCCTAGCTGTGGGTCTTGGAGACATTTGTCACCCATCTTACGCCTCCGCGGGGAGTTAATTCTTTTTTACCACAGCCGCACTTAAGACACATCAGAGCCGAGATCGCGCACAGTAACTACCCGGGCCATTATGGCCCGTAATCGTGGGTATTATTCGATTTATTGTGGCCGGCTAGCGTGGGTGCCGATCGTCAACCGTGAACTGCCCCTGGCTGGCCACACCTTATGTTGGGGCTTATAGTCGGTTCACAGTTGTCGGCGAGCCGAACGCCGTAATGAGCTGCCTCGGCTATAATCGGCCTTCTCGGTGGCTTATAATCGACTCATTACAGTTGGCTTTAAGGGCCGTCGCGAGCAATGAGTTAACCCGTAGCAGAGGGATGCTGGAGCGAAAGTGTCTCATTGGCGAGGGCATAGATTCGCATAGTACCTGTTAGGTCTTGTCTAGGTGAAGTTGCGTTGTGGAGTGCTTTGGGTGGAAATGCTATACGCATAGGATTTTGTCCAACAGAAAAGGATAAAGTTAACAAGCAGCCAAGATATAAAGGAACAAGTAAAAAAAGAGACAAGGTTTTTTAAAGTGGTTCGGCACGGAAAGGCCTACATCCACTGATTCTCTTTGTTAATTCACTTCATATGGGCAGTGCAAGTTAAGAAAAGTATCGATGGAGGTGTTGGATGTTCCATGCCCTCTGGAACACCTCTCCGTCCACTGTTGACAGAATATAAGCTCCATTGTGGAGATCTTTATGAATTACATATGGTCCATCCCAGATTGGGTCTAGTGCTCCGGGGCGAGGGAAGATTCGCTTGAGGACAAGATCTCCTTCTTGTAAGGTACGACGCTTGACTTTGGAGTTGTATTGTGCTGCCACTTTTTGCTTGTGGGCTGCTGCTTTAAGGATTGCATTATTTCTTCTCTCCTCAACCAGATCTAAAGACATGTGAAGGAGTTCTTCGTTCTCTTCTGGGTTATAGTGGATCCTACGGTGGGAAGGCACAATAGTTTCAACTAGGAGCATAGCCTCCGATCCGTATGCCAAAGAGAAAGAGTGTGCCCCGTTGAAGTTCTGAAGGATGTACGATAGGCCCACAGTGCCGTGGGGAGTTCATCCACCCAAGCGCCCTTTGACTTTTCGAGTTTCTTTTTTATTAGGGTTTTCAGAATTTTGTTGACGGCTTCGACTTGTCCGTTTGCTTAGGGATACGCCACGGATGAGAAGCTTTTGTGAATTCCATGCTCTCGGCACCAGTTAGCGAATTCCTCGCTGTCAAACTGAAGCCCATTGTCTGATATGATTTTGAGTGGGACTCCATACCTGCACAGAACATTTTTGATCAAGAAGTTAATAACTTTTGTTGAAGATACTTTATTCAGAGGTTCCGCTTCCACCCATTTGGTGAAATAGTCGACTGCCACTATAGCATATTTGGCCCCGCCTCGGCCCATTGGTAGCTCGCCGATTAAGTCAATTCCCCATATTGCGAAGGGCCAAGGGCTGGTCATTTGAGTAATCTCAGTTGTTGGTAGCCGCGGAATCTTAGCAAACTTCTGGCATCTGTCGCAATTTTTGACGAAATCTAAGGTGTCCTTGCTTAAGGTGGGCCAGAAATATCCATATCGGAGTATCTTTTTCGCTAATGTTTGCCCTCCGGTGTGATCTCCACAGCTTCCCTGATGAATGTTGAATAAGATTTCCTTGGCTTCCCTCCCAGCGACACACATTAATAACGGGTTAGAGAATCCGCGCCGATAGAGGATGTCTTCTTGTATTGTGTAGTGGGATGCTTTCCTCAAGATTTTCTTGACTTCGTTACGCCCGTTGGGTAGCGTGCCGCTTTGTAGGTAGTCTCGGATGGGAGTCATCCAAGTTGCTTCTTTGGTTGCAGCTATCATATTCACTTGCTCAAAACTTGGGGCCAGTTGCTTTGAGATGGTTACTGCTCCGAAGATGGCGATGTCTCTCACACTTGCTTGCTTTTCCAATTCGTCGGCCTCTTGGTTCTCTTCCCAAGGGATGTGTTTGACTAAGTAGTGGTCCAATCGGCTGAGAAGTAACTTGGTCTTCTTTAAATATGCTATGAGTCGTTCTTCTCGAGCCTGGAATTCTCCTAGTATTTGATTAACAATAAGTTGAGAATCGCTATGAAGACACAAAGAATTGGCTCCGATTTCTATGGCAAGTTATAATCCAGCTATCACTGCTTCATATTCTGCATCGTTGTTGGTGGCAGCGAACTCCAACCTTATAGCATAGTGCAGCTTATTTCCCCTGGGAGTGATTATTACCACACCTGCCCCCGAGCCTTGTTCGTTTGATGAACCGTCCACAAAGAGGTTCCACTTGATATCTTCTGTTATTTCCAATTGCTCCTTATCTTCGTTGGTAGTGAATTCTGCAATGAAATCAGCCATGGCTTGTCCCTTGATGGCGGTGCGAGGGTGATAGGTGATATCATACTGACTCAGTTCAATGCACCATTTAAGTAGTCGCCCAGAAGTGTCGGGACGATGGAGTACCTTCCTCAGTGGTTGATCGGTCAGAACTTTGATGGAATGGGACAGGAAGTAGTGACGCAGTTTCTGTGATGTGATTAGTAAACAGTATGCTAGCTTCTCAAGTTTAGGATATCTGACTTCTGCCCCCATAAACCTCTTACTGACGAAGTAAACTGGCTGCTGCGTGCGGTTGTCTTCCCTTACCAAGGCAGCGCTTAGGGCGTGGGATAACACAGCAAGGTATAGGTATAATTCTTCGCCTTCGCTTGGAGTCGAGAGTACCGGTGGTTTCTGGAGGTGTTCGATTAAGTTAAGGAAAGCGGTCAAGCATTCGTCGGTCCATTCGAACTTTCCTTTGTCTTTCTTTATAGCTTCGAAAAAGGGGACACACTTGTCCGTTGCTTTGGAGATGAATCGGCTTAGGGCGGCCCCTTTTCCATTCAGGTTTTGCATTTCCTTTCGATTGGAAGTTATCTTGATATCCCTTAGCACTCGGACTTGTTCAGGGTTTGCTTCAATCCCTCTGGCATGGACGATGAATCCTAAGAACTTTCCTGATGACACTCTGAAGGAGCATTTTAGAGGATTCAACTTCATTCCATACTGGCGAAGTACTTGAAACATCTTGCCTAGGTGGCTTACGTGATCGTCGGCTTTCCTTGACTTTACCAACATGTCATCCACGTATACTTCCATAGTTTGCCCTATTAGCCCTGCAAACATCTTGTTGACGAGGCGCTGGTAGGTGGCTCCTGCATTTTTAAGTCTGAAAGGCATTACCTTATAGTAGTATAAACCCCGGTCGGTGATGAAACTAGTGTGGTCTTGGTCGGGAGCATGCATAGAAATTTGGTTCTACCCTGAGTATGCGTCCATAAAAGATAAGAGCTCGTGCCCGGCTGTGCTGTCTACAAGTTGGTCGATTCGGGGGAGTGGGAAGCAATCCTTTGGGCAGGCATCGTTTAGGTTGGAGAAGTCAATGCATGTTCGCCACTTCCCATTAGCCTTCTTCACCAGTATCGGGTTAGCGATCCATTCCGGGTAGATGGCTTCTCGTATGAAGTCATTGGCGAGTAGATTCTTTACTTCTTCATCGAGGGCTGCCGATCACTCTGCCCCCATACTTCTCTTTCTTTGTTTTACGGGCGCCTTGGTAGGATCAATGTTTAGTACGTGGCATGCTACGTCGGGGGAGATTCCGGTCATATCAGCGTGTGACCATGCGAATACATCCAAGTTGTGGCGGATAAAGTCAATGAGTTGCTCCTTCAACTCTGCTTTTAGTTGGGACCCAATTTTCAATAGTCTACTTGAGTCGTGCTTGTCTACAGATACAAACTCCATAGCCTCTACAGGCTCGGCGGTGGCCTTCTCCTCTTTGTCCCTAGGGTCTAATTCATTGAAAGGGTCGCTGGTATATCGAAGAGGAGGGGCTTTCTTTAGTTGCTACGTGTCTAGACTTTTCGTGCAGAGGGCAACCTCTACACCCTTCCCTTTATCCTTCCTGTGGTTGTTGCGAAGTTTAGTCACATAGCAGTCTCGAGCAACGTCCTAGTCTCCTTCTACTTCCCCTATTCCATTGTCCGTTGGAAATTTCATCTTTAGGCACCATGGGGCTAGTACAATTTGGAAGTCAGACAAGGCTGGCCTTCCTAAGAAGGCGTTGTAGGCCGAATGGTTTTCTATTAGCACAAACATCTGTTTCCGTACAACGGAGCGGGGATGGCTTCCAATCTCAACAAAGAGGTCCAGTTGCCCGAGGGGCATCTTTGCATCCGCAGTGAAACCGTGTAGTGGTTTATCGTAGGGAGATACATCCTTCATTGATAGCTTCATTTTGTCGAATGCATGTTTGAACAGGATGTTTACTGAGCTTCCAGTGTCTAATAGGATTCGGTAAACTTCGGCGGGACCGAGCCGGGCAGAGATAACCATGGGATCCATGTGAGGGTATTGCCTTCCTTCTAGGTCACGCTTACCGAATGTGATGTCATCACTTTCTTTCCGCTTCGGGTGGCGCTCTTCTATAACCGAATTGACACAGTCTTTATTGTCTCTAAGCGACTTTCCATATCTTTCCATCTCTTTCCAGCTTCTATCTGCGATGTGCGGTCCTCCCGAGATGGTATGGACCACTATCTTCTCTTGACTAGAGCCACTAGTGTTGCGGTTTCCTCTGCCGATCTCCGGTGAGGGTAGCCTTGGGTTCTCATTGGCAGGAGCTGGAGTCCTGTCCTGACCTTTTACATAGCGTTCCAGTTTCTTCCTTTTGATGTGTTCCTCAATCAAGTCCCGGAGATGATGGCATTCATTGGTATCATGCCCATGAGATTCGTGGAAGCGGCAGAAATTTCCAAACTTCTGCGCGTTATCTGATTCCTTCTTGTATGGTGGGCGTTTGTATCTAACTTCGCCTTGGGTGGCAAGGAAGATATTTTCGACGATCTCGTTCAAAGGAGTGTAAGTGTCGAATCTCGGTCCTGGCCGATATAGGCGCTTTTCTCCCTTCTTGCCCCCAGCATTGTCTCTGGAATAATTTCTTCGAACGTCCCTTGCCACAGCAGGGGCGTTGCTGTGAGTTGCCTTATTTTGCTGTCCTGACTGCCCCTCAACGGCGGCATCCTCAAGCCTCATATATTTCCCGGCTTCATGGAAGAAATCGGGTAAAGTAGCTGGTTTTTCTTTTGTCAACCTTCTAGCAAATTTAGTGTCCGGATGCACACCACTACAGAGGGCCATTAGGATAAGCTTCTCATCAGCATCTTGGACTGCGGCTGCTGCGGCATTGAATCGGGTTAGGTATTGCTGCAGTTTCTCTCCAGGTTTCTGTTTGACGCTGGATAAGGAATAAGCGTCCTTAGGTTGTTCCACATGACTGCGGAACTGACTGATAAACTTTTCTTTCAACATTTCCCATGAGCTGATGGATCCCTGGGGTAGATGACAGAACCAGGAGGTAGCGAGATCTGCTAAGAAGAGCGGAAAGCATTTGCACGGTACTCCCTCTATCGCTCCACTCATGAGCATATGTTGTGTGTACCTCTATAAGTGTACAACGGGGTCGGAGGTTCCTTTGTAAGGTTCCATTGTTGGCATCTTCCATTCTCGGGGGGTGATAGCAATTTCGATATTGCGAGCGAAAGGGCTGGTTACCGTAGCGCCTATCCCTCGATCTCTTTGCTCCCGTTGGACGCACTCTCTGAATAAGCGTGCCATCCTTTCATCAGAATTTGGAGCAGATAGAAATGAGTTTGGTTCTGTTCTGTGGGATTGATTCCGTCCAGATGACCTGTAGGGATGGTATCATCTATCATTCCTCATATTTTCCAGTGGCTTCCTTTGATCTTCTGGGAGCATGCTAAGGTCAGCTACAGTTGGCCCTTACCTCGATCTTCCCCTGCTGGGTTCTGACCTAAGCACTTCCTTGGGTCCAACTTCGGGCTGGACTCTAGCTCGGCCCCGTGCATTGGCATTTCCGTGGTTAGGCAGTATGACAGGCTCAGCTACAGTTGACCTTCGTCCGGTACCTCCCCCGTTGGGTTCGGTACCAAACGTTTCCTCAGGCCTAACTTCGGGCTGTGCTTGATCTTGGCTCCTACCATGGCTACTTCTGTCGTTAGCTCCTTCGAAGAATGAAGGCCTTTGTTGTCTCTGAGATCCTCCAAACTGGGACTCGCCCTATGATTCAGTGTTGCGGTTGGACTCTTCAGCATCCCTTAAGCGTGACATGAGATGGTCCACCAAGGCTTCCTGCTGGGACGTGAAGCGGTTAGTTACTTCAACCACAACCCTGTCTAAATCTGCCCTAGTAATTGCAGCAGGCTGTTCTGTGGCAGGAGTGGTCGGATTAGCCTGTCCTTCATTTGGTACTGCTGCTGGAGGAGGACGATTTACTTGATTCGTGACAGCTGGATCCGGAAGACTGCTGGATGCGATGTTTTTTCCTTTGTTAACGTCTTTTCTCTGTTTGGGAGGCATGTTTTCCAAGTGGCGAACGATGCTGTTTAGGAAAAATGTTAAGTGGATGAAGCTGAAGTTTCGAGCTTCTAGCCCTTCTTGGTGAAAGCACCAAAAATGTTTGCACAAAAAATGGACAGACACCTCAAAGTCGTATGATTTAGTAGATTTTATGTTGTTCTTAGTGATTTGGGTGGTTTATGCAAATATATGAAAAGAAGGGGCTAAACTGTAAAAAGACACGCAGATTTATAGTGGTTCAGCCAGAATGTGCCTACGTCCACTTTATATGTTATTTCTCTTCTCTTGTTTAGATTACAAGTACAAAGCTTTGATACAAGTAAAAGAAAGTTGTTTGAAAGTTCTCTCCGTGCTTGAGCTCTCAAACTTGTCCCCCATTGTTGTACCCCTGCCCCTCTATTTATTGAGTGAGGCTGGGGGTAGGGGTCTTGGAGGTATATAGCAGCTGGCGGGCCTGGGCTGACGTAATCTGGCCCGGTGGAGCTGGACCGGTTTACTTTGGTTCGGTGGTAGGAGATGAGTGGTCCGGTGAAGCTTGGTTCGGTGGTAGGAGATGAGTGGTCCGGTGAAGCTTGGTTCGGTGGTAGGAGATGAGTGGTCCGGTGAAGCTTGGTTCGGTGGAAAGAGATGAGTGGTCCGGTGAAGCTTGGTTCGGTGGTAGGAGATGAGTGATCCGGTGAAGCTTGGTTCGGTGGAAGGAGGTGAGTGGACCGGTATACTTGGTTCGGCATTGAGGTGGGATGCATGTTGGTCCGGTGGTACTTTGGAGGTGGCTGGTTCGGTAGTGGGATGGAGAGGCATTGGTTCGGTGATGGGGGAGATGGTTCTTGGTTCGGCAGAGATGTTGGACCGGTCGAAATACACCCAACAACGGGCAATTCAGATGCGAAGGAAGAAATCGTGAAAAAGGGTATTTTTAGGAAATTCAAATAGACACGGATGAAGATAGTTCAATGCATTATCATTTTTAGTAGTAAAGATTTATCCTTTTGATGAGAAATCTTAAACGGTTCGTTTGATATGGGACTTTCGCTAACACTTTTCCGGTTATTCTTTGGACTCGTTATATAAAATAAAGAAGGGCGAGTGTAACGACTCACCAATTCATCACTTTAATAATTTAAGATTATTTTTGAAATATCCAAATATAAGGATTTATAACCCCAATATTGGTGTTTGAACCATAAATAAAAATTGTAAACCCGTTTGAAGATTTATTAACAAATATTTAATTGACTAATGACATCATTAGTGATGGTGGTATATATAATAATTAATTGATGATTTTAAATTCAGATTTTATGATTATTATAAAGATTCAAATAATAATTTGAAAATGATAATAATTCATTTATAATAGTAATAAAGTGATAATAATTCAATGCGATAGTTTTATAAATTTATACATAAGATTTTAAATTATCAGGAAAATCGATATCGGTTTATTAATATAATAACACTTTTTGTAAATAATCGTTTAATATTGGTTTATATGGTTTTATAAATCAAATATGTTCATTTTAATTAATGAATAAAAAGAAAATAGTTTTCAAACTTTGCTTACAAATATATATACGTTAATTAATAAATGAAAATATGACCGAAGATCGAAATATGAATTCGTAACGGTTTAACGTATATAAGTTATACGATGTTGTTCAAATGAGTTGTACACATTTGTGACATGCACATACACACATTATCATGTACATATACACATGATAAGAGTAGAAAGTTAATATATATTTACTAATGGTAAAAGAAATAAATATCGAAGCTATTTCCATAGCTACTCCACTTAATAAAATAATGATAAGAAGCTATTAGTCATATTGACGACAGCTTCGAGAAGTTGATCGAAAAGGCTTTATGATGTGAGAGCCTATACCTAATATTGAAGGATTGTCCCGAACAAGCTGAGTAGGGGTAGATAATGGAAGCATATGCATTGAATTCCATTTTATTTTTGTTGCGTGCTCCATCGGCGAAAGGTAGGGAAATGGCATCATCACTTGAGGTATGCTTTCCACTTATGGCATTTTCATACATATTTTATTCAATGTCGAGGTTTCACATTTCTTCATATCTAGTGATTTGATAGATAGATTGCTGAAATTATTGACAAACCTATTAAATATGATGAACCTTCTTAGGGCCTTAGCCAGCTATACATGGTTAGTCTAGCCTTAGCCTTATTGAGCCATCGATGTTTGTTTGTTTGTTATTGATTTGTTTTGAGTTTAATTGGGTTCGATATTATTGTTTAGGAATTAATTGGCTCAAAGGGTATAGAGTAGTGATGCATTGTGTGAGGCCATTGGTAACTTTAGGGACTGACGTTGAGTGGAAGGTATTGTTCGGCTGCCCACCTAACGATTAGCCGATTGTTAGCTTTCTATATTCGCTTAATTTCCCACACGATGAGCTGTCATCTGTGCCTGTAGCTATAGAGTGTTCGTACACATTCGATGAAGTGACTAGGTTATCATTATATAGGGGTTGAGTTCCGTATCGATCTAGTTAGAGGTGCTAGACAAGTAATTATGTCTTTAAGGAATATGATGCCCAAAGAGCATAGGAAATTAAAGGTGCAAGCGGATGACTTATTGAGGCGAGGGGATTCGTATGAGCATATTTTAGTGGGATGCACCTATAGTGTTCACAAGTAAGGCAAATGGCTCCTTGAGGTTGTAGGTAAATTGCCATGAGCTGAATGAGATGATAAACAAGTATCCACTCCCTCTTATTGATGGCTTGTTCGATCAGCTCTATAGCACGAAGGTGTTCTCTCAATTGGATCTTGCGATGGGGTTTCATCCACTGAGAGTAGCTAAAGAGAGTGTATCGATCACAACGTTTTGTTTTCTACTTTGATTTTTGATTGATTTGTTATACCGTTCATTCTAACCTACGTGTCGGCATGCTTTGCTGATTTCTTAAACCATGTTTCGAGGGATCACTTTAGTAGGTTCATGCGTATGCTTATTTGTGATACTTTTGTCCACTCATAGACAAAAGAGGAGCATAAGACACGACTGACGATTGTATTAAAAGTGTTGAGAAAACACCGAATATAGTGAGATTTGTAAAGTATCGCTTATGTAGGAGGGAAGTGTGATGCTTAGGTCAGGTTGCTTTGGAGTAGGACATCATTGTAGAGCCTGTGAATGTTACGACAGTCCAAGATTTGAATAGACCCAAGAGTGCTACAGATTAGAAGTTTCCTTGGAATGGCGAGATTTTATATATGATTTACCAAGAACTTCTCAAAGGTAGCGGCATCATCAACTGAATTGACAAGAGAGGATCAGACTTTTTATTCAGAATGTGAGGTATGGACACGCATTAGTGGGTCTGACAGAGATGTTGATGAGTGCATCGACGTTACTCATTCCGAGTGGGAACGAGGAGTCGATAGTACACACATGCTTGTGGTACTTCACTAGGTGCGGTATTGATGTAGAAAGGTAAGGTTGTCATATATGCTAGTCGACAACTAAAACCGCACAAGAGGAAGTATCCGACTTATGGTTTAAAGTTAGCGGCGATAGTGTTAGCTTCAGAGATTTGAAGGCACAATCTATTATGAGAGAGGTCCGAGTTGTTCACTGATCCAACATTATTGAAGTATCTCTTCTCTGAGAAGGACCTTGACCTTCTTCAGTAGTTATGGTTGGAGACATTTCCAATATGCTCGTAAGGGAAATGCATTTATTGATGCTTTGAGCGCATGACATACCAGTTTGGGAGCTATATCCCTCAAGTGGGCATTGCTTGAGTTTATCAGTGGTTATGACTTTAGAACTCGATGTGAGATAAGGCCAAAGATGATGGCTAGTTTTACTATCAAATCTACTTTGATTTAGTGGATTGGTACTAGTTAGAGGCATGAAGCTAGACAAGCAGAGATCTTGGCTAAATTAGAGAAACGAGTAGTGTTTGTAGAGGCGATGTAGTGCAGACTTGACTGAGATGGTTAGCTCCGCAAGGATGAGATATTGTTTATTCCCAATGTCGATGGGTTGAGGGGTGAGGTGCCATGAGAGTTCTCTCATTTGAGGTTAACTATATATCCCGATGATAATAAAATGCAATGTGATATGAGATAGACACTTTATTGGGAAGGGATGAAGAAGGACATCGACATTCATTTCAAGATGAATGAATTTTCAGCTAATAAGTGTTGAACAGAAGAGGCCAAGTGGTTACTACAACCGCTTGAGATTACTATGTGGAAGTGGGAATAGATATTGATGGACTTCATTTATTGAATGCCAAGTACTAGAAGAAAATATGTAGCATTTAAGTCACAGTCAATAGACTGACAAAAAATGCTAGATTTATATTCATTAAGTCCAGTAGAATGGCATCCAAATTAGTCAAGTTATATATGGAATAGATGGTGTTATTCCATGGTGTGCAAAGAGCATTGTAAGTGGCAGAAACCCGTTGTTCACTAATGGGTTTTGGGAAAACTTACAAATGGAATTTGAAAATTTGGCACCAAATTGACTTGATGATATCAAGATTGAACCAAGAACTTCGAGACTACATAGGCTTATTCTTACAGATAGACGTGATGAGAAATAAGTTAGGAAGATGGTTGTGGAGTAGCAAAGGTTCAGTAGGATGACAGGAAGGCGATTGCATGTAGAAGACCGAGAAGGGCATGGTGACCACTTGTCCGGGGCTCTTCACTTGGTGATATTTTATTTTTCACCGGCTTTTATATTGGATATCATGTTTGATGTCTTGTTAAATAGTTTAGTATCCAGCATGCTAGGATAGGCATGGATGTTACTTTTGATGATTGATCTTATTTATGCATGTTTGATGTTTAATTGTCAGCATTCGATATGATAGCTTTTGCTTATATGGTTGTTAGGTATGAGGGATAGCTATGTTTTGATATAGCATATTTATTGGAGATGATTGCTGTATATGATTTAGTATGCTCATTTACATAATGATGTTACATTTGTGTTTAATCATCTTTGTTGAGTACTTGATCAGGTACATGGAAGCAAGTGTTGGCTACTTGGATGCTTACTCGCTTTTATTCACATCTAAATGGTATGCTCTTGCTATAAAAGAGGTATGTAACATCTATAGTGTAGATTTGGGTATATATGCTTGGTTGTCGTCGGAAACGAGATGCCTTAGATATAGGATGCCTCAGATATGAGATGTATATATATCTATGTTGTATTGGGATTTTTCCTTGACCTAGTCATGCAAAGGAGGTGCTGCCGAAATTTTTCGTGACATAAGCCAAAATTGAAATAAAAGTCAATGTATAAGATATTATACATAGCTGATAGTTTAAAGAGTCGGTAATGTATGAAATTTAGTTGACTTGCCTTTCGATTAGTGAGCTGGCACTTTTGTTTTCCATTGTCCGTTTCTTTAGGAATAAGTGTGTAACTTAGATGTTTGGTTTAGCTATATTGATTTTGGATTTAATAGTGATTGTACTTAAGGATGAGGATGATGGATCCAAGCTCATTCCAAGTCTATTCCATTCGTTGCAATTGCTTTTAGTGATTGTTGTTATGAGTTGATAAGTGACGATTATTACTGTGTCATTGCTTATGTAAGGGTGTTAGGTTGTGTTGCTTCGTTCTTCGGATTTCGAGGATGAAATCCTTTTGAGGAGGGAAGAATGTGACGACCCATATTTTTAATGATAGATATTTAATTAATCGACTTAAATATTGAATCGTTAATTAATTGATAGTCCAAAAATATAATTTTTCGCATACGGTCGAATCAGGACTCGAGACCACTTCAGCTGAGTTCGGACCGATGTTACGAATAAAAATGAGTATCACTATGTTTGAAGTTTGGACGATCCGAATGCCAAAATTATCTCGAAATGCACAAAATTATCATTCCGGAGTGCTCTCTTAGATACTGATGAAATTTATACCATTAGGACAAAAAAAATGAGGTGATCTTCACTGACGAGTTTCGTTGCGATCGAACATGCCGTGTGGTCGTACGAGCTCGAAACGTAAAATAGTTTATTTAAGAAATTAAAAAAATAAGAATATAATATTATTTAAATTATCACCCAAACCCTCTCTCATTTAATCATTACTGTTCCTTTGCCTATAACAAAAATAATGGACAACACTCCCCATTATCATTAAAAAAAAGTAAAATCTATAGATCTGCTCCACTAAAAATCATGAAACCAACTCCGTTGAGCTCATATCGAAGCGAGCTTCTCCCCATATGTAGATTGAAGGATGCAGCATCGAGTGGGGAGATCGGTGGAGTAAGGACGTGGACTAGAGTTTGATATTGGTGAGGCTAGGGGCGACGATAGGCAAAAAGAAGAGCGTTATTATTTTTCTCTTAGCGACATGCACCTTTCCATCAAATCTTGTGGACTCCGATACATCATGGAAAATCGCGTCATTATGAAGGCGGAGGCACGGCTGTCATGTCGTGACTTTGTGTAGGTGGTCGAGCTCAACGACGACACAATCGCCGGGGAGAGTTCGAGAAGAGAAGCGCGATGGCGCATACGACATTTGATTTCATGGAGTGTAGCTCCATATCACAGAGGAGATGCCCAACGTGGTTAGGGTTGGTGTCTCTATGCATGTACATGGGAGAAGAAGAAGATGTATTAACAGTTAATGAAGGTGATTAATTATTATTTAAGTTAATTAACTATTTAATTAATCCAAAATTGTAACTAATCCATATCTTTTGCATACAAGGACTGTTTTGGATGCGGTTTTGTTGAGTTGCGCTCATGATGGAGAGCTCTACAACTAATAATGGTTTGATAAGCTTTTATTGAAGTGAGTGATATTATCTCTCATCGTACTACGACTGTTAGTATAGTATTAAAACGATGTTTTGAAATGATTTCTAACTTTAAAACGTGATTTCTAATATATTTAAACCTACATCTTATTTTATAAAAGTGTTTAAAAGAGTTTTAAAATGGTTTTAAATTAGATATCACAATTTTCCCATTGACGCACTATTTTGATGATATTGATAAATTTTGGCTACTTTGGTATAAATCCCGCGTTGTTTATTTAGATGTATTATATATGTGTTTTTATAGATGTATGTAGGCTATTTTAGACCTTTATATGCTTGTCGGTTGCATGTATGCTTGTTTACTAACTTTGGTTTAAAAGGCCAATCGTAGGCGATAAAGTATTAGAAAATATCCCATAGGTTAGGATTGCATGCACAGACTTTCGTGCATACCGTTTGGTCTGAAGACGGAAGATGGATTTGGATATGTGCTTTAGATTTCGGGATAGATGCTAGATCTTTTCATTTTGTTCGAACTTAACAGTTTTTGTTTAAATTCATGACCAAAATGGTCGTTATTGACAACTTTGGAGTGGTTGATATCAACCACTGTTGATGATAACCGATTTGGCCAATTTTGACGTGGACGATGGAGAAGCTTCAAGGAGCACGATTGTGACAACCCACCTTTCTGGACGGTTAAAATCGACAATAAACCACACATGTCTAACTCAAACCATTCAGAAGGGAGGATTGTCAATGGGGTAAACAAGAAAAATAAGAGAAGAGAAGGAAAAACAAAACATAGAATCTCGCAGCGGAATGACAAAATATAATAATCAAATAACAGTTCATGAAGCTGTTTTATAATATACATTTGGTTACACAAACTTTTAAAACAATCAAAGTACAAACAACGACATACCAATAATGACGCAGTCTCCGATGGTAAAAATTGAATTTGAAAAAAGAAAAATAGTTCATTGGCATCCCGTCCTTCCTCTTCATTTTCGCCCTCTCTTTCTTTCGCTGGAATCTCTTTCTTCCCTCCCAAATACTTTCAGGATCTCCCCCATCCCCAACCCTCGTCTTCCTCTGGTCCCCTACACCAATCCAAGGCTTGTCCCTCCCAAAGCTCCCCTGACACCGATCCTGCTCCCTCTCTCCCCACCTTAAACCGCTCTCCTCAGGCTCATTTCGTCAATGGGAGATCATTCGCCCAGGTTGCCGCCACACCTCGTTCCACTTCGCTTTCATCTCTCCAGCCTCTTCTCCCATCCCCACCCAATTTCAACCGTCGGCGCCCAATTCCGTTTTTTGAATCCTACCGCCAAACTATCGATTTTTTGAAATCGAAAAAAAGATGTTTCAAATGCGCGGGATTGGGACACGTGGCGTCTTCTTGTAGAGACCCTAGGTTATGCTTCCGCTGTGGCTATTATGGTCATCATTATGCCCACTGTCCCTATAAACCTTTTGCATCGGGCCCCTCAAAAAACTTTTCAAAAATCTTTTCACCTTCTCTGAGTAATCATTTCCCTGCGCAAAATCCTCGAACCCCAAAACTGGCTTCAGGTGCTTCCAATGCCAAACACACACGTGTGGTTCAATCAACTCAGCCAGCTGACCCTGTTCTCAACCCCACTATATCCAACTCACCCAACCATTCCATTCCCCTCCCTCTGCCCTAAACAAAATCACCTTCTTCTCCTTACCAGCCCACCCTTCCTCCACTTAATTTTTGCATGGCAGATTTCTCACTCTATATCACCGCAACTATTATAGATGGCATTTGGACTGTGGAGACCCTCGAAGCGGTCCTGACCTCCTCCTTCAACCATAGAGATTGGGCGATCTGGCTTCTAGACGACAATCGATTCTTGATCTGTTGCCCCACCGAATATTTGAAAACCACTATCCTCACCACCAAGATCCTCACCAAAGCCGGAGGGTCGATTTACCTTGAGGCTTGGCCTGACTACGAGTCGCCGCCCTCTATTGAGTTAGAACCGCCCAGCTGGGCAACCATCAAGGGTTTCCCAGAACAGCTAAGAAACAACCAAGATGCCGTTCAGACTGCTCTAAACCCTATTGGACGATTCACCGAATTCGATGGATGCGAATGGTCGGAGTTGGATCGCCGTCAGATTTATATCAAGATGCAATTTCTAGTGGGAATGGCTGCTTCTTCCACATACAAGGTCCGTCTCAACAATGCGGATTACCTCATTACGGTTTCCCGATGGGATCATTCACATCCTAGATTTAGACTAGAGACATTTCCCCTCGGTATAGATATTGAGAAGGAGTTCAGGTGTTTTGAGGGCCCGCTTGATCTCAACGATCTAGATTCAGATGAGCACTTTGATGCTTTGATCCTAGAATCTACGTTGTTTTCCCCTCCTCGGAACCTTTTAGAGGACGTTAACCCCTGGATGGCCCAGAACACGGATCCAGCTCCACCTCGGTGGGATCCCATACTTGATTTCGACCTCTTTGTGCCCCAGTTCCTCCAAGCTCCGTTTCCCGTCCCAGCTCTGGCTCCCGATAATCTTCCGGCCTCTCCGCCGACGACGACTCCAGCCCACCCCGCCTTGCAAGGTCTCTCCCCACTGGTTGTCAGAAGAAGCTCGAGGACTGCCCGAGCTTCCTCCTTGCCTAGAGCCACAGGTAGCTTCTATTAATCTGTAGTTTTCTCCTCTGCTAATAGTAGATTAAATAAGAAATTAACACGTTGCATGGGAGTTAATATTCTAGATGAACATTATTCTGCCATGCAAACCCTAGAACAAGAGCGTCTCTCCCTTTCCCAATGAAAGTTGTCTCCTGGAATATTCGAGGGCTAGGGGACCCCTCTAAAGGCATTCAGTTTACCTGTCCTTGTCCCCTCTGCACATTGATATCCTCCTGCTACAAGAATCTAGACTTTCCGATCCAACTCCCGCACTTATTCGTCAAATTGGTGGACCACAGCTTTCTGGGTGGGCTCACTCAAACGCCATTGGCTCAAGGGGGGTCTAATCACTATGTGGGATGAATCCGTATGGTCTCTTAGTCAAACCATTCATCAGCCTTTCGTTTTGCATGTAGCTCTCAGACATTTGCGATCCAACACTACATTCTTCTTTTCAAACATATATGGCCCCCAATCAGTTCAAGACCGGGCAGATCTCTGGAGAAGTTGCAGGAATTTCGCAACACACATATATGGTCCATGGGTGCTTGGTGGTGATTTCAACACAACAAGATACTCAGACGAAAGAAACTCGGGCAATCTCTCGGCTGACTCAGATGCCTTCAATGCTTTCATTAACTCTTGCTCTTTGATTGAACCCTCTATCAGCAACTGCCTCTTTACCTGGTCTAATAGGCGTCGGGTCCCCACCTTGGCTAAACTAGATCGTTTTCTTTTCAACTCTGCATGGGACGATATCCACCCTCTATCTACCTGTCAAGGCCTGGCAACCGTCCTCTCGGATCATTGTCCTCTCGTTTTAGAATCGGGCGCTCTCTCTAATCAAACTCGACCTTTCATATTTGAAAGGCTCTGGATACTTGAGCCATCCTTCGAGGATTTTATTAAATTCGCATGGGCCCAGCCAATTAGGTCCAATTCTGCTTCGGTTCGGGTAGTAGACAAACTTAAATCGCTGAGAAGACTTCTTAAACCTTGGGCGAAATCCATTTGGAGCTCGCTCAAAAATCGTATCTCCGCTACGCAAGATGAAATTCTCAAATTAAATATTCTCGAGGAGTCGAACCCTCTTGATGATTCCGAGACTCTCAAACTTAGATATCTGGAAGATGAACTCAAGGACTAATGAAACAGGAGGAGATTGGTTGGAAACAACGCTCTAAAGCCAAGTGGTTAGCAGATGGCGACAAAAATACGGCTTATTTCCACAGATTGGCGAATGGCCGCCGCAGATCCCTGTTCATCCCTGAAATCATCCACAATGATGCGCCTGTCACAGATTAGTCGGAAATTCTGCGCCTGTTTACTCTATACTACCGCTCGGTCCTTGGCAAATCATCACCCCCCTCCCCCCCATAGATTGGAACATTCTCTATCCTAATACCCCCACCATTCTAATCGATGCCCCTTTCACTGAAGATGAAATCCTGTCCGCCCTCAAGAATATGGATGACAATAAATCGCCGGGCCCTGACGGTTTTGGCCCTTTTTTCTTCAAACACTTTTGGGAAGTTATCAAGACAGATATCCTTGACTTGTGCTCGGAATTTTACTCCAACCCGGCATCCATATCTCGGCTCAACTATGCTAAAATCATCCTCCTCCCGAAATCTGAAGGTGCCAATTCCCTAGCAGCATTCCGCCCGATTAGTCTCCTCAACACCACCTTCAAGCTCATCACCAAAATCCTCGCCAACCGCCTTCAGCTTCACATGAATCAGTTGATAGGACCGGAGCAATCAGCATTCATCCAGGATCGTAACATTTTAGACTGTGTGGCGGCAACACAGGAAGTTATTTCCTATTGCCATTCCAACAACATACCAGCTGTCCTCCTTAAACTCGACTTCTCCAAAGCTTTTTATTCAGTTAATTGGAACTTTATTCTAGAGCTCCTATCTCATAGAGGCTTCCCAGTGAAATGGTGCGAATGGATTAAATGTATCCTCGCCTCCAGTCTCTCTTCCATTCAGATCAACGGCTCATCAGGTGGTCTTATCAAATCTGCCTGAGGTCTCAGACAGGGAGACCCGCTCTCGCCACTTTTATTTGTGTTGGTGGCGGACGTCTTTAATCGCATGACCAAGCTGGCCATCTTGAACAACTGTTTAGCCGGCATTGGCCCTCCCAATTCTGACTTGATGGTTTCCAACCTCCAATTCGCTGATGATACTATTCTCTTTGCCTCTCCCACGCCTGATCATATCCATTGTCTCAAGGTCCTTCTTTACACCTTTGAACTCATTTCTGGTCTCTCCATCAATTTTCATAAAAGCTCCATCATTATGCTTGGCAAGGCTGACAATCTCGCTCTCTCCATCTCATCTATCCTCAACTGCAATATTGCCCACTTCCCTATCTCCTAATTAGGTATCCCCTTGCGTCCCACCAAACTTCATCGTGCCGATTGGGTTCCCCTTGTCTCCAAGATTGAAGCCAGACTTTTGGGCTGGAAAGCCGATGCTCTTTCGGCCGCAGGCAGACTGGTACTTATTAAATCGGTGCTTTCTTCCTTACCCACTTACTGGCTCTCATTCCACAAACTACCTACCTGGGTCGCCAAGAGAATTGATTCCCCTAGAAGATCCTTCCTTTGGAACGGGGGAAAAGCTAAATGCCTTGTAAATTGGAAGATTGCCTGTTTACACCATGATCATAGTGGCCTTGGTATTGTCAACCTTCGAACTTTCAACCTTGCTCTATTGGCCAAATGGTTATGGCGTCTTCTTACACCAGGTCACTTCATTTGGAAAGATTGGATCCTCTCTGTGCACTATCAAGATAACCCATTTCGTGTCCTTCACCTTGCTCCTCGCCTCAAGCCTTCACCATTCTGGTCTGGCGTCCTTGCTTCCCTGACCCGTATCAAGCCGCTCTTTCATGTAATTCTTGGTGATGGATCTAAATGTCTCTTCTGGCAAGATTCCTGGGTCCACTATTCTTCCCCTTACCGCAGCTTCCCTACTCTCTTTTCCTCCGCACCAATGCAGTTTCTCACGGTAGCTGATGCCGTTTCCATCGGTCCCCCTTTGTTATGTCCTGCTTCCCTTTTTGGTGATAACCTGCTCCACGAATTCCTTGCCGCCTCTAATCTACTTCGCTTAACTTGTCTCCCTCCACCCCGGATCAATTCTCATGGTCCTTATCCCCCTCCAAAGGCTTCTCAGTGTCCCAATGCTATTCCTTCCTGAACCACCCTGGTAGACTTTTCTCTTTCGCTCGCATTTGGAAATGCCACCTTCCTCCTCGAATCCTTTTTTTCAATGGTGTCTGATCCATGGTCGCATTAATACCAAAGACCGTCTCTTTCGTCTCAATATCCTATCTGATCAGACTTGCGCCCTCTACAACATGGAAGCCAAATCCATTAATCACCTGTTCTTCGAATGCGACTTTGCTCATTTCGTTTGGGTCTCTTCTTGTGCTCATCTGCTTGGTTACATCCCTTTCATATCAAATTTCTACGAATATTGGCAGTTCAACGCTCCAGATTCTCTTCTTGATTCTCTTCTTGCCATTTTTTGTTGGGTTATATGGAAGGAAAGAAACGCCCGTGTCTTCAACAAACCCGTCATTTCGAGAGTGCTTGTATGCAATAGGATTATTAATATCTTTTCTTTTTGTTCAGGCTCCAGCTTCTCAGCTCCGCTCCGGCTCCGTCTTCCGGCTCCCGAATCTCCACCAGCTGAGTCGGTGGGCAGCGCATCCTCCGTCGCGCCGGTTGACCATCATTCTTATGGTCATGGTTTCCATCAGTGATAGTTTCTCTTCATCTGTATATTAATCCGACTGACTATTATGTATATATTGGTCTAGGGTTGTTATGGTATCTATAACTCTTTTTTGCTGCTGTAGCTGATGTATGCTAAAACACACTTTCTGGCTAACGATCAGGCATGTTGATCGTAATATTAATATTTAGTAATTATCTCTAATCGGTTGTGTAGCTACACGCTACACATCCGTTCTGCTCAAAAAATAATAATGACGCAGTGGAAAATTAATAATAATATAATATACCAAACTCCGTCTTCGTCCTCCAGAAATAAACTCTTCAACACTAAAATGCTCAGGCTGACCCGAGCGTAATGAAAAGACAAAACACTCAAGTCAAAACTAAAACATTCTCATGTAAGTCAAATCAATATCATGTGGAAAATGAGTGTAATGGCGTCAGAGATGTTACTGTGTTTTCATCTCCTATCCGGTGTATAACGTGAGTACAATAACTTAAGAGATGTTACGGGATTTTTCCATCTCTTACGGATCCGTCAAACTATCTATATGTAGTAGTATACGCTATATATATAGTGTCTATCAGTAAAGTATAATATTGAAAATAGCGATAAGGCGTTACCCATATCCCCCTTAACACATTTTATATAAGCATCGTAGTCTATACGGTACTGTAAACTCCACTGTAAATAGGTGGACTATCAGGGAGCACTCCATAGGTACGACGCAAACCAAAGTCATACTGGGCTCGATAAATCATATGACAAGGCACGTGAGGCAATGCCCAGAGTAGGATTCTACCATTTTGCACGTCCGGACTGGTGGTAACGCATAGCAGCTACTACCGCCCACCTCGAGACACACTCCCATAATCAAATCGAAGGTGGCCACCAATCAATCAGAAAGTAACATATATGGTATCAATGAAGCATGTCCGATAGGAGGAGCGACCTCACTTGGCCCGGGATAGCGCCTGTTTTAGTCATATCAAGCTGACCCGAAGGTCAGGGTTGTGTTCTTACCTCATACCAGTAGCGTTTGCCAAACCATCCTGCTTCGTTCTGGATTCTCCACCATGTGCACAATTGTTCAAGTGGTTTCGGAATTGGCAGAGAGTATGACAATATCCGACCTCGGTCTCTTTAACAACCAAACGCTTATTTCCCACCGTGGTCATTTTATAAAATATTTTTAATAATAAATCCAGAAAACAGTTTATACCTTCATATCAAGATACCCATATACTTATTCCAAAAGTATAAATATATTCATAAATACTGATGAAGATTTCTTTCAATCAATTTCAAAAATAATTTATAAATCTCTCTTAAACCATTTATAAACTATTTATATGCTTTAAAACCATTTATAAAGCTATTTATAAATTCCAAACCAGTTTACAACTCTTCTCTTTTTCATAAACTTCTATGCAAATTCCTTTAAAACACTTCAGAATCCCTTTACACAAGTTCTTTAATAAAACCCTTTATAAAATCCTTTAAAACCTTTATAACTCCTTTATAAAACCACTATAAAATCCTATATAAAAATCTTTTATAAAATCCTTTTATAAAATCCATCATTAAATCTCCTACAAAACTTTTATAAATTCCTTACAAAACCTTACAAAATCTTTTACAAAAATCTTTTGTCTATTAAAGTTATTATAAAAGTCTATATTTATTATCTTAAATTAAATTTTAAATAAATCTTTAAAACTGTATTAAATATTTTATTAAATTAACTTTTAAAGTGTTTTTACTATATTGCATTATTTAAATTATATATTTTAAAACTAAATAAAATTATAAGTTAAAATCTTAAAATTTAGATTTTTAAAACTTATATTAGCTAAAATATAAATTTTAAATAAAATCTTTAAATTTAAATTTTAAAAATAAAATTTATTAAATCATAACATACTTTACAATTTTATAAAATAATTTAAAATCGACCAACGGTGTCCGTATATAATTTTCTATCCTATGGCCAAGTGATCAGTTAAATTTTAATTTTAATTTCAGGGATGGATATATATCATTTCAATCCAAATCAGATGTCGTAGGTATACATCATTTCAATGCATTTATTAATTTATTAAATTTCAGGTTTATTTGATGCCCGTAACACCCAGGGTGAATAACAGGAATAAATCAGCACAAAACATCTAGGGTGATAACAAAGATAGATCAATATAAACAAACATCCAAAAATCTAACTTATAAATCATTAGGCATCATTCACAATCAACATCCAAAACAGTTACATATGATTACAGATTACTAGTTATAAATTCTCCGCTGTTTAACTAGCAAATTAAATTCCAATTTCGATTTTAATGTCAATTTCAATTTCAGTTTCAACTTAATTGTCAAATTAAATTACACTATCGATGCAATTCAATATAAATGTCAATTTTAAACCATCAAACAACAATCAATAAATTTAAATTACTTCATGATTTCAATTTAACGAACATCAAAATATTTTAGTATTTCGTGAGTGGTTTGAACACTCAACTTTGATTTTTAGTCAAATTAAAATCCAAAAGAACGCCAAAATTCCAACAATCTTCAAATGCAGCCAAACTAGTTTCATATTGTCCGGAATTTTGATATGAACCCAACGGAAGAAACCGCGTCCAAATCCGAGCTCGTATGAAAAAGTTATCGATATTAGAACGTTTGAATTTAAAATTTAAATGAAAATAGAAATAATGGCATAAACGTAAATATCACCTTCCTCAACCCGCGTACGAAACAGAAATCATGCTTTTCAAGCCTACAGCCGCCACCTACTTATGTAGTTCGCCGTCGACATGAATGTCCATCACTAGATCAGACCACGCCGATGGAACCACCTAGTCGCGCCGCCCCTCCCATGGGAACGACTCCACCTCCGACTACGCCAAGCCAAACCGCTACCGTACGCCTTTTCTGGCGATTTCTGGCAAAATCGATCGCCTTCAACTAGAACGAACACCATAGATCGCCTCCATTCATTGCCCTCTACACTCCAGTATCCTCCGATCGTCGTATAGTCGACGATCCACCGTTGATCGTGAGACCCTAGTTTCGACGACCGAAACTTCTTCGCCAAATTCTGGCCAAACCGAGACTCAATTGCAAAAACGAATTGTGTACTTATATTACGTTCGACGATATCTTACCAACGATATATAATTTGATATAGTTTGGACAGATCAAATTTCAGATTTGATTTGGAATTGGAATTAGGGTTTGGGTTGTCTGCCATTGAGAATGAAGAAGAGAACAGAAAATTTTATGTACAAACAATAGAAATAAAATACTACTAGGGTTTATAACAACCTATATATAGACAAAGCTGAATAGAAATGGATGGACCAGATTGAATTGGGTCGAAGCGATACCCAGACCCGAAAAGCCCGTTTCGTTTTCGAAACGAAAATAGGTCGTCCAATATATCAAAATATAGGTTTTCAATATTTTTAAACTCTATGGAACTAATTTCAAACCCTAATTCCATTGTATACATAAGTTAGCTGTCAAAATCAAATTATATTCATTTAAATTCTTTTAATTGATTTCTACGCGTTTCGAGCTCGCACGATCAAACGATAAGTCTGATCGCTACGAAGCTTTAAATACTATAATACTTCACTATTACGAATCCGATGAAACTGGTTTCGTCAAAATCCGAGACAATGGCCAAAAAGGCTAATTTTACACGTTAATTAAATCATTATTATTTTAAAATCAATTTAATCACTTTAAAATCTTAAATTAAAAGTTAACAATTTTCATCATTCTTGATTACACAAAAATTAATAATCTTTTACAATTTATTTTTCCATGTTAAATCCAATATTTAAATATTACGTTAATTTTTTACGTTAAATTACAATAGGAATAAAACCTAGTTTATTATAATTTAAATTCCAACATATCCTTTTATTTGATTTACATTCTTATATTAAATCAACTATTACCTTATGAATATATTTAACATTAGTTTACATTTTATTACATTTATATTCTATAGTTAACATCTTTTATCATAATAATTGCAATGTTTCAATTGCAATAATTTTATTAATTTCCAAATAAATTACAAATGGATTTAACAATAAGATGATAAGTAAAGCAGTATTTACATTTAAGTACTTTCAACACATTTATTAATTTTTATTGTTTACTAACAAAATTTATGTATAAAATATATGGTTTCCTATTGCATGTTAAAACCAACCAAAACAACTAACATTGATTTCTCTTTTTAATACACCTTTAATTTTCTTCCATATTAACTTCCATTATTACCATTAATTGGAATTTCATTAAACAATTATCAATTTCATTCAATCAACATTACTAATTTATATTCTAATAAAATTTTCCATTTATAAATCATAAATTTTAATTTCTAACAATATTAAATTTCAAAATCTTATTTAATTGAATATTTTTAAATTGCCAAAAATATGTGTCGTTACAATCTCCCTCACTCAAAACTTTTCGTCCTCGAAAAGGAACAAGAAAAAATCAAGAGGTTTGATATATTTTCATTCAAAATATTCAATTTACAAATAATTAAACTTACCTATTTAAGTTTAACAAAAATTTGAAAATGACTCAACTTCTTCAAAAAAATTCTAGGTCCTAAATTTACGAAAAATTTCGGAAGAGTCCTTTGCGTAAATAGGTCCAGAAAAATAATAATATCAATAATTTCAATATATATCATATTCCAATAATAAACATCCCAAACCATGGGAAAATAATAAAATATCGTTCCAAAACCGTAATCCGAAAACGTACCTATTTGTTGGGCAAACAAACTTTATTTATGAAATCAAAAGCAATAGCTATTGCTTCCATAAACCTGTATTTTACTTACATAATCCAAAAGAGTTAAAATTATGTAAAAAAATCATATATTTTAGTTGTTTCAATTAATAGTACAAGCAACATACAATATATAATAATCATATGCAAACAAAAAAAGAAGTACAACCATTATATATGCAACAAAGAAAACTATCAAACATCCATAGCAACCAAACTCATGGTTTGTTCAGTTAGAAACTTTTCATCGTACAAGGGTGATAAATAACTACCAAGTGTACCTTACGCTCAACAGCCTTAGATAATTACTTAATAGATTATTCATACAACCTTGAACATTTTGTAGTATCACTTTCCGACATCCCATAAGCCAAACAACAATGAGTTTTAAATATTATTTAAGTTTATTCTATTGGTTTCTTTCTTTTCATCATTTACTTTTCATTTATTTTTATTCATTCATACAATGTCATTTTCTTCATTCATTTACTTACATAAAAAATTTCCATTCAATATTTGAAATCATCAATGAATCCATTATTAAAGTACTACATCCATTTTATTGCAGTTTAATTCACAATTATTGTTTATATAGCTTAATTCAAATTAATATTCATTCATGAATCATTTCAACTTAAGTTCCTTAACTTTTTTAATTTACATTCATTTCTTCACATACAGTATCATTTAATAATAAACTTATTTGTGACTCATTTTAACATTTCTTAGAGTTTATAATCATTTTCTTAGATAACATTCACTTTATTCAATCTAATTATAAATCACTTCAAAATATAATCTTAAGTTTATAATATTCTTGTAACATCTTAATTCTTTTATTTATAAACCTATGTTCATTTTGAAGCAAGTTTTGTTATTAATCCTTTACTTGTATACTATTATATTACATATTCATATTAACATTTCAACTTTTAAACATTTCTGGTAAGTTTTATATATGTTTTTAGAATGTAATTAAGTGTTATACAAATTTATCTTATTCATTTTAGTTAACAAAAATGTTCAATAGTTTACATCTTCTTAATTTTCATTATCTTTTAATTTGTAGGTTTACAAATCTCCAATTCCTTTACAATTTCATTAAACACTTAGCTTCAGACTTCTTATTTCACATTTTAGAAGTTTCCAACAATTAAAATAGTCAAAATTTCATTTCAGTACAATAATTGAAATACCTAATTTATAGAAACTTAAGAACTAAATACCGGGTTCCATTTCAAATCGTCTTGAAATATATTTATATAAATACACACACACACACCCATATCTTTATATATATCAAATCATATTTAAAAATTTAAAGTTAAGATTTGTTTATCAAAACTAATGTGTAGCAAAGCTACTGTAGCGGTCTTCCCACTTTGAAACTCGAAAATAAAAGTCGATGATATCGCGATCATCACCGAAATTATTTTTCAGCGAGAGAAGTGGGGAGTACAAAACTTATTTTCTCTTTAAAAATTCTTTAAAATGTTTCTTTCAAACCACATTGAAAATATTTATTTTCGAAAATACTTCCAAATAATACTAATATTTTTTTTCAAAATCTTTGAAAACCAATTTCAAACTCTAGCATTTAAGTTCCCAATTTCTAATTAAATTCATTTATTTGTAAATCATAATTAATACTATGTTTATAAAATTACATTTTCTTATAACATACAGTAGCTAATGGTTTTAAGAACCATGACTAACCAATAAATGACAATAATTGAATATTATCATTTCCTAACAACCAACACACCAAATAACAAAAATCAATTTATGAAAAATTATATACATATATTTTTATATATACAAAATATAATACTAGGTAAAATTATTTCATTTACTTATATTTCAAAACAATATTATGTCGGTCTGCCCTATTAAGTGTTTAGAAATCCCTATCGATGCCATAGCGTCCTATGTATCGACCAGAATTTATAAATACTAAACAGAACAAATTAACACAATATAATTTTTTTTATAGCACTAACAAATATATTCTCTCATATATATACACACACTCAGACTCACTCTAGAGTATTAGTAACCCTATCTCTAATGAGTTAACCTCAACAGGCTAAGGTATCTCTAAACCAAAGCTCTGATACCAACTGTGACGACCCACCTTTCTGGATGGTTTAAATCGATAATAAACCATACATGTCTAACTCAAACCATTCAGAAGGGAGGATTGTCAATGGGGTAAATAAGAAAAATAAGAGAAAAGAAGGAAAAACAAAACACATAATCTCGCAGCAAAAAGACAAAATATAATAATCAAATAATAGTTCATGAAGCTGTTTTATAATATACATTTGGTTACACAAACTTTTACAACAATCAGAGTAAAACCAACGACATACCAATAATGATGCAGCGGAAAATTACTAATAATATAATATACCAAACTCCGTCTTCGTCCTCCAGAAATAAAATCTTCAACACTAAAATGCTCAGGCTGACCCGAGCGTAATGAAAAGACAAAACACTCGAGTCAGAACTAAAACATTCTCATGCAAGTCAAATCAATATCATGTGGAAAATGAGTGTAATGGCATCAGAGATGTTACGGGGTTTTCATCTCCTATCCAGTGAATAACGTGAGTACAATAACTTAAGAGATGTTACGAGATTTTTCCATCTCTTAAGGATCCGTCAAACTATCTATATGTAGTAGTATATGCTATATATGTAGTATCTATCAGTAAAGTATAATATTGAAAATAGCGTTAAGGCGTTACCCATATCCCCCTTAACACATTTTATATAAGCATCATAGTCTATACGGTACTGTAAACTCTACTGTAAACTGGTGGGCTATCAGGGAGCGCTCCATAGGTACGACATAAACCAAAATCGTAGTGGGCTCGATAAATCATATGACAAGGCACGCGAGGCAATGCCCAGGGTAGGATTCTACTGTTTTGCATGCCCAGACTGGTGCTAACGCGTAGCAGCTACTACCGCCCGCCTCAACACACTCCCATAATCAAATAAAGGGTAGCCACCAATCAATCACAAAGTAACAGAAATGTTATCGAAGAAGCGTGTCCAATAGGAGGAGCGACCTCACTTGGCCCGGGTTAGCTCCTGTTTTAGTCATATCAAGCTGACCCGAAGGTTAGGGCTGCGTTCTTACCTCATACCAGTAGCGTTCGCCAAACTATCCTGCTTCATTCTGGATTCTCCACCATGTGCACTGTTGTTAAAGTGGTTTCGGAATTGGCAGAGAGTATGACAATATTCAACCCCGGACTCTTTAACAACCAAATGCTTATTTCGCACCGTGGTCTTATAAGACATTTTTAATAATAAATCCATAAAATGGATTATACCTTCATATCAAGATATCCATATACTTATTCCGAAAGTATAAATATATTCATAAATATCGATGAAAGATTTCTTTCAATCAATTTCGAAAATAATTTATAAATCTCTCTTAAACCATTTATAAACTATTTATATGCTTTAAAACCATTTATAAAGCTATTTATAAATTCCAAAACAGTTTACAAATCTTCCCTTTTTCATAAACTTCTACGCAAATTCCTTTAAAACGCTTCCAAATCCCTTTACACAAGTTCTTTTATAAAACCCTTTATAAAATCCTTTAAAACCTTTATAACTCCTTTATAAAACCATTATAAAATCCTTTATAAAAATCTTTTATAAAATCCATTATAAAATCTCATATAAAACTTTTATAAATTCCTTACAAAACCTTTTAGAAAATTCTAAAAATCTTTTACAAAAATCTTTTATGCATTAAAGTATTATAAAAGTCTATATTTATTATCTTAAATTAAATTTTAAATAAATCTTTAAAACTATATTAAATATTTTATTAAATTAACTTTTTAAAGAGTTTTTACTATATTACATTATTTAAATTATATATTTTAAAACTAAATTAAATTATACGTTAAAATCTTAAAATTTAGATTTTTAAAACTTATATTAGCTAAAATATAAATTTAAAATAAAATCTTTAAATTTAAAATTTTAAAACCAAATTTATTTAATCAAAACCTACTTCATAATTTTAGAAAATAATTTAAAATCGACCAACGGTGTCCGTATATAATTTTCTATCCTATGTCCAAGTGATCAGTTAAATTTAATTTTAATTTTAATTTTAGGGATGGATATATATTATCTTAATCCAAATCAGGTGTCATAGGTATACATCATTACAACGCATTTCTTAATTTATTAAATTTCAGATTTATGTGATGCCCGTAACATCCTGGGTGAATAACAGGAATAAATCAGCATAAAACATATATGGTGAATAACTGGGATAGATCAGCATAAACAAACATCCAACCATCTAACATATCAATCATTAGGCATCCATCACAATCAACATCCAAAACAGTTACATATCATAACGGATTACTAGTTACAAATTCTCGAGTGTTTAACTAGCAATTTAAATTCCAATTTCAATTTAAATGTCAATTTCAATTTCAGTTTCAATTTAACTGTCAAATCAAATTACACTATCGATGCAATTCAATGTAAATTTCAATTTTAAACCACCAAACAACAATCAATAAATTTAAATCACTTCAAGATTTCAATTTAACGAACATCAAAATATTTTAGTATTTCCTGAGTGGTTTGAACACCCACCTTTGATTTTTAGTCAAACTAAAATCCAAAAGAACACCAAAATTCCAACAGTGTCCAAATGCAGCCAAACTTTTCAGATTGTCCGGTATTTCGATACGAACCCAACGGAAGAAACCGCATCCAAATCCGAGCTCGTATGAAAAAGTTATCGATATTAGAACGTTTGAATTTAAAATTTAAATAAAAATAGAAATAATGGCATAAACGTAAATATCACCTTCCTCAACTCGCATACGAAATAGAGATCGCGCTCTTCAAGCCTTCAGCCGCCACCTACTTATAGAGTTCGCCGCCGACACGAACGTCCATCGCTAGATCAGACCACGCCGATGGAACCACCTAGTCGCGCCGCCCCTCCCATGAGAATGACTCCACCTCCGGCTCCGCCAAGCCAAACCGCTCCGTATGCCTTTTCTGGCGATTTCTGGCGAAGTCGATCGCCTTCGGCAAGAACGAACACCATAGATATCCCTCTACACTCTAGTATCCTCCGATCGTCGTATAGTCGACGATCCACCGCTGATCGTGAAACCCCTAGTTTTGACGGCCGAAACTTCGTTGCCAAATTCTAGCCAAACCAAGAATCAATTGCAAAAACAAATTGCGTACTTAGATTATGTTCGTCGAGTGCTTTCCAATGATTTATAATTTGATATAGTTTGGACAGATTAAATTTCAGATTTGATTTGGAATTGGAATTAGGGTTTGGGTTGTCAGCCATTGAGAAGGAAGAAGAGAACAGAAAATTTTATGTACAGACAATAGAAATAAAAGACTGTTTGGGTTCATAACAGCTTATATATAGACAAAGCTGAATAGAAATGGATGGACCATATTGAATTGGGTCGAAGCGATACCTAGACCCGAAAAGCCTGTTTCGTTTTCGAAACGAAAATAGGTCGTCAAATAGATCAAAATATAGGTTTTCAATATTTTTAAACTTAATGGAACTAATTTCAAACCCTAATTCCATTGTATACAGAAGTTAGCTTTCAACATCAAATTATATTCATTTAAATTCTTATAATTGATTTCTACGCGTTTCGAGCCCGAACGATCAAAGGATAAGTCTGATCGCTATGAAACTTGAAATCCTATAATAATTCACTATTACAGATCCGATGAAACTGGTTTTGTCAAAATCCGAGACAGTGGCCAAAAAAGCTAATTTTACACGTTAATTAAATAATTATTATTTTAAAATAAATTTAATCATTTTAAAATTCTAAATTAAAAGTTAACAATTTTCATCATTCATGATTACACAGAAATTAATAATCTTTTACAATTTAATTTTCCATGTTAAATCCAATATTTAAATATTACATTAATTTTTTACGTTAATTACAATAGGAATAAAACCTAGTTTATTATAATTTAAATTCCAACATATCCTTTTATTTTGATTTACATTCTTATATTAAATCAACTATAACCTTATGAATACTAGTATAAATCGTACGTACGTTCATTTAATAGCTAGAGATATTTAATTTTTATTTAATAAAAAATTAATGTATGGATATGTGATATAAGTACAAAATCTTTGGTGGTCACAATGCTTTTATTTCAAGTAGTTTTTGATGGTGTTAGTTGCAAATTGATAGTGAAATATGTTGGTAGGTGATTGAAAAGAGAATGGTGGTGGAGATTGTCAAACAATAGTGAGATTCCGTTGACAGAAGAGGGTATTTTTGGAATTTCAAAAAAAGACCGTGTAAATTCTATTCATTAAATTCTCTTTATTAATAGTAGAGATAATTAACATTAGTTTACATTTTATTACATTCATATTCTAAAGTTAACATCTTTTACCATAATAATTGCAATGTTTCAACTACATTAATTTATTGATTTCCAAATAAATTACAAGTGGATTTAATAATAAGATGATAAATAAAGCAGTATTTACATTTAAGTACTTTAAACACATTTATCAATTTTATTGTTTACTAACAAAATTTATGTATAAAATATATGGTTTCCTATTGCATGTTAAAACCAACTAAAACAACTAACATTGATTTCCCTTTTTAATACACCTTTAATTTTCTTCCTTATTAACTTCCATTATTACCATTAATTGGAATTTCATTAAACAATTGTCAATTTCATTCAATCAGCATTACTAATTTGTATTCTAATAAAATTTTCCATTTATAAATCATAAATTTTAATTTTTGACAATATTAAATTTCAAAATCTTTTTTAATTGAATATTTTTAAATTGCCAAAAATACGTGTCATTACAATAATGCCATGGTTCATTCATTCGACGTTCGATTTTAATATTATGGCTCTTCGACGATTGGTCTTGGTGGTGAAGCAAAGATGTGACGCTTTGACGCAATGACTTTAGGATTCGACGATGTTGATTCTGTGATGGAAAGTGCTGGCTTCGACGATGGATAGCTACAATTCAGGATGTAGAGTAGTCCGATGGTAGGAACTTTTGGAGGAAGGTTATGGGACGCATGATGACATTCTATGACTAACGATGGCTATCAAGGATATTTCTCAACCGAGATGACTTTAAACGGGAGTTGTAGGGACAGTTCCCAAATGAGCCCTGCTATGGACGACGTGAGAAAAGGGATCGTTGATTTTCGTAGGTTTCGACGTGTACTCGTAAAGCAGGGGTATGTGCGATGATATCCATTGTGTTACACAGTATGCCCTAGATACATCACATGAGGTTACAGATTATGCTCCAGATCACATGATATTTCAATAGGTTTACCCTGGATTGCTACAAAGTATGAAGTCTAGTTCCTAGCCATTGAGTGGCACGGATTTTAGTACCCATAAATAGACATGTTGAGTAGTCATTGATTCTATGGGGGCGGTCTTACGAGTATCATATATCCAATGCACCGAGTGAGTAAATGTGAACGATGGATGATGGATGCTATGTTTGCTTGATTTTATCACCTTAGGGATGTCACACGATGTAGATATTATCGATGTAGATAGCTAAACACACTTAGTACTTTGCTGTATAGTACACCATGATGACTATGATATAGAGTAGCATATATCCTATGTTATGTTCTAAATCTTTGGATGTAGGGACATGTTATTATTCTCTATACCCTTTGTTTCATATACTATATCAACTTTTATAGTATTTTGAGATTGTTTATTGCTCATACCAGATTATTGTCTGACCCAAGGTTTTATGCTTTGCTTCTTATAACCTTGGTTACTCTTAAATTATTAGACTAGAAAGCAGGTGCAAAAGGTACATGGAGTTCTACAAATGGATGAGCAGGAGACGATGCTTTCTTATACTTATAGTTTGGGCTTATTATTATTTACTCCATTGTGTGACACTGTGGAGCCTTAATAGTGTTTGACTTACTATTATTAGAGACAGTTTATCAGTGAGTTTATTTACCATTTGTATAAACTCTATTATTGTTTTGCATAACTTCATAAGCCTATGTAAACTGATTTTGTAGTTCATGTAGTTTTTACTGCCTCACATGTTTTATATCCGTGATGACTATTATACTTTACTCGATGCGCTGTGGGATATACGACAGATTCTGTGATTGTTTGATGTTTCTTTCTCTTCTCTTCTATTCTCTTTTCTTCTTTTCTATTCCTTTTCTTTTCTTTTGTTTCTTTCCCTTGACAATCGTCTTACATCGGTCATATGCTCCACTAGTGCACTATTCAGTTATATGAGCATCGGAGGTATAGGACGGTCGTCGCAGCAGACTCCGACCATTTAATACCTATACCCTAGGTAGATACCCATCATTTAATACCTAGACCCAAGGCATTCCCCTCTCTAGTACTTCCCAACTGACATCGTAAGAAATCTTGTAAGGCCACTAAATACTTCTTTTATGGGAATGTGGCAGACTCTACAATAGCCACTTAATAACTCAACCTCGAAGCGAATTCCCTTTAGAGATTTCTCACTACCATACCTAAAAGATAATTTCGACCATTTAATACTTCTTGAGCGGGAAGGAGGCGGACCCAACAACCCCTTAATACCTCTAACCTAGAAGCAACCCTATAATGGAATATCCGTCTTATAACCCACAACCCAAACCGTGATGTCTCACATTAGTCTGACTATTCGTAGATGTTGGTAACCAAAATAGCTGGGCAAGCATACCCTACAAAATTGGGACTAACTTCATGACCACCATGTGTACTTATTATCGACGATCTCCTACCTCAGTTCTAAAGTCACACTACTAGTGGCCAGATAAGTTGGGCAGACTTCTATGTACTTTTAACTGACCTTGCAGCCCTATAACTTAGTCATATTTCCACTCTTCGAATATAATACAATACATACACACACACACACACACCCCTCACCCGCATTTACGTATTAAGGCCCATATAAGGAAAAATCCTTATTTCGCCTTTTTTAATTATGGTTTAGCTTCCATAATATACTTAACTTCATTCTTGTAGGGTTTAATGTTATTAATTACCTATTTATTCTATACGATAAGACTTATACATTACTATTTATATGTTATTAATATATTTATTCTTAACATAATTTTTAAGCTAACTAATTTATAACTAAATATTCCTAAGCGTGCATAAAGAATATTTCATTACTATGGTTTTCGCTTGCTATACTAATTGTTAAAATGTCAATACTTGCATATTCATACAACCCTCATTTCCATATAATAATTCACAAAATAGCTAATATCCTTAGCTACACAAAATAGACTTGCATATATATATATATATATATATATGTATGTATGTATGTATGTATGTATGTATGTATGTATATGTACATGGATATGTATATATGTATATGTACATATACATAAACATATACATATACATATACATACACACACACACACATATATCTAGATGTATATGTATATGTATATGTATATGTATATGTATATGTATATGTATATGTATATGTATATGTATATGCATGTATGTATGTAAGTATATACATACATACATATACATATACATATACATATACATTTATGTATTTGTATACGTATACGTATATGTATATGTATATGTATATGTTTATGTATATATATATATGTATACATACATACATACATACATACATACATATATACATACGTACATATATATTAAAAAATGGAATCAAAATACCAAACTCAATTTACATTAATATAATAGAATCGATGCATCTATTTCAAGGAAATAAAACGTTATAATTTTAAACCCCTTATATATTTCTATTTAACTTTTACAGATACAAGCTTGAAGTGTAAGAAAGGATTCATATTTACCTAAATTATGAAAATAGATGGTGCAAAACACAAATAGGAGAATGTTTTCTTTCTATTAGAACCCTCTATTACAACAACATAAATTAGAAGTGCAGATTAAATAGAACATAAATAATTCAAAATGCAAAAAATAAATTAAATTCTACTATATTAACGTAAAAAAATTGAGATCTGAACTACAAGAAGTGATATATTGTTGGGTGAATTTTGGAGTTTTAGATTTAAGGTTTTTGCGTATAAATTTCCCCAAGGTATAAAACAGATCCAAACTTTTACTACACAAAATACTAAAATAGGAAAAACTAAGATTTCCACTCACAGATAGTCTACAATATATAAAAACATGTAAAATTATTTTTGCACGCAAAAACATTTACTGATAGAAGACATTATAAATTTAAAAAAATTCAAACATTACGATGTTAATTTTTTTTTTGAATACATTAAAAAATTCATAATTTTTTTAAAATAAAGCATGAATCAACTAATAAACAATTCATAAACTTGAATATTCTAAACAATTCATAAAATAGTCAAATTCATAGTTGTTCTGGCGCCTTGACTCCCGAAGGATTTAGCCAGAACTTTCAGCCGATACGGACTTAGATGGCTTGCATCAGTCGCAGTTGCAAAAAAGGATCTTTCGTGTATAATCCTGCATAATCTCGAATGACTACAAGCGAAGGATATACGCATTTTAAAAAACGGAAGATCCAATATTTCACAATTGTATCTAGAATAACTGGAAAAGTGGAAACAAGACCAGATATAATTTGCTCTATTCTCAAGTTTAGAAAAGGCATTCCAATTTTTCCAAATTAACGACGAGATTTATTATCGTTTCTCGCATGTCTCGCGAAAGTCAGAGTCGGCATGGGGACGTAAAAAGTGGGATCCTGTATTTTCGGAATTATAAAAGAGATGCTTTCTTTGAAGCTTTCCTCTATGATAATGACTTTCGTAATCATTGTTGGACACTCTATCTGGAAGCGCTTTTCTAAAATGACTCCACGGCAGACATTCGTTCCTTAAGTTGTATTTTTTTGTTCATTATTATAAATCCAATAATTATATAGGTCTTATTTGTAAAATATATACGCTTGAGACAAAGAAGATAAGTCCCATTAAATATTAGAATTTTTGTTGCTAATACTAAAATTAGTGTTATAAAAAATATTAAAAAACGACTTTTTTATAGTCGAAATAAAGTACATTATTTTTTGATATGTCTTTTCAATTCCTTCTTGATTTGTAGTGCATCCAATTCAGACTTTTCATGTTAAATCAATTCCTGTATAAATTCAAATACGACACTAGTTAATAAATTCAATCTAGCATAATCGAATCCAGCACAATAGGTGATTAGGACTGTTTAAACCATAGATTCAAACAAATATCATGTAGTAAATAGTGTCTAAACTTGCCAAAGTTAAAAAAAGTTTGTAGAGATTCAGAAATAAAAGTAAGTCTAGAAATTATACCCAAGCGAGCTAAAATTTACTAGTGAGTTTGGGATTAGGATTTCCAAGCAAGCTTTCCAAATGAGCTTTCCAGGCGATGTGGCGATATTAATTTGGCATGGCAATGTGGCAATTTGAGATAGGCGCGGTGATGTTGGGATTAGGAAACGTGTGTGGGGATATGATGATTCTCGATAGGCGCGACGGTCTCAAGATAGCTGTTTGCGCCAAAAATGGTCACAAACCCCAAATATCGTGAAAGCACCAATTATGAATGTAAATCAGCAATATTCCAAATACAAATCACAGATCCAAGCAAACAACAAACAACAATCCAGGAATAACAAGCAGAAACACGAGATTTATAGTGGTTCGGCTATCTCCGGCCTACGTCCACACTCCAAAGTTTTATCTTTTATTGATAATCCTTGTTGATTACAGATGATTACAGCAGTTACAATGAAGAATTTTGAATATAACAGCAATGGTGAGGTGTAGAATTGAATCTGGCAGAGTCTGGTCATCCGATGGGAAAAAGATCCTTTTTCTATAGGCTTCAGGGGGCTATTTATAGACGTAGGAGGCTGATATCGTGCTCAAACTCCGGGAGACTTCTTTTGGCACGTGAGTGGGCCTACGCGACCGGTCCCACCAAGTTTCGACTCGATTCGTGATCGATACAAATCAATTTCGTATCCATCAAAAAATGATCCAATCGGGCTGAAACTTGGTGGGAACATTCCTTACCTTGTATGTAAGCTCCTATGAAAATTTCATGGCATTTGGATTTGTCGTTTAGGAGATCTGATCGATACAATCTCGTGTTCTTCGTAGGCTGCAGATTTCGAATCCATTGGTTCGAATCCATCCCCTTCGTGTCATTCATGCGCACGTGCTCGCTCACTGACGTGGTACGATAAACCAGGGGAGATCCATATTCCTTGCCATTTTGAATGCTTCTTCCCTTGAATCGAGCTCGCATCCATACTTTGCGTTCGTTCGTGCCGATAATTTTGCTTTGTATCTGTATCCAACTACTTGCATCGTACCGTTCTTCGTATCGATTTCAGGATTTTTATCGATCGATACGAAAAACGCACTAAGGGCCAATCATATGGATACGAAGCTAGACACAGATGGATACGAACGAAGCCTTACCTGATGGACACGAACTCTGATGGCCTCCCATGGATACGAAAGTGCCAAATCCTTCCAGCCTTCCTATCTGATCGATACAAAACCACCGAGTCAAGCTCATGCCGATCGATACGCAATGTATCGAGTCAAAACCTTGCTTGACGATCGATACAAAATGTATCGACTCGAACCACCATCTGCTGATCGATGCGAAATGCATCGATACGAATCATGCCTTACGCACCTTAATCCATCCATATCTTGTGCATACGACCTCCGATTGATCTGAAACCTGAAACATAGCCTCTCCTAGTCCTGATCATCATCTCCAATCGATTCCATTCTGATCGGAGCTCGGCCAAATTTTGACGACATCCATTGCAGCCTTGTTTCTAATCGATCTCCAATCCTGGTATCCATCGTTCCTTGCCAATTTGTTGATATTCCGGCCTTGACCAAAAGGTGGGATAACATTTGCCCCCCAAAACATGCCTTGTGATAATAAGGCGTGTTTTGAATAGTATCGATCCCGATATCTGAAGTCCATAGCCAATCCCATGTCCATCCGAACTCGATGACCGAGCCTTTAATCCATCCTTATCCATCAGCCAATAACCGAATCCATGACCTCTCTGGGTCAATATCCAAATCCATAACCTCTCTGGGTTCGTGCCAAGTGCAATCTATACTCGACGACTTTTGTCCAATGTCCCTGGACGTTGCATTATACCATGGCTTAAGTCCTAAGCCGAATCCTGGACCTCTCCGGGTCGCTGTTCAAATCCGTAACCTCTCTGGGTTCTTTCCAAGCGCAATCCACACTCGACGACCGTGATCCAGTGTCCCTAGACGTAGTTAATGCCAGGGCTTAAGTCCTAAGCCGAGTTCTGGTCACTCTGGATCCTTGTTGAGCATAGTCCATACCCAACGACCTGAAATAATAACCGATAATATAGGGCCTAAGTCCTAGGCCGAATTCTGGTCACTCCGGACCCTTGTCGAGCGTTGTCCATACTCGACGACCTGAGTAAGTCAATTCATCTTGTTCGGGCAAAGTGACTCACCCCTTGCCAGGTATTATCCATACTTGACGACCATTTACCAAAAACCAAACAAAAATCCAATCAAAATCCAATCCAAAATCCAAATCAAATCAGAAATCCGAATCAACATCCAAAACAGAAAACAATCATCCAAAACGAGAATCCAAGTTAAAAAGCAAATAAAACCAAGAGTTCAAACCAAACTCCAAAACCAAACCAGAGTAACGAGTGTCCAATTCAAAAACAAAAGACATATTTCACAAACCATAGCTTCGTGGCCTATCATCATTCAAAGCATGCCTAGGGGCTATCTCCGTCCCCATACATGTGTAAACGACTCGGTTGCTTGCTAATGGTTTGTTACTTATTTCATACTATCCCGATCAATCGATAACCAATCGACCATCATTCCTGGGCCTCACATCATCATGGTTTGAGGTAGGTGGTGGTTACTCCTGTTCCACCGCTGCATTCCGTGCCCCAACATACTGCCTCAATTGTCCATTCCTCACATGCTCCTCAACTATGTCCTTTAAGTGCCTACAGCTGTTGGTATCATGCCCGTCCAAATCGTGGAAGAGACAATGCCTTCCTGATGCCCTCTCCCGCTTGGATGGTTCTCTCCTAGCCGGCCTCCGGTAAGGAATGCGATTCCGGGTTTCCAAGTATATCCGCTCCAGCGTCTCGTTTAATCCCGTGTATGTGGAAAACTTTGGATCCTTCCATCGCTTCCTGGCTTTTCCTGAATCGTCATACATCTTCCTCTTTCCTTTATCCTTATCCGAGCTTCCGTTGGATGGTCCTCCACCCTCAGTCGCATTCACCTCCTTTAACTTTAAGTCCATACATGCATCTTCTTGCCGAAGGAATCTTTCAGCTTCGTGAAAGAACTCCCTGAGATCTAATGGTGGGTCTCGTATTAAAGATACCTTAAAATCTGAATCCTCTTCGACTCCCGACACCGCCGCCATCAAACCCATCGACGGATCCGACCGATCCACTAAAGCAACTGCCGCGTTGAATCGAGTTAGAAAAGATCTAAGTGATTCATCCGACCTTTGCTTTACCGATGTTAGCGTCATTACGTTCTTTGGTCTCTTGATATGAACCCGAAACTATTCCAAAAACCTATCCACCAACTCCCTCCAGGTCCTGATAGATCCTTCTCCCAGCTGCCTAAACCACATTACAGCTAGATCCGTCAAGTATAAAGGGAAACATCGGGCCATTACTTCCTCCGATGCCCCCAGCACTTCCATGTGTCTAGTGTATCTCATCAAGTGATCGGTTGGCTCAGCCTTGCCATCATACACTTCCACGCTAGGCAGCTTGAACTTGGGTGGATTTTGAGCTATCCTGATTTCCTGAGTAAACAGACTCCTGTTCACTCCTTCCAAATCTCTACTGGTCAAACCTCCACGCATAGTTCTCCTAATAATCTCAACTAATCCAGCATTGTCCGTCAAAGGTTGCCCCCCATGTCCTTGAGGGAATTCTGGTATGTATTCTTCATGCGGTTCATTAACATCAGCGTTCATCCTAGCCTGTTAGGCTCAATCCAAAGGTCTTCCAGTGTCAGATCCTACGGGCCTGCCCCCAAGCCTTTGCTGATTGCCCTCTGGTTCTGTATTCTGTCCTCTATTGGGTTCCACAACCCTAGTTCCTTGTTCCACATTTGCAGTCGCTATAGTTGGTCCAAGGTTCTGTGTCCCTGCAGCTCTCATCTGCTCGAAGAAAGTCTGCATCATATCCTGTTGACTCTTCAACAACCTCTCATGCAATGAATTTGCCATAGCTTCCATTTCGTCTCTGGTAATGTAAACCGAAGCTTGTCCTTCTCCAGCTCCAAAGGATGCCTCTTTACTTCCTCCTTGCTGACTTCTCTTAGCTCTTTGTCTTGTTTGTCGAGTCATTGTCTTTCAAATCTAAACTCTTCACGCTTTCCAAATCTGAACTTCAATCCGATGTAGCGGGTGCTAGTCGTTCTCAGTGAAAGCACCAAAGTGTTTGCGCCAAAAATGGTCACAAACCCCAAATATCGTAAAACCACCAATTTATGAATTTAAACCAGCAATATTCCAAATACAAATCATAGATCCAAGCAAACAACAAACAACAATCCAGTAATAACAAGCAGAAACACGAGATTTATAGTGGTTCGGCTATCTCCGGCCTACGTCCACTCCAAAGTTTTATCTTTTATTGATAATCCTTGCTGATTACAGATGATTACAGCAGTTACAATGAAGAATTTCGAATATAACAGCAATGGTGAGGTGTAGAATTGAATATGGCAGAGTCTGGTCGTCCGATGGAAAAAAGATCCTTTTTCTCTAGGCTTCAAGGGGCTATTTATAGACGTAGGAGGCTGATATCGTGCTCAAACCCTGGGAGACTTCTTCTGGCACGTGAGTGGGCCTACGCGATCGGTCCCACCAAGTTTCGACTCGATTCGTGATCGATACGAATCAATTTTGTATCCATCAAAAAATGATCCAATCGGGCTGAAACTTGGTGGGAACATTCCTTACCTTGTATGTAAGCTCCTATGAAAATTTCATGGCATTTGGATTTGTCGTTTAGGAGATATGATCGATACAATCTCGTGTTCTTCGTAGGCTGCAGATTTTGAATCCATTGGTTCGAATCCATCCCCTTCGTGTCATTCATGCGCACGTGCTCGCTCACTGACGTGGTACGATAAACCAGGGGAGATCCATATTCCTCGCCATTTTGAATGCTTCTTCCCTTGAATCGAGCTCGCAACCATACTTTGCGTTCATTCGTGCTGATAATTTTGCTTTGCATATGTATCCAACTGCTCGCATTGTACCGTTCTTCGTATTGATTTCAGGATTTTTATCGATCGATACGAAAAACGCACGAAGGGCCAATCATATGGATACGAAGCTAGACATAGATGGATACGAACGAAGCCTTACCTGATGGACACGAACTCTGATGGCCTCCTATGGATACGAAAGTGCCAAATCCTTCCAGCCTTCCTATCTGATCGATACAAAACCACCGAGTCAAGCTCATGCCGATCGATACACAATGTATCGAGTCAAAACCTTGCTTGACGATCGATACAAAATGTATCGACTCGAACCGCCATCTGCTGATCGATACGAATCATGCCTTACGCACCTTAATCCATCCATATCTTGTGCATACGACCTCTGATTGATCCGAAACCTGAAACATAGCCTCTCCTAGTCCTGATCATCATCTCCAATCGATTCCATTTTGATCTGAGCTCGGCCAAATTTTGTCGACATCCATTGCAGCCTTGTTTCTAATCGATCTCCAATCCTGATATCCATCGTTCCTTGCCAATTTGTTGATATTCCGGCCTTGACCAAAAGGTGGGATAACAATAGCCATTCTTAGCCAGATTAGGCAACGATGTTGAGATAAGCGAAGGCAGGTGGTGGTGATGTTGACTAAATGAGGATTGAGGATGATTATGTGAAAGCGGCTGAAGATTTTTTGGGAATAACGAAAAAAGAAAATTGCTTGGGTTTTGAGTTTGAGAATTAGAAATGGAACAGTGTATTGATTTGAATGGTATTAACCCATTAGGTAGATCCAACCGTTAGGATGAGTTAAGGGAAATTATATATCAATTCAAGCTTAGTAGCTAATTAAAAAAAACCCACACACACATATATGTATATAGGACAATCAGACAAATATTTTTCAGATACGGATACCAGTATAACCATACCCGTATCCGAAAAGCTTTTCGGATATTTTGATATACGTATCTCCTTTTCGGATAATGTGTATATTTCATATTTTCGAATATAGATGTGCACGGATCAAAATTTTCGGGTATCCATTGATATGCTTAATATTTTCTTGCCAAATCATGTACATGTAATCAGAAGAACATATGATAAATTTATGTTAATATTGGATATTTCATGATGTAATTATTAAAAAAGCATTGGAACTTGTAAACCAAAATTAAAATGAAATTTATACATTTTTTGAAACAGAATCGAAAATGGAATTTTGAACCTTTGTGCGCACACGCACAACTATAATAATACATTGATTAAATTGATGAAATTGTTATACGATGGACAGTCATCCCCTTATAATGTATTATGGTCCTTAGATCCTTTTCAGCATGACTTTAATCACATTTAAGTTGTTTTCTTTCTTTCTTTCTCTCACTTGAAGAAGAAGAACATGGGCACGAAAATGTGAGGTGATACTTAGGAAGTCCGAAGAAAAAAGTCTCAAATTGGTAGAGTATCGGCAGTTCGTGATGATATGAAAAAAGCTTGTGGTTGGAGATTTTGACGATGTAATTGCTCAAATGAGAAGAGACATGCAATTTGATAGAAGCTTGTTGATGGAGAACCAAATTTGCATGAAGTGCAAAAAATATAGTTGCGGTGAGGCTAACACGCGTTCGAGCAAATTATTTGTGCTTGCATGAAAATTGGCCGCGGTTTCTCAGTAACGCTTACATCAAAGAGAACAGCTTTTTACTCGACAACAAAGACTAGACAATTTATAATGATTATGGACATCTAGAGCTGCTTGTATGAAGGATTTCTTTTGGAAATTACTTTTGTTTATGCATCAAATAGTGAGAATGAAAGAAAGACTTTATGGAATCAACTTGAGCAATTAAATAAAAATATAGGAAATCCTTGGGTAACCATTGGAGATTTTAATACTATCTTTCATTCCTTTGAAAAGAGGGGGTAATCCAATTACTTTCAAAAATTTAGAAAAGTTATCAATTTTATTTTAAAGACTAGTTTAGTTGAACCGGTTATTTGTGGCAATAAATTCACTTGGAGATCTGGGGAGTTTAGAAATATTCACTGCAAATTGGATAGAATTTTACTAAACCAAAATTTTGTAAAGATTTTTCCTGATTTTAAATGTTGTACTTTTCCACAGGCTTCAAGTGATCACACACTAATCCAAATATGTCTTTCTCAAAATTCTATTAATAGGATAACTCCCCTTTAGATTTGTGAATGGGTGGATATATGAAGAAAATTATAGAGAAATGGTCAATAAAAGTCTAACAATAAATGTAAAGGGCACTGCCCAATATAAATTCAATAAAATTCTTCATATCACAAAAATATAATATAAGAAACTGGAATAAACACAAAAATAAAAATGATCTGAAGCAAATTAGGGAGGAATGTGAGATGTTGCAAAATGAAATAGATAATGATTGCTCAGACTTAATTAAAGTCAACAAATTTTTTTTTGAAATGGTACTTTATATACAACATGTCACGGGGACAACATATCACATGTCAATAAATAATTTTTTTCAAGCTCAAGATAAACTGATTAGATCATTACATATGCAATCTGTCAATTTTAGGTAGAAGGCTAAGGTGGATTGGATTTCTAATGGTGATGAAGCAAGTAAATTCTTTTATGCTAAAATGTCCAATAGAAAATATAAAAATAATATTGGGAAGTTAATTGATGCAAAGGGAATATAATAAATGATGCTTTATTTATTGAAAAGGAGGCAGTAGAATATTTTACATAACTTTATAATACTGATTCTTATAGATATAATTTTTCAAAAATTATCACAAAATTTATGCTTTATGAAAATAGTCAAGAAATTTTTCTTGCCCCTATTAGAATTGAAGAGATCAAAAACATTATTTTTAATGCAAATGTAGATAAAGGCCCTAACCCTAATGGGTTTGGTGCCAAGTTTTACAAATTTCATTAGAAAATTAAATAATAAATTATTTGATGTAGTTAATGAATTTTTTAGAAATGGAAAAATTCTTTAAAATTTAAATCACACTTTTATAACATTAGTATCAAAGTTTAGGATTCCCAATGGTTTAGAGGGATTATAGACCTATTGCTTTTTGTAACTTTGTGTGCAAAAATTTCCTAACATTTTATGTAATAGAATGGAATTTTTTTCCGAAATACTTAATTTCAGAGAATAAAAGTGCTTTCATACCTAATAGACTCATATCAGATAATACTTTACTTGCACATGAGCTGATCAGGAACTTTAACCATAAAAATAAAAAACTCATGTTTATAAAAATTGACTTAGATAAAACTTTTGATAAAATCGATAGACAATTTATAATACATATGATGACACAATAGGGGTTCCATGATAAATTTTGTACTTTGGTTAATGAATGTATAAATAATGTTACGTATTCAATAAATATTAATGGATCTCCCAAAGGTTTATTCATAGCCAAAGGGTTATTCACAACAATAGGGGTATTAGACAAAGGGACCCACTTTCCCCATACTTATTTACTATTGTTATGGAATTCTTTTCAATTCTAATTGGGGTTGAGCAGATAAATGGAAATATTAAACCTATAAATAGAATTAGACCAAATATATCTCATTTATTATATGTTGATGATTTACTGTTATTCTTAAATGCAGATCTGCAAAGTGCAGAAGCTATTGGCAGGGTGTTTAGTAAATTGAAAGAATATGATGGCTTGCAAGTTAATGAATGTAAAAGCAAAATTTACTTCAGTAAGGCATGTGATAAAAGGGAGGAAATTCTGAATATTCTAAAATTCAAAGAGAGATCTTTGCTAGTAAAATATTTAGGATTGCCTTTAAGTATGAATCAATTAAATGACAGAGACTGCACAACATTATATGATATTATTCAGAATAGACTTGAGGGTTGGTCTAGTAAGCTGTTGTCATTAGCTGGGAGGATGGAGCTAAGCCATACTGTCATCACAGCAATTATTATGTACTGGATTCAATCTCACAACATCCCAACAAAATTAATTCATAAAATAGAAAGAATGTGTGCAAATTTTATTTGGAGAGGAAAACATCATAAGGTGGCATGGGAAACAGTTTGCAAATCAAAAAAAGGCTGGTGGACTGGGGCTGAAAAACATTAGGGATCTAAAAGAAGTTTGTAATCTCAAGCTATTTTGGAAATTTTTGGAAGGAAAATCATTATGGTCAAAATGGATGAAGGGGAAGTATCTTAAAAATAAGAATTTTTAGGCTATGAGTAGTGAAAATCATCATTCTTCTACATCGAAAAATATACTTAATTGCAGAGAAACAGCTATTAAATTACTGGAAAGAAGATTCAAGGATGGTAAACAAACCAGTCTATGGTTTCATCCATGGATCCATGGGTAAACATTAGTTGGGTTGTTGGGATGACAAAACATTTACATGTTTGGAGGAGCCAATGAGAAAGTTCAAAGCATTATTCAAAATCAAAAATGGAATGCTTTCAATCACCCAACAACATCAATTTTCAATACAGCAATAATGAAAATATCAATTGATCCAAAGCTGCAACAAGATACTTGGTATTGGAAGTTATCATCAAAAGGCAGATTTTCTTTTAGAAAAACATGGGAATATATTAGAGGAAATAAAGCAGAGGTAAAGTGGCACAAAGTTATCCGGAATAACTCAAATTGCCCAAAAATGTCTTATTGTGCATTCTTTGGCATTTTAAACAGACTACCAACTAGAGACAGATGTTTAAAATGGAATAAAACAGGAAAAACCATCTGTCTCCTCTGCAAAATTGAAGTAGAAAATATTGAGCATTTGTTCTTTGATTGTGAATACTTAAGACACATCTGGTTCATAGCCAAATCAAAACTAAGAGACAAGTACCATTGTCTAAGTGGTTAAGTGATTCGGCTTTGGTGCGAGAGGTCACAGTTCGAAACTTGTGTAGCGTGATTCAAACGTTTATTGACATGTGATATGTTGTCCCAGTGACATGTTGTATATAAAGTACCATTTCAAAAAATAAAAAATCAAAACTAAGATTTGATTTATACTAACCCATACAAAGCATCAGAGAAAGCATACAATACATCAAACAAAATTTCAAGGCAAAATCAATAGAGTTCAAGAAAGCATGTATTCTACTAACAACAGTTATCTTTCACATATGGAAAGAGAGAAACTTGAGATTGCACACACAAAAAGAAACAACATGCATTCAACTATGATTCAAAGAGCTAAATATTATTCAAAAAAAATCAAAATATCAATTCAATCTTCCAGATGATGCACAATACGAAATATAGAAATTAGACCGTTACGAAGAAAGGTTAGAAGCTTTCTTACAATGCGGGAAAGTCAATTTTGACATTTCCCGTGGCTATATCTTCTATTTTAATAATACTCATTGGAAGCCAAAGGCTAAAGTGGGAGTGGAATCAATCTCGAGAGCATGACTATTGGAGGCGGCCAATCCTCAACTCAAACCAAAAGAGACTCCTGCTAGGGAAGTAGACAAATTATTAGTATTTATAATTTAAATTATGAATCAACGATAGCGGCTAATAAAAATTTGTACTTACCTGATTTGAGCAGGGACTACCGCTCACACAGCTACATGCATGGGGAGAGCACATTCCTACAAGGAAATACACATCTTAATATTGAAAACCCGAGATCAAGAGATAACATTTACAAAAGCAAGACAGCAAATTGCAGTAATTACGTATTTGATGGGGACATAGATGATTGTGGCAAGCTTCAACAACCTACAGGCGACTGTATCCAACACCAAACCAGGGAATCTTCCTGTAACCAAACATTTGAGAAGGTTAGAGCTCGGAAGCAAATTAATAATTCAAGGGGTGGAGAAGAGATGCATTTACCTAATTTGGAGGACGTTCTACCGCTCTCATAAGCATCATCGAAGTTGGATTCGAAATCGACCTGAAGTTGCGAATTTAGGGCAACTTATCAATAACTACGGAGAGTACTACAGAAGTGCTTTAGTCAATAAAATCCATCACTTATCTGTTTGGCAAAAGGGGGAATGCAGTTATTCGCGACAAGCTTCTCAAAAATTAGATTGAAAGGTAAAGCGAACTGATGCTATCGAGAAATCAACTTGAATCTGCGATAAAGGGGAAGATGAAGTTCGCTGGAGCTGGAAACCCCCTTGATTAAGATTATAATCTCAAATCGATGATTTAACCGTCGCCATTTTTTTTCTGCTAAGGGAAGAAAGAGTTTAGTTTGGTTGCGGCTAGGGTTGTATGAGTTATTATGTAAGGAGGTAGTACTCGAGTATACCCGAAGTTATAAACTTTGTAGGCCTTGGGCCATTAAATGTTATAAAAAAAGAACAGTTTTTTACTCAGCAACAAAGAGTAGATAATTTATAATGATTATGAGTAGAGCTGCTTGTATGAACGTAGTAGCTTGCGCGGTTGCCTCAGAAGAGCTTCTTATATAAAGACCTATTCCTACATTAAAGGTTGATTTTCTACCCTAATTAGCCAAGTCAAATAAAGTAGGAAACTAATCCAAATCAGACGAGATTAAATTAGATATAGAACAGTTATTGGTGCAGATCACCGTGGATCCACGAAGGACCGTTTAAGACGGTTTCATATGAATACAGATGTGTCATTTGCTCATGTCTTTGATCAGTGGACATATGTAGATCATAAACGGAATTAGGTCCTTATGTCACTCAATTTCATGCACTTTATTACTAAGTTCAATCACTTTTACAAATTAATATTGTACTAAAAGAATGAACATTAACAACAAAGAAGCATGTCGACATGAACAAAAGAATTCAATTGATGTAAAACACAAAAACAAGCAACATTAGTTTATCTCAAACTGTAAAACAATACGAGCCATGCAAAGCTTTATTTCATGCGTAAGTAAATAAATGTTATGTATAGGATTGGTTGACATATTTTGGTTGCTGATTAAATATTAATCCAAGACGGCAACAAGATCAATCTCGACTTTGGCTCCCAAGGGCAATCCAACTTGGAAAGACGCACGCGCTGGGTAAGGTTTTGATATATCTGAACAATAATGCAGGAATTATATATCCATATTATTCTAATATATATTGTAATCTGTATTTATAACGCACAATCATATCAAATGCATATGTGTGTGTATTTCAACTTGAAGAAACTTACACTTCTTATAGACGTTATTGACTTTCTGGAAATCATCAATGTTAGCCAACCTAGATATACGAAAAAATAAGAAAACATGAGTTGGATGCCTATTAAGAAAAATGATATAATACGCATGATGAGATAGGTTATTACATGAAGGTTGTCTTAACAACATTCTTGAAAGTGGCACCACCAGCTTTCTGTATCTCCTTTAAATTCTTCATATTCTGCATATAACAAAAAAATAATTACATCAGAAACACTCAATATAACAATTATTTTTCTCAAAATAACATGCAAAAGAAGACATCTTTTATCACAGTTGACCTATTACTATATATGCTATCAAAAAAAACTTATCAGTAAATTGATTATATTACTATATATTCAAGATCTAAGAGATATACACATAAAACGTAAAAGTTGTATTATGAACATTCTATGTATTTTGGTGTTCCAAATTGTTGTTATTATGCAATAATACCTGCTCAGTTTGTTCCTCTACATCATCTGAAATTATTGCTCCTGTCTGCATACGAAATTAAAACATAGATCATGTTATTGCCCAAAATTCAATTTTTCCTTACTATGAAGCATAGATTAATTAAGCAAAATTAGGAAGAATATATTATCATGTTACCTTGGGAATGCGGCCGAGAGAACCAGAAACATAGATCATGTTGTTAATTCGGAGAGCTTGTACATAATCTCCCAACGGCGGTGGTGCCTTGTCAGTATGGATCTCTGTTCTTATATCTATTCATCAAAATAAATGTTATGTCAGAAATGTATACATGTACCATAAACTAGGACAACTAAGACAAAGTCATAACTTCTAACAGGCGGTGCCTTGTCTGTATGGATCTCTTTTCTTATATCTATTCATTCAAATATAAATGTTATGTCAGAAATGGATACATATGTACATAGCATCTAATAATAAATGTTTCCAGATAACACGACTTACGTTTGCATCCGCATCCATTTATGCAACTGGTAGTGGAAGAAGCTAGTGATGAAAGCGCAAGCAGAGAGAAAAATACAAGGAAGCATGATGAAGAATTCATGTTTGATTATTAATTAATGCTTAACAAATTCTGTTGTATGAAGTTGTGTTCGAGTAATGTGATATGAATGGCGGAGGTTTATATAGTAGGCTTCGCAAGTTGAGGAATCGCCACTAAATTAATTATTTAGGAATTGCTGAGATGTTGAAATATAATAGTTGAGAATCTTCTCAAATGGTCTTTTTATTTTCGAAAAACATATGAAATTACTATATTACATTTCACCTTCAGTTGACATATGCAGCTTTCTATTCTATTAATGTGGGCGTACCTAAATTATAATAAACTATGCATAAATCATTAGCTACTGGATTCAGACCTTGGATTAATGGAGATATATAATTCCCAGTACCCTCATTGATTTAGTCAGAACCTGTGGTTAAAGACACTTAACAATTTGGGGATTTTCACTTCAAGGGCTTATTTGTGCAGGTAATAAGTTTTAAGGACACTATTTCTAAAAAATTAGTTTTAAGGACATTTTACAGAAAAAAGATAAAAGAATTTATCATTTTCAGTTATACAGAAATAATGATAAAAAGATTTATCATTTTCCTGTATAACTTAAAAAGATAAATGAATTTATCATTATCCTGTAAATTGTCCTTAAAACTAATTATTTAGAAGTGTTGTCCTTAAAACTTATTATCCTGAAAATAGAAGCCCTTCAACATAATTTCCACTAACAATTTTATATTGATTTATATATATCATAGATTCGAATCAGGTTTAAATAATTATCATTGACTATGGAAATAATTATCATCGTCCCTGAAATAAACAAATTAAGTCTAATCGAAACCAACAAAAATATTTGTTCTTTTAAAATTTAACCGATGTATATGCATACTTGCAAGAATGAAATACAATGTCTAATAATCTGATTAACATTAAAATAATTGTACCTAATGCATATTCTTACAAAACTTGTTCAAATCAAGTGAACGTCAAAACAATAATTTAGTTGCGTATGTATTGGTATACTATGTAGAGATGTTTCTTAATAAATTGAATCGAATGTCACAAGTGGCAGAAAATAAATGTTAATTTATGAAACAGCCTTTTTTTTAATTCAGTCTTTTCTCCTTTTCCTTTTGTTGAAAAAAATTTAGGTTGAAGGACACCAAGTTTCTATTTTGGGCTGAAGGACAAACTTTGAAAGAATATTAGTCTGAAGGACAATGCTAATTATAACTAACATTATATTTAGTTTTTGCAGTATAGAAAATGCTATTATAACTAGCATTATATTCAGTTTTACACTGTACAAAATGCTAACTATATTTAGAATTGTCCTTCAATCTAATTTTTTTCAAAGTTTGTCCTTCACCCTAAAAACGAAACTTATTGTCCTTCAGCCTAATTTTTTTTCAAAGTTTGTCCTTATGCCTATTTTCCACAAATTTAAATAGCAAGACTTTTAAGATTTTTTTTATAACAAAAATCACAATAGTTCACATAAAGAATCGTTATTATTTGTAAATGAATGTCCTTATGTAAAAGCTATGCCTATTAAATATGCATTTTCACCATTTCTAAATAGATATATGTTGGTGGTAGCAATCAATTCTCTCAAGTTGTAAAAGCATCGTGCTCAGTAATAAAATCTTTCTTCTCAATCTACATATATCGACAAAATTGGCAATAGAGCAAAGCTCCGCATATTTGGTTTATTATTTACAATAAAAATGACAGCAAATTTGAATTCTATTACAAATTTAATGCCAATATTTGATCGCAAATAATTCAAGTGTTGCTTGTGAAAAGCTGTAACCTCTAACAGTTACTATGTATATATGTAAGCCGTGTTCTTGGCAAATCCATTTAATGAAATAAACAAAACAAAGGAAAACATGTCTGCACTAACAAATTTGATATCAGAGCGTAATCATCCAAAAGATAATTATCATCTTTTAACTGTAGTTCAACATGGCGTCAATTTCTACAACCATGACTAACTTCAATAATCTAGTCATGTTTTCGATGGAGAAAATTATGAGTACTGGAGCCTTCAAATGAAGGCTCTTTTCAACTCTCAAGATCTCTAGGATCTTGTACAAGATAGCTATGAAGAATTAGATAGTTCTTCAAGTGGAAAAGAGATAATGGAGGGATTGTAGGCTCACAAGGAAAACAGAAAAAGAAATACCAAAGCCTTGCTCATTCAACAAGGAGTAAGCAAAACTCTCTTTCCTAGATTATTGTCAGCATCAACTTCAATGGAGAAATATACTTAAAACCGAGTTCCAAGGATCACAAAAAGTGAGGTCCAATATCAAACTCCCAACCCTTATTGGGCCGACCTTATATTCTTTTTACCGGGCTTAAAAATTTTAAATATTGTTTTGAGTTTAGTTGTTTATTATTATTTGCAATTCTCTATTCTAAAATTTGTAAATTCTAGTTGTGTAACTAGGTACAAACTACGGGGCGTAGTTTGAGAATTCACAACTGGGTGGCTGAGTTGTGGCAGGGTTTTGAGCTTAGAGTTAGGTTAGTCAAGTTAGCGTGTGTCGTAAGTTTACGTGTGTTTGTAAACGTCTGACTACTTAATTTCTAGTAGAAACCTTGGGGGCAGCACGTAGACGGGGTTTTACTGAAGCTGGGTAAATCTGTGTGTGATTTTTACTACATTTTCGGTTATTATTTTTATTTCCGCATTACTTTTAGTATCACCCTCCTCTAGGGTGAAAACAATCCTACAACATCTTCCCTTTAAGCTTATATAAACTCAAGTACATTCAAAAGAAAACGTATCGGATACAAATAAACATATCAAAGCTTCATCAAATTTATATTCGACCGCCACAAATCTTCACAACCATCTCCAAAGCCACAACCATCTTATCATCATATAAACAAGTGCAACAAGCAACTTGCATACAACAAGACCATATCAGGAATCATCTCAAACAAGAAAAAAAAAAATTCATACAACCAAGTGTCAACAACAACCTCATATTGCCAGATTCAAAGTAACAACTCTGAACCAGGCTGTGGTATCATCTCAAAGGAGGCAACAACTCCATACAAGCAGAGCAGACCGCATTGACCATCCTCCCCTCTGCCTTCACACCGCCACCATCAAAACTCGAAGTTAGACCCACGTTCCTCCTTCCTTGACCCGAGCCCATTCCCGAGCTATTCCCCTAAGCCGCAACTCGCTCCGCCTCGACATAAAATCACTCAAAACCGCCATACCCACTGCCTGACCCGAGACAAAGCCCGGGGTTCTTTTATCAAAGCCCGAAGCAACCAGTCGCCATTCCTTTCCCCGACCTCCACCGCATCTAAACCATAGCCACCACCGAGGTAGTAGCCTTCGACCCCTAGCCGATCGAGACTGTAATATATTTTTGTTTCCCGGGTTTCGTGTTAAATTTCATTTTACTGCCACGCTTGCCATGTCACTTACATATGTTGTGCCTAGCCTCTGTGTGCACTGATATATATATATTTACTCAGCCGTGATGTATATACGTATTGATATATACAAGCAGAGCATTCAATCAAAATTTTGTATATATTGAAGATTAAGTTTATTGTTGATTAAACCACCTATTATTGAATTAACAAATTTTTAACTAATTGTCATTCATTTTCTATTTGAGATATGTTTTTTATCAATGGTAGGTGCTATATTTCATGTCTAACGTCAAACTGGAAATAAATAATTTTAATCTTTTACTCTTGAGTTATGACTATTTATTTTTTCTTTGTCTTTGTTGAATGTTCACTCATACTTTTGATGAAAACAAAAGAGGGAGAGAGATTAAGATATGATGTTAGCAATTTATATAACAATATCAAAGATGTTTTTTCTTCTTTCTGATGTAACTTTTAACCATTTTTCTTTTCCCTTTCTTTTTTTCTGATGTAACTCCTAATCATCTCACGTTTTTGAAGCATGCTTGAGAAGGGAATATCTGTGTAGGGGGAGTATGAGTGTAGGGAGGAACATTTTTACCGGAAGGAAGGATTAACTAGAAATTATCAGTTTTCCATGTCATTTTCTCATATGTCAAACACATCTGTATTTTATCTGTAAATCTTAACATATGTTTGTAATCATTAAAAGAGAGAGATTGTGGAACGACGCAATCGACGATTTCGGTTTGATGTTAATAAACATGTATTTTATTTAATATGTTTGTCTAGTGTTGTGTATTTACAGGGTTCTTAAAAAAGGGTCGTGGTAAAGTCTTCTTTTTTCAATACAAAACAAAAGTCTTTATACGCAGAAGAATCTTCAATGAAAACGAAACAAACTAAAATCGAAAGCAATGGAAATATATCAGTTCACAATCAAAGCTTGTATATACAGAAGAATCTTTAAAGAAAAGAAAACAAATTGATATATGAAGCAAAGGAAATATATCAGTATACAATCAAGAAGAATGGGAGCAATATACTCTGGAAGAAATTTCAAAAATCTATTTTCCACTATATGGATTTTTTATTTTCTACAAGAGGAAACAAATCATTCACAATCCATATCAAATTAGGAAACGATTCTCTCCATACCTTACATAAATAATACTTCCACACACATCAATATTGTTAGTGTTAACACAAACTCCTCTCATCTCAAATACTGATTTACTCCACATATCGTCATCAACCTTCGATTACCAATACTACAACTTCATCACACAATCATCCTTGTCCCAACTATATCATAACATCAACCACAACCGTATTCAAATCCTTTAATGTCGACTCTTCAAAAAATTTCAACCAAACAACCAATCTGTAAAAATCCATTTTTTAAGTAACATTAATTTTAGTTAATTATAGTAATTTTATTAATTAAGTTAGAATTTGGAGATTTATTTGGGAAATGTAAATAAGTTGAAATGTGAAAATAATATTATATAAAAGTGATAAAATTAGAAATATAATTTGGCAAAGAAGTGATTTGAAATGTAAATTGTATTTATTTAAATTAAATAGAAATTTGGATTATAATTAAAAGTGACTGTAACGACCCGTAAATTTCAACCGTTTTAATAACGTAATTAGTTGTAATTTTGCGAAATTTTAAACGATAAAAATTTGAAATAAAAATTTTATATTTGGAATACGTCTAGTTAAACATAGCGACTAGTAAATTTTCGTCCGAAAATACGAAAGTTTATTTCGCACGTAAATTCACTTCAATTCAATCAGTTAAAAAGTGTTGAAAATAAAATGTTTCCGAAACCTAAATATTTTTACATAGAAAAATTCTAAACCATCTTCTGAGCAAGATGTTAGTTTGTCATTTTTCCAAATTCGGACATCTTTGGCTCCGTCGATCTTATTTTTCAGTGTTTTTCTTTCATTTTCCGCTATTAGAAAATTCGAATTTTTGTAATTCAATCGTACCACTAATATTTGTATACCAGTTTGATCATCTCGTCATACTAATCTCTGTGGTATATTCCTAGGTGTGTTCCGGCGTCCGATAGACGGCTAAATCGGTAAAACTATTTTCGTATCGGTTCCGTTTTGAACCTTTTGTCTTCCCGTGACCTTTCATTTATATACCATGAAACGAATAGCCATCGTCAATAAATATTTTAGCATTTATTTCCTGAAACTCAATAGTATTGACCATTGTCATTCCCTATGTCAATTCATTTTTCTAGTTCCGGTTTCGTTTGAGTAAATATTTTATTTTCAAAAGTTTGTATATTTTCACTTTGCTGTGAACGGCTCATCTTCTCTCTTCTAAGTTGTTCGTATCCATTTCCAATTAAAAACCTTCGTCCATGCTCTCTTTAAAAATATAAAATTGAAGCTGGTATTATTTTCGGCAGCACCATCCTCTACCCATAACCGAGAATTCAACTCCACCGTGCTTACTTTTCCTATCTCCACCAAACTTCCCCATCTTCCCTTTCACTCCACTTCTTACCAGCGACCACACCATAGCCGCCACTTGCCCTGAGAACCCTACTTCTCGCCGCTGTCCTCTACCTGAAACCTCTCCGGCCAAGCTCGAGCAACAGCCGATCCTTTACATGAAGTACAAGGAAATAAATTTATATATTAACGAGGTTTATATTCAAGCTAGTTGCATGTATTTTTAAAATAAGCCTACAGCCGTGCCTCTGTGTAGCCGAGCAGACTAGTTCCTACCTATCTTGGTATTTATGCTTTAATTTTTTTTTATTTCTAGTGTTATATGGTACTATTTTATATATGTGATATACGTATAGTTGAGAAGTATATATGTTGTTTATATATATTAGTATATTTATATAGCCTGATGTCATATATGTTTACACAGGAAGTATATATAGTATACTATTTAGATATCATCAGAATTATATTTTGATATCTTGTTGTTTACCAGTGAAATGTGTTATGAGCTGTTGCTTCTAAAGTGGATGGAAATTTTATACATCTTGGAAATGTTATATATATATATATATATGTTTTGTTATTTATAAGAGTATATATAGTTAAAAAGGTTTATTTTATTTTGGGTTTTGGTCGGCAAATCTGTTCGCAAAACTTTGTATATAATGTTAGCTTACATTATGATATACTATAGAAGAAAAGAAAAAAAACTTTGACTATTCAATCATTTCTAACCATTACCTAATATCAACATGTTTCTGTTCTTGATAATGTACAAATTTATCTAAGTAACTTTGCATCCAAACAAATAGACAATGAGTTGACAATCAAGCAACATTCGAATTTTACCACAGCTATTTTTTTTCTGACTAACATTTGTATGCAGGCATGCATGTACATACAATACATACACACACATATTGAATATAAAAGGTTCAAAGGGTATTTATCAGTTGAAACTACAACAAATCTGCGAATCATATATATATCCAATTTATTTTATTAGTAGTAAAGATGTTAGCCTGCATACTTTTGTATTAAAGAATATATATTTAATGTTTATTACAGTATGAAGTGATGGTACATATTATATATGATAAAGTTGTAAACTAGTAACAGTATATTAGTTGTAGGTCAATTTTACAATTATACGAGTTTACAGTGAAATAAGTTATATTGACATTGGTAGCTAATACATTTTGTTTGCGGTAGCCATATTTTTTATATGGGTATAGATATCTCGATGTATACGGGTTTTATTAAATGTGGATATTTTGAAATGATAAAATATATATTACGTCAGTATTTTTTTATATGGTTGTTTTAAAATAAAATATATATAATGTATATATGCTTGATTTTATATATATGTTTTAATTTAAAACATGACTTTTGAAAAAAACCATATATATATTTTATTTAATATATGTTTGAATTTAAAATATGATTTATATATATATATAACTATATATATAGTTATATGTAAGTTCACGCATACCAATTATATTCATCGATCCAATTATGATTTGATTTCGTCTATTCCTATTGATCAGCTTTGTTCGTCAATTCGTGCCCATTTTACTTTGCTTTGGAATTTGCGCCTGGATTCGTAATTTACTTCGTTATCAGATTCCTCTAGCCTCGAAAGGTGAGCAATCACTCACAATTAACGTTCTTTTATTTATTAAATTTGATTTCAATTGAAACGACAATTGAAATATGCTGCTGTTAGTTAATTACACTGTTGTATATGCTATTACCTGTATCAGTTCACCTGTGACATCTGACACCATTATCTGTTATTTATGCAATGATAATCCAGTTTGGTTGTTAAATGATTGATTGTTTGATGTTTTTATTGGACGTTAAATTGTTAATGTTAAAATGATAAACAGTATGAAATTGAACTTAATATAGGATAATTAAATGTTAAATTTGATTATTTAACATTTGTATAATATGACCCCTTTAACTGTTAAATTTATCGACACGTAGGATTTGTTTAATTACATTTTGAATCACTGAACGTATGTTGTTAAATTGATGATGTATGAAATTGTAATAGATGACAAGTGAAAAACCGTAATGTAGTAATCTTTAATCTACATGAAATGATAGTGTAGATTCTAGAAATAATTATATTAATTCGTACAAATAACAATGCGAATTAATACGGTTATTTCGGGATTATCTAAATTGATTATTGGATTGATATTGATTATTGTTATTGCTTGTTTATTTATTTTGACACCATCCCAGTTATCACGCTGCAAGTTCCCTTTGCTATGCTTTGATTTTGAATTGAATTGGAATCGGGTTGAAATGATAAATACCCAAATTGAACTTTGACCTAGGATAGGAAATTAAATAAAAACCCGATTGGCCAATAATTTGATTTAAAAATAAATAAAGATTATTTTTTTTTGAATAAATAATATGGTTTTGAAATGAAGTTGAATTTTGAATTTTTAATGAAAGGAAAATGTTAATATTTAATAATATGAAACAAAATATTAACAACGTAATTGATGAAAGAATGTTGTTAATTTGAGAAATGATTGAATTAAATTTTGAAATGATTTAATAATTAAGTTTGAAATTATAATTAAGTTGAATATTAAACTTTGAAATTATTTAATAATTAAGTTTTGAATTATTTAATAATTAAATAAGATTGAATTATTTAATGGTTAAATTGAATTGAATTCTTTAATAAGTGAAATTGAATTTTTGAATAAGTAAATTTTACTTCGTAAATAATTGAAATTGAGTTTCTTTATTAATTAAGTTTTGGAAAATTATTTAAGTAAGTAAATAAGTGAGATTGAATTTCTTTAACAAGAAATAAAATGTGATTTATTGAAATTAATGTAAGACTTGAAATTTAAAAAATTTGGTTTGATGAATATAATTTAATTTGTAAGTTGAATTTAAATAATGGATTTAATGAATTGGAAATTTAATAGAAATTGTTTTGAATGGAAAATTAACTTAATAAATATTGAATGAAATTGATAAATGAATTTAAATTGATTTAAATGTTAAATTAAATTAATTTAAATGATTTCGGAATGAAACTTATATACGAATTTGAATCAATATTTGAATTGTTTTAAATAGAAATTGAAATTAAATTATAAGATTTTGAAATTGTGAATTTGGAAGTTTTGAAACGTAAATATTGGAAACTGGTTTTGAAAGGCAAATGAAATGTTGATTTGCGAATTCTAATTGAAATTGAAATTGATTTGGTTTTGAAATAAACAAACGACCAATCGATGTAATAATTACGAAAGTTATTAAAGAGACCGGAATTCGGTTATGGATATACTCTCTATCTAAACCGAAAACCACTTTAATAACTATACGCGGAGTGATGATCCAGAATGAAGTGGTTGGAATAATGTACGTGATGATTGAAGAAAGTGAACGATAATGGATAGCCTTGACACTTGTGTCAAATTGGAAATGACTAAAACAGGAGCTGTGCCGGGCCAATGGAGGATTAGCTACCTCAAGTGGACACACTTCTTCGAACTATTTATACTTGTTGTCGATTGGTGCACCCTTGATTTTGGGAGTGTTGTTTCACGGTGTTGCGGGCGCTGCGGCGTTGCGTTCTCACCAGTCCGGATCAGGCGAACGGTAGTATCACTACCTTGGGTATTGCCTCATGTGCCTTGTCATACTTGTATTCCATTTATTCGCGACCACTACGAAATTGTTTTGTACCTTTAGTATATGGATTTCCCTCTGGTGACTTCCGGTTTTGGGGAAACTACGGTCTTGTATATGCTTTTGGGAATAAAAATGTGTTAAGGGTGGAATGGGCCATGACTTAACGCTATTTTGATATCCTTATATTACTGATAGACATTATCTACTTAGCGTACATTACTACCTAGTAGATAGTTTAACGGATCCTTAAAGGATGGTTATTCCAAACATCCTTTGAGTTACTTGTATTTCAATTGCTATTTCACTTGAGTTGGATTTATTAATATAAGAATGTTAATCCTGACTCGAGTGTCTTGTGTTTTTGCTTTACGCTCGGGTCAGACTAAGTGTACCAGTATTCAAGACTCACCTTTGGAGTTGGAGCTTTACTTGAAGATCCAGCCATCTATTCTGCTTTCAGTATTCGATGATTCCAGTGATGTATTCTGATTCGTATCTGATGTATCGTGTTACTCTTCCGTTGTATCTGGTTTAACTCTGATGTATCGTTTTACTCTTCTTTTGTAAACTCTGATGTATTTTATATATTCATATAGTAGCTTCATGAACTACTATCTCTTTTAATTCCGCTGCATTTATTACTCTGTGTTTGTGATCTGTGATTATTTATTTACTGTATATGTTCAGTTTTGCCAAATTTAAATTAACAACGTGGTATTTTAAGCAATTCAACTCCGGCATGAGTGTCTTCCTATACACTTATAATGGATGCGAATGGTCCAAAAATATCGGGTCGTTACAGTGACTTATAAAATGGAGTATATGATTATTCATTTTTGAATTTTGCCCAAATCCAAGAAACTCAAGCCCAAAATTTTGTTATCGGGATTGTTCATGTCTCCAGACACTTCCAATTCATGATTCTTCCTTTCCCTCATCAAATAACAGTTCATGTATACTTCCTTTGTCAATTCATCTTCTTCCTGATGCCATCAAAATATAATTTCTTCACTTTACATTTTAAGCACAAATTATATAAATTAAAATAAAATATAGAATTTTAATATCTCCAAGCATGTACGCATCTATATCTGAGTGGGGGGTTCGTGCATCGTTGCCTTGGTAAGTCGTGTCGCATGCGTTCAACTTGAGAGGAAGTGGAAGATAGCATCTTACAGGTAAGTAAACACCCACACATCTATGTCTAATTACTATATTTTGAATCTCCTTGACGTGCTTATGCCTTGAATCTCTTTGTTGTCCTTATGCCTTGAATCTCCCCGTCGTGCTTATGTTTCAATTCGACCAAGAAAATAAAAGCTCGACCTAGAGCAGCTACGCCCTAGGCAAGCTCCGACCAGTCGACTGGTCTTAGATGACCAGTGGATCGATCAGGTCGTCTTGCACCTCCAGGTATATGCGGTTCTGCGATGATTTAAGGGGGTATGCATGCATACATATGAGTTTTAAAGTGTGGTTTTAATGTGTATATCAAAGTGTATATATATAGGAGTGAATTCACATGTATATATGTTCGTTGCTCTATTGATGTCTTTTTTGGCTTCCAGTAACTGATTTTATATGTGAGTGTTGTGTTCATTTAGACACTAGCTGTGATATCCCGGGATTTCAGGGAATTTAAAATGTGATAATCTTTTAAATTAATTTATTAATATTGGTAAAGTTTGTTATTTTCAAACAATAATAAATAATAATAAAGAAATGTTTATAAATATAGATATAAGTGGGTTTTAAAATAGAATTATTATTTTCAAGGTAATAATGTGTTTATTTAAATGAGTTGATTTTAAATTGGATTTTTAAATTGAATTTAAATTTGAATCTTTAAAGATAATGATTTTAAATATTTTGGATTTAAACTTGAATTTAAAGATGTATATATATCTTAAAATGAAATAATATAGTTTGGATTTAAAAATATACGAATAAAGTTTTTATTTAAAAATAAGATTTCTTTTATATCATTTTCCTTAAAGGAATTTATTTATATGAATTTATAAAGTATTTAGTTGATAGTAGATAAATATAAAAGTTTTATATTAGCATTTAAAATGGATTAAATATACTATATATGATTTAGTTAAAATCTAATTGGTTTTTATTTTATTTTCTTTTAAAAAGTTTATTTTTATAAATTAAGAAAAGCATTTATAAAATAAGATATGTATTTATCTATTTAGAAAATGTAATTTAAAAGCTTTAAGAAAATCACTTAAAATTTAATTGTGCATGTAAAATTACATGTGTTAATCTAATAATCTCTTAAAAACCATGTGTAAGATAATTAAGTATGGTAGGTGACAAGTGTCAAAATTTTATTTTTATTTCTTTAATTTTAATAAATCAAAAACTAAATCTATATAACACCATTTCTTATTCTTCATTCACTTTTTCTATCACATTTTCTTTAAAATCAAACTGCAGCCACGTTTTAAATCAGAGAGAATACCCAAAACCTGAAAACATTTCCAAAACAAACTCTAGATTTTAAAACAAATCCAAAACCTGAAATCTTTTCCTCAAAACAACCTGTAAGCAGTTTTCAAAACCCTGTAAACATTTTTCCCAAATTACTCAAATAAAGATCAAAACCTGTAGAGCAATCAAACAAGTTTCAGCCTGTAATCAAAAACAAGAACATCTCAGTTTCAAAGTTAAGTCATCTCTACAACATGCTTCCAGTTTCAAAGCATTTCAGAGATCAAAAGCAAATTCTTTCCAGTTCAAATCAAAGGCCTATTTCTGTTTCAAACATGCAAACCCAATTTCAAAAGCAAGCAACCAGTAATCAAAGTCTTAAATTATAGTCTCTGCAAATCAAAGCTTTTCAGTTTCAAAAAGGGATCAAAGCAATTCAAAGTTTTCAAATTTGTCAAGAGATTCAGTTTTCAAATCTCAGTTTTCAAGTCTCTACATTTCAAATGGTGAGTAAACATTTTTATTAAAAAGCTTAAGTCTATTAAAATTTGTGCATGTGATTCCTGGAATAAATTATGTTTTGCAAGTTGTTTACTATGTATGAATGTATGTATATATGGATATACCTGTGTGCATGGTTGTTAAATAGTTAATATGCTCTGTTCTTATTCTTCAGAATATAATCTTGGTTTAAAAATAAATTGCTCATCCTTTGATCTGTTATATGGTATGATGTATAAACAAAAATTGTTTATTACAACAAGGTTTAAGTGTTAAAAATATTTTTTAGGAACTGAACACAATTTTAACCAAAATGTAAATATTACAATGGAACTTAAAAATGTCATAATTTCGACTTGACCAATTGGTAAATTCATGATTATAATCTGGTTTGTCTTCAAAAACTAGGAATTTCAAGAGAGGAATCATAAATTTTAAGTGTGTAATTCGAGAGAATTCGAGTGTTGAACGAAAAATGGATTTTGAGCTTTTTCTGGCGATCGACGTGGTGGACGGCGTCGATTTTGTGGTCGAAGGAGGATGGTGGGTGGGTGGTCACAGGAAAAATGTTGGAGTATTTTTCTGATCATCGTGGCGGCGATACGGCATCGTTGTAGGGTTTTAGGAGCTGTTTTGGTCGATGTGGGTTTCGAGGCTAGTTCGTCAACGTCGAAGCACCGGACTCGACCGGAGTAGGGGGGATGGAAGCGTGGGTCTACGACGAAGCTTTAGGTCGGAGAGTCGATACTTCTAGTGATCGGAGGTGGCAACTCGAGGTGGTTTTGGGTGTTCGGGTTTGTTCCAGTGGAGCTCCAAGTAGCTCGATTTCGATTTCAAGTTTGTTTTCGAGTTAAGGTGGTCGAAATCGAAGGGGGAGGTTGTGGTCAACTTGCCAGCGATGGCAGTGATGACCGGAGCGGCGGCGAACTTGAGTGCACGTGCACGCGTATCCGTGGTATCAGATGTTGATACGTTGTTTCGAACATTTGGAGAAGAAGGTGACTGTCTCGAGTTTTGTTCGGGGAAATCTGGGTTTGGTTCGAGTTAGCACACGGGTAATTCACGAGTGAAATCAAAATGAAGTTAAAAAGAAAAAGGAAAAGAAGAAGAAGGAAGTTACTCGAGAATAGGCTCGAGTATTTTGGGTTTTGTCTCGGGTTGATACCGAGTGGTCTTCGGGTTTGACCCGAAGCAAGTGCTAATAGTTTAAAAAGGGTTTTTAAAACAAAGATTTTTGAAAATTTAAATTGAAATAGTTTTAAAACTATTACTTGATAACCTTTAAAGCATTTAAAGGTAAGTATAAATTGTTAAACTTTAATTTGTTAAATGTTATTTTATTTCAAAACCTAATTAAATGATTTAATTAAGGAAGTTAATTTTAAAGATAAAAATGTTTTTAATGATAATTAAGTATTAATTAAGATAATGGTTTACCTTAAAAAGGATAATTAATGTTTTTAATAATTTGAGATTAATAAAGTTAATAAAGTAATTTAAGTATAATTAATTAATTTAATTAATTAATGGTTAAGGATTAATTAATTTATTAATTAAGGGTTATAATTAGTTAATTAAAGTTTATTTAATTGATTATAAATGGTAGTTAAGGATTAATCAACTGGTAATTAAGGATTGATTAATAAATGATTAGTGATTTATTAATTTGTAATTAAGAAATACTTAATTAAGTTTATTAATTAATAATTAGGTTTTATTAATTAATAATTAAGAGATAATCAATCTATAAAGATTAATTAAAGATTAATTAATTAATAATTAAGGATTAATTAATTTGTTATTAAGTTTTATTAATTGATAATTAAGGTTTATTAATTAATAATTAAAAAGAATAGTTAATCTGTAATTAAAGATTAATTAATTTGTTTAAGGTAATTAAAGGATGAATTACCCATTGAAATTAATGAATGTGATTAATTTAAGTTAATTAATTTGTAAATTAATTAAAGATAGTCTTGATGGTGATTAAGTATAAATACTTAATGAAATTTATAAGTGTAATTACTGTAAGTAATTATTGTATAATTATAAGATGAAATTAATTAAAGGATAATTACTTAATAAGAAGTAATTAAGGATTAATTATTTGAAGGATTAATATAATTAATTAAGGAGTTAATTAATTAGGGTACGTAATTATAGGATGATAATTACTGTTTATGATTAATTAAGGTGAATTAATAGAAGTGATTAATTAAAGTTTAATTAATTAATGTAATTAAATTAAGGGTCAATGTAATTAATTAATGGAAGTAATTAATTAAGGATTATTAATTAATGTAATTAATGAAAAGTAATTAAAGGTTAATTACTATTAATGGTTAAGAATAATTAATTTGTGAAATTAATTAAAGGATAATTACTTTATGTAATTAATAATTAATCAAGGATGATTAATATTTAAGGAATAATTAATTAATTAAAGGTTGAAATTAATTAATGATTGATTAAGCAAGGTTAGATGATTAATTCTTAAGTAATTAATTTAATTTAAGTTAATTAAATTAATTATAACATAGGGTTAATAATTGTTGCTTATATATGATTGTTGTGTAGAATATCCGATTGGTTGATACCTATTGGATGATATGCTGTGATATGATATTGGATATATATGTGATAAATGTGTGATATTTATCTATGTTAAATGCTGTGTGAATTCAAGTATCGAATTGAATTGAATTGTTTAAACCTTTAAACAACTTGGACCTAAAAGATACGTTTTGGATTTCGATGAGACCGGGATCGGGTTTGCTACATTACAGCGTGATAGGGGGTTCTCGCTTTGCGTTAGGTGGCGAACGGGAGACTCTTACCCCTACATGTCCCCGGGGGTAGTATAAGGCCTTTTGGGGTTGGTTGCGACTCGAGAGGGTGGCCGTAAAAGCAAACCCGAGGTATCACTGTGAGCCACAGCGGGGCTGGGATGGTTGAAAAGCCTACCGGTCGTGAACCGTTGCTGAAGGTTGAAAAGCCTAGGACGTTACAGTTGGTATCAGAGCCAGGTTGAGTGAATACCTAGGTTCGGAAGGGTTGTTCATTAGAGATAGGATCTGTAGCAACCTGTTTGAGTGTATATATATATATGAGAGCGCGTATTTGTTAGTTATATAAAATGGTTTTATATTGTGTTAATTGATCGGTTGAGTGGTATATGGATTCTGGTCAATACGAGTAGCTAACGTTATTGATAGGGATCTCTAAACACTTGAACCAGGCCAACGGACACAATATTGTTTTAAAGAGGTAAATGAAATAATTTTACCCAGAAATAATTTCTATATACAAAGTATCATTTTAAATGTATATGGTATTTGGTTGAGATGATAATAATTTATCATCTAGGATTAGGAGTCTGAATGTTGAGGTTGGAAGTGTATTTGTCGAGACTGTAGACCTAATACCATCTCGAGTGAACTTTGCAATTGTAAGGATTTCACAATCTCTGAAGGAAACCTGTTAAGGTTCGAAGTTTATTTTTGAAGTTTGGATCTGTCGGTTGGGCAGAAGCGAGTGATGGTATCTTGATACCTCAGGTAATAGTAGCTGTGTGATGAGACGCAGTGACTATGGATGTTCCCGAAGATGTTTTCTTTGGAACAAGTTGTGGAAGTGTGTCTGCTTCGGTGTTGTGGCTGAGTTCAGCATGGTGATTCTGTTTGGTTTGAAGTTCGAGTTTCTCGAAAAGCTTTGGTAAGGAAGTCTTTGGCATCTGTGGCAGCGGTGCAGCTCGGAGTATTCTGTGTGTTGGCAGTAAGTTTTCCTGGATGAGCAGTTTTCTGAAGAAGGAGTTCAGAAGCAGCAGAGTGGATCCATTTCTTCGATAAATTGGATAGTTAAGTATAAGCTGTTCTGATTGGTTAAGAGAGAGTAGTTTATTTGGAATTGGGCTGGGTTGATCGCAAAAGTGACTTGCGATTGCTGAGTGTTCTTTTGGGTTATCAGAGATTTTCTGGATGTCTCAGCGAAGTCAGAAGTTTGTCTGCATTTGAGATTGAGTTCCGTATCAACTTGATTTCAGGATTAATACCGGTGGTTCAGCTAGTTGAAGGTTGATTCCTAGGGAAAGGATTTGGTGAAGCAGCTCAGTATTTCTTAGAACTTCTGAGTTTTCTTTTTATGGATCTGTTGAACCTTATCTCCAGGATGTGTTGTCTAGTTTGTGCTCGAGTTCATCGACGGCATTCTCATCTTCTCTAGATCAGAGTGGTGCAGCGGAAGCAAGGTGTCAGCTGGAAGAGCCTGGAAGTTGCAGTGTTTGGATTGAAGGATTTCTATAGGAAATTTCTCTGGATTTGAGTTCAGATTGGTAAGTGCATCTATTTTGGTTTTCTGGATAAGAGAAGTAAGTTGTAGTCTATTGATGATGGTGGAGTAGAGTTGTATTTTGGATTTTGGGTAGATCTTGAAAGGATCATTTTGTTGGATTATCCAGTTGTTTCAAGAAGCATCAGCAAAGGTTGAGCTGATCGAAATGGATGTAGGCAGCCCAGGATCGTCAGAAGAGTTCTGTGAATAAGAAACGGAGGAATTTGGAATTCAAAGTTGGAGACTTTGTTATTGTTGAGATTTTCTCCGGTAAAGGGAGCAATAAGATTGGGTAAGACCAGGAAGTTAGCTCCGTTGTATATTGGATTCTTCTTGAGTATTGTAAGGATAAGTGTTTGGCTTATAAGATTTGAATTGCCAGTTTGGATAACTAGGATTCGGAGTATATTGCGTATCTTTGAGGAAGTACGTGTTTGATCTATCTTTGGTTTTGGAACCAGTAGTTCGGGAAGGATTTGGTTGTTGAGTCAGACTTGTCTGTAGTCTGATATCCTGTTTAGCTTTGTAGATCTAGATGAGTAGGAGCTCTGTAGCTTCGCAGTTTAGATTGTTTGTAGAACGAGTCTCCCGGTATATATATATATACTTGGGGAAACTCGTGGAAATTTAGGAAGCTTATCCGGGTCTGTGTCCGGATAACTAATATTGATTATTTGATTTGAATTGTTTGTTTGGATAAAATTGGTTGTTTATTTATGTTGGCTGATAGGTATTCTTAGATTGGTTGAAATAAAATAAAAAATTTGGATTATCTTTCGTTTTAAATTTCGAGGACGAAATTCTTTTAAGGGGGGAGGAATGTGATATCCCGGGATTTCAGGGAATTTAAAATGTGATAATCTTTTAAATTAATTTATTAATATTGGTAAAGTTTGTTATTTTCAAACAATAATAAATAATAATAAAGAAATGTTTATAAATATAGATATAAGTGGGTTTTAAAATAGAATTATTATTTTCAAGGTAATAATGTGTTTATTTAAATGAGTTGATTTTAAATTGGATTTTTAAATTGAATTTAAATTTGAATCTTTAAAGATAATGATTTTAAATATTTTGGATTTAAACTTGAATTTAAAGATGTATATATATCTTAAAATGAAATAATATAGTTTGGATTTAAAAATATACGAATAAAGTTTTTATTTAAAAATAAGATTTCTTTTATATCATTTTCCTTAAAGGAATTTATTTATATGAATTTATAAAGTATTTAGTTGATAGTAGATAAATATAAAAGTTTTATATTAGCATTTAAAATGGATTAAATATACTATATATGATTTAGTTAAAATCTAATTGGTTTTTATTTTATTTTCTTTTAAAAAGTTTATTTTTATAAATTAAGAAAAGCATTTATAAAATAAGATATGTATTTATCTATTTAGAAAATGTAATTTAAAAGCTTTAAGAAAATCACTTAAAATTTAATTGTGCATGTAAAATTACATGTGTTAATCTAATAATCTCTTAAAAACCATGTGTAAGATAATTAAGTATGGTAGGTGACAAGTGTCAAAATTTTATTTTTATTTCTTTAATTTTAATAAATCAAAAACTAAATCTATATAACACCATTTCTTATTCTTCATTCACTTTTTCTATCACATTTTCTTTAAAATCAAACTGCAGCCACGTTTTAAATCAGAGAGAATACCCAAAACCTGAAAACATTTCCAAAACAAACTCTAGATTTTAAAACAAATCCAAAACCTGAAATCTTTTCCTCAAAACAACCTGTAAGTAGTTTTCAAAACCCTGTAAACATTTTTCCCAAATTACTCAAATAAAGATCAAAACCTGTAGAGCAATCAAACAAGTTTCAGCCTGTAATCAAAAACAAGAACATCTCAGTTTCAAAGTTAAGTCATCTCTACAACATGCTTCCAGTTTCAAAGCATTTCAGAGATCAAAAGCAAATTCTTTCCAGTTCAAATCAAAGGCCTATTTCTGTTTCAAACATGCAAACCCAATTTCAAAAGCAAGCAACCAGTAATCAAAGTCTTAAATTATAGTCTCTGCAAATCAAAGCTTTTCAGTTTCAAAAAGGGATCAAAGCAATTCAAAGTTTTCAAATTTGTCAAGAGATTCAGTTTTCAAATCTCAGTTTTCAAGTCTCTGCATTTCAAATGGTGAGTAAACATTTTTATTAAAAAGCTTAAGTCTATTAAAATTTGTGCATGTGATTCCTGGAATAAATTATGTTTTGCAAGTTGTTTACTATGTATGAATGTATGTATATATGGATATACCTGTGTGCATGGTTGTTAAATAGTTAATATGCTCTGTTCTTATTCTTCAGAATATAATCTTGGTTTAAAAATAAATTGCTCATCCTTTGATCTGTTATATGTTATGATGTATAAACAAAAATTGTTTATTACAACAAGGTTTAAGTGTTAAAAATATTTTTTAGGAACTGAACACAATTTTAACTAAAATGTAAATATTACAATGGAACTTAAAAATGTCATAATTTCGACTTGACCAATTGGTAAATTCATGATTATAATCTGGTTTGTCTTCAAAAACTAGGAATTTCAAGAGAGGAATCATAAATTTTAAGTGTGTAATTCGAGAGAATTCGAGTGTTGAACGGAAAATGGCTTTTGAGCTTTTTCTGGCGATCGACGTGGTGGACGGCGTCGATTTTGTGGTCGAAGGAGGATGGTGGGTGGGTGGTCACAGGAAAAATGTTGGAGTATTTTTCTGATCATCGTGGCGGCGATACGGCATCGTTGTAGGGTTTTAGGAGCTGTTTTGGTCGATGTGGGTTTCGAGGCTAGTTCGTCAACGTCGAAGCACCGGACTCGACCGGAGTAGGGGGGATGGAAGCGTGGGTCTACGACGAAGCTTTAGGTCGGAGAGTCGATACTTCTAGTGATCGGAGGTGGCAACTCGAGGTGGTTTTGGGTGTTCGGGTTTGTTCCAGTGGAGCTCCAAGTAGCTCGATTTCGATTTCAAGTTTGTTTTCGAGTTAAGGTGGTCGAAATCGAAGGGGGAGGTTGTGGTCGACTTGCCGGCGATGGCAGTGATGACCGGAGCGGCGACGAACTCGAGTGCACGTGCACGCGTATCCGTGGTATCAGATGTTGATACGTTGTTTCGAACATTTGGAGAAGAAGGTGACTGTCTCGAGTTTTGTTCGGGGAAATCTGGGTTTGGTTCGAGTTAGCACACGGGTAATTCACGAGTGAAATCAAAATGAAGTTAAAAAGAAAAAGGAAAAGAAGAAGAAGGAAGTTACTCGAGAATAGGCTCGAGTATTTTGGGTTTTGTCTCGGGTTGATACCGAGTGGTCTTCGGGTTTGACCCGAAGCAAGTGCTAATAGTTTAAAAACGGTTTTTAAAACAAAGATTTTTGAAAATTTAAATTGAAATAGTTTTAAAACTATTACTTGATAACCTTTAAAGCATTTAAAGGTAAGTATAAATTGTTAAACTTTAATTTGTTAAATGTTATTTTATTTCAAAACCTAATTAAATGATTTAATTAAGGAAGTTAATTTTAAAGATAAAAATGTTTTTAATGATAATTAAGTATTAATTAAGATAATGGTTTACCTTAAAAAGGATAATTAATGTTTTTAATAATTTGAGATTAATAAAGTTAATAAAGTAATTTAAGTATAATTAATTAATTTAATTAATTAATGGTTAAGGATTAATTAATTTATTAATTAAGGGTTATAATTAGTTAATTAAAGTTTATTTAATTGATTATAAATGGTAGTTAAGGATTAATCAACTGGTAATTAAGGATTGATTAATAAATGATTAGTGATTTATTAATTTGTAATTAAGAAATACTTAATTAAGTTTATTAATTAATAATTAGGTTTTATTAATTAATAATTAAGAGATAATCAATCTATAAAGATTAATTAAAGATTAATTAATTAATAATTAAGGATTAATTAATTTGTTATTAAGTTTTATTAATTGATAATTAAGGTTTATTAATTAATAATTAAAAAGAATAGTTAATCTGTAATTAAAGATTAATTAATTTGTTTAAGGTAATTAAAGGATGAATTACCCATTGAAATTAATGAATGTGATTAATTTAAGTTAATTAATTTGTAAATTAATTAAAGATAGTCTTGATGGTGATTAAGTATAAATACTTAATGAAATTTATAAGTGTAATTACTGTAAGTAATTATTGTATAATTATAAGATGAAATTAATTAAAGGATAATTACTTAATAAGAAGTAATTAAGGATTAATTATTTGAAGGATTAATATAATTAATTAAGGAGTTAATTAATTAGGGTACGTAATTATAGGATGATAATTACTGTTTATGATTAATTAAGGTGAATTAATAGAAGTGATTAATTAAAGTTTAATTAATTAATGTAATTAAATTAAGGGTCAATGTAATTAATTAATGGAAGTAATTAATTAAGGATTATTAATTAATGTAATTAATGAAAAGTAATTAAAGGTTAATTACTATTAATGGTTAAGAATAATTAATTTGTGAAATTAATTAAAGGATAATTACTTTATGTAATTAATAATTAATCAAGGATGATTAATATTTAAGGAATAATTAATTAATTAAAGGTTGAAATTAATTAATGATTGATTAAGCAAGGTTAGATGATTAATTCTTAAGTAATTAATTTAATTTAAGTTAATTAAATTAATTATAACATAGGGTTAATAATTGTTGCTTATATATGATTGTTGTGTAGAATATCCGATTGGTTGATACCTATTGGATGATATGCTGTGATATGATATTGGATATATATGTGATAAATGTGTGATATTTATCTATGTTAAATGCTGTGTGAATTCAAGTATCGAATTGAATTGAATTGTTTAAACCTTTAAACAACTTGGACCTAAAAGATACGTTTTGGATTTCGATGAGACCGGGATCGGGTTTCCGTATACCGGATTTCCAGGTCTGGAGACCCGAATACCACATCGATCCAAATTAACGATAGGTCGTGAATCTCAAGTGAAGATGAAGATTCAGAGTGCAAGGGTTATTGTCGTTAACTCTGAGGGTGATTCCAAAACGAGTGTAACGAGATAATGCCTTCGGTTTCGTTCGAACCCGGAACGAACTTGTATGGATTGAATGCTTTCAGCACATCGTCAGGCGGACGATGAGCATTCTAAGTGATATGTTCTGATTAAAGGTAATCGTAACCTCAAGCCTCATCAACCGGGAATGGCTAAAACAGGGGAGGTGCAGCAAGGCTTCGTGGGTAGCACCCACTGAGAGCAAGATAGATCCCTGTCTAGAGGACCCTTTTCTTTTATTCGGCTTAGTGTGTGGTTGGTCGCGCCAACTACGGGATTATCTTGTTCGGGATTATCCAGTAAGGGATGGTTCCGGCTTTGTGTTGCAGGGGAGCGGGCGTACTCCTCGGTACGGTGATCTAGGCCACGTACTGTGACGGGCGGTACCCAGTAGCCCTGCCATTGTATGGAATCCAAACTCCAATAAGTGCCGTACGTATTAGTTGTGCCCAACTATGTTGGAATGTGAGATGTAAGCATTTCAGCTATTTCTGTATTTTACTTGAAAACCCTAGACCCTATTATAATACAATCAGATTTCCTATCAAATGTTTTGGTTAGCGTAAGGTAAAAACTTTTCCATGTTTATGTGTGGGAAGTCTTACGTGATACATTTGTTTTCAAAAGGTTTTGAAGTTAAACAATTTTAACCCGTTTACTCACACTAGACCCATGTCTGACCCAAGTGTTTATTTCTGTTTTATAAACTCTTGGGTACTCAAATTTTTACGAGTAGCCAAGGGATTCAGGTTTAGCTTTGACGAATTGTGGAGGAGCAATGGAGCAGGAGGCTTCGGCGTTCGTAGATATAGTATTCCGCTGTGTTGATATCTGTGTTAGAGTCTTGTATTGTATTTGAGTTGTAATATCTAGACAGATGTTTATAACTGTCTAGTATGTGTTGTATAGTTGTGTAAACTCTGATAAGTGTTGTATACTATGTAATTGTTTATGTTATTAATATAATTTATTCGTTCCGCTGTGAGATCATTGTTGTTGTTTCTTTCTTTCTTCTCTTCTTTTCTATTTTCTACCCCTTTCTTTCTTCATAATGATGCGACTTTCTGGGCATAGGAAGTCGGGTCGTCACACTAGCTGTCCTTTTTGATCTTGTGCTTTCTTTCTTCTGCTATCTTCAGTGTATATCCTTTTTGTTAGCTGCAACTGATTCCACCTAGTTTAATTTGCATATTATGTATATCTTTCGCAGCATATTGCTTCTCCTATGTACATGTTTTTTCACAATATATATATATATGCCTTTAGTTGAATTGATTATACTTGTTAAATTACACACACACACACACACACACATATATATATATATATATATATTTGTGTGACTGGTTTGTTCAAATTTTGAGACATACATTTTTAAGCCAAATCTCTATTCAAACTTTAATATATATATTCGCTAGATACTATATATATATGCATGCAAGATTAAGTACTCACTTTTGTATCTTGCTTTACTGGTACGCTTACTTTTGAACTAAATACTTTATGTTGCTATGTATTTTTTTTACATTATATGAGTTACTGCTACTTTATTCTTCTATATTTATGTGTGCAGCATATGTGTCAAAATCAATGTTACTACACTAGTGTGTGCATGTATTAGCTTGTTTTATTCCTTTTTATAAGCTGCCATGTAAATTTAAAGTAATTTTTATTTTATTGTTAAGTATTTCACATTTTGATATTAATTGTTCAAACTTTCTTTTGTATATTTTTATGAACGTTGGTATATGTATTATATATATAAATTTACTTCGAAGTATTAATAAATACTTGTTTGTTAAATGTAGATACACTAAAATAAATATATATATATTATTTGAGTTTAGTAATTAACTAATTAAATATTGAATATGTATTTATTTCTTATTATATATTTTGTTCTATAAATTATATATATATATATTTGAACGTTTCATTATGAAGTATTTACTCATTTATTTATATTTATTTGAATAGTTAATTTTTTGATTTTTGATTTTTATATTGATTCGATAGTATGAATGATTCGCTGTTAATGTGGATTTACTTGATGTTTTTTATATGATATGGTGATGACATCCTTTTGGTTTGATTTATTAATATTTATCATGTATGATGAGAAATCTAAATAAACGATTTAGTGATATCATTTGATTTGGGACTTTCGGTAACACTTTTCCAGTTATACTTTAGACTCGTTATATAGAATAAAGAAGGGCAAGTGTGATGTATGAGTATTGAATAAACGAACTAGTAATAAGTGGTGGTATGGGATGCCATTGTGTTATTTATTCGATTATTGTTTTTCCCGTAGATGACACTCAATATGGGGATTGTTGTATGTGATACTCATTGCATTGGGTATACTTAGGCCATGTGATGGCCATCGTATATATTCTATGTGTTTGTCTACCTTTTCCTAGCTCCCATTCTGTCTCCGGACTAAATCAGATTAGCCAGAATCCACCCTGACGGCCTTATCATGGGGTCGCACCCACGATTCACAACATTTTTGTTTGATATATTATATTTAGATACCCATCATATGATTTGGGTTTGGTGACCCATAGGGTAGGTGCCCCGACATTACAAGTGTGGGTTAGGTGACCTGTAGGGTAGGTACCTTATGCCTCTTTGTTATGTCGTACAAACTAGTAGTCTACTACCTATAGAGGCAAAGCAGGGTCGTAACCGTGGCTAGCGTCGACAAGCCACTGGTGGAAATGTGTCACGATGTCCGTCGAGGTAACTGAATACTGTAGGAGCATATCCGGTTAGGTGACCCTAGGCTCCTGAAGCGGGCATACGACCATCAATCTTCCGTCTAGTTTCGGTTTGCATGAACTAATGTTATATGAACAGATCTAGCTACATAGCATACGAAATAGTAGACCTTGGGTTCTTCTAATGGGTATATGGCCATTAGTCTCCTATTTGGGATCAGTTCACGTGCGTTAGAAAGAAATGTATGAGATGTGATTATACCCGAGACAGTGTCCAGAGTATAGTCAACCCCCTATCCTTCTTAGGCAGACGGCTTATTCTTTACTAGCAGACAACCTACCTTTTATTGATTTATTTGGATATTGTTATGAGCTGGCTCAGATTTATTTTATTGACTTTAGTGATTTGATGATGATATTGTATAATACGAGATTGAGAGATATTTAGGAAATTCTTCGTATTAGCCCAATATACTTAGTGATATCTCGCTTATTGATGTTTCCTAGATTTAGACGATTGTTTCTGGATATGTATGACTCACCCATTCACGTTGATTATGTGTTTGGTGTGATTCTATATGGGTGATGACATCTTTTGATATCAGTTTTGATTGTTTGTATGGATTTGTGTTATTTGAATGATTTAATGTCTTAAGGATTATCCTATATGTATATATATGTATACACACACGCGCACACACACACACACACTTTGATATGTCATCTAATGTATTGAGTATCTTTAATAGTGATAGCATATTATTCTTCCTTGTTTATACTGTATCATCTTACTTAAGATCCTTGATTAGACATAGTCTGCTCCGTATGTTATTTTATAAAACTCGGGCCAGTCCAAAACATTTCAGGTATATGGATGATATGACCAGGTTGTGTTTTATTAGACTTAAAGGAGTACATCATTAGGATTAGTATATGATATCAGATTCATTGCATGTATATTGTGATATCCCGGGTTTTTGGGTAATATAAATTTAATAATCGGTATTGATAATTTAATTGGATTGATAATTTTCTTTCTAATTTTAATTTAATTTGGTAATTTAATCCTTTATAGGCTAATAAATATTTAATTTGGTAATATTAGATCTTTTCTAATAATTTAAAATGGATAAAATTTATCTTTCAAAGCTAATAAAAATAGATTCTATTTATAATGTATATATTGATATATATATTGTGAATAGAGAATCTTTTGTTTAAATAAAAGATGAATTTTCAAATTGTAATATATATGTATATGTTATAATTTGGATTGTTTTGAATTTAATTTAATCTATTGATAATTTATATATGTATGAATTGTGATTTAAAGCTTTGTTTTAAAATTAATATTTTTCAAAGGTTAGTTTAGATTAATTCAATTGTTTTCAAAATATAAGATAATTGTTTATTTTAAAAATGATAGTTTAAATAAAGTTTTATTTTGTATTCTTTAAAGTGTTTAAATTTAAAAGGTTATAAAAATACATGTATAAGATATATTTGAATTATAATTAGTTTTAGAATAATTTCTTTTAAAAGTAATTTATTTATACATATGTAAATTTTATTTATTAAGAGAATTAAAGTATGTAAGTTTATCTTTACATTTAAATTAAATAAAAATTTATTAAAAATACTTAAGTAACATGTGTAACCATATTAGCCATCTTAACAACATTTGTAAGATAATGAAACATGCATTAACATTTGTATATGCATGCAATAAAACAAGTGGCAACATTATCTTCATTTAAAATTTTATTTTATAAATATTGTAGTTGTTAGAGAAACCTGGTCATTTTTCTTTCCCGTTCAAATTTTTTCCAGTTCAAATCTTTTTCCTCTCTAAAACATTTTCTTCTTCCTAAACTAAAAGCTGAAAACAAGAAACTCCAACCTGAAATTCAAATTAAGCAAGCTAGCAACTCAACAAGTAAATCGAACAACTGTTTCAAAGATCAACCTGAGGAGAAATTAATATCAAACAAGAATCAACATCAGTTTCAGTTCCAACATTAAACAACATGCAAGGGATTTCAACAGCAAGTAAAATCAAAATTTAAAAGCCTGGAAATAATCTGCTCTGTTTGTTCTCTACTTATAAAATGGTGAGTAAATATTTTTTTAAAAACAGTCTTTAAATCTGATAATTGACTTGATATATGTGATGGATTGTTCTGTGATGTTATATATGTTTAAATGAATATTATCTGTGAATGCATGTTAAATTTGTGGAATGTCTGAGTTTATTTAAGTTCCTGTATGTGTATATCCTTTATATTTTTACTTACAGGATTTGATTTCTTTAAGAAAAGAATTCAAAACTCCAAATAGAGTTAATATTAGACTTTGATACTTAAAGGAAAGTTGGATGTTAAGGCATGATGATGAATTTTAAAAATAATTAAGGATTTTAAATTCAACAAATAATTTTAAAAAGAAGGAAATAACAGTGGTAAACATTTACATCAAAAATTCAAGTGATACAATTTCTAGCTTCAGTTATATAATTAGATTCATATCTGAAATTGATGAATTTTGGAAATCAAATCAAGATTTTTAAGCAAGTATTTAGTGAGATATATCGAGATGAGTGAATTTGGTACTTTCGTCAATTGTAGTTGATCAACGTGATGATCGGAGGTAATTTCTTGATCGAAGCTTGCTTTAGTATTGGAGATGATGGGAAAAATATAATTGAATTTTTCCAATTGTTAAATTGTTCGAATTAGAACAAACTAGGGTTTAGCTGTTAGTTTTGGTCGATAGTTTCTCCAGGAAATTTCGCCGCCGTGAAGATACTGGTGACGATCGCACTGGGGGGGAAATCATTGCTGGGGTCGAGGCGAAGCTTTGGTGAAGTCAACGTGAACGCTGGTGGTAGGATCGTCGGTGGCGAGGGGATTTTCCATTGATCGATGACTTTCTGTTTTCAAGTGAGTTACTCGATTTTGATCAACAACGAACTGATGGATTCTGAGGGGTGGTGATGGTCGGAGAGACGTTCAGTGATGTGTTGAGGCTCTTGACGATGATCGGAGTTGATCTGATCATCTGTGCACGTGAACGTGCACATTATCGTGTACATTTTGTACACTGGGGAATTTGAAGTTGGGGAAGAAGCATGGACTTAGGGTCGTTCTCGGGTAGTTGCCGTGTGTAACTCGAAGCAGAAGACGTTCGTGAGTTTCCTCGCGTGGACTCAGGGAAGGTCTCGAGTGTTTGAGTGTGGGGCTCGGGTGAGTGTGCGAGTCTAGTTTCAGTTTAAAAATTAAATAAAACCAAGTTTAAATGTTTAAAAGCTTTTGACTTATTTAAACAATTTGTTTTCAAAGGAAAATGTTTAAACAAGTTTAAATGTATATTGGAAATAATTTAGTTTAAATAAATGATTAACTAAGTTTTAAGCTGAATTTAAAGTGAGATGTTTTAAAAAGGAATGTTTAAATTGATTTTAAAATAGATTTAAATGAATAAAGAATATGAAATTAGGGATTTCAAAGTTACATAATTATTTTATTTAATTTAAATCAAACATGTTTGAAAGGATATTCAAAGATTTTAAGTGTATTAAATTAAGTTGTTTGAATTGTTTTGTTTAAAAGTAAAATCATATTTCAGAATTGATTTTTAAATGGGTTTAATAAAGTAAATAATTTGAGTTTAATTAAGGAGAATTAATAAATAAATTAAATTAAAGCTTAATTACTATTTGTAATTAAGGATAATTACTTAATGAAGTAATTAGTGGATGGATAATTAAAGATTAAGGGATGATTTATTGATTAATTAATTAATGTAATTAATGTTAGGTTAATTAATTAGTATAATTAATCAAAGATAAATCATTTATGATTAATTAAGTATAATTACTTAGTAAAGTAATTAATGGATAATTATTGAATGTAATTAAGAAAAGAGAAATTACTTATGGAAGTAAATTCAATGGAAGTAATTAAGAGTTAATCACTTGATGTTATTAATTAAAGGATTAATTAATATAATTGATTTGGAGTTAATTAATTAAAGAATAATTAATTAATTTAAGGATTAACGATTAATTAATAATGTGATTAATTAATAGTTAAGGTAATTAATTAAAAGAGAGTAATTAATTAAGGAAGTAATTAATTAATTAATTAAGGGTTGATTAATTAAGATTAATTAATCAATAATAACTGATTTAAAGAGTAATTAGTTAACATAATTAATTAAGGAATTAATTAATTAAGGTAAGTAATTACAGGATGGTTAATTACTGTTTAAGATTAATTAAGGCTAATTAATGAATGTAGTTAATTAAAGATTAATTAACTAGAAGGTAATTAATTAATGAAGTAATTGGAGGATTTTTTAATTAATATAATTAATGAAATTAATCAAGCTGATTAATGAAAGTAATTAATTAAAGCATGATTAATTAATTGTAATTAATTAAGGATCGAGTGTAATTAATTATAGTTAATTAATTAATTAATTAATGGAAGCAAATGAAGGTTCATTAATTATTATAATTTAATGATAGTAATTAAAGGTTAATTACTGTATATGGTTAAGGATAATTACTTGAATGTAATTTAAGTATAATTAATTAAGGAAGATCATTAAGAGATGATTAATAAATTGATATGTAATAAATCAATGAAGCAGGATTAAGATAATCCAAGTAATTAAAGAATAGTAATTAATTTAATTAAAGGATAATTAAATTGATTAAAGGGTTAATCAATTCTGCTTATGGATGATGATTGATATTGGGTGATTGGTTGATATTGGATGATTTGTATGTCTCTGATATATATATGATATATGCTGCTTTGTGAGATGAATGTTGATATGAATTATCTATTGTGATAATGTTATTTATCTATCTGTTTATATCATTCAGAATATAAGTTTAAATGTTTAAACCTTTAAACAACTTGGCCTTAAAAGATACGTTTTGGATTTCGATGAGACCGGGATTGGGTTTCCGTATACCGGTATTCCAGGTCTGGAGACCCGAATACCACATCGATCCAAATTAACGATAGGTCGTGAATCTCAAGTGAAGATGAAGATTCAGAGTGCAAGGGTTATTGTCGTTAACTCTGAGGGTGATTCCAAAACGAGTGTAACGAGATAATGCCTTCGGTTTCGTTCGAACCCGGAACGAACTTGTATGGATTGAATGCTTTCAGCACATCGTCAGGCGGATGATGAGCATTCTAAGTGATATGTTCTGATTAAAGGTAATCGTAACCTCAAGCCTCATCAACCGGGAATGGCTAAAACAGGGGAGGTGCAGCAAGGCTTCGTGGGTAGCACCCACTGAGAGCAAGATAGATCCCTGTCTAGAGGTCCCTTTTCTTTTCATTCGGCTTAGTGTGTGGTTGGTCGCGCCAACTACGGGGTTATCTTGTTCGGAATTATCCAGTAAGGGATGGTTCCGGCTTTGTGTTGCAGGGGAGCGGGCGTACTCCTCGGTACGGTGATCTAGGCCACGTACTGTGACGGGCGATACCCCAGTAGCCCTGCCATTGTATGGAATCCAAACTCCAATAAGTGCCGTACGTATTAGTTGTGCCCAACTATGTTGGAATGTGAGATGTAAGCATTTCAGCTATTTCTGTATTTTACTTGAAAACCCTAGACCCTATTATAATACAATCAGATTTCCTATCAAACGTTTTAGTTAGCGTAAGGTAAAAACTTACCCATGTTTATTTGTGGGGAGTCTTACGTGATACTTTTGTTTTCAAAAGTTTTCAAAGTTAAGCAATCTAACCGTTTACTCACACCAGACCCATGTCTGACCCAAGTGTTTATTTTCTGTTTTATTAAACTCTTGGGTACTCAATATTGTATTGAGTAGTCGAGGGATTCAGGTTAGCTTTGACGAATTCTGGAGGAGATTTGGAGCAGGAGGCTTCACCGTGTAGATATATGATGATTCCGCTGTGTATATGTTGTGTCTGTATCTGTGATACTTGAGTTGTATGAATTAGACAGATGTTTATAACTGTCTAATATGTGTTGTATAAGTTGTGTAACTCTGATGTATATGATACTATGTAATATTTTATATGATATATTATATTTCATTCGTTCCGCTGTGAGTTTCTGATGTTGTTGTTCTTTCTTCTTTTCTTTCTTTTCTTCTTCTATCCCTTTCTTTCTTAATTCACGATACGTCTTTCTGGGCATAGAAAGCCGGGTCGTGACAGATGGTATCAGAGCAGTAGGTTGAGTGAATACCTAGGCTCTGAAGTGGTGTCTATCTTGAGAGCGCGTAATTGTTAGTTATATAAAAATGGTTTTATATTGTGTTAATTGATCGGTTGAGTGGTATATGGATTCTGGTCAATACGAGTAGTTAACGTTATTGATAGGGATCTCTAAACACTTGAACCAGGCCAACGGACACAATATTGTTTTAAAGAGGTAGATGAAATAATTTTACCCAGAAATAATTTCTATATAAAAAAAATATCATTTTAAATATATATATTTATGTATTTCTACCTATTTATTGGGTTACCTGTTCGGGTTTTCCAATATAAGTTATAAAGGTAGATAAGGTGGTAGTGTGTGTAACACAATTACCAATAGTTGGAGTTTGAATGTTTGAGGTTGGAAGTATATATCGAGACTGTAAACCCAATATCGTCTCGAGTAAATTGGCAGTATGGAGTAAGGATGTCTCGGATCTCTGAAGAAAATTCTTTTCAAGATTCGGAGTCCATTATTGGAATGTAAAATTGGTTGAGCTCGGGTGGGCAGATTTTCTAGAGTTGAATCTATCAGTTGTGCAAAAGTAAGTGATGGTAGCTTGGCAACTTCAGGAAGGAGCAGTTGTGTGATAAGACGCAGTATCTATGGATGTTTCCGAAGGAGATTTTCTTTTGGAACAAGATTAAGAAGGTATTGGAGGAACAGTTGATGTCTACCGCAGGAAAGACTCGACTGTATAGGAATTCTCTGATATCAAGTAAGAGAGTTTTGTCTATTTTGAAGTATGGGACTAAGGTCGATTAGTTGTTCTTCGGACATGGTCTCATTGTTCCCTTAAGAAGAGTAAGTTTTTGGCGATTGGTTTGGAGCCCGAGTTTCTTTTGGATGTCTGCCATCTCGGAGATTCGTTGAGAGGTTTGTTGATGGTTTTAGTTTTGAGAAGCCATTGGATTAGAAGTTCTTGGTTAGCTGTGATAGCAGTGCAGCTCGGAGTGTTCGGTGTGCTGTCGAGATAGAGTTTGGAAGCAGCAGTGTGGTTCATTTCTTCGATGGTTCCGGAATCTTTGTGGTTCTTCTATCAGCAGTCCGGGAAGATAGTGAATGTTTTCCTGAAGGGTTAACCTTGTTCGGAAAAGTTTAAGGCTGTTTTAATTGGTAAAGAGAGAACAGTTTCTTTGGAATCCGAACTAGGTAGGATCGCAAAAGTGAATTGCGATTATTTTGAGAGTTCATCTTGAGTAATCTTTTGTATGGAGTTGAGGCATCTCAAGAGAAAGTAAAAGTTATCGAAGAGGTCAAAGGTTGCCCGTAGGTAAAGATTAGTTTATATCGATTTGTTCCTAGAGAAGGATTGGTGAAGCATCTTAGAATTTTATGGAGTATCTGTGTTTTCTCTTCTGTTTCTAATTTTGAGTTTCCTCTAGCTAAGGATAGCTGAAGACAGTACCATTGACCGAGGACTCGTCCATTCTTTGAGTAGTTGGCTATGTCTTTAAGATAACCAATGTTCCCGCTTGTTTGTGGATCTAGTTTGTGCTCGAGTTCATCGACATTCTCATCTATTTCAAAATCAGAGTTGTGCAGCGAAAGCAAAGGTAGTAGCTGTGCAAGAAAGGAAGTAACCTCAGATTTCTACAAGAAGTTTACGTGAATTTCTAAGTGGGTATAGAATTTTCTGGAATCTGGGAGAAGGAAGTTCAGTCTTCTATTTCTTGTGGAGAAGAGTTTGTGGATTTCAGCAGATTTGAAGATCATTTTGTGCTTGGTTCATAATTGTTTCAAAAAGCATCAGCAAAGGTTGAGCTGATCAGGAAGAGATGAGGTAGCTCGGGATCGTCTGGTGAGCTATGCAGATATGAGTCAGAGTTTGGAATTCGGAGTTGGAAATTGGAAACTGTTTAAATTTTCCTCGATTATAAGAGCTATAAGATTTGGTAAGTCTGGAAGCTAGCTCCGAAATATTTTGGATTTTCTTGTGTTCTTGAAAGGAGTAATTCTTTGTCTACAGGGTTGAATGGCCAGTTTGGATATCTGGAATCCATTCTATTTCACGTATCTCTGAGGGAGTACGTGTAGGATTCATCGTTGGTTGTGGAATCTGTAGTTCAGTTTGATTTGGAAGTTGAGTTGGACTTGAGTGTGATCTGATATTTTGTTCAGAATTGGTGAATCTAGAGATGAGAGGAGCTCTGGATTGTGGTGGTGTAGTTTGTTTAGCTTCTGTAGAGCGAGTCTCCCGGTGATTTATACTCGGGGAAACTCGAGATAGTATTATGAAGTCTATTATGATTTATGTCAGAATAGTTAGTTAGATTAGATTGTTTGATTGGTTTCTTTGGTTGTTAGAAATTGGATGATAGGTTTGTGTTTGAAATTAAAATATTTGTTGGGTTATTAAATTAACTTTGCTTTTAATTTCGGGGACGAAATTATTTTAAGGGGGGAGGAATGTGATATCCCGGGTTTTTGGTTAATATAAATTTAATAATCGGTATTGATAATTTAATTGGATTGATAATTTTCTTTCTAATTTTAATTTAATTTGGTAATTTAATCCTTTATAGGCTAATAAATATTTAATTTGGTAATATTAGATCTTTTCTAATAATTTAAAATGGATAAAATTTATCTTTCAAAGCTAATAAAAATAGATTCTATTTATAATGTATATATTGATATATATATTGTGAATAGAGAATCTTTTGTTTAAATAAAAGATGAATTTTCAAATTGTAATATATATGTATATGTTATAATTTGGATTGTTTTGAATTTAATTTAATCTATTGATAATTTATATATGTATGAATTGTGATTTAAAGCTTTGTTTTAAAATTAATATTTTTCAAAGGTTAGTTTAGATTAATTCAATTGTTTTCAAAATATAAGATAATTGTTTATTTTAAAAATGATAGTTTAAATAAAGTTTTATTTTGTATTCTTTAAAGTGTTTAAATTTAAAAGGTTATAAAAATACATGTATAAGATATATTTGAATTATAATTAGTTTTAGAATAATTTCTTTTAAAAGTAATTTATTTATACATATGTAAATTTTATTTATTAAGAGAATTAAAGTATGTAAGTTTATCTTTACATTTAAATTAAATAAAAATTTATTAAAAATACTTAAGTAACATGTGTAACCATATTAGCCATCTTAACAACATTTGTAAGATAATGAAACATGCATTAACATTTGTATATGCATGCAATAAAACAAGTGGCAACATTATCTTCATTTAAAATTTTATTTTATAAATATTGTAGTTGTTAGAGAAACCTGGTCATTTTTCTTTCCCGTTCAAATTTTTTCCAGTTCAAATCTTTTTCCTCTCTAAAACATTTTCTTCTTCCTAAACTAAAAGCTGAAAACAAGAAACTCCAACCTGAAATTCAAATTAAGCAAGCTAGCAACCTAACAAGTAAATCGAACAACTGTTTCAAAGATCAACCTGAGGAGAAATTAATATCAAACAAGAATCAACATCAGTTTCAGTTCCAACATTAAACAACATGCAAGGGATTTCAACAGCAAGCAAAATCAAAATTTAAAAGCCTGGAAATAATCTGCTCTGTTTGTTCTCTGCTTATAAAATGGTGAGTAAATATTTTTTTAAAAACAGTCTTTAAATCTGATAATTGACTTGATATATGTGATGGATTGTTCTGTGATGTTATATATGTTTAAATGAATATTATCTGTGAATGCATGTTAAATTTGTGGAATGTCTGAGTTTATTTAAGTTCCTGTATGTGTATATCCTTTATATTTTTACTTACAGGATTTGATTTCTTTAAGAAAAGAATTCAAAACTCCAAATAGAGTTAATATTAGACTTTGATACTTAAAGGAAAGTTGGATGTTAAGGCATGATGATGAATTTTAAAAATAATTAAGGATTTTAAATTCAACAAATAATTTTAAAAAGAAGGAAATAACAGTGGTAAACATTTACATCAAAAATTCAAGTGATACAATTTCTAGCTTCAGTTATATAATTAGATTCATATCTGAAATTGATGAATTTTGGAAATCAAATCAAGATTTTTAAGCAAGTATTTAGTGAGATATATCGAGATGAGTGAATTTGGTACTTTCGTCAATTGTAGTTGATCAACGTGATGATCGGAGGTAATTTCTTGATCGAAGCTTGCTTTAGTATTGGAGATGATGGGAAAAATATAATTGAATTTTTCCAATTGTTAAATTGTTCGAATTAGAACAAACTAGGGTTTAGCTGTTAGTTTTGGTCGATAGTTTCTCCAGGAAATTTCGCCGCCGTGAAGATACTGGTGATGATCGCACTGGGGGGGAAATCATTGCTGGGGTCGAGGCGAAGCTTTGGTGAAGTCAACGTGAACGCTGGTGGTAGGATCGTCGGTGGCGAGGGGATTTTCCATTGATCGATGACTTTCTGTTTTCAAGTGATTTACTCGATTTTGATCAACAACGAACTGATGGATTCTGAGGGGTGGTGATGGTCGGAGAGACGTTCAGTGATGTGTTGAGGCTCTTGACGATGATCGGAGTTGATCTGATCATCTGTGCACGTGAACGTGCACATTATCGTGTACATTTTGTACACTGGGGAATTTGAAGTTGGGGAAGAAGCATGGACTTAGGGTCGTTCTCGGGTAGTTGCCGTGTGTAACTCGAAGCAGAAGACGTTCGTGAGTTTCCTCGCGTGGACTCAGGGAAGGTCTCGAGTGTTTGAGTGTGGGGCTCGGGTGAGTGTGCGAGTCTAGTTTCAGTTTAAAAATTAAATAAAACCAAGTTTAAATGTTTAAAAGCTTTTGACTTATTTAAACAATTTGTTTTCAAAGGAAAATGTTTAAACAAGTTTAAATGTATATTGGAAATAATTTAGTTTAAATAAATGATTAACTAAGTTTTAAGCTGAATTTAAAGTGAGATGTTTTAAAAAGGAATGTTTAAATTGATTTTAAAATAGATTTAAATGAATAAAGAATATGAAATTTGGGATTTCAAAGTTACATAATTATTTTATTTAATTTAAATCAAACATGTTTGAAAGGATATTCAAAGATTTTAAGTGTATTAAATTAAGTTGTTTGAATTGTTTTGTTTAAAAGTAAAATCATATTTCAAAATTGATTTTTAAATGGGTTTTAATAAAGTAAATAATTTGAGTTTAATTAAGGAGAATTAATAAATAAATTAAATTAAAGCTTAATTACTATTTGTAATTAAGGATAATTACTTAATGAAGTAATTAGTGGATGGATAATTAAAGATTAAGGGATGATTTATTGATTAATTAATTAATGTAATTAATGTTAGGTTAATTAATTATTATAATTAATTAAAGATAAATCATTTATGATTAATTAAGTATAATTACTTAGTAAAGTAATTAATGGATAATTATTGAATGTAATTAAGAAAAGAGAAATTACTTATGGAAGTAAATTCAATGGAAGTAATTAAGAGTTAATCACTTGATGTTATTAATTAAAGGATTAATTAATATAATTGATTTGGAGTTAATTAATTAAAGAATAATTAATTAATTTAAGGATTAACGATTAATTAATAATGTGATTAATTAATAGTTAAGGTAATTAATTAAAAGAGAGTAATTAATTAAGGAAGTAATTAATTAATTAAGGGTTGATTAATTAAGATTAATTAATCAATAATAACTGATTTAAAGAGTAATTAGTTAACATAATTAATTAAGGAATTAATTAATTAAGGTAAGTAATTACAGGATGGTTAATTACTGTTTAAGATTAATTAAGGCTAATTAATGAATGTAGTTAATTAAAGATTAATTAACTAGAAGGTAATTAATTAATGAAGTAATTGGAGGATTTTTTAATTAATATAATTAATGAAATTAATCAAGCTGATTAATGAAAGTAATTAATTAAAGCATGATTAATTAATTGTAATTAATTAAGGATCGAGTGTAATTAATTATAGTTAATTAATTAATTAATTAATGGAAGCAAATGAAGGTTCATTAATTATTATAATTTAATGATAGTGATTAAAGGTTAATTACTGTATATGGTTAAGGATAATTACTTGAATGTAATTTAAGTATAATTAATTAAGGAAGATCATTAAGAGATGATTAATAAATTGATATGTAATAAATCAATGAAGCAGGATTAAGATAATCCAAGTAATTAAAGAATAGTAATTAATTTAATTAAAGGATAATTAAATTGATTAAAGGGTTAATCAATTCTGCTTATGGATGATGATTGATATTGGGTGATTGGTTGATATTGGATGATTTGTATGTCTCTGATATATATATGATATATGCTGCTTTGTGAGATGAATGTTGATATGAATTATCTATTGTGATAATGTTATTTATCTATCTGTTTATATCATTCAGAATATAAGTTTAAATGTTTAAACCTTTAAACAACTTGGCCTTAAAAGATACGTTTTGGATTTCGATGAGACCGGGATCGGGTTTCCGTATACCGGTATTCCAGGTCTGGAGACCCGAATACCACATCGATCCAAATTAACGATAGGTCGTGAATCTCAAGTGAAGATGAAGATTCAGAGTGCAAGGGTTATTGTCGTTAACTCTGAGGGTGATTCCAAAACGAGTGTAACGAGATAATGCCTTCTGTTTCGTTCGAACCTGGAACGAACTTGTATGGATTGAATGCTTTCAGCACATCGTCAGGCGGACGATGAGCATTCTAAGTGATATGTTCTGATTAAAGGTAATCGTAACCTCAAGCCTCATCAACCGGGAATGGCTAAAACAGGGGAGGTGCAGCAAGGCTTCGTGGGTAGCACCCACTGAGAGCAAGATAGATCCCTGTCTAGAGGTCCCTTTTCTTTTCATTCGGCTTAGTGTGTGGTTGGTCGCGCCAACTACGAGGTTATCTTGTTCGGAATTATCCAGTAAGGGATGGTTCCGGCTTTGTGTTGCAGGGGAGCGGGCGTACTCCTCGGTACGGTGATCTAGGCCACGTACTGTGACGGGCGATACCCCAATAGCCCTGCCATTGTATGGAATCCAAACTCCAATAAGTGCCGTACGTATTAGTTGTGCCCAACTATGTTGGAATGTGAGATGTAAGCATTTCAGCTATTTCTGTATTTTACTTGAAAACCCTAGACCCTATTATAATACAATCAGATTTCCTATCAAACGTTTTAGTTAGCGTAAGGTAAAAACTTACCCATGTTTATTTGTGTGGAGTCTTACGTGATACTTTTGTTTTCAAAAGTTTTCAAAGTTAAGAAATCTAACCGTTTACTCACACCAGACCCATGTCTGACCCAAGTGTTTATTTTCTGTTTTATTAAACTCTTGGGTACTCAATATTGTATTGAGTAGTCGAGGGATTCAGGTTAGCTTTGACGAATTCTGGAGGAGATTTGGAGCAGGAGGCTTCACCGTGTAGATATATGATGATTCCGCTGTGTATATGTTGTGTCTGTATCTGTGATACTTGAGTTGTATGAATTAGACAGATGTTTATAACTGTCTAATATGTGTTGTATAAGTTGTGTAACTCTGATGTATATGATACTATGTAATATTTTATATGATATATTATATTTCATTCGTTCCGCTGTGAGTTTCTGATGTTGTTGTTCTTTCTTCTTTTCTTTCTTTTCTTCTTCTATCCCTTTCTTTCTTAATTCATGATACGTCTTTCTGGGCATAGAAAGCCGGGTCGTGACATATATATAATTGACAGTAAGTTTTATTATATTCTTATAACATTAATGTATTTTATATATTATAAGTTATCGCTGCGATTGACTCTGTGTTCTATGTTATTTTACTATATATTTCATATTGTACTGTCCCGAAGGCACATGTGTCTATTGCTTTCTATTGATACCGTGTACATATGGATTAGTTATTTATCAGATGTTTTAATACATACTAGTTTTACTCCAAGGAAATATTCATATGTGTACCTCATATAGCCTCATTATCTATATTATCTAATAGTATTACTCTATAGTACTCTTGGATAGTATGGGTATAGAGGTGTGGTGTCACAATTTGGTATCATAGCAGGTTCAGAATAATACATCGTAAATCAGAGACACAAGTCGAGACTTTAGTTGAGAATTAGAGTCCCTGTCCCCTCAAGTGTATTAGGAATTTATTTATAACAAGATATAATATGAGTTTATATATTACTTAGTATAGGATCATTAATGAAGTAATCATCAGGGAACGTATATATGGATTTACCTATATTTGTGTGTATATATATATATATAAAATTAAATTCTTTACTTTTCAAATATGAATGATAAAATAGTTAGAGTAGTAAGGACGAAAGGAGTTAGTCTAACCAATAATATTTGTATTTGTAATTTTAAATATTTGATATTGTAGTTGAGGTTTGTTTCTGTAACAACTTTGCTTTATACGTCGTGAATACATATATTGAATTAAAATTGGATTGATCAAATTTGATGATTGGTAATTTGAAAATAAATTTTTGTTAAATAATTATATTTAACGAACAATTTAGATTCAACAAATTAAATTAAATTAGTAAATTCTTTTCGAATAATAAATTACTGTGATTGAATAAATTGTTTTAATTGAAGTATAATTTGTCTAATGATGTGCAAATTAATTTATATTTGATAGGAATTTATTTTAAGGATTGAAATATAAATTCAATTATAAAGAAAATTAAATTAAATTGGAAGGGTCCAAAATCAGATAGCCCAAGTCCATTTAAACCTTATTTCTCTATTTCTCTAGAATCGTCCCTACTAAGCAAATTCAAGCCTGAACCATTCTTCCCAATTAACCAAAAATCATGTCAAGAAATTAAAAAAAACAAAATCGCGCTTAACATGTACAGTTATGGGCAAGGCATCATTGATGGGCGTAGGTTAGTAGGCGACTAGGGTTATGTTTGATTTTGAGGCTAGGAGAGGAGCCGCGACTTGCATATGATAGGACCACAGAGAAAGCAAAGACTACCTAATGAAAACGTGCGACTCACGATTCATAGTCATGACGAGCAGGTGACATCGGCGGTTGCTTCAAGCACTGCAGTATTTATGAATGGAGCCGCGACTTGGTTAGTGCTATTGGAGTGCATGCGTGAGTTCTCGTGCTTGGGATATGAGGCTGATGATGTTAATAGAGGGCTGCAAGCTGGACTTGGTTTTGGTTGATTGACGCAGCGGATTAATCAAAACAATGTAGTTTGATGAGAGTAGCAATCGATGGATCGGAAGATACTGAAAATGCCCGAATTCGTTAATCCGAAGATACCGAATTCTAGCTATCCCGAACTCGTTGATCGCGCACGATACCGGGTTCAAAGATCTGCGATTCTTCACACGTTGATCTAGCGCACTAGATTCCGTGAATCGGCTTCTGCAGTCGTTGAATCGAGCGCACTCGATTATCCGAAAGAGGAGATAGGAGATTACACTCAACTACCAATTTGGCGAAAGCACAAAGCTAACAAAACAAGAGTTTTTATTTCAAATCAACTTAACTATTACAAATGACTCACACGGCCTATTTATAGGCGTTACAACTCACGCAAAACAAAAATGTACAACACTTATGTCGGCACCGACTCATAGCCTACGACTTACGACTCAACAGCTCCGACTCAACAACAGCTCCGACTTACGACTCAGCAGTTCCGACTCAACAACAGCTCTGACTCACAAGGTCGTTAACGCAAGCGACTTAGGACTAAACAGTTACAACACCATACAAGCCCCTGCCGACTTACGACTCAAAAGATACGACTTATGACTTACAAAAGTACGACCTAAAAACATCATCCGACTCAATACATATGTACAGAACGACTTATGAATTGTCGACTTAAACACATATCGACTTACGACTTACTATAAGTCAGTAAGGACTTATCAGCAACTCCGTTCTTCGACTTAACCAGCATATGCGACTTTCTTTGGACGACTTAAAGCATCAACGGTTCAGATTAACGCGGCATAAGGATCTTTGGCTTCAGGCTTCTGCGACTTAAGATGGTACGACTTAACTAAGTCGTAACTCGATTCCGACTTACCACTTGACTCGTTAAGTCGTTTACGATCTATCACTGCATCAGTTTGCTTTGCCTTCTCACTGAGTAACTCGGTAGGTCGTCCTGGCGACTTAAGATCTTTGATAACCCGCACCTCTTCACGAGTTAGGTCTTCCACTCTGTTAGGTCGGTCACGACTTCTGTTAAGTCGGTCACGACTTATGCTTATGTCTTCCGCTTCAATAAATCGTGGTTGGCTTACCTCCTCGCCCCAGCTAAGTCGGTCACGACTTATGCTTTCTCCCCAGTTAGGTCAGTCACGACTTATGCTTTGGAGACTTATAGCTTGGCCAACATCATCCTCCCCTGGTTGAAAGAAATTCGTCCTCGAAATTGTAACTTCTTCCACATCAGTTCGTTCATTCCTATGATATGGTACGAGATGCTTAACATTGAATACGTCAGACGTGTACACATCCTCTGGCAGCTTCCACTTATAAGCATTTTCATTAATTCGTTTCACGACTTCTACAGGACCAATTTTTTGCGCCTTCAATTTGTTGTACATTCCCACCGGAAAACGATCTTTTGTCAATACCGCATAAACCAAGTCTCCTTCCTCAAAGCTCACACTCCTTCGCTTCAAATCTGCATATCGTTTATACTTTTCATTTGCTTTTTCCAATCGTTCTTGAACGATTCTATGACACTCTGTCAATCCTTCAACAAAATCAGCAGCTCGTTTGACTATCTTCTTTGGTTGTGGTATGACTGTTAACTCCAATGGCCCCTTTGGCAAACTAGAATATACAATCTAAAATGGACTGAACCCCGTACTACGATTCACTGCATGATTATGAGCAAATTCTGCTTGGCATAACTTTACATCCCAACTCTTCAGATTGTCTTGCACAAGACATCTCAGTAAATTTCCCAATGATCTGTTCACAACCTCGGTCTGTCCATCCGTTTGTGGATGATAAGTGTTGCTAAAGTTCAACTTTGTTCCCACCATCTTCCACAAACTTAGCCAAAAATGACTCAGGAAACGAGTATCCCTATCCGATACAATAGATTCTGGCAATCCATGAAGTCGATATATCTCCTTGAAAAATAATTGAGCAACATGAACAGCATCCGCCGTCTTCTTACATGCAATAAAATGTGCCATTTTCGAAAATCGGTCAACCACCACATAAATGGAATCGTTTCCCCGCTGTGTTCTCGGCAATCCCAACACAAAGTCCATACTCACATCAACCCACGGTTTAATTGGTACAGGTAACGGCATATATAAACCAGCATTAGTCGCAGTTCCTTTCGAAACCTGACAGATATGACATCGCTCCACAAACCTTTCCACCTCTTTCCTCATCGATGGCCAAAAGTAAGACTGTGAAATCAACTGTAATGTACGGTCTCTCCCAACATGTCCTTCTTCATGTAGCTCTTTTACAATCTTCATCCTCAAACTACAATCAGGTATGCACAATCGATTTCCTTTGAACAGAAAATCGTCTACCATCATAAACTCATCTGTCTTTCCCTCCTTGACTTTATCAATACACTTCGCAAAGTAAGGATCATCGACAAATAATTCTGGCAACACATCAAACCCTGTCACCTCAACTTTCAGTGTAGTCAACAAATGACTTCTCCTACTCAAAGCATCAGCCACACGATTCGTCACCCCTGACTTGTGTTTAACAACAAAAGTAAACTGTTGTAGATATGCAATCCACGATGCATGTCTCGCTGAAATCTTGTCTTGCCCTTGTAAATGTTTTAACGCCTCATGATCAGTGTAAAGAACAAACTCTTTCTGAAATAGATAGTGTCTCCAATGTTTAATAGCTTGCACAACAGCATAGAATTCCACATCATATGTGTTGTATCTCATCTTTGCTCCTGACAACTTCTCACTGAAATATGCAATAGGACATCCCCTCTGACTCAACACTCCTCCAATCCCAACCTTGGATGCATCAGTATGTAGTTCAAACACTAGCTGAAAATCTGGTAATATTAGAATTGGTGCAGACGTCAAGAGTTCTTTGATTCGATCAAAAGCAACTTCGGCTTCCTCCGTCCATGCAAACTGTTTACCCTTCATACAATCAGTCACAGGCACCATCACACTACTAAAGTGTGGAATAAACCTTCGATAAAATGAAGCCAACCCGTGAAAACTACGAACTTCCATTATCGTCTTGGGTTGCGGCCAATCTCTGATAGCTTCGATTTTACTTTGGTCAACCTGTATTCCTTCTTCCGACACAACATACTCCAGAAATAAAACACTCCTCGCCATAAAAACACACTTCTTTGTAGCAGCATAAAATTGTTCTTGTCGCAGTACCATCAACACTTCCTTCAAATGATGCAAGTGTTCCTCCGGACTTCCACTGTATATCAGAATATCATCGAAATACACCACCACAAACTTCCCAATGAATGGTCTAAAAATCTGATTCATCACCCTCATGAATGTACTCGGTGCATTCGATAGACCAAACGGCATTACCAGCCATTCATACAACCCTTCCCTCGTCTTGAATGTTGTCTTCCATTCGTCCCCTGGTCTAATGCGAATCTGATGATATTCGCTCTTCAAATCAATCTTCGAAAAGATAGTAGCTCCGCTCAATTGATCTAGCAAGTCATCCAACCTTGGCATCGGGAATCTATATCTCACAGTAATCTTATTCAATGCTCTACTATCGGTGTACATCCTCCACGTTCCATCCTTTTTGGGTACCAATCTCTGTAACATTCCCCCTTTTGACCGCCTCCAGTCGGTAATTAAACCAACTAGAAACGTTCAAAAAGACGAATTATTATTTAGTTTATAAGGTTTAAACAGAATCAGCCACAGAAACACAGATAATAACAATCAATTAAACAAATGAAAATTTATTTCATTACTATAAATCTTTTTATATACATCAGAGTTTATACAATTTTAATACTGATACAGCGGAATATCTTAAAATACAATTTTCTTCTGAAATAAATTAAAATGATTCTATACTCTCTCTCTCTAACTTCGCTGCTCGAAAATCTTCAAGCTGTAAAAATACTCGGTCTGACCCGAGTATTATATTCAAAAGAAAATAATACACAGGTCAGTCTAATTCAAACCAGTTTATTAGTGCATAGAGGCAGTAATAATTTACATAGACGACAGTCACAATAATATTCTCGTCTATCCGACTCTTTTAACAAAGAAATCGGATAACGAAAATATAACACTAAACAGTGTTAAGCAATAAATCAGCAGATTTAAATCATCAACAGAGATAAATAAACAATTTATCAATCGACTAAATCAATTTAAAACAATTGAAGTTGTCACTTTAAAACCACCAAAAACTCGATTGGCTGCCGTACACGCACGCGTGTACGGCCTCGCCAATATGGTATAAAAAATCAATGCATCACGACGCAAAGAAATATCAATTCAAAACTGTCGATTTCGTGGTGGCTGCAGTGCACACGCACATACATGTGCACTGCCTCGCCAACTCGAGTGAATACTAACAGCAATCAAAGCTGCAGAGGTCAAGTCAGTAAACTGCAAGTATCCAAGAGGCAAGAAACAGTTCAATACCCAAGCAAACTCAAGAACAAGTTTCCAAACAACTCATTACTGCACATTTCATCAAGTGCAAAATTCTTTATAAAAATGAACTGCAGCCCCACTTTGAATTCAAGGGCAAACTGCAACATGTACTGCGGCCACCACTTGAATACTATGGGCAAGACTGCAATAGTGTAATGAAACAGTACAGGCAGTAAAAGAGACAACAAGTGATGTACAATTGAATACATCCTTAAAACAAGATAGACTATAAGTCAAGTGCCAGCATATAAGACAGCAAACACATGAATGTGCAACAGTGGAATGCGACAATGAACCAATATAAATTTCAAATGACACATACCAGAACAAGATATATATACACAAATTTCAGGTAGACCAGGATGCAAAGTTTACCAAGTACCAATGACTGAGCCGATAAATCAAAACATATAACTAAGTCGAGGTCAAGAATGATCAAATCCAGGAATGCAAGTTGAAGTATAAACAGGAATGACTCTGGTTGAAGTCATATACAGCAAGTATTGGTAACTAATATCAGTCAAGTCAATCTACCCAAGTGCAACTACAAAGAAGACAGAACACATGCACAACTTCAAATACGTGCAAGCTACTAGTATGAAATGCAGACAGGTCAAAGTTAAGTGCAAATATCAACTTGGATACACATGGAAATGCATATGCAACCTGACAGTAAACAGGGCCACAAGACCACCAAGTTCATAGTCGAATATCATATCAATAATACAACATGGCAATGCAGACAGTGGTCGAGAACCCAGACCAATACTACAAATCAAATGCTAGGTCGAACAACTACATGATGAACCCAGACTCATGAACCATATCAATGCTAAATGCTCAAATGCTCAAAACTCAACTACCACTGTACTGTAATACTACCAGAGAAGACAGTAGCAACACAAACCAAATAGGCTACTGCTTTAAACTGCATATATACATGTATAAGAGCTCGAAACAGTACCAGTGATCAAAGTCACAAAAGAAATCAATATCGACAAATTTCAAGTGTCCACCAGACAGCATGATGAACCAATCTAAGTACGAGACGGTGAGGCAGTGGCTCAACGTCAATATACAAAGAAAAAAAACTGTAAGTGTAAACTCGACGATACATGCATACACACATACAATTGTGTATATGCACATATATGAAGTCACATCTAATTAGTCTAGCAGTTTCAGATTAACAGTTTTTCTCAAGCCCAAGTCAAAAAGAAAACATCGTTCCAATCAAAGAACGAAATCGAACCGAAATCGAACAAAGTACAGTTTCAAACGCAACAATACAGTGAACAAAATCATGTAGCCATGGGTTACAAATTTCATCAAAGTCAAGGTCGAAATCAACCAAAACAAAAAGAATCGTAATATGTCGAAGTGGCCAAAGTCAAAAATAGTAATCATCTTAAACACCTAAACGAAGAACAATGACCAAAGAAAATTAAATGATGAATTCTAATGGATGAAGTCGAGCAGTTAAAAATCAATCCATGATAGCCATGAAACTAAGAAACTAAAGTCACGAAATTTCAGAAGTCATAAATCATTAAAATGACTCGAATCAGATGTGAGTAAATAATATTACTCACCTTTCGCTTGAAGCAGTGGCGAGCAAGAAACGACGAAAACGAAGCTGAAGCTCTAATTCCAGACGAAGAGAATCGATCGAAGCCGAAGCTCCAAATTCACCAGAGAATCGAAATCGCCGAAGCCCTAAAATTTTCTCGCCATTATTTTTCGTCGCTTCTTTTCTTTTTCTTTTTTTCGTTCTGATTTGTGAAGAGAGGGGGGCGTGGGTTTTACAGAAGACAACGTGGTTTAGGTATGGTTGAACGTGATTTCTTGTACTAGAGGTATGGTATTTTTTTTCCTTTTTATTTTAAATTTTGTTTTGTCTAGATAATTTCTTTAATTTTGTTTTGTTTAATTTTGTTGTTAAAATCTAAACTATGTGAATATATTCATTCGTACAAATAAAAATTTAAATAAAAGAATTCTAATCGATTTAAAAACTTCTAACTGAAATTTAACAGCCATTTTTACATCGCCAATTGACGAAGATTTTATCGTTATAAAAATTCCAACAACAACAGAAATTTAACTGTCAACACAAATCGTTTATTGATGATTAAAATTTGGGCAAAAATCCAGGTTGTTATAGAAATTCAATTTGAATTCGATTAAATTCTCTACGCGTTTATACGCCGTATGTTCATAAAACAATTGCGATAAATACGAAAATTGAAATCCAGTAATAATTCAATATTACGGACCCAATGAAACTCGTTTCGTCAAATTCCGAGACTGTGCCTCGGAAGGCTAATTTTAAATTCAATTCAAACGATAAAATTTCAAAACTGCACAAATCGCTTTCAAATTCAATTCTGAAGCTTCAATTATCTTCAGTATTATCAATATGAATTTTCTAAGCCTTTAAATTATTTTTAACCGGCTCAAAATCGAAGATTCAAATTTTATTCAACTTTCAATAGATTAAATTCAAAAATTAAATCGCCAATTCCTTCTGATAATTTGAAATTCAAGTCAAATCATCATTCAAATATTTAAAATTAATTAAATATTTTCAATTTAAATCGTTCAAAATTCAGGGTCGTTACAAACTCCCCTCCTTAAAAACTTTTCGTCCACGAAAAGGAAAAGTTGTTAAAATTTTATCGATATTTATACTCTAGTCAATTTTTACTAAACTTAAAACTTATTACAAATAAATGAATATAAGATTCATTCCATTTGTTTAATCTCACTGTTTTACTTATCTTCCCGTTTGTTCAATGATTTCTACGATCATTGATTTCTAAAATCAAAACGCAAAAGTCTTTTATCAACATTTTCGATTTACAAAACTCAGATTCAAACTTAAAATTCTTCACATTAGAGATTTATATAATATATATCTTCCAAAGCTGTGGACTTTCAAAACATTTCAAAGATCCTCTTCCTTAGTTCATTAAGTTGGAATTATGTAATTCTAATTTCAAATTATTGATTCACTATTTATAGTTTGAAAATACTTGCTAACTCGAAATTTAACAAGTCCATCTTCGTTCTCACAGACATTAGGCATACGCTGGCCAGGCGCAGGTCTAAAAATCTCCAAGTACTAAACATACTTGTTTCAATTCCCAGTGAAAATACTTTTAAAAAAATTATTTTAAAAATGGATATGGAAAGCACGTTCCCCCATGGATTACAGTTCCACCCGGCGGTTACGCTACTATCCCAGTAGAGTCGCTTGTGGCTGTAGATTTCTCATCTCTTAAATTTCGCCATGGTTGTCGCCATAGATTGCAGTACACACGGCGGTTACGCTACTATCCCAGTAGAATCGCTCGTGTCTGTAGGCATCACGCCCCTCAAATTTCGCCTGGCATTAGATTGCAGTTTACCCGGCGGTTACGCCACTATCCCAGTGGAATTGCTTGTAACTGTGGGCATCTCGCCCCTCAAATTACGCTAATCATCAATCAAATCTAATCTCATCGCGATGAACTATCGCGAAGGATTTCCGATTCAAATAGTCACTCTGACTAAAATTCTACGTAGCTACGAATTTCAAATGGACACTCATCGGGAGTTCCAATACCTTCTTTAATAATAAATGGAAGGTACTTTTCCACATCCTCAGTTTAGAAAACATAATATCATATATGTAGTACTTTCATTTCACATTTCGTACATATAACATCTATGTAAACATACATAAGATTTCCATAACAATGTCTTTCTAAACTAACGGTTTCAAATTTACCGCATTCATATATATAAGTTCTAAAAACTTACATATCCATATTCATAACAAAATAGAGGATTTCAAAATTTTCCTCTAAGTCGATTTGGAAATTTAAGGTTATCTCAAACCTAATTCATATTCATAATTCCAATTTATTATCGACTTTCACATTCGATTTGGATTTCACGCTTACATCGTCAATTCTCAACACAGAATTGATGTCTATCGATATATAACCTCTGAGCTCGTACGTCTCAGAGAAGGGTGTTAAGCTAAGAGAATAAATTCTCCGCCACCAACAAATATATATTAATAGAGATCAATTGCTATGTCATCAATTCACAATGTTAGACATACAATCCAAATCATCATCTGAAATTCAAAGCTCAACTTATATTGTCTTTGATGTCGAAGTTAAACTCAATTTTAACTTAACGATTCAATCTTTTTGAAAAATTCCAAATTGAACAAATTGTTCAAATTCTCACTTAACTTTTCAACTTCGACTTCAAAAATGAATTTCAAATCATTTATCCCTTACGGAATATATTCACAACATTTCCTATTTGGAAAAAAAACATTTCCATACTTATTTAAAAATAAGTAATTCACAAATCCATTCTATTTTCAACATTTGAAAATATTCGATATACTTAAATCAGAATTAAGTATATATTTCATCTTTTAAGGAAATCATTCTCTTTCACATATTCATTTGAGTTAAAACGAATGTTACGTAAAACATCGTTACGACAACTCAAAATCACTAGTATAGGGATTCGAAATTTAGATAGATGTATAAATCCCAATACTACACAAAACATTTCCTTTCGGAAATCATTTACTATAACAACAGTGTTATAGTCCACCATTTCCTTTTATTCGAAAACGTCTATTTCAACAATGAATGTTGAAATCTATGGTTTCGATATTCAATGCCTTTGAAAACATCTTTTAAAACAATTAACTTCGTTTTAAAATATCACTTTCCCTAACATGTCCATTTTATTCAATGATATATTCACTGTCCAAAATCGTGAATATACATCTTTTAACAAGCTATACAGAATTTTACTTATCAAAATACGTCAGTTTCGAATTTATAAACAATGTTTATAAATTTCACTTCTATTTATAAAGACTTCAATTCATAAAAGTTGCTTTATTAACCATTCCTTTATTACTCAATTTTATATCAGAATTTTAATTTACAAGTAAATTACTTATAAATTCTTTTATTTCGCAACTTCGATTCATTTTTATAACTTCTCAATTTCAATTCTGTAATTTCCATTCACTTATGAAATCCATTAAATATTTCATTTTTAACACTTATACGATTCCAATATTTTATTAACACTTTCAAATCTTCAATTTAAACCGTTTATAATAATTCAAAAATTCCAATTTAAACTATTATATAAATTTATCAATTTTCCATTTCCAAGATAATCAACTAGTTCTTTAGTAAATCATTCATCGAGTCGATTTCCAATTTTTTTTCACATTTGATTCATTCACATTGGATTTTACTAACATTCATTCATATTCAATTAGTTCACATTCACTAATTCATATTCAAGTTAGTTTGCTTTCAATTCAAATCAATTCTATTTTATTTAAATTTACTTATCTTTCAATTTGAATTCAATTTACATAGCTTTCAAATTTACATCAATTAAATTTCATTAACACTTAATGAATTTCCATACGATCAACTAGCAACCAATGCACATTCAACTTAACCAAATTTATTTACTTTGCTTATATTCAATTTGGTTCAACACACTTAATTTCAATTGGTTTATATTCTAATTCTGATTGAATTCTTATACTCACCATATTCACAAATTCACTTTTACAATTAAAGTTGAATTTCCTTTATATCTCAAATTCATATTCATTCTTCACTTTATCAATTCATTTTGATATCAAATTCAATTTGATTCAATATTACTTAAGCTATGTTTCATTTTATCTCCACTTGCATTAGTTTTCACCATACAACTTAAGTTCGTCTCAAATCTATTTGAAATTCTATTTTATTTAACTTTACTAAAGTCAAATTCATATCACAATTCAAAATTCAGATTTTTGTTTTACTTAACAAAACTATTTAACCATTTTAACAATTGGTTTTACTTAAACTTTCTCATTTTATAAGTTAAACAACTTATTAATTTAAACTTTCCAATTCATATCATATAATCACTTATCTTTCAAGTTTAAACTTTCCATTTCGATAATTCATCAAATCCAGTTCAATTTATTTAACTTTCCTTTAGTTAAATTTCAAATCCATATATTTATTAATACTAATTCAATTCAATTTAACTTTTCTTTTAGTTAAATTTCAAATCCATATATTTATTAATGCCAACTCACTTCAATTTAACTTTTCTTAAGTTAAAAATCTTTATTTCATATTCAATATTCACTTTACTTATATAAGATATATTCCAAATTCATTCATCTTATATTTTCTAAAACAATTTTATACTTCTTTGGATTTGAAAAACGTTCTCTTTTTAAAGTGTTTCTAGTAACTATTCATATTAAACATCATAAACTAAGCTTTGTGTAAACCAAAGCTCTGATACCACTCTGTAACATTCCCCCTTTTGACCGCCTCCAGTCGGTAATTAAACCAACTAGAAACGTTCAAAAAGACGAATTGTTATTTAGTTTATAAGGTTTAAACAGAATCAGCCACAGAAACACAGATAATAACAATCAATTAAACAAATGAAAATTTATTTCATTACTATAAATCTTTTTATATACATCAGAGTTTATACAATTTTAATACTGATATAGCGGAATATCTTAAAATACAATTTTCTTCTGAAATAAATTAAAATGATTCTTTACTCTCTCTCTCTAACTTCGCTGCTCGAAAATCTTCAAGCTGTAAAAATACTCGGTCTGACCCGAGTATTATATTCAAAAGAAAATAATACACAGGTCAGTCTAATTCAAACCAGTTTATTAGTGCATAGAGGCAGTAATAATTTACATAGACGACAGTCACAATAATATTCTCGTCTATCCGACTCTTTTAACAAAGAAATCGGATAACGAAAATATAACACTAAACAGTGTTAAGCAATAAATCAGCAGATTTAAATCATCAACAGAGATAAATAAACAATTTATCAATCGACTAAATCAATTTAAAACAATTGAAGTTGTCACTTTAAAACCACCAAAAACTCGATTGGCTGCCGTACACGCACGCGTGTACGGCCTCGCCAATATGGTATAAAAAATCAATGCATCACGACGCAAAGAAATATCAATTCAAAACTGTCGATTTCGTGGTGGCTGCAGTGCACACGCACATACATGTGCACTGCCTTGCCAACTCGAGTGAATACTAACAGCAATCAAAGCTGCAGAGGTCAAGTCAGTAAACTGCAAGTATCCAAGAGGCAAGAAACAGTTCAATCCAAGCAAACTCAAGAACAAGTTTCCAAACAACTCATTACTGCACATTTCATCAAGTGCAAAATTCTTTATAAAAATGAACTGCAGCCCCACTTTGAATTCAAGGGCAAACTGCAACATGTACTGCGGCCACCACTTGAATACTATGGGCAAGACTGCAATAGTGTAATGAAACAGTACAGGCAGTAAAAGAGACAACAAGTGATGTACAATTGAATACATCCTTAAAACAAGATAGACTATAAGTCAAGTGCCAGCATATAAGACAGCAAACACATGAATGTGCAACAGTGGAATGCGACAATGAACCAATATAAATTTCAAATGACACATACCAGAACAAGATATATATACACAAATTTCAGGTAGACCAGGATGCAAAGTTTACCAAGTACCAATGACTGAGCCGATAAATCAAAACATATAACTAAGTCGAGGTCAAGAATGATCAAATCCAGGAATGCAAGTTGAAGTATAAACATGAATGACTCTGGTTGAAGTCATATACAGCAAGTATTGGTAACTAATATCAGTCAAGTCAATCTACCCAAGTGCAACTACAAAGAAGACAGAAAACATGCACAACTTCAAATACGTGCAAGCTACTTGTATGAAATGCAGACAGGTCAAAGTTAAGTGCAAATATCAACTTGGATACACATGGAAATGCATATGCAACCTGACAGTAAACAGGGCCACAAGACCACCAAGTTCACAGTCGAATATCATATCAATAATACAACATGGCAATGCAGACAGTGGTCGAGAACCCAGACCAATACTACAAATCAAATGCTAGGTCGAACAACTACATGATGAACCCAGACTCATGAACCATATCAATGCTAAATGCTCACATGCTCAAAACTCAACTACCACTGTACTGTAATACTACCAGAGAAGACAGTAGCAACACAAACCAAATAGGCTACTGCTTTAAACTGCATATATACATGTATAAGAGCTCGAAACAGTACCAGTGATCAAAGTCACAAAAGAAATCAATATCGACAAATTTCAAGTGTCCACCAGACAACATGATGAACCAATCTAAGTACGAGACGGTGAGGCAGTGGCTCAACGTCAATATACAAAGAAAAAAAACTGTAAGTGTAAACTCGACGATACATGCATACACACATACAATTGTGTATATGCACATATATGAAGTCACATCTAATTAGTCTAGCAGTTTCAGATTAACAGTTTTTCTCAAGCCCAAGTCAAAAAGAAAACATCGTTCCAATCAAAGAACGAAATCGAACCGAAATCGAACAAAGTACAGTTTCAAACGCAACAATACAGTGAACAAAATCATGTAGCCATGGGTTACAAATTTCATCAAAGTCAAGGTCGAAATCAACCAAAACAAAAAGAATCGTAATATGTCGAAGTGGCCAAAGTCAAAAATAGTAATCATCTTAAACACCTAAACGAAGAACAATGACCAAAGAAAATTAAATGACGAATTCTAATGGATGAAGTCGAGCAGTTAAAAATCAATCCATGATAGCCATGAAACTAAGCAACTAAAGTCACGAAATTTCAGAAGTCATAAATCATTAAAATGACTCGAATCAGATGTGAGTAAATAATATTACTCACCTTTCGCTTGAAGCAGTGGCGAGCAAGAAACGAAGAAAACGAAGCTGAAGCTCTAATTCCAGACGAAGAGAATCGATCGAAGCCGAAGCTCCAAATTCACCAGAGAATCGAAATCGCCGAAGCCCTAAAATTTGCTCGCCATTATTTTTCGTCGCTTCTTTTCTTTTTCTTTTTTTCGTTCTGATTTGTGAAGAGAGGGGGGCGTGGGTTTTACAGAAGACAACGTGGTTTAGGTATGGTTGAACGTGATTTCTTGTACTAGAGGTATGGTATTTTTTTTCCTTTTTATTTTAAATTTTGTTTTGTCTAGATAATTTCTTTAATTTTGTTTTGTTTAATTTTGTTGTTAAAATCTAAACTATGTGAATATATTCATTCGTACAAATAAAAATTTAAATAAAAGAATTCTAATCGATTTAAAAACTTCTAACTGAAATTTAACAGCCATTTTTACATCGCCAATTGACGAAGATTTTATCGTTATAAAAATTCCAACAACAACAGAAATTTAACTGTCAACACAAATCGTTTATTGATGATTAAAATTTGGGCAAAAATCCAGGTTGTTATAGAAATTCAATTTGAATTCGATTAAATTCTCTACGCGTTTATACGCCGTATGTTCATAAAACAATTCCGATAAATACGAAAATTGAAATCCAGTAATAATTCAATATTACGGACCCAATGAAACTCGTTTCGTCAAATTCCGAGACTGTGCCTCGGAAGGCTAATTTTAAATTCAATTCAAACGATAAAATTTCAAAACTGCACAAATCGCTTTCAAATTCAATTCTGAAGCTTCAATTATCTTCAGTATTATCAATATGAATTTTCTAAGCCTTTAAATTATTTTTAACCGGCTCAAAATCGAAGATTCAAATTTTATTCAACTTTCAATAGATTAAATTCAAAAATTAAATCGCCAATTCCTTCTGATAATTTGAAATTCAAGTCAAATCATCATTCAAATATTTAAAATTAATTAAATATTTTCAATTTAAATCGTTCAAAATTCAGGGTCGTTACAAATAAAGCTGGTACAGCACAAGGACTTAAACTCTCCTGCACACGCCCCTGTTCAAGCAATTCCTCTACCTGCCTCCGCAACTCTTCATGTTCCTTCGGACTCATTCGATAATGTGGTCTGTGTGGCAACACAGCACCTGGAACAAGATCTATCTGATGTTGTATATCCCTCAACGGTGGCAACTCCGTTGGTAACTCCTCTGGAAATACATCGTCAAATTCTTTCAAAACTGGCTTCGCTTCTTCCGGAATTTCAACCTCTTCATTGCTCTCTCACCCAATCAACAAAAACACTTCAGGATCCTCCTCTACTTCCTTTACAAACTCCTTCAAAGATAACAAAGTTTTAAGCTCTTCAATCTCCACCAATTTGTTTTCCTCCTGTTGTCGCTTCTTTGGAACTAGAGTAATCTTTGTGCCTTCAAACATGAAACTGTAACTGTTGGTACGCCCATCATGTTGCACCGCCCTATCATACTGCCACGGTCTCCCCAGCAACAAATGACAGACATCCATATCTACCACATCGCACCAGATTTCATCCTTGTATTTCTTTCCAATTGAAAACTTCACACAAGCCCTTCGTCCAACCTTTACCTCCCCGCCTTTCCTCAACCAAGCTAGCTTGTACGGTTTCGGATGTTTCTCAGTCTTCAATGCCAACTTCCTCACAACTTCTGAAGAAATTATATTATCACAGCTTCCAGCATCAATAACAAATTTGCAAACCTTCCCCAGAATGGTACATGTTGACTGAAAAATATTGCTCCTCAACCAACTACAATCCTCCTCTTGCTTTGGTGTTAAACAGGACCTCTTCATCATTAGATTATAACCTTCGTCTCCCGACACTTCTTCTTCCTCCTCATCAGGTGGTGAATTGGAACATTCAGCTTCTTCATCCTCATCCTCAACCTCCGCTATCATAGCTCTCTTCTTCGGCTTCGGACATTCGCTACTTTTGTGGCCTATTTCTTGGCAATTATAACACTTGAAACCATTATTGACTTTCGCCTTCCCAACCTCATTCACAACTGGTTTCACAACAGCTTTGAAACATTAGAACTCCCACTAACACCCTTCACTTGATTATTGGAATTTGTAAACACACCACCTCCTCGTCTTCCCTGTTTCTCCCAAGCCAACGCTTTCTGATGTGCTTCCGCTACAGATCTGGGATCAAACATGTTAACCATATCCTGAATCTGCATTCGCAATCCCCCAATGAATCTAGATGTCAGCTGCTCTTCTGTTTCCATAATATCATTCCTCGCAATAAGCTGATAGAATTCATCCGCGTAATCATTAACATTCTTTGTGCCCTGCCTCAAGTTCTGCAAACGTTGATACATCAGAGTTTGATAATTGTAAGGTAAGAACGTTGCCTTCATCAATTTCTTCATCTTCTCCCAAGATTCAACTTTTGACTTCCCCATTCGTTCACGTGTAAGTTTGGTTTGCTGCCACCACGCCAAAGCTCTACCCCTCAACCTTGTAGCAACCAACTTCACTCTACGATGTTCTGGAACTTCTTTGAAGTCAAAAATCTCTTCAACATTAGCCACCCAATCTAGAAACTCCTCTGCTTGCATACCACCTTTGAACTCAGGAATTTCAGTCTTCATCCCCGACTCCCACTTGTGATCATACTCAGAGTGATTTCTTCCTTGTCCTCGTCCTTGTCCTCGAACACTACCACCATCATACTCCTCTTCAAAATCAGATGTACATCGTTGTCTATCTCGTCCACCCACATCTCTACTACCATCACGTCTTCCATCAACATCCCTTCTATCTACATTCCTCCGTTCTCGATCATCCACGTTTCTCCCATGCCTTTGATCATTGTCAACACTTCTTTCTCGATTGGATTGTGGTGAGACTCTACTTCCCCCATGGTTAGATTCAGGTGAAACCCTTCTCCGATTTTGATTCATTTCTAACATCATCTTCTCTAACCGACCAATTCCTTCGTTAAGCTTTTCACTAAAGTTTTCATTGATTCTTTGCTCCATCTCATCAGCTTCTTCTCTTCGATACAAAGCTTCAACGTTTTGATATCGATTAGCTCTCCTTGGTGGCATACTTGAAAAATTCACAAAACTCTTCAATACTTCAAAATTCAAACACCTTTCGGACTTTGATCCAAAATGAAATGGATCGAAAACTTCCACTTTGTTGCAATTTCGCGATGAACACGATGAACACAACTTCTCCAAATGAGGCAAGTTTGATCTCCAACCTTCAAAAGTATGCACGACTCACTTCTTCAAATTCTCGGCCGTGTTCAAATCTATACTTCGTCTTCAAATTTCTTCAAAATGATGGGCTCCAAGACTCGATTTAGCTATGATTGGCTAAAACAAGCTCTGATACCCAAAACTGACGTAGCGGAATAATCAAAACAATGTAGTTCGATGAGAGTAGAAATCGATGGATTGGAAGATACTGAAAATGCCCGAATTCGTTGATCCGAAGATACCGAATTCTAGCTATCCCGAACTTGTTGATCGCGCACGATACCGGTTTCAAAGATCTGTGATTCTTCACACGTTGATCTAGCACACTAGATTCCGTGAATCGGCTTCTGCAGTCGTTGAATCAAGCGCACTCGATTATCCGAAAGAGGAGATAGGAGATTACACTCAACTACCAATTTGGCGAAAGCACAAAGCTAACAAAACAAGAGTTTTTATTTCAAATCAACTTAACTATTACAAATGACTCACACGGCCTATTTATAGGCGTTACAACTCACGCAAAACAAAAATGTACAACACTTATGTCGGCACCGACTCATAGCCTACGACTTACGACTCAATAGCTCCGACTCAACAACAGCTCCGACTTACGACTCAGCAGTTCCGACTCAACAACAGCTCCGACTCACAAGGTCGTTAACGCAAGCGACTTAGGACTAAACAGTTACAACACCATACAAGCCCCTGCCGACTTACGACTCAAAAGATACGACTTATGACTTACAAAAGTACGACCTAAAAACATCATCCGACTCAATACATATGTACAGAACGACTTATGAATTGTCGACTTAAACACATACCGACTTACGACTTACTATAAATCGGTAACGACTTATCAGCAACTCCATTCTTCGACTTAACCAGCGTATGCGACTTTCTTTGGACGACTTAAAGCATCAACGGTTCAGATTAACGCGGCATAAGGATCTTTGGCTTCAGGCTTTTGCGACTTAAGATGGTACGACTTAACTAAGTCGTAACTCGATTCCGACTTACCACTTGACTCGTTAGGTCGTTTACGATCTATCACTGCATCAGTTTGCTTTGCCTTCTCACTGAGTAACTCGGTAGGTCGTCCTGGCGACTTAAGATCTTTGATAACCCGCACCTCTTCACGAGTTAGGTCTTCCACTCTGTTAGGTCGGTCACGACTTCTATTAAGTCGGTCACGACTTATGCTTATGTCTTCCGCTTCAATAAATCGTGGTTGGCCTACCTCCTCGCCCTAGTTAAGTTGGTCACGACTTATGCTTTCTCCCCCGTTAAGTCGGTCACGACTTATGCTTTGGAGACTTATAGCTTGGCCTGCATCATTGTTGATGGAGGTGGAATTCGAGGCAGTGATCGTTGGTGAGGATGGCTAAAAGTGCGATTGGAAGTAGGCAGTTTTCTGTGGCGGTTTGGGATTGTGATGCAACTACAACTTGATTGGAGATAGTGGTTTCGACCCGTTGATTCAGTGAGTATTTCTTGGTCACAACTATATCTTTTTCCTTAGCATCGTATAATTATATGTCGATTTATCCTGATTATATAGCATTTTTGGTTGAATTTATTGGTTATATTGATTGAATTGTTTAGACAAAGTGATTGTTGTGATATTGAATGTTATTGGTATTTGACAGTGGAGTTTTGTATTTGTTGGATGTCCGACATGCAAAGGAAATGTTATCCCTTTGCATTTTAATGTTTGAAATTTATTTATATTATATATATATTGTGTCGATGTCCAAAATTTGATGGAATTTGACTCGACTACACGATAAAATTTATTTTGATGATTGTTGTTTAATTTGGAGGATTTTTCTCCATAATTCATATTTTTGGACGTTCGATTGATTTTCTAGTTTTCAAATATTTTTTAAAGCTTCAATAAATTATATTTGATATTTTAAAACTAAATTGAAGTATATTTATAAATAAATTGGTTGGTAAATAAAATGATTTCTTTGAAATTATTTTGAATATCAAAGTCGTTTTGAAAATGGAAAATATTTCATTTCTAACTGTTAGAGTATAAAGTGAAGATTCTAAATTATATTCTATGGTATGAAATAAATATAATTTATTTTGTAGCTAATAAATTTATTTCGGAATGGAATTTAATTATAGTAGATTATTAAATAAACATAAAGCGATATTTGGTGATTTTCAATATGAACTATCTAAGATTTGGAATATATAGTAAAGGTTTAAATTATAAATAATACTTTGAAAAGAGAAGAAATATTTTGGTGATTTATAAATATATTTTAAAGTATTGTTTGATTATAGAAAACCGTGAAATAGTTTCTATAATTATTTTGATCTACAAAGTGATTTGGAAGTTTTGGAAAATGTGTATAAGGATTTGGAAGTGAATTATTTTATTTGAAACTTATATTGGGATTAAATAAACAAAGTGAATATATTATGTTTATATATATATATATGTAGTATCTATTTTAAGTATTTATTATTGTTGTAAATGATTCATTATTAATATTGAGTTGTTTGATTTTATGTTTATTTATTGGATAATCAATTTTTGTATTAATTTCTGACTTCTTATTGATTTCGATGATATGAGTGATTCACCATTGATATTGACTTAGTTGATGATTCTGTTATGATACGATGATGACATCCTACTGTGATTTTATAATGATACTTATTTAGTACAATGAGAAATCTGAATAAACGGATTAGTGATACCATATGGTATTGGATTTTCGGTAACACTTTTCTAGTTATTCTTTGGACTTTTTATATAGAACGAGGAAGTGCAAGTGTGATGTTTGAGCACTAAATAAATGGACTAGTGACACATAGTGGTATGAGACGCCATTGTTTTATTTATTTAGTTATTCTTTGCTCGTGGATGACATTGATACGGAGGTACGTTGTGTGTGTGACTCACTTGGATGAGCATGTATGGAGGCTACTTGTTAGCTACATAGTTTGTATACATTATGTGTCTATATTCCACTGTCCAACTCCCTTTATGTTTTAGGAGTGAACCAAATTGGCCAGTATCCACCTTGACGGTCTAATAATGGGTCACGCCATAGATCCATGATATCTTTGTTGTTATTAAATTTGATGCACATCACGAGATAGGTTGTTAGTTTCCCGTTGTGTCGCATAGGCCAGTAGTCAGTTACCATATGGGCACATGTCGGTAGTTGCGGTCAAAGATGCTACGCATTGTCGAGTCTATGGTGGATCATTGTCACGATAATGAGAGAGGAGAGGTAATGATAAACAATGACGTTAGGAGTCGTGTCATATAGACCACGTGTGGCTCTTGGAGTAAGTAGATGTGCTGTTACTCTCCCTTTTGGTTCTGGTGTAGGTGTATGTATGTGGGTAGTAGATAGACATATACTCTGTATAGATGAGATTATACCGTGTCCAGGGTATGGTCAACCCCATATCCTTTTCAGGCAGACGACCTAATTATTGTTGATTTGTTTATTTATATCTCTTAGGGTCGTTCAGTCGAGAGTTACGTCACTCTAAGGACTATAGGTCGAGATATATGTTTTTTAAGTTGGCTCAAATCTTACTTATTAATTCTATTGATTTGATTATGAGATTAAGAGAGATCGTGGGCATTTCTTTATCATTGCCTGACGTTATTTGAGGATATCTCATTATTGATGATTTCTAGATAAGTATGACTCACCCATTCAATATTGGTTCTGCGATTCTGATTTGATGTGCTTCAATATATAATTGATGACATCTTTATGCATGGTTTTGTGATATTTGATATTATAAGATCCATTTGGGACGGTATGTGGTATTTTAATCGGATAGATTTACACCATGCATATATACTACATATTTTTTGATATTATGAATATCATATATTATATACCATGTATATATATTAGATTTACCTTTGTATATTAACCATTGATTTAGCTATAGTCTGACCCGTGTTTTATTTATATAATAATCGGGTCCGTCCGAGACATTTTAGGTACAGTGATGTTGAGACTTGGATGTATTATTCGAGCGTAGAGGAGATTAGTTATCCAGCACCATTGTATATTAATTTGTATTGGATAGACTCATGTATGTATATGACCTATAATGTATATTGTACTTTGTATATTATATATTATCACTGCTATTGGCTCTGTGATCTCTGTTATTTACTGTATATTATGTATTGTTCTATACTAGAGGCACATGTGTTTATTGCTTTGTGTCGATACTATGTACATATAGGTGAGTTATTTATTCGACGTTTTAATACGTACCAATGTTAGCCCAAGGGAATATTCACGTGTGTGCCTCATATTACCTTATTCTTCGTATTATCTGACAGTATTACTTTGTAATACTCTTGGATAGTATGGGTATAGATGTGGAGGCATTACAGTTTTTCTTTATCAGAACGCACAATGGAATTATTAATTTCTGCTAAGTACCTACATTCAGTTTCTTATGTTAATTTGATAATATGAAGTTGAGCGAATTGAGTTTGATTTTGAGATTTGTGTATACTTATCAAAGTTATGAATTTGATTATTTCGTATATTTTTAATGTAAATAAATATAAGTAATGTTTGTTTGTTATTACGAATTACCTTTTGAAATGGTTTGTTGAGTCATATACATATTGAAATATGTGTTTTAAAGATTGTTTAAAATGTGTCAAAATTAGTAAGTGCTTGGTGAAAGAAAAGATATCGTATATAAACATTGGCTATTATTATTATCAAGTGACTTTAGTAGTAAAGTGAATGTTTTAATTAGAAATTATTTGAAAAGTATGTACTATAAGTAAAGTATTGAATAAGGATTTGAAACTTATTTCATAAAACTAGTATATTTGATAATTTGTGAAAGTAGTACTTATGAATATTTCTAGAAATAGATTGTGTTAACTTGTCCGTTGGGTATGTTAAAGATTTTGATCAATGCAGGTGCACATGTAGTCGATAGAAATTCTTAAACGCTTAAAAGAGACATTTAGACACAACAATTTTGAAAGATATAAATAATTTGTGGAAGATTAAAGTACTTAAGAAATTAGTTGAATGTTTTGAATTGAAAATTTAGTAAAGTAACTTATTTTAGTAAAGTGAAATTTGATATTTATATTTGAAAGATTTGGAAACCAGAGTTTATATTTATTATTTTGTTAAATAGTTTATATTGCATAAATTATGGTTTTATGTATATTTTTGGTTGATAGTTCCAGCCATTTGATATTAGTGCACAACTGTGGTCACTAGCGAGACAGTATTGATTATGTGATCAATATTGCAGCCAATTGATATTAGAAATCACCATATTACATGGTGAGGCAATATCACATTATTTTATAGCAAGACAATTTGTGAATATAAGTGTGTGTGTCTATATATATACTTAATAAAGATTTATATATACAATGTGTAAATTGAAAGAGAGTGATGTAGATCGTGTAATATGGATATACGATAATACATAGTATAGTGATGATAGCTATACAGTAAATAGTGCAGAATATAAAAGCAGTATAATAAAAATAACACCAGAGATTTTTATACTGGTTCGGAGCTCCATCCTACGTCCAGACCCAGACTCCTTCTGGAATTTCACTAAAACAACAACCCTCACTTAACCCGGAGGAACAGGTCTATACAACCCCTGAGCAGCCGAACATGGACCTCAGCAGCAGAACTGGATTTCGCCTCAGCAACTGAAGAGGACTTGACGCAGCCTATAGGATCAAACAACTCACGAATTGATGAATTCACGGAAATGAATCGATGAAACAAGATGAATCGATGAATTGAAGATACCCAAGTGCCCAAATCCGTTGATCTCTCGAGATACCGGATTCTAGCTATCTTTAACACGTTGATCGCACACGATACCGCGTTAGAAGACCTATGATTCTTCGACGTTGATCTCGCGCATGAGATTCCGTGAATCGGCTTCAAGTTCGTTGATTCGAGCGCACTCGAATATCCGAAGATGGAGAAAGGAGATAACACTCAACTTCCAATTTTAATGGTGGAACAAAGTACAAACCAAATTTTATTCAATATTCAACTCCTTTTTACAAATGACAACACACCCCTATTTATAGCAAATTACAACACATACACGACTTAACATATGCGACACATTACAACACAAACGACTTAACAAACAACGACACACGACTTAACAGTCAAACGACATAACAACAAACGAGTTACAACTTATACGATTTAACAATAATGCGACATACGACTTAACAAAACAGCCATCCACTTGAGCGACTTAAGGAAGTAACGACATAAGGTTTCAGCGACATAAGACTTCAGCGACCTACTGGAATTTGCGACCTAACTGTAGCTTCGCGACTTAGGGCTGAGCGACCCACGACTTAAGGCATCTTCGCGACCTACGATTCAAGAAATCTGGAGTGACTCGCAACCTAAGGAAATCGCGACATAGGCTGCTGGAGTGATTTCGTTCGCGACCTAAGGAGGAGGAGGAGCGAGAACGACTTCGCGAATTCTGGATTTGCTCGCGACTTACTGTATGTCGTTCGCGACATAAGGAGGAGCGATTTAAGGAGCGGCTTCGACTTAAAGAGCTTCGCGATTTAGGGAAGCGGCCGCGACTTAAGGTAAGTCGTTTAATCCTTATCTCGCGCTGCATCATCCTCCCCTGGTTGAAAAGAATTCGTCTCGAATTCACACCTTTTTCTTCTTCGACAAGCTTCTCCCCATAATACGGAATTAAGTGTTTGACATTGAAAACATCAGAAGTATGAACATTTTCTAACAACCTTAACTGATACGCATTATCATTGATTTTCTTCAAGATTTCTACTGGACCAATCTTTCGAGCTTTCAATTTGTTGTAAGTTCCAACTGGAAAACGATCCTTCGTCAATACTGCATAAACAAAATCACCCTCTTTGAAGTCCACACTCCTTCGCTTCTTATCTGCCAATTGCTTATACTTCTCATTTGACTTAAGCAATCGTTCATGAACAATCCTGTGACATTCCTGCAACTCATTCACGAAATCACAAGCTCGTTTAACAACCCCTTTCTGAAGTGAAACTGTCGACAAATCCAACGGTCCCTTCGGAATTGCTGAATATACCACTTGAAATGGACTGAATCCAGTACTTCGATTAACGACATGATTATGTGTTAATTCTGCCTGACACAATTTCACATCCCAGCTCTTCAAATTATCCTTCACAAGACATCTCAACAAGTTTCCCAAAGATTTGTTCACCACTTCTGTTTGCCCATCCGTTTGTGGATGATAGGCGCTACTAAAATTCAGCTTAGTCCCAACCATCTTCCACAGACTCAACCAAAAATGACCTAGAAATCGAGTATCCCGATCAGAAACAATAGACTCAGGTAGCCCATGTAGTCGATAAACCTCTTTAAAGAACAATTGAGCAACACAGACTGCATCGGCGGTCTTCTTACAAGCTATGAAATGTGCCATCTTCGAAAATCTATCCACCACAACATATATAGAATCATTCCCTCGTTGAGTTCTTGGCAAACCCAAAACGAAATCCATGCTAACATCTGAAAGTGTACGTGTAGTACTAAGGATCGTGTAATATGGTATATTAATGCGGAAACTGGTAATAACAGTAAAGTAAAAATTAAAGTAAGCACACCAGGAATTTTTATACTGGTTCGAACTTCCCGTTCTACGTCCAGTCCCATAATACCCTCTGGATTTAAACTCAACCCCTCACTTAACCCGGAGGAATAGGTATACGACACCTGAGCAGCCGAACAGGAATTTTTCCGCCTCAACAGCTGAAGAGGACTTCAACTTAATACAAAATGTTTGTTGACGAATGTGTTCTGAATAACACTGATAGTCTTTTGATAGTACAACTTTCCTATAATCAAATCCTCAAGAGTATGTATGTGTGTGAAGATTTAGAAGGAAGATAATCACGTAGAATCGAAGTATATGAATTAAAACAAGGATTCTAGTGATATTAATTAAGAATGAAAACTTTTATTTGCAGAAATGAATAGAGATTAGATTTCAAAAATATAAACAAGAATCGGTGATTGTAGAAGTGAATTGAATATGTTTATATAGTTGTAGAAGAGTTGTAATCTTTCATGAAGAGTTTTAGTTAATAGTTGTGTCCATAACTCTTGAAATAGAGGACATTCCTCTTCATGAAATGATCGCATCTCTTCAGTAAACTAGCCGTTATTCTCTGGTCGGTCGACCGAAAAACCTGGCCGGTCAGCTGAGTTTGAAATCGTATATAAAACAGAAAGTCACTGTGCACATAACACAGGGTCGGTCGACCGAGGATCCTGGTCGGTCGGCCGACCTGGTGTTACTTGCACAGTATACACAGTCTTAATATAAATTGTTTTGTGTGTGTGACTATTTGAGGAATGATTTTAACAATATTCTAAGACTCAATAAAATAAAATATTCATACTAATCTCTGGATTGTAGTCTTATCTCCTTTGTAGTTTCACAATATACGTTTATTCTCTTTTTATCGCTTTCATATAGTATTCTCTTTGTATTTCGTCGTATGATCTCTGAAGCTTGTGTCATGAATCAAAACTCATGAATCAACATTCTCCCCCTTTTTGATTGATGACAATACTTATGTGACGAAGTAAAACTTATCTATTTTATAATTCTCCTCCTGAATATATGGCGACTTTTCTGCAAAAAGTATGTTAGCTCTTATACATTTTTCTCCCCCTTTGTCATCGACAAAAAGGAATACTTATTAGATGTAATAAAAAATTATGGAACATGTAAGCACCAGTAAGGGAACAACAAGTTATAAATATTACATAGTTTAAACAAGATAGAAATACGTTCATAGTTTCACAACATCTAATAATAAGCATATTGTTCATACTTAAAACTTGCAAGTGTAAACATATGATTAGTCTTTATCATCATCAGAATCCCAAAATTCTGGAAGAGTATTATCATCCAGTGGAGCCGGTTCCTTACCCCGTCTTTGTGTGTGAGGAACGTGAGTTGCCGAAGTGATGGTCTTTTTCCAGGAGCAACAAATGAAGCACCGGCTTCGGAAGTACATGATAAGGCATCCCATAGATTTACGAAGAAGCCTTTGATCTTCTTGAACCGCCCATCAATTTTTCGAAGTCGAGAATCCAAAGCTATTTGGTTTTGTGCCAAAATATTAATGGCCGCTTCCGTACTCATTCTGGGAGTTGGTCGTTGAATTGAAGTTTGACGAGTTATACGTTCTGTAGAATGAGTAGATGGTTGAGGTGTAGAATAGCTTCGACGTAGTTGTTCTCGAGGAGTAGTACGCCATTGCTGAAAAGTTGTGACTTGGGACGGTGCATCGGGTATCTTCATTAGTTTTATGGTTCGTGAGTCAAAATTACGAACTTTGGATGTTTCGGATTTGGGAGCATGGGTGACAAAGTGATTAATCAACCTCATTATGTATTCTCCATAATAAATATGGAGCATTTTTCCTTGGTTGAAAGAGAGAAATTCATCCATGAGAAGTTGTGTCCAATTTACTCGAATATTTCCGCACATAACATACAATCCTTTGAAGTTTTCGGGATATACTAAGTGGTATGATCCTCCTCTTGGAACAATAGACTTCATCATGAATCGATGAAAGAGTCGGGCTTTAGGGTGAAGGGATGAAGTTAGCCTTAAATCAGTAGCATCATCTTCAAAAAATAGATGACTTAGACGGTCACGAGTCGATGTATTACAGTCTACATCATGTAACGAAATTCCACCCGGTCGAGCATTTAAAATATGATTCATTCGATCAATGGAAAGAAAAATCGAAGTGCCACAAACCGATGTCCAAACACAATTTTCAGTGTTTCTCGGTGGATTTACAAGGTTGAGATTTGCTAGGAATAACTTGACCATTATATGATTAATTTTCAAGTTGTTTTTCCTATGGTCAAGAAATGCATCAAGACCATTTTCAAGAGCAGCATTTTCAACACCGTAGGAGGTAAAATCAGGATAACTTACAAAGGTCTCCTCAAAGATTTTAGCATCTTGAAGCCTTATCCATCTTTCTAAAGCTTTGTCACTTACTAGCCAAGAAGCAATTTGAGAGTCTACAGGAGTTGATGAAGATGAGCCAGCATTAGTCTTAGATTTCTTCTTAGGGGCCATTTTTGTTTGAAGAATTTGAAGAAATTTAGGGAGATTACAATGGGGGCTAGGGTTAAAATCTGTTTTGGAAGAGTAAAAGTGAAGAGGTGAGATAAAAAGATGAGTGGATGGGTTAAAAAATGTTGGCAATTTCAACAGAATAGCAGGCTCGGTCGGCTGAGCGACATGGGTCGGTCGACCGACTTGAGGTTCAGAGCAGTGCTGAATCTTTCGGGAAGAGCTTCGGTCGACCGAGGAAGGGTATTCGGTTGACCGACTTAAAAAATGTTCTAGTAGATTTTCGGGAAACAAGTTCGGCTGACCGACTCAGGAATTTCGGTCGACCGAAGTATGTGAATAAACAAGTTTCTGCTGTTTTTAAAAAAAAGAAAGAAATATAGAAATATAAATTATATTATTACATCATTTATATCTATACACCTTATTGAAAATAATAACATATATATTATTAAATTATAGCCATGGTTCATCAGCATCTATGTTCCCATGAGTTTGGAGACGGAACATTTTCTACCGGTGACCATATTGGAGTTTGAACATGGTCTGAAGGAGATGGAGTTCTGTAAGAAGGTTCAGCAACATCATCCTTCTTAGATGAACAAATTTTCATGGCAATCTTTTCAGGAAAACTTAAACGTCTTGCCGTGACTTTTTGTTCGTAATAGAGTTCCCGTTGCATATTCATTTGCTGTTGTTGGTAGTGATGTATTTCATCAATCTTTTGTTTGGTTGATGGAGATACTACCATTGCATTTTTCCCTTTCTTTTTATCAGGTGTATAGCCTGTATGGGAGTCTTCCCATGGTTTCCACCTGTGTCGGGGGTCATTATCTGGAGAGGAGAATTCTAGAACATGGTTAGGCATTGGAAAAGTAGGATAGGGACCATTTTCGGGGATGCGATCAGAATAGTCGTCGTCCGGAGATGTGTATGAAAGATGAGAATTTTCAGAATTGTAGACGTCATTATTAGAAGACATTTTTGTTTCAAGTTTTGTTTTGTAAGAAGATTTTTGTATTTTATGTTCTATTCAATAAACATAGTAAATATATATAACCATTTATTTTCTAAAAAAATAGTGGTTTAAAACAAATTTTAATTTTAATCACAGAAATTTTTAAACAAAAACTGTTTGTAATTGTATGATATATAATGCTTTAGAGTCAAAAATAGTTTGTTCTGAAATTAAGGTTAATGGTACAGATTGTAAATAGAGCTGGAACAAGAAACACCCATAGCTCAAGTGGCTATAATACAACATCTAACATATAAGTCAAAGGTCATGAGTTCGAGTTCCGCTTTGGTCAGAAATAAAATAATTTTTTTTTTTCCATATTTTTGCATATTTTTATTCATAAGTCTTTAAACGACATTATACCTAAATCACGTCTTAGTTTTATAAAAGTATTTTCATTTAGCGGTTTAGTAAAAATGTCAGCTATTTGATTTTCAGTGTTGATAAATTCTAGATTTATTAATCCTTTTTCCAAACAATCACGAAGTTGACGAATATCAATGTGTTTTGTTCATGAGTGATTGACCGGATTTTTAGAAAGATTTATTGCACTAGTATTATCACAATAAATTAATGATTTTTCAAGATGACAATTAAAATCTTGTAGTGTCTGTTGCATATATACGACTTGTGCACATGCCAAAGCAGCAGATATATATTCTGCTTCACACGTTGATAAAGAAACACAGTTTTGTTTCTTACTAAACCAAGAAACTAAGGAACGTCCAATGAAGTGACACGTTCCGCTCGTACTTTTTCGATCCGTCCGACTTCCTCCAAAATCAGCATCACTATAGGAAACTAATTCGAAAGGACATTCTTTCGGATAAAATTGTCCGAAATCTTTGGTTTTAGTTAGATAACGAATAATGCGTTTAACTGCTCTCATATGTGATTCTTTGGGATTTGCTTGAAATCGAGCACATAAACAAACACTCATCATAATATCGGGTCGACTCGCTGTTAAATAAAGTAAAGAACCTATCATACTATGATATAACTTTTGATCAACACTTTTGCCATCTTCATCTCTATCGAGATGAATCGTTGTACTCATAGGAGTTGGTTTGGCAGCAGTGTTTTCCAGACCAAAACGTTTGATTAAATTATAACAATATTTTTCTTGATTAATAAAAATTCCATTTTCAATTTGTTTAATTTGTAATCCAAGAAAATATGACAATTCTCCCATATGAGACATTTCAAATTCATTTGTCATTATAGTTGAAAATTCTTGACATAGTTTTTCATTTGTCGAGCCGAAAATAATATCGTCAACATATATTTGAATTATTAAAATATCTTTATTAGTTTTCTTAATAAAGAGTGTTTGATCTACTTTACCGATTTCAAAACCAGATTCTAATAAATAACCTTTAAGACGATCATACCAAGCACGTGGTGCTTGTTTTAAACCGTATAACGCCTTTTTAAGTTTATATACATGATCCGGAAATTTTTCATGATTGAACAAAGGTTGTTGTTCAACAAAAACATTTTCTTTTATGAATCCATTTAAGAATGCACTTTTAACATCCATTTGATATAGTTTAAAATTATGAAAACACGCGTAAGCTAATAATATTCGTATTGCTTCAAGTCGGGCGACTGGAGCAAATGTCTCTTCGTAATCAATTCCTTCTTCTTGATTATATCCTTGTGCAACTAATCTAGCTTTATTCCTTGTTATATTTCCTAGTTCATCTGCTTTATTTTTGAAAACCCATTTAGTACCGATGACTGATTGATCACTGGTTCTAGGAACGAGTTCCCAAACTTCGTTTCGTTCGAATTGATTTAATTCTTCTTGCATGGCAAGTATCCAGTAGTCATCAATTGAAGCTTCTTTTATATTCTTAGGTTCTATGTTAGAGAGAAAAGCTACATGACCAACTTGATTTAGTTGATGTCTGGTTTTAACATTCGTATTAACTTCTCCAATTATATTTTGCACAGGATGATCTCTTAAAATTCTAGGTGGAGATTTTATTCTATTAGAAGTAACGTTTGTATTGGTTTCATGAATATCAAGATTTTCATTTGTATTATTATTTTCATTTTGAGTAGATTCATCATCAGAATCAATAGTAACACTTGGATTTATATTTTTAAAATTTTCGTTGAAAGAAACATGTAAACTTTCTTCAATAATTTGAGTTCGTTTATTATAAATTCGATAAGCCTTGCTTCGTTCCGAATATCCAACGAATATTCCTTCATCGGATTTTGGATCGAATTTGCCTAGTTGATCTTTAGTATTTAAAATAAAACATTTGGAACTAAAAACTTTTAGATATGAAATATTTGGTTTTCTTCCATTTAGAAGTTCATATGGGGTATTTTTAGTTAATGGTCGAATAGAAACGCGATTCAGTACATAACAAGCAGTAGCTACAGCTTCTGCCCAAAAATGTTTCGATAAAGTTGTTCCATTTAGTAAAGTTCTTGCACATTCTTGTAACGTTCTATTTTTCCTTTCTACAACTCCATTTTGTTGTGGTGTTCTAGGAAACGAAAAATTGTGGTTAATACCTTTCTTGTTACAAAATTGTTCAAAAACTTCATTCTCAAATTCGCCTCCATGATCACTTCTTATATTTTTAATTTTCAATGTTTTAATATTTTGAATTCTTTTAACAAAAACTTTAAAATTATCAAAAGTATCACTTTTATTTTTCAAAAAGAAAATCCAAGTATATCTAGAGAAATCATCTACAGTAACAAAAACATATCTATTATGATTAATAGACTGCACTTGAGTTGGACCAAAAAGATCCATGTGTAAAAGTTCAAGCGGTTATTCTGTAGATATTACTTTCTTTGATTTAAAAGAAGATTTTGTTAATTTTCCTAATTTACATGCATCACAAAATATGTTAGTTTCGAATTTTATATTGGGTAAACCTTTAACTAATTTATTTTTAGCTAGTTTGTTGATGGTATTTTAATTGATGTGACAAAATCTTTTGTGCCAAAGATAAGAATCGTTTTCTTTAGCCAGTAGACACAGATTTGAATTATTATTAACGTTCATATTTAAGATGTAAATATTTTTATCTCTTTTTCCTTCGAAAATAATGTTATGATTTTTATCAAAAATGTTACATTTATTTTCTGAAAAAGTTATATTAAAACCTTTATCGCAAAGTTGACTAATACTTAATAAATTATGTTTTAAATTTTTAACTAATAAAACATCATTAATGAGAGGTAAATTAGATGTACCGTTGCTATTGACATTGCCTTTGCCGATGATATATCCTTTTGAGTTATCTCCAAAAGTGACTGCTCCTCCATTTGAGTATATAATGTTTGACAACATTTCTTTGTTTCCAGTCATATGTTTTGATCAACCGCTATCTAAAATCCATTTTCCTCTCTTCTTATGTGGTACCTGCAAAAAGTTTATAAAAAGTTGGTACCCAATCTTTTTAGGGTCCTAAGAGTTAGATCTTAGGAAGCCAAACCCATACGGGTTCAGAATTCCCTTTATAAACATAATTTTGGTTATTATGAACAGTTTCCATAAAAATTTTGATATGTTTATTCCTTATCAATATATTATTTATTTTTGGAATCCATATCTTAATAGTTTTAGCATTTGAATAAACTATTTTCTTAATATCTTTCTTAATTTTATTATTAATTTTACTTTTAGCAAAATTATTTTGTTTCTTAAATCCTAGTCCAGATTTATTGTTAGAGGATTGAGAGTTTTCTAGTATACTAGAAAGATTTTCTCTTCCTTTATTGAAATTAGAAACATTTTTAGAAATATCATCAAATTTTATTTTCAGACTTGATTTTTCTAACTCTAAATCCTTAATCTTAGATATTAAACTATTATTTTCGAAAAGTGAAATATCATTTTTATTTTTCTGAATTTCTTGTTCTTCAGATATTGACGTAATTTGAGAAGATAAGTTAGAATTCGATTGTTGAGAAATTTCAAGTTCTTCTTCCAATATTATCTTCTCATCTTTTAACATATCTACTTCTAAAACTGTTCTATCTAACTTTCTTTGCAATTCTTTATTTTTCTTTTTAAGTTGTTTTGTTAAATTTACTAATTCAGAATTTATTTCAATTAAATCTTCAAAAGTAAAATCACTTACATCGTCTGACGAGGCCATGAAGCATACATTTGCTTGTTCATTATCACTTTCACTCTCTGATGAGGATGATGAGTCAGTGTCGTCCCAAGTGACTGAAAAAGCCTTTCGTTTGGTTTTATCCTTCTTGGAGTTATTCTTTTTACGATCTGGACAATCCTTCTTCATGTGTCCTTTCTTGTGACATTCATAACATTCCATTGTTGAAGATGATGGTTTGCTGCTATTGGAATTGTTGTTGGAATTATTTTTGTTTCCCTTGAATTTGTTTCTGTTGAATTTCAAAAACTTTTTGAAATTTTTAGCGATCATTGCCATATCTTCATTATCTGAGTCGGAATCATCTTTTTCTGCTTGGAATGCCACATTTTTCTTTTCTTATGCACCATTTCGTTTTGCCTGCAAATTTACTTCGTAGGACATTAAATTACCTATCAATTCTTCTGGCTTTAATGTTGACAAATCAGTCGCTTCTTCACTAGCTAGGACTTTTCGTTCCCATTCGTCCATTAAAGAATTTAAGATTTTTGTAACAACATCAAAATCAGTAAACTTTTGTTCTAGTGATAATAAAGCATGATAAATATCCTGAAATCTAGAGTACATGTCATTTATAGATTCATTTGGCCTCATTTTAAAATTTTCAAATTGATGTTTCAACATAGAAATTTTGCTTAATTTAACTTTGTTTGTTCCTTCATGTGAAACTTTAAGAGTTCTCCAAATTTCATAACTGGAAGTGCACATGCTAACTCTATTGAATTCATTTCTATCTAATGCACAAAATAAAATATTCATAGCCTTAGCATTTGATGTAGCATCTAGTTTTTGTGTGTTACTCCAAGTTGAGTATTCTCCAGTAAGAGTTGTGTACTCACTTTGTATAATATTCCAGATATCAAATCCACTTGATTGCATATAGATTCTCATTCTAGTTGACCAATAATTGTAATTTATACCATTGAAAAGTGGAGGTTGTGAAGTCGATTGACCTTCTGTGAAACTAGAATTAGTGTGTGTTAACATCGTTAATTTGTGTGGTTGCCATATTACTAGAAATAAATATCAAATAACTTTGTGATGGTTATAGGATGACCTTGCTCTGATACCAAATGAAAGTGTACGTGTAGTACTAAGGATCATGTAATATGGTATATTAATGCGGAAACTGGTAATAACAGTAAAGTGTAAATTAAAGTAAGCACACCAGGAATTTTTATACTGGTTCGAACTTCCCGTTCTACGTCCAGTCCCAGGATACCCTCTGGATTTGAACTAAACCCGTCACTTAACCCGGAGGAATAGGTATACGACACCTGAGCAGCCGAACAGGAATTTTTCCGCCTCAACAGCCGAAGTGGACTTCAACTTAATACAAAATGTTTGTTGACGAATGTGTTCTGAATAACACTGATAGTCTTTTGATAGTACAACTTTCCTATAATCAAATCCCCAAGAGTATGTATGTGTGTGAAGATTTAGAAGGAAGATAATCACGTAGAATCGAAGTATATGAATTAAAACAAGGATTTTAGTGATATTAATTAAGAATGAAAACTTTTATTTGCAGAAATGAATAGAGATTAGATTTCAGAAATATAAACAAGAATCGGTGATTGTAGAAGTGAATTGAATATGTTTATATAGTTGTAGAAGAGTTGTAATCTTTCATGAAGAGTTTTAGTTAACAGTTGTGTCCATACTTCTTGAAATAGAGGACATTCCTCTTCATGAAATGATCGCATCTCTTCAGTAAACTAGCCGTTATTCTCTGGTCGGTCGACCGGAAAACCTGGCCGATCAGCTGAGTTTGAAATCGTATATAAAACAGAAAGTCACTGTGCACATAACACAGGGTCGGTCGACCGAGGATCCTGGTCTGTCGGCCGACCTGGTGTTACTTGCACAGTATACACAGTCTTAATATAAATTGTTTTGTGTGTGTGTGACTATTTGAGGAATGATTTTAACAATATTCTAAGACTCAATAAAATAAAATATTCATACTAATCTCTGGATTGTAGTCTTATCTCCTTTGTAGTTTCACAATATACGTTTATTCTCTTTTTGTCGCTTTCATATAGTATTCTCTTTGTATTTCGTCGTATGATCTCTGAAGCTTGTGTCATGAATCAAAACTCATGAATCAACAACATCAACCCATGGTCTAGTAGGCACGGGCAATGGCATATACAATCCTGCATTCGTAGCTGTCCCTTTGGAAACTTGACATATGTGACATCTCTGCACAAATCTTTCAACTTCTTTCCTCATGGAAGGCCGAAAATATGATTGAGAAATCAACTGCAAGGTACGATCTCTTCCCACATGACCTTCTTCATGCAATTCCTTCACAATCTTCATTCGCAAACTGCACTCTAGTATACACAACCGATTTCCCTTAAATAGAAAACCTTCTACCAACACATACTCATCTGTCCTCCCTTTCTCGAATTCATCTACAATCTTGGCAAAGTAAGGATCCTCAACAAACAAATCTGGAAATACATCAAACCCCGTCACTTCAACTCTCATCGTAGTCAACAAATGATTTCTTCTACTCAATGCGTCTGCCACACGATTTGTAACTCCCGACTTATGCTTTACAACAAATGTAAACTGTTGCAAGTATGCGATCCATGAAGCATGCCTGGCTGCAATCTTATCATGTCCCTGCAAATGTTTCAATGCTTCATGGTCAGTATACAACACAAACTCTTTATGAAACAAATAAGGTCTCCAATGCTTTATGGCTTGGACAATAGCATAGAACTCCAAGTCATAGGTACTGTATCTTGTCTTGGCTCTAGAAAGTTTCTCGCTAAAATAAGCAATTGGACGACCCTTTTGGCTTAACACTCCACCAATTCCAACCTTAGACGTACGCATCAGTATCTAGCTCAAAGAGCAACTGAAAGTCCGGGTATCTAAGAATCGGTGTTGTAGTCAAGAGTGTCTTGATCTGTTGGAAAGCAGAATCAACCTCTTCAGTCCACACAAACTGCTTTCCTTTCATACAATCTGTCACTGGTGCCATCACGCTACTGAAATGTGGAATAAACCTTCGGTAGAATGATGCTAATCCATGGAAACTTCTCACTTCAGTTACAGTCCTGGGTTGTGGCCAATCCTTGATTGCTTCAACTTTACTTTGATCCACATGGATACCTTCCTTGGACAATACATACCCCAAGAACAAAACACTGTGCGTCATGAACATGCACTTCTTTGTTGCCGCGTAAAATTGCTCCTGACGAAGTATCATCAACACTTCCTGCAAGTGTTGTAGATGCTCTTCTGTGCTTCCACTGTATATCAATATATCATCAAAGTATACCACCATGAACTTGCCAATAAACGGTCGAAAGATCTGATTCATCACTCGCATAAAAGTACTAGGTGCATTTGAAAGACCAAATGGCATGACCAGCCATTCATACAACCCCTCCCGTGTCTTGAAGGCTGTCTTCCATTCATCCCCTGGTCGAATTCGAATCTGATGATACCCACTCTTCAGATCAATCTTTGAAAAGATAGCAGCTCCACTCAACTGATCTAACAAGTCGTCCAATCTTGGCATTGGGAATCTGTACCTCACCGTAATCTTGTTTAGTGCTCGACTATCTGTACACATTCTCCAAGTTCCATCCTTCTTTGGTACTAACAAGGCGGGTATTGCACAAGGACTTAAACTTTCTTGTACGCGCCCTTGTTCAAGTAACTCTTCCACCTGCCTTCTCAACTCTTCGTGCTCCTTTGGACTCATTCTATAATTGTGGTCTATGTGGTAACACAGCTCACGGAACAAGATCAATCTGGTGTTGTATGTCTCTCAACGGTGGTAACTCTTTTGGTAATTCTTCAGGAAACACATCTTCAAATTCGTTCAACACTGGCTTAACTTCCTCAGGAATTTGAACCGCTTCACTACTTTCACGTCCAATCAACAGAAATACTTCAGGGCTATCCTCTACTTCTTTGACAAATTCCTTCAAAGATAACAGAGTCTTTAGTTCTTCGATTTCCTCCAAGTTGCTTTCACTTTGTTGTCGCCTTTTAGGAACTAAAGTGATTCTAGTGCCATCGAACATGAAACTATAGCAGTTAGTCCTACCATCGTGTTGCATGGCTCTATCGAATTGCCACGGTCGTCCCAACAACAAATGACATACATCCATATCCACCACGTCACACCAAATTTCATCCTTATACTTCTTTCTGATGGAAAAAGTTACACAAGCTCTTCGACCAACATTCACTTCCCCACCTTTCCTCAGCCAAGCCAATTTGTAGGGTTTGGGATGCTTTTCTGTCTTTAACGCCAACTTCTTTACAGCTTCTGTAGAGATGATGTTATCACAACTCCCTGCATCGATAACAAACTTACAAACTTTTCCCAAAATAGTGCATGTCGACAGAAAAATATTATTCCTCAACCAACTAGTCTCCTCTTCTTGCTTTAGTGTCAAGCAAGATCTCTTCATCATTAAAGAATATCCCTCGTCTCCCGTCAATAATTCTTCTTCCTCCTCAACCTGTGGTGAATTGGAACATTCTACTTCTGCATCCTCATCCTCAACCTCAGCAACCATCGCTCGCTTCTTAGGCTTCGGGCATTCATTGCTCTTATGACCAAACTCCTGACAGTTATAACACTTGAAATTGTTGTTGACCTTGGTCTTAGCAGTTTCATTGACAACCGGTTTACTAACAGCCTTGGAAACATTAGTATTGCTACTAGCCCCCTTTACCTGATTGCTCGAACTTGTAAACGCCACCTCCTCTTCTACCTTGCTTCTCCCAAACTAGAGCCTTCTGGTGTGCTTCAGCAACGGATCTCGGATCAAACATATTTACCATATCCTGAATTTGCATTCTCAATCCTCCAATGTCAACTGTTCCTCCGTTTCCATGATATCGTTTCTAGCAATCAGTTGATAAAACTCATCTGCATAATCATTTACCGACTTTGTCCCTTGTCTCAAATTCTGTAAGCGCTGATACATAAGAGACTGATAATTATAAGGCAAGAAAGTAGCCTTCATCAACTTCTTCATCTTTTCCCATGAAACAATCTTCGACTTTCCCATTCTTTCCTGTGTAAGTTTAGTTTGTTGCCACCATGCCACAGCTCTTCCCCTAAATCGTGTAGCAACCAACTTAACTCTACGATGCTCGGGTACTTCCTTGAAGTCAAAAATTTCTTCAACATTTGATAACCAATCCAGAAACTCTTCCGCTAGCATTCCCCCTTTGAATTCTGGAATCTCTGTTTTCATTCCCGACTCCCATCGACGATCATCTTCGGAATCTCTATTTCGATTTCGCCCTTAGCCATGGTTTCGACAGGAGCTACTACCACTATCACTGGATTCCTCCCAATATGACGTATGTCGATGTCGATTCTGACCATCAACATTTCTGCTACCACGCACGTCTATTTCTCTCGAAACTGACGGTTCTCTTCTTTCCCAATCCGATGGTGGTGACATTCTTCTCCTTTCGGAATTTGACGGCGAAATTCTATGTCCACCTTGATTTGAACCTGGCGATGCTCTTTGTCGAGTTTGATTCATATCCATCATGAGCCTTTCCAATCTACCAATTCCCTCATCAAACTTCTCATTGAATTTATCACTAATTCGTTGCTCCATTTGTTCAGCATATTCTCTTCGATACACATATGCAACATTCTGATGACGATTAACTCTTCTTGGAGGCATTGTCAAATCTTCAACAAATCCAAACACAAACTTCAAATCACGCAAACTTGAAATCCAACGAACTTTGAAAAGTTCGTTTCCTAGCTCTGATACCAAATGACGCAGCCTACAGGATCAAACAAATCACGAATTGATGAATTCGCGGAAAATGAATCGATGAATTGAAGATACCCAAGTGCCCAAATCCGTTGATCTCTCGAGATACCGGATTCTAGCTATCTTCAACACGTTGATCGCGCACGATACCGCGTTAGAAGATCTACTATTCTTCGACGTTGATCTCGCGCACGAGATTCCGTGAATCGGCTTCAAGTTCGTTGATTCGAGCGCACTCGAATATCCGAAGATGGAGAAAGGAGATAACACTCAACTTCCAATTTTAATGGTGGCACAAAGCACAAACCAAATTTTATTCAATATTCAACTTCTTTTTACAAATGACAACACACCCCTATTTATAGCAAATTACAACACATACTCGACTTAACATATGCGACACATTACAACACAAACGACTTAACAAACAACGACACACGACTTAACAGTCAAACGACATAACAAAAAACGATTTACAACTTCATGCGATTTAACAATAATGCGACATACGACTTAACAAAACAGCCATCCACTTGAGCGACTTAAGGAAGTAACGACATAAGTCTTTAGCGACATAAGGTTTCAGTGACATAAGACTTCAGCGACCTACTGGAATTCGCGACCTACTGTAGCTTCGCGACTTAGGGCTGAGCGACCCATGACTTAAGGCATCTTCGCGTCCTACGATTCAAGAAATCTGGAGTGACTCGCGACCTAAGGAAATCGCGACATAGGCTGCTGGAGTGATTTCGTTCGCGACCTAAAAAGGAGAAGGAGCGAGAACGACTTCGTGAATTCTGGATTTGCTCGCGCCTTACTGTATGTCATTCGCGACATAAGGAGGAGCGATCTAAGGAGCGGCTTCGACTTAAAGAGCTTCGTGATTTAGGGAAGCGGCCGCGACTTAAGGTAAGTCGTTTAATCCTTATCTCGCGCTGCATCAGGACTTCACAATGCCTGAGCAGCAGAACATGACTTCTACTAGTATCTAAACTTGTCTGACTAATGTGTTCTTGATAACACAGATATGTCAATGTGTGTACACCCTTCCTATAATCAAATCCTCAAGTATATGAGTGTGTGTGAAGATATTTGATGTGCACGTAAATATGCATATTTTTACCACCATATTTAATCTATTTAAATTAAATAAATGATCATATCGGGTATTTTAACTTGTTTGAACCAAAATTCAAAAAATTCCAAATTGTCACATATTCATCTTCATCCAAGGGCAAAATAGACATTTTTGTGCATAAATTAACTTGAGAAAATTTAATTAGAAATTTTCATACTATTTTGTAGGAATTTGATTTCAATTACAAGTGGTTTGATGAAGAAGATATGCATGCACAAAAAGAACACAAAGGAATGAAGAGGGAAATAATTCAAAGTGAAGATCATGGAGGACCCCACCCACTTACCTTGTTTTTCGATTAGGAGCTAAGCACATGATAAAAGGTCATTAAAGCTTCATGTACATTTAAGTGGGGAATTAGTGGATGTTAATGATTACTTGGCCACCACACTACCTCAAGGGCAATTTGAGCATTCCCCAAATTTATGAATTTGGGTTTCATACATGTATAAAGACCCCTTATGTTCACTACACCAAATTAGGCAAATCCTAACATTTATAAGTGTTACAAATAATTTCAGTAACACTTTTTAAGTGTTACTAATGGACTGTGAGGAATGAAGCGGCCAAATTTGTAACACTTATAAGTGTTACGAACGTACGTATTACTAACACTTATAAGTGTTGGTACAGAAATATACGGTAACGCTTATAAGTGTTGGTACAGAAATATACGGTAACGCTTATAAGTGTTGGTACAGAAATATGCGGTAACGCTTATAAGTGTTGGTACAGAAATATACGGTAACGCTTATAAGTGTTGGTACAGAAATATACGGTAACACATATATGTGTTGTTACACATAAAATGCTTTGCATATCATTTAGGTTTGTAACGTAGATAAGTGTTGTTATCCAAAATATTGGTAACACTTATATGCGTTACTAATTGAAATTATGTTTTTACACTATTTTACACACAATTAATATTAAATTCTTAAAACAAATGAATATAATATCTCATAAATGATGATGTCCATATCATATACAATTCATCATATCAATTCAATATGAAGTCTAAAATGCTTCCATATCTCAAATGCAACAATATCATATTTATATAATACTATAATATGAGCTACAAACTTTCCAATTTCAAAATACCACAATATCATATCCAAATTATAAAAAAGCAATTTCATATCTAATTTTAAATATCCAATATAATACAAGCTACTAATAAATAGAATTTTAGATATTACGAAGAAAAAACTGCAGCTCCACCATTTACATACAAACTTCACCATCATCACAGCATATCTCAACATCCCCTACATCATTATTTCTGCCATCCATAACTATCCACAACTATCACAACAGTAAACTCTGCCATCACTTCTTCTCATACATACAACTGCTGCCACATACACCCACACTTCTAACAAACTGCCTACATTCATTCATTCATTCATTCATCTCACCGAGTTCCACCAGCATACTTGCAACTACACTTCACACTTCACATAATACACTGCACTGCCTCAACATTCCAGTGCATCCTGCCTCAAAATTCCCACTGACTTAACTGCCAGCTGCCATATACATAACTGCTACAACCCTCTTCACCACAAATACAAAACTTTCACCTCCCTGCACACATCACCCATACGAACCATCAAGTGCAACATCACTTCTGTGCACACTTCCTTGCATTGCCAACAACAAACCCCAAAACATCACCCTACCACTGCCAATAAACCAACCTACTCCATCAACTCATAACCTCTGATCAACTTCTTCCCTACCTGAAAACAGTCACATCTACTTATACAAACATGCTTGCAACATTCATTGTCATCTCCTCCTCTTCTTAAAATTGCTAACATCAGAATCTCACAACTTCATCACACTTCAACAACCTGACCATCACCTTCCCTGCCTGACAAACACCTTGACACACCAGAGCCACACATACATGCACTTCCACGCCGCCACTAACCTCATCGAACACCAGCAGCTTCCATGAGGAAGATATAATGATACCCTTAAGAAGAAAATATCTTATTAATAGATACCTTGAAGATCAAATTAAGCTTGTAAACTGCAAAGTAAACCTGCAGAATAATTAGTTTTTCCAGTTCATAGAAGTAATATTATGCCAAAGGGGGAAAATATATCATTGAGGTCTCTAAAAAGATTTGCTCCAAATGATGGACAAGAATACAAATTTTATCAACCGCTAAAGGAAGTATAAGTAGAAAATTGAATAATAGTAAGAATAATGTAAGAAAAATACATCACCTTAACACACTCTAATATTGTGGCTCTGTGCCGCTACACTGCTTGAGAATCAACTGACATAGCCTTCATCATCATGTTCAATGCAACGTATCTGTAGTACACAAGTTATTAGCATCGTTTGAATAGTAGCAAACATGCTTGACATTGTTTCATTCACACATATGTTTATGCATGTATAGCAAATCAAATTTTAGATAAAAGAAAAAGGTATTGTCCCAATTTTTTTGTTGATATGATACCAGACCCCGCACCAATTTAAAATTATATTCCGGGTCCTTAATATGATGAGTCAGCGTTTTTATTCTTTAATAATGCACACTTTTCTTTTTTCCCCTGTCATTTCTTTCATCATGCCTCTTCCATGATGACGCAGCGGAAATAACACTTGACGATGAAATGAAGATTTCGTGTCAAACTAATCGATGAAACGATTAGATGAAGCAATATGAATCGATGAATTGATGATACCAAACGCCCAAATCCGTTGATCACAAAGATACCGGACTTTAGCAATCTTCGACACGTTGATCGCGCATGATGCCGTGAGAGAGGATCTACAATTCTTCGACGTTGATCAAGCGCACTTGATTCCGTGAATTGGCTTCAACAATCGTTGATTCGAGCGCACTTGAATGCCGAAAGTGGAGATAGGAGATAACACTCAACTACCAATTTTAATGGTGGCACAAAAGCACACAAAAGAAATTTTTATTCAAATTCAACAACTTTTTTACAAATGACACAACCCCTATTTATAGGAGATTACAACACATATGAATTAACAAAGTGGTACAACAAACACAGCGACTTAAGAAAATGAAATACAAATAGTTCAACGACTTACAAACACACAAACGACCTAAATAACAACGCATGCGACTTAAAATTCTTCACGCGACTTAACAAACTTCACATGAGCTAAAATGAAGCACGACAAAGAAACTTCGCGCCTTAGAAATCATCAGCGACCTAACTATGTCGCTCGCGACTTAAGAAAGGTCGTACGAAAATGCTTTCATGCGACTTATCACTTCACACGAGCTAAGAGAAAGTGGCAAAGAAATCTTCGCGACCTACTGAGAATTTGGGAAGCGACTTAGTTTAGTTCGTGATTTAGGTTTAGGTCGGGGAAGGGTTTAAGTCGCGGTGGCGACTTAGGTTTAGGTCGTGGATGATGGAGCTTCGCGACTTATGCTTAGTTGTCTCGCGACTTAGGGTTTTAACTCGGTAGGTGGTAGGTCGCTTGCGAGATGAATAGTCGCGACCTATGGCTTTGGAGTTTGCGACTTTGGAATAGAGTGGGAGCACTCGCGACATAAGGCAGGTAATTCGCGACTTAGGGTTTGTGAAGCTTGCAGCATATCTCGTTCGCGATTTAAGGCGGAGTTAGGTCGCTCGCCAGTGTAGTTAAGTCGTTCGCGAATTAGGCTGGTGGAATTAGATCGTGGTGGAGTTAGGTCGCTGGAGAGACTTAGGGTAGTTGTAACGACCCGGAAATTTCGAACCCGAAATTTCCAGATAGTTAGAAGAAAAAGAAAGAGATAGAAGAAAGAAACAGAAGAAGAAGAAGAAGAATCAGAAACATCAACATCTCACATTCGCAGCGGATAAAATATAATAATAAATGATAACAGTTTTATAAAACAATATTATATCTGTCGATTACATTTTAATACATCAGAGTTACATATTTATACAGACACTGGATATACATAATTATCAAGCCTCAGATATACAATAATATATCATAGTAGAACCACTCCATACGTTCCTGCCATCCAGCTCGTCTCCTGAACTCCCAAACGTCCTTACTTGAAAATCTGTAATACTCGGTCTGACCCGAGCATTACATCAAAGTAACACCCGGGTCAGGCTGGAAACCAGCGTGAGTAAACCCAAATATGAAATACCAAGCTATAACTTAAGTGAATTACCATGGTAACTCGTAGTTTTCTACGAGTTCTAATCTTATTTAATTCAATCATTTATTTCAAAACAATATCCAAGAATCGTTATCAGTTTTAAATATCCATGATACTTAGCTTATTTCATTCCAGCCTGTTTGCTTCTAAATTCACATTTATAAAGAATCGAAGTGGTTTCGGGTATTGCTGATACCCGACTCCGGTCTCTTCGAATCCAATGTTATTTATTGAACCAAAAGTTTAAGTTTAAACAATACAATTTATACACAACAATCCATCTCATATCACACATCAGCACATACCACATATCGGAGATATCACATAATCCAAGGCATCCAATATCATTCAATCATTCATTAAGCAAGATTAATCAACCTCGCCATCTCTAATTAATTTAATTAACCATCAATGAATTAAATTAATTACTTTAATTACTTTTAAACCCTGTTTACTTAACATTAATTAATTACAAATTAATTAATTAATCATCCCTTAATTATCCGTCTTAATTAATCATCCTTAATTAATTACTCTTTAATCACATTAGTAATTATAAATTTATTATCCTTGACCATTCACATTAATTAACCTTTAATTATTTTCTTTAATTAATTATACTATAATTAATTACATTAATTAATGATCCGTAATTAATTACCTTCTTAATCATCTGGATTATCCTAAATCCTACTTACTTAACATTTATTAATTACAAATTAATTAATTAATCATCCCTTAATTATCTTCCTTGATTGATTATCCTAAATTACAATAAGTAATTAACCCTTAATTATATTTTAATTAATCATCTTGATTAATTATTCTTTAAGTACACTAAGTAATTATCTCATAGTTATTCTTTTTTTTTTAATTAATCACTCTTGTTTAATTATTCTTTAATTATTAATTTATAATTAATTGTTTCATTAATAAATGAATACTTCCATAAATTAAATTCCTTTTTAATTTACTACCTTAATAAGTAATTAATCACCTTATTAATTAACCCTAATCCTTAATGATTAATTACAATTAAATAATAAATCCTTTATTTAACTATATTAATTAATTCTTTTTAAAATCTCCTGTACAATACTTAAAACCTGACCAACTCAAACCCCCCCCCCCCCGGGCAAAACACACGACTTCCCCGATCGAAACACGGAGCTACTCACTACATCCACTTCTTCGAGGAAATCTTTAAACGCTTCGAGAGGTGACCCGAGCCAGGATCTCCTTCCCCGAAACTCAATTTCTAGATGCACGAAAACGTGCACATCCACATGCACACCGTCCCTGGTCGCCGACGAACTCCGCTCCGACTTCTGACGAACTGATCTTGACCTCGGCAACACCATGCGATCACTCAAATGCTACGATTCGATTGAGAATCGAATTCGACGAAGAAACCCACCCAGACTGTAACATCCCTCATCAGAATTCGACCACCTCCGACGATCCCTGCCATCATCATCCATGCCATCCCGACCAGACATTCGCCATAGCCTCCTCCTCCTATTCCCCCAGGTCCGATGACCTGAATTGCCTTAACAACGACGAAATCGACTTGAGAACAACGTCTATTAAAACTTGCTTTTAAACCCTACATCACCTTCTATACTTCACCATGGTGATCGAGAATTTCACCATGCATTTTTCCCGAGCTTCACCTCCATCAAACCCTATTCTGACCAAATACCGACCCATATTAACACTTGCTTCGCCAGAATTTGATCTAAACATATTTTCCGTTCATCACGAAAATACCCAATATATACGAATCTAAAAATCTTGAATTTTATTTTAAAAATCATGGTTTTCCAAATCGAACCCTATGATGTAAGTGAATCAATAAACTTTGATACTCGAATTTTAACATATATTTAAGCTTCACTGTTTTATCTTCTTTCCAGTATAAACTGTTTTCAAAATTTACTTAAAATATTTTTTAAAATTTTGATCTTGTTCATTCAAGCTTATTATGTTCAGATATCATGAGCTATAAGAAGCTAGAGAGAGAATTTGAAATTTTAAACAGGTTTTAAACCCTGTAATGAATGAACAGAGGCATGTTTTTGCCTGTTCCCAGACATATACACATATATTATAACACACACACAGATATAATCATTTTTAAACAACATGCACATCATAATACATAGCATACTTCAAAGATCATCACATGCAAATCAGATATATCAAGCTTTAAGTATTTATAAGGATGGTTTGCTCACCTTTTAAAATGAACAGAGCCTCTTTGAAACTGCATTTGAAAAGCCTTTGAATGCTTTTAAACTGAGATGCCCTTTGATCTTTAAAACTTTTTTAAACTTGAATGCTTGCTAGAAAACTTGCATGCATGCTTTGATTATTTAGGTGTTGCTATAGATCCCAGGTTTACTTGCTTCCAGACTTTGAAGAAAATATGCAGGCTTTGATGTTGAAAAAGAATTGCAGGCTAGAGTTCCAGATTTTAAAAGAATTTGCAGGCTGAACTTTGATTTTGGAAATGAGTTAACAGGTTGAAGAAATGTTGATTTCGGTTTGAGGAAGATGATTATCAGATTTGTTTTTGGGAATTTATTTTCATTTTTCTCTTAGTTTTTGAAAAGAAGGGGATAGGAAAAGAATGAAGGGAAGAAAAACAATGTATTTATAAAGGCTGATTTATAAATATAAATAAAAGAAAAATTAAAAATTAAAGATGACACTTGGTTTAAAATTCAACATTTGTCACATAGAGTTGTTAATTAATTAACACTTGTTAAAACAAAGCCTTTAGAGAATTACACATGTCTTTTAAGTAATCTTTACTTATTTTTAAATATTAATAAAAGCTTTATACTTAATTTATTAATTTACAAATACTTATCTATATATATAAAAGAAATTACTTTAAAGAAAATAAAACCAATTATATTTATAAATAAAGCTTATATATATTATTTTAAAATATCTACCCTTTGAATTTCCAAATTTAAATCTAGATTTAAATTCAACTTCAATTTAAAAAAATCAATTTGATGTATATATATCATATATTTTTAAACAAACACAAATTAAATTTGTATATAATAATTCTCTATACATGAATATATACAACATATTATTATTATTGATTTGAAATTAACAATCTTACCAAATTTTAAATAAATTTTTAAATGGAGATTATCACATTTGAATTTGTTCGATTTATAAATCAGTATTTTAAAAAGTTAAATCAGATAACTATCCAATTATCTGATGCCCGAAAATCCGGGATATCACATTCCTCCCCCCTTTAAATCTTTTCGTCCTCGAAAAGGAATGAAGCAAGAATTTTATTACAGTTAAATTATTCTTTGAGTATTTTCATCTATAAACTCTTTAATTAAGAAATTTTAAAATACTTCAAAAATCAATATAATATCACCAAAATAGTTTTATAAAAATACTTTTTATAACTCGATGTCTCAACCAGTCCATCCTCATTCCCATAGAAATTCGGTCATACGTTGATCAGACGTAAGACTGAAAATCTATAAGTACTTAGCAGACCCGGTTTCAACATCCAGTGAAAATATTTGGAAAATAATTTATTGAAAATATAGAAAACAGTTTTGAAAATAGAGAAAATATCTTTGGTGAGAATGCTCTGGAAATCATCACCCCCATCCATGGTCGCAGTTAACCCGATGGTTACGTTGTCGTCCCGGCAAAATCCACAGATAACTGTAGGTCTCCGCGCTCCTCGATTACGCCATGGAACCCGCTACAGATCGCAATTATACCCGGGCCTTACGTTGCTATCACAGCACAAACCCATATAACTGTAGGCATCAGCGCCACCGAATTTCGCTGCCAAATAATGAAACTTCTCCCACATAGGTCGCAGTCTACCGATATAAAATCAAACGCAGACTGTTGACTCTCAGCGGCACAAACGACTTTCGCTATGTTACCATAGTGTCACAGTCTACCGATATAAAATCAAACGTAGACAGTTGGCTCTCAGCGGCACACATGACTTTCGCTATGGTCTGCAGTAGATCGCAGTGACATCGAGTTAAACTGTCGTCACAGCATAACCCAAATGCCTCTGTGGGCACCAGCCCCTCGACTTTCGCTACACAAATAATCCTCAGGAACTAGTTTGTCCGGACTCCTCACAGGATCAACTTTAGAATCCCCCCTTGGGGTTCAAGGCAGTACCACCCTGTGGCACTCCTGAGAAGTTCATTTCAAGGGAGCGCCTTTTTCCCCAGAGCTATACTCAAAACATTTTATACTATATACTTATAGTATCTTCAAATCATACCCTTTATGATTTACCAAAATCTCCTTTACACAAAATCGATTATCAAAAATCGATAATTCTCAAACTAGGCTTTCCAAAATCCAAAATTGATTTCTCAAAAATCAAAAGCCTTTTCCAAATTCATAGGTTCCCAAAACCTTTTCCAAAATCATTCTCATAAGATCCTTTATATATATATATATATATAACTTTAAAAATCTTTGGATCACTTCAAACTTGTATAAAACCTCTTTTTATACTTCAAATATTTCCAAAAACCCTTTTATTCTGGCTAGATTCAATAAGGGGAGTTTATCATATTATAAAATATAACTTTATTTATTGCCAAATCAAATATTCAAGTTTGATTTCTTTATAAAGTTATTTACCATTTACTTCCATAAAGTAAATTTTAACCAAAGAAATATCCAATTCCATTATATTTCACAAATATACTTTTCATTTCAAAACCATTGCAAATTCCTTATTCACAAATTTTCAATGCCAATTTCATTCAAACCCGTACGATGTACACATATCATCCGTACGCTATATCAATTTGATCGCTCACTCGATCACACGATTTCACTTCCGAACTAGTATTGTCCACCCGTCTTTCTAGTGCGGACTCAGATCTGGTTTCTTGATCAGAAACCGTCATTCTCCTTGCATAGTCACAACTATGATAGAGAATATCCAGAACCAATCAACAACCCATATCCAGGTTCGCCGTCGAAAATCGAGCGAAAAATTCCCAACTCGGATCGATAATACTATCTCGAAATTCTGTGTTCGAATCTGGATCAAATCACTATGCGAATAGAATGATATACGTATATCCTACGTATTTATCTTTTATTGGTTATTAGCCAAATCAATTCTCTTTTCTATTCAGATTTCTTTTAATTCCATTCACTTATTCTCAATTGCTTCCATTACCAATTGAGTTATTACTTCAATTACAAACAGTTTGAACTCTGACCTTTTTAAATTTAAAAATAGCTTGAAAAAAAGTTTTTAAAATAGATAAGTAGTTGAAAAATAGTTATTAGTTTGTAAAATAGCTGTAAAATAGTTAAGTAGGTATAAAATAGTTAGATAATTGCAAAATAGTTTTTTTTAAAATAGTGATTAGATATAAGTAACTGAGAAATAGTAATTAGTTTATAAGACAGTTTCAAAATAGTTAAATAGTTCCAAAATAATTGCAAAATAAGTATAAGATAGTTTTAGGTTTAAAAAGAAAGATTGTATAGTAAATAGTTTGGAAAATATATTTGTATTAAAACAATTTATTTTGAAAATTATCCAGAGTCAAACCGTTTAATTTCCCAATCTCCATTTCCAATTAGTTTCTCATCAATTTAAATTTTCACTTCCATTTAAATTGACTCACTACTTCAATTTCCATTGAAATTGATTTAATCCCAATTCAAGTTGAATTAATCTTAATTCCTTTCCAAATTCAAATCAAATTCCATTTGATTTTTAAACTTATTCAACTTTAATCACAATTCCAAATTATTTCAAATCAATTTGGATTTATTTCAAATTGAATCCACTTCAATTTCAAATCATTTCAATTTCTATATGAATTAATCCCAATTCCCATTTGAATTTGAACTCATTCAATCTTCAATTTTATTTCAAATTAATCCAATTAAAATTTTCCATTTGAATTTTAAACTTATCCATCCTAAATCACAATTCCCATTTATTCAAATCAAATTCAGTTTGACTAATTCAATTTAAATCTCAATTTTAAACTATCTCGAATTATATAATTTCGAGTTAAAATTTTTAAATATTGATTTAATTCCTTAAATCACAATTCCTTTAATTTTTAACAAATTAAATCTTTAAACCATTTAATTCTGAATTCAAATTTCAAAATTCCATTTTAAAAATTATCTTTACTTAACTTATTACAAAGTGCAAATAAGAATTCAAAAACAATTTAATCTTCAAATTCTAATTTATTATCCATTTTCAATTTCCAGATCTCAAACCCATTTTGAGATCACTCATAACTCCCATTTAAATTAGCCATTTAACTACCCAAGTTAAATTTAAATTTCATCTTGAAATTTCCAATTCAAGTTATTCATTCAAACTTATTTAACTTCCTCCAAGTTAAATTAAATTTACTTAATCCGGTCCACTTTTCACAATTTGAATTCCCATTCAAATTTTAAACTTCAGATTAATAATCTTTCCCCTTTTAAGTTTAAAAAAAACTTAATTCTCTTAGGGTTTTCACATCACATTCCCAGGAAAAATTTAAAACTCAACACTTAGAGTTATTTCAAAGCATCTTTGATATTATGTATATCCTCATATATACATTTTCTTTACACACCAAGTTATACCTTAAATTTTTAAACCACCTTTGGTTTTAATTCAAAACAAACTTCTTTAAAACAATTTTCAAGTTTTCTGGATTTAGATTAAAATTTCACAATTTTAAATTATCTTCAATTCCAATTTATAAGTTATACTCACTTAAATGTTTACTTCTCTAAACATTTCATTTTGCTTAATCATTAATAACATTCATTATTAAACACAACTACCATTTATGATAATAACCAAGATTATCATATCTGGAAACCAATTCATTATTATCTTTATTCTATTTTAATTTGGTTGTATTTCTATTACCACTTAATTTAATTCAAATATTTTTAACAACCAATTACCTTAATATTTATTAGAAAGAAATATCATTTCATATATATATCAAAATATATTCTTATATAAAATCATTTAAAATCCTTATATAAGAAAATAACAATTACGCTCTCATATATATATATATACACACTCAACTCGTTCTAGGGTACCATTGACCCTATTCTTAACGAGTAATCCCAACAGAGTCAAGGTTCTCGCTTAACCTTCAGCTCTGATACCAAGTGTAACGACCCGGAAATTTCGAACCCGAAATTTCCAGATAGTTAGAAGAAAAAGAAAGAGATAGAAGAAAGAAACAGAAGAAGAAGAAGAAGAATCAGAAACATCAACATCTCACATTCGCAGCGGATAAAATATAATAATAAATGATAACAGTTTTACAAAACAATATTATATCTGTCGATTACATTTTAATACATCAGAGTTACATATTTATACAGACACTGGATATACATAATTATCAAGCCTCAAATATACAATAATATATCATAGTAGAAACACTCCAAACGTTCCTGCCATCCAGCTCGTCTCCTGAACTCCCAAACGTCCTTACCTGAAAATCTGTAATACTCGGTCTGACCCGAGCATTACATCAAAGTAACACCCGGGTCAGGCTGGAAACCAGCGTGAGTAAACCCAAATATGAAATACCAAGCTATAACTTAAGTGAATTACCATGGTAACTCGTAGTTTTCTACGAGTTCTAATCTTATTTAATTCAATCATTTATTTCAAAACAATATCCAAGAATCGTTATCAGTTTTAAATATCCATGATACTTAGCTTATTTCATTCCAGCATGTTTGCTTCTAAATTCACATTTATAAAGAATCGAAGTGGTTTCGGGTATTGCTGATACCCGACTCCGGTCTCTTCGAATCCAATGTTATTTATTGAACCAAAAGTTTAAGTTTAAACAATACAATTTATACACAACAATCCATCTCATATCACACATCAGCACATACCACATATCGGAGATATCACATAATCCAAGGCATCCAATATCATTCAATCATTCATTAAGCAAGATTAATCAACCTCGCCATCTCTAATTAATTTAATTAACCATCAATGAATTAAATTAATTACTTTAATTACTTTTAAACCATGTTTACTTAACATTAATTAATTACAAATTAATTAATTAATCATCCCTTAATTATCCGTCTTAATTAATCATCCTTAATTAATTACTCTTTAATCACATTAGTAATTATAAATTTATTATCCTTGACCATTCACATTAACTAACCTTTAATTATTTTCTTTAATTAATTATACTATAATTAATTACATTAATTAATGATCCTTAATTAATTACCTTCTTAATCATCTGGATTATCCTAAATCCTACTTACTTAACATTTATTAATTACAAATTAATTAATTAATCATCCCTTAATTATCTTCCTTGATTGATTATCCTAAATTACAATAAGTAATTAACCCTTAATTATATTTTAATTAATCATCTTGATTAATTATTCTTTAAGTACACTAAGTAATTATCTCATAGTTATTCTTTTTTTTTAATTAATCACTCTTGTTTAATTATTCTTTAATTATTAATTTATAATTAATTGTTTCATTAATAAATGAATACTTCCATAAATTAAATTCCTTTTTAATTTACTACCTTAATAAGTAATTAATCACCTTATTAATTAACCCTAATCCTTAATGATTAATTACAATTAAATAATAAATCCTTTATTTAACTATATTAATTAATTCTTTTTAAAATCTCCTGTACAATACTTAAAACCTGACCAACTCAAACCCCCCCCCGGGCAAAACACACGACTTCCCCGATCGAAACACGGAGCTACTCACTACATCCACTTCTTCGAGGAAATCTTTAAACGCTTCGAGAGGTGACCCGAGCCAGGATCTCCTTCCCCCAAACTCAATTTCTAGATGCACGAAAACGTGCACATCCACATGCACACCGTCCCTGGTCGCCGACGAACTCCGCTCCGACTTCTGACGAACTGATCTTGACCTCGGCAACACCATGCGATCACTCAAATGCTACGATTCGATTGAGAATCGAATTCGACGAAGAAACCCACCCAGACTGTAACATCCCTCATCAGAATTCGACCACCTCCGACGATCCCTGCCATCATCATCCACGCCATCCCGACCAGACATTCGCCATAGCCTCCTCCTCCTATTCCCCCAGGTCCGATGACCTGAATTGCCTTAACAACGACGAAATCGACTTAAGAACAACGTCTATTAAAACTTTCTTTTAAACCCTACATCACCTTCTATACTTCACCATGGTGATCGAGAATTACACCATGCATTTTTCCCGAGCTTCACCTCCATCAAACCCTCTTCTGACCAAATACCGACCCATATTAACACTTGCTTCGCCAGAATTTGATCTAAACATATTTTCCGTTCATCACGAAAATACCCAATATATACGAATCTAAAAATCTTGAATTTTATTTTAAAAATCATGGTTTTCCAAATCGAACCCTATGATGTAAGTGAATCAATAAACTTTGATACTCGAATTTTAACATATATTTAAGCTTCACTGTTTTATCTTCTTTCCAGTATAAACTGTTTTCAAAATTTACTTAAAATATTTTTTAAAATTTTGATCTTGTTCATTCAAGCTTATTATGTTCAGATATCATGAGCTATAAGAAGCTAGAGAGAGAATTTGAAATTTTAAACAGGTTTTAAACCCTGTAATGAATGAACAGAGGCATGTTTTTGCCTGTTCCCAGACATATACACATATATTATAACACACACACAGATATAATCATTTTTAAACAACATGCACATCATAATACATAGCATACTTCAAAGATCATCACATGCAAATCAGATATATCAAGCTTTAAGTATTTATAAGGATGGTTTGCTCACCTTTTAAAATGAATAGAACCTCTTTGAAACTGCATTTGAAAAGCCTTTGAATGCTTTTAAACTGAGATGCCCTTTGATCTTTAAAACTTTTTTAAACTTGAATGCTTGCTAGAAAACTTGCATGCATGCTTTGATTATTTAGGTGTTGCTATAGATCCCAGGTTTACTTGCTTCCAGACTTTGAAGAAAATATGCAGGCTTTGATGTTGAAAAAGAATTGCAGGCTAGAGTTCCAGATTTTAAAAGAATTTGCAGGCTGAACTTTGATTTTGGAAATGAGTTAACAGGTTGAAGAAATGTTGATTTCGGTTTGAGGAAGATGATTATCAGATTTGTTTTTGGGAATTTATTTTCATTTTTCTCTTAGTTTTTGAAAAGAAGGGGATAGGAAAAGAATGAAGGGAAGAAAAACAATGTATTTATAAAGGCTGATTTATAAATATAAATAAAAGAAAAATTAAAAATTAAAGATGACACTTGGTTTAAAATTCAACATTTGTCACATAGAGTTGTTAATTAATTAACACTTGTTAAAACAAAGCCTTTAGAGAATTACACATGTCTTTTAAGTAATCTTTACTTATTTTTAAATATTAATAAAAGCTTTATACTTAATTTATTAATTTACAAATACTTATCTATATATATAAAAGAAATTACTTTAAAGAAAATAAAACCAATTATATTTATAAATAAAGCTTATATATATTATTTTAAAATATCTACCCTTTGAATTTCCAAATTTAAATCTAGATTTAAATTCAACTTCAATTTAAAAAAATCAATTTGATGTATATATATCATATATTTTTAAACAAACACAAATTAAATTTGTATATAATAATTCTCTATACATGAATATATACAACATATTATTATTATTGATTTGAAATTAACAATCTTACCAAATTTTAAATAAATTTTTAAATGGAGATTATCACATTTGAATTTGTTCGATTTATAAATCAGTATTTTAAAAAGTTAAATCAGATAACTATCCAATTATCTGATGCCCGAAAATCCGGGATATCACAGTAGTGGAGTTAGGTCGTGGTGGAGTTAGGTCGCTGGAGCGACTTAGGGTAGTGGAGTTAGGTCGTGGTGGAGTTAGGTCGCTGGAGCGACTTAGGATAGTGGAGGTAGGTCGCGTGGTTGTGGTGGATTTAGGTTGTGAGAGCGGAGTTAGGTCGCGACGTGCTGGTGATAAATCAGTGATGGAATTAGGTCACTCGAGTTCGTCTTCGGTATGTGCTTCGGTATGTGCTGCATCATCTTCTTCTTCGTGACATAAGGTAAATTGTTCCTTTCGATTTCGCGCTGCATCATCCTCCCCTGGTTGAAAAGAATTCGTCCCGAATTCACACGTTTTCCTTCTTCGAGATGCTGTCTTCCATTCATTATCTGGTCTGATGCGGTTCTGGGGATAACCACTCTTGAGATTGATTTTGTCTTGACCCTTTGAAGATGCAGCTCGACATAAGGAACGCATTGCGTAAAACAGACGTGGCATTAGGCAGGCGGCAAAAGGAAGTGATCTGAAGGAGATGACATATGAAAAAGTGTGGAATGAACTAAGCACTAGTTGCCAGATCAAATTCATGTAGCACAGTACTTCATAAGAATAGTGTCGTATACCAGATTGCTTGTGCCAATAGGAAGATGTGATATAGAACCAAAACGTGTCGAAAACGTGAGACGATATAAGGAAGTTTGAAATCACGGAACGACTTAGGAAATCACGACCGAAAAAGTGTGAGGACTCATGCTCAGACTCTCGTCTTTCCTTATCTCGTTCGGGTGTGTCCTCATTTAGAATCTTCCTTTGATGTTGTAACGACCCGCAAAATTTAATGGTTTTAAAAGTATATTTAACTGGAAATTTGTGAAATTTTAAACAATAAAATTTGAAATTAAAAATTTATTATTTGGAATACGTATATTTTAATATAGCAACTGGAAAATTTTCATCTGATAATATTGAAGTTTATTTTCCTATAAAATTTCTTTTCAAATCAAACCGGTTAATAACAGTGAATTTAAAAGTTTTCCGAAACCAAAATATGTCAACAGGAGAAAATTTATTCTGATCATTCTGAATCAGACTGCGGAATTCGTTTTTCCAAATTTGGACTTCTACTGCTCCGTTTATCTTGATTCTGACCAAATAGCAGCATTTTTGGTACCGGTTATCGATTTTTGATCCGATGATCGTACCACCAATATCTGTATACCGTTTTGATCATCTTATCGTGTTGATCTCCACAGTATATTCATTTCTGTATTTTGAGGTCCGGTACGCGACGAAAACAATAAAACTGTGTGTCGTATCGGTACCGAAATGGAGACTTTTAACTTACCGTGCCTTTTCAAAATTCAAACGTGATGTCCAATCAACCAAGCAATTAATTGCTTTAAATCTTTTAGCTGAATCAATGTGAGCTGTTGACGTTTCCTTTCCTCTCCCATTGTTTATTTTTCGGTACGTTTCACATTCTTTTCTCTGCCTTTTCCTTTATTATATTCATAGAAGACTATTTTTGATCTGCATTTTCTTTCTCTTCCAATCTCGTACCATTCCACAACCCATCCCAACAGCTGTTTTGTCATCATTATTATTCCTTGAATTTATGCCTTGCGTTTTCTATTCCAACAGTTCAAATTTTTGACCATGTCCTTTCACATTTTGTTACCGTCAAAAGCAGGTAACAAATATATGTATATAAAACTTTCTATGGCCTGCCTATTTTTTTTTCGTCCACCATTTTTCATTTATTACTCTTCCATTTTCCCCTTGACAATTACCTTACCAGTTTGCTTCCACCTCGTCTTCCCATCCACACCCTGACAATACCATGAACCCCAACCGCCTCACCACTCCTCCTTGCAAAGCGGCCAGCCACTACCGTGATGATTAACCCACCACCTCGCGAACAGCCGGCCTCACCACACCTTCATCTCTCTCCCACCATGGCCACGAGTAGCAACCAAGACACTCCCGGTTCCCCTCCTTTTGCCACCACCATCTCTTTCATCCGTGCTCCCCCTCCCACGTTTTCCCTCACCAACGCCTTGGCACCGTGCCTTCCATCTCCAACCGCCGGACTCATCTTCCTCCCTCCTCTCCCTCTCGGCAGCCACCGAGCCACCATTTTTCGAACCACTTGGCCTTTTAGCAGCCGAGCACCAACCTCCAGACCCGCCGTGTCATCCCCACCTCGAAGCCCTGACCCACCTCTGCCACCATTAGCACTACTCAGACCCACTCCCCAGTGCACTGCAGCCCAACCCGAGCAGAACCCCTCACCTCTTCCATTTTTCGACAGTAGCATATGCATATATGTATGCCGTATATCGGAACTGGTATGCTTTTGTATATTTATTTTAAATATATGTTAGCATAGTATATGTATTTTGAGTAACATATATTTTTAAGATATATAATATAAAGTATATTTTAGGCATATTCTTATGGGTGGCATATGGTTGTTGAAGAAACCAGTGTATATTTCGTTGCATACTTATATATATTGTCTAGATTTTCGAATAACTCATATACAGATTTTGTTGCCTATATTATACGTTAGTTTATATTTATATAGGTGTATATGTTGGTAAAGTATATAATTTACATATTGTTGAAAGTTTAGAATACTGTTTTGTTTTCCAAGTAAACAATATTTATAGTATTTATATATATTTATGTGGTAGCGTTTGTTAGTAATATATATAATATGTATATAACTTGTATATGCTGTTTAAATAGTTTTACTCAAATATGCCAGTTTATGTAATTGAACAAAGTTAAGTTATATAGGTTTATATATTGATAATCTGGGGTATGTATATAAGGTTATATAGTTATATAGCATTCGTTATGTATATTCACATATAGGTTATGTAGGTGTATATATCTGGAAAAAAAAACTAAAGAAATGGAAGATAGGATATGTGTGCCGTATATGATATGTCATTTGCTGTTTGATGTTGTTTGTATACATTGTGGTCTGCAGTCTATATAAGGTATATCTGTATGTATATTATATTACATTTTACATCGTTCTGCATATAAATTTGTGTAAAAGAATATTTATATATATATATATATATATTTATAGTTTATACATAAGTATATAGTTAAGATTGCAGCCTGTATTCAATTTATGTAACACGTTTAAATGTTATATTATATAAGTTTTATTTGTGTTTACTGTATAAGTTATATTATTGATTTCTTGCATAAGTGTATAACCGATGATATATATAATTGTTTGAACATATATGTATAGTTTACAGTTAGGTTTGAAAATATACTATGTTGCATGTATATATTATAGAAAAATAAGATTGGTTATATAAGGGTTACATAGATTGTTGTTTTCGGTTGTATAAGTACAAAGTGATATGTTCGTGTGTCTATATAAGTATTTATTTCAAATTATAATATGTGTATATGTTAGATTTTGGATATTTGAGTTTTAATTTAACCAATGATTTTGAAATATATATATATATATATATATATATATAATTTAAAAATGTGGTTGTATTTAGAATATGATCTGGTGTATATATATAGTTTATATATATAAACCCACTTCTACTATTGATCATCATCGATCCAGTTCTGATTTGGTTTTTGTCAATTCCTTATCTATCAGCTTATCCGTCGAATCCGTATCCATCTAACTTTGATTTGGAATCCGTGTTTGGAGTCGTAACTCATCTCAGTCTCATTCATCTCTAACCTCGAAAGGTGAGCAATCACTCACGATTAACGTTCTTTTATTATTTAAATTTGATTTCAATTGAAATAGCAATTGAAATATGCTGCTGTAGTTATTTACATTGTTATTACTATTATTTGTATCTGTTCACCTGTGACATCTGACACCAGTATCTAGTATTATATGCCTACTATTACTATTATTTATATATGTTCACCTGTGACATCTGACACCCGTATCTGTATTTATAATGATGATATATGCCTGCTGTTATATATTTTTAGTATCTGTTATCACTCTGCAAGTTCCCTGTTAGTATAGAATTCACTATGGGTTGAAATGATACATACCCGAACGAACTTTAGAATAGGAGAATTTCGTTATGGGTTGAAATGATAAACCCAAGCGATTTTCATTTGAATTGAAATTGGGATTACGGGTTGAAATGATATCTACCCGTATATATTTAAATTTTGGATTGAAATGATAAATATCCGTATCACTTAACCATATGATAAATATATATACAGACACCGTTGGTCCATATCTATAAATATTTAAAAAAAAAAGAATTCTATGGTTTTGGAAAGAAATATATGGTTTTAATAAATGTTGAGCCTTAAATTATTATATATAAATCGGAATTATTGATTTAAATACATATAATATGTTGAGTATTTAAATATATTTCAAAATAGATTTTGGTAAAAATTTGAATAAGTTAAGGTTAGAAAGATAATTTGAATTTAGTTGAAATTGTATTCAATAAAGAATTTTATTTAATTAAACCGATTTGAAACTTATTGAAATTGAGATGTAAGATGTGATTTATAACTTGAGTTTGATTCATAAGTAATCTAATGAATATTTCTTGTTTAAGTAAAGTTTAAGGAAATATTTAGTAAAAATGTAATTTAAGGCTAGTTAAATGGTATTGAATTTATTAAGTGAATGTTCCCTGATTAAATAATAATGAAGTTAAATCAAGAGCTATATGAAACTGTTAAATTTAACTTTGAAATGTTGAATATTAAAGCTTTGAAATATATTGAAAATTTAAATGATCTGTTTAGAAATGAATTAAATTGATGAATTGAGCTTTGAATAAATTTGAATTTGTAATTTTGTAGTTGATTTGAATCGATTTGCTAGACTTGAGGAAATTAAATACTTTACTTTTTAAATCATTTAATATATATATATACTATTTTGGAAAATGGATATATTTGAAATGAAATGATATTTGGGTTTTGAAGTATAAATTAAATTGAAATGACCACGGTGTTAAAATGTATATTTCCACCTTGTAGATAGTTCTGAAGATCCTTAGAGGATGGTTATCCCAACATCCTTTAAGTTACTCGTATTTCAATTGATATTTCACTTGAGTTGGATTTATTTATATAAGAATGTTAATCCTGACTCGAGTGTTTTGTGTTTTGCTTTACGCTCGGGTCAGACCGAGTGATACAGCATTTGAGACTCACCCTTGGAGTTTGGAGCTTCCTTTGGAGATCCAACTATCGCCTCAGCTTTCAGCTCTTCTAGTTGATTTGTTCAGAGAAGTCATCTGTTGTACCGGAGACTTCACTGCATTTGAGATATTCTGGTGTATTTTATTTCTAACTCTGATGTTTATATAGTAGCTTCATGAACTACTATTTTATCTATTCCGCTGCGTATTATTGTATTACTCTGTGTTTGTGATTCTGTGATTGATTTATTTACTGTATATTCTGAGTTTTGCCAAATTTAAATTAACAATCTGATATTTTGAATTATTCAAGTCTGACATGTGTGGATTTATTGTCGATTTGAATGGTCCAAAATAGCGGGTCGTTACAGTTGGTATCAGAGCTTTGGCTCTAGGCAAAGCTTAGCATATATAGTAAATTTATTTACAGAATCACTTTCGTCTGAGTTTAATCCCTTCCTTTTGACTCGATTTCCTTTGAACTTTGGAACGTTCCCTACGGTTCCAAAATTCATTCTTGTCTCTCCCTTTTTGTATACTTGTGATTCTGGAGTATCCCATAACTCCACTTCGAATGATCTCTATAAGAATAGGCGATCTCGCCAATCTTTGAATGATTGTAAAGGGGTGGAACTCCTTTACAATTGGCATTGATTCACCGGAGATTTATATATCCCTCGGTTTCGATGTTGCCATCTCTTGTTATACCGAATTCTATCTCTGGCGATCGAATGTCGATTTGCCTTAGATTTTCGCATCGATTATATTCTTGAAGTCACGGTTGACCCGGTTAAGGTCGCCCGCGGTTTATATAAGTATATCTATATTCTATTTTGAAATTTAATTATTTCGTCTTCGTTTGATCCTATCTTCGAATCAGAATTTTATTTGATTAGAGTCCCTCTAAGTTGAATTTCTATCTTTGTTTTGAAATCCATCCTTGAACCATCCTTTGAAAAAAATCGGGCTTGTTTGTATTTTGAAATTGTTTTTTTATATATCGAAATTATTATATTCTATATATAAAAGTGAAATGTTTTCGATAAAGGTTATAAACCCTTTTTAAAATAATAATTTGAGGTTTCGAAAGGATTTGTAATTTGAAAAAAAAAACTATATAAGAAATTTGATTTATCTAAAAATGATTTATAACTGAAGGATTTTAAATTTGAAATTCGAGAATTGAACTCCGGTATTTTGAAATTGGTTTTAAGATTTTGAAATATATAATAATAATATGATTTAAAAGTATTCTCCAAATAAGAAATGTTTCAAATGATTTTAATGAGTTTCGAATGATTTCGAAGAAATTTCAAAAAGAAGTTTGAGAAAATAGAAGTCCAGAACTCACTTATGTCGCTGGAAAATAATTTCGGTGATGAGTGCACGCATCATCGACATTGATTTTCGAGTTTCAGAGTGAGGGATAGGCCACTCTCGTAACATTGTTATGCGAGCGATTTTGCGAAGCCAATTTTGATTTCAAATTCCGAAGTAAGATTTGATATTCAAAGTATATATGTATATATATTTGAAATGATTTGAAGTAAGCCGGTGTTCGGTCCTTGAGTTTCGGATTTGATATAACCCTATCTATTAAAATTGATTTAATGATTTGTTGCTGATTTCCAACTCTTGAATTTGAAAATGATTTCTTCAACTATTTTGAAGGTTCGAGCACTTCCAAATCAAGGTTAACTTTTCAAAGCTGAGAATTTTGAAAAGTATAAAGTATATAAGTTGGTATGAATGTTAAAGTATGTAGTAATATGATTTAAATAAGTTGAAACTGTTTTGTTAAGTAAATGCATAAGGCAAATTTTAAAATTTTCTAATATGAAATTTAGATTTGAAATGTTTTGAAAAGAATTTGGTCTTCAAAATATTTTGAATAAAGCTTAGTTAAATGTTTTAACTTAGTAACATTTTATGAAACTATATATTTAACAAGTTGGAATAAATATATAAGTTGTACGTATGCCGTTTTATTCGCATAATTAATTTGATCCAAGTTTGAGTACACAAGTTCGAGGTGAATTACACCATTTCGTGTTAGGATTTTTCATTCGATTCTTGATGGCGAATATTTGATATGGATTTTGGGCTCGATTCCAGAATTCTCTATCATAGTATAGGGCTATGCAAGGAGACTGATGGCTTCTAGTCGAGAAACCACATCGAAATCCGCATTAGGGAAGTCGAATGGACAATACTAGTTCGAAAGCGAACTTGTGTGATCGAGCGAGCGATCAAATGTGATTCTGCGAAATGATGACGTATGTATATCTTATATTATAATATCATTGATATATTTTGACGCTGAAATTGGAAGCTGTCGAGTTAGAATATCTTTGCTTACTAAAAGAAAATTTCCAATTTAAATTACAAAGATATATAACCCATAAAAGCAAAGATATTTAATCCCATATGGCTCTTCATTCAGCGAAATTTATTTTGAAAAATTTGATCCTTATATAAGATAGACCTTACGTAAGTATAAGATGATTTTGAAAACCATTGATTTTGGAAATGAATTGTTTGACTTAATTATATTATTTTGGAAATCTGGATTTATTTCCTAAATTTATTATTTTGGAAACTTTGAAGCTAAAGATAATTAATTTGAGACGAAATAATTTGGTGAAATTGTATATGATTTTGAAATTGAACTGATATTGAAACAAATTGAAACTTGAGAACCTTATGTTACTAAATACTTGATTTGGGAGTTGTCGAACTTATATAAAATTGATTTGTATGAGTATGAAATTGATTCGAAAACTATAGACTTGAAAAGGTACTAAATTTGAAAGTGAAATCTTATATAATTGAAGTCTATATAAGTATGATTTGATATACTATTGATTTTGGAAAGTATTTGATTTGAAAATTAAATCTTATATATAATGGATTTTATATAAGTACGATATTTGAAAGTGATTTGAAAAGGTACTATATGATACATATTTTCGAAGTAAAGATATGGAAAGTGCCTTCTGCTTGATATCCGATTTGTGGCCACATCTTGGATTCATTCTATCGATATTATTCTCTCTGATTTTTGGTTTTCCGGATATGATACTCGAGTGTCCTTCGAATTCCATGGCGTTACCCATGGTCTTACGAACTCGACTGCATAGCGTAATTCGTAAGGCAGTGATTGCTTAAAAGGTACGGATGTTTCCTGGGGGATCCAGGCGTAACCATTGTGTATCTGCGATCTATGGTCGTGTTAGTGGCGTAATCCGCAAGGCAGAGATTGCTTAAGGGGTATGGATGTTTCCTGGGGGATCCAGGCGTAACCATTTTTATGTATCCTGCGGTCCACCGTTTTGTTGCATGGCGAAATTCGCAAGGCAGTGAATGCTTAAAAGGTACGGATGTTTCCTGGGGGACCCAGGCGTAACCATTGTGTATCTGCGATCCATGATTTGATTCGTATTGTTTTGTTTGGATTGTACTTTCCATATCTGTTTTTAAAAAAAAAGTTTTTCTAGTATTTTCACTAGGTGTTGAAACAGGTCTACTAAGTACCTGGAGAATTCTAGTTTTGCGCCTGATCAACGCACTACCAGAGTCTACAGGAACAAGGATAAACTTGTCGAAACATCGAGTTATAAAAGTATTTTCGAAATGAAATTTGTTTCGTTATAAAAAAATATTTTATTATAAAAGTATTTCTAACAAAGAAATTCTATATTAATATTTGAAATTCTAATGGTTTGAATTAATTATTCATGCCCGATTCTGTTCTTTTGAATCTACCTTATCCGCTCAGCTTTATTTATTCACCTATATTCGGGTTTTTTCCAAGTCCTCCTTCTTTTCCTTATTGACTATATCCTTTTAAACATGGTTTAATAGAAATTTTAGTGTTATAAATATTTTAGAAGTTATTAATTAAATAAAACAGATTTAAAGAAATGATTATTGATTTATTAATAATATTTGAAAAGTATTTTAGATAGAATTAATAAATTTATGAATTGTGGATTTAATAGCTTCTTTGTAAATATAAGTAATAATGTAAATAATTGTTTTCAAATGGTTTTCATACATTTATAAAGGTGTCATTTAAACATAAATGGTAGTATAAAGGAAGCAAGAAATTTTACAAATGGATTTTTGAAAGGTTTTAAAGTATATAAGATAATTGAATTGCAAATGAAGTTTTAAAAAATTTTAGTAAAATTTATATAGTTCAAATTTATTGTTTAATCTTGACTTTCAATCTATCTTTGCTGTCTGGTTGTTTCTATTCTTCTACCTCCTTCCTTTTCGGGGACGAAAAGTTTTGAGTGGGGGAGAGTGTAACGACCCGCAAAATTTAATGGTTTTAAAAGTATATTTAACTGGAAATTTGTGAAATTTTAAACAATAAAATTTGAAATTAAAAATTTATTATTTGGAATACGTATATTTTAATATAGCAACTGGAAAATTTTCATATGATAATATTGAAGTTTATTTTCCTATAAAATTTCTTTTCAAATCAAACCGGTTAATAACAGTGAATTTAAAAGTTTTCCGAAACCAAAATATGTCAACAGGAGAAAATTTATTCTGATCATTCTGAATCAGACTGCGGAATTCGTTTTTCCAAATTTGGACTTCTACTGCTCCGTTTATCTTGATTCTGACCAAATAGCAGCATTTTTGGTACCGGTTATCGATTTTTGATCCGATGATCGTACCACCAATATCTGTATACCGTTTTGATCATCTTATCGTGTTGATCTCCACAGTATATTCATTTCTGTATTTTGAGGTCCGGTACGCGACGGAAACAATAAAACTGTGTGTCGTATCGGTACCGAAATGGAGACTTTTAACTTACCGTGCCTTTTCAAAATTCAAACGTGATGTCCAATCAACCAAGCAATTAATTGCTTTAAATCTTTTAGCTGAATCAATGTGAGCTGTTGACGTTTCCTTTCCTCTCCCATTGTTTATTTTTCGGTACGTTTCACATTCTTTTCTCTGCCTTTTCCTTTATTATATTCATAGAAGACTATTTTTGATCTGCATTTTCTTTCTCTTCCAATCTCGTACCATTCCACAACCCATCCCAACAGCTGTTTTGTCATCATTATTATTCCTTGAATTTATGCCTTGCGTTTTCTATTCCAACAGTTCAAATTTTTGACCATGTCCTTTCACATTTTGTTACCGTCAAAAGCAGGTAACAAATATATGTATATAAAACTTTCTATGGCCTGCCTATTTTTTTTTCGTCCACCATTTTTCATTTATTACTCTTCCATTTTCCCCTTGACAATTACCTTACCAGTTTGCTGCCACCTCGTCTTCCCATCCACACCCCGACAATACCATGAACCCCAACCGCCTCACCACTCCTCCTTCCAAAGCGGCCAGCCACTACCGTGATGATTAACCCACCACCTCGCGAACAGCCGGCCTCACCACACCTTCATCTCTCTCCCACCATGGCCACGAGTAGCAACCAAGACACTCCCGGTTCCCCTCCTTTTGCCACCACCATCTCTTTCATCCGTGCTCCCCCTCCCACGTTTTCCCTCACCAACGCCTTGGCACCGTGCCTTCCATCTCCAACCGCCGGACTCATCTTCCTCCCTCCTCTCCCTCTCGGCAGCCACCGAGCCACCATTTTTCGAACCACTTGGCCTTTTAGCAGCCGAGCACCAACCTCCAGACCCGCCGTGTCATCCCCACCTCGAAGCCCTGACCCACCTCTGCCACCATTAGCACTACTCGGACCCACTCCCCAGTGCACTGCAGCCCAACCCGAGCAGAACCCCTCACCTCTTCCATTTTTCGACAGTAGCATATGCATATATGTATGCCGTATATCGGAACTGGTATGCTTTTGTATATTTATTTTAAATATATGTTAGCATAGTATATGTATTTTGAGTAACATATATTTTTAAGATATATAATATAAAGTATATTTTAGGCATATTCTTATGGGTGGCATATGGTTGTTGAAGAAACCAGTGTATATTTCGTTGCATACTTATATATATTGTCTAGATTTTCGAATAACTCATATACAGATTTTGTTGCCTATATTATACGTTAGTTTATATTTATATAGGTGTATATGTTGGTAAAGTATATAATTTACATATTGTTGAAAGTTTAGAATACTGTTTTGTTTTCCAAGTAAACAATATTTATAGTATTTATATATATTTATGTGGTAGCGTTTGTTAGTAATATATATAATATGTATATAACTTGTATATGCTGTTTAAATAGTTTTACTCAAATATGCCAGTTTATGTAATTGAACAAAGTTAAGTTATATAGGTTTATATATTGATAATCTGGGGTATGTATATAAGGTTATATAGTTATATAGCATTCGTTATGTATATTCACATATAGGTTATGTAGGTGTATATATCTGGAAAAAAAACTAAAGAAATGGAAGATAGGATATGTGTGCCGTATATGATATGTCATTTGCTGTTTGATGTTGTTTGTATACATTGTGGTCTGCAGTCTATATAAGGTATATCTGTATGTATATTATATTACATTTTACATCGTTCTGCATATAAATTTGTGTAAAAGAATATTTATATATATATATATATATTTATAGTTTATACATAAGTATATAGTTAAGATTGCAGCCTGTATTCAATTTATGTAACACGTTTAAATGTTATATTATATAAGTTTTATTTCTGTTTACTGTATAAGTTATATTATTGATTTCTTGCATAAGTGTATAACCGATGATATATATAATTGTTTGAACATATATGTATAATTTACAGTTAGGTTTGAAAATATACTATGTTGCATGTATATATTATAGAAAAATAAGATTGGTTATATAAGGGTTACATAGATTGTTGTTTTCGGTTGTATAAGTACAAAGTGATATGTTCGTGTATCTATATAAGTATTTATTTCAAATTATAATATGTGTATATGTTAGATTTTGGATATTTGAGTTTTAATTTAACCAATGATTTTGAAATATATATATATATAATTTAAAAATGTGGTTGTATTTAGAATATGATCTGGTGTATATATATAGTTTATATATATAAACCCACTTCTACTATTGATCATCATCGATCCAGTTCTGATTTGGTTTTTGTCAATTCCTTATCTATCAGCTTATCCGTCGAATCCGTATCCATCTAACTTTGATTTGGAATCCGTGTTTGGAGTCGTAACTCATCTCAGTCTCATTCATCTCTAACCTCGAAAGGTGAGCAATCACTCACGATTAACGTTCTTTTATTATTTAAATTTGATTTCAATTGAAATAGCAATTGAAATATGCTGCTGTAGTTATTTACATTGTTATTACTATTATTTGTATCTGTTCACCTGTGACATCTGACACCAGTATCTAGTATTATATGCCTGCTATTACTGTTATTTATATCTGTTCACCTGTGACATCTGACACCCGTAT